>JALGPY010000010.1:38101612-39492862 GCA_023055425.1 Linanthus parryae
GAAAATTGAAGCTGACAAGCACGCAGTTGACTCGATGGAAGGTGTTTGGAATCAACCGTTTTGGGGTAGATCTGTTTTGTGGCTTAGACATGGCATTAGACTAATATTGAGAAATGTTCTGGTTAACCTAACCGTGATAGTGTATTGGAGGGGTATGTTTTCGGTTTTTCCGGGGGTCAGCTATAAAAAAGCAGGTCAACAGCTGTTAAAAAGTATATTCTTTTATGTAGAGACAACACTTGGGCAACAATGGACAATCCCCTCACCCGATCTATTTTTTATTTGCTTTCCATATTTTTATGGGATGGGCTTGTGAGAGAAAAAATAACATATAACCAACGGTCATTCACCACTAGGGCAACAGATGATGAAACAGATGACACCGGTTGATTTGTAGCCGGCCTCCGAATCGTTTTGTTTTCCAAATTATTTACTTTCGTTTAGGTTTCCTAACTCGGCCTCCCAAACGACACCATACCTTGTCCCCAATAATAGTTAAGGCTTATTATTGAGAAGTCATTAATGCCCTTCTTATGCCACACAACTTCTCTCACTTGTCTTCACCAACACCTCTTCTTCTTTTTTGTTCTACTTTTGTCATTAAGGCTACACAACCCGTCTTCATTTCCTTCATCTTTCCATCCATGTTTCGTCCACGTGATGAACTCGTTGTGAAAAGTTGGGTGCGTAGGTCCTCAAAGAGAATTCAGTCGGTTGGTGTTCGACGTCAATACTCTTATCTGATAGCTTATGGGTTATTTTGTTCTTTTTTAACGATCAACTGTCCTTGTGTCATCTTCAAAATTCACCTTGTTGAATTAAAACTCTCAAATGTGGTTTTATCAAAAAGGAGAATATGACTTTCTGGAATTAATCACGTTATAATAATTATATCACCAAACAACAAACGTATACTACACGCATCACTATTAATCTCATAAGTACGAATTTCAGTACTCATAATCCACCATATTTAATCCAAAATAACAAACACCACTTGAATTTAAGTTTGAAATGGTTAGTCGTAGATAAGGGGTTTAATATCATTTTTCGGTAACCAGTTAAATTTTACCCGTTTATTATTATTTTCCTGCATGGAAAAGCAGCGCACCAGCCCTTGCATCTTTTTCTTCTTTTATTTGTTTTGATAGGGAAAAGAGAACAAAAACAAAGAAAAATGGATCAGGGCAACATATTTGCACAAGCACGGCACCGTGGCATTGTAGACCTAGGCATCGAATATATAAACTCAGACACGAGTAGACAAGAAACCGTAACAACATTTTGTTTTAGTTTTCAATACATGTGTATCCACCCACCCACCTGAACTAGCATTTAAAAAGGAATATGACACTAAGGAATATGACACTGTTATGACAAAAAATCACCTCAAGAACAATGAACGGGAAAGCAAAAACACGTAATTTAAGTGGTTCCCTAGGCTCGAACATATAAACTCAAACTCCGGTTTGACAAGAAACTGTAACAAGGTTTGGTTTTAGTTTTCAATACATATGTATCCGACCACCGACCTAAACAAGTATTTAAAAGGAATATGACACTTTTAGGACAAACCACCTCACGAACAATGAACAAGAAAGCAAAAATACGGAATTTACGTGGTTCGCTAGCCATCGAACATATAAGCTCAGACACCAGTTGACAAGAAACTGTAACAAGATCTTGTTTTAGTTTTCAGTACATATGTATCCGACCACCCCGTGAACTAGCATTTAAAAGGAATATGACATTGTTATAACAAACCACATCATCCTCCGCTTCACATGTTGCCTCTTCTGTGAGGTGATTTGTCCATAAGATCTTTACAAGCTTGACACTCTTGTTGCGGCTATTCCTTGTCTTTGAGTCTAGAATCTTAATAGGATTCTCCTCATAACTCAACTAAGGGTCCAGTTCTACTGGTTTGGTGTCCAATACATGGGATGGGTATGGAACACTCTTCTTGAGTCGTAACACATGGAACATGTCATGTGCTTTCACTAGAGTTTAATGGTTGCTTGGTGTTATCCTATGAGAATAATGTATATAACTTTAGGTAATGGAACAAGGTATTGTCCAAAATTTCCACTTCGCTCCTCAAGAACAAGTCGTACGTGATCACATGATCAGGTGACGTAGCTATGGGTTTGGGATCGATGATTGTTCTAAAACGAATCCTTTAACAATTGACGATTTCGTGAGTGAAAATGGTGCTCCTGATAATGTGAAAGACATCCTAGTCCAACAAGCTTCCACTGTTCTCTCTTGTATATTTGTTTTTCTTGGAACAACAATTGTGATGTGGCTAGTTAGTCGAGATTCCTTCATTATCGCCTATTGACCAACCCAGGCTTCCGGCTTGGTCATTTTGGGGGTGTTACATTCTTTCCTTTCCTACCTTCTATTCATTTGGACAAATCAAAGGCAGATGAACCAACCCACGTTTGGCTTCATCATTAAAACTGGCCACATACATTTGTTGCTCCTCATTATCTCTGCCCTCTTTTACAAGAAACAACATAACCCCCATCTCTCTTCTCCGACTCAACCTCCTTCCCTTGTTCGCCTTCAAATACTCGCGAATTTCTTGGGTCGTTTTATTAATTTTACAAGTCTAGAAAATTTATTTTATAGCTAAAATATTTATGTTTTATTTTATTTATCAGAAAATATTATTTGTGACGTGTATATATATATTATTTTACCTAACTTGTCACTTTCTCCAGTGTGTACCACATGCACACTAACTCTTCTCACAACACTTCCTACACTCCACCTCGAAGTCCATCACACTAGATAATTCCTCCCATCATCTTCAACCTCCTTCCCATTTTCAGCGGCAACAAACCCACCAGTACCTCCATTTCTCTCTCCATCTCACCACAACCTTCCTCCATTTCCCCCACAAATATCCACATGTATAAACCCATTGCATCCTCTATTTCTCTCAATTATTTCACCTGCAAAACAAGAACAGAGCTCCCCGTCTCCCCCTCGAATTGCCGCCCAAACAACACCATCACCACTAGGGGTTCAACTTGGACAGGCTGAAGCCGACCAATCAGAACCCATCCCGGACTAAATTCGGTCGTGGGAAAATGTTTTGAGTAACTTGGATGGGCTAGGGCAGAAATTCTCAACCCGAATTGCAATTAGGGTCAGGCTTGGGTACGGATATTAAACGATGGGTTAGCCCGAATTTCCTGAGTTGTATACTCATTACCTATAAATGTTATATTGTAGAGCATTATATAGCATATTTATCAAGAATCTATTTTTTTAATTATAATTGATATTATTAATCATGTTTGTGTTCAAAACTAGTAGATTTTTTTCCCCATAAAATATCTAATATTCTCTTGTATATACGGATAATTTTTTTAATCCACTCTAACAATATATAGTCATTATATTTTATCCTTAAATTACAAAAAGAATGAAGTGTCTACGATCGGTATCTATTTTTATATGTAAGTTATTAACTTAGCTTTAAGGGGACAATTTTTATTGAGCTGAATGTGATAATTATGTTAATTTATTTAGTAGAATGGGCTAGCCTGAATTTAACCCTACCCAAAATTGGGTTGTTTGAATTTGGGCTTGGATGGGTTTGGCGATGCACATTATGTAGGGTTTTGATAATGGATACGCAGCGGAAAAATATTATTTATCCATTCAATACCCTCCAAGGATCACAGGACAAGAGGCATAACGATGGTAATGGAAGAAATCAAGTTACACAACTTAGGGTTTCTCCTGTGATGACTTGTCACTTGAATTGTGTCACGTCTCTACGGTTGATCCACGCCTAGAGGTGAGATCTAGATCCTCCAAATCCTTGTGCTGTAGAGTTTTGATTCATGGATGCGCAACGGAAACACAAACAATCATAAAATAATGCAAAACTCTCCAAGGATCACAAGTCAAGAGACATAACGATGGTAAGGGTAAGAAATCAATAACACACCTTAGGGTTCTCCTTTGATGACTTCAAACGCGAATTGTGTCACGTTCTCAATGGTTGATCCACGCCTAGAGTTGATCCTAGAATCTCCCAAGTCCTTGGTGCTAGCCCGGAAGAGGAAGAGGAAGAAGAATCACGCAAAACGAGACCCAAAAGGAGGGTCTCGGCCTCCTTGTGGCCGACGGGGACGGGCGGCGGCAAAGGGGCGCTCGGGTCCCTTTGTTGCTTGCTCTCTCTCCTTTTGTTCTCTCCCACTCTTTGTTATGTTCAATAATGAGCATAATTTATGTGGGAAGGAAGGAAGGAAGGTCCTTTATATAGTCCAACAACTCCTTGCCAACTACCTAAAGGACTTATTCTAGTCCTACTAGAATTCAATTTAGTCCATTCCTTGCAAATTAGTCCCTACTAAGTTTGCAAGGTTTTGCAAAGTGATCCTTCTAATTAATTAATTTCCAAATCTAGTTCAACTCTATGTAGCGTGTGACCCCATAGGTTCTATCTAGTTGGTAGCAACTATTTGCTAATATGGAGCGGTCTCTAGCAAAACATCCATTCTAGCCAACTAATAGAATAGTCATCTTGACAACCTTTGTACAAGTAATTGTATCATCCCTTTGTCTCTATATCCGGATTGGACACGATACATACAAGTCACACTCGTATATCCAATCCATAGTTTCTCGATCCATGGGAATAGCCTTATTCGTGCAAATAACATCAATATCCTATATTGATTTATTTGAGTCTGGCCAGACATTCTATAAGCACTATCCCTCGAGTGGCCTAGGATATTTGCTCCCGTTATGTGGGAGGGACAAATTCTATCTACGTCCACTACGATCTCTAAGCTTGCTTCTTATTGTATCCAGTACACGCCTTTATAACTACCCAGTTACGGTGTAGCGTTTAACGCTACCAAGATCACAATAATCCACAACTAGAATATCTAGTGACTTCAAGTCTAAGGATGACAATACCATTGTACCGCGAGAAGAGCTTGTGACTCAACATAACGTGTATGTAGCCTTCTCGGAGATGGGTCAATCCAGTGCAACATTCCTTAATGCACACCTATGTGTTGGATCGTGATATCTCCATATCAATCCAACCTCATACTAGTCTATAGATGATTGTCCCATTAATCATTATACTTGACTAGAGATATTTAAGATAAACAACACAATTGTAAATCTAAGGACTTCATTATATTAAATATCCAATAAATAATAAATGAATTTCTAGCCACAAATAATTCATACTAAACTAGATTGCCTCTAGGGCATCTATTCCAACAGTCTCCCACTTGCACTAGAGCCAATCTGGCGCATCTCGTATGCCCATACTCCTAGTGTGTCCTACATGCTTCCACTGCGTGAGAGGCTTTGTAAGCGGGTCTGACAGATTATCATCTGTAGGAATCTTGCATATCCGAACGTCTCCTCTATCGATAATATCTCGAGTCAGTTGAAACTTCCTGAGCACGTGCTTTGACTTCTGGTGCGACCTGGGTTCCTTCGATTGCGCGATCGCCCCAGTGTTGTCACAGAACAACTCGACTGGATCCGCAATGCTAGGGACCACACCAAGTTCAGAAACAAACTTTCTGATCCAAACAGCTTCCTTTGCTGCGCCATTCCCAGCAATGTACTCAGCCTCTGTTGTAGAATCAGCTACCGTCTCTTGCTTGGAACTCTTCCAGCTCACCGCTGCTCCATTCAGGCAAAACACATATCCCGACTGTGATCTAAAGTCATCTTTGTCGGTTTGGAAGCTTGCATCAGTGTAACCCCTTACACGCAACTCTTCCTCACCGCCAAATATCAAGAAAGCATCCTTAGTTCTTCTCAAGTACTTTAGTATGTTCTTGACTGCAATCCAGTGACTCTCACCCGGATTGGATTGGTATCTGCTTGTCATACTCAAGGCATACGACACATCTGGTCTAGTACATAACATGGCGTACATGATAGATCCTATGGCCAAGGCATAAGGGATTCTACTCATGCGTTCCTTCTCAATCTCATTAGAGGGACAACCACTCTTCGAAAGAGTGATTCCATGTGACATGGGCAAGAATCCCTTCTTGGAATCTTGCATGTTGAACCGTTTCAACACCTTGTCAATATATGTACTTTGACTTAGGCCTAGCAACCTCTTAGATCTATCTCTATAGATCTTTATACCGAGTATATAGGCTGCTTCCCCTAAGTCCTTCATTGAGAAACACTTTCCTAGCCAATCTTTAACAGATTGCAGCATGGGAATGTCGTTTCCAATGAGTAGTATGTCATCCACATACAAGACCAGAAAAGCTACAAAGCTCCCATTAACCTTCTTGTAGACACAAGACTCATCTTCGTTTCTGATGAAGCCAAACTCTTCGACCACTTCATCAAAACGTCGATTCCAACTCCTAGAAGCTTGCTTCAATCCATAAATGGATCGTTGCAGTTTACAGACTTTGTTGGCTTGCTTTGGACCCTCAAAACCCTCCGGCTGTATCAAATACACGTCCTCGAGGAGATTCTCATAAAGGAATGCTGTTTTGACATCCATCTGCCAAATCTCATAGTCGTGGTATGCTGCAATCGCAAGTAGGATTCGGATGGATTTGGTCCTTAGATTTACACATTTTATTCTAACTTCTCCATATAATCCCCTTCGAATCATGATTGTTTTTCCACCAAAATTTGGAAATAATATTATGAATTTCGTCCCAGAAGGTAGTAGGCAAAAGGACCCTAGACATGATGTAAGTCGGAATAGCTTGGGCAATGGATTTGATAACAGTCTCTTTACCCCCAAAAGAAAGAAATTTACACTTCCAGTCACTAGTTTTATTCATGATCCTTTGCATAAGATTGGAGTAAAACTGTTTGGTGTTTCTTCCTAAAATAACAGGGAAACCTAGATACTTCTCAAGGCCATTAGATATAGGAATATGAAAAATTTGAGAAATATCATTTTTGATTCCAGCAGGCACCATAGGACTGAAAACCAAAGAACACTTATCTTTCTTAATTAACTGTCCAGAAGCCTGACAATAATGTTGAAGGATAGAGTTTAAAGTAATAGCATTATTGTTGGAAGCTTGACCGAAAAGTAAACACTAATCCGCAAACAAAAGGTGAGTGATACTAGGACTGTAGGGGCTAGCTTTAACCCCTTTAAGATGATGATTAAGGACATCATGATTAATAAGGCTTGAAAGACCTTCCGTACACAGCACAAATAAATACGGACTTAAAGGATCCCCTTGGCGTAAACTGCGATTAGGATAGAAAATAGGAGTTTTTTGACCGTTGATTAAAAAACTGAATTTAACAAACACAATTTATTATCTCTCGATTAGCATATATTGGGAAGACCAAGTTTTTGTAAAACATACGAGAGAAAGGCCCATTCTATTTTATCGTACGCTTTTGCCATGTCTAATTTGAGAGAAAAAGAGCCTATAGAACTTCTTTGATTGTGCATAGTGTGCAAAGTTTCCATAGCAATTATAGCATTATCCGTAATGAGTCTTTGTTTGACAAAAGCCGATTGAGAATCGTCAATTATAAAGGGTAAGAAATTTCTCAATCTATTAGCTATGGTTTTAGAAATAATTTTATAAGCAACATTACACAAACTAATGAGACGAAAATCAACAACTTTTTTAGCATCTTTCTTTTTAGGGATGAGAACTATGCAAGTCTCATTAAGGTCAGAAATATCGCTACCATTATTCACGAAATTTAGACAACAGCGAATGACATCATCACCAATATCATCCCAATAGGTCTTATAAAACAAAGCCGGAAGACCATCCAGACCAGGAGCTTTAAGAGGATGCATGTCATTTAAAGCAGTTAAAATTTCATCATGCGAAAAAGGCTCTTTTAGTTTTTCAAACATGTCAAGATTTATTTTTTGAGGGATAGTAGCTACCACATGGTCATAATTAGTATTATCACTAGTGAAGAGATTTTTGAAGTAATCAGTAAAGCAAGTTCCAATTTGAACAGGGTCAGTAATAGTTTTACCCTCTTCATTCTCAATACTGGAGATAAAATTTTTCCTTCTTCTATTCGATGCAACCTTATGGAAAAAAGAAGTATTATTATCTCCTTCTTTTAGCCAAATGGCTCTAGACTTTTGTCTCCATTGTAGTTCCTTGTTATCATTCAAGATATTAATATCTTTAAGAATGTTTTGGATTTGTTGCAGATTGGAAGCAGTGGACGGAAGATTGTTCAAAAAATTAAGTCTTCTGTGCAATTTTTGGCGGAGATAATTCTTTCTTTGTGTTTTCTACGACCCAGATTCTTAAATTTTCAGTCACAATGGCAATTTTATCATGTAAAAAATGTAAATTTAAATGATTAGAGTTAGGATTTGTTTGCCATACCTGCTGTATTATGCTGCGACATTCTGCTAATTTGGTCCACTCAGCTGCAAAGTGAAAACGCTGAGCACCCAGCAGCGTTGGGGGAGCAGAAGATAAAGTCACAATCACCGGTATATGATCTGATCCAGAAGTCAGGTAGTTCTCCACCGTAGTATTACTGAATTTGCTCCCCATAGCATGAGACATCACCACACGGTCGATACGCTTAACAATTGTTAAACGCATTACCCGAACGTCTATTATTACACGTATACGCATAGCCCTTAAAACCAATATCTCTCAGTCCACAATCTGCTAGAGCTTGGCAAAAGTCATGTATCTGTCTCCAATTTCGCAACCGTCTACCTTTTTTTCTCTTTTTGAGAAAGAATTTCGTTAAAGTCTCCGAGGATAACCCAAGGTATGGCAGAACCTGGATTAAATCGTCTGAGGATGTTCCAGGAACAGTTTCTATTAAAGGTAATAGGATCTCCATAGAAAAAAGTAGCATAAAAGCTTTTATTTGGCTCGTCAGGCGGCCGAATGAATGTGTGAACAAAGAACTTACTTACTTTTAGAACTCTTAAATCAACTTCACGTTTCCAGTATAAAGATAATCCACCAGAAAGACCCTCCCGTGGAACTTAAACTCCCTGCGTGAACCCAAACTTGTACTTACTTCGTTCTGATTGATTTGTATTCTGTTTTGTTTCCAACAAGAATAATACATCTGGTAAATTCCTTCTACATAGGGAAATAACATAGTGGAACGCAGAGGGCTTTCCCAGACCATGTACGTTCCAACTTATGAGCCTCATTGTGTTCGGCAGGACTGGCTTTTACCGATCTCTGCCGATTGGTGAGTAAGAGGAACGTCTCGATCACTCAACGATGTGTCTGAACCGCTAAATTCTCCCTCCGATTTCTTCTTCTTTAGATCCTTAGTGGAATCCAAAACTTGTCTTGCTTCAGTTTTGAAACCCTTTGCGTTGTCCACTACATCATTTTCTGTTACAATCTGCTTTCTTTTAAGCCCTATCGAACCCTCCTTAGAAGACCCCGCCGAATCTCCCCTAGGATAGGGATGTCCATACTTCTGACGAAGAAGTCTAGAGTCCTCAAGAATATCACATTCTTTGTCTTCCCCTCTGTCAACAGATTGGAGTTCCCACATCATCTCCCGTCAGGAAGCCTTCTTTTGTTGCTTGTCGTGAAATTCCTTCTCTTCTACAGACATACCAATATCCTCTTCATCCTCTGCGAATGAACCCCCAGTGTACGTAGATACTTGAGCATGGTTAATTCCAACGCCCCCTAGAACACCAGTTGTCGCAACGGACGGTCCAAAAGCATGTGTTATGTCCGTTGTTAATCCCAATGCGAAATTAATCATAGCCTTATTCGTGAGCCATTGCCCATAGAGGAGGGGCACTGTCTCTCGGTTCAGATTTTTTTCACGCACTTCTGGATAGTATTTCACTTCATGCCCCATTCTTCCGCAGTAAGAACACACATTTGGCAATCTTTCGTAACGGATCCATACATAGACGTCTCTACCTTTATCAATAGTAACTATTTTGGCCCTTGGGAGCGGATCTTTTACGTCAAGTACCAACTGCATCTTTATATTTTTCCCTGCTAGTACGCCCTTACTTTGAACCCATGTATCTTCAACTGTTCCCAGACAATGTCCAATCTCCTTGCCTATCTGTTCTGTTTGGCATCCTGTTGGTAAGCCCCAAATGTGAACTTTGAGAGAGGTTTCAGAGAAATCTAAATCAGATATATCCTCCATCCACGATTCCCACTTCCTCATGACAATCAAGTCGCCATAGAGGAACCACGGCTGTGAATTATAGACCATCTCTACCGTATCCTCCGTATCAAAAGAAAACTGGTAAACATAATCCCCTTTTGGTACAACAGACATACCAGGAGGATCTTTCCAAGCCTTGGCCATTTGCATCTGAAGAACACTCGGATTGATTTTTTTGCGGAAAATATCTTCCCGAAGATACTTTTCTTAAAAACCTTTCTTGCTTCATCTCTTGCTTCCACCGACAACTTCGTAGCGGATTTCTCTTGTTCAGTGAGTTGTAGGTGGGTGAGAAGTTTTGAGAGATCAAGGTTAGCAATGTCCACTGTATGAGAGGTATCCATGGTTGAAGTTGAAAGAACAAACATAGACTTTGGTGATATTCGAAATATATTTTGAAGATCCGAAAAATTAGATGAAGGAAACTGATAAAAACCGTTGGAAACTATCAAAAACTGACAGAATTCGAAAGATACGTTGGAAAAAAGGATGAATACAATCAATTTGGATGAATGTCCGAAAAAGTAGGAAGAGAAGCAATCTTCTTCAGAAGAAGGAAACTGCTAGGATAATGGGTGATAAATAGTCGCCGAAAATGAAGGGATAGGAGAGAGGTAAGATATGTAATGAAATTTTTAATCCTTTTTAGTTCAACATTTAGATTTTGAACTGTTCGTCTCGTGTATATATCCAACTATATCTTATTCTCACTAAGCTGTCAGTTTTTCTATAATATTTTATTTTCGAGATTTAATGTTTACAATTATCTATTTATATTATTATCCTCTTATAAGAGGACGTATTAGAAAGTTTAGGGAATGGGTATCGCCTAGTTTTAAACAACAAGATAATAGTCACTTGGACAAGCCACTACAGCACGTTTAGCTCTTGAGCTAGGTTACTAATTAAGACACTATAATTAGGCTAAAGTATGGAATTTAGTGAACTCATAACTAAAGTAATATTAGTAACATAGAATTGAAGAAGATTAAAAGGAGAAAACCCTATGAAGCCTTCAGGAGCACATAACTTCAACCATTGGCGCTAAGTGGAGCTTGTCCTGGATTCCTCTTAAAATCAAACTTGAACACCAATCTTCCATGAGTAGCTTTCTCTTTCCGAAACTTAAAAACTTTTTATAGCCCATGATAGACATAAAACCTACATCTTGTATGTTGTTACCACGAATAACCCTCACTGGATTACCAACTTCAATGCTATTTTTTAGAGGAAGGTTGCATTTCTTGTTAAGGTTTCGGTTTTCAAAATCTTTCTCCGACATTGCATATTCCAACGTTGCCCAGATCAGTATGTGATGAAGCAAGCCCTGTTCACATCGTTGTTGTAATCATTACCCTCGAGACCTACAAATGAGGCGCATAACTCCTTTGTTCGACTATTCATGAAATCTATATTAGCTACCATTTGCTTATGAAGGCCAATAAAACAAGCTTCACTTCTGTAATTGAACTCATCACCTACATCCACACATGGAATAGGTCCAATGCGTTTATCAATTTCATCAAAATTTACTTTGCCTTGCAAATTAATCATGGAATATTTTGAAAGGCAACCTAAATTTCGATGAAATTGATACACTAACAAGGACTATTCCAGGTGTGGATGTAGGTGATGACTTCCGTTATAAAAGGGAAGATTATCTTGTTGGACTTCATTAGAAAATGGTAGCTCGTATAGACTTCTTGAATAATGGAAAAAAGCAAGTATCAATCTCAATTGTAGCTCTTGAGGGTGGGGGTTACAACAATGATATGAAGAGAGATGACTTCATGACATACATTGGGCAAGGAGGGAATATGCGACGTACAGAAAAAGTTTGAAGACGGAGACCTTAATAAGAAAGGCAACCTTGCTTTGAAAACAGCTTTGAAGTGCTGGGAATCCATTGAGGGTTATTCAAGGTAACATAAGACAAGGACGTAGGTTTTATGTCTATGATGGGCTTTACACTCTTGTTATGTTTCGGCAAGAGAAAGCAACACATGGAAGACTAGTGTAGAATTTTGATTTGAAAAGAAATCCAGGACAAACTCCCCTTAATAAGCGCCAATGGTGAAAGTTAAGTGCTTCTTGAGGCACCATAGGGTTTTTTTTCTTTTAGTTTTCTTCAATCACCTGTTACTAGTTTTACGTAAGTTTTGAATTACTTAAATGAACTAACATTTTTGCCTAATTATTGTGTATTAATTAGTAACTTTAGGTCAAGAGCTGAGAGTTTAGGACATTCGCTTGTCAAGCAGTTGGCGATGTAACAACTATTATCCTATTGTTTCAAACTAGGCGATACCCTGCTCACCGAGGAGTGACCTTAAATCCATAATTTTATGAAGGTTGTACAAATTTACAATTTGAAATTCGATGGGAGTTACATGTATATATTAAACCTATGATTTTGATCAAAACATATTTAGATCTCATAACCTTGAGGGTTTGATTTGATGACCATGACTTAGGTAAATTCTGATGGATACATAATAAAACAATAGTATTTTATACCTTCAATTAAATTTCATGAAATTGCTGATTTGTAAGAAATAAGATTTATTTTAGATTCTTGTTTATTTTCTTACTTGTGTATGCAAATATTTTATGACTCTCCTTTCTTATTTTCATTAAGTTCAAGTTAGAAGTTTTATATTAGCTTTTCAACAAGCAGGATTAAATTGTAATCTCAACTTTATCTTATTATCACTAGGCTGTCAGTTTTTCTATAATATTTTATTTTCGAGATTTAACGTTTACAATGATCTATTTATATTATTATCCTCTTATAAGAGGATGTGTATTGGAAAGTTTAAGGAATGGGTACCGCCTAGTTTGAAACAAAAAGATGATAGCCGCTTGGACAAGCGTCTACAGCACGTTTAGCTTTTGAGCTAGGTTACTAATTAAGACACTATAATTAGGCAAAAGTAGGGCATTTAGTGAACTCATAACTAAAGTAAGATTAGTAACATGGGATTGAAGAAGATTAAAAGAAGAAAACCCTAAGAAGCCTTCAGGAGCACATAACTTCAACCATTGGCGCTAAGTGGAGCTTGTCCAGGATTCCACTTAAAATCAAACTTGAACACCAATCTTCCATGAGTAGCCTTCTCTTCCCGGAACATAACTTTTTAAAGCCCATCATAGACATAAAACCGACATCTTTTATGTTGTTACCACGACTAACCCTCACTGGATTACCAACTTCAATACTATTTTCTAGTGGAAGATTGCATTTCTTATTAAGGTTTCAGTTTTCAAAACTTTCTCCGACATCGCATATTCCAACGTTGCCCTGAGTATGTGATGAAGCAAGCCCTATTCATATCGTTGTTGTAATCATCACCCTCGAGACCTACAAATGAGGCGCATACCTCCTTTGTTCGACCATTCATGAAATCTATATTAGCTACCATTTGCTTATGAAGGCCAATAAGACAAGCTTCACTTCTGTAATTGAACTCGTCACCTACATCCACACATGGAATAGGTCCAATGCGTTTATCAATTTCATCAAAATTTACTTTGCCTTGCAAATTAATCAGGGATTATTTTGAAAGGCAGCCTAAATTTTGATGAAATGGATACACTAACAAGGACTATTCCAGGTGTGGATGTAAGTGATGACTTCCGTTATAGAAGGGAAGATTATCTTGTTGGACTTCATTAGAAAATGGTAGCTCGTATAGACTTCTTGAATAATGGGAAAAAGGAAGTATGCATATCAATTGTAGCTCTTGAGGGTGGGGGTTACAACAATGATATGAAGAGAGCTGACTTCATGACATACCTTGGGCAAGGAGGGAATATGCGACGTAAAGAGAAAGTTTGAAGACCAAGACCTTAATAATAAAGGCAACCTTGCTTTGAAAACAACTTTGAAGTGTTGGGAATCCATTGAGGGTTATTCAAGGTCATCAGACAAGGTTGTAGGTTTTATGTCTATGATGGGCTTTACACTTTTGTTATGTTTCGGCAAGAGAAAGCAACGCATGGAAGACTAGTATTCAAGTTTGATTTGAAAAGAAATCCAGGATAAACTCCCTTTAATAAGCGCTGATGGTGAAAGTAAAGTGCTTCTTGAGGCACCATAGGGTTTTTACCTTTTAGTTTTCTTCAATAACATGTTACTAGTTTTACGTAAGTTTTGAATTACTTAAATGAACTAACATTTTTTCCTAATTATTGTGTCTTAATTAGTAATTTTAGGTGAAGAGCTAAGAGTTTAGGACAATCGCTTGTCAAGCGGTTGTCGATGTAACGACTATTTTCGGCGATACCCAGCTCACTGAGGAGAGACCTGTAATCCATAATTTTATGAAGGTTGTACAAATTTACAATTTCAAATTTGATGGGTGTTACATGTATATATGGAACCTATGATTGTGATCAAAACATATGTAGATCTCATATCCTTGATGGTTTGATTTGATGACCACGACTTAGGTAAATTCAGATGGATACATATTAAAACAATATTATTTTATACCTTAAATAAATTTCTTGAAAATGCTGATTTATAAGAAATAAGATTTATTTTAGATTCTTGTATATTTTCTTACTTGTATATGCAAATATTTTATGACTCTCCTTTCTTATTTTCATTAAGTTTAAGTTAGAAGTTTTATATTAGCGTTTAAATAAGCAGGATTAAATTGTACTCTCAGCTATTTCTTATTCTCACTAAGCTGTCAGTTTTTCTATAAAATTTTATTTTCGAGATTTTACGTTTACAATGATCTATTTATATTATTATCTTCTTATAAGAGGACGTTTTGAAAAGTTGAAGGAATGGGTATCGCCTAGTTTGAAACAACAAGATGATAGCCGCTTGGACAAGCGACTACAGCACGTTTAGCTCTTGAGCTAGGTAACTAATTAAGACACTACAATTAGGCAAAAGTAGGGCATTTAAGGAACTCATAACTAAAGTAAGAGTAGTAACATGTGATTGAAAAAGATAAAAAGGTGAAAACCCTGAGAAGCCTTCGGAAGCACATAACTTCCACCATTGGCGCTAAGTGGAGCGTGTCCTCGAGTCCTCATAAAATCAAACTTGAACACGAGTCTTCCATGAGCAGCTTTCTTTTGCGGGAACTTAACAACTTAGGATAGCCCATAATATATATAAAACCTACATCTTGTATGTTGTTACCACGAATAACCCACACTGGATTACCAATTCAATGCTATTTTTTAGAGGAAGGTCTCAATTCTTATTAAGGTTTCGTTTTTAAAATCTTTCTCCGATATCGTATATTCCAACGTTGCCCAAAGTATGCGATGAAGCAAGACCTCTTCATATCGTTGCTGTAATCATCACCCTCAAGAGCTACAAATGAGGCGCAAACCTCCTTTGTTCGACTATTCATGAAATCTATATTAGCTACCATTTGCTTATGAAGGCCAATATGACAAGCTTCACTTCTGTAATTGAACTCATCACCTAAATCCACACATGGAATAGGTCCAATGGGTTTATCAATTTCATCAAAATTTACTCTGCCTTGCAAATTAAGCATGGATTATTTTGAAAGGCAGCCTAAATTTTGATGAAATTGATACACGAACCACGATTATTCCAGGACGTAGGTGATGAGTTTGGTTATAGAAGGGAAGATTATCTTGTTGGCCTTAATTAGAAAATGGTAGCTCGTATAGACTTCTTGAATAATGGGAAAAATGAAGTATGCATCTCAATTGAAGCTCTTGAGGGTAGGGGTTACAACAATGATAGGAAGAGAGCTGACTTCATAACATACTCTGGACAAGGAAGGAATATGCGACGTACGGAGAAAGTTTGAAGACCAAACCTAAATAATAACGGCAGCCTTGATTTGAAAAACAGCTTTGAAGTGTTGGGATCCAATGAGGGTTATTCAAGGTAACATCAGACAAGAATGTAGGGTTTATGTCTATGATGGGCTTTACACTCTTTTATGTTTCGGCAAGAGAAAGCAACACATGGAAGACTAGTGTTCAAGTTTGATTTGAAAAGAATCCAGGACAAACTCCCCTTAAGAAGCACCGATGGTGAAAGTTAAGTGTTTCTTAAGGGACAATAGGTTTTTTGCCTTTTAGTTTTGTTCAATCATCTGTTACTAGTTTTACGTAAGTTTTGAATTACTTAAATGAACTAACATTTTTCCTTATTATTGTGTCTTAATTAGTAACTTTAGGTCAAGAGCTAAAATTTTAGGACAGTCGCTAGTCAATTGTCGATGTAACGACTATTATCTTATTGATTTAAACTAGGCGATACCCTACTCACCGAAGAGAGACCTGAAATCCATAGTTTTATGAAGTTTGTACAAACTTACAATTTAAAATTCGATGGGAGTGACATGTTGTTGAATATGACTTGAAGTCAAAGGCAGCAAAAGTAAAAGGAGGCTAAGAGATTTAGGAAACAAATTTGGGCGGCAAACTTTGGCTGTTTCTAGGTTGTTTCCTTATTTGTTCTATAGTCGTTTTTGGAATGTCTTGGGCACTAAGTCGGTCTTATATGTCTATATAAGGGACGTAGGTTGTGCCTAAACATTGTAGGTTGTCACTATGGTGTGGGTTGTATTCGTGGTGTTTCTCTCTAATAAACCTGGGTTTTCGGGTCGTGGAGGTAGCTAGCTAATCACTAGTGAACCACGTTATATCGGGTGTTTCTTGTGTTCTTGTTTTCATCAAATCATCGTTCTAAGCTAGGTCCAGATCATAAAAAAAACTGGTATCAGAGCTCGTTTCCGCAGGGGTTTGTCATAACACATGTATATATTAAACCTATGATTGTGATAAAAAAAAACATCTAGATCTCATCACCTTGAGGGTTTGATTTGATGACCATGGTTGCGGTGTGTATTTAGATTTAGGAGAGTCTTAGGGTAAATGCCGATGGATAAATAATAAAACAAGAGTATATTTATACCTTAAATTAAAATTACTGATTTATAAGAAATATGATTTATTTTAGATTCTTGTTTATTTTCTTACTTGTATATGCAAATATTTTATGACTCTTCTTTCTTTTTTTCATTAAGGTCAAGTTAGAAGTTATATATTAGCTTTTAAACAAGCAGGATTAAATTGTACTCTCAAATATATCTTATTCTCACTCGGCTGTCAGTTTTTCTATAATATTTTATTTTCGAGAGTTAACGGTTACAATGATCTATTTATTTTATTTTCTTCTTATAAGAGGATGTATTGGAAAGTTCAATGAATGGGTATCGCCTAGTTTGAAACAACAAGATGATAATCGCTTGGACAAGCGACTTCAGAAGGTTTGGCCCTTGAGCTAGGTTACTAATTAAGAAACTACAATTAGGCAAAAGTAGGGCATTTAGGGAACTCATAACTAAATTAATAGTAGTAACATGTGATTGAAGAACATTAAATGGAGAAAACCCTAAGAATCAGGAGCACATAACTTTCACCTTTGGCGCTAAGTGGAGCTTGTCCTGGATTCCTCTTAAAATCAAACATGAACACCAGTTTTCCATGAGTAGCTTTCTGTTGCCGGAACTTAACAACTGTGTATGGCATCATAGACATAAAACCTACATCTTGTATGTTGTTACTACGAATAACCAGCAATGGATTACCAACTTCAATGCTATTTTAAGAGGAAGGATGCCTTTCTTATTAAGGTTTCATTTTTCAGAATCTTTCTCCGACATTACATATTCCAATGTTGCCCGGAGTATATGATGAAGTAAGCCCGGTTCCTATTGTTGTTGTAATCATCACCCTCAAGAGCTACAAATGAGGCGCATATCTCCTTTGTTCGACTATTGATGAAATCTATATTAGCTACCAATTACCTTAGGAAGGCCAATAAGATAAACTTCACTTCTATAATGGAACTCATCACTTACATCAACACATGGAAGAGGTCCAATGCGTGTATCAATTTCATCAATATTTAATCTGCCTTGCAAATTAAACATGGATTATTTTGAAAGGCAGCCTAAATTTTGATGAAATTTATACACGAACCAGTACTATTCCAGATGTGGACGTAGGTGATGAGTTCCGTTATAAAAGGGAAGCTTTATCTTGTTGGCCTTCATAAGAAAATGGTAGCTCTTATAGACTTCATAAATAATGGGACAAAGGACGTATGCATCTCAATTGTAGCTCTTGATGGCGGGGGTTACAACATTGATATGAAGAGAGCTTACTTCATAACTACTCTGGGCAAGGAGGGAATATGTGACGTACATAGAAAGTTTGAAGACCACTACCTTAATAAGAAAGGCAACATTGCTTTGAAAAACAGCTTTGAAGTTGGGAATCCAGTGAGGCTTATTCAAGGTAACAGTCAGACGAGGATGCAGGTTTTATGTTTATGATGGGCTTTACTTTAAGTTTCGACAAGAGAAAGCAACACATGGAAAACTGGTGTTCAAGTTTGATTTGAAAAGAAATCTAGGACAAACTGTGCTTAATAAGCGACAATGGTGAAAGTTAAGTGCTTCTTGAGGCACCATAGGGTTTTTACCTAGTAGTTTTCTTCAATCACCTGTAATATTACTAGTATTACGTAAGTTTTGAATTACTTAAAATGCACTAAAACTTTTGCCTAATTAGTGTATCAGTTAGTAACTTTAGTACAAGAGCCAAAAGTTTAGGGCAGTCGCTTGTCAAGCGGTTGTCGGTGTAAAGACAATTATCTTATTGTTTCTTAGGCGATGCCCCGCTGACCGAAGAGAGACCTGAAATCTATAATTTTATGAAGGTTGTAAAAATTTACAATTTGAAATTCGATAAGAGTGACATGTATATATTTAACCTATGATTGTGATCAAAAAAATTGTAGATCTCATATCCTTGAGGGTTTGTTTTGATGACCATGGATTCGGGTGTGGATTTGGATTTAGGAGAGTTTTAGGGTAAATTCAGATGGATACATAATAAGAGTCTGATCCATCCACTGTAGATGTGAAAATTTTAAAACACCAACTTGGACCACGCCATCTGAAATTTGGACGTGCAGAGAGGGCGAGCAAGTAGATAGGGATGGGAACAACGGATTCGGATTGAATCTGCCTATATCCGAATTCGATTATAAACATGAATGGTTGGATCCATCGATCGTAAACGGATTTGGATTGGATCCGGATCGGATTAAATTTGTGATATCCATATTCGATCCGCCATCCCGCAATTTGCATAAATGGAACCGGTCAGAATTCAGACTCGGACCCACATCATATAAAAACATTAAAAAAATAGAAAAATACAAACAAAAAACTGCACACAAGAGTCAAAACATCGCACATCCTACTTTACTAAGTTTAAACTAATACAGTTAGGTTCTTCTGGAGTTTGAGAAGCTTTAGAGCCCTCCGGCACGTTTATTTCAAGGGAATTGGACATACATCCCCTCGGGATAAAAGTTATGGGTCGACCAGCACTACTGGTAGGGAGCACCACCTCTACGGTAACCCAGTAATGAACACGGAAACAAGACTATCAAAGAGGTCAACAGATGCAGGGCATTAGAAGTGCAAGGAGAAATGATTTTTAGGCTACGGTTATTAGAGTAATTTGATAAATCTCCATTACAAGTGCAAGGAAGTGTCAGAAATCAGAATTAGTTAGTCCTAACCTTGTGGAATCACTTCACAATCACTATTGTTCTACATATGAAGACATGGTGATTGACAAATTTTACATGGAAAGTATTAGAATTGAGAAACATGAGGGTGGCTGTGATTTTGAACTCAATGGAGGACTCCTCATGCAATGACCTCTTAAGGCAATAAACTTTACTGTATTATTGAGTATTATAACAGTTCCGACTATGCTCTCTGCTTGCTTTATACTTGCTCTAAACATTTCCCTTTTCAGATCGTTCAGAGTTCGTAGTTTCTGAGCTATTTATCAGAAATTAGAAGTGTCTTTACCATTTGCATTATGTTGTCGAACTACTCTGTCATTAATGTTTGACATTTGAAAAATGGGTCTTTCCTGAATTTGTGATGATATAGAGCGTTCTGGCGCGAAAATTTCAATGGACTCGAACATACACATCCCCTGGGATAAAATTTATGGATTGACCAGCACTACTTGTTGGGGGCACCACCTCTACAATAACCCCATAACAGAGACGAAAACCAGACTATCAAAGACGCCAACCGATGCATGCCATTAGATGTGCAAGGTGAAAGTGATTTTTAGGCAAGCCCTCTAGAGTAATTTGCTAGACCTCCAGAATCTCTAGCCTGTAAGGTTTCTTGTGTTATAGGTTACTCAGTTATTCGCTCTATTAGGACGGTGCCTATATGAAGCGGGGTGTTGAGATTTTAACAATGCACGTTGATAGATATATGTGTGACGTATTCCAATCCTTCGGGGTTGATGCCTATGGAATAATAGGGGTGGTGCCTAGCCTAGCCTAGCCTCCGTCTTCTTCATAGTTCTTTGAGTTTATTCCTTTTGGTTCATGCGTTTTAATGATTAGCAGGTTGATTTACGATTTCCAGTCTCAACACCAGCAAAGAATTCTAGCCAAACTCCTAAAATGACAGTTCAAAGCCCGATAACACTTTGATAAATCGTAAGTTAATCGCCCTACACCATCACCACCACACCGATTTGAAAAAAAAAAAAAAAAAAAAAAAAAAAAAAAATTGAAAGGCAAATTGCCAGGAGAGACTTATTGATACATCAGCTTTAGACAACAATCATTCGGAAGATTAAAATTAATATCCTAGTTTGCTATAAAATCGACTATGATCCAACAAAAAGTTAGCAAAATTTGTCACGAATCAAAGATACTGTCACTCCAGGAAAATGCTATCATAGAAACAGATATTGAACAACTCATGAGCTACAAAGAAAGAGAGAGAGAGAATGAAACGAGCTTCCTACCTGAGCTGAGAGATCCAATAAATTTGAGAGAAAGTCTTGATATGAAAGTGCTCAACTGGGTAAAGAAACCAGGAAATGGGAGAACAAATTGTTGGAGGCAAGAAGCAGAAGCAGAACACCTGGGGAGAGAGACTGACTTGTTCTTTCTTCTTTGTTTTACCATTAGATTAATCCCCCTACCTACCTTCTAGGCTAGGGTTTGGCTGGAGTAGCTTCCCATAGCAGTATCATTTCTCGCTGGCTTCATCTATTTCTTCCACCCCATCTACTTGATTCTTCCTTGATTACCGCCCCCTTCCTCTTCTTATGCCGCACCTCTTAGGTTTCCGTCATGCCAACATCAGCGGCCACGCCGCACTTTGTTAACCTAACCTACCCAATAGAGATGGAATTCTCTCTCAGCAACACAAACATTTAAAAGAAAATACACCACACTCGGGAGGCCCAAGGCAGGTTTCAACCCAAGGCCTTACAAAAATAACTAAGGCCTCGCAGCCACTACTTTTTTGGGTTCACACTAGGTAACTCCGTTTTAGTGTGATAGTTCGCAGACTACACTAGAGAGATGAACTATCGTGAGAAAATTGAAGCTGACAAGCACGCAGTTGACTCGATGGAAGGTGTTTGGAATCAACCGTTTTGGGGTAGATCTGTTTTGTGGCTTAGACATGGCATTAGACTAATATTGAGAAATGTTCTGGTTAACCTAACCGTGATAGTGTATTGGAGGGGTATGTTTTCGGTTTTTCCGGGGGTCAGCTATAAAAAAGCAGGTCAACAGCTGTTAAAAAGTATATTCTTTTATGTAGAGACAACACTTGGGCAACAATGGACAATCCCCTCACCCGATCTATTTTTTATTTGCTTTCCATATTTTTATGGGATGGGCTTGTGAGAGAAAAAATAACATATAACCAACGGTCATTCACCACTAGGGCAACAGATGATGAAACAGATGACACCGGTTGATTTGTAGCCGGCCTCCGAATCGTTTTGTTTTCCAAATTATTTACTTTCGTTTAGGTTTCCTAACTCGGCCTCCCAAACGACACCATACCTTGTCCCCAATAATAGTTAAGGCTTATTATTGAGAAGTCATTAATGCCCTTCTTATGCCACACAACTTCTCTCACTTGTCTTCACCAACACCTCTTCTTCTTTTTTGTTCTACTTTTGTCATTAAGGCTACACAACCCGTCTTCATTTCCTTCATCTTTCCATCCATGTTTCGTCCACGTGATGAACTCGTTGTGAAAAGTTGGGTGCGTAGGTCCTCAAAGAGAATTCAGTCGGTTGGTGTTCGACGTCAATACTCTTATCTGATAGCTTATGGGTTATTTTGTTCTTTTTTAACGATCAACTGTCCTTGTGTCATCTTCAAAATTCACCTTGTTGAATTAAAACTCTCAAATGTGGTTTTATCAAAAAGGAGAATATGACTTTCTGGAATTAATCACGTTATAATAATTATATCACCAAACAACAAACGTATACTACACGCATCACTATTAATCTCATAAGTACGAATTTCAGTACTCATAATCCACCATATTTAATCCAAAATAACAAACACCACTTGAATTTAAGTTTGAAATGGTTAGTCGTAGATAAGGGGTTTAATATCATTTTTCGGTAACCAGTTAAATTTTACCCGTTTATTATTATTTTCCTGCATGGAAAAGCAGCGCACCAGCCCTTGCATCTTTTTCTTCTTTTATTTGTTTTGATAGGGAAAAGAGAACAAAAACAAAGAAAAATGGATCAGGGCAACATATTTGCACAAGCACGGCACCGTGGCATTGTAGACCTAGGCATCGAATATATAAACTCAGACACGAGTAGACAAGAAACCGTAACAACATTTTGTTTTAGTTTTCAATACATGTGTATCCACCCACCCACCTGAACTAGCATTTAAAAAGGAATATGACACTAAGGAATATGACACTGTTATGACAAAAAATCACCTCAAGAACAATGAACGGGAAAGCAAAAACACGTAATTTAAGTGGTTCCCTAGGCTCGAACATATAAACTCAAACTCCGGTTTGACAAGAAACTGTAACAAGGTTTGGTTTTAGTTTTCAATACATATGTATCCGACCACCGACCTAAACAAGTATTTAAAAGGAATATGACACTTTTAGGACAAACCACCTCACGAACAATGAACAAGAAAGCAAAAATACGGAATTTACGTGGTTCGCTAGCCATCGAACATATAAGCTCAGACACCAGTTGACAAGAAACTGTAACAAGATCTTGTTTTAGTTTTCAGTACATATGTATCCGACCACCCCTTGAACTAGCATTTAAAAGGAATATGACATTGTTATAACAAACCACATCATCCTCCGCTTCACATGTTGCCTCTTCTGTGAGGTGATTTGTCCATAAGATCTTTACAAGCTTGACACTCTTGTTGCGGCTATTCCTTGTCTTTGAGTCTAGAATCTTAATAGGATTCTCCTCATAACTCAACTAAGGGTCCAGTTCTACTGGTTTGGTGTCCAATACATGGGATGGGTATGGAACACTCTTCTTGAGTCGTAACACATGGAACATGTCATGTGCTTTCACTAGAGTTTAATGGTTGCTTGGTGTTATCCTATGAGAATAATGTATATAACTTTAGGTAATGGAACAAGGTATTGTCCAAAATTTCCACTTCGCTCCTCAAGAACAAGTCGTACGTGATCACATGATCAGGTGACGTAGCTATGGGTTTGGGATCGATGATTGTTCTAAAACGAATCCTTTAACAATTGACGATTTCGTGAGTGAAAATGGTGCTCCTGATAATGTGAAAGACATCCTAGTCCAACAAGCTTCCACTGTTCTCTCTTGTATATTTGTTTTTCTTGGAACAACAATTGTGATGTGGCTAGTTAGTCGAGATTCCTTCATTATCGCCTATTGACCAACCCAGGCTTCCGGCTTGGTCATTTTGGGGGTGTTACATTCTTTCCTTTCCTACCTTCTATTCATTTGGACAAATCAAAGGCAGATGAACCAACCCACGTTTGGCTTCATCATTAAAACTGGCCACATACATTTGTTGCTCCTCATTATCTCTGCCCTCTTTTACAAGAAACAACATAACCCCCATCTCTCTTCTCCGACTCAACCTCCTTCCCTTGTTCGCCTTCAAATACTCGCGAATTTCTTGGGTCGTTTTATTAATTTTACAAGTCTAGAAAATTTATTTTATAGCTAAAATATTTATGTTTTATTTTATTTATCAGAAAATATTATTTGTGACGTGTATATATATATTATTTTACCTAACTTGTCACTTTCTCCAGTGTGTACCACATGCACACTAACTCTTCTCACAACACTTCCTACACTCCACCTCGAAGTCCATCACACTAGATAATTCCTCCCATCATCTTCAACCTCCTTCCCATTTTCAGCGGCAACAAACCCACCAGTACCTCCATTTCTCTCTCCATCTCACCACAACCTTCCTCCATTTCCCCCACAAATATCCACATGTATAAACCCATTGCATCCTCTATTTCTCTCAATTATTTCACCTGCAAAACAAGAACAGAGCTCCCCGTCTCCCCCTCGAATTGCCGCCCAAACAACACCATCACCACTAGGGGTTCAACTTGGACGGGCTGAAGCCGACCAATCAGAACCCATCCCGGACTAAATTCGGTCGTGGGAAAATGTTTTGAGTAACTTGGATGGGCTAGGGCAGAAATTCTCAACCCGAATTGCAATTAGGGTCAGGCTTGGGTACGGATATTAAACGATGGGTTAGCCCGAATTTCCTGAGTTGTATACTCATTACCTATAAATGTTATATTGTAGAGCATTATATAGCATATTTATCAAGAATCTATTTTTTTAATTATAATTGATATTATTAATCATGTTTGTGTTCAAAACTAGTAGATTTTTTTCCCCATAAAATATCTAATATTCTCTTGTATATACGGATAATTTTTTTAATCCACTCTAACAATATATAGTCATTATATTTTATCCTTAAATTACAAAAAGAATGAAGTGTCTACGATCGGTATCTATTTTTATATGTAAGTTATTAACTTAGCTTTAAGGGGACAATTTTTATTGAGCTGAATGTGATAATTATGTTAATTTATTTAGTAGAATGGGCTAGCCTGAATTTAACCCTACCCAAAATTGGGTTGTTTGAATTTGGGCTTGGATGGGTTTGGCGATGCACATTATGTAGGGTTTTGATAATGGATACGCAGCGGAAAAATATTATTTATCCATTCAATACCCTCCAAGGATCACAGGACAAGAGGCATAACGATGGTAATGGAAGAAATCAAGTTACACAACTTAGGGTTTCTCCTGTGATGACTTGTCACTTGAATTGTGTCACGTCTCTACGGTTGATCCACGCCTAGAGGTGAGATCAAGATCCTCCAAATCCTTGTGCTGTAGAGTTTTGATTCATGGATGCGCAACGGAAACACAAACAATCATAAAATAATGCAAAACTCTCCAAGGATCACAAGTCAAGAGACATAACGATGGTAAGGGTAAGAAATCAATAACACACCTTAGGGTTCTCCTTTGATGACTTCAAACGCGAATTGTGTCACGTTCTCAATGGTTGATCCACGCCTAGAGTTGATCCTAGAATCTCCCAAGTCCTTGGTGCTAGCCCGGAAGAGGAAGAGGAAGAAGAATCACGCAAAACGAGACCCAAAAGGAGGGTCTCGGCCTCCTTGTGGCCGACGGGGACGGGCGGCGGCAAAGGGGCGCTCGGGTCCCTTTGTTGCTTGCTCTCTCTCCTTTTGTTCTCTCCCACTCTTTGTTATGTTCAATAATGAGCATAATTTATGTGGGAAGGAAGGAAGGAAGGTCCTTTATATAGTCCAACAACTCCTTGCCAACTACCTAAAGGACTTATTCTAGTCCTACTAGAATTCAATTTAGTCCATTCCTTGCAAATTAGTCCCTACTAAGTTTGCAAGGTTTTGCAAAGTGATCCTTCTAATTAATTAATTTCCAAATCTAGTTCAACTCTATGTAGCGTGTGACCCCATAGGTTCTATCTAGTTGGTAGCAACTATTTGCTAATATGGAGCGGTCTCTAGCAAAACATCCATTCTAGCCAACTAATAGAATAGTCATCTTGACAACCTTTGTACAAGTAATTGTATCATCCCTTTGTCTCTATATCCGGATTGGACACGATACATACAAGTCACACTCGTATATCCAATCCATAGTTTCTCGATCCATGGGAATAGCCTTATTCGTGCAAATAACATCAATATCCTATATTGATTTATTTGAGTCTGGCCAGACATTCTATAAGCACTATCCCTCGAGTGGCCTAGGATATTTGCTCCCGTTATGTGGGAGGGACAAATTCTATCTACGTCCACTACGATCTCTAAGCTTGCTTCTTATTGTATCCAGTACACGCCTTTATAACTACCCAGTTACGGTGTAGCGTTTAACGCTACCAAGATCACAATAATCCACAACTAGAATATCTAGTGACTTCAAGTCTAAGGATGACAATACCATTGTACCGCGAGAAGAGCTTGTGACTCAACATAACGTGTATGTAGCCTTCTCGGAGATGGGTCAATCCAGTGCAACATTCCTTAATGCACACCTATGTGTTGGATCGTGATATCTCCATATCAATCCAACCTCATACTAGTCTATAGATGATTGTCCCATTAATCATTATACTTGACTAGAGATATTTAAGATAAACAACACAATTGTAAATCTAAGGACTTCATTATATTAAATATCCAATAAATAATAAATGAATTTCTAGCCACAAATAATTCATACTAAACTAGATTGCCTCTAGGGCATCTATTCCAACAGTCTCCCACTTGCACTAGAGCCAATCTGGCGCATCTCGTATGCCCATACTCCTAGTGTGTCCTACATGCTTCCACTGCGTGAGAGGCTTTGTAAGCGGGTCTGACAGATTATCATCTGTAGGAATCTTGCATATCCGAACGTCTCCTCTATCGATAATATCTCGAGTCAGTTGAAACTTCCTGAGCACGTGCTTTGACTTCTGGTGCGACCTGGGTTCCTTCGATTGCGCGATCGCCCCAGTGTTGTCACAGAACAACTCGACTGGATCCGCAATGCTAGGGACCACACCAAGTTCAGAAACAAACTTTCTGATCCAAACAGCTTCCTTTGCTGCGCCATTCCCAGCAATGTACTCAGCCTCTGTTGTAGAATCAGCTACCGTCTCTTGCTTGGAACTCTTCCAGCTCACCGCTGCTCCATTCAGGCAAAACACATATCCCGACTGTGATCTAAAGTCATCTTTGTCGGTTTGGAAGCTTGCATCAGTGTAACCCCTTACACGCAACTCTTCCTCACCGCCAAATATCAAGAAAGCATCCTTAGTTCTTCTCAAGTACTTTAGTATGTTCTTGACTGCAATCCAGTGACTCTCACCCGGATTGGATTGGTATCTGCTTGTCATACTCAAGGCATACGACACATCTGGTCTAGTACATAACATGGCGTACATGATAGATCCTATGGCCATGGCATAAGGGATTCTACTCATGCGTTCCTTCTCAATCTCATTAGAGGGACAACCACTCTTCGAAAGAGTGATTCCATGTGACATGGGCAAGAATCCCTTCTTGGAATCTTGCATGTTGAACCGTTTCAACACCTTGTCAATATATGTACTTTGACTTAGGCCTAGCAACCTCTTAGATCTATCTCTATAGATCTTTATACCGAGTATATAGGCTGCTTCCCCTAAGTCCTTCATTGAGAAACACTTTCCTAGCCAATCTTTAACAGATTGCAGCATGGGAATGTCGTTTCCAATGAGTAGTATGTCATCCACATACAAGACCAGAAAAGCTACAAAGCTCCCATTAACCTTCTTGTAGACACAAGACTCATCTTCGTTTCTGATGAAGCCAAACTCTTCGACCACTTCATCAAAACGTCGATTCCAACTCCTAGAAGCTTGCTTCAATCCATAAATGGATCGTTGCAGTTTACAGACTTTGTTGGCTTGCTTTGGACCCTCAAAACCCTCCGGCTGTATCAAATACACGTCCTCGAGGAGATTCTCATAAAGGAATGCTGTTTTGACATCCATCTGCCAAATCTCATAGTCGTGGTATGCTGCAATCGCAAGTAGGATTCGGATGGATTTGGTCATAGCGACTGGTGAAAAGGTTTCATCATAGTCAATACCATGAATCTGTCTGAATCCTTTAGCCACCAATCGTCCCTTATAGGTAATCACATTACCATCCATGCCGATCTTCTTCTTGAAGACCCACTTGCACCCTATGGGCCGCGCCCCATCGGGTGGTTCCACCAAAGTCCATACTTTGTTGGTATACATGGATTCCATCTCGGATCTCATGGCTTCCAGCCACTTCTGAGAGTCTGGGCCGCTCATGGCCTCCTCATAGGTAGTAGGCTCATCATCTATGAGCATCGTGTCACCGGAATCGGTTACGAGAAGTCCATACCTCTCGGGTTCCTGGCGCACTCTACTAGATCTACGAAGCTCTTGTGTTACCTGAACAGGTTGCTCCACCACAACTTGTGGTTCCTGTTCATGTTCCATAATCGGTTCAGTGATTTGTGGTTCTTGAACCTCTTCAAGTTCTACATTCCTCCCACTTGCTTCTTTAGAGAAAAATTCTCTTTCTAGAAACACGCCGGTCCGAGCAACAAACACTTTGTTCTCGGTTGGATTGTAGAAGTAGTAACCCTTAGTTTCCTTAGGGTACCCCACAAATTTACACTTATCCGATTTTGGCCCCAGCTTGTCTGATTGTAAAAGTTTTACATAGACATCGCAGCCCCAAATCCCCATGAACGACAGTGTGGGACGCCTCCTACTCCACATCTCATATGGCGTCTTCATGACTGATTTAGATGGAACACGGTTAATGGTGAAAGCTGCACTTAATAGAGCGTAGCCCCAAAGTGATAATTGAAGATCGGTTTGACACATCATAGATCGAACCATATCCAATAGGGTTCGATTCCTCCTCTCGGACACGCCATTCCATTGTGGCGTTCCGGGTGGAGTGAGTTGGGACACGATCCCACACTCTCTAAGATAGTCGTCAAACTCTTGGCTCAAGTATTCTCCTCCACGATCCGATCGTAGAGCATTGATACTTATGCCAAGTTGCTTCTCTACTTCATTCTTGAATTCTTTGAACACTTCAAAGGATTCGGATTTTGCCCTCATAAGGTACATGATGCGCAATTTAGCGTGCTATTCGCAAGTATACGAATCAAGTAATATAGAGAGTAATTTCGACTCGGTTTATCGATCCCACAGGGACTTTCCAGGTTTTTTCTAGTAATCAGTTTTAACGAACAGAGTGTAAAGGAGGAATATTTTGAGAGTTTGCTTAAGTACTAAAAGTAAATAACTGAAACGTAAATCTTTTTGGGAATTTTCTGAATAATCTTAAGGTTGTAAAACTAGGGTTTGAGATACTAGGTCCCGGGATCCCCTAGGGTTCTTCAGATTTTCGTTCTTTGTTTGACATGAAAACACACAGCAGTCTTGTTATCCGTGCCACGTACCAGTTGTGCAGTATCTTTTCTTTTCCTGCACGTTATCACGATCCTGCAGACTGTCGGATTCCTGTTAAGCTGCCTAAATCTGCAGTCTCGTTCTAAGTCTGCTAGGGTTTCTAACCTGTCCTGATGGCCCGGGTCAGATTCTCTAACAGTTGGTCTCAACGATTTCAGGCTAGTCCTAACTCCCCTTCGCTAGTCGGCCCATCGGGGTAAGGTGCTAAATTCTGTCTTCTCGTCCTAACCCTAACCGGACGTTTTCACCTACCGGCTCGGGTCTGTAGCAATTCGGGTTCGCGACTCCGATCATGCATAAACAGTAAAATTCAAAGACAGAATAACTCAAAAAAACCGCTGAATTAAGATAGTACGATCATGAATTCATAGTCAAAACATAGATCTAATCTCTGAAAACGAAGTTCACCAAGAACCTAGGTAAAAGTTTAACTACTGAAATTCATAACGTAAATAACACAGTTTTTTGAAGAGAGAAGAAGAGCAAACGGGTGTCTTGAATCTGGATCCGCGTTTCCGTGCTCTCCGGGGATGCTCTGACTTGTCCTTCGGTTGTGCTGTCTTGTCTTCTTCTGTATTGTGTATATTGTGTTCCAAAACGAGTCTGGACGAGTCTTTAAATATTGCTGTTTTTTCCCGAAACGCTTGCGCCAGAATTTACGAAAACTGTCATCGGTCCACCGACTCGGGAAAAAAGTCAAATTGGCTGCGAATATACGCAGGGTTGCGTATATACGCAACCAGGGCCCAGAAAAATCATCACCTCATACCCCCCTGCCTGCGTATATACGCAGCCCTGTGTATATACGAAGCCCTGCGTATATACGCAGACAGGGCTGTGTCCTGGCCCGGCTTGGTCCTCTGCTGGGCCCGGTTGGGTCTCCCGGGTCCCACACTTCTGCCTGAAATCTCCGGTTTCCTTTCCTCGGTGTCTTCCTGCTTTCCCGTGTTCCCGTCTTGCGTTTTGACCCGAAACTTGTCAAAATTACCAAAATACATTTGGGTCAAAACCGCTCCAAATTCTTTCCAATCCTGACTCTGGCCATAGGAAAACAGCTGACTGAATTTGGGAGACAAAATCTGAACTTGACTCCGGAAACCCGGGCCCGGTGCCAAAATACCCCTAGGCCAAAACTGTCCCGGAAATCGTCACGAACATGAAATAGTTGCTCCTGACTCTGGACACCGGGAACCGAGACTCCTTACTTGGGCGTGGCCTGTCTGGGACCCACACTTGATGGGAGTCGGTTTTTCGTCCGGACTCCGATTCAGCATTATAACCTGTTTTTGGCCCTTAACGTCTCCGTTCTTTTGCCCCTGGTTTCACTTCAAAATTCCAAGTCAAGCTCAAGATATTGTCAACCGAGCGCATCCCGGTGATTCTCGGTTTTGGCGTTTTCAGCTTCCTCGGTCGGTTTTCACTGCTCGTTTTTCCTACAGTCTTTGCGTTTTCCATTCCGCTGTCCCTTGTACCAGTCTCGGTCACATCCTGCTCTGAGCATTTTCTGCACGTTTCCCGAGGCAAACCCGGTTGTCTCGGCACGCATCCCGATGCACTTTCCGAACCTGTTCCTGAAAAAGCAGGAAAAAACCCGCGATCATATCCAATAAAAGTACGAAACATGCAGGAATTCACGAAGAGCAAATAAACGTCTCGTTCCTAAAACCGAGGCTTTCCGAGGGTGAATTCTGGCTAAAACGCGGCTTTCCAGCACAATGGTACGTCAAATCAGGCTAAAAGATAACCCCTAATTGGGCGTTATCAGTACACAAATCCATATTTACTGTAATCATCAGTAAATGTAATGAAGTAGACATAACCACCCCTGGCAGGCGTGGGAAATGGCCCACACACATCGGTATGTATGAGCGCCAATTGCTCACTAGTCCTTTCACCTTTCTTATTGAAAGGGGACTTTGTCATTTTTCCCAATAAACAAGCCTCACATGTCTCATATGATTCAAAATCAAATGAGTCTAGTAATCATCCTTATGGAGTCTAGATACTCTATTTAAAAACAGTATTAATTTTTATTAATATTATAAAAACAGTTTATATTTTTATTTGGTGAGACTGGGCAACCTCTTCAACTCAAACTGAACATCATCAAGTTCTCATATTCCCCTAAATTTCAGAAACTGCGGTGATCGGAAGAACTCGCGGCCAGCCTAGGTTAGGAACAAGCACGAACACCACTTACTTCCGCTTTTGCACACAAACCGAACGTATCCCTAATGCACACCTTCCGTGCTTTTACTCTGGGTGTAATGTAAATCTGCCGGCTTTGGGACGTTAGGATAGGTCATTTAGAAGCGATGTCCTAAACGTCACAGCACACTCACACATACCCCAATCTCACACTCCCTCACCAAGATGACAGAAACTGACCCAAATCACCTAAGATTCTAGACACTCACTTTCCCCAGTCCCGATGTAATTGCCGTTCTCGCGGCCACAACTGTTAACGAAAGTGAAACTGTGATAAAAATTGCCGGCCTGACGTTTTGAAATAGAATCAATCAAGCACCCTGAATTTTCTGCCTTTGATACTTTTTTTTCGTTTTTCTTCTTTTTTTCTCTCTTTTTTTTTTTTTTTTTTTTTTTTGCGGGGCCACACAATAAACAATATAAACCAGGCCAACTCTATGATAAACCAAAAACGTGGGGTGGCAGAAAAATACTTAAATAAAATCTGAAACGACCACCCCCACACTAATTTCGAACCATGTAGTCAATCTGTAAAATAATCGCGATTTTCCAACCAATCCTCCTCACTGCAATGATGTCTAAATTGCACAGCGCGTCCTCCAATAACCCTGTCAACCCAAAGTCCCCCATGTCGTGCGGAAAATTTACGCAATACGGCTCTCCTCTTGTGCTCACGGTGTAATGTCGTGAGTCACCGCCATACCGAAGTGTGCTGCCGTCACTATCTCACCCTTACACACCCTCAAATATAAAAATAAAGCTCATCCACTATCAAATATGACAATTCTGCTCTACCCCAGAAAACCCCCTCAACTCAACTCCCTCGTGCCATGACGCGTAGGAAAGGTAAAATTACTAACAATGATGCGAGTATCAAAAAACGGCTTCCTAGGTCAAACGGTTACCAAGAAAAGGATTAATGGATCAACGGGGCTCACTAGTGGACCTAAGGTGCGAGACAGGACGTGAGGTCCCCTATGGCCTATCACTCCACCAAATGATGTGGTGACCGTGATGGCGGGTTGACGACTACCTGGTGACGGTGGTCTGGCAGCTAGTCGGATACATGGCTCGGGAGACAGCTACTTGCGTTTTCTGAAGTGCATTGGCTCTATTAACTCCCCTAGACAGATTCTCGCAGCTCTTCCTCACCTAATTTCGTCCACTTCAGGAAATTTTCTATCATTAATCTCTCGCAAGTTTTGAGCTAAATCCTTCGTCCAGTCTCAAAATTTTCAATTTTTATCATTTAAAGTAATGCAGTTACAACGCCACCACCCCCACACTGGATGATTCCATGCCCTCATGGTACTAATCATCAGGCATATAATCTGGATTGGATGAGCTGGCTTGCCTCATCGAATGGAAACAACTGGTAGTATATGCAGAAAAATAAAGCGAGAGACAGAAATTGAACCTGTGCACCCGGAGTTAGTTCTGACAGGTGCTGACTTTTCCGCAGATTCCGGTGGAGCAGGACCGTTGACCGGTCGCCATAAAATTTCTCGCCGGAAGTTGTCAACCTTCCGGGCTCTATGTGCGCTCTTCAAACGTGTAATCCCCGAGCACCATTGTTTCTTACAATGTGATCCCATATGGTCAAGTATACTTCCGTACATCGGGGTCGATTGCTCGGTTCTGCAGAAAAAACTGTTCCTGAAAAATCCCCAACTCGTACGAGTCCCTGTGACGGTCGAGTGTGCCAGAACACACCGGGGTCGATTCTTCAAGATTTTGAAAATCTGCCTTTCCTTCTACGAAATTTTCTGAATTCGCTTCAAACTCCACGGATCTGTGTATGGAGGTAGAGAGAGAAAAATGGGGCAAAAACGTGATGCTGTCCATTTTTTTTTTTTTTGAAAAAAAATTCTCCCCTGGTTGCGTATATACGCAGGGTTGCGTATATACGCAACCAGCAGAGTATTCATTTTTTTTCTCTTTCTTCCTCTTTCCCTTTCTCTGCCTGTTCTCTGTTTTGCTGTATCTGCACACGCTCAATTCAAAGTCAATACCCACTCATCTTACCTCTCTCAAAATTCAAAACAAAAAATAAACCTGAAATAATTTAAACTTACTACGTTGGGTTGCCTCCCAACCAGCGCTTGTAATTTACGGTCGACGGCTCGACCCAGTTACCTCATGTTTGCTCAAGGGACGTCAAAACCGCCAGGGTCTACCTTGACGTCTGCTCCCGGGCCCAGATATGGCTTGACCCGGTTTCCGCTCACCCTGAAAGTTGTACTGTATGCAGATTCTCCAATTCAACTGCATCCCATGAAAGTACCTCTTTGATGATAAACGGTCCTGACCACCGAGATCTCACTTTTCCCGGAAAAAACTGCTTCAGAGAATCGCAGAGACGTATTTTCTGACCTACTTGAAACTGCTTTGGCTGTGCTGAAGTTCGATGGCTCAGGAGCGGTCTAACCTCTCGGGTCGGTGGCTCCTTGAGTGACGGGACCAGGGCCAATTTCTGTCCACCTTTTTCGTCCAGCTGTAAAGTGGTCCGGTTTTCGGCTTGCATGGTCTACTCCTCCTGGAATCTCTCCTCGTTCTCTCTGTCCACTCTACCAATCTCTGCCCATAGCTCATCCATCTCTTCGTTTTCCCAGCCTTCTTCGACTACCTCCACTGCGAAGATGTCTTCATGCTCGTAATAATTCGGTAGTTGCAGATTTTTGAAAACGTTGAACTAAACCTTGTCTTCATTGATTTGCATGGTCAGTTCTCCGCTCTTGCAGTTTATCATGGCTTCTCCAGTGGCCAAAAACGGTCTGCCCAGAATGAGTGGTACGTCTCCTGCCTCCATATCCAGAATTACGAAATCTGCCGGAAAAATCAATTCTCCGACTTTCACCAGAATATCTTCAATAACTCCGTAAGCCTGCTTCACGGATCTGTCCGCCATATGCAGCTTGATTCTGGTGGGCCTGAGTTCACCGATTTTCAAAGTTTTGAAAAACGACAAAGGCATCAGATTGATACTGGCCCCTAGGTCACACAGAGCCTTTCCTGTGTAAGCATTACCTAGGGTCACCGGGATGACAAAACTGCCAGGGTCCTTCCTCTTCCTCGGTAGCCCATTCTTCACACAGTTTCTCACTTCTGCCGTCAGATTTATTGTCTCGAAATCGCTAATACCTTTCCGTCCATACAAAATATCTTTGAGGAACTTGGCATAAGTGGGCATCTTTGCCAACGCCTCCGCAAATGGTACGTTGATCTTCAGCTGTTTGAAAATCTCGAGAAATTTGGCGTAATCCTTTCTATCATCCCTCTTTCGTGTCTTCAAAGGATATGGCACCTCCTTGGAGACAGGTACCGTTTCTGCTTCCTTCTCCTTCTGCACTACATCCTGCTCAACCGAGCCCTTCGGCTGGGGGCGGTCGGCTGAGCTGTTATCCTTGCCAAATACTTCACGCTCGATTTCCTTTGATTTTTCTGCAAGTGCATGGCTAGGATACGGTGGATCCTGTAGTGCTAATCCACTCCGAGTGGTGATGGCATTGATCTGAGCACGTGGATTATTAACAGTGGTCGAGGGTAAGTTCCCTGGTGCTCTTTCCGTTAACTGCTGTGCTAACTGCCCTACTTGTACCTCCAAAGCGCGCAGTGGCGTTTTGGTCGTCTGCACGTCGGCTGTCAGGGCGTCCGTATGTTTGAACCGGGACTCCATGGTCTGGAACATGGACTTGATCTCCTTCATCTGAGCGTCGTACTGCTGGGCAGATGGGCCCGACTGAGCCTGCTGCGTCGGTGCAGCCTGCTGGGCTGGTGGCCTGTGCTGGAACCCCGGTGCATAAACTGCTGCGTTCGGGTTTCCGCACCGAAACCCGGGATGATCTCTCGTACCCGGTCGGTACCGGCTCGGGTCCCACTGCTGCTGTACGTAATTGGCATCTTCGTTTCTGAGCCCCTCAATGGCTGTGTCCAAATCTGGCCCGTCCACCACTACATCAGTTGAGTAAACTTTCTTGACCAAATCTTGAACGATCTTGGCTAGATTGTCTATCCGGTCGTCTTCCACTGGCTCGGCTCGGGTCGTGATCCTGCGATCGTCAAATAGTCGAGTGTCCTGCTTGGCTAACTGCTTCATTAGCTCATAGACCCCGTCTTTGTCCACATGGTATAGGAAGTTTCCTCCGGCTTCTCTATCAATCCTGTCAGCACTCTCCCTGTCTAAGGCATGGTAGAATACCTGCAGGATCTTCGGGTCTCCAAAACCATGGTTCGGGCACTTTTTCACCAATCTCATCAATCTGTTCCATGCGTCTACCACCGTCTCTCCCGTCTTCTGCCTGAATGACAGAATCTCGCTTTGTAATGGAATGACCCGGGAGGCGAGGTAAAATTTGGAAAGGAAATCTGTGAAACATCCTTCCCATGTAGTGATCCATCTGCGTGGTCGGGATTCGAGCCAGTCGTTGGCCACTCCGTACAGGCAGTATGTAAAGAGTATTAGCATGAGCGCCTCGGCTCCAACTCCCTTATACCGGACTTTGTTGCAGTAGTCCTCGAACTTCCCGATGAAGTCGTTCGGGTCTTCGTCAGCTTTGCCATGGAATGGACAGAGGGTCTGAACCGTCTGGATGGTGGAGGGTTTGATGTCAAAGTGTTCTGCGGTGATCTCGGGAACCACAATAGCTCGCTCATGCCCCCCCGTGGGGACTTCGAAATTCTCCACCAACGCCTTCCCAGACCGGTTGTATGTCCTCTAGTTGCTCCGGGCAGCGAATCCTGCTGCGATCAGATCTTCGATGTACCGAGCCATCTCGGCTGGAGTACGTGTCTCGGGCAGTTCTAAGGTTCTCTCGGTATTGTCGCCCATCCTGAAAAAGTAGAGTTCTCAAGAGCAGTGAGATTACCAAAAAATAATAAAAATCAAAACTCTGAAAATTAATTCGGACTACTAAATAAACCCTAAAAAGTCCCCGACAACGGCGCCAAAAACTTGATGCGCAATTTAGCGTGCTATTCGCAAGTATACGAATCAAGTAATATAGAGAGTATTTTCGACTCGGTTTATCGATCCCACAGGGACTTTGCAGGTTTTTTCTAGTAATCAGTTTTAACGAACAGAGTGTAAAAAGGAGGAATATTTTGAGAGTTTGCTTAAGTACTAAAAGTAAATAACTGAAACGTAAATCTTTTTGGGAATTTTCTGAATAATCTTAAGGTTGTAAAACTAGGGTTTGAGATACTAGGTCCCGGGATCCCCAAGGGTTCTTCAGATTTTCGTTCTTTGTTTGACATGAAAACACACAGCAGTCTCGTTATCCGTGCCACGTACCAGTTGTGGAGTATCTTTTCTTTTCCTGCACGTTATCACGATCCTGCAGACTGTCGGATTCCTGTTAAGCTGCCTAAATCTGCAGTCTCGTTCAAAGTCTGCTAGGGTTTCTAACCTGTCCTGATGGCCCGGGTCTGATTCTCTAACAGTTGGTCTCAACGATTTCAGGCTAGTCCTAACTCCCCTTCGCTAGTCGGCCCATCGGGGTAAGGTGCTAAATTTTGTCTTCTCGTCCTAACCCTAACCGGACGTTTTCACCTACCGGCTCGGGTCTGTAGCAATTCTGGTTCGCGACTCCGATCATGCATAAACAGTAAAATTCAAAGACAGAATAACTCATAAAAACTGCTGAATTAAGATAGTACGATCATGAATTCATAGTCAAAACATAGAACTAATCTCTGAAAACGAAACCCTAGGTTCACCGAGAACCTAGATAAAAGTTTAGCTACTGAAATTCATAACGTAAATAACACAGTTTTTTGAATAAGAGAAAAGAAGAGCAAACGGGTTTCTTGAATCTGGATTCGCGTTTCCGTGCTCTCCGGGGATGCTCTGACTTGTCCTTCGGTTGTGCTGTCTTGTCTTCTTCTGTATTGTGTATATTGTGTTCCAAAACGAGTCTGGACGAGTCTTTAAATAGTGCTGTTTTTTCCCGAAACGCTTGCGCCAGAATTTACGAAAACTGCCATCAGTCCGCCGACTCGGGAAAAAGTCAAACTGGCTGCGTATATACGCAGGGTTGCGTATATACGCAACCAGGGACCAAAAAAAATCATCACCTCATACCCCCCTGCCTGCGTATATATGCAGCCCTGTGTATATACGCAGCCCTGCGTATATACGCAGACAGGGCTGTGTCCTGGCCCGGCTTGGTCCTCTGCTAGGCCCGGTTGGGTCTCCCGGGTCCCACACTTCTGCCTGAAATCTCCGGTTTTCCTTCCTCAGTGTCTTCCTGCTTTCCCGTGTTCCCGTCTTGCGTTTTGACCCGAAACTTGTCAAAATTACCAAAATACCCCTGGGTCAAAACCGCTCCAAATTATGTCCAATCCTGACTCGGGCCATAGGAAAACTGCTGACTGAATTTGGGAGACAAAATCTGAACTTGACTCCGGAAGGGCCCGGTGCCAAAATACCCCTAGGCCAAAACTGTCCCGGCAATCGTCACGAACATGAAATAGTTGCTCCTGACTCTGGACACAGGGAACCGAGACTCCTTACTTGGGCGTGGCCTGTCTGGGACCCACACTTGATGGGAGTCGGTTTTTCGTCTGGACTCCGATTCAGCATTATAACCTGTTTTCGGAAAGCCCTTGACGTCTCCGTTCTTTTGCCCCTGGTTTCACTTCAAAATTCCAAGTCAAGCTCAAGATATTTTCAACCGAGCGCATCCCAGTTATTCTCGGTTTTGGCTTTTTCAGCTTCCTCGGTCGGTTTTCACTGCTCGTTTTTCCTACAGTCTTTCCGTTTTCCATTCCGCTGTCCCTTGTACCAGTCTCGGTCACATCCTGCTCCGAGCATTTTCTGCAGGTTTCCTGAGGCGAACCCGGTTCAGTCTCGGCACGCATCCCGATGCACTTTCCGAACCTGTTCCTGAAAAAGCAGGAAAAAACCCGCGATCATATCCAATAAAAGTACGAAACATGCAGAAATTCACGAAGAGCAAATAAACGTCTCGTTCCTAAGACCGAGGCTTTCCGAGGGTGAATTCTGGCTAAAACGCGGCTTTCCAGCACAATGGCACGTCAAATCAGGCTAAAAGATAACCCCTAATTGGGCGTTATCAGTACACAAATCCATATCTACTGTAATCATCAGTAAATGTAATGAAGTAGACATAACCACCCCTGGCAGGCGTGGCAAATGGCCCACACACATCGGTATGTATGAGCGCCAATTGCTCACTAGTCCTTTCACCTTTCTTATTGAAAGGGGACTTTGTCATTTTTCCCAATAAACAAGCCTCACATGTCTCATATGATTCAAAATCAAATGAGTCTAGTAATCCATCCTTATGGAGTCTAGATACACGTTTCTCATTTATGTGACCTAAACGATAGTGCCATAAATAAGCAGGATTTAAATCATTTATTTTAATCCGCTTGGTATTAATGTTGTAGACAGGATTGCTTAGATCAAGGACATAAAGTCCATTAAATAATTGCGCACTAAAATAGTGAATATTATTTAAATAAAAGGAACAACAATTGTTCTTTATTGAAAGAATAAAACCATCCTTGTCCAAACAAGAAATAGAAATAATGTTTCTGCTCATAGCAGGCACAAAATAGCAATTATTTAATTCTAAAACTAATCCTGAAGGCAGAGATAGCTCGCAAACGCCTATGGCCAACGCAGCAACCTTTGCTCCATTCCCAACGCTCAGATCTACCTCCCCTTTAGCCAATCTTCTACTTCTCTTTAGATCCTGCATATTTCGACAAATATGAGATCCACATCCAGTATCTAATTCCCATGATGTAGAGAAAGTTAAATTGACATCTACAACAAAAATACCTGGTGGTGGTGGAATCACTATTCCAAGCCTCTTGTCCTCCAGATATTTTGGGCAGTTCCTCCTCCAGTGTCCAGGCTGACTGCAGTAGTGACACTCACCTTTAGTCACACCTTTGGCAATGCCACCAACAGGCTTAAGGGCAGGTTCCTTGGACTTGGCAACTGACTTGCCTTTGCCCTTGGAGGAAGAGGCAAACCTTTTTCCCTTTCCTTTCTGTACCATCATTATGGCCTTGCCCTTACCCTTGTTGATGCTCTGTTCAGCCGTCCTCAACATATTGAGTAAATCTGGCACTGGTTTAACGATCTCGTTCATGTTATAGTTCATAATGAACTGTCCATAACTCTCGGGCAACGATTGCAACACGAGATCGGTTGCCAACTCTTGGCCGACCGGGAACCCCAGTCGGGCGAGATTCTCCAAGTACCCGATCATTCGGAGTACATGGGGTCCCACCGGGTTCCCTTCTGCCAGATGACACTTGAACAGTGCCTTTGAGACCTCATACCTCTCTACCCTTGCCTGCTCTTTGAAGAGCTGCTTTAGATGTTAGATCATATCGACATCATTCATGTTTTCGTGTTGCTTCTGAAGCTCAGAAGTCATTGTGCAAAGCATAAGGCAGGCCGCATCATTAGCGTCATCAACACGCTTTTGATACGCCTTTAGGGCAGCAGGTGTTTGGTTCTCTGGACCTTCTGGAACATGCTCCTCTGTTGCGTACAGTTTCTTCTCTTGCTTGAGAACAATTCTCAAGTTTCTGTACCAATCAAGAAAGTTGGTTCCAGAGAGCTTGTCCTTCTCAAGGACAGATCGTAGGGAATGTTGTGAACTCGATGAGTTGTTTGCCATTTGGAATTCTACAAAAAGGAAAATACGCAAGTTTTAGTATTTGTGAATTTTTGACTATATTCAATAATGGCTAGTTTATCAAATATAGCTCCCACTATTTTTCTACGGATTAATAACCCTTAAGTTATTAATGCGGAAAATATCCTTATATTTTCTAGTGGGCCAAGATCCATCTTTCATCTCCTTATGAGCTTGCTTTGGCAAGTCACCCATAATTTGACTACTTTAGGTAGGAACAATTCCAATTGCATCCCATATGCAACTCTTGGTTCAATTGGGCAAATAACTCCTTATTTATCCATCCATATGGATAATCCCAATTGATTGCCTCTAGGTTTCTTAATCAAATTAATAGCCTAGTTGTGTTCAACCTCTTATCTAAACAATTGCACACTGTTACGTGACATCGCATTCCATCATGATGGACCAAGTCGCCATGCTTTGGCACGCACGAACTTGATAAATAATGATGATAATGAGTGTTTAAATAACGAGAAGGCAAGAACACAATAATTGATTTTTGAGGGATTTTGAATTCAATTTTAATTGTTTTGTTGATCAACATCAACTAATCTATCTATTTGAGTTTGGGCACAACTCCAAATAATAGATCCGGGTTGTCTAATTATCTTATTATCCTAATTGCATGCATCATCCATACACCAACCACACAATAATCTATATATATAATAGCAGAACGAACATTTGCAAAAACTTCCATATTTGAGACCTCTATCCATTCATCACTTACCATAAACGTGATCAATCTATTTAAAATACAAATCCGTTGTTGTAAGTTGCCTTATCAATCTTCCTTTTAAAATCCCTCGAAAAAATCAATCTTTTAAGAAAAATGGTAAATCTCAACCAAATATTTCATGGGCGATCAGATGTGGGGATCATATGTGTTTCTTTTTTGAATTTAAATACCACCCAAATATTTTGTTATTTTATTTGATTTCTTATCAATCCCTATATAACCTTAACTCATGTGCTCTCCATTATTAAAAACTCCCTATACAACATAGTAACAAGTTTTAAGTTTTTTTCTCTTCTTCTCTCGACAGGTTACATGACAGCTGCTTCGGTTTGGTAAAATTATTCACTTTCTTCTTCGTATTTTCCTGATACTCTCTCACCGGGGTTCATATTTTTCATCGTGCCTTTCACTTTTTAGTTATCTTAAATGTAAGATTTTTGTTTGTATGCCGAATTGGAGATTCCTTTCATCCATGTCTATTTCAGCGTTTGTTTATGAATATGATTTTCTGATTGTTGAAACTTCTGATGTCAAACCCCGGCGCTGAATATCGGCTGTCAAATTTGATGTTCGCCCCTTTCTACTGCAGTGGAACTTCTACGACAAATGAAAGAAGCAATGCGAAAGTGGTGTTGGATCGGAGTGATGGATCCAAGATGATTTCTCACACATTCAAGATTAGAAAATATGTTTCAGTGTTCATTTTTGTTGGATTTAGTATTTTGGTGTTCATTAATCTGAGTAACGTTTTACTGTTATACATCTCTATTTTTGTGTACAACTACCTTGATATCTCTCCAAATTTTTGTATATTACTCTTGAATATATGTGTTTTTTCCAATTGCGATAGTTATGGTTGTCAAATTATATTATTAGAACGTATCTCCAGACTTTCTGGATAGTATATCACTATTGTTTTTGTCAACTGCGATGTTTATTAATGTCAATTTCGGTAATGTTGCAGTGTTTCTCAATTTTTTTTTTTTTTTTTTTTTTTGAGAATAAGTGTTTCACAATTTTTGCTTTACATCTATTTTATCAGACGATACATTCTCTACAACATTTCCGACTCACACCTAAACCATCCCAGAATCGACGGATTGGATTTGCAGATCGTCAAATAAGAGTTTCCAACTAGGTTTGAAACATTTACATGAGTTATTTTGTTGAATTAAAATTCCTAGATAAACATAATCAATAATATCACGGATCTGGATACTTATCCTGAGGTTCTTTTTTTTTTTTTTTTTTTTGCAAAGTACTTATCCTGAGTTTAGAGGGGGTTTTTTTTTCCGCAAACCTGAGTTTAGAGTTGTAGATAAATTATTTATGATTATATTTTTTAGCAGACATTTATGATTATCTTAATCTATTACAGTTTTGAATTTTTGTATCCTACTAATTATCGAATTTTTTATTATTATTTTTATGTTATCTATAAAAATCAACTAATCAGAAAAGATTATTTAAAAAAATCAGAAAATATGTTTTTTTTAGAATAATCAGAAAAAAATAAATGATAAAAATTACTTTAACTGTTATACTGTTGCGTATTAGTTATTTTTTAGAAAAGACGGTTTTGTATTAAAAAATGTACTTACAACCACGTTTACAAAAGCAAATTTGCAACAAACTGTTTTTAGTTAACTCTCATTTGTTTTGTTAAAAAAAACTCTATTTTTTGAAATGTTCGAAAAAACTTGAATATCTTCTATGTTCAGCAAATAAATATATATATTCTTTTGTTCCTCGGTGATGTGGAGGTGGAGATATATATTTAAATTGAATTTTAATATGTTCATGGGTAGTCATTGGATGATGAAGTTACTGTTTCAAGCAAAAAGATTTGGTGGTAGTTTAAATAAAAAGCACCGTAAAATTGCGTAAAGTTCTTTGGTTTATTAATATATTCTCCTAAAAAAAAAAAAAAAACGTGAAGTCTGCATATGACAACATACTACAAGGACTATTCAAGCAAAATAATTGAAAAGGCAGGGCAAAAGATGACAATTCATTGGCAGTTGATTTAATGATCTTGGAGCAACACACTTCTCAATGACTCTACTGACTCTAAGGTGCACTTTGGTGGGTATTGCGTCTTATTTTTTGTATGTTAATATTTATATTACTTATCAATGTTTTCTTACTTTTCTCCACTATGTGTTTTACTCTATTCTGCACATCTCATCTATTCCTTTGCATGCAGTTATTTTATCTTTGTATCGGTCCTTTTCATGTTTGTATATATTTGATTTTTTTAGGATAAATTAATTTTCCAAGTGATATGGACTGTTTTATGCTTTAGCTTGCAAACAAACTGCAATTCAACCACAACTCGTTATTTGCTTATTTGTAATTTCTAGACAGTAGTTTTAATTTATTCCATCAGGTATTGTAGCTTTAGTATATTCATATATTTGAATGTTTGTGCCTATCAAGATGCAGCTACTCGATGATTTATTTGTTGTGGAAGAGATGGTGGAGGAAATAAATGAGATCCAAATGTGCATAGCACGGTGTCATTTGACTACTTGAGCACATCTTATTTTGTTTATGATGCTTAACGAATGTCGAGTTTGGAAACGAAATGAAATTCAAACTGATTAATGTGAATTTATAGTTTGGTGCTCAAGAAAAAAAATGTGAAAACAAATATGATGATACATACCATTTCTCTTTTAAGTCCTCTACCTTCGCTGCATTACTACTATGTTTTTTAGCGAACCATTGTTTTTTTAGCAAAACATTTCTTCATGCTTTTAAGAATAAATCATTTAAATGTTCACACAAAAAAGAATAAAACATTTAAAAATGTTGATTACCCATGATGGGAATGTTTCAGGCTATTGATGTATCACGGGGTTTATGCCGCCCTACTACGAGGGTATGTTTTTATAAAAGAAAAAGGCCATTGGTGTATCGCGTCATATTATAAAAATAATAGCTTATGAGGAGTAATAAATAATTAACAAATATAGTGATTTTTCTTTAGTCAAGTGATGAATAAATTCAAAATTTTAGAATAATCATTTAAAAAATAAATTATGCTTATTAAATATGTTACAATAAAAATATATTTAATTTATCAAATAAGCATGTTTTATTCCGTGTAATGCACGGACGGTTTGCTAGTAAGACAATAAAATAAACAACCACAAAACATAAATTAAACGTGATGTGGATATGGCTTTTTCTAGACTAAGATAATTCCAAGCCAATGGAATTATCTATGAACCCTAAAACAAACACATCTCCATGCGTCTTGATCTTTTGGTCCATCCTTCATAGTCATGTGGAATGCTCCACGCTCCATCTTTTGTGGCTTCTTTGGCTTTGGGCTTCTTATCTTCAATCTTGGCTAACAATCTACTTTATCTAGCACTAGCTAACTTCTATACTAAATAAAATAAATCTCACAAGTTGAGAAAAAAAAATGGCACGCAGGCCATAAAACCCTAATTAATTATTACAATTAATTGATCAGCTCGCAGGCCGTAAAACCAAACCACAAAATTAAACATCCACATCAAACCAAATCCTAAGGCCATATCCAATCACCATGCGATTTGCACATAAACAGTTAAAATCCAATTTTAACGCGCTTGGTCAATTTTTATTGATTTTAGGATTTTTAGGGTTAAAACGGTCCATGGGCCCAACAATCAAATTGCCCGGGCCCAACAAGATGAACCACAAGGCCCTAGGGCCGGCCCGGCCCAAAACCCAGAAGCCTAGGCCTCGGGTTAGGGCCGCCCTGCCCCTAGGGCGGCCAAGCTTGGGACGCAAGCAAGGGGGGGGGCGGTCCCTAGGGGAGCCGAACCTCCTTATGGGAGTTGTTTGCAAAACAACTCCCTTGCTTGGTGCCCAAGTTTGGTTGTTTCCTTGTTTTGGAAGAACTCCTTCTTCCCCAAGGATGCCCAAATCCTAGATCTAAGATCCTAAAATTTCTCAAACTCACCAATTGATGCATCCAATGCAAAATTTGGATCTTGTTATGATTAATTATTGACAAATTGCATCCCATGCTTGATTTTTCCTGTTTTACGCGATAAAAAATCAAATTAAGGTGTAAAACAACTAAAACGTAACACATAAACCACCTTTATGCTCTACGACCTGTGGCTCTGATACCACTGTAGGGTTTTGATTCATGGATGCGCAACGGAAACACAAACAATCATAAAACCATGCAAAACCCTCCAAGGATCACAAGTCAAGAGACATAACGATGGTAAGGGTAAGAAATCAATAACACACCTTAGGGTTCTCCTTTGATGACTTCAAACGCGAATTGTGTCATGTTCTCTATGGTCGATCCACGCCTAGATTTGATCCTAGAATCTCCCAAGTCCTTGGTGCTAGCCCGGAAGAGGAAGAGGAAGAAGAATCAAGCAAAACGAGACCCAAAAGGAGGGTCTCGGCCTCCTTGTGGCCGACGGGGACGGGCGGCGGCAAAGGGGCGGTCGGGTCCCTTTGTTGCTTGCTCTCTCTCCTTTTGTTCTCTCCCACTCTTTGTTATGTTCATAATGAGCATAAGTTATGTGGGAAGGAAAGAAGGAAGGTCCTTTATATAGTCCAACAACTCCTTGCCAACTACCTAAAGGACTTATTCTAGTCCTACTAGAATTCAATTTAGTCCCTTCCTTGCAAATTAGTCCCTACTAAGTTTGCAAGGTTTTGCAAAGTGATCCTTCTAATTAATTAATTCCCAAATCTAGTTCAACTCTATGTAGCGTGTGACCCCATAGGTTCTATCTAGTTGGTAGCAACTATTTGCTAATATGGAGCGGTATATAGCAAAACATCCATTCTAGCCAACTAATAGAATAGTCATCTTGACAACCTTTGTACAAGTAATTGTCTCATCCCTTTGTCTCTATATCCGGATTGGACACGAGACATACAAGTCACACTCGTATATCCAATCCATAGTTTCTCGATCCATGGGAATAGCCTTATTCGTGCAAATAACATCAATATCCTATATTGATTTATTTGAGTCTAGCCAGACATTCTATAAGCACTATCCCTCGAGTGGCCTAGGATATTTGCTCCCGTTATGTGGGAGGGACATATTCTATCTACGTCCACTACGATCTCTAAGCTTGCTTCTTATTGTATCCAGTACACGCCTTTATAACTACCAAGTTACGGTGTAGCGTTTAACGCTACGAAGATCACAATAATCCACAACTAGAATATCTAGTGACTTTAAGTCTAAGGATGACAATACCATTGTACCGCGATAAGCGCTTGTGACTCAACATAACGTGTATATAGCCTTCTCGGAGATGGGTCAATCCAATGCAACATTCCTTAATGCACACCTATGTGTTGGATCGTGATATCTCCATATCAATTCAACCTCATACTAGTCTATAGATTATTGTCCCATTAATCATTATACTTGACTAGCGATATTTAAGATAAACAACACAATCGTAAATCTAAGGACTTCATTATATTAAATATCCAATAAATAATAAATGAATTTCTAGCAACAAATAATTCATACTAAACTAGATTGCCTCTAGGGCATCTATTCCAACATGTGCTAGCTAGGAAGAATGGAAGAGGAAGAAGGAATCGCGCAACAATGGAGCACCAAAGGTGGGCGGCTCTCTTTTTGGCCGACGGGTAGGGGGCGGTCCCAATGGGGGGTTCGGCCCTTATTGGGACTTGCTATCTCTCCTTACTTTATTCCCTCATACTCTATCATATAGATGTGTGTTGTGTAGAGAGAAAAATAAGCTAGGAGTGTTCTTTATATAGTCCGACAAATCCTTGTCCTACTACATAAAGAACCCCTCTCCTAATCCTACTCAAATAAGGATTAGTCCCTTTTGCAAACTAGTCCTAATCATGTCCATATATGGATTAGTTCTCTTTGCAAATTAATCCTAATCATGTCTCTACATGAATTAGGTCACCTTGGCAAATCCTAATCATGTCTATACATGGATTTGTCCAACTTGCATATTAGTCCTACTAAGTTAGCAAGTTGTTGCGATTTGATCCTTTTAATTAATTAATCATATTAATTAATTCCCAGGTCTAGTTCACCCCTATATGGCGTGTGACCACATAGGTTCTATTTAGTTGGTAGTAACTATTTACTAATATGGAGTGGCCTCTAGCAAGACATCCATTCTAGCCAACAAATAGAATAGTCATCATGACAAACCTTGTGCAAGTAATTGTCTCATACATTTGTCCCAATATCCGGATTGGACACGAGACATACAATTCACACTCGTATATCCAATCCATAGTTTCTCGATTATGGGAATAGCTAGCTTTATTCGTGCAAATAACATCAATATCCCATATTGATTTATTTGAGTCTGGCTAGACATTTTATAAACACTATCCCTCGAGTGGCCTAGGATATTTTCTCCCGTTATGTGGGAGGGACAAATTCTATCTACGTCTACTACGATCTCTAAGCTTGCTTCTTATTGTATCCAGTACACGCCTTTATAGCTACCCAGTTACGGTGTAGCGTTTGACGCTACCAAAATCACCATAATCCACAACTAGACAATCTAGTGACTTCAAGTCTAAGGATGAAAATACCATTGCACCACGAGAAGCGCTTGTGACTTAACATAACATGTATGTAGCCTTCTCGTGGATGGGTCAATCCAGTATGCCATTAATCCTAATGCATACCCATGTGTTGGATCATGATATCTCCATATCAATCCAACCCCATACTAGTCTATAGACGATTGTCCTATTAATCATTATAATCGACTAGGGATATTTAAGAATATAACACTTATATTCTAAGGACTTCATTCATGTTAACATGTCTCCATATCGATAACATAATGAATCGTAAATCCACATATTTGTCGCAATAAATTGATTGCCTCTAGGGCACAATTCCAACACCTTACTCGGGCTGGGCTGGGCTGGGGCAAACCCGACAGAATTCGAGTTTGGGCTTGGACAAGGGCATCACCCCGCCCAGCCCGGCTGAGTTGCAATCCTAATCACCAGCACCGTCCGACCTGGAAATCACCGCCACCATCATCTGCGTCGGCCAACTTCGTCACCTCATTGCCATCGACGTTCTCCCCTTAGTCGAGCAGGACGCGCAGAGCAACCCAAGGACCAAATCAAAGGTCGTTCCCCGATCGGTTTTAGTCGCCTCTCATCTCCGGCCGGCGATTATCTCTCCGGCGAGTCGCCCCAGTCAGCGATTCCCCTTCTCCAGCAGATTTCCCCCTTAAGCGATATCATCACCTCTCAAAATCTCAATCAATTTTTCGGGTTAGCCTCCTGCTCCTCTGTGTTTCAGTTTATTGTAGTCTTATATCTGTCTCTAGCTATATATATATATACATATATCTATACATAAATATTCGTATAAAGTAATGTACGCTGTATGTAATATGTATATATTTTATATATATATATATATTGTTACAATATGTTACATATGTGTGTGTAACTATTTTGAACTATATGTAAGACTAGCTATTTACATTGTTTTTGGATTCTTCTGAATATATGTGTGGTCTGGTGAAACGAGGAAGTCTCTGTAATCGTAGTAAAATTGTTTGTTATTACTCAAATATAATTTTCTTTAGTTTAAGCTTAAATTAATTAAAATAGTTTTTCGCGGTAAATAATAATACTTTGATTATTCTCATTTCTAATACATATTATTGACTCTTATTACTATAAACTAGTATTGTTTTATGGTTATTAAAATATGATTTTTTATTAAGTAAAACACAATTTTATTATAATTTTAAGAAATCTATTTCTCTAAGTAAATACTTGTTGAAGTTATTGTAGTTAATTTAACACTTAGAATATTTCTAGCATCACAATTGTGGGCATGTTTGTGAAGTTGTGAATTAGTTTGGAGAGTGACTTGCATATCACTTAGGACTTGCATAGTTGGGTGAATTGGTATTTGTATTAATTAGGCTTCTTATATACTTATGGATCACGAGTTCGTAAACCAGGGCTACTGAGCTTGTTTCACTGACTACTTGTTCTTGGATTGCGTGATTAGTAGGTAAGCTTTAATGCTCAATCATTAATGCCTCAAAATGTATTTATGAAACGCTATTTTATGTGTTTTTAACTATTTACATGCCACTTTCTAATGACCTTTTCAAATGAAAATGAAAAGAAAAATCTCTTTGGATATATGTCTTTTAAAAATATCTGAATTACATAATGTACCTAATCGATTAATCGTGTAAAGTGAAAGAACAATGTATTGGGGACGATTATTTTTTTATGAACCCATGATGGTTCGTTCGATATTTTATTTCCCCTGATGGTTTATATCCGCCCTACATCCCATTGGCTAGGGTTAAGCCATCTAGTACTCACCATCTGGGTTGATGTTCTCCCTTCCAGGGTGTCGCGACTTTTAAGGTCTAGTTGGATGAGGTTGTTCGGAGGCGGGCGTGGACTTTGGCTGCCATTCCTCAACGCCTGGCAGGGCGGGTTTAATAGACCCCCTAGAATGCCTATGTTATATATTATTGGTTTGGATTGGATTTTAGCCCTCCGATACATTGGTAATAATTTGATTTTGGATATCACGGACTTTGAATATTAATAAGGGGATTTTTTTCTGAATGTTACTTGGATAACCGTGACGTTTTGATCAATGTTCTTTAATAAAGAAATTGTTTTTTAAAATTGTGCTCCCACTCTGTTTACATATTGAGGTTCTTGTTTACTCAGTTTTCACTTACTTTGGAACTGTGGTTCTGTTCTTTGTGTTTTCGAAAACCACTACAGGTTAGAGTTTGATGGGATTGGGATGCGCACGTTTTTTTATTTTACGCAAACTCAATAAGTTAGATGTTATTTCCCTTTAGATAACGTAGTTGGGTTTAACTACATTAACTTTGTTTCTTTTGGAATTTTGAAACACTCTGTAATTTCGTTTTACAATTTAATTAAGACTCGAATTTCTAGTTTCAAAAACGAGGTTGTTACACTTACACAACCACAAAAATTCGACCACGCAACATTTTCTTTGTGATGTGTGGCTGCCCAAATAACTAGAAGCCATCCTTAATCACCAACGAATTCCACAACCCATGAACCCACCTGAACGAAACGAGAACAATCAACGATTCATATTTCACCTATAGACCAATAAGCAACTCAACTTTTCTCAACCAGATCATGAAGACTCATATGGGAAACTGATCACCTACGACTCCGTCACAGAAGGTAGAGAATGAGGTGTCCAAGCATTTTAAGCTATGTACCAGAGTTACGCAATTTCAAAGTGACTTGGGAGTATCTATTTGGCAGTTTAAGTTTCAATTTTGCGTAATATAAACTATTGCAGTCCGCTCATTTAAACAAACGTTATACAGTTTGAGTATGTTATCCCATTTACGTGCGTATAAACGGACTCAACCGCCCAACCCGCCCATTTGATATCTTTGGAATTTATATGGGGTGGGAGAAGATATTCAGTACCACGGTGATATAGTGATGTGGTACCACTGGTGTATTTTATTGTTTCTTTTTTTATCAAATTATTTCATTGATTTTGAACATAATTAAGGTTTAGTTATTATTGATCGAACCATATTTTATACACACTACATAGACATGTATGAGGACAATTATTAAAATAAATTATATGTGGTACTACACCGCAGTACTAAATATCTTATGTAATACCCCGATTTTATATAAGAGAACAATTTAATAATTTTAATAGAGCTTGGGGGTTATAATTGTGTTTTATAGAAGTAATGAATTAATAAATCAAAGAATCGGGTTGAGAAAGTTATAAAGTAGTTAAATTAAAGAATGTGGAGGTAAATGTAGTTTAGAGGTATTGAAAATTAACTTTAATTAAAAGTTTGGGGAGGTAATTGTACTTTGTATGAATATTTGTATGTATATACATATTAGTATGTGTCTACAACCCGTATTTTATCCAACCCGACCCGTAAAATAGTATGAACCGGTAATATATATGTATATTTATACTTACTCGTATTTCTTCTCTTGTACTGACCCAATACCCATTTCTTTTACTCTCTTTTCCCCCCTTCTTTTCCCTCACCCGGACACTACTCCCCCTCCATCACCATCCTTCTCTTCCACATCTCTCCCTCCCTACACCTCTACCTCCCTACACCCCTATCAATCAAATTCATCCCCCTTCCTCCTCCTTTTGTTCTATAAATAAAGTCATACTCCTTCTCATTTTTCATCACCAACACCAATACCTCCGTACCCACCATCATAATCTTCATCACCACCCCTCCTCACCTATCAATCACCCTCACGATTTCCATTTCTCCCTCTCTACCAAAACAGTGCAGCAGCAACAACAACAACTACAACCATCAACAACACCTCTACCACTTCCACCATCACCAACAATCACCCCCACAATACCATCACAACCTCCACCTTCGACACCATCACCACCATGCCTCCATAACTCCCTCTCTAATCCTCTGCCTCCCTTCTCTCCACACATCTGTTCTCTCTCTATACAAAACTCAACAGAGGAAACAGTAACAGCATCCAACATCACCAACACCGCCGACATCACCACGACCACCACTTCCTCCATTACAGCCGGCACCCACCTCCAATCCATCTCTCAATCTCCGTCGAATCAACCTCTCTATCGCCATCTCTCCCTTCCCCTCTGTCCTCGGAACGCAACAGCAACAGCGGCGGCCAAAGCCACCGCCGAAGCCGACCCAACGGCCGACTCGGCGACGGCTTTGGCGCCCAGTCGGGCCTCTCTCCCCATAATTTCCTGCACTCCCCCACCCTGCTAGAAGGCCGACCGAACCCATGGGACTTCGAAACCGGCCATCCTACCTCCGGTGTCCTGAAATTTCCGGCATCTTTCCGTCAAAACTTCGGTGAACTATTTCTCAATCATTCGGTAACCAAATCGGTTAAATTTTTAGCACAAATCTTCATCTTTGGACTTGAATTTGAGATCTATAACATCAAAAATGGGTGGGTATGATTGTTTGACGATATTCATGTTTGGATTTGTGGAGGGGAAGAAGAAGATGAACGTGAGGGTGTAGGTGGGGTGATTTTGCCAAAAACTGAAACTTTGAGGAAGAATTTTGTATAAAACATAAATCTAAGGATAAAAGTGTCATTTTACAACTAGTTTACTTTGTGGGGGATAACTAAAGTGTTAACTCATAGAGTCTTGGGGGTTGCCGTGTTACACAAATATGAGATTTTAAATAAACTTATATCTATTTAAATTGATTAAAATTAGTATTTTCAATTTCTTATATAATCTACATAAATATATATCCTTGTAAAATGATTAAGAAGTGTATATCTAGGTAATTTAATTATATTATCTTTTACAAGTTTATGAATAAAGTTTTAGTACTAAATGATAAAATTGTTTCGTTTGGATAAATATATGACTACTCTAGTAATATGACTAGAATATAGTATTTGCATAATTTAGAATTTTCCAAAAATAAATAGCTATAAATTTGTCTCTGAAAAAATTCTGAATATGAATATATCGTAAGAAAAGACGTTGTTTTAGAAATTCTCTAAACGTGAATTAATTCAATTGGGTATTACTTATGCTATTTATTAGATAAATTATTTTATGAAATATTATTGTACAAGTTCCAAATACTTATAATTTGAGAGTTTATGGCTAATTGTGTACTTATTTGAATACGAGCTTTTCAACATGAAGTATTTAGTAAACACTCATCTAGATATTATGAATATTCATTTTATTTATAGAAAAATGATGCACACTTCTTATAATTGGCTTGAGAGTTATCCTAAATAGATAGAAAAAGGAATTTGGGTTGTCTTGAAATTTAAAATAAATACTTCACTTAAGGGTTTGAACATTCATTGCGTAATTTCATTTAATATGCTAGTTGGGACTTGAATTGATTAGAAATTATAATTTGTAGGCGACGAATTCATAGACGAGGGTTGCGTCTACTTCTAGAATTCATTCTGTGCTATTTACGGTTGCTATTTGAGGTGAATAAACATGCCAAGCCTAGAACCCTATCTTCTTTTGTGTCGAAACTATGGTTTTATTATATCTCGTCTCGAAATGAATAATTCATCTATGTATCTTACTTGAAAGCTTGCTTTGCGTGTCGATAAATGTTTTCTTTGAAAATCTCACATGAAAGTAATAATGCATAATAACGTAAAGTGGAAAGAGTTGTGCGGGTGAATTGTATTTGGTTACTTATACATTATTTTAACCATGTTTCAACGTGCCAGGTCGCTCCATGTACTTAACTATCACTACAACAGAATTGGCTTTTTGTAACAATCCTTTTTGTTGTTATATGACTCAAATTTGTCGCTAAATGTTATTTGCAACAATGTTTTTTTGTTAAAAATATCGTCGCGTATACACCGTCGCTAATGTAATTACCAACGAATTTGAAAATCGTCACAAAAGTGAGCATATGCTACATTCATTATCGTTGCTCATATCAAGATTCGCTACGAATAATATTTGTCGAGTATAAAGGTTATATTCTTAAATATCCCTAGTCGAGTACTATAGTTAATAGGACGACTGTATTACATCGAGACTAGTATGTGGGTAAATTGATATGGGAATATCAAGTCTAACACATGGGTACGCATTAGGGCCTCGTTCGGGTAGAGGATATGGTATGTAGGGATAAGGCTTATGCTGGGATATGAGCACGGATATGAATGTTGTCTGATAAGCCCTGATAAGATATGCTGGCTGTCTCTGTTTGGGTGCTGTCGGATAAGATGCAGGATATGCAGCAGGATATGTGCCAAAATGACTGTAATACCCTCAGTGCTATTATTTTGTATAAAAATTGTATATTTCAAATACTTTTACATGTATATTAATTTTCACTTTACATGTGAAATTAGTTAGAGGTTTTGTAAGAATCACTTTTTGCTTTGTAAGAATCATCTCCCATATTTTAATACTCTTTTCTGCACAATAGCAAAATATGGAGTGTAAATTACGAATACTTATTGGCAATATTGGCATAGTGTTTACAAAACCTACAATAAACAATTAAATTAACCCAATAAAATTTCAGCAAGCAAGAGAAAATGTCTTCATATTTAGCTCAACCATACATACTCAAATAAATTTATGCAATCCCAAAATAATAGTTATCAAAACCATGAGGACATCCTCCAAAATAAAGGTACCAAAACGTTGAGCTACTTAGCATAGTTAAGCAATACCAAAATAAAGTTACCAACTTAAGGATTCATACGTAAAATCCCACAAATTCCAAACATTACTCGTCATTCTTTAGCAAGATTTTGATAAACTCAAGGCGGTCGTCATCATCATTGAGACTAAGGAACATGTCAACACGTTCTCTTTTGTCGATGATGATCATGCCCACCTTGATACGTTCAGCCCGAGAAAGATTGAGTTTCTCCAACACAGTCAACACTACCCTTAATCTGTCAACTAACTGGACAAGCACCGCCAACACAACAAAGTCTTCCTCTTTCTCAATTTCATAGTTTTCCATCTAAAACAAAAACATTTCATATACTAGATTAATACAAAAATCTCAATATTAATATCACTTCACAACTATAGAGTACCTTGTTATCTTGCTACGTCATGAAAATACCGAGAAAGAAAAGGGAATACCGTATATTATATCCATGCATAAATTCAATTCTAATGGTTGATTACCTAAGACATGTATATATTTCTAATTTTGTGTTGGACTAAGTTGATTTCCTAATACAGTGCTAACATACTACGTCATGAATATACCGAGTGATTAATATTATATCCATGCCTACAATTCAACTCTAACAGTCAAGCCAACATAAGTTTAAATTTCAATACTCCCACCATGTCTAAGTTCACAGTTCATTTCACTAGTTCAGATTAAAACAATGAAGGGAAGGTGGAAGATTTGAGTAACTTGCTAGAAAGAAAGACTAATTTGTTTTTTAACCACATGGAGTAAAATACATATGAGGAAGTGTCTGGAATATTATGTTAACACAAGATGATGCTCAAAAATGAGAACCGAAGCATATCTGACATATTGTACGATTTAATATAGCCGCCTCTAACTACATTCTGATTGATTAGCCGATAAAAGTCCCTCGACTGAGAAAGATTGTGGTACTAAGATCCAACAAACGCATTTCACATTCGCATATTAGAATGATAAACCACTCAATAATTGTGTACTATTGATAAAATTATTTATGTAATTAATCTCAATTACACTATAAATAGTGTACTGTGTGACCCTTGGAGGCAAAAACCCAACCCATCTCACTCCTTACACTCACCGGAAACAGAGCATAAACGGAGACAAACAATGGTGGGTTGTTTCAGCATCGCCGCCTACGACAACTACCTCCGTCGCTCCCTCATCACCGCCGGCCTCTCCCCTCAAACAACCGAAATCGACGACGAAACCACCCTCATGTAAGGAACTTACTTATAGAAATTAATTCCAGTAAACTTCACTGAGAGGCTACATAGCTATACTGCAGAACTATGAAGGGAAGCAAGAATATTAGAATTCATGTCGTCGTTTTTTTTTTTTTTTTTTTTTTTTTTTTTATAGGTAAGAAAAGTTTGTTGATTAAAAGATCCACCAGAACCATTTATCTCAAAGAAAAAAGAAGAACCATAAGGATGGGACTTAGCCATCACATGATCATGTCTATGCCACCCTCTCTGATCATTACTCTGTTTGTCTTAGCTACTAGGGGTAAAGAAAAGAAGTTTATGAGGAACGAAAACCAAGTACAGAGATTACATTACAATAGATCTCCAGAGATTAGTTATGGTAGAAAGTTTTCAAGGAAATTGAAAATTGACATTAGACAAAACAAAGAAGGTCTAAAACTCTCTGTTCACTCATCCACAAAAAAACAGAGGACGAGTAACAAAAAATTGAAACAAAGTAACACATAATCGAAGCAGAGTAAGACAAAAAAGATGATTTCACTACAAACAGAGAAACACAAAATTGCGAACAGAGTAACGAACAAGGTTTCACCCAAAAAAAATAGGAATACATGGGCTTACCGTCAACGACTTCGTCCACTCTTCCACCGTCGTCCGGCCTGGTCAACCGTCGTCCCTCGTCGTTCGCAAATAGGCGCAGTCGCTGCTCTCTCTCTCTCGGTAGGCTCTGTATGCGAATGAGAGGGAGACGTGAAGTTGTGAATTAGCTAATAGGGTTTGGGGGACAAGGGTAGGAAATTATATAGTTTGTGGGGGTATTTTTGTCAACCAACATATGATCTATTTTTTATCCGAGCTTATACCTCCATGTTGGTGGTATAAAATTTGTTCATAAAAAGCTCCATCAGCATAAGCCAACATAAGTTATCCCCTCTCTTATCCTGCACCCGAACACCCGATAAAAAAGGAGAAGGCATAACTTATCTTATGCTCCCTCCTTATCCTCTACCCGAACGAGGCCTAGGAGTAATGACGTACTGGATTGAACGACCATGAGAAGGCTACATGGGTGTTATGTGAATGCCACAAGCGCTTCTCATAGTGACAATGGTGTTGTGATCCTTAGACTTGAAGTCACTGGATATTCTAGTTGTGAATTATCATGTTTTGATATCGTCAAACGTTACACCGTAACTTGGTAACTATAAAGGCTTTAATCAGACATGATATAAAGCAAGCTAAGAGATCGTAGTGATAGAGAGGATTTGTCCCTCCCACATAACGGGAGTAAATATCCATGGCCACTCGATGAGTGAGACTTAGAGAAATGCATGGCCATGCTCAAATAAATAAATATGGGATATTGATGTTATTTGTTTATCTAAGTCTACTCACAGATCGAGAAACTTTGGATTAGATATACAAGTGTGACACTCCATGTCTTGTGTCCAATCCGGATAGGTGAGGCAAAGGGATTTTACAACACGGTAACATTGGTCAAAGAGATTAGTCATATCACGGACATTCCTATTACTTGGGAGCATTGATGTATTTCTGGATACAGCTCAATTTTTGTAATAATTATTATTACTGCCACGTAATTAGGAACCTACAGGGTCACACACAATAATATATCAAGCTAGGATTATTCCTAATTAGTTGGACTAAATAGCAATAATGAATTAAATGGACTAAAGTATAAATAGTGCTTATTAGTTGGACTAGAGAGCTATTGTGGGCTACAATGTAACTAGTCCCACATTAGTGGATTTATGGGCAAAGATGAATTTCTGTAGCTATAAATAAGATTTATAGGCTATGAGAATTCATGCTTAAATAATCCTACACCACACAGTACACTAGAGAGAAAAAGAGGAAGAGTGAAAAGGAGTTTTTCACTCCTACGGTTCGGCCACACAAGGAAGCCGCCCCTCTAGGAGTCTTCGGCCTCCATGGTGCCGCCCCCTTATGAAGCCCACGGCCATGGTGATGGTCGTCTGCCTCTCTTGCCGCCCACGGCCAAGGTGTTGGTCGTCCGTCTCTTCTTTCTGCCACGAGTTGGATGGGATCCAATCGCCATGTATGTCCATGTTCATCCTTCTTCTCAGATTGCTAGCACCATTGGAGAAGAAGCATGGGTGAGGTCTATTCGTGTGGATCTCGTAGAGACAAAGATACTATTCTTTGTATGTGATTGTCCCAGCCTGGTATGGCTGAGGTAACCTTTCTTCCTTTTATCATGTTACGATGCTTCACCTGTGATTCTTGGTGGGATTTGAGCACGATTAAATTTTTTGTTTTTCTGCTGTGTAACCTGCACCAAAACCCAACAGATGCTTCCCCATATCAACAAGATAATAATGAAATTTTCTGAGGAAAAGATATTTTGGAAGGCAAGAAGGAATAGTTTGGGAGTAATACTCCCCTTTTGAGTTAGAAGAAGAAGTTTGAGACACAAGGCATACAGATGAGGAATTTTATATGTTACAAGAGTTCATACTTGATTCTCTGAAATAGCACTTTGATTATGATTCTTATTTAATCATGTTTATTCCTGATTGTTGTAAAAGAAAATATGATTCTTCGTCTGTTTACACGTTTAGGTGTTTGCTTACTCAGCATTTCTTGCTGTCATTGGAAAAACTGTGGCCTCTTGTAGGGTATGGTTTTGTCACTATAGTACTTGGTAGTAGTCTTAAATAAGTTAAACTTCTAGTCTAACATCACCTTGTGTTATAGTATGTAATATCAGTTTGGAGACAAATTTTGAGTTTGTAATATATAATTATCGAATGTATTGTTCTTGATTCCCACCACTTCATTTCGAGTAGCACCCTCATAGGCTCTCCGGTCCGGAACGGAAAGCTTGGGAACGAAGGGGTGTTACATCTTATCCTTGAGGGTGGGGAGACATGACCAGGGTTTAAAGAACATCTTCGATTTCTCACCCTTCTCCACCGACGGTGTGGCATTACCGTCTTTTACTTCTCAAGTGGGGCGGATCCAGAAATTCGTTACAGTGGGGGCTAAATTAGAAAACTTAAATAAAATGAGGGTAAAATCTAAATTTTAAAAAGTTCAGTGGGGGCTAAATGAAGGCTATTGGAAAAATTGACAAAACAAGGGGAAAAAGTGCAATTTCTAAAAGCTGAGTGGGGCTCCTATACTAATCCGCCAATCTCAACCAAAGAAAGAACTCATTGCAGAAAGATTTCACACTTCCAAAGTACATCACCGTTGGCGAAGCCGGCCAGGCCTCACTGCGGAAGAAGAACCGGTGTTGTTCGGCGCCAACACAGTTCCGGACATAAATCGAAGCCTAGTTCAAGAGATTCCGCTATGACGAAAGGCAAGCAACTCTCTCTTTCTCGTCTTCCTCAACCCTAAACTCAATTTATTTTCATCTTCAGCACTACTTGTAGGTAGCTGATTTCGAAGGATGCTTCTACGCCTCAATGTAGTAAGTGACTGCCCACCTATAACAAAGGTACTCAAGTTTGTTGATTAACTTGTTTTAATCCAACACCGATATTGAGGGAAACAGATTGTAAGCGCACCGATATTGTTCTTATCAGCATCCAATTTAGAGTCATCTTCAACTTTGATGTAGTAATGCAGAGAGGTCAAAAAGAGAAGTATGCTACTGCAATTGACTTTCTCTTGTTCTACTACCTCCGGTGATTATATATCGTGTAATAGCAATTTCAAGTTCCAGATAGTGCGACTTCAGAAATGAAAGTATGCTGCACCAATTGACTCTCTCTTGTTCTACCTTTACCGGATTGCCTAAAATTCAACTTGCACAATGATCATGTTTTGGTATGATGCATAAAATTTAGTTCACATATTGATCTACATCTTCATGAACAGTTGTTGACCAGACTATCCGTGTACGGTGTATCTGAATAGAGTGAGGAACTATAAGCAGTAAATGTCAGTTAAGGTTGTCGAAAACTCTTCAAGGCCGTGCGCACCGGCAAATATTAGTATATCTATAAAAGTACATCTGAAACTTATGAGGGGCTGCTGAAATATCAGATTTCATGCTTGAAATTCGACTCTCAGGAGTCCTAATATTTCATGAAATCTTATCCATATCATAATGTTTCTTATTGGAGAAATATCAAATCATCTGATTATCTGAACCATTAGCTGAGAAAGAAGGTCTCTGCTCACTTGTCTGAAGCATCAGTTGGACATAAGTACACATGCTAGACCCATTTCACGGCGAGAGTTTTGTTCAGAAGCTAGGTACTTGAATGACCAAGAGAGTTTTGGTTGTTGCAATAAATGAGGTCATGATTTTGTTCAGAAGGTAGGTATGAAAAATTTGGTTGGTGGAACACATCCAGAAGCTGGCATTTAAGCCTAACATCTGATGATGCAGTGCGTTGTGGAAGCACATACCTCTTTCTTTAGCGAAATCCACTATGCCATTTCAACCATTTCAACCATTTCAACCAGAAACTCTTGGATAGTATAGTGCTGCATGATAAATCCTTTTGAAGAAAGACCATATTATTAGGAAGGAAGTGAGTATAGATCAGCAGAAACCCCTCTAGATAAAGATAGGGTTATGAGGGCAGGAGAGTGATGTTGTGGTTTCTCATCTACTGTTTGGAGATGTTGCTCTAGTCTTCTTGGAGGCCAAAGTGATATATTTGGGTCATCTTATGGGTGTTATGGATTTCTTTTTTGGTGGTTTATGGGGTGAGGGTGCACTTTGGTTAATCTAGGTAATTCCATTTGGGAATGTGCCTATGATTGACGAGTTTGCGAGCATACGGGGGTGCAAGCTTTCTCAGCTATCTATCAGGTACTAAGGGTTGCCTTTTTTGGTAAAACTCAAGGTCATTAATGTGTGGGACCAGATAGTTGAGCGTCATCAGAATATGTTGGCTAGTTTGAAGAGACAATGTCTTTCGAAGGTTGGTCGACTTACTCTGGTTGAGAGCACTTGGTCTAGCATTCTTGCAGGTTTTATGTCCCTCTTCGTGACGTCAGTTCCTGTAGCTAAACGGTTGGAGTAAACTTGGTGTGATTTTTGTAGGGAGGGATGGGAGAACATGTTCAGTTAGATTGGGGTATGGTTTGTCTCCCAGTGGAGAGTGGGGACTTGGGTATTGGGTATTTGGTGTGGGTTGTTCGTTTCTGGTGAGAAGGAAATGATTTGGAGCTGCAGGATCTGTTGAGCCTTTTAAATGTCTTTTAAAAAGCTTTGCAATTTCAATATCACCTTAAAAACAAACACAAAAAACTGAACAATTTTTTTCTTGGAAGTGTCACTTTGTTGTTTCTTATAAAAGACAGTTAATGCACACAAATTTCAGAAGTGCCTATGATGCAAGCTGTACTATTAATAACTATTAGTCCTTGCTGGTGAATAAGAAAATTCAAGTCATGTGAGAATTGAAAGACCGAATATTAAGAAGCCTTAACTTAAGCGGCAATAAATGAAAAACGATGTGGTTCGAATTCAGAGACCAAATATTAATATGAGTAAACTTATCCAGTTATAAACGTAACAACACTAGAAAGTTTCGACAGTTTTCATCTATGATGACAAACATTGGCAAACCTAATTTTCTATGCAACTGGGCTCGACCTTTCATTTAATTAGTGGGCATTTTGGAGGCCCGGAATTGGTACAAGATAGGAGGGCGTATCACAGCCCAAATCACGCAATCTACTGAGCCCAAGCCCATTTTTGATATCTTATGAGCATTCTCATTTCTGCCACGACTGCAAAAGCCAACCCTAAACCTACTTATATAATCTAGAGCCTTCTCACAATAGGCAATCAGACTCTTAACCTCACTACCCCGCCGCTCCATTCTTCTCTCTAGTTTCTTCCCAAGCTTTTAACAGTCAATTTCCACAATCAGGTTACGAAATCCTCGCGCATATAGCAACTGAGCAGCAGATCAAACAGCGTAAGCCTCAGCTACCAGAGCGTGAAACGGGATCGGGAAGGAGCAGCCGCAATCAAACGGGATCGGGAAGGACCATCGGTGTTGATCTTTAAAAGCCCTGGTGGTGGCGGAATCCAACTGATGGTCTCTGGGGGTGAACGAACTCCTGCATGTATAGATCTAACAGAAAGATAAGTCAGATCGTTAAATTCCTCATCTGCAGCTTTAGCTTCTATCACTAAATCTTCAATGGTTTTTTCTTTTGACTCAAAAAGTTTTCTATTTCGTCCGTTTTAGGTAAATCAGTGAAGATTTTCTGAAAGGGTAAATATGTTTACTGTACTTACAGATCCGAAATACGAGAAGCAGTTGTTCTGGGGCAGTGGAGAGAAAGATGATTTTCATATTATGTGGATTGACCACAGTAGCAGCAACAGGAAGGTATACCCTCCCTCTTTGAATTAATTGTTTTGTGTTGGATCATATTTATTTTAATTTTTGCAGGAACATTAGCGTTCCAAATGTTTTTCCTTGGTACTAGAACTGCTATTGCTAGAGTGGGTATTATTGGTAGAAATATGATAGGCTCATTTTACAGAAAACAGACCGGTCATTGTTCGAGTCCGAAGTCCAAACCAAGAAATCCTTCTATTCAAGGTCACTTAGAGGAATTTTACAATTGCTTCAGTTTCTTCTTCAGAAAAATGTGTAGAAATAAAACTTTTTCCAACTAAAACTAGGGATTATAAGATCAGAAACTGTAGCATTAACACTTAAAGATTGATAACTACAAAGTTTTCTTCTGAAAAGTATATGAATTCATCTGTTGAGATAAATGGAAGTATATTTGCTGTTATCGATTCCATGCCTACCAGCTTGGAAAACATCCTTTGCTTCGACTAACCCTTCCCAAACATAAGAAGAAGGTAAAGCTTCCGCAGATATCACAATTCTATGCCTAAAGTATTTTCCTTTCATAACTATAGCAAGCAAGCAAAGAATTAGGATTATTTAGAATACTCCACATTTGCTCCACCAAAAGAGATTAGTTGAAGGCATATGATTGATGAAAATCCACACCCCCAATATTTTTTGGTTTTAAATAAATAGTCCCACTTTTTCCAATGATTTTTTTTGGTTTTTCAAGATCATCACTCCACCCAAATTTAGCTATTAGATTTTGCAATACGTATGAAAAGAAGTTGTGAGTAAATAAACTGACATAACATAAGTTGGAAGAGATTGAAAAATCGATTTAATTAAGACTTCCTTACCTGCTGAAGACAAAAGTTTCTCTTTCCACCCATGTAATTTGTTCCAAATCCGATCATGATAGACTTCAAAATTGATATGTGTGTGTGTGTGTGTGTATATATATATATATTAACTTCTGCCAATCATAGTAGGCAAACCTAAATACTTTTCATGTTTGGTAGCAATACGGACTTAAAAAACTTGAGCAATTTTAGTGCTCATAAGGGGAAACCTAAAAAACAACTGAAATTTGTATCACCAGTACTGCGCCAATGTAGAAGAACTATGTTTATGGGTTGCAATAAAGTAATGTGAGGTCGTCAAAGATAAGCAATGAATTTAATTAATGTGATTTTAAATTTTAAATTTCAATTGAGATGAACTCTTTAAATTATCACATCATTGTCTTTCTTAATCACAGAGAGAAAAGAAAACAAGAAACTAAGCACACCAATTGTTCTCCTCTCTCATTTATCACCAATCTCTAGTATGATGATCTATCCTAAATAAGGCTTTCGACATTTCAATCACGATAATTCTCGATAGCCTGATTTTAGGACAGATTTATCATACTTGAGGCTAGTGATATGAGAGGGACTTACTGTAACTTAAGAAAAGAGATTGATGTGCTTACTTTCTTGTTTTCTTTTCTGCCTTCCTAGTTCGATTGATTAAGAAAACATTGGCATGATAATCCGTTCACCATACACATTCCATATTTGTAATTGCATATAATGATATACATTTATTGGTTACTTGTGATGATCCAAAATCACTTAATTGGAATCCATCAATGTGGTTTTATACAGCGGTGGTGGTTCATCGTCCACTGCTAAGGTTGGTAGTAAGTCTGGTCCCCGTTAGAAGACGGTTTGAGCGTTGCGAGGCTTAGGTTTGTTTGAGTAAGTCATTCGGGCTGGCAAGGGGCTAGCTTGTTGTTTATGGGTCCTAAAATTTTATCTTTAGATTATCCGCGGTGTAAGAGGCTTGTGAAAATTTTATTAGTGAGGGGGAGGGGCAGTTTTTTTGTTTACGCTGGCGAGGAGACGTCCTAAACACCAGCATGAGGTTTGACATTAGCTGTTGGAATAAAGAAGAGTTCCCTCAGTTGGAGGTTCAAAATGCTAAAATCTTGGCAGACTTAGCCGGAAAGTACAGGACATTAAGAAATTCAATAGATACTGCTGCAGCACCCAATCTATTACTTCTGGTCTGAAACGAACATCCCATACCACAATTCCACTACCCCTCCTCCCCTACGGAACTCACTCTCTCACTAGAGCTGACAGATTCTGAGCAAGGCAATAAAGAGAAGGAAACTGAAATGACAAAGGTCTCTCTTGGCCACCAATTGTACCAAATGCGAACACGGTCACCTAACCCGACCTTAAACTGAATCCTCTCCGCAAAATGATCCCTCCCAGTCCTTATACCCGTCCACAACCCTCATCCATCTGAACCACCAAATTCATTAGAGCACTCAAATTCATTAGAGCACCAATCCCGTCCTACAAACCCAAACCTAGCACCAATAACTCTCCTCGAAAGGCCATCACGCTTTAACCCAAACATCCATAACCACTTACCCAATAAGGACTTATTAAAGCAAATCAATGATCGAATACTCAAATGCCCACTCTCCACTGGGCGAAAAACAGTACCCCAAGCTACTAAATCATACTTGACCTGGTCTTCCATCCCTCTCCAACTGTTTAGCTACGAAATCTGGCATCATGAAGAGAGACATAAAATATGTAGGAATGCTCGACAAAGCCCTCTTAATTCAGAGTAGCTTGACCACCCTTTGAAAGACTCTTCCAACCAACTGGCCTACGCTGGTGACGATCAACTATCTGATCCCAACACATTAGTAAGTATTACCCCCCAAAGGCAAGCCTAAGTACATGATGTGTAGCTGAGCAACCTTGCAGCTCCAAATACTTGCAAACTCGTCAATCATAGCCCCATTCCAAATCAGAAATACCTTGGGTTTACCAAAGTGTGCCTTGTACCCATAAACCACCTCAAAACAATCATGGACACCAAAAAGAATCGCTTTCGCCTCCAAGAAGACTAGAGTTTCATCCGCAACATGTAAATGAGAAACCTGAACACCAGGACAACTCACCTGCCCTAATACCCCGTTCTTTGTCTAAATGCCGATCTATATCCGCTTCCTTCCTAATAATCAATATTTTTCTAAACAAATTATCTTGCAGCAGTTGACTACCCAAAATTTTCATATGAACTTTGTTGAAATGGTTTTCATGTACTTCTTGCATACTGGATTTTCAAAAGGAAAGACGTCAGTGCTTCTGCAGTACTCTGCATAACCTATGGAAATGTTCTGAAGACAACTTCTGGATGTGCTCCATCAACCAGAGTTATTCTACCTAGCTTCTACAACCAAAACTCTTAAGGTGAATTTGTTCTAGGATGTGTTCTAATGCCGTCGATGCTTCAGAGAAGTGAGTAGAGAAAAGCCCTTCATAAGTTATTATCTGGTTCAGATAATCTGGTTCAGATAATTTGACGTTTCTGTAATAAGAAACATTATGATATCAATACGCTTTCATGTCATTTCTGATCTCCTGAGAGTTGAATTTCAAGCATGATATGTGATATTTCTCCAATCCCTAGTTAGTTTAAAATTCGATTTTATAGATGTGCTAATCTTGTCAGGTATGCATGGCCCTGGGCTTTTACTTACTGCTTATAGTTCCTTTGCTCTATTCGGAAACATGGATAGTTTGATCCGACTATCCGTGTTTCTGTATAGAACGAGGAACTATAAGCAGTAAACATAAATTAAGAATTTATAGAAGAACTATTCTAGGCCATGGATATCTGACAAGATTAGCATATCGATAAAATGACATTGGTTAGTAACAAGGGACTGGAAAGATATCAAATCTCATGATTGAAATTCAACTATCAGGAGTTCAACTATTACATGAAAGCTTGTTGATATTATAATGTTTTATTACAGAAATATCAAATCATCTGAACCGAAATTAATATTATTGTCGAATGGAGTTTCACTGCTCACTTCTCTGAAGCATCGGTTGACAATAGAACGCATCCGAGACCAATTTCACCGCCAGAGTTGTGGTTGTTGCTGAAAATGAGTTCAATCTCTTCTTCAGCAGCTAGGTGGGAATTTTCTGGTTCATGCACCACATCAAGAAGTTGCCTTCTGAACCTTTTTATTGGTGACGACCTCCTTCTTCTTGGGAATCCAGTATGCCAAGAAGTACCTGTACACCATTTCAACCAAGTTAATATAAAATGTTTGGATAGTAAAGTGCTGTTCGACAACGTCTCTAGACAAAGATCAGATTAGCAGGAAGCAAACAGATATTGATCGACATAAACCCCTTTCAAAATATTGGGTTGTTAGTGCAGGAATGTTGCCGTGGTGTTCAGGATTCACATTTACTCGTTGCAGATGATACTCCAGTCTTGTTGGAGGTGAAAGCAAGCTGATAGGATGTCATGGATTATTTGCAGTCAGGTTCCCATGCAGTGGAATCAACTTGCGCTTTGGCTCCTTTAGTTGTTATGTGGATTATTTGCAGGGCATGTAATCGTAAGACGTTTGAGGGTTTGTTTTTTTATGTGTGACGCTTTTTTCAAGGGCCTTATTATCATGTTGCTCTTACAATGGCGGGACTAGCGTACCTTTTGGTTCAGTTGTTCACACACTGGATTTTGTTGATTCTTTTGTCCTAGTTTGATTTTGGAGGTTTTAATTTCTTTTGTGGCTGAATTCCCAGCTCCCTGTAAACTATGTTGAATAAATTAGATTTTCGATTACCTATTAGATTTCCATTGAGCTTTTTTTTTTTTTTTTTATTGTGAATAAGTTTGTCATATTAATATGAGGTCTTTCAGCTCTCACGTGAGTTGTATTTCCTCCAATCATTCTCTTCCAAAGGCCATCAAGCCCCAACCCAAACATACATAACCACTTCCCGAATAAGGGCTTATTAATGCAATTCAATGATCTAATACTCAAGTGCCCGCTCACCACTGCGCGAAAACCGTACCCCAAGCTACTAAATCATACTTGACCTCGTCTTCCATCCCTCTCCAACTGTTTAGCTATGGAATCTGGCATCACGAAGAGAGACATAAAATATGTAGGATTGCTCGACAAAGCACTTTTAATCAGAGTAGCTCGACCACCATTTGAAAGACATTGCGTCTTCCAACCAATTGGCCCGCGCTGATGACGATCAACTATCTGATCCCACACCTTAGTAACTTTAAGTCTTGCCCCCAAAGGCAAGCCTAAGTGTAGCTGAGCAACCTTGCAGCTTCGAATACTCGCAAAATCGTCAATCTTAGCCCCATTTCAAATCGGAAATACGTTGGGTTTACCAACATGTGCCTTCTACCCATAAACCACCAGAAAACAATTCTGGAAACCGAAAAGACTCGCTTTCGCCTCCAAGACGACTAGAGTTTCATCCGAAGGTACATGAGAAACCTAAATACCAGGGCCACTCCCCTGCCCTAATACCCCTTCTTTGTCTAAATGCCGATCTATATCCGCTTCCTTCCTAACACAATCGATATTATTCTAAACAAATTATCATGCAGCAATTGACTACCCAAGATTTTCATATGAACTTTGTTGAAATGGTTTTCATGTACTTCTTGGCATACTGGATTTTCAAAAGGAAAGACGTCAGTGCTTCTGCAGTACTCTGCATAACCTATGAAAAGGTTCATAAGACAACTTCTGGATGTGCTCCATCAATCAGCGTTTTTCTACCTAGCTTCTACAACCAAAACTCTCAAGGCGGATTTTGTTCTAGGATGTGTTCTATTGTCAACGATCCTTCAGAGATGTGAGTAGAGAAAAGCACTTCGTTAGTTAATAATTTTTCTGGTTCAGATAATTTGACGTTTCAGTAATAAGAAACATTATGATATCTATATGTTTTCATGTCATTTCTGATCCTGAGAGTTGAATATCAAGCCCGAGATGTGATATTTTTCTAATCCCTCGTTAATTTAAAATGCGATAGATATGCTAATCTTGTTAGGTATGCATGGCCCTGGACTTATATTTTTGTGTATAGTTCCTTTGTTCTTTTCGGAAACATGGATAGTTTGATAAGACTATCATTGTTTCTGTATAGAACGAGGAACTATAAGCAGTAAACATAGATTATGTGGTTATATAAGAACTATTCTCGACTATGGATACCTGACAAGATTAGCATATGGATAAAATGACATTGCATAGTAACGAGGGCCTGGAAAAATATCAAATCTCATTATTGAAGTCCAACTATCAGGAGTTCAACTATTACACGAAAGCTTGTTGATATCATAATATTTTATTACAAAAATATCAAATCATCTGAACCCAAAATAATATTACTGTCGAATGGAGTTTCACTTCTCACTTCTCTGAAGCATCAGTTGACAATAGAACGCATCCGAGACCAATTTCACCGCCAGAGTTGTGGGTTTTGCTAAAAATGAGTTCAATCTCTTCTTTAGAAGCTAGGTGGGAATTCTCTGGTTCATGCAGCACATCAAGAAGTTGCCTTCTGAACCTTTCTATTGGTGATTTCCTCCTTCCTTTTGGGAATCGAGTATGCTAAGAAGTACCTGCACACCATTTCAACCAAGTTAAGACTAAACGTTTGGATAGTAAAGTGCTGCACGATAACTCCTTTAGACAAAGATCATCAGATTATTTGGAAGGGAACGGATATAGATCGGAAGAAACCCCTTTAGACAAATTGGGTTATGAGGGAGGAAAGTTTTCCTTGTGTCCAGGTATCTCTTTTAATCTTCAATGACGATAATCTAGTCTTCTTGGGTAATTCCGAGATAATTCCAATTGGGAATGTGTCTATGTGATGAGTTTGCAAGAATTCTGGGGGCGCATGGGTTGCTCAGCTTCCCATCAAGTACTTAGGGTTGCCTTTGGGGTGCAAAATATTAGGACACTATGGTGTGGGATCAGATAGTTGAGCGTCATCAGCAAAGGTTGGCTGGTCGGAAGTTGAAATATCTTTCGAAGGGTGGTCGAGTTACTCTGGTTAAGAGCACCTTGTCGAGCCTTCCTGCCTGTTTTATGTCCCCCTCCATGATGCCATTTTCTATTGCTAAGCGGTTGAAGCTATTAGCTAATAATTTATATCCTCATTGCTCTGTATATATGGGTGTCAGTGGAATTTTCTAGGCTAAAAAAGAGCTCTATGAGCAGGCAGTGAGGACAAACAAACCTGTTGTTTTCAGCTTGGATGTTTTATTCCCTGTCTCTGATTCAAAATCATGAAAACATGGTTAACACTTACTGAATATCAATATTTTTCCAATGTTAAATCATGCTATTTTAGAAGTGAATAAAAATAACTTTAAGACCCAATAGTGAAATCATCCATTAGAATACCATATATTTTCTGGTTTGATGAAATCAATTTGGTATTTTCTGATTTGAATGGAGATCCATTTATGTACATGAAATCTGGCAAATCCCAGTCAGCTATTTTTTAGACACTGGAATCTGTTTACGGCTCCATTTTCTTGCCTCGGGGAGGTTTGCTTGAAGTGGCGTTCATAAGGGGTTGGAATGCTTGCAAGAAAGTCAAATTTCAAAGAAAGTGGAAAAAACATGTAAAATTACATGTGTTACAAGTACCTCGCTTGATAACAGATTGACATTCTCTTGTGGCAATAAACGAGGTATAAAATTAATTTTGTTTAGAAGCTAAGTAGGAAATTCTCGTTTCTGGAGGGCATTTATAGGCTGCCTTCTAAGCCTTTCAATTCGTGTTACAGTGTGCTGTGAAAGCACAAACCTCTTTCTTTGGGAAATCCACTATGAACCCAGTTAATTCGGAACTTTTGGAATGTAAAGTGCTGCATGATAACTTCTTTAGGCAAAGATTGGATTGTTAGAAAGGAAACAGATATAGATCAACAAGAAACCTTTTAGACAAAGATAAGGCTGTTAGGGCAGGAGAGTGGTGTTCAGGTTTCTCATTAACTCTTTGTGGATGATACTCTAGTCTTTTTGGAGGCGAAAGCGAGTTATTTGGGCTATCTTTCGGGTGTTATGGATTGTATTCAGGGGGTTTATGGGCTGAGGATATATACTTTGGTGACCTTGAGGTAATTCCAACTGGGAATGTGCTTGTGATTGACGAGTTTGGGAGTATTTTGGGTACAAGGTTGCTCAGCTAGTCAGGTGCCTGGGTTTCCTTTTGGGCAAACCCAGGCACCTGACTAGCATCAAAAATTGAGGATATACAGATAGTATTAATGTTACTTTTTCTAACCACAGTTGAAGTATACGATGCATTTTTCTTGAATAGAAAAAGGAGCTGTAAGCTGAACATTTGCTTGTGGCACATGTAGTATTCAAGCTCCTCTATAAGTTATGGTTGTAGATTTACTCCTATACGGCATCCATACCAACATATCTGTGAAACTGAAAACATGTTTGAAATTTATAAGCAAATGCAGAAATATACTGGATCTTATGTCTTATCTACTCTTAGGAGTTCAAGTGTTGCTTCAAAGCTTATTGATATCATAATATGCCTTTGAAGGGCTACTCTGTCTTAGATTTGATCCCGTGATCGGGCATCATCTGAACTAGAAATATTATTCACAGAGGTAGTTGCTACCTCTGTGCTCATTTGTGAAGTAGTAGCTGATGACATCAGTACACATCCGAGACCAATTTCATCGTCAGAGTTGTGGTTATTATAAATGACGTCAATCTCTTGTTCAAAATCTAGGTGGGAAAACTCTGGTGTCTGCAGCATATCCAGAAGTTGAGAGGTTCAGAAGGCAACTTCTGGATATGCTGCAGAAACCCGAGTGTTCCCACGTATGTTCTGAACAAGAGTGACCTCATTTATAGCAACAGCCACAACTCTGACGGTGCAATTGGTCTGTGATGTGTACTAATGTCATCAACTGCTCCTTCAAAGATGAGCACAGAGGCACACACTCTGTGAATAGGATTTCTGGTTCAGATAAAGCTCCAGCAACCGATCAAATCTATAATAGCCCTTCAAAGGCACATTGTGATATAAAAAAGCTTTCATGCAACACTTGAACTCCTAATACTAGAATTAGGCATAAGATCTAGTATTTCTTCATTTGCTAATGAATTTCAAACCTGTTTTAATACATACGTTAAATTTGCCTGGTATGCATGCCCTATAATAGTTAATCTATAAACCATAACTTATTAAGGAGCTTGAATATTATTCAAGAACGATGAATCATATACCTCAACAATGGTTAGTGAACATAATATTAATATCATATGTACCTCTTCAATTTTTGATGCATTGAGGCAAGTATGTCATAATTCATTGCAACTCAAACCAGAACATGCATGTTGCTATCACAGAAATGATAGAAAATTTAGACCTTTTTTCCGGACCGTTAGCCGTCTTCCATGGATTTTCTTCATCATCTGTGAAGCGGTTAGCGAAAAGAGATGCTAATTCATTGCACCTCTCCTTTGAATGGCATTTTGTCCTTCGATGGAAAAAGGGAAAACTGTGTTTCTATTCGAGTTCAGAGCCAGAGCAATCAACAATATTTTGATCCGTACTGTTTAATTGGGCAAAAATTGTGGTGCGTCTCTATGGTAACCGGCTAAGCCGATACTAGCCGGTTATTACAAAAATGCCAGCTACCGGACGAAAAAAGTGGCCCCAGAGGCCAGCTACGGGACAAAAAATGTGGTCCCAAGAAGATTCCTTTTTAACCCAGATAGTATTGTTAACACTATAGAATGAACTAAGCTGAATAAGATAACACAGTGATATCTTTGATTAATCTTTAGTTAGTTTGTTTAACAGTTATGACATTAACCTTTTCATTTAAGATAAACTCGGAGATATAATTGTTAACAAAACTTGAATCATTAACTAATCACAGAAGAATTAGAATTAAATATAGGATAAACTATCATACATTGAAATTAAAATGTTAAAAATGACAAAAATCACAACATACAACAGTTCCACGCGAAAATAGTGGGCTTTTGAAGCATTCTCGGCTCCTTCGAGTTTCACACTTAACTGAACACAACATAATAGAGAAGGAAACTATCTTACTTTGAAATTAAAACGATGAGAATGACAAAAATCACAACGTACAGCAGTTTCACATGAAAAGAGTGGGCTTTGGAAGCATTCTCGGCCCCTACGACTCTCCTACTAAACGTTGTTTCCTCCTCCTGATGTTTTTGGAGATATGGAGCACAGCACGGACTGGGAAATTCATATTCCCAGTAGAAATAGTTGCATTGGACCTCTAGGCTTGGCACAATTCCGAAAAACGCGTCCATCATTTTCGGGCGTATGTGCGGTACGACTTATCAGGTAACGGCCACAGAAACACTGCCCAGGCCTACACCCTGACCTCCGGGATGAATCTCCTCTTGAATATGAAGGTAGATTGCTTGGTGATGGTGAAGAGCTTACACTATGTTGAGACATTGCTTAGAGAGAAAGAAGAGAAGGGTGAAAGAGAAGGAGAACTGATGAGATCTGAGAGTGAAGAGAGAAATAAAGAGTTAGTTGAGAGTGGTTGGAGATTGTATTAAAAGCGGGCAGTTGGTAAGTTGGATGATATAAATGCAGTTATCTAATTTTAAGATAGAGAACTTAACAATTTAGAATGGGTACGTAATAACATAGTATTGCATTTATTAATTCAGTTTTGGTAGGTGAGGGTAGTTGGCCAACACCAAATGCACCTTAAATAAATTTAACTGTACAGTTTGTGTTCACAAAAAAGCACAAGCAATTTTTCAGAAAACAACACAAGCCATCAAATCATAAGCAAACAAACATTGTCTCATCAACATTGGGAAACATTGTTCATAACATACACTCTCAAACAACCCACAACATTTACAGACATAAACATTGTTCATATTACAAAATCCCCAACAACATAACAGACAAATTCACTTTTTTCCATTATTCCCCGACGACTTTCGCGCCGACCTCCTCGTCTTCGCCTCGGATTCCAATGGAACAGTGGGAAAATTGTACATCCTTTCAAACTCATGAACATTCTCATCAATAGACTTGAAGCTCATTAACTCTTCAAACATCTTGGCCTTGTGGATGTTGTAGTCTGATCTAGCCATTTCATTGGCAATCCAGATTCTAAGATGCTTCACTTGAACAGAGAAGTTCTTCTTTGGATTAGGAATCAGGTCCCTTAAGTGGGTCATGAAGAAGCATGCAAAAGGGCCACAATCACACCTGAAAGATTAAAATAGAATGCAGTTGTCATGTATAAGATAGTGTTTTTAAGAAAATGGTGAGTGGGTTTAATGAATAAGTTTTTTACCCGTTTGGTTGTTGGGGAACGTCGTCGTTCATGTACCACACATCCCACTTTCTGATTTCATCATGGTACTCTGGATAGGAGGATAGCACCTTGTGCATTTGATTAACTTTTCTAGCTACATCACTCTCAACATACCCAAGTCCAGAAAACGAGTCCAAGATGTATATTTCCTTGTCGACAAACAAAATGACCATCATGAACCAGTGGGTGCGATGTACATTCATGGGCAGGGCAATCTATTTCATTAACAATTCAACATAAAATAAGTTCAACAAAATATGAATGTATAAAGCAGCTTGCATTGATAGAAATCGTAAATCTTACGTAGCCCATCTCGCTCCACGTTCCTCCATATTTATCGGACACTTGGAAATATCGATTACCCATCGTGAGCTGAACAAGAATTAAAATTAATGATGTCATTTTGTGGAAGAATTTTAAATTGAGTTTTTATCCAATGAAAAGGGAATGAACTTACGGCATAATGTGTGCCGAGGTACCAAATGCGAGGGATTCCACCAAATTCGCGGCTTCTTTCTTTCAGATGAAGCAATTGTAAATATGCATCGATGACCTAATTGTTTAAAAAGTGAATAGAAAAGTGTTATGATGATGACGGGAGAATGTCTTAAGAAACTACGTTAAATCAACAAAAAAAAATACTTACTTCGTTGTCAAACCATTTATCATCTCTGAAGCGCCACGCGGCATACCTCGTCACCTTCTCATAATCAGCAATGTTAATAACCAACTCACTGCAGATATAATAACAAATCAAACCATAAGTAAAAACAAAATTTGTGTCTTGTACAGCTTATTTAGGAAATTTTAATGTAAATAACACTTACTCTCGCAAGCTTAGTGGAACTTTGGGATCCCAAGGTTTTTTATCGAACTCAGGCTCATATTTGTGAGACAAAAAGAAGTTAATCCAGCAATCTTCTAGGTTAGGCATCTCTGGCAGACATGTCATTTCCTCAGGATTGCTTTGTTTCTTCTTAAGCGACACCCGATTAGACCCCCTTATGATCCACCGCGCCTTTCCCCGGACAGACCTATCAATGTTTGTCCTTGGGTCCTCCCAACAAGCCAAGGATGCCACATCCTAATAAATCAAAAATATGTTAAAATTGGAAACAGATACATCAAGTCTAAAGTTAAAATAGTTAATACACTTACCTCATCGTCAGAGCTGACTTCGCCGACCACCTCCATCGAAGAGCTAAGCTCTTCCTGATTCTTCTTCTGCTTCTTCTTGGGAGGTGTTTATCCTCTTCACCTCCCTTCTTCTTTTCCCCTCCTTCCTCTTCCTCCTTTTCACCCCCCTTCTTCTTTTCCACTCTTTCATCTACCTGATTCTTCTCATCTTCTTCCTTCTTTCTCTCATCATCCTTCATCTTCTTTCTTCCATCTTCCCTCTCCTCCTCCAATTCAGACTTTCTCTTGTTAACAGTCGCGAACATGGCCAATAAAGTTTGCGGGTCAGCATTCTGCGCCAGCTGTCCCAAAAGATCCTTTAAATAATCCCCTGGTGGAAGAACTAATTGAATTGCTGGTGCAACAGCCTTCTCACTGATTGGCTCTTCATCCATTTTCTTCAACTTCAACTACAAAGAACAACGGAGTATAGAGGTTAACATTTAAGATAAGGATGTTAACTTTGTGAGAGTGGAGTTCGTGGCAAAGGTTTGGTATCTTTGCCTCATGATTATGAGGAAGAAGAATACAATTTTGAGGTCTTCGATGAAGATGAATGTTTGGACATCACTCTTACAGAGAACTATGGAGAAGATGCAACCATAAACTCTATTATGGAAGTTCCAAATGGAGAGATCATACAAGGTATGCGATCTTACAGTTTAAGTTAATGACTGTAGTATTGTAGATAGTAATTTTAAGTTTTATGCAGGAATAATGGTTACCAAGGAAGATGTTATGACAATGACTTTTGAAAATGAGGTTCAAGCTTATGACTGGTACAACCTCTACGCACTGATTCTTGGCTTTGGGATTAGAAGGTGCAACCACATGTATTTCGACCCGGAAACGAAAGAATGCATAAAGTCAAGGATCTACGTGTGTGCCCGACAAGGCTTGCGCTCCGAGAAGGTCCTGTACAAAGAAAATAGGAAACGGGAGCATACCAGAAACACTAGGTGTGTCTGCAAAGCTCGTGTAAAAATATCAAGGACTTCACCTACCGAGCCTTTTAAGGTGGTTCAATTAGAACCCGGTCATTCACACGAACTTTCGGAACCACAATGCGCGAGCAACCACCGGTCACACCGAAAGGTCAGCGAGGCTGATGTTGAACTGGTCAGATCTTTGAAGGAGGTGGGGATCAAGTATTGCCTAAGCTTTCTTTTGATGGTTAAACAAGGCGGCGTTTATAACAAGTTGGGTTTCACACAGAAGGATCTTTACAATAAAATGGCTTCTATGGACAAGATATATTCAAATGAAGGAGATGGGCAGCAGACCTTGATGTACATTGACAGTTTGAAGCACAGTCACTATGGCGTGTTCAGGGAGTAAGATTACTTCTTAAATATTAAGCATGCTATCTTATTTGTTAAGGTCTTTGTATTATGCTGCAAAAATCATACTTATTAGTTAAACTTATTTTCTAACCCATTAGAGTTAACATCATTTATGTAACTAATCTTTCTGTTTCCCTAAGTATTATTTATTGTTTTTGTAGGTTCAGAACAGGTAAAAATCATGAGCTTGAAAGTGTTTTCTGGTGTGATAGGAGATCAGTGGTAGATTACAACAGGTTTGGCGATGTACTCATTTTTGATGCAACGTACAAGACCAACATCTATCAAAAACCATTTGTAATTCATCTGGCGTGAACAATCACCACCAGACGACTATTTTCGCCTGTGCTTTTCTCAACGACGAGACAGCAGAAACATATGATTGAGTTTTGAAGTGCCTGATGAAGGTAATGAATAATAAGAAGCCTTTGTCCGTCATCACGGATGGCCATTTGGCAATGAGAAAAGCTATTATGGAAAATTTTCCAGAGGCAAGACATCGTCTGTGTTCTTGGCATCTTTGTCGGAACGCCCAGGCTAATCTGAAGTTGGGAGAATCCTTCATGGTTGATTTTAAAAAGTGCTTGCATAGTAGGAAACCTGAATTTTTTTGGCATGATTATTGGCATGCAATGCTTACCAGATGGGACATTGCTGATAGGAATTGGGTCCAGGTCACATATATGAACCGCCACTTGTGGGCGGAGACATACTTGAAGGATCATTTTTTCGCCTTGAAAACGACGACCTCAAGATGCGAGAGCATCAACAATTTCGTCAAGGATTATATGTCCTACTCGGACAAATTGACCAATGCTTGCAAGGGATTCACGTCCGGGGTTGACAAGCTACGCAACAACGAGCGTAAGGCACCCCATCGCTCCGACCAATCAGACCCGGCGATAACAACAGGGTTCACGGAACTCGAACGGCATGCAGCAGAGGTCTTCACCGAAAATGTCTTCAACATGTTTAGGATACAAGCTCGAAAGGGTGATGGTTATAGAGAGTTTGAAGTCAAAACTATTCCAGAGGAGAGCTTGGACTTGTTCTACGTGATGAGAGGTCAAATCAAGAGATCCCTGGTATGTACATCTGCTTCAATTTACTATGTACTCATGTACTGCATTTTTATTGCTAAATAATCTTGTCATGTTTCCTTACTGTTAGTAATGATATCTTAAGTCTTAAAGGGTAACAAATAAGTATTGATGTCATAGTCTTTGAACTATTGTCCTCTTCTATCTAGTACCAGGTTACAATCTGTCTATCCTTGTGTTCATTTGTATTCTCATTTCCTTCTTAATTTCTAACCACCCTATCTTTTCTTGCTTCAGCAAGTTGTTCAATGTCGTAAGGATAATAGGCTTCTCCGGTGCACGTGTTTTCGTTGGGAAACATCGTATATGATTTGCAAACACATGTTGTTTGTTCTGAAACAAAAGGGAGTACAGAGGATCCCAAACTCTTTAATTGCCAAAAGCTGGACAAAAACTGACAAAGAATTCTACTGAACCGAGCCATCAATGAAGGAGCCTGTTGGGAAGAAAAGTGATGACCCAGATTTGCAAGCCTTGCGCCGGGCTTCCACGAGGAACGAAGTTCAACTGTATCACCGTTTGGGCTGTACTACTGGCGAGACAATTAATTTCTTCAAAGAGCATATGTCCGACGGGATTCGGAAAATGCAGAGAATGATTTCTAAATCTTTTCAGGGTACACAAGGAGCTGGGACACAAGGAGACATTAAGAAGGAAGAAAATCCCTACGCCCATGTGAAGAATCTGAAGCCCCCGGACACTAAATGCCAAAAGGGACCAACAGGACAGCATGCCCCAATCCTGCGGTGGACTCCGTCGAACAAGTGGACGATCCGGAAGACGATTCTGCACAAATGCCACTTGAGTTTGATGTTAAAGAGGAATAATTCTGGTCTCAATCGAGTAGTCAGTCCAAGAAAAACAAGCATGATTGATATAGGTCTGTTTAGAGTGATTTTATTCGTGATTTCTTGACAAGAAAGACGATCCGAGAGATGATATTGAACAAGTACCATCTTATTTTAATGTTATTGTGGAATTATTATGGTATTAATCTTTAAACATGCCTTTAAAGGACTTTTGAGTTGATATTGGTCTGCTTGTAGTTAATTTCATCGTTATTTATTAACAATAAAACTCAAGTTGTTAAGACTGCTTTCTTAAATGAGGGAACTCCTTCTACCTGTTGAACTCTACTAACTATAGGGTAGTCTTTTCTCTCTTTTAGCCGCGAAGATATTAAGAACTTTATCTAAAGCGAGAAAAACTGTTAACAACTATATCTCCAGCCGAGGTTACCTGCAATAGCGGGTAACCTTTTTTGTACTGTAGTAGCGGGGACCACAAAAAAAAATAAAAAGTTGTCAGAAACCCTAATAAGGGACGCACAGTAGACAACCCCGGTTAATTGATAACATGCCTGATGCATTGTGAGAGTCTATCAACCTGATTGTCAATGCTCCTTCAATTTTCGTATCCCAAGATTGTTGGAGTTATGAATCCCCAAATTCAGATTTGCAGATTCAATACTCACAAGCAGGATAATATGCAGCACCTTAACATTCAGTAAACTTCAAACCATAATGTCAAAATAGGCTACTTCATTTCAACTTCAATTCCACAAAGACTATTAACAATAACTAGCAGGCACCAAATTCGTTGCAGCAAACGGAAACCAGACAACAGCTCAAAAGGAAGGAACAGGGAGAAGTCAGAAAAACTTATCTGCCATCTAATGAACAAACTTGATACAAAATCTGGAACAGAACAGCAACCACAAGAGCTTCAGCTCTTCTTTTTCTTTTCCTAGGAGATTTTCACAGTTGACAGTACTCAGGTCCACAATCAAGAGCTTCGGCTCTTTTCTCTGGGGTTATTCTCCTCAATTTTTTTGGCTACATAAGAATCACTCGAGCACACTTAAAAGTTGAAGCTTTGTTGCCCCTGGAGCACCTTTCTTCTATGCGAAGTACTTGAGCCGACTTCATCTAGCTGCCTTCGTTGATGTTGCTGCTGCTGCCGCTACTCTGATGCTTTCTGCCTCTCGAACAGAGTAAGAATAGTAGCTTACAAAAAGTAGCCTACAAACTGACTATTCTAAATCTGAAGTACTAAGTCTAATATAATTACTAACCTATCTAGTAAGTTTCTGTAAATTACAAAATAGCCCAAAAACTGAAAATGAGTTTACATATTTCAACAAAGATGACGTCAAATCAAAAGTTGTCTATAGCCCTGCCAAGACTTGTTCAGAACATGAGGGAAAGTTTCAAACTCATCTAAGAAGATTTCAGGAGAGAACATAAACATGTCGCTGTTAAGGACTTGAGTTACCACAAAATATCGTTCATTAGCGATTCGCTTTTGACGGAAAATTTGAGTGGTGTTCGATTATAAACATATCTTTTGCTCATGACATGCAATTTCAACAAAAGCTGCTGCATTTGGAATTTCCAAAGAACCCATGGTGGTGGCATGCCTTTTACCAAAGCAACTGGTAATTTAGGCTCTCTGTAGATGATCCTCTAACAATAGCTCTGAGAATTAAGGCACTAATGATGGATTGGGTCAACGTGCAATATCCCCCATAAGATAAACTTCGGCAAGTAAATAACGAAAAAGACATTGCATCTGGTAATTCTAGGACATATAAGGCAGTTTTTCTTATCAACCAGAATACAGTCCAGAAGTTCAATTTTACTTGTGATGTACTGCTTGAGGTAAACATGCACTGTTCCCCGTTAGATAAACTTCATTTGTGTGGAAAGTAATAAAGAAAAACAAATATAGCAGGCGTAAGTAAAGATAAATTTTTTAATCAAGCAGAATGCATGAAGGTCACTTTTACTTTCTTGTGATGTAAAATTTAAATCTGATTTACACCCCACCAAATACCTCGCATCACAAGGATACTGTATCAGTCCTTTCTATTCATCCTACCTTCTATTGGATCTAACTTCAACTATTGGTATGTTAACCCTGCTTTACATGCCCACCCCACCAAATAAATCTTACTTCATTCCCCAAATTTTATCCACCGTAATTGAAATTCATGCCCCAATCACCTCCAAAATTAAGTTAGAACCTCCTCATGACTGGCTGCAACGGGTTAACACTATACTAGGCGATACCCTTTTCGGCTCATCTCTGTTAGAATTGGACTTGCTCCTTCCGCTTTAGCCTCTGCTGAGATGACCATTCTCTTGGATACTTCCGCCCTCGCAACTACTCTCGCTCGTGAATTTGTGCAGGTGGAGGCTCATACAAATATCTTCAATCCGTTCTTATCTTCTTGGGCCTCTCTGAACTTGATGCTGCCACTGAACCCCTCTTACTGCTGTAAACTTTCTGCTTTTGTTTCCTAGTTTTACCATGCTTTTAAAACCCAAATCTATTAAGGAAGCAAAAGTACGGGGTCATGTGTGATGATCAACTTGTGGAAGTCAAGAGTTGTACACTGCTTAGTTCTTGCTCACCGTAGTTCCAAGTGCATCGGAGCACAATCCTTCGAAAGTGTTGAACAAAGTCGATTAACCAGATCCAGCATGGTAAGTTTTTCTTTGAAATGAAAGACAGTGACGAAGTTGTTGGCTAGCTTATCAAAGGTTTTCATAGAGCACTGGTTGCCTCGTCTGGTGACGCACAGCTTGTATGAGGTCCTCAATGAAGTAATCATTAATTGATTGTTGCCAGTCTGAATTCTTCTCTCAAATAGCAAAAATGACGAGATAAAAAATAGGAGGGAAAATATGTGAGCTCATGTTTTATTTTTATTTATTTTATCAACATACAATTGTCATTTATATATCCTACATCTTTGCAGGAGGGGAGACAAATATGATTTAAGCCCTAAGCAACCAATCCATGCACGGTCTTAACCTCTAACGGTCTAACTACTTCGAGTTCGTAATTTTAGGATGAAAATCCTAATGTATACTCGAAGATCCTATAAACTAAACATAGTTTAATTTAACAATTTAGCTTTTTTTCATGTTCAATAAATGTGAACTTTACCTGCTTCTTAGACTACAACCGCTATCTCATAGCAGCTTTTGAGAAGCAGAAAAGGGACTGCTTTCTCAAACTTGTTTTTTGAATAATTATCTTACAACCAATTTTAACCTTATATTTACAGAACAGATGCATGTTATATATTCGAGTCGTTTTATTTTTTTCACAACATAACAGCTTCACGATAACTTTTATCAGACATCAAACTTCAAACCATTATTCACTTCACTACAGTTTTTACACAATAATTAACCAAAAACATTTTATTTATAATTTAAAACAACTTTCTTACATCGATTCCTAGTCAGCATCTTACTCCCTAAAATCATGAAATTTCAAGACTAAATTCTTGTAGCTCCCAAACATAACAGCACATAAGTTATAGATCCTAGAATGATAGACAATGCGAAAGCAAATTTCTGTAAGTGGAGAAAAGAAAAGAAAAGAATAGATAAAAGTAGAACACTCGGGCTAGAAAAGAATGTGGGGCTAAGGTTGAAATGATATGATCGAATAGGGTGATCATATGGATTTTGCATTTGTGTATCTTCATATACATATGTTTCAAAACGGACTGGGCCGGTTCACCAAGAAAACAAGTGAACCAAGAAAACCCTAACTGCTCAATAAGTACATGATCCACAAACTGAACCGGATTCAATTCTTTTCCTCATTCACCCGGTCATATAACAACATGTATGATTATCTTTTTAATTTTTTTACCGAATCACCTCTTATTTGAAAAAAAAGAGTCTAAATGTATATTTTTGTTAGTCTCTAAGAATATACCAAGAGTTGTGATAATCCTTCATACTGCTGATATTAATAATACGTATTATTTTACTAAACCAACAGTGAGCCAATTGGCACACTGGTTAAACCAGTGAACTAATCACCAATCACCAAGCTTTCACAGGTTCAAATTCCTATTCGGTTTTAAAAGATAAGCTCTAAAAGGAGTTAATCAAGTAGATTTTTAAGTTGTATTGTTGGCAATAATAATGTTACGTATGTTTGTAAGAGTTTATGAGATGGACTGGTTGGCTGTTTGTTCCCTCTTGGCTGTCTTCAGAACAAAAACGGCGTTTGTTGCACCTAACCTCCAACAGTAAGTGCTAATCCATTTGGTTGGTCTGATCGATGTTACTTGGATCGCGGAGCGTTATGGTACGTGAAACGTGACCGGGAACGTGCTACGCGGTCTAGTAGGAATGCGGTTCGCCTGTTTGGTTCGAGGAATGTTTTTAGGGATGTTGTGTAAAAATATACTTTATTAGCATTTCCGAGTAATATCAATTTGTTATCAGGTAAATTTTTGTAAGGACCTCTATCATAGAAAATGAAAGTTTGAGGCAAATACGTTAATTATATGATAAAATTATGGGGTGAGAGATTATTAATATTATTATATTTAGCTCTCTGTGTAAGAAATCGGCAAAATCAACGATCTAGATCGCGGACGACCCCTGACCCTGATTGGTATCGCGAGATCTAGATTGCACCCTGTTGAGCGATTTGTGGTAACTCTGAGTCTAATAATGACTTGTACAGATGGTAGGTGCTGCTGCTTTTGATATAGCCAAGGAACTCTTATTCGGTGGAGGTATACCTCTTCTGTTGGACAAGCCGCCTAGAAATTGGATTTAGCTTTTGCCGGAGTTGATTACTTAGCAATCAAGGGCCCTATTCACCAACTACCATGTCCCTTTCTCAATGTTTGATTAAAACCTCTTCTATGCCATTAACATATAACTATGATTACGAGCTATATGGAATTTTGATTATGTTGTAACTGTCTTGAGTATTGTTTATAGCATCTTTTGTTCACTGGTTTTATTTTGTAATTGCAAGCCATGAGAAAGAGATACGTGTATAATCGAACATCACTCAGGATTTTCCTAAAATGCGAATTGCCGAATGTACTATATTTCCTGGCAACTCAAGTCCTTGCCAGAGTTCCCATTAAAGTTCTGTCCCAAAGTCTTTTAGCCAGTAGATTATTTTCTTTATCTTTTTGCTTTTCATCTAAATTTGTACACATGTAAACTACTATCTAGTTGTTGCCATCTATGTCTGCTTGATTGGTTTTTGTTTAGAATTGGTTTGAAGTATCAAGTCCCGAGCTGTGACAACCTCTAGTCAGATTTTGATTTGACGTTTTGTAAATCTCAGGGTACGAGAATTGATGGAGGTTGACCCTCGGGTGAATCAGAGGATGGCTGGTTAGACCTTCCTGATGCTTTAGGGAAGTTGTGACCAGTAATGGCCACATAAAGTTGATTGGTCTGGCTCTAAACTTCTATTAGTAGCACCCGTGCATTCGATTTGGTTGTTTGAAATTTTAGGAAAACTGCTTCATTAATATTATTTCCAAGTGCTCAGTGCCTTTATTTCTCAGTTTCGGGGTCTACTATTCCATGTTTGTTAGAAAACCGTGCGAGTTAATTAAGTTTTTCCTGAAAATACCATTCTTATATTTGATTTATGCTATAATTTTTTTTTGGACATTCAGTTACTTGAAAACAGAAAGTATTTTCGTGTTCTGATTCTAACAAGAAAATGGAAATGGTTGGTTAGAGGGAACTCACTATGAAGCCTGCTGTATTGTCTTCCTTGTTGGTTATGCAACTGCCATGGGTTAAGCTCGTACCGTAGTAGTGGTGTGTCAGCTTACTTACCCCTACTTACGCTTGGTTTGCCTCATATTCAATCCGAGTTTAAATGATTATTCATTTTTCCAGCCTTTCCCTTAAGCCTGCGTTTACTTAGGACTTGTGTAAATTATGGGATCAGTTATAAAGATTTTCTGATCCGTAAACATTGATCAAAAGAATTGAATTGATAATATTTAGATATGCAGGAAAGGAGACACAATATTGACGTAATGTGCTCGTATCTTTCCTATTAGATAAAAGTATATGTAATTATGGACCATCAAACCTGAATATCTGTGTCTTTTTCTTTTGGTTACCTGAATGTTCTCTTATGTTAGTCATGTGGTGCTTCTGCTAATTTAGCGGTGCCTTCGTTGTCATGTGATTGAGCCATCTTTTATCCTACTGCTTGTTCCCAGATGTGTATATAGTGACTGGCATTGAATAGGCATTTTCCATGCAAGCTGTTATTGGAGAGCCATACCTCTCTTTTAGATTGGTTGATACCATTAGTGAATATAGATGAACAAGCTCTAAAGCTTAAATTTATTGTAGTTGAGGGAGAATTGGTTGTTTGATTCTTAGTAAGGGTTCTTCGAGAATTGGTTAGTTTTCTTCAATCACCTGTTACTAGTATTACGTAAGATTTGAATTACTTAAAATGCACTAACATTTTTGCCTAATTATAGTGTCTTAATTAGTAACTTTAGGTCAAAAGCCAAACGTTTGCGACAGTCGCTTGTCAAGTGGTTGTCAAATTTACAATTTCAAATTGGATGAGAGTGACGTGTATATATTAAACCTATGATTGTGATAAAAATTTATGTAGATCTCGTATCCTTGAGGGTTTGTTTTGATGACCATGGATGCGGGTGTATATTTAGATTTAAGAGAGTTTTAGGGTAAATTCACATGGATACATAATAAGAGTAATATTTGGCACAAATCCATCCCTTGTAGATGTTAAAATTTTCAAACACCAACTCGGACCACGTCATTTGAAATCAGGATGTGCGGAGAAGGCGGGCAAGTAGATAGGGGTGGCGACAATGGATTCGGATTGAATCTGCCTATATCCGAATTCGAACACGAACACGAATGGTTGGATCAATCGATCTTAGGCGGATTTTGATTGGATCCGGATCGGACTAAATTTGTGATATCCATATTCGATCCGCCAACTCGCAAGTTGCGTAAACGGAAACGGTCAGAATTCAGATCCGGACCCACCTCATATAAAAACATAAAAAAAAGACAAAAAAAATACGAAGAAAAACTGCACATAAGAGAAAAAAATTGCACATTCTTCTTTACTAATTCCAAACTATAACAGACTCAAATCCACCAAAAATATAGGTGGAATCATTCAAATGTTTACCCCCAGGATATTTTGGTAAAGGTATATTAATTATGATCTAATAAGGTCGGATATCCAATATCCTGCTATATCCATACCCGGTCGGATTTTGTTTTTAATGGGGCTGTTTGGATAAGTGGGTTTGGAACCCAAATACTTTTCAGTTTATCAACAGTACCGGTGGATGGTAACATGTACTGGTGGCCGGCAAAAACATTGACCGGTGGACTGCATTACTAGACGGTGCCCGTCTTCAAGAGAGGAGAGAGAGAGACAGAACGATGGAAGGAAAGGGAGAAGAAAAAAGGCACATGGCCGGTGGCAGGAGAGAGAAAGAGAGAGTGAGAGAGAAAGGAATTAAGTACGTGGGAAGGAAAGAATGAGAGAGAGAGAGATTGAGGGTGAGAAAGGAATCACGTAGAGGAGAGAGAGAAAGCGTGAGAGATAGAGAGAGTGAGATAGTGACAATGACAAAAAGTGAGTACAAACATCGGCGGTGCCCGACTTCAAATAGTCAGTATACTGTTTTTTTTCAACCCAAACCTCTCTATCCAAACACCACACCCGTTCGGTTAACCAAACCCCCCAACCCCTCTATCCAAATAGGCCCAATATCTGTTGGAAAGATGCCCTAGAGGCAATCTAGTTTAGTATGAATTTGTTTGTGGCTAGTTTACTACGAATATGAGATTCGGCAAATGGATGTCAAAACAACGTTTCTTTATGGGAACCTTCTCGAGGATGTGTACATGACACAACCGGAGGGTTTTTAGGATCCGGAGAATGCCAATAAAATCTATAAGCTGCAAAGATCCATTTATGGATTAAAGCAAGCTTCTAGGAGCTGGAATCGACGTTTTGATGACGCAGTCAAAGAGTTTGGCTTCATCAAGAACGAAGATGAGCCTTGTGTTTACAAGAAGGTTAGTGTGAGCTCTATAGTATTTCTGATCTTGTATGTGGATGACATACTAATCATTGGCAATGATATTCTTACTTTGCAATCTGTTAAAGATTTGCTAGGAAAGTGCTTTGAAATAAAGGGCATAGGAGACGCAGCCTATATACTTGGTATAAAGACCTATAGGGATAGATCTAATAGGTTGCTTGGCCTAAGTAAAAGTGCATATATAGACAAGGTGTTGAAGAGGTTCAACATGCAAGATTCCAAGAAGGGATTCTTGCCCATGTTTCATGGAGTCACTCTTTCTAAGAATGACTGTCCCTCCAATGATATTGAGAAGGACCGCATGAGTAGGATACCCTATGCGTCGGCCATAGGATCCATCATGTACGCCATGCTATGTACTAGACCAGATGTATCATACGCGTTGAGTATGGTGAGCAGATACCAGTCCAATCCGGGTGAGAGTCACTGGATTGCTGTCAAGAACATCCTAAAGTATTTGAGAAGAACTAAGGATGTGTTCTTGATATTTGGAGGTAAGGAAGAGCTGAGTGTTAAGGGTTACATTGATGCGAGCTTCCAAACCGACAAATATGACTACAGATCGCAGTCTGGATACGTGGTTTGCGTAAATGGAGGAGCTGTGTGCTGGAAGAGTTCTAAGCAAGGAACAGTTGCTGATTCGACAACAGAAGCTCAGTACATTGCTTCTGCGGAAGGAGCAAAAGAGGCAGTTTGGATAAAGAAGTTTATCACTGAGCTCGGTGTGGTCCCTAGCATCGTGGATCCCATAGAATTATACTGTGAAAACTCTGGGGCAATCGCACTAGCCAAGGAACCAAGATCACACCAGAAATCAAAGCATGTACTTAGGAGATTCCATCTTATTCGTGATATGATCGATCGAGGAGATGTGAAGATGTGTAAGATTCCAACGGATGACAATGTTTCAGATCCGCTCACGAAACCTCTTGCGCAACTAAAGCATGAAGGGCACGCCAGATCTATAGGCATACGAGATGTGCCAGATTGGCTCTAGTTAAAGTGGGAGACTTTTGGAATAGATGCCCTAGAGGAAATCGTAGATTTAGTATGAACATTGTTTTTGGATAGAATATTCATTTATTATATATTGTGATATTTAATATAATGAAGTTCTTAGATAAAATGTGTTGTTTATCTTAAATATCCCTAGTCCACTATATTGATTAATGGGATGATAAAATATAGACTAGTATGTTGGTAGATTGATATGGAGATGTCAAATCTAACACATGGGTATGCATTAGGAGTAATAGCATACTGGATTGACCCACAACGAAAAGGATACATTAGATTATGTCAAGTCACAATCGCTTTAGTAGTGCTAATATAATTGCAATCCTTAGACTTGAAGTCACTAGATACTCTAGTTGTGGAATATTGCGCTTTGATGTTATCAAACGTTACACCGTAACTGGGTAATCATAAAGATGGCTATCGTGCGTGATAGGAAGCAAGCTCAGAGATCGTAGTGATGTAGATAGGATTTGTCCTTCCCACATAATGGGGGTAAATATCCACGGCCACTCGAGGGATGAGGCTTATTGAATGTCTGGCAAGACTCAGATAAATCAATATGGAGATATTGATGTTATCTTTAAGCATAAGCATATTCCCAGGATCGAGGAACTATGGATTGGATATACGAGTGTGACTATGTATGTCTCGTGTCCAATCCGGATATGGAGGCAAAGGGATAGTGCAATATGAGATATTGGGCACAAGAGGTTTGTCGGGATCACTGACTATTTCTATTGGTTGGGTGGCATGGATGTGTTGCTAGACACCGCTCCATGTTAGTAAGAATTACTACCAACTATATAGAAACCTATGGGGTCACACGACAAATAGAGTAGAGCTAGATTTGGGATTAATTAATATTGAATAATTAATAGAAGGATCATTGTGCAACCCCTTGCAAACTTAGTAGGACTAATTTGCAAGGAAGGGAATAGTTCTAGTTCATCTAGAATTAGGAAACTCTTTTATGGAAACAACAAGGAGTTGTTGGAGTATTTAAAGAGGCTTTAGCTTTCTTCCCACTTAATTGTTATTAGACATAACAAAGTGATTGGGAGAGAGCAAAAGAGAGAGCAAGACAAGCTAGGGCCTAACCCTAGCCCGTCCGCCCCCCCGTCCCCTTCCCGTCGGCTCAAAGAGGAGGCCTAATTTTCTCTTGTTCCTTGTTGCTTTGATCTTCTTCCCTCTTCCACCGGGTTCAAGCTAGCACTTGTTTGAAGGAAGAATCTAGATCTCACCTCTAGACGTGGATCAACCGTAGAGACGAGGACATCATTCTTCGTGTGATCTCACAAATCAAAAGGTACACAATACTATGTCTCTTTTCATGTTATGATGTCTCCTCCCGACATTCCGTGGTGGGTTTGAAGTAGGAATTAAATTTTTGTTATTCCTCTGCGTTATCTACTATAAAACCCAACAACAGTGTGCGGATCGGGGTGTCGATGGGGAGGGCAATGTTAAGAGGAAGTTAGAGAGAATGGCGGCTGAATTAAAGGTCTGGGGTAAAATAAACTTCGGTAACCTACGACAAAGAATCGAGGGCGCAAAAAAGTTAGTGAATGCTCTCAAGTCCAAACGTCAGTCGAGATCCGTGGTTAGAAGAATCGAATGAGTGCGCCGGAACATCAACGAGTTGTTATTGAAGGAAAAAAGTTGCTGGTCTCAGAGATCGAGGGTCATGTGGTCGGAGAAGGGTGACCGCAACACGAAATTTTTTCACCAAAAAGCGACGGGGAGGAAGGCGAAGAAAGGTATTAGAGGGATGGAAGATAGTGATGACAATTGGAATACTTCAGATGAGGAGATTATTCAGATTCTTGAGACTTATTTCAAGAACATTTTTTCTTCAAATAATCTCACAGATGGAGAGATGGAAGATATCTTGAAGTTTGTTAAGACAGTGATTTCAGAGGAAGAACGAGAGGACTTGGAGGAGCCTTATACACGGGCTGAAATCGAGGCGAGCCTCAAGCACATGGGTCCTATGAAGTCACCAGGTATAGACAGGTTCCCGACTCTTTTTTATTAGAAATATTGGGATGTGGTTTGTGACGAGGTATGTTCTTGTATTTTTAGAATTCTCAATGTAGTTAGTAGCGTTTAAAAGTTCAACCATACTTTGATTACACTCGTCCCAAAAATAAAACAAGTTCTTAAGTCGACTGATTTGAGATCGATCAGCTTGTGCACGGTTATTTATAAACTGGTGACGAAGACAATGGCGAGCATGTTCAAGAGAGTGCTTCCTCGGGTTATTTCAGAAAACCTTTGCGCTTTTGTTCCGGACCGGCTCATTACGGATAATGTGATTTTGGCCTTCGAGTTGCTTCATTCGATGAAAATGCAGAAGAAGGGGAAGGATGGGTATATGGCAATGAAGATTGACATAAGTAAAACTTATGATTGGGTCGAATGGAGTTTTCTTAAGCAGGTACTCTTCAAGTTGGGGTTCGGCCCTAGGTGGTTCGCGTTGGTCATGGATTGCGTGTTGACGGCCTCTTTCTCGATCAATTTTAAAGACAAAGCTGTGGGTTTCATCAAGCCATAGAGAGGTCTTCGGCAAGGTTGTCCCCTCTCCCCCTACTTGTGTTAGCTATGTGGTGAGGTTCTCTCTTGAGAGTTGAGGTCCATCTATTTCTCATTTATTTTTTTGTAGATGATAGTATGCTGTTGTCCAAAGCAAAAGAAGAGGAAATTTTAGTAATTACTTCTCTGTTTCAGAGTTTTGAGAGAGCTACCGGTCAAAAGATTAATTTAGAAAAATCAGCTGTGGCTTTTTTTAGGAATGTTGACAAGGAGCGTAAGACTGTGCTCAGTCAATTATGTTGTATGAAGTTAGATGCACTACACGAGAGATATTTGGGGTTTCCTACCTCGATTGGGAGGAAGAATATGGTAAATTTCAGTCATATTTTGGAGCGGGTAGAAAATAAATTGAAGGGGTGGATGGAGAAGAAGCTTACTTTTGCAGGAAAGGAGGTTCTTATAAAAGCGGTGGCGCAAGCGGTTCCAGTTTACGCCATGAGCTGTTTTCTCCTACCGTAGGGGCTCTGTGATAACATTGATTCGGAAATTTCCAACTTTTGTTGGGGATCAAAGGAAGGTAACAACAGGTTGCATTGGATGTCGAAGGAGATACTTAAATTTTCTAAGGAAGTTGGAGGGATCGGATTGCGAGATTTAAAATTTTTAATCGAGCTATGTTGGGGAAACAATTTTTGAGGCTACTCTACCGGCCTTCGTCTTTAATTGCGCACGTTCTACGAGGTAAATACTACTACAAAACGGGATTATTTAAGGCTCAAGCTAAATAATCGAAGCTACTTTGTTTGGAGGAGTATTTTGGAAGGTCAAAAGGTGGTTCTAAGAGGAGTTCGTTGGGTGATAGGTAATGGAGAAGGAATAAAGGCGTTCACAGACCCATGGATATATAGTGTCTCGACCTTTAAGCCAAGAACTCCCGTTCGGGCCCCATACCACTTGAAGTTAAAGGTGTCTGAATTGTGGAGTGAAGATCGCTTTAGGAATTTGGAGATGTTGAAATTCTTCTTTGTACAGGAAGATGTAGTGGAAATCGCGCGCATGGATATTCCTTCGGAGTATAGACCCGACCGTCTAATATTGCATTTTGAAGAAGATGGGGTTTATTCAGTGAGGACGGGCTTCCGTTTGATTGGTGATATAGCGGGCTGCAGCTACATCGATGAGGAAGGCTCAAATTTATCGAATTAGAGGAAATGTTTTTGGAAGCAGAAGATGCCAAAGAAGATATTTTTTCTGGCTTGGAGAGCAATAAATTACAGTTTACCTGTTAGGGTAAACCTGGTTCGATGAGGAGTAGATTTCGAAGTTGTGTCCGTTAGGTGGTAAGGAAACGGAGACGAAATCCCATCTCTTTATGGGACTTAACCAGTTGATTTTGGAGGTCGATGCACGGAATTTGGTTTTGGTTAGAAAGACTGGCAATACGGGGTCGTGAACAAGAAGCCAAAGACATCTCAGAAGCTGTTGATATTGTGGATGAGTGCATAAGGGAGCTAGGTACAGAGGTTGGACATTCGATTCACTGGGTTCCTCGTAGTAGGAATAGATGCGCCCACCTTTTTGCTAAACAAGGGATGGGTCAAATTCAAAACTTGGTGTGGTTCTTGAAAGAACCCGATTGGGCAGTTGATGTAATTTTTGATGATCTTTGTGGTGTTAGTGCCTGAGTAATGAAGGTTAGTTATAAAAAAAAAAAAATGAAACTGTTATGACAAACTAGCTCACGTACAACAAATGGAAAATCAAAAACATGAATTTTACGTGGTTCGGTAGCACAAAGTATGCTAACTACATCCACGTAAAAAAAAAACATTTATTTATCAAGGGGAACGAGTTAAATCTTTTAAATAATGGTTCTAGACTCGAAATGACCTATTTATAATGCCCTAATCATTAACTAACCGACTTAGTAAATTAGGGAACGACTAATTTATCGCGTTCGAGAATCCATTTGTGCGAAAGGCCGATTCCATTCGTACGAAATTAGAGAATGATTGTTTCACTCGCACGAAAGACACTGGAACTCCCTTTGTTTGTTGCTTTTTTCGATTTCTTCACTTCAAGGCATAATTCCAACAATATTCACCTTGACTTGAATTATCTCGCCACAAAAATGCGACTGCACCTCTTCTCATAAACAAAATTTGTCTTCTCCGTGCCTAATGTCGCTTGTCACAAAGACTCATTGTAACCCGCACCGGGTTCGACTGCCCTGAAATCCTTCAATGGCTCAAAAAAATTTCCTTTTAGATTTTTGTGGTATTTCAAGAGAAGATACAATTAACAATGTATAAAGTATAATCTATTTATGTAATACAAAGCATTAAAATATCTTCAGAGGCAAACAACAAGAACATGAAGTAAACAGAATAAAACTAAATAGTTATAAAAGAGACAAGACAAGGCACACCAGTTTCTTAAATTGGAAAAAAATTATAAAAAAATATCCTTGAGAAGTCTGGTAAGGATGAAACCCCACCTATTAGCCCCAATTGGTGTTAGATTAATATATTACACAAAATCATCTGATACAAGATACAAAAGGCTTTCACGCATATGACCACTTACACTATATCTTCATTTGCCTAATTCCTGCAATTATTGTGTAGTTTCCCAACGATGGCAGTCCAAGCACCCTTTGAATGTAGTTGACAACTAACACACTAGTCCAGTATGTCGAACTAGTGACTTGAGTACAAGGAACCATGTTAAACTCTCAGCAATCATGGCGGTTTCCTCCTTTAGCTCGTCATGGGAGCAACTATATCACCGTTTTCTTGAAGTGAACAACTCTATACGAAATTAGTAAAGAAGAAACATAAAAATCTAATAGGGATGGAAAACTCTAGACAACAATAAAGAACCTAGTGTTGGAATAGGTGCCCTAGAGGCAATCTGTATTTAGTATGACGTTGTTTGGCTATAATATTCATTTATTATTTATCGCGATATTTATAATAATAAAGTCCGTAGATGCAATGTGTTGTTTATCTTAAATATCCCTAGTCCGATATATTGATTAACAAGACGATCAAAAATAGACTAGTATGTGGGTGGATTCATATGGATATATCAGGTCTAACACTCTGTATGCATTAGGAGTAATGACATACTTGATTGACCCACGACGAGAAGGATACATTAGATTATGTCAAAGTCACAATCGCTTATCGCGTTGCTAATGATATTGTAATCCTTAGACTTGAAGTCACTAGATACTCTAGTTGTTGAATATCATGATTTGATACAATCCAACTTTGCGCCTTTATAGGGTAACTATAAAGATAACTATCGGGCGTTATATGAAGCAAGCTTAGAGATCGTAGTGACGTAGACATGATTTGTCCCTTCTACATAATTGGAGCAAATATTCATGGTCAACCCAAGGGATGGTGCTTATATAATGTTTGGCAAGACTCAAATAAATCTATATGGAGATAATGATGTTATCTGCTCGTATAAGCATAGTCCGAGGATCGTGAAACTATGGATAGGATATACGAGTGTGACTATTATGTCTCGTGTCCAATCCGGATACGGAGACAAAGGGATAACACAATACATGAACATTGGGCACATGGTTTGTCGGATCACTAACTATTTCTATTAGTTGGGTGGCACGAATGTGTTGCCAGACACCGCTCCATTATAGTAAATAGTTACTACCAACTAAGTAGAAACATATGGGGTCACACACCGGATGGATTAAATTGGATATGGGTATTAATTAGTTGGACTAATTCATAAAAGGATCATAACGCAACCACAAGAAAAGTTAGTGGGTCTAGTTTGCAAGTCGACTAATCCATGTAAGGACATTATTAGTATGGGGGCTTTGATGTAGTTAATAAAGAGTTATTAGTACATTAAGGACCTATGACTTTTTATTTTCTCAACAAAATTCTTTTTGTGAGAACATAACATAGCAAGAGAGAGAGACAATCAAGTGGTGTCCGCTCCAACCCGTCCCCCCCCCTGCCGTCGGCCTCCAAGAGGCGTTGGCTTAGTGCCTCGTTTTGCGTGATCTCTTCCTCCTTCTTCCGTTGCTAGCACTACACGGTGAGAAGGAATCCAATCAAAGATCAAAGGTGTGGATACTCGTATGGACGAAGCCATTATTCTTCGTGTGATCTCACAAACTAAGGTACACACCTCTTCTACCATTATCATGTTATGATTGCTTGTCTGTGATCCTTGGAAGGATTTGAGCAGGATTATTATTTTTTATTATGATGCGTAACCTGCATATAAACCCTACAGTGGTATCAGAGCCACATGTCGCAGCACATAACATGATCTTATGTGTTACTATTTTTCATTTTATACATCGTATTGTTAATTTTACCCGGAAACTGAAATTAATTAGCATAATAGATGCAAATTAAATTTGATTCAAGACAAACAAGATCTAATTTAACATGGGATGTGAAGATTAGTCAGTTTGATCATATATGATGTGAATAATTTTGGATCTAAGAACTAGGGTTTCGGAACATGCTTTGAAAAGGGGTTTTCCAAGTATGGAAACAACTAAACTTGGGAAACAAGGCAATGAGTGGTTTCGGAAACAACTCCATAAGGAGGTTCGGCCCCACAAAGGGACCGCCTCTCCATTCCTTTCCACCCAAGACACGCACGACCAAGGAGCCGGGGCTCCCTATCGCACGGCCTAGCCGTGTGGGCTAGTGGTCGGCAAGCCCAAGGCTCGTGCGGCGGCTCTTTGGTTGTTCGGCCATAGTCATGGCGGGCCTCTTCGACCGTATTGACCCCAGTATGTCCAAAATCAACTAAAATTAATCAAGCGAGTTAAAAATTGGTTTTAACTATATTATGTGCTTTGTTGCATGGTGGATGGATATGGCCTAGGTTGTGGATGTTTACTTTGTGGTTTGGTTTACGGCCTGCGAGCCGATCAAATTTAAGTAATAATTAATTTACGGCATGCGAGTCGAGCATCTTCTCGACATGTGAGGTTTTATTTATTTATTCTAGGTGCTAGGGTGGAATTAAATTAATTAGATAATAGCCAAGAACATGGAGAAGAAGACATGAAGGACCAAGAAGGAACAAAGACGATGAGGAATCCCATCCTAGGCGCGCGGCTATGGTGATGCACATGGAGATGAGCTTGTCAATTTAGAGAATATAAATATTAGGGAAAAGACACTGACAACCCCTGAGTTTAGGGTAAATTCCTCTCAGCTACCCTGTGTTTTGGAAAAAGACAATCTGCACCTTTTTTTGGATGGAGGCTAACGGTTGACTAACAGTACGAGAAAAAAGACTATTTTACCCTTGAGATGTGACAACATTAACCAATATATATTACCCTAATCTCTCACTCTCCTTCATTTCTAAACCTAATCCCTCTCTCTCTTTCCATTTTTCTCTCCTCCACTCTTGATATGAAACAGCCGACCTCTTTATCCCTTCCCCTTCTTCTACTTAATTTCCATATTCTCCTTCTTTCCCTTGGCTTGTTCTAGCAGCCCCCAATTTGCTCTTGTGGTTCTCTCAATCAATCGCAAGGGCCTAATCCAAATAAATAGAACCCACAAAGAACACCCACACTCAAAGCAAACTCACAAAGGGATAAGAAGACAAACAAAGGGCATATAGAGTTCGGTTTGCTGCTACTGGTCTCGATGGCTAATTATTAAACGAAATCAAACCCGTATTCAGAAGTGTCTTCTTCTCTACCATTCCCGACGCTTGATTTGGAAGATGCTGGCGGCGATGGCGTCACCGTCGTCTTCCTCAATTCCAGATCTAGAAGTTGTGGTGGCCGTGGCACCGTACAAATCTAGAAGCTACTAGTCTCGATGGCTGATTTGGCCTGAAACAAGAGGGAATGAGAGGAATAGATCTTAGTGTTTCGGGATGAAAGAGCTCGATGCGATGAGAAAGAGGGGGAAGACGCAATGAAGTGGAAGCCATATCTCCGACCAGACAACGAAGATGGGGTTGTGAGATCAAAAGTGAAGCGACACAATTTGTGTCTCTAAACGACGATTTTTCATGAGCTGAAGATGAAGAAAAAGGATAATGTGAAGAGATAGATGATGCAACTTAAGGTAGGTAGTACAAAAACATTAGAACGTGATTCTAAAAAAACAGCAACAACAGAACGTGATGTGAGGATGAAGAAGATGGTCACTTTTTTCTCAACTAAGGATCCTATGGCAACAACAGCGTACATGATGGATCCTATGGCCGAAGCATAGGGTATCCTACTCATTCGGTTATTCTCAATCTCATTGGAAGGACAGTCATTCTTTGAGAGAGTGACTCCATGCGACATGGGCAAGAATCCCTTCTTGGAATCTTGCATGAACATTTTCAACACCTTGTCTATATATGTACTTTGGCTTAGGCCGACGATCTTCATAGATCTATCCCTATAGATCTTGATACCAAGTATATAAGCTGCATCTCTTAAGTCTTTCATCGCGAAAAAATTTCCTAGCCAATTTTAAACAGATTGCAAAGTAGGAATATCGTTTCCAGTGAGTAGTCTGTCATCCACATACAACACCAGAAACACTACAGAACTCCCACTAACCTTCTTGTAAACACAGGGATCATCTTCGTTCTTGATGAAGCCAAACTCTTTCACCGCGTCACCAAACATCGATTCCAACTCCTAGAAGCTTGCTTTAATCCATAAATGGATCTCAGTAGCTTACAGACTTTATTGGAATTTTCTGGATCCTCATCAAAACCCTCCGGTTGTGTCATATACACATCCTCAAGGAGGTTCCCATAAAGGAACACTGTTTTGACATCCCTTTGCCAAATCTCGTATTCATATTAGGCTGCAATAGCAAGTAGGATTCGAATGGATTTAGTCATGGCGACTGGTGAAAAGGTCTCATCATAGTCAATACAATGAATCTGTCTATAACCTTTAGCCACCAATCTCCCCTTGTAGGCAACTACCTTGCCATCCATGTCGGTATTCTTCTTGAAGACCCACTTGCACCCTATGGGTCGAGCTCCTTCAGGTGGTTCCACCAAAGTCCATACTTTGTTGGCACATAAGGAATCCACTGCGGATCTCATGGCTTCTAGCCACTTCTTTGAGTCTGGGCCTTTCATGGCCTCCCCGTAGGTCGCAGGCTCATCATTGAAAACGTATTTCTATGTACTTTTTCGCAAGTGTATGATCAAGTGATATAGAGTATGTATTTGTGACTATGATTATCAAACCCACGAGAACAGGACAGTTTTATCTTTCGAAATCAAAACTAATTCCAAAGCCGTAAAAAGGAGGAATGGTTATATAGTTGATTTACTAAACTGAATTGCAGTAAATAAAAGCAGTAATTTAAAAAAAACTATGTTTTTATAGAACAATTGACACTTAACTACCATGCAGTTCGACATTCTACACACTTTGGTGCACGTAATTTCAAAACTAACACTTAAGTGCACAAATTTTTAACATTTCAGACACTTTGGTGCACGCAATTTCAAAATTGACAATTAAGCGCACGCAGTATGTATATTACCGACAACAAACTCCAATTTTTATGACGTATTTATTTGATTTGGAAGCGACACATTCATCGAATTGGAGCAGGATGTTGGTAAATTTCGTACTACATGCATTTAAGTGTCAATATTGAAACTGTGTGCACCAAAGTGTCAGGAATGTCAAACTGCATGGTAGTTTAGTGTAAATTTTGGTACTGCATGCACTAAAGTGTCAGGAGTGTCGAACTACATGGTAGTTAAGTGTCAATTGTTTTTTTTTATATATATAAATTTTATGGGAATTTTTCTAAGTCTTAAAATTGATGAATTAAAGGTCCTGGTTCCAGGCTCCCCTAGGGTTACTAATTAGCTTTTATAGTTTACTTTGATTTCATAAACACACAACGGTATTGTTTATACCAGCATACCAACGATACAATTTCCTCTCGGTCTCGTGCATCTATCACTCTCCTGCAGATTTTCGGATCCCCTAGGTACACCTCAATCTGCAGGTTTGTTCTAAGTCTGCTAGGTTATAGGTTCTTCTCTCGGTCTCCCCCTAAGCTTCTAGCAGTTGGTCTAATGCTTCCGGGCTAGTCCCCTGATTCTCTTCACCTCTCAGTCCATCAAGGCAGAGTACTAAATCCTGTCTTCTCTTCCTAACTCTCACTGGCCACTCTCGTGCACCAACTTCTGTCTGTAGCACTACTGGGTGATCCGGTCGATCATGCATAAATATAAAGTCGAAGGCAGAACAATAAACAATCCAATACTGTATTAAGACTTCAAACTAGTCATGCATCTGAGAATCAAAACAAACCACGTCCATGAATTCATAAACCCTAGGTTCTCCGAGAACCTAGGTAAAAGGTTTCGATAGCGTACATTATTAAAAACAGTATTTCATAAAAGAAAGAAGAAAGATCAAGCGAGTTATGGCTGAATACTGTAATTGCTCCAATCTCTGCTCTGCTCCAAACTGACGGCTCTGGTACTGTCTTTTGTGATGATGATAAGTGTGTCTCTGCGTAACCTAATTCTATGTTCGAACACCTTCCTTTATACTGCCACAGTCTCTAAAACTGATGCCTGAAATTCCTGTTCTGCTCTTATATAAACCCGTCCTTCAAGCTTTTGGAAATTCTGACGTGCGTCTGAACGCTGCCTCTCTGCGTCTGAACGCACACATGCGTTTGAACGCACATCACCCGCATTCGGTCGCACAACTTCTGATGTTGGCTTTGTCTTTCCTCGCTGACTTCCTATATTGTACGTTTGAACGCACAATGTGCGTTTGAACACACAATGTACGTTTGAACGCACCACTTGGTCTTCTGGTTGATTTTTGCCTATTTCTGACCTTCAGTATTTTTGAAGTCTCCTGCGTTTAAACGCAGGGTGTGAGTCTGAACGCACACACTTTGTCACTTTTTTGTCTGTTTTCTCCTGTCTTCTTCTGCTGCTAACAGTTGTGCGTTTGAACGCACAACCTTAGCTTTTTCTACGTTTTTCCTGCTTTGTCTCCTTGATACGCTGCCTCCATTCCAAGCCTCTCTCATGCGTTTCTCGGTACCTGTTTCCTGCACACAACAACAAGTACCCGCGATCATATCTAATAAACAAAATTATGCATGAAATTACTCAAATATATCAATTATGCTCTCAGCGTCCTCTGTCTCGTATCAGGTGGAAAACTGACAGAAAATAGGCAAAATCAATCTCAACAGAGTCATAACCAATGGAAAAAGGGTTTCCGAAACTAACTCCATTTACAAGCTATCAATCATCCATGAGTGGTTTTGGAATAGATGCCCTAGAGGCAATCTAATTTTAGTATGAATTGTCTAGAATAATCATTGTATTATTTATGGAGATATTTAATATAATGAAGTCCTTAGATTTACAAATCGTGTTGTTTATCTTAAATATCCCTAGTCAAATATAATGATTAACAGGACGATCATCTATAGACTAGTATGGGGTTGGATTGATATGGAGATATCACGATCCAACACATGGGTATGTATTAGGAGTAATGACATACCGGATTGACCCAAATCCGAGAAGGCTACATACAAGTTATGTAAAGTCACAAGCGCTTCTCGCGGTGATAGGATATTATCATCCTTATACTTGAAGTCACTAGATCCTCTAGTTCAGGAATATTGTGCTTTGACAATGTCAAACACTACTTCGTAACTGGGCAGTTATAAAAGCGCATGTTGGGCACAATAGGAAGCAAGCTTAAAGATGGCGAGTGATTTAGATAGGATTTTTTCCTCCCACATAACGGGATCAAATATCCGAGGCCACTCGAGGGATGGCGCCTATGGAATGTCTGGCCAGACTCATATGAATCAATATGGGGATATTGATGTCGTATGCATGGATAGGGCTATTACGAGGATCGAGAAACATGGATTGGATATACGAGTGTGACTTTTATGTCTCGGGTCCAATCCAGATATTGAGACAAAGGGAAGCAATAATAAGATCACAAGGTTTGCCAAGGTGACTATTTCTATTAATTGGGTGGGATGGATGTGTTGCTAGACACCGCTCCATGTTTGTAAATAGTTACTACCAATTAAGTAGAAACCTATGGGGTCACATGCTATATGTATATAACAAGACAAGGGACTTAATTAATAAGGATTAATTAAAAGGATCATATTGCAACAAGTTGCTAACTTAGTAGGACTAATTAGCAAATAATACTAATCCATATATGGATATGATTAGTATTTGGCCCTTTATGGAAATAACTAGGAGTAGTTCGACCATATAAAGGAACTCCTTCCTTCCCTCTCAATACATGTTATTCATAACACATATTGAGAGGAGGGAAAAGAGTTGAGAGGAAGCAAGGCAAGAGGCGTCCGCCCCTTACCTGCCGCCCAAAACCCGTCGCCCACACAAGGAGGCCGAGCCCCTCCTTGTGGCTTCGTTGCGTGATTCCGTTGTCTCCTTCCTCCGTTCTAGCTACCACAAGAAGGTTGGAAGGTCCAATTATCTATCCTAGGCGTGGATCAACCGTAGAGAACGTGACATTATTCGCGTTTGAAGTCATCACAGGAGAACTTAAAGGTAAACACATATTAATCCTTTACTATTGTTATGTGTTCTTGACTTGTGATCCTTGGAGGGATTTGAACGAAATAATTATCTTCTTCCGCTGCGGTTCCATGTTCAAAACCCACAGTGGTATCAGAGCCACAGGTCGTAGAGCATAACGTAGTTTATGTGTTACGATTTTGTTGTTTTGACACTTTAAATTCATGTTTATCGCGTAAAACGACAAATTAAGTATAGTAGATGCATTTGAATGGAGATTCAATCTAATAAGATCTAACTGAGCATTGGGTGAAACAAATTAGTGAGTTTTTTTGGTTTGAAGATTAGGGTTTGGGCACATGTTTGAAAAAAGGGTTTTTCAACATGGAAACAACTGGGATTGGGCAACAAGGAAGGAGTTGTTTTTCAAAACAACTCCTAGAAGGGTTCGGCCCCCCATAGGGGACCGCCCCTGTGCCTTGCCGCCCAAGCCGCGCACGACCTAAGGGCCGGTCGGGCCTAGGTGCTACTGCGAGGGACCGGCGGCTTAAGCTAGGCCGGGCCCTAGGGCCGTGTGTGATCCAATAGGGCTTTGGGATGTTCCTTTTGGATGGTTTTGGACCCTACTTCTTCCAAAACAATTAAAAATTAAACAACCGCGTTAAAATTGGTTTTAACTGTTATGTGCTATTCACATGGTGGTTGGATATGGCCCTAGGTTGTGGTTTGTGTGTGAATGTTTATTTTGTGGTTTGTTTTACGGCCTGCAAGATGATCAATTAATGTAATAGTTAATTAGGTTTACGGCACGCGAGTCGTTTGTTTCTCAACTTGTCAGATTTATTTTATTTAGTATAGGTGTAGCTAGATAAAATGATTGTTGGCCAAGATTTAAGGAAAGAAGCCCAAAGACATCGGAGCCATGGAGATGGAGCATTCCACAAAACTATAAATGATGGACCAAAAGATGGAGGCGCATGGTGATGTGATCTATTTTAGGGTTCATAGATATTCTCATTGGCTTGGGAATATCTTAATCTAGAAAGGCCATATCCACATCACGTTTATTATGTTGTGGTTGTTTATTTTGTTGTCTTATTATTTGTGATTGGTGTATGGTTGATGCATGTGGTTAGGATAATAAGAAAATTAGACAACCCGGATGGAGTTTTGCCCAAAACTCAAACTTATAGATCATGTTGATATGGATCAACAATACAAATTAAAATTGAGAAAGCAAATCCCTCAATTAAAATATTGTGGTTATGCCTTCTCGTTATTTAAAGACTCATCAAGATCACTATATCCCATGATTGTGCGTGCCAAAGCATGGCAACATGGTTTATCGTGATTAGGTACGATGGCACGTAACAATGTGCAATTGTTTAAGTAAGAGGTTGGATACAACTAGGTATATTTAATAAAGATTAAAAGTACCTAGAGGCATACAATTGGGATTATCCATGGGGATGGATAAATAATGGTTATTTGCCCAATTGAACCAAGAGTTACATATGATGTAATTGGAATGGTTCCTACCTAAATAACCAATTTCGGGGGACTTGCCAAAGCAAGCTCAGAAGAGGCGAAATATGGATCTTGGCCCACTAGAAAATATAAGGATATTTTTCGCATTAATAAGGAGGGTTGTTAATCCGAGAAAAATAGTGGGAGCTATACTTAATAATCTAGCCATTATTGAGTATAGTAAAATCATACTAAAATCTTATATATGTCTCGTTTTTATAGAATTCTAATGGCAAACAATTCATCGAATTCATCACACTCCCTACGGGCTGTTCTTGAGAAGGACAAGCTTTCTGGAACCAACTTTCTGGACTGGTACAGAAATTTAAGAATTGTTCTTAAACAAAATAAAGAAACTGTACACACTAGAAGAGGACGTTCCAGAGGGTCCAAAGAACAATACTCCTGCAACCCTAAAAGCGTATCAGAAACGTGTTGACTATGCTAATGATGTGGCCTGCCTTATGCTTTGCACCATGTCTCCTGAGCTTCAGAAGCAACATGACAACATGAATGCAGTCGATATGATCGAACACTTGAAGCAGCTCTTTCAAGAGCAGGAAAGGGTTGAACGGTATGAAGTTTCTCGGGCATTGTTCAAGAGTCACTTCGCGGAAGGGAACCCAGTAGGAACGCATGTGTTGCGGATGATCGGGTATCTTGAGAATCTTGATCGCCTAGGGTGCAACAACCCGAGGTTTCGCAAGCCTTCCGTTCCGGACCGGAAAGCCCAGGATGGGCGCTGCTAAAAGTGACAGCTGAACACAAAAGCAATAAAATCCAGAACTCGTATATTAACATTGACAATTAAATTAAGATCTGAGTCTTATACAAGAATCTGATTATTATTACAGTGATCAACTAACAATTTCTAACCACTACTTGTAAATTCACACTAGGTGAGTCTCGCGCCCAGCCCAACCATAGTCACCAGCTTCTAGACCTGCGGTGGGAAGGAAAACAGGAACCGCACTTTGAAAGTCAGCAATAAATACTGAGTGAGCAACACCCAAGCATGTCAAACACAGAAGATATGATGACTTAAGTAAAACAGTAAATAATATCAATGACAACGGAAGTAAAAGACAATTGAGTAATAAAATATTTTCAAGTTCCAGACAAAATTCCAGAGATTTCAAGAAACCAGCACTTAACTCATATCCAATATCCTCGTATGAAAATTCCAATTTAATTTCAATAATCCAACTCTGATATTCTCATTCAATCATAAACATCCAATTTCTCATAAACTGCCAATCCAGAAATATCCATTTTAATTCTTGAGTTGAACGGGGAAAATCCAATCGCATCATCAATATATCCCATCAAAATCTTCAAATACCTTAAGTGCCGGCACCCCCCTAAGATTTCTTGCGGCCAGAGAGGTGAGTACATGGAGTGAACCCGGGGCAATGACAACCGGGCTAAATAATAATGGGTCGAGTAAACGAAGCCAACAACGATCAAACCAAATCAATAATAATCCAAATGATGTCCCCGCACAACTCTTTCCGCTTTACGTTATGACGGATTAATAATGATCGAGTGAGATTTTCCGAAGAATAAATAAACAAAACCGACAAGTATCAAAGAAACAATACAATTTTAAGACATAAAAATCCACGTTTGACACGAAGGAAGCTTGGCACGCAAGGCTTGGCATGTATACTCACCTTATTTTACAGCAATTAGCACATAACGCTTCTACGTACGTTCGTCATCCTCGTCTATGAACCTGTCGCCAATGATTATCGATTTCTAATTACAACAGTATTATTTTTTTTTTTAGTAAAGAAATCACTTTTACTATTTAGACGCTTGGCTACGTCGCATAACTCGGTTCGACTCTCACGATTTCCCCCAATAAACCCATTAAGACTCGTCTTAAGTCGTATACTCATTGATACAACCTGATAAAGAGGTATTTTATTGAAATAAATGTGATATTAAATTATTTAACTAACACTTGTAAGTATTTAGAAAACATTTACAATTTTAACTATATTAAGAAAAGATAAATTTCTCATATTTATAAAGAGTTATTTTAGCTAGAGAAACCAAAATTCTTGTTAGTAAAAAATTGATAAATAATTATTTCAAAATCACTATTTAACCAATGCAACATTTAGTATTAATACTTACATACTTACAAATATTTCTATTTAGCTTATTTTTATTTTTATTTTCCCAAGAAAATGATTTATTATACACGAGACATATTTCTATCACGAAAATATTTATTCAACTTTATTTTATTTACCCAAAATAAAATTTAGTAAAATATTACAAGTGATTTTAAACAAATTTATAATATAGAATATGTAACCACATTCAGCCCCTAAAGCATTAGCCAAACTACAACAAGTACCCCTTTCCTTACTAAAATAGTTTACTTAAAAGACACTTAGCTCCCCCAATCGTACTCTCTCGATTAAAACATAGACTCAAGACCTAAAACCGTGATTCCGATACATAAAAACAACTTAGAAGAGGATTTAGAGCGTAGCCGTCCAAAGTAACGCGATAAACGGCCAACAAATGAAGCGGGTCGAAGTCGACGAAATTGCCGCCGGTGATGGAGCTCGACGGACAGTTTTCGGTGGCTCTTGTCTTCAGCTGAGCACTCCCTCAGCTTGGTCGAGCCTATAGGAGGCTAGAGAGGCTGATCATCAAGGGTGGGTGGGCCTGGTGGCGTTGGACCGAAGGTATCGCCGGATTTTATGGAGTTTTGCCGGAGTTGGTTGAAGAGCTGCTTCCGGTGTCTCATGGGCTTGTCTGAGCTCCTCTGGAACTCGGTCGGACCCCTTAGAGGATGGAGAGAGTGAGAGATATGGATGGGCGGCGTGATATGGCTGGACCAAGCTTCTCGCCGGAAGCTATGGAGGTCCGGCGGCGGGGACGGGTTTCAGAGGCTTATGTAGCTTCTTATCATGCTTCTTTGTCTCCTTCCAGGTCGAAACAGAGTAGGAGAGGGATGGGGACATAGGTGGAGAAAAATGGGGGAGGGAGGTGGTGGTTCGGGTGCTTGCTCCCGTGGGTGGCAGTGGCTGGGTTGCCACTGCTTGTTGTTGATGCCGCTGTTTCTGCTGGTGTTGACCTCAGAGCAGAGAGTAAGAGAGGGAAAGAAGAGGCAGAGCTTGAGAAGAGATGGATTTGGTGGTGGGTTTCATTGTCGGAGTGTTTGGTGGTGGTGGCCGAAGGTGGAGATTGTGGTTGTGGTGGAGGAGATGGTGGCTGCTAGCTGCTGCTGTTGCAGCTCTGTGTAGGAGAGAGAGATGGAGAGGAGGATCAGAGAGAGATGGGGGGTGATGGTGGAGTTGGCTGTTGATGGTGATGGTGTTGGCGGTGAAAATGATGATGAAGGTGGTGGTGGTGGTGTTAATGGAGGCAGTGGTGGTTGTGGGTGGCTGCTGCGTGAGCCAGGAGGGAGGAGGTGGCTTAAATAGAGAAGTGATGGTTGTGTGAGGAGGGCGGTGGAGTTGGAGGTGGTGGTGAGGATTGCTTTGGCTTGAAGAAAAAGAATGTAGAGGATGAAGAACAAATCTGGTGAAGGAAAAGCATAAATAAAATATTTGTTTTTGGAAGTTATTGAGTGTGGTTGGCACACTATAGGATAGAATGCTTAGGTGTGGCAAGCCTAGCAAATATCGTGGTGGTTGCACCCGCGTCTCACGATTAAAACAAGTAAAGCGCTCACGTATTAACTACGAGTATTGATCTAGCGTTATATAAATTATAATTTTCTCAACTAGTAAAACACTATAATTTTACCTAAATTATTTTCGCAACTAAATTTTATTTTACCCCCAAAATTACTATTTTACCCTTCAGAATTAGACGGGGTATTACATAGGGTCCTCGATTGGTCAAGAGTTGGCCACTGATTTCATTCTGCAATCGTTTCCGGATAGTTATGGATAGTTCATCGCGAACTTTAACATGAATGAGATCGCCAAACCTCTCCCAGAGCTACTCAATATGTTGAGGATAGCCGAACAATGCATCAACAAGGGAAAGGGCAAGGCCTTAATGATGGTGCAGAAAGGAAAGGGTAAAATGTTTGCCTCTACATCCATGGGTGAAGGCAAGGCAGTTGCTAAACCTAAGGACACTGCCCTTAAACCTGCTGGTGGCGTGGCCAAAGGCGTGATCAAGGGTGATTGTCACTACTGCAGTCAGCCTGGACACTGGAAAAGGAATTGCCCAGAGTATCTGGAGGATAAAAGGCTTGGAATAGTGATCCCACAACCACTCGGTATTTTTGTTATAGATGTTAATTTAAATACTTCTTCATCATAGGTATTGGATACTGGATTTGGTCTCATATTCGTCTAAATATGCGGGATTTAAGTAGAAGTAGAAGATTAGCAAAAGGAGAGGTGGACTTGCGCATTGGGAATGGAGCAAGAGTTGCTGCATTAGTATAGGCGTGTATAGGCTGTCTATGCCTTCTGGATTAGTATTAGAATTAGATAATTGCTTTTATGTTCATGCTATGAGAAAGAACATTATTTCCGTATCTTATTTGCACAAGAAAGATTTTACTATTTCAATAATGAACAATTGTTCTTCCATTTATTTTGATAGCATTCACTACTGTAGTGCACAATTATTTAGTGAATTACATATCCTTGATCTAAGCTATCCAATCTATAACATAAATAGTAAGAGGATTAAAATGAATTATTTGAATCCAGCTTATCTATGGCATTTTCGTCTAGGCCATATAAATGAGAAACGTGTATCTAGACTCCATAAGGATGGATTTCTAGACTCATTCGATTTTGAATCATATGAGACATGTGAGGCTTGTTTGTTGGGAAAGATGACAAAGTCCCCTTTCCGCAAGAAAGGTGAAAGGACTAGTGAGCAATTAGCACTCACACATACTGATGTGTGTTGGCCGTTTCCTACACCTGCCAGAGGTGGTTATGTCTACTTCATTACATTCACCGATGATTTGAGTATATATGGATTGGTATACCTTATGAAGGCTAAATCCGAATCTTTTGAGAAATTCAAGGAATTTAAGAATGAAGTAGAAAAGCAACTTGGCAAAAGTATGAAAGCTCTACGATCAGATCGAGGAGGTGAGTACTTCAGCCAAGAGTTTGATGATTATCTTAGAGAGTGTGGGATATCATCCCAACTCACTGCACCCGGAACACCACAGTGGAATGGTGTATCCGAGAGGAGGAATCTAACCTTGTTAGACATGGTGAGATCTATGATGTGTCAAACAGATCTTCCGTTATCTTTTTGGGGCTATGGTTCAATGTGTGCATCTTTCACCATTAAACGTGTTCCATCCAAATCAGTCATAAAGACACCACATGAGATGTGGAGTGGGAGCCGTCCCACAGTGTCGTTTATGAGGATATGGGGCTGCGATGTTTATGTAAAACGTTTACAGCCAGACAAACTCGGGCCGAAATCGGATAAATGTAAGTTTGTGGGATACCCTAAGGAAACTAAGGGCAATTACTTCTACAATCCAACTGATAACAAAGTGTTTGTTGCTTGGACCGGCGTGTTTCTAGAAAGAGAATTTGTCTCTAAAGAAGCAAGTGGGAGGACTGTAGAACTTGAAGAAGTTCAAGAACCACAAATCACCTATTCGGTTATGGAACATGAACAGGAACCACAACAGGTTGTGGAGCAACCTGTTCAAGTAACACAAGAGCTTCGTAGGTCGAGTAGAGTGTGCCAGGAGCCAGAGAGGTATGGACTTCCCGTGACGGAAACTGGTGACACTTTGCTCATAGGAGATGAGCCTACTACCTACGGAGAGGCCATGCAAGGGCCGGACTCTCAGAAGTGGCTAAAAGCCATGAGATCCGAGATGGAATCCATGTACACAAACCAAGTATGGACTATGGTGGAACCACCCCAAGGGGCACACCCTATAGGGTGCAAATAAGTCTTCAAGAAGAAGACCGACATGGATGGTAATGTAGTTACCTATAAGGGCCAATTGGTTGGCTAAACGATTCAGACAGATTCATGGTATAGACTATGATGAAACTTTTTTCCCAGTCGCTATGATCAAATCCATCCGAATCCTACTTGCAATTGCGGCTTACTATGACTATGAGATTTGGCAGATGGATGTCAAAACAACATTCCTTTATGGGAAGCTTCTCAAGGATGTGTACATGACAGAACCAGAGGGTTTTGTAAATCCAGAGCATGCAAATAAAGTCTGTAAGCTTCAACGATCCATCTATGGATTGAAGCAAGATTCTAGGAGTTGGATTCGATGTTTTGATGAAGCTGTGAAAGAGTTTGACTTCATCAAGAACGAAGATGAGTCTTGTTTCTACAAGAAGGTTAGTGGGAGCTCCGTAGCGTTCCTGGTCTTGTATGTTGATGACATACTACTCATTGGAAACAACATTCCTATGCTACAATCAGTTAAGGATTGGCTAGGGAAGTGTTTCTCAATGAAAGACTTAGGGGAAGCAGCCTATATACTCGGTATAAAGATCTATAGGGATAGATCTAAGAGGTTGCTAGGCCTAAGTCAAAGTACATATACAGACAAGGTGTTGAAACGGTTCAACATGCAAGATTCCAAGAAGGGATTATTTCCAATGTCCCATGGAATTTCCCTTTCGAAGAGTGATTGTCCTTCCAATAAGATTGAGATGGACCGCATGAGTAAGATCCCCTATGCCTCAGCCATAGGATGTATCATGTACGCCATGTTATGTACTAGACCGGACGTATCATACGCATTGAGTATGGCGAGCATATATCAGTATAATCCGGGTGAGAGTCACTGGATAGTAGTCAAGAACATCCTCAAGTACTTGAGAAGAGCTAAGGATGCATTCTTGATATTTGGAGGAGAGGAAGAGTTGCGTATAACTGGTTACACGGATGCAAGCTTCCAAACCGACATAGATGATTTCAGATCGCAGTTGGGATTTGTGTATTGCCTAAATGGAGGAGCTGTGAGCTGGAAGAGTTTCAAGCAAGAGACGGTTGCTGATTCTACAACAGAGGCTGAGTATATTGCTGCAAGGGGTGCAGCAAAGGAAGCTGTTTGGATTAGAATTTTTTTTTCAGAGCTTGGTGTAGTTCCTAGCATTAAGGTTGCCACAGTGTTGTATTGTGACAACACAGGTGCAATCGCTCAATCTAAGGAACCTAGATCACACCTGAAATCCAAACACGTACTCCGGAAGTTACATCTTATTCGAGAGATTATCGATAGAGGAGATTTGAAGATATGCAAGATTCCTACAGATGATAATCTGGCAGATCCATTCACAAAGCCGCTAGTTCAGCGCAAGCATGAAGAGCACACTAGGGCGAATTGCATACGGGATGCACCAGATTGGCTCTAGTGCAAGTGGGAGACTGTTGGAATAGATGCCTTAGAGGCAATCTAATGTTAGTATGAATTGGCTAGAATAACATTGTATTATTTATGGAGATATTTAATATAATGAAGTCCTTAGATTAACAAATCGTGTTGTTTATCTTAAATATCCCTAGTCAAATATAATGATTAACAGGACGATCATCTATAGACTAGTATGGGGTTGGATTGATATGGAGATATCACGATCCAACACATGGGTATGTATTAGGAGTAATGACATACTGGATTGACCCAAATCCGAGAAGGCCACATACAAGTTATGTAAAGTCACAAGCGCTTCTCGCGGTGATAGGATATTATCATCCTTAGACTTGAAGTCACTAGATCCTCTAGTTGTGGAATATTGTTCTTTGACAACATCAAACGCTACTCCGTAACTGGTTAGTTATAAAAGCGCATGTTTGGAAAAATAGGAAGCAAGCTTAGAGATGTTGAGTGATGTAGAAAGGATTTGTCCCTCCCACATAAAGGGAGCAAATATCCGAGGCCACTCCAGGGATGGCGTCTATGGAATGTCTGGCCAGACTCATAGGAATCAATATGGGGATATTGATGTCGTATGCATGGATAGGGCTATTCCCAGGATCGAGAAACATGGATTGGATATACGAGTGTGACTTGTATGTCTCGTGTCCAATCCAGATATTGAGACAAAGGGATGCGATAATAAGATCACAAGGTTTGTCAAGATGACTATTTCTATTAATTGGGTGGCATGGATGTGTTGCTAGACACCGCTCCATGTTTGTAAATAGTTACTACCAATTAAGTAGAAACCGGGTCACACGCCATATGGATATAATTGGACAAGGGACTTAATTAATAAGGATTAATTAAAAGGATCATATTGCAAGAAGTTGCTAACTTAGTAGGACTAATTAGCAAATAATACTAATTCATTTATGGATATGATTAGTATTGGGCCCTTTATGGAAACAACTAGGAGTATTTCGACCATATAAAGGAACTCCTTCCTTCCCTCACAATACAGGTTATTCATAACAAAAATTGAGAGGAGGGAAAAGAGTTGAGAGCAAGCAAGGCAAGAGGTGTCCGCCCCTTACCCGCCGCCCCAAACCCGTCGCCCACACAAGGAGGCCGAGCCCCTCCTTGTGGCTTCGTTGCGTGAATCCGTTGTCTCCTTCCTCCGTTCTAGATAGAACAAGAAGGTTGGGAGGTCCAATTCTCTATCCTAGGCGTGGATCAACCGTAGAGAACGTGACATTATTCGCGATTGAAGTCATCACAGGAGAACTTAAAGGTAAACAATATTAATCCTTTACTATCGTTATGTCTTCTTGACTTCTGATCCTTGGAGGAATTTGAACGAAATAATTATCTTCTTCCTCTGCGATTCCATGTACAAAACCCTACAAGTGGTATGTCATCGGGCTCAATCATGAGAATTTCGTACCTCTCTTGCTCATGACGTACCCTTCCTGACCTATAGAGTTCATGTGTTACCTGAACAGGTTCTTCCCTGACAACATGCGATTCCTGCTCATGTTCCATCATTGGTTCAGTGATTTGTGGTTCTTGAATTTCTTCACGATCCACAGTCCTCCCACTTTCTTCTTTAGAGACTAGCTCTCTTTGTAGAAACACGCGGGTCCGAGCTACAAACACTTTGTTCTCGGTTGGATTGTAGAAATATATACTTTCGTTTCCTTAGGATATCCCACAAACTTACACTTATAAATGCTTCTTTATGGTAAAAGTTTCACTCAATAGAGCATGTCCCCAAAATGATATTGGATGATCCGTTTGACACATCATAGATCACACCATACCTAATAGTGTGCGATTCCTCCTCTCCGATGCGCCATTCCATTTTGGCGTTCCGGGTGGAGTGAGTTGGGAAACTATCCCACACTCTCTAAGATACTCGTCAAACTCTTCGCTCAAGTATTCTCCTCCATGATTAGATCACAAAGCCTTAATACTTTTACCATGTTGCTTCTCTACATCATTCTTGAATTCCTTGAACAATTCAAAGGATTCCGATTTGGCGTTCACAAGGTACACAAATCGATATCTACGTAAATCATTAGTAAACGTATTGAAGTAGGAGTGACCACCTCTAGCAGGCGTGGGAAACGGCCGACATACATCTGTAGGATTTTGATTCATGGATGCGCAACGGAAACAGTAATTAACCATGCAAAACCCTCCAAAGATCACAAGTCAAGAGACATAACGATGGTAAAGGAAGAAATCAATAACACAACTTAGGGTTCTCCTTTTATGACTTCAAATACAAATTGTGTCATGTTCTCTATAGTTGATCCACGCCTAGAGTTGATTTCTAGATTTCCCACTCCTTGGTGCTAGATCAAAAAGAGGAAGAGGAAGAAGAATCACGCAAAATGAGACGAACCAAAGGAGGTTCAGCCTCCTTTGGGGCCGACGGGGACAAGCGGCGGGCTAGGGGGGCGGCGGCTCCTCTTGCTTGCTTGCTCTCTATCCTTTTTTTCTCTCCAACTCAAGTTATGATCAATTATGAGAATAAGTGTGGGAAAGAAGGAAGGAAGGTCCTTTATATAGTCCAACAACTCCTTGCCAACTACCTAAAGGACTTATTCTAGTCCTACTAGAATTCAATTTAGTCCCTTCTTGTAAATTAGTCCCTACTAAGTTTGCAAGGTTTTTGCAAAGTGATCCTTCTAATTAATTAATCCAATTATTAATTCCCAAATCTAGTTCAAATCTATCTAGCGTGTGACCCCATAGGTTCTATCTAGTTGGTAGCAACTATTTGCTAATATGGAGCGGTTTCTAGCAAAACATCCATTCTAGCCAACTAATAAAATAGTCATCTTGACATCCTTTGTACAAGTAATTGTCTCATCCCATTGTCTCTATATCCAGATTGGACACGAGACATACAAGTCACACTCGTATATCCAATCCATAATTTCTCGATCCATGGGAATAGCCTTATTCGTGCAAATAACATCAATATCCCATATTGATTTATTTGAGTCTGGCCAGACATTCTATAAGCACTATCCCTCGAGTGGCCTAGGATATTTGCTCCCGTTATGTGGAAGGGACAAATTCTATCTACGTCCACTACGATCTCTAAGCTTGCTTCTTATTGTATCCAGTACACGCCTTTATAACTACCCAGTTACGGTGTAGCGTTTAACGCTACCAAAATCACAATAATCCACAACTAGTATATCTAGTGACTTCAAGTCTAAGGATGACAATACCATTGCACCGCGAGATGGGTCAATCCAGTGCGTCATTACCCTAATGCACACCTATGTGTTGGATCATGATATCTCCATATCAATCCAACCCCATACTAGTCTATAGATGATTGTCCCATTAATCATTATACTAGACTGGGGATATTTAAGATAAACAACACAATTGTAAATATAAGGACTTCATTATATTAAATATCCAATAAATAATAAATGAATTTCTAGCCACAAACAAATTCACACTAAACTAGATTCACTCTAGGGCATCTAGTCCAACAGTCTCCCACTTGCACTAGAGCCAATCAGGCGCATCTCTTATGCCCATACTCCTAGTGTGCCCTTCATGCTTCCACTGCGTGAGCGGCTTTGTAAGCGGGTCTGACAGATTCTCATCTGTAGGAATATTTCATATCCGAACGTCTCCTCTATCGATAATATCTCGAATTAGATGAAACTTCCTGAGCACGTGCTTGGATTTCTGGTGTGTCCTGGGTTCCTTCGATTGCGCGATCGCCCCAGTGTTGTCACAGTACAACTCAACTAAATCCGCAATGCTAGGAACCACACCAAGTTCAGAAACAAACTTTTTGATCCAAACAGCTTCCTTTGCTGCGCCATTCGCAGCAATGTACTCAGCCTCTGTTGTAGAATCAGCCACCGTCTCTTGCTTGGAACTCTTCCAGCTCACCGCTGCTCCATTCGGGCAAAACACATATCCCGACTGTGATCTGATGTCATCTCTGTCGATTTGGAAGCTTGTATCAGTGTAACCCTTTACACGCAACTCTTCCTCACCGCCAAATATCAAGAAAGCATCCTTAGTTCTTCTCAAGTACTTTAGGATGTTCTTGAATGCAATCCAGTGACTCTCACCTGGATTGGATTGGTATCTGCTTGTCATACTCAAGGCATATGACACATATGGTCTAGTACATAACATGGCGTACATGATAGATCCTATGGCCGAGGCATAGGGAATTCTACTCATGCGTTCCTTCTCAATCTCATTGGAAGGACAACCACTCTTCGAAAGAGTGATTCCGTGTGACATGAGAAAGAATCCCTTCTTGGAATCTTGCATGTTGAACCGTTTCAAAACCTTTGTAATATATGTACTTTGACTTAGGCCTATCAGTCTCTTATATCTATCTCTATAGATCTTTATACCGAGTATGTAGGCTGATTCCCCTAAGTCTTTCATTGAGAAACACTTACCTAGCCAATCTTTAACATATTGCAGCATGGGAACGTCGTTTCCAATGAGTAGTATGTCATCCACATACAAGACCAGAAAAGCTACAGAGCTCCCACTAACCTTCTTGTAGACACAAGACTCATCTTCGTTCCTGTTGAAGCCGAACTCTTTGACTACTTCATCAAAACATCGATTCCAACTTCTAGAAGCTTGCTTCAATCCATAAATGGATCGTTGCAGCTTACAGACTTTGTTGGCTTGCTTTGGATCCTCAAATCCCTCCGGTTGTATCATATACACGTCCTCGCGGAGATTCCCATAAAGGAATGCTGTTTTGACATCCATCTGCCAAATTTCATAGTCGTGGTATGCCGCAATCAAGTAGGATTCGGATGGATTTGGTCATAGCGACTGGTGAAAAGGTTTCATAATAGTCAATACCATGAATCTGTCTGAATCCTTTAGCCACCAATCGACCCTTATAGGTAATCACATTACCATCCATGTCGTTCTTCTTCTTGAAGACCCACTTGCACCCTATGGGCCGCGCCCCTTCGGGTGGTTCCACCAAAGTCCATACTTTGTTGGTAGACATGGATTCCAACTCGGATCTCATGGCTTCTAGCCACTTATGAGTGTTTGGGCCCTTCATGGCCTCTTCATAGGTAGTAGGCTCATCATCTATGAGCATCGTGTCACCGGAATCAGTCACGAGAAGTCCATACCTCTCGGGTTCCTTGCGCACTCTACTAGATCTACGAAGCTCTCGTTTTACCTGAACAGGTTGCTCCACAACTGTTTGTGGTACCTGTTCATGTTCCATAATTGGTTCAGTGATTTGTGGTTCTTGAACCTCTTCAAGTTCTACAGTCCTCCCACTTGCTTCTTTAGAGACAAACTCTCTTTCTAGAAACACGCCGGTCCGAGCAACAAACACTTTGTTCTCGGTTGGATTGTAGAAGAAGTAACCCTTAGTTTCCTTAGGGTACCCCACAAATTTACACTTATCCGACTTTGGCCCTAGCTTGTCTGATTGTAAACGTTTTACATAGACATCGCAGCCCCAAATCCTCATGAACGACAGTGTGGGACGCCTCCCACTCCACATCTCATATGGCGTCTTCATGACTGATTTAGATGGAACACAATTAATGGTGAAAGCTGCACTTAATAGAGCATGGCCCCAAAATGATAATGGAAGATCGGTTTGACACATCATAGATCGAACCATATCCAATAGGGTTCGATTCCTCCTCTCAGACACGCCATTCCATTGTGGCGTTCCGGGTGGAGTGAATTGGGACACAATCCCGCACTCTCTAAGATAGTCGTCAAACTCTTGGCTTAAGTATTCTCCTCCACGATCCGATCGCAGAGCCTTGATACTTTTGCCAAGATGCTTCTCTACTTCATTCTTGAATTCTTTGAACACTTCAAAGGATTCGTATTTTGCCCTCATGTGTACACAAATCCATATCTACTGTAGTCATCAGTAAATGTAATGAAGTAGTAGTAACCACCCCTGGCAGGTGTGGCAAATGGCCCACACACATCAGTATGTATGAGCGCCAATTGCTCACTAGTCCTCTCACCTTTCTTATTGAAAGGGGACTTTGTCATTTTCCCAATAAACAAGCCTCACATGTTTAATATGATTCAAAATCAAATGAGTCTAGTAGTCCATCCTTATGGAGCCTAGATACACGTTTCTCGTTTATGTGGCCTAAACGACAGTGCCATAAATAAGCAGGATTTAAATCATTTATTTTAATCCGCTTGCTATTAATGTAGTAGACAGGATTGCTTAGATCAAGGACATACAGTCCATTAAATAATTGCGCACTAAAATAGTGAATATTATTCAAATAAAAGGAACAACAATTGTTCTTTATTGAAATAATAAAACCATCCTTGTCCAAACAAGAAATAGAAATAATTTTTCAGCTCATAGCAGGCACAAAATAGCAATCTAATCCTGAAGGCAGAGATAGCTCGCACACGCCTATGGCCAACACATCAACTTTGGCTCCATTCCCAACTCGCAGATCTACCTCCCCTTTAGCCAATCTCTTACTTCTCTTTAGATCCTGCACATTTCGACAAATGCGAGATCCACATCCAGTATCTAATACCCATGATGTAGAGACAGTTAAGTTGACATCTACAACAAAAATACCTGGTTGTGGTGGAATCACTATTCCAAGCCTCTTTTCCTCCAAATATTTTGGGCAGTTCCTCCTCCAGTGTCCAGGCTGACTGCAGTAGTGACACTAACCTTTAGTCAAACCTTTGGCAATGCCACCAACAGGCTTAAGGGCAGGTTCCTTGGACTTGGAAACTGTCTTGCCTTTGCCCTTGGAGGATGAGGCAAACCTTTTGCCCTTTCCTTTCTGTACCATCATAATGGCCTTGCCCTTACCCTTGTTGATGCTCTGTTCAGCTTTCCTCAACATATTGAGTAAATATGGCAATGGTTTCACGATCTCGTCCATGTTATAGTTCATGATGAACTATCCATAACTCTCGGGCAACGATTGCAACACGAGATCGGTTGCCAACTCTTGGTCGACCAGGAACCCTAGCCGGGCGAGGTTCTCCAAGTACCCGATCATACGGAGTACATGGGGTCCCACCGGGTTCCCTTCTGCCAGATGACACTTGAACAGTTCCTTAGAGACCTCATACCTCTCTACCCTTGCCTGCTCTTGGAAGAGATGCTTCAGATGCTCGATCATATCGACAGCATTCATTTTTTCGTGTTGCTTCTGAAGCTCAGAAGTCATGGTGCATAGCATAAGGCAGGCCGCATCATTAGCTTCATCAACAAGCTTTTGATACGCCTTTAGGGCAGCAGGTGTTTGGTTCTCTGGACCTTCCGGAACATGCTCCTATATTGCGTACAGTTTCTTCTCTTGCTTGAGAACAATTCTCAAGTTTTTGTACCAATCAAGGAAGTTGGTTCCAGAGAGCTTGTCCTTCTCAAGGACAGATCGTAGGGAATGTTGTGAACTCGATGAGTTGTTTTCCATTTGGAATTCTACAAAAGGAAAATACGCAAGTTTTAGTATTTGTGAATTTTTGACTATCTTCAATAATGGCTAGTTTATCAAATATAGCTCCCACTATTTTTCTACGGATTAATAACCCTCAAGATGTTAATGCAGAAAATATCCTTATATTTTCTAGTGGTCCAAGACCAATGTTTCATCTCCTTATGAGCTTGCTTTGGCAAGTCACCCATAATTTGACTACTTTAGGTAGGAACAATTCCAATTGCATCCCTTATGCAACTCTTGGTTCAATTGGGCAAATAACTCCTCATTTATCCATCCCTATTGATAATCCCAATTGATTGCCTCTAGGTTTCTTAATCATATTAACAACCTAGTTGTATTCAACCTCATATTTAAACAATTGCACATTACTAGCTTGTGCCATCGCATTCCATCATTATGAACCAAGTGGCCATGCTTTGGCACGCACGAACTTGATAAATAATGATGATAATGAGTGTTCAAATAACGAGAAGGCAAGAACACTATATTTGAATTTTGAGGGATTTTAAATTCAATTTTAATTGTTTTGTTGATCAATATCAACTAGTCTATCTATTTGAGTTTGGGCACAACTCTAAATAATAGATTCCGGGTTGTCTAATTATCTTATTATCCTAATTGCATGCATCATCCATACACCAACCAAAAAATAATAAGACAATAAAGTAAACAACCACAAAACATAAATTAAACGTGATGTGGATATGACCTTTTCTAGACTAAGATAATTCCAAGCCAATGGAATTATCTACGAACCCTAAAAGCAAACACATCTCCATGCGTCTTGATCTTTTAGTCCATCCTTCGTAGTCATGTGGAATGCTCCATGCTCCATGCTCCATCTTTTGCGGCTCCTTTTGGCTTTGGGCTTCTTTTCTTCAATATTGGCTAACAATCTACTTTATCTAGCACTAGCTAACTTCTATACTAAATAAATAAATCTCACAAGTTGAGAAAAAAATGGCTTGCAGGCCATAAAACCCTAATTAATTATTACAATTAATTGATCAGCTCGCAGGCCGTAAACCAAACCACAAAAATAAACATCCACATCAAACCACATCCTAATGCCATATCCAATCACCATGCGAATTGCACATAAACAGTTAAAATTCAATTTTAACGCGCTTCGTTAATATTAATTGATTTTGGGATGTTCTAGGGTTAAAACGGTCCATGGCCCAACAATCCGATTGCCCGAGCCCAAAAAGGTGAACCGCAAGGCCCTAGGGCCGGCCCCACCCCTAGCCCACGCGGCTAGGCCGCGGGCTAGGGCTGCCCCGGCCCCTAGGGCGGCCTAGCTTGGGCGGCAAGCAAGAGGGGCGGTCCCTATAAGGGGGCCGAACCTCCTAGGGAGTTGTTTCCAAAAACAACTCCCTTTCTTGGTGCCCAAGTTTGGTTGTTTCCTTGTTTTGGAAGAACACCTTCTTCCCCAAGGATGCCCAAAACCTTAGATATAAGATCCTAAAATTTCTCAAAAACACTAATTCATGCATCTAATGCAAAAACTAGGTCTTGTTTTCATTGATTATTGACAAATTGCATACCATGCTTGATTTGTCTTGTTTTACGCGATAAACAATCAATTTAAGGTGTAAAACTATCAAAAGGTAACACAAAAACCACGTTTATGCTCTACGACCTGTGGCTCTGATACCACTATAGGATTTTGATTCATGGATGCGCAACGGAAATAATAATTAACCATGCAAAACCCTCCAAGGATCACAAGTCAAGAGACATAACGATGGTAAATGAAGAAATCAATAACACACCTTAGGGTTCTCCTTTGATGACTTCAAACGCGAATTGTGTCACGTTCTCTATAGTTGATCCACGCATAGAGTTGATTTCTAGATCTCCCACTCCTTGGTGCTAGCCCGGAAAGAGGAAGAGGAAGAAGAATCACGCAAAACGAGACGAACCAAAGGAGGTTCGGCCTCCTTTGGGGCCGATGGGGATGGGCGGCGGGCTAGGGGAGCGGTGGCTCCTCTTGCTTGCTTGCTCTCTCTCCTTTTGTTCTCTCCCACTCAAGTTATGATCAACTATGAGCATAAGTGTGGGAAGGAAGGAAGGAAGGTCCTTTATATAGTCCAACAACTCCTTGCCAACTACTTAAAGGACTTATTCTAGTCCTACTATTTTTAAATGTAGTCCCTTCCTTGCAAATTAGTCCCTACTAAGTTTGTAATGTTTTTGCAAATGATCCTTATAATTAATTAATAAAATTAATTAATTCCCAAATCTAGTTCAACTCTATCTAGCGTGTGACCCCATAGGTTCTATCTAGTTGGTGGCAACTATTTGCTAATAGGGAGCTGTTTCTAGCAAAACATCCATTCTAGCCAACTAATAGAATAGTCATCTTGACAACCTTTGTACAAGTAATTGTCTCATCCCTTTGTCTATATATCCGGATTGGACACGAGACATACAAGTCACACTCGTATATCACATTCATAGTTTCTCGATCCATGGGAATAGCCATATTCGTGCAAATAACATCAATATCCCATATTGATTTATTTGAGTCTGGCCAGACATTTTATAAGCACTATCCCTCGAGTGGCATAGGATATTTGCTCCCGTTATGTGGGAGGGACAAATTCTATCTACGTCCACTACGATCTCTAAGCTTGCTTCTTATTGTATCCAGTACACGCCTTTATCACTACCCAGTTACGGTGTAGCGTTTAACGCTACCAAAATCACATTAATCCACAACTAGAATATCTAGTGACTTCAAGTCTAAGGATGACAATACCATTGCACCGCAAGAAGCGCCTGTGACTCAACATAACGTGTATGTAGCCTTCTCGGAGATGGGTCAATCCAGTGCGTCATTACCCCAAATGCACACCTATGTATTGGATCATGATATCTCCATATCAATCAAACCCCATACTAGTCTATAGATGATTGTCCCATTAATCATTATATTGGACTAGGGATATTTAAGATAAACAACAAAATTGTAAATCTAAGGACTTCATTATATTAAATATCCAATAAATAATAAATGAATTTCTAGACACAAACAATTTCATACTAAACTAGATTGCCTCTAGGGCATCTATTCCAACAAAATCGGTATGTATGAGTGCTAGTAACTCACTAGTCCTCTGACCTTTCTTAGTGAAAGGGGACTTCATCATTTTTCCTAATAAACAAGAGTCGCACGTCTCATATGATTGCAAATCAAATTAGTCTAGAAGACCATCCTTATGGAGTCTAGAAATGCGTTTCTCGTTTATATGACCTAAATGACAGTGCCATAGATATGTATGATTTAAATAATTAGTTTGAATCCTTTTCGTATTTATGTTATAGATGGAATTATTTAGATCAAGGATATATAATCCCTTAGAAAAATTCACACTACAATAGTGCATACTATCTAAAATAAATGGAGCAACACTTGTCCTTTATCGAAATAGAAAAACCTTCTTCGTCCAACACTTGTCATAATAGCAATTGTCTAATTCTAAAATAATTCGAGAAGGCAAAGATAGTTCATAAACGCCTATAGCTAATGCATCATTTTTTGTTCCATTCCCGACGTGTAGATCTATCTCCCCTTTAGCCAATCTTCTACTTGTTTTCAAATCCTGCACATTTCGACAAATGTGAGATCCACATCCAGTATCCATACCCAAGATGAAGAAATAGATAGATTGATGTTGACACGCTCCAACTGCAAGTGCACAGTTGTCGGTGCAGTAATAATTGGAAAAGTCCGGATTGTCGAATCCCAAGAGACTTCTTTGTAAATTAGCTATTAGTTCTTAACATTGTGTGGGAAAGGCGCAATGATTTGGTTTTATAATTCTGCTTAAAGTAAAACACAACTGTCTCAATTAATCGGTTGAATAATCTCACGATTAACAAAGAATGATTACGAAAGTTACTTAATAAGTTGACAAGTCAGGATATCTCTACGGGTTCACTAGGGAATTCACACCACTTATGATTTACGTTCATGCGACACGGATATTTTCTACTTAGCCAAACGAGCAATTTCACTTTGAAGATTCCTCAACCAAAGTCTATATTTAAACTCTTGTACCTGATTCCTCTAGCCTACTGTTTGAATAGATGCCCTAGAGGCAATCGTAGATTTAGTATGAACAATGTTTTGGCTAGAATATTCATTTATTATTTATGGCGATATTTAATATAATGAAGTCCTTAGATAAAATGTGTTATTTATCTTAAATATCCCTAGTCCATTATATTGATTAAGGGGACAATCAAATATAGACTAGTATGTGGATAGATTGATATGGAGATATCAAGTCTAACACATGGGTATGCATTAGGAGTAATGGCATACTGGATTGACCCTCGACGAAAAGGATACATTAGATTATGTGAAGTCACAATCGCTTTTCGTAGTGCTTATATTATTGCAATCCTTGGACTTGAAGTCACTAGATACTCTAGTTGTGAAATATTGCGCTTTGATGTTATCAAACGTTACACCGTAACTGGGTAATCATAAAGGTGGCTATCGGGCGTGATAGGAAGCAAGCTTAGAGATTGTAGTGATGTAGATAGGATTCGTCCCTCCCTTATAATGGGGGTAAATATCCACGGCCACTCGAGGGATGAGGCTTATTGAATGTCTGGCCAGACTCAGATAAATTAATATTGAGATATTAATATTATCTGCAAGCATAAGCATATTCCCAGGATCGAGGAACTATGGATTGGATATACGAGTGTGACTATTTATGTCTCGTGTCCAATCCGGATATGGAGACAAAGGGATAATGCAATATGACATATTGGGCACAAATGTTTGTCAGGATCACTGACTATTTCTATGGGTTGGATTGCATGGATGTGTTGCTAGACACCGCTCCATGTTAGTAATAGTTACTACCAACTATATAGAAACCTATGGGGTCACACGTAAAATAGAGTAGAGCTAGATTTGGGATTAATTAATATAGATTAATTAATAGAAGGATCATTGTGCAACACCTTGCAAACTTAGTATGACTAATTTGCAAGGAAGGGAATAGTTCTAGTCCTACTAGAACAAGAAAGCTCTAATATGGAAACAAGAAGGAGTTGTTGGAGTATATATATAAGAGGCTCTAGCTTCCTTCCCACAAGATTGCTATTAGACATAACATAAAGAGTGGGAGAGAGCAAAAGAGAGAGCAAGACAAGATCTAGGCCGAAACCTAGCCCCCGTCCGCCCCTCTACCCGACGGCACAAGGAGGGCCGAACCTCCTTGGTTCCTTTTGTTGCTTTGATCTTCTTCCCTCTTCCTCCGGGTTCAAGCTAGCACTTGTTTGAAGGAAGAATCTAGATCTCACCTCTAGACGTGGATCAACCGTAGAGACGAGGACATCATTCTTCGTGTGATCTCACAAATCAAAAGGTACACATCTTCTATGACCCTAATCATGTTATGATATCTCTTCCTGTGATCCTTGGTGGGCTTTTTGTAGGATTAAAATTTTGTTATTCCGCTGTGTTACCTACGTCAAAACCCAACAGTGGTATCAGAGCCACAGGTCGTAGAACATAACATGATCTTATGTGTTTACGATTTCAGTTCATACACCATATTATTGTTTATTACGCGAAAACTGAAAAAATTGGCATAGTAGATGCAAAATTGAATTTGATTCAATTAAACAAGACCCAATTTAACATTGGATGTTAGAATTGGTGAGTTTAATCACATAGGATGTGAATAATTGGGTTCTTGAAAAATTAGGGTTCATGGGCACATGATTGAAAAGGGGTTTTCAATTTTGGAAACAAAGTTATGGAAATAAATCCATAAGGAAACAACCTTACTTGGGCAACAAGGAAGAGGGAAGGAGACTAGGGCCGAAACCCTAGCCGCCCGCCCCCTCCCTTGCGCGCCAAGCAAGGCCGCGGGCCTCTAGGCGTGCGGCGGTCCTAGGGTTCGGGCCACTTGTTGGCTTGGGCCCTTTGGACCGTTGTAAAACCCTAGTTACCCAATTTTATTAAAATTAAACAAGCGCGTTAAAAATTGGTTTTTAACTGTATTATGTGCTTTATTGCATGGTGGATGGATATGGCCTAGGATTGTGGATGTTTATTGTTTTGTGGTTTGGTTTACGGCCTGCGAGCTGATCAAATTAATGTAATAATTAATTAAGTTTTACGGCCTGCGAGTCGTTCTTTTTCTCCTCGACATGTGAGGCTTTTGTTATTTATTTATTCTAGATGTTAGGCTAGAATTAGAAATATTTAGATGATAGCCAAGAACGTGGAGAAAAGGACCGGAGAACCAAAGGAGCCAAAAGACATCCCTAGGCGCGCAGCTATGGTGGAGCACATGGAGATGAGCTCGGCACATTAGGGCAATTAGATATTATCATTGGCTTGATAATATCATTAGTCTAGGGGCCATATCCATGCCACGTTTTTTTTTGTTTTGTGGATGTTTATTATTCATGCCTTGTTATTTATTTTGTGTGTATGACGCTACTAGCAAAACGATAACAAGATAATAATAAACAAGGTTGGTCTTTTATTGTGGATGGCCCAATCCAAATAAGTAGACCATGTTGATAAGATCAACCAAACAACTTAAAAGAAATCCCTCAAATAAATATTGCGTTTTGCCTTCTCTTGCCAAAACACCCTTCATGATCATGGCCTATTAAAATTCAGGCTTGCCAAAGTAAGGCGATTTTAATTTTTCATGATGTGTTGCGGACGACGCAAGCTAGTAATGCGTGTATGTTGAAAGCAAGAGGTTGGACGCAACTAGGCAAGAGTCAATTAGATTGATGAGCTTAGAGGCATGACAATTAGGAGTTATCCATTGGATAAATAATAAAAGGAATTTATTCACCTAATTGGACCAAGAGTTGCATGGGATGCAATTAGAATGGTTCCTACCTAAATAACCAATTCTTGGGTGACTTGCCAAAGCAAGCTCAAGAAGAAGTGAAAAAGGGATCTTGGACCCACTAGAAAGTATAAAGATATTTTCCGCTTTAATAGTGAGGGCTATTAATCCGAAGAAAATATTGGGAGCTATATTTAATGATCTAGCCATTGTTAAATATAGTCAAATTGTTCAAAATACTAAATTGCATATTTCTCGTTTTGTAGAATTCCAAAAGGCAAACAACAACGCATCGAGTTCATCCCTGCGATCTGTCCTTGAGAAGGATAAATTGTCTGGAACAAATTTCCTTGACTGGTACAGAAACTTGAGGATTGTCCTCAAGCAAGAAAAGAAGTTGTACGTCTTGGAGACTCAAATTCCAGACCCACCACAAGATGAGTCTCTACTAGCGGAAGTAAGGGCACGTCAGAAACATATTGATGATTCTAATGACGTGACTTGCCTCATGCTTTGCACCATGACTGGTGAGCTTCAGAAGCAACACGAGAACATGGAAGTCTATGATATGATCAGACACTTGAAACAATTGTTTCAGGAACAGGCAAGGCATGAGCGCTATGAAGTGTCTAAAGCATTTTTCAAAAGCAGTCTTGCAAAGGGGAATCCAGTAGGACCTCATGTACTCCGAATGACCGGGTACATAGAGAACCTTGAGAGACTGGGGTTCCCACTCGGGCAGGACTTGACGACTGATCTCGTCTTGCAATCGTTTCCTGACAGCTATAATCAGTTCATTATGAACTATAATATGAATGAGATCAACAAGTCTTTGCCAGACCTATCGAACATGCTAAAGACAGCTGAGCAAAGCATCAATAAAGGCAAGGGCAAAGCCATAATGATGGTACACAAGAAGAAGGGCAAGTCAGTTGCATCTACTTCAAAAGGAAAACGCAAGAAAGTTGCGAAATCCAAGGAAGCCCTAAAGCCTAGTGGAGGCGTGGCTAAAGGTGAATGTCACTACTGCAGCCAGCCGGGTCACTGGTGGAGGAACTGCCCTAAATATCTAGAGGATAAGAAGCTTGGAATAGTGATTCCACCACCACCAGGTATTTATTTTATAGACGTCAATCTCTCTATTTCATCATGGATACCGGATGTGGTTCTCACATTTGTCGTAATGTGCAAGATTTGAAAAGAAGTAGAAGATTGCGAAAAGGGGAGATAGACTTGCGCATCGGGAATTGAGCAAAGGTTGCTGCATTAGCTGTAGGCGTTTATGAGCTATCTTTGCCTTCTGGACTTATTTTAGAATTAGACAATTGCTTTTATGTGCCTGCTATGAGCAGAAACATTATTTCCGTTTCTTGTTTGGACGAGAAAGGTTTTTCTATTTCAATAAAGGACAAGTGTTGCTCCATTTATTTTGATAGTATGCACTATTGTAGTGCGCATTTGTCTAATGGATTGTATATCCTTGATCTAAATAATCCAATCTATAACATAAATACTAAAAGGATTAAAACTAATGATTTAAATCCTACATATCTATGGCACTGTCGTTTAGGCCATATAAATGAGAAACGCATATCTAGACTCCATAAGGATGGACTTCTAGACTCATTTGATTTGGAATCATATGAGACATGTGAATCTTGTTTATTAGGAAAGATGACAAAGTCCCCTTTCAATAAGAAAGACGAACGGAATAGTGAGTTATTGGCACTCATACATACTGATGTATGCGGACCATTCCCCACGCCTGCCAGAGGTGGTTATACCTACTTCATCACATTTACTGATGATTTCAGTAGATATGGATTTGTATACCTTATGAAGGCCAAATCAGAATCCTTTGAATTGTTCAAGGAATTCAAGAATGAAGTAGAGAAGCAACTTGGCAAGAGTATTAAAGCTCTACGATCGGATCGTGGAGGAGAATACTTGAGCCAAGAGTTTGATGAGTATCATAGAGAGTGTGGGATAATATCCCAGCTCACTCCACCCAGAACAACACAATGGAATGGTGTATCTGAGAGCAGAAATCGCACTCTATTAGATATGGTGCGATCTATGATGTCTCAAATAGATCTTCCGATATCCTTTTGGGGACATGCTCTAATGACGCAGCTTTTACCATTAACCGTGTTCCATCCAAATCAGTCATGAAGACGCCATATGAGATATGGACTGGGAAGCGTCCCATAGTGTCGTTTATGAAGATTTGGGGCTGCGACGTCTATGTAAAGCGTTTAAAAACAGACAAGCTCGGGCCTAAAGCGGATAAGTGTAAGTTTGTGGAATATCCTAAAGAGACTAAAGGATATTACTTCTATAACCCTACCGAGAACAAAGTGTTCGTTGCTCGGACCGACGTGTTTCTAGAAAGAGAATTTGTCTCTAAAGAAGCAAGTGGGAGGGTTGTAGTACTTGAAGAAATTCATGAACCACAAACCACTGAACCAATGATGGAACATGAACAGGAACCACAAGAAGTTGTGGAAGAACCTGTTCAGGTAACACAGGAACTCCGTAAGATCAGGAAGAGTGCGTCATGAGCCAGAGAGGTATGGACTTCTCGTGACTGAGCCCGATGACGTACCACTCATGGAAGATGAGCCTGCAACCTATGGAGAAGCCATGAGCGGCCCAGACTCTAAGAAGTGGCTAGAAGCCATGAGATCCGAAATGGATTCCATGTACACCAACAAAGTATGGACTTTGGTGGAACCACCCGAAGGGGCTCGACCCATAGGGTGCAAGTGGGTCTTCAAGAAGAAGACCGACATGGATGGAAAAGTAGTTGCCTATAAGGGCCGATTGGTGGCCAAAGGTTATAGATAAATTCATGGTATTGACTATGATGAGACCTTTTCACCAGTCGCCATGACTAAATCCATTCGAATCTTACTTGCTATTGCAGCATACTACGACTATGAAATTTGGCAAATGGATGTCAAAACAGCGTTCCTTTATGGGAACCTCCTTGAGGATGTGTACATGACACAACCAGAGGGTTTTGAGGATCCAGAGAATGCCAATAAAGTCTGTAAGCTGCAAAGGTCCATTTATGGATTAAAGCAAGCTTCTAGGAGCTGGAATCGACGTTTTGATGACGCGGTCAGAGAGTTGGCTTCATCAAGAACAAAGATGAGCCTTGTGTTTACAAGAAGGTTAGTGGGAGCTCTATAGTATTTCTGGTCTTGTATGTAGATAACATACTAATCATTGGCAATGATATTCCTACTTTGCAATCTGTTAAAGATTGGCTAGGAAAGTGCTTTGCGATGAAAGACTTAGGAGACGCAGCCTATACACTGGGTATAAAGATCTATAGAGATAGATCTAAAAGGTTGCTTGGCATAAGTCAGAGTACATATATCGACAAGGTGTTGAAAAGGTTCAACATACAAGATTCCAAGAAGGGATTCTTGCCCATGTCGCATGGAGTCACTCTTTCCAAGAATGACTTTCCTTCCAATGAGATGGAGAAGGACCGCATGAGCAGGATACCCTATGCTTCGGCCATAGGATCCATCATGTACGCCATGCTATATACTAGACCAGACGTATCATACGCGTTGAGTATGGTGAGCAGATATCAGTCCAATCCGGGTGAGATTCACTGGATTGCTGTCAAGAACATCCTAAAGTACTTGAGAAGAACTAAGGATGTATTCTTGATATTTGGAGGTATGGAAGAGCTAAGTGTAAAGGGTTACACTGACGCAAGCTTCCAAACCGACAAGGATGACTACAGATCGCAGTCTGGATACGTGTTTTGCCTGAATGGAGGAGCTGTAAGCTGGAAGAGTTCCAAGCAAGGCACAGTTGCTGATTCTACAACGGAAGCTGAGTACATTGCTGCTGCGGAAGCGGCAAAAGAGGCAGTATGGATAAAGAAGTTTATCGCTGAGCTCGGTGTGGTCCCTAGCATAGTGGATCCCATAGAGTTGTACCGTGCAACTCTGGGGCAATCGCACAGGCGAAGGAACCAAGATCGCACCAAAAGTCAAAGCATGTACTTAGGAGATTCCATCTTATCCGTGATATGATCTATCGAGGAGATGTGAAGATGTGCAAGATTCCGACGAATGACAACGTGTCAGATCCGCTCACGAAACCTCTTGCGCAGCAAAAGCATGAAGGACACGCAAGATCTATAGGCATACGAGATGCGCCAGATTGGCTCTAGTGCATGTGGGAGACTGTTGGAATAGATGCCCTAGAGGCAATCGTAGATTTAGTATGAACAATGTTTTGGCTAGAATATTCATTTATTATTTATGGCGATATTTAATATAATGAAGTCCTTAGATAAAATGTGTTATTTATCTTAAATATCCCTAGTCCATTATATTGATTAAGGGGACAATCAAATATAGACTAGTATGTGGATAGATTGATATGGAGATATCAAGTCTAACACATGGCACTACAACAAATATGACATTTGTTGACAGTTTTTTTGTCGACACACAGTTTTATGTCGATGGTTAAGCGATTAATCGACAATATCAGAATTTGTCGATGCACATGATATTTTTTGTCGACCTTTTACTTATTATTTTATTCTTTCCAATAATGTGGTCAATATATTAGGAGTATTTATTTGATTTTGACATCACTTACATAGTGACATATCTTTTTGTCAACTCCTGCCAAAAAAAATTGGAAGATAAATAATTGGTGTTTCCCGCACTCCCCAATTGTGAGGAGGGAATAAAAAATTAATTCCAACCCACTAACACACGTTTCACTCTCACCCTCTCATACGACTCTCATCCTAAACCCTCAACCGGCGGCAATCAATTCATGCAACTCTCTCCATCCTCTCCGCTACGCCTCTCTCTCTCATCTCCGAAGCCCTCGCCCTCTCCATCATCACCCTATTGAAGACCCGGTTCGCCCTCTCTCATCTCCGAAGCCCTCGCCCTCTCTCATCTCCGCCGAATCTTCAATTCCCCACGCCCAATTCAAGACCCGGTAAGCATCACAAACCCTGTAAAATTTCAGATCGAGGAGGAAGAAGAAGGGCTAGAAGTTACCAATCAGTTGGCCAACGGTGACGGTTAGTTCTCTGTAAAATTTTACTACTATGTGTTTACATTGCGCCTCAGTTTCTGATTTGGTTAGGATTTCATCGCGGAGAAACTTTGGTGGTTATCTATCTAGCTTCAACACACCGTACTACCCTCTCAACACCGCGACTGAAATCGTGGACGGCAAGAGTCGGGTAAACATCTAATTTCTATGACCTTGGTTCCTGCCCTTTTCACTTTTAGAACTGCTGTAACCTGATGTCTACTTATGTTGCTTGCTTCATGTTTGCTTTGTTTTTTGAGGGCTTGGGTTGAAAAAGCTACATGATTGATGTATAAGTTTATTAACTCCTTTACTGTTTCTAGGGGTTTTATCATAATTATTTGTTTAGTGAATTTTTTCTGTAAAGCATCGAATTGATACTATGAGATTCTGTACATTTGATGGAATAACTCTTTCTCTTACCTCTTTCTGTGCAACCAATTTGCAGGGCTTTGCCTGCTCTGAGAATTTGCAATTTGTAGTCAACTTCTTTGCAGTCAAGTAAGTAAAATTGTATGTGTTCTAGTGCATTATTCGCTTTGAATTGAACTGCTGTTACCAATTTATTCACTTTTGTCCCCCATATCTCTGTTTAGCGAAGTCTATGGATAACTTGGCATTAACAAAGGAGCTTCAGTTTCTACTAAAAGCTCTGCCAAGCGAAGTCTATGATCTGTACGTACTGATGTTGTAGTTGACCATTTGAAAGGTAGAGTATGATCTGGTATAGTTTTTCTTAAGCTAAGTGGTGATAATTATGGTAAGTTGGTGCACAGTAAAGAGCATATTACAGACTCGGTGATTCTGGAAGTATTTCTATGGATCACATTTATTCTGATGCAAAAAATGTCCCAAATTAATAATAGTTGGAAGAGTTTGAAAAGGCTGTTAGGCTAAGCTACAGAAGAAGCCGAGTCGTCGAGTTCACCATGTCCAGGCATAGCCAGTTTGTCGACGTCATACACACCCAGATCTCCATATGTTCAGAACCTATCAAACCAAAAGAGAAGTAGAGTCAGAGACTAATCAAATATCACGAAATTTGAGATCTAAGCCATGAAATCCATCCCCAATTAGTATTTGGACGAAAAAGATGAAGGTCGGCAGAGATATTCACATCTGTTTATAGGTCTCTTGTTTGTTTTGTTGCACACTATTTGAGAGAGATAGAAGGGAAGGGGTGGAGAGGAGCAAGAACTCAGAGGGCAGAGAGAAAAATGCAGACACTGGGATCGTGTTTATGAGGAAGAACCTGGACCAAAAGGGTTAACACCCGAATTTGACCCTATACCTGAAACCTACTAATTGTGTTTTACCCATTCAGGTTTGGTGCGGGTCATAGCAGAACATTAACGCGAATAGCCATCCCTGATAGAAACTCCTAGCATTCCAGTCATAGGTGTGAAGTTAACAGCCAGAAAACCTGTAATAAACAACAAGGACTGATCTGGTCTGGTACATCAACTTTCCACTTTTACCCCTTCATAAGGAATAAGTAATTTGTCCAAGAATACAACACTCAGTGATGCCATTGTGTTTTACACTTTCTTAGAGCTATTTTCTTCTAATTAGATTATGCTTCCAATTAGGAAACAATATTCTTCCCATTCCAAATTATGAAAAAACTATCTGCAATTTTTGTCTCAGTCATGGGGACGGGGTCAGCATGGCATTACCTCTCTACATTTCCCATGGAGATACATACAGGTCGACTAAATGAATATATGCAGTGAACCTCTAACTTGTAGAAAACCAGGATTGCTCAATCATCTGTTCCTTTTTTTTTTCTGGCACGCTTGGTCTTCTACTATTATGGTTCCATGGAAACCAAAAATACATGGCCCTCAGCACAACAGCCCAAACTACTCCCAGAGCCTCACTGTCCATCTTTCACGTATCCTACTGATGAATAAGTTATATCTATGCTTTAAATTCATGAACGAATTAGCAGTATTCTCATTGTTTTGCACGCAACCCTCGACTGTTGGTTCAAAATGAAAATTACCCATAACAGGCATAACCAGTGGATCCATTTGTTCCTACCAACATCAGAAAATGCTAACAAGAACATCAGCTAAACCCCCCAATCTCAAGTCCCAAACACCATCAACAAACAACAACCGCTAAACCCGCAGGCTTAGGTGTACAACACCATTAACAATGTCATTTAGAACAAACGAGGAAACAACAGGAACAAGGCATATCGACAATAGGAAAATCCAACAAGGCATATCACCATTAACTATTGTGTACTGATGCATTAATTGTTCATCTTCTCTTTGATTTAGTGTTCTTTCACGTGCAGGTTCATGTATACGTTTCTTGGCTTGGGGGTTGTTATGTGTGTGATAACATGCTCAGGTCATATTGCTGCAGAGACTGTTAACGGTTGCTGCCTCTGTACTGTATCCTTTTATCGAATTGGTTTTGATGAATTGCTTAGTTCAATTCACTTATTCTTGTTGTAGAATATGCAGTTTAATATCTCAAAAATGCTTTTTTTAAACTGTTTTGCATCGATGATCAAAAGCTCCTGGAGTTGAAATGGTGCAAAATTTGTAAAGAAACTTTCTTTCTAGGAGATGGAAGCCTTCATCGTAGTTTTACTTTCATCTGCAAAGATCATGACTCCATATGTTCAGAACTCAGAAGGGCTTTTGGATGATTGGATTGTAAAGATAACTGAGTATCGTGCTATGTGAACTAAGTTTACGTTACAATTGTTGTCCTTGACTTGGTTAGTATATGCTGTCTGTCTTCTTGCTTCTTATGCTAGAAGCTGCAGTGACTGCAGACGTATTTCTGAACCACAGCTGGGAACAGGTATAGTGATTATCTTTTTCACAATTGGACTTCTGATTCGGATATTTTTCTTGTGGTATTGATGACTTCAAAACTTTTATGATTGCAAAATATATTGCACTTGATTCGCATCAGGACTTCCCCGTGGATCCTTCTGGGAATTTCGACAAATTCAAGGAATTTGTGAGGAAAAACTTCGAGTTCTGTAAATGGGTTGGCTTGTCTGTTGTGTCTGTGCAGGTCTCTCTCTCTCTCTCTGTTCAAGTAGTAGTCGCATTTTGATCTTTATTATATGATAACTACTAGCACTTTACTTCTTTTGATCCAGTTTGGTTTCATGTTAAAGCACTTTACTTCCTTTGATTTCATATTCTACGCTTTAGCCTTTTGGTATCCATAGATGCTTTGAGTTACTAACAATGATAAACACAAAGCTAAAATTCTAAATGATACCTCACAGCCCACTCGTATCAAACGCCTGTACTCCGTCCATTCTTAATACCTCTCAACCTTCAATTTCCCTCCATTCTGAACACTGCTCAACCTTCAAATTCATCTATTTACTTCAGCCTCTATTACAATTTAATGTTTCTCAATCCAGTCTACGAATTAGAATCGAAATGAAAATGCAAAAAGCAATCATGTCGAGCTAAGCATTTCTAATCCCCAAATAAGAAGTCCAAACTAATTCTGCTTCTTCAGGCCCAATTTGTGATAGCATACTTGCACTTATTCGTCGAGTTGAAATATTGTACCTAACTATATGACTTGATATCTTGCAGGGGTTCGTGTATTGAATACGTTAGCTTTTTGGGCCAGATGGGTAGTTCGATTGCTCAGGCCATGGAAACAACCACTGGCGGTCTACTTCTCTTTTTTTGTTAAACAAGACTAGAATATGTTATTACTTTAGAGTTTTTGAAAGAGTACATATGGTGGAGTATGATGCTTAGTTTTTGCAGTTCAGAACGATTTGTTATAGATTAGAACTTGGACAAAATGACTCTCAGTTGTTGATGGAAAACACTCGGCATAAGGATGTAAAAACTTATTATGCAGTATTATTTTTGTTTGTAATGTAAAAAATTCCACTTTTGGAGGGCTGATCTTGGAATTGAGCACAATTGTGCATATATGTTTATGAGTAGTGTTTGAAATTTGGGTGCATGTCTGCATATATGTAAAAAAAATTCATTTTTTTTTATTTGGTCGTGATACTGGCGACAAACATGTGTGTCGCCAGGAAGATGTAAAAGTGAGAAACATATCTACTGGTGACAAATATTTTTTTCACTTATCTACATAAACTACAAAATTTACTTGTCGGTAGTTGTACTGCCGACAGAAAAGGTTTGTTGTTAGATTTAAACTGTCGACAAAATCTGATGTCGCCTTTTTTTTTCTGCCGACGTAATTGAGATTTGTCGGCCTTAATACTAACGACCGACTTGTAGTGACCATTTTCCGTCAAAAAATTATTTGTCGGTAGAATTTCTACCGACATATTTGGCCTTTCTAGCGACAATTTGTGCTGTCAACGGAGGCAGAATTTGTTGTAGTGTGGGTATGCATTAGGAGTAATGGCATACTGGATTCACCCTCGACGAAAAGGAAACATTAGATTATGTGAAGTCACAATCGCTTTTCGTAGTGCTAATATTATTGCAATCCTTGGACTTGAAGTCAATAGATACTCTAGTTGTGAAATATTGCGCTTTGATGTTATCAAACGTTACACCGTAACTGGGTAATCATAAAGGTGGCTATCGGGCTTGATAGGAAGCAAGCTTAGAGATCGTAGTGATGTAGATAGGATTTCTCCCTCCCACATAATGGGGGTAAATATCCACGGCCACTCGAGGGATGAGGCTTATTGAATGTCTGGCCAGACTCAGATAAATTAATATTGAGATATTAATATTATCTGCAAGCATAAGCATATTCCCAGGATCGAGGAACTATGGATTGGATATACGAGTGTGACTATTTATGTCTCGTGTCCAATCCGGATATGGAGACAAAGAGATAATGCAATATGAAATATTGGGCACAAAGATTTGTCGGGATCACTGACTATTTCTATGGGTTGGATTGCATGGATGTGTTGCTAGACACCGCTCCATGTTAGTAATAGTTACTACCAACTATATAGAAACCTATGGGGTCACACGTCAAATAGAGTAGAGCTATATTTGGGATTAATTAATATAGATTAATAATAGAAGGATCATTGTGCAACACCTTGCAAACTTAGCAGGACTAATTTGCAAGGAAGGGAATAGTTCTAGTCCTACTAGAATAAGAAAACTCTAATATGGAAACAACAAGGAGTTGTTGGAGTATATATATAAGAGGCTCTAGCTTCCTTCCTACAAGATTGTTATTAGACATAACATAAAGAGTGGGAGAGAGCAAAAGAGAGAGCAAGACAAGAGCTAGGCCGAAACCTAGCCCCCGTCCGCCCCTCTACCCGACGGAACAAGGAGGGCCGAACCTCCTTGGTTCCTTTTGTTGCTTTGATCTTCTTCCCTCTTCCTCCGGGTTCAAGCTAGCACTTATTTGAAGGAAGAATCTAGATCTCACCTCTAGACGTGGATCAACCGTAGAGACGAGGACATCATTCTTCGTGTGATCTCACAAATCAAAAGGTACATATCTTCTATGACCGTAATCATGTCATGATATCTCTTCCTGTGATCCTTGGTGAGCTTTGAGTAGGATTAAAATTTTGTTATTCTGCTGCGTTACCTACGTCAAAACCCAACACCTACTTAACTTTAAATACGCATTATGATCTTGATATCAACTCTTTGTTCTAGTTAACTAGCAAGATTCCTCAACCCTAGATTCGACTAATGCAAGATTCAAGTTCAAGCAATAACTATTGATTCCTCTAATAATTGTCACCTAGATCAATCTTATTGTGACGTCAAACAATATGAAAGATAGAATTACGCGTATGAATCAAGCATAACTAAGCATAAACATCCAATTAAGTCAATAAACATGAAGCATAATCCATAAATCACCAAAATATGGTGTTCAAAACCCTCGTTCCCTACGAGATAACCCGAATAGAGAGTTTAGCTACTAAAACACATGATCAAAGTACAAAGTTTCAATGATCATAAACAATAACTAAAGAGGGGAAGAAGATAGAGAATCAAACGATGGTATCCAAGCTCCCAAGAATGCTCCTTGCTCTCCAATGGCGTAGAATAGATGATTATCCTGAGCCCTAGGTCGTTCTCTACTATTAAAACTCGTTCCTTCTTTTTAGTTTTGAGAAATAACTCTTTTACCCCCTTCTACTCATGTCAGATCCAATAATGTCATCTTCTGATCACCTTTTATGATCCTAGGATCACTTTTTTTTAGTTGTAGAGTCACGGTGATCTTCTATGTGGTCTTGCACTTGATCTTGTGATCATTGGATCACCTTTTTTTAATTGTAGGATCACGTTGATCTTCCATGTGGTCTTGCACTTGATCTTGTGATCACAATTTGTGATCTTCTACTTTCAATGAGTTGCTTCTTTTCACTCCTCTTGAACTTTTGGCCAAGTCTTTTTCTCCTCTTAGCTTCTACTCTCATTCGTCCATTCTCTCGTGCATTCCTTGAGTTTCATTCTTTTCAAAGTCCGCTTCCGCTCCAAAATCCGCACTCCAAGCTTCCGGTCCCTGAAATCCACAACACGAACAAATACCGGAAGATCAAATGCGACAAACAAAGCCTAAAACTTGCATAAAACACCCGTATTACACAATGAAGTCTAAATACTCAAGTATGCTCAAAACATATAAGAAATTGTCAATTTCTCATACAAATCTCTCTAAACGCACGCAAATCAGTGGTGAATCCTATAAGAATATAACTCCTAATATGGAGTTATCAAATACCCCCACACTTACCATTTGCGCGTCCCGATCAAAGTCTCATCTACTGCATTTAATTGTCTACTAGCCGAAACGACTCAAACAACTCTAACACGACTCACGACAGAAGTAATGCAGCAAGATAGTGCAATGCAAATCTAGACTCGATCTTAAACACATAAAAGCTTTTAGCTTCTTTGTTTTTGTGAGATCAGCCAATTTCAATAACATAGACTGATGCTCATGGATGATGAAAAAATTAGATAAGAGGTGTGAAGCGCAACTAAACTCGACAACAAGTAAATCCCCATAGTTAGTATAGAAAGCTTAACTTTACTATCAAGAATGAACTACCTCTTCATGTGTGCCGATAAAAATAAGAGGCTAATCCAGGCTAAGCCACGTTCATAGTCCGAGCTCCTATTCCGCTAACGGTCAAATATGATGAGGCTTAGGGACAAAAAGGATATAACTTCTATGAAGCAGAAAATTCTAAAGCGTCACATGAACTCACCAAACATCATATCTCACATACCCTCACCATGATGATAGGAATCCACAACCCGAATCTCACCGACTCCGGCCATCAATCCCCTAAAACCCGGTACCATGTCAATCCCTTAGCCATTAAAGCGAATGATATGCAAAAATCATCTTTGTCTTTAATTTGGAACTAGGAACTTTCACCACTCGTTTTCCAATAAGCACAAATGTATTCTTTCTTTATTCCTCTCCTTTTTTTCTCTTTTTTTTTTGTTTTCTATTTTTCTCTCTCTCTCTTTTTTTTTTTTCTTTTTCTCAATCAAATATCAATACAATCAAATAAATATGAGCGGTCCTCCTTCAAGAATCAAGCAGTATAATAGTGTCAGGAAAGGAAATAAACAAATCCATGAATGTATATCAAAATAATAATACATCTCCCCTAACTCCATGAAGCGCGATGCCGCAAACCGTCAAAGTCAAAGCGTGTATGGGGGTGGAGTCGTCAATGCCCAATGTCTATGTCCGTAGTCAAATGTCGACAACCCCACATTAGAGTGCAATCATATCCCCCTCTCAAGTAGTTAAATAAGATATATGTCACGTGCCTAATCCAACCGAACCTCCTACACCAAGATGATCGAAATCCAGTACCTAGCACGTTCCACCAATCAAGAACAACCAATCCCATTTTTGTGCCGATTAGACGTCACGCACTTAGGCTCTCCACGACTGTGTCCATAGAGTAATGACATGGAACACCGCCACATTGTAGTGTGCAAGCCGACTCACTCACCCTCACATCCCCTCGTAGATATCAAATGAAGCATATGCGATCTGCAGAACTCACAGAAATATGTAACTACGCACTCCCTCAACTAACCCTCTCAACTACTGCTCCCTCGTGACGCTTTAGAAAGGTAATTCTAAAAGATATATGATGAAGGCCAAGAATCGTCTCCCTAGGTCGTATAGGATAACAATAAATCCAAGGATCAATTAGGGTTTACTAGTGCTCCTACTAGGTAAGATCTAAAAAGCAGTGAGTGCTCTAATACACATCCTCGCACAGCTGTTCTGTGTGCCAATACGAGGCGGGCTGGCGACTACTTAAGACGGACAAAATGAACATTCGGCTTGTTTAGTAAACACCAAGCTCAACTCTTGTAGAGAAAAACAACACACACTTTAGCTTTTAAAATTTCACTTAGTTTGAGAATAGGTAGGCATTCTCGTAATGAGATTCTCTCTATACTTACTAGGGGGAACTAAATGTGTCACTCTCGGTCAAAATTCACATCCTATGCCAAAATTTTTCACATCACACTATATCAACCAAGCCTAAGCTTCTTTCAATTGCCTTTTCTTCAAATTTTCATTTTTTTTTTAAATTTTTTCATAAGTCTTAACTCTACATGCAAGGCTTTGACACGAAAAAAAAAAATGACTCTACATAGTTCAACTCTTTGGTGGGTAGACTCAATTATTTAAAAGTGCAAACTATGTATAAATCTACACTACACAATACGACAATATAATTAAAAATATGACGTAAACCACAATACTGACTCACAATACAATCTAAACACACACTACATGTAACTTGCTATGCAAGACACATTGGCTAGTAAACAGTTAAACCACCCCCACACTGAATGATTTGTTGTCCTCAACGAGTTTAGAGATCGTGCATAGGACTGAGCAATCAATGTGTAGCCCAGTAGATGAGATGGAGCATGACATCTATATATATAATAGCAGAACAAACGTTTGCAAAAACTTCCATATTTCACACCCTTATCCATTTATCACTTTCCAAAAATGAATTCATCAATTCAAAAAATGACGGCCGAGTTTTGAATTCAAAAAGAAGCGTCTGATGTTTTTTTAGATGTACATATATGAGATTATATTGTTACAAATGATATGCTTTCCTTTAAAAAATGTTTACGAATCGATTTTCAAATTGAGACTTATCTATACGTAATCCTCTACATATAGTTAATCGACATTCTCTCAATCTACTACTCATGTATCTCCTCCACCCACGGCATCACTACTTCTATCATATTTTTTGTTTACCTCTCTCTCTATGCAGTTTTTTTTCTCTCTGTAAACTCTCTCTCTGTACTAGAAGCCTTCGTCACTTTTAGTTGTTTTTGGTGTAACTTTCAGTTTCTTTCTTCCTCCCTGTATATAATGATTTTTATTTGCATTATTTTTTCTCACAGATCTATATATATAGAAAATATGGTTCTAGGCGTTGGTTTGGGTGGTCAAGGTTCCATCATTTCTTCATTTTTTTCTGATGTAAAATTCCAGTTCCTTTCTACATATATTTACCTAATGATTTTGGTTTGTACTTTTCTGCTCACATATTAAGTATACTGCAATTGCAAATTTGTTCCGTTGATTATCACTGCTTTATGCCACAATTGAACTTCTACCTCAAAAGAAAGATTTTACTCTTATGAACAACCACGCTTTGTTTATCTTCTTCCTTACCAACGCGGACAAAGTCGACGACTGAGCGAGATGATTTTTCAAACATTAAAGATTAGAAAATAAATTTCGGTATTTATTAGTTTATTTATTCAATTACAAGTTTAACTTTTATACATATTCATGCGTTTTGTAGATTTTTCACACATGTAAATTTTTATAAATTGATTTCGGTGTTGATCAATGTCCAACTATGTTTTTTCTTCGAGTAGCCTATGTGAGTATTGACGTAGTGGTTGTGTCTGGTAACAATCAACATTGATAACACACATATATTCAATAAAGTTGGATCAAGCCAATGTTATACACCGAAGTAGGTGTAATGTCAAATTATGTTAATTGTTGCACCTAGGGTGGTAGTTCAAGTGGTAGAATGTTAGAAGCTTATGCAATGAGGTTCCGGGTTCAAACATGGCTGACGGAAGAAAAAAAAATCTCCACAAAAAGTTATGTTAATAGTTCGGTCATGGGAATCACAATCATGTCTAAAAGCGCTTTTTGTATGGGAAATTCAATTTTATCAATATTCATGTATATTACAAATACAATTGTTTTTTTTTTGTTTTTTTAGAATCACTACGAATACAATTTTTACTCTCAATTGAAAATGTTGTGATAATCCAGATTCTTTTGTCATATTTTTTAAAACATTACATTTTAGGATAAGGCCTCTCCAAATGTTTGTATGCTACTTTTGAATTAATATATTTTTTGTCAATTGCGATATTTATATTGATTCAAATTATAGTAATAGATCATCTCTCTAAAATTTGAACTATTTTTTTTTTGTCAATTGCGATATTTGTTAATGTCAATTTTGTTAATGGTGAAGTTAGAAAGAAATATTCTGACTAATCAATAATCCTAAGTTAAATTTCTTACTATGAGCATTTTTTTTTGAAGTATTACTATGAGGATCATTGGTATCACGATTCGGATATATATTGAGTTTAACGATTGAATTTTTTTTTTTGAATATCTTAATTGATGTAGTTTTGAATTTTTGAGTCGGCCAACTAAATATCTAATTTGTTATTGTCTCCAACAACTCTACGGTTTGTTTTTATTTTTTATTTTTAAGTGTATATATAAACAAATCAACAACAAATCTGTAGTTATATAACTAAACAAGGCTTACGTATCTTCGCAATAATTTGATTTCATCGTATGAGACTTAATGTTGGAATAGTCTCTTACGTATATGATCAACGAATGGGACTCTACAATTTTGTTATTTTGAGAATAATTTTTTTATTAGAACAACTAAACACCATCTACTAAAATAATATGTCTAATCCAACTTCGATTCAACATCCCAATACATGGTGCCTTCCCCCCCCCCCAGCTGCTTTCACGTCATTGTCTAATTGCTTCAGTTTGCAAGAAAAGGTCAGAGAGGAGGTCTGAAATTTAAAATTGCGAAATCTAACTGTATTGAATTTCTAGAAAACATGTGATCTTCTACATATTTTCTGTAGTTTCTTAAAAAAACATAAACCAACAGATTTTCTTTCAGTTATCCGTCTTCTTTGTTAAATATAGAATATAGTAAAGCCGGATTTTAGATATGATCGACTCTTCTCCAGGTTTTCTAATTTTTTCCTCTATCTAGAACTCTCACAAGATACGCCATTTTTACCTAGAAAAGAGGATACATAGTTTTTATTTATCATTCTTCTTTTTATAATATAAAATCTCATGAACCCGTATTCTGATATTACATTTACTCTTCTAGATGTTTATCTATTTTTCATTCTTTTTTTACGAAAAATTTATACATTGTCTTTTTCTTCATGTACTTCTATTCTTATTTAGTTGGGGTTCCTATGTTACAAAAATTAGTACTTCTTGAACAATTAGGAGTTAGCCAAGAATGATTAATTATTGTCAGTGTATGGTTGGAGAGTATAAATAGACATGATATATAAATGATGAAGTATGATCTTCACAGATGACGAGTTTATGTCAATACCTTTCTTTCTGAGTAAGGTATGTAGATTGTAAATTTCATTGCATCATGTCCTAACTTCCGATGTGCTAAGTTGTACGAAATTTTTAATGATTCCACTACTCTTTTGTACGATTTTTGAAAACAAAGTATATTCCGTGCGATGAACGGACGGTTTGCTAGAACTTATATAAAAGAAACACATAATTTAGCAAGAGAAAAAGATACTCACAACCACCTCAAGGGTGGGGACGAAATCACGCCAAGCAGTCCCCTAGCACAGTAGTGGTGCCACCATGCTCCTATACAGTCAATGTGTACTTGCACACCGGGGTCGACTGCCCTCCTCTACTAAAATTCATGTATTAAGAATCCCCAACTCGTCAATGCAAGCCCCTGTGAAGGTCATGTGTGCCATCGCACACCGGGGTTGATTCTCCCATAATCTGCTCAAATATGTCTCTTGGAAAAACATCATTAGTCCCTCTCTCTCATCTCTCCAAATAACATAATAAAACAACTGAATTTAAAAACACGACTAAATTAAAGCAAATAAATAAGTTGGGTTGCCTCCCAACAAGCGCCGTGTAATTTAAGGTCGACGACCGGACCCAGTTACCTCAAAAGATGTTTAAGGAGATTTTTCTCTCCACTTTTTCTTCTTCCACCATCTCTTCTCGATCTTTCTTTTCTCAAGTGAACAAGAAAAAATTCTCACAAGAGGCGCAAATCTCAATAATGCTGAACCCGGGTTGCAAAAGTAAAAGACCTTCGTAAACTTTTTCTTCTTCTCCCAATTCATGGAAACCGTCATAATAACGATTTCAACAATAAGCTTAAGTCTCTCATGTGATGGAAATCTATGAATGCCTTCTTTGCCCGTTTTCTCAATTTGCGATATCTTCATTGAAATTTCAAACGACAACAGATAAAATATGAAAGTTTGAGTACCTTCATCACCTTCGTTTGAAACACCCGAATCATCAACAAATTCAAACTCAGCATTTTCTGTATCTTCAATGAGCTCAAACGTGAGAGGCTCCAACATATTTGCAACCGAAAAGTAACGATCATCAATATTAATTCCATGAAGAATGCTATCAAGCTCACCGAAAATTTCATCATGCTTGAGCCTCATATTTGACTCGAGCCATGATTCAATGTTTGGACAACTGGGATGCACAATGGCTCATCATCCTATTCTTTAAGCGTTGGAAAGGTTGGAGCATCCTCTTGATTTGAATGGAGAACGCATTGTGCGTCCATGTGTGTTGTCTCCATTCCCATTCTAGTTGCTCGTTGTCGCTATTCTTCCAAATTAGGAATCATCTCCTCAACCATGCAACCAAGGAAGAAGAGTAACTTAGTGGGAGGGGTTGAGTCATTAGGACGAAAGGTATAACATTGTATTTCCATGGCTACCATATCTCTAATGCCATTCACATGGCACTCCTTCACGAACTGCTCATATGCAAGGTTGCATGCTTCAAATATGCTCGCAAAACGGCGATATTTCTCATCCTCCATGCTTAGAGTTGAATGCCTGCACAAATAAAATCTCAAGTAATACCGTGAGGTAATAAGAATATAAAATAACAAAAAAAAATCCCTAAAGCTAATAATTCTAACTAATTCAGCCGAAGTCCCCGACAACGGCGCCAAAAACTTGACACGCTCCAACTGCAAGTGCACAGTTGCCGGTGCAGTAATAATCGGAAAAGTCCGGATTGTCGAATCCCAAGAGACTTCTTTGTAAATTAGCTATTAGTTCTTAACCTTGTGTGGGCAAGGCGCAATGATTTGGTTTTCAGACAACTGTCTCAATTAATCGGTTGAATAATCTCACGATTAACAAAGAATGATTACGAAAGTTACTTAATAAGTGGACAAGTCAGGATATCTCTACGGGTTCACTAGGGAATTCACACCACTTATGATTTACGTTCATGCGGCACGGATATTTTCTACTTAGCCAAACGAGAAATTTCACTTTGAAGATTCCTCAACCAAAGTCTATATTTAAACTCTTGTACCTGATTCCTCTAGCCTACTTACGTTTAAATACGCATTATGATCTTGATATCAACTCTTTTTTCTAGTTAACTAGCAAGATTCCTCAACCCTAGATTCGACTAATGCAGGATTCAAGTTCAAGCAGTAACTATTGATTCCTCTAATAATTATCACCTAGATCTATCTTATTGTGACGTCAAACAATATGAAAGATAGAATTACGCGTATGAATCAAGCATAACTAAGCATAAACATCCAATTAAGTCAATAAACATGAAGCATAATCCATAAATCACCAAAATATGGTGTTCAAAACCCTAGTTCCGTACGAGATATCCCGAATAGAGAGTTTAGCTACTAAAACACATGATCAAAGAACAAAGTTTCAATGATCATAAACAAAAACTAAAGAGGGGAAGAAGATAGAGAATGAAACGATGGTCTCCAAGCTCCCAAGAATGCTCCTTGCTCTCCAATGGCGTAGAATAGATGACTATCCTGAGCCCTAGGTCGTTCTCTACTATTAAAACCCGTTCCTTCTTTTTAGTTTTGAGAAATAACACTTTTACCCCCTTCTACTCAGGTCAGATCCAATAATGTGATCTTGTGATCACATTTGATGATCCTAGGATCACTTTTTTTAGTTGTAGAGTCACGGTGATCTTTTATGTGGTCTTGCACTTGATCTTGTGATCATAGGATCACCTTTTCTTGATTGTAGGATCATGTTGATCTTCCATGTGGTCTTGCACTTGATCTTGTGATCACAATTTGTGATCTTCTACTTCCAGTGAGTTGCTTCTTTTCACTCCTCTTGAATTTTTGGCCAAGTCTTTTTCTCCTCTTAGCTTCTACTCTCCTTCGTCCATTCTCTCATGCATTCCTTGAGTTTCATTCTCTCCAAAGTCCGCTTCCGCTCCAAAATCCTCACTCCAAGCTTCCAGTCCCTGAAATCCACAACACGAACAAATAACGGAAGATCAAATGCGACAAACAAAGCCTAAACCTTGCATAAAACACCCGTATTACACAATGAAGTCTAAATACTCAAGTATGCTCAAAACATATAAGAATTTGTCAATTTCTCATACAAATCTCTCTAAACGCACGCAAATCAGTGGTGAATCCTATAAGAATATAACTCCTAATATGGAGTTATCAAATACCCCCACACTTACCATTTGCGCGTCCCGAGCAAAGTCTCATATACTGCATTTAATTGTCTACTAGCCGACACGACTCAACCGACTCTAACACGACTCACGACACAAGTAATGCAGCAAGATGGTGCAATGCAAATCCAGACTCGAGCTTAAACACATAAAAGCTTTTAACTTCTTTGTTTTTGTCAGATCAGGCAATTTCAATAACATAGACTGACGCTCATGGATGATGAAAAAATTAGATAAGAGGTGTGAAGCGCAACTAAACTCGACAACAAGTAAATCCCCATAGTTAGTATAGAAAGCTTAACTTTACTATCAAGAATGAACTACCTCTTCATGTGTGCCGATAAAAATAAGAGGCTAATCCAGGCTAAGCCACGTTCATAGTCCGAGCTCGTATTCCGCTAACGGTCAAATATGATGAGGCTTAGGGACAAAAAGGATATAACTTCTATGAAGCAGAAAATCCTAAAGCGTGACATGAACTCACCAAACATCATATCTCACATACCCTCACAATGATGATAGAAATCCACAACCCGAATCTCACCGACTCCGGCCCTCAATCCCCTAAAACCCGGTACCATGTCAATCCCTTAGCCATCAAAGCGAATGATATGCAAAAATCATCTTTGTCTTTAATTTGGAACTAGGAACTTTCACCACTCGTTTTCCAATATGAACAAATGTATTCTTTCTTTATTCCTCTCCTTTTTTTTCTCTCTTTCCTTTTTTTTTGTTTTTTTTTTTTCTCTTTTTTTTTTCTTTCCTTCTCTCAATCAAATATCAATACAATCAAATAAATATGAGTGGTCCTCCTTCAAGAATCAAGCAGTATAATAGTGTTAGGAAAGGAAATAAACAAATCCATGAATGTATACCACAATAATAATACATCTCCCCTAACTCCATGAAGCGCGATGCCGCAAACCGTCAAAGTCAAAGCGTGTATGGGGGTGGAGTCGTCAATGCACAATGTCTATGTCCGTAGTCAAATGTCGACACCCCCACATTAGAGTGCAATCATATCCCCCTATCAAGTAGTTAAATAAGATATATGTCACGTGCCTAATCCAACCGAACCTCCTACACCAAGATGATCGAAATCCAGTACCTAGCACGTTCCACCAATCAAGAACAACCAATCCCATTTTTGTGCCGATTAGACGTCACGCACTTAGGCTCTCCACGACTGTGTCCATAGAGTAATGACATGGAACACCGCCACACTGTAGTGTGCAAGCCGACTCACTCACCCTCACATCCCCTCGTAGATATCAAATGAAGCATATGCGATCTGCAGAACTCACAGAAATATGTAACTACGCACTCCCTCAACTAACCCTCTCAACTAATGCTCCCTCGTGATGCTTTAGAAAGATAATTCTAAACGATATATGATGAAGGCCAAGAATCGTCTCGCTAGGTCGTATAGGATAACAATCAATCCAAGGATCAATTAGGGTTTACTAGTGGTCCTACAAGGTAAGATCTAAAAAGCAGTGAGTGCTCTAATACACATCCTCGCACAGCTGTTCTGTGTGCCAATACGAGGCGGGCTGGCGACTACTTAAGACAGACAAAATGAACATTCGGCTTGTTTAGCAAACACCAAGCTCAACTCTTGTAGAGAAAAACAACACACACTTTAGCTTTTAAAATTTCACTTAGTTTGAGAATAGGTAGGCATTCCCGTAATGAGATTATCTCTATACTTACTAGGGGGAACTAAATGTTTCACTCTCGGTCAAAATTCACGTCCTATGACAAAAATTTGCACATCACACTATATCAACCAAGCCTAAGCTTCTTTCAATTCCCTATTCTCCAAATTTTCATTTTTTTTTTAAATTTTTTCATAAGTCTTAACTCTACATGCAAGGCTTTGACACGAAAAAAAATGACTCTACACAGTTCAACTCTTTGGTGGGTAGACTCAATTATTTAAAAGTACAAACTATATATAAATCTACACTACACAATACGACAATATAATTAAAAATATGACGTAAACCACAATACTGACTCACAATACAATCTTAACACACACTACATGTAACTAGCTATGCAAGACACATTGGCTAGTAAACAGTTAAACCACCCCCACACTGAATGATTCGTTGTCCTCAACGAGTTTAGAGATCATGCATAGGACTCAGCAATCAATGTCTAGGCCAGTAGATGAGATGGAGCATGACATACTTATATAAAAGAAACACATAATTTAGCAAGAGAAAAAGATACTCACAACCACCTCAAGGGTGGGGACGAAATCACGCCAAGCAGTCCCCTAGCACAGTAGTGGTGCCACCATGCTCCTATACAGTCAATGTGTACTCGCACACCGGGGTCGACTGCCCTCCCATACTAAAATTCATGTATGAAGAATCCCCAAATCGTCAATGCAAGCCCCTGTGAAGGTCATGTGTGCCATCGCACACCGGGGTTGATTCTCCCATAATCTGCTCAAATATGTCACTTGGAAAAACACCATTAGTCCCTCTATCTCATCTCTCCAAATAACATAATAAAACAACGGAATTTAAAAACAAGACTAAATTAAAGCAAATAAATAGGTTGGGTTGCCTCCCAACAAGCGCCGTGTAATTTTAGGTCGACGACCTGACCCAGTTACCTCAAAAGATGTTTAAGGAGATTTTTCTCTCCACTTTTTCTTCTTCCACCATCTCTTCTCGATCTTTCTCTTCTCAAGTGAACAAGAACAAATTCTCACAAGAGGCGCAAATCTCAATAATGATGAACCCGGGTTGCAAAAGTAAAAGACCTTCGTAAACTTTTTCTTCTTCTCCCAATTCATGGAAACCGTCATAATAACGATTTCAACAATAAGCTCAAGTCTCTCATGTGATGGAAATCTATGAATGCCTTCTTTGCCCGTTTTCTCAATTTGCGATATCTTCATTGAAATTTCAAACGACAACAGATAAAATATGAAAGTTTGAGTACCTTCATCACCTTCGTTTGAAACACCCGAATCATCAACAAATACAATCTCAGCATTTTCTGTATCTTCAATGAGCTCAAACGTGAGAGGCTCCAACAAATTTGCAACCGAAAAGTAACGATCATCAATATTAATTCCATGAAGAATGCTATCAAGCTCACCGAAAATTTCATCATGCTTGACCCTCATACTTGACTCGAGCCATGATTCAATGTTTGGACAACTGGGAATGCACAATGGCTCATCATCCTCTTCTTTAAGCGTTGGAAAGGTTGGAGCATCCTCTTGATTTGAATGGAGAACGCATTGTGCGTCCATGTGTGTTTTCTCCATTCCCATTCTTGTTGCTCGTTGTCGCCATTCTTCCAAATTAGGAATCATCTCCTCAAGCATTCAACCAAGGAAGAAGAGTAACTTAGTGGGAGGGGTTCAGACATTAGGACGAAAGGTATAACGTTGTATTTCCATGGCTACCCTCTCTCTAATGCCATTCACATGGCACTCCTTCACGAACTGCTCATATGCAAGAATGCCTGCTTCAAATATGCTCGCAAAACGGCGATACTTCTCATCCTCCATGCTTAGAGTTGAATGCCTGCACAAATAAAATCTGAAGTAATACCGTGAGGTAATAAGAATATAAAATAACAAAAAAAATCCCTAAAGCTAATAATTCTAACTAATTCAACCGAAGTCCCCGGCAACGGCGCCAAAAACTTGACACGCTCCAACTGCAAGTGCACAGTTGCAGGTGCAGTAATAATCGGAAATGTCCGGATTGTCAAATCCCAAGAGACTTCTTTGTAAATTAGCTATTAGTTCTTAACCTTGTGTGGGCAAGGCGCAATGATTTGGTTTTCTAATTCTACTTAAAATAAAAGACAACTGTCTCAATTAATCGGTTGAATAATATCACAATTAACAAAGAATGATTAGGAAAGTTACTTAATAAGTGGACAAGTCAGGATATCTCTACGGGTTCACTAGGGAATTCATACCACTTATGATTTACGTTCATGCGGCACGGATATTTTCTACTTAGCCAAACGAGCAATTTCACTTTGAAGATTCCTCAACTAAAGTCTATATTTAAACTCTTGTACCTGATTCCTCTAGCCTACTTAAGTTTAAATACGCATTATGATCTTGATATCAACTCTTTGTTCTAGTTAACTAGCAAGATTCCTCAACCCTAGATTCGACTAATGCAGGATTCAAGTTCAAGCAATAACTATTGATTCCTCTAATAATTATCACCTAGATATATCTTATTGTGACGTCAAACAATATGAAAGATAGAATTACGCGTATGAATCAAGCATAACTAAGCATTAACATCCAATTAAGTCAATAAACATGAAGCATAATCGATAAATCACCAAAATATGGTGTTCAAACCCTAGTTCCGTACGAGATATCCTGAATAGAGAGTTTAGCTACTAAAACACATGATCAAAGTACAAAGTTTCAATGATCATAAACAAAAACTAAAGAGGGGAAGAAGATAGAGAATGAAATGATGGTCTCCAAGCTCCCAAGAATGCTCCTTGCTATCCAATGGCGTAGAATAGATGATTATCCTGAGCCCTAGGTCGTTCTCTACTATTAAAACCCGTTCCTTCTTTTTAGTTTTGAGAAATAACACTTTTACCCCCTTCTACTCACGTCAGATCCAATAATGTGATCTTGTGATCACATTTTATGATCCTAGGATCACTTTTTTTTAGTTGTAGAGTCACGGTGATCTTCTATGTGGTCTTGCACTTGATCTTGTGATCATTGGATCACCTTTTTTTAATTGTTGGATCACGTTGATCTTCCATGTGGTCTTGCACTTTATCTTGTGATGACAATTTGTGATCCTCTACTTCCTGTGAGTTGCTTCTTTTCACTCCTCTTGAATTTTTGGCCAAGTCTTTTTCTCCTCTTAGCTTCTACTCTCCTTCATCCATTCTCTCATGCATTCCTTGAGTTTCTTTCTTTCCGAAGTCCGCTTCCGCTCCAAAATCCGCACTCCAAGCTTCCGGTCCCTGAAATCCACAACACAAACAAATACCGGAAGATCAAATGCGACAAATAAAGCCTAAAACTTGCATAAAACGTCCGGATTACACAATGAATTCTAAATACTCAAGTATGCTCAAAACATATAAGAATTTGTCAATTTCTCATACAAATCTATCTAAACGAATGCAAATCAGTAGTGAATCCTATAAGAATATAACTCCTAATATGGAGTTATCAGATGTCTATAACAAAATTACCTGATGGTGGAGGAATCACTATTCTCAGCTTCTTATCCTCCAGATACTTGGGGCAATTCCTCCTTTATTGACCCGGCTGGCTGTAGTAGTGGCAATCACATTTAGCCAAACCCCCACTACGCTTTATGGTTTTCTTGGATTTTGCAACTTTCTTGCGCTTTCCTTGAGAAGTATAGGCAACTCCCTGGCCGTACCTCTTCTTATTCAACATCATTATGGCCTTGCCCCTGCCTTTAATGATGCTATGTTTAGCTGTCTTTAGCATGTTCAGCAAGACTGGCAGAGTCTTACTAATCTCGTTCATGTTATAGTTCATGATGAACTGGTTATGAGTGTCGGGCAACGATTGCAAGGCAATATCAGTAGCCAACTCATGGTTGAGTGGGAACCTAGCCTCGTGAGGTTCTCAATGTACCCGATCATTCGGATTACATGAGGCCCAACTAGTTTCCCTTTTGCGAGACTGCTCTTGAACAATGCTCTGGACACTTCATACCGCTCATGTCTTGCCTGTTCCTGAAACAACACTTTCAAGTGTATGATCATATCATAATCTTCCATGTTCTCGTGTTGCTTCTGAAGATCAGAGGATATGCTGCAGAGCATGAGCCAAGTCACATCATTGGAATCATCTATATGTTTCTGACGTGCTCTTACGTCAGCTATAACAGACTCATCACGGGGTGGTTCTTGAATAGGATTGTCTAAGACATAAAATTTCTTTTCTTCCTTAAGGACGATCCTTATGTTTCTGTACCAGTCAAGGAAATTTTTCCGAGACAGTTTGTCTTTCTCAAGGACAGGTCGCAGGGATGAAGTCGAGGCGTGATTGTTTGCCATTTGTAATTCTACAAAATGAGAAATATGCAATTTCAGTATTTTGAACGATTTAACTATATTCAACAATATCTAGGTCATTAAATATAGATCCCACTATCTCGGATTCATAGCCCTCACAATTAATGCGAAAAATATCATACATATTTTCTAGTGAGTCCAAGATCCATATTTGACTTCTTCTTGAGCTTGCTTTGGCAAGTCAACCAAGAATTTCTTATTTAATTAGGAACCATTCCAATTGCATCCCATGCAACTCTTGGTCCAATTAGGTGAATAATTCATTATTCCTTATCCTATAGATAACACCTAATTGTCATGCATCTAGGCTCATCAATCCAATTAATTTTACCCAGTTGCGTCCCACCTCTTGCTTCAACAATCACACATTACTTGCTTGTGTCGTCCTCAACACATCAAGGTAAATTAAAACGCCTTGCTTTGGCAGGCCCGAATTTAATTGACCTTGATCATGTAGGGTGTTTAGGAAAGAGAAGGCAAAACGCAATATTTCCATTGAGAGATTTAATAGTCGTTATGTTTGGTTGATCCCATCAACATGATCTACTTATTTGGATTGGACAATTTAAAATAAAAGATCAAACTTGTTTATTATTATCTTGTTAACATTTTGCTAGTATCGCCAAACACACAAAAATAAATAACAAGACATAAATAATAAATATCCACAAAAGAAAAATTAACGTGGAATGGATATGGACCCTAGAACAAGATATTACCAAGTCAATGATAATATCTATGTGCCCTAAAGTTTAAATCTCGACTCCATGTGCTCGACCATAGCTGCGCGCGTCTAGGATGGGACCTTCATCGTCTTTGTGGCTTCTTTGGTCGTCCCGTCTTCTTCTCCATTCTTGGCTAACATCTAAATATTTCAAATTCTAGCCTAACATCTAGAATAAATAAATAAATAAAACCTCACATGTTGAGAAGATGATCAGCTCGTAGGCCGTAAAATTAACTAACTATTACATAAATTTGATCAGCTCGCTGGCCGTAAACCAAACCACAACAACAAAAAAACATCCACAACCTAGGCCATATCCATCCACCATGCAACAAAGCAGAAAATACAGTTAAAACAAATTTAAAACGCGCTTGTTCAATTTTAGTTGAAATTGGGTAATTGGGGTAACAACAGTCCAAGGAGTACACCATCCACAATGGCCGAACCACCCAAGGACCAATGCTAGGCCTTGGGCGGTCGGCCGAGCCTCACGCGCGGCTAGGTCGCACGCTAGACCGGCCCAACCCCTTGGTCGAGCCTAGCTTGGGCGGCAAGGCAAGGGTGACGGTCCCCATAGGGGGCCGAACCTCCTTTGGAATTGTTTCCAAAACAGTTCCTTGCCTTGTTGCCCAATTTTAGTTGTTTCCATAAAGTTGTTTGCCCAGTAACCCTAATTTTTCATGAACCCAATTATTCACATCCTATGTGATTAATTCACCAATTTACACATCCAATGTTAAATTAGATCTTGTTTGTCTTAAATCAAATTCAATTTGCATCTACTACGACAATTAATCTCAGTTTCGCGTAATATGAATAAAACGGTGTATAAACTGAAATTATAACACATAAAATCATGTTATGTGCTATGATATGTGACTCTGATACCACTGTTGGGTTTTGACGTAGGTAACGCAGTGAAATAATAAAGATTTCCTAATCAAAGCCCACCAAGGATCACAGGAAGAGCTATCATAACATTATAAGAACATAGAAGATGTGTACCTTGGTTTGGGAGATCACACAAAGAATAGTGTCTTCCTCTCTATGAATATCCACACATTGGACCTTGATTAGATTCCTTCTCACCGCGATGTTCTAGCAACGGAAGAAGGAGGCGGATGATCACGCAAAACGGAGCACCCTCGCCTATGGTGGCCGAAGGCCAGGGGGGCGGATGGCACAGAGGGCTTTGGCCTTCTTTGCTTGTCTCTCTCTCTGGATTTGTTATGTTCTCTCAAATAACAATACAATAAATACTGCCTCCGTTGACAGCAAAATTTGTCGGTAGATAGCCTAAATTTGTCGGTAGATATTCTACCCACATAAATTGGTTTGTCGATCTGTAGTCACAACAACTCTATCGTTAGAGTGATAGCCGACAAACGTTCTGTTTGTCGGCAGAAATAGTAAGCAGCGACATAAATTTATGTCGGGAGTTTCTATCTAGTGACTATTTTCTATTGTCGCATTTAAAGCTGGCGACGAACATATATTATTGTGTAGTTAGATAGATGACACCCAAAATAGTCACTAGAAGAGAAGTTTGTCGGTACTTCATCTTTCTTGTGACGTTCGTGCTTGTCACCTCTATCACAGCTTTAAAAAAACACACTTTTAAAGACCATCCAAACAGGCTGAAAGCCATACATAAACAAGATGCCATAAATTGACAATTTATATAAGAAACAAGATGGCTACACATTGTTTGCATTTAGCAACATGTCATAACTTGGTATTTTCATATCAGAAATGTCAAAACTAGATAAAACTTAGCATCATATGTACCAAGTTCAAAAACTACAAAGTCGCAGCAGATTCGAGCTAGTCTAATTTAACTATCCCAGTTCAAAAACTCAAAAGTCAGAGCAGATTTTAGTCTAGTTAACAAAAATAATAGAGGTAGTAGACCGTGTGGATAATTAATTCCGTGGCATGAACTATCGTACTCCATTCACGAACAACGGGTCCAAAAAGCTAACGTACTCCATTCACGAACCCCTGCAAATATTCATACATAAAGTCACTACCTACTTATACCTAAAGACACTACTTAATTGATTGCAAAATTTAAATTCCGAAACTGATTTAAGCATTTAGACAAAGTATCGAGGAAGATATCGTACTGTTGAGAAGAGCGATCTCTGAAAGGCATGAAGTGTTTTCCATACGATCTCTGGACGATCGCTGGGCAGATTTTCCACCACCAGTGGTTCCTCTATGCCTTTAAATGCCATACCACCAACAGCCCCAAAATTCGTAATCCATTCATGAAATCCAGCAAACCAAAATGCAGTCATAAAATTAATCAGGCAAAAAAAATATCACTGATTAATTCGTATATAGTTTCCAGGGCTACAAGCAGGGCACAAGGCATTGGCATCAATCTCTTGATTCACCTTTTAAGATTAATCAGAAGTAATATATAAATTGTGATACTTGAATCTATGGTTCACTAAAGGTAATTTGCAACTCTTTAAGTTGGAAAAGTCTAGGAATCTAATAAAAACATGTAGGTGGATGCCCATTTCCTTCAATACCCTGAAAATGATTTGCCATGAGAAAAAGTGCACCCCTGGTAGACATTGAAACAAATAAGCAAGTTTCATACCTTTGTTATGTCATGATCATTAGTTGAAGGTCATCTCTAGCTCTCTCTACTGTAACATATATCAGAATAATCAAATTGGAAACTTACTATTCAACCAAATTATGTCATGATCATTAGTTGAAGGTGGCTCCAAGACCTGCATAATCTTCCATATACTTAGAGAATATGGTTTCTAAACATCTAAAACATATAGAACCCTACAAACGATTCATGGACAGGGGTTCTGAGTCAACCAAATAATGCCTGAAACAAAATAAATTAACTTAAAACGACCGAAACAATATTAAACTGAAGAGACTAGGCTGGAGCGCATAGAGAAGAATACAGGCTGGAGGGTACAATAATTCATTAGCAAAATCTCGTTGAAGAAAATTACGGAACTTAAAATTAGGAAAAGCTAATGTTATTTTAAAAAAGGTCCCGCCAAAACTGTATCGAGTACGTCGGCATAGCTATCTTAAGAGGTGAAATTTGGGCTATGTTAAACTTGTTTAACTTCTAATATAATTTACGCATTAAAATAAAATAGGAAACCAAAGTTCTAATAAACATTCTTTACCTCAGAGCATAGGCAGACAGAGCCGTATGATGCAGAAGTCTCACGCACGGTTCCCTGAGAAGGGAGTTGCTACCTACTAGAGCTTCGACTAACCACCATCGTTCTGCTTTGACCCTAAATTTTATGCCCAAGTGGGTTAAGAAACCCAATAAATTAGTGTATAAGTATCAGGTCAAATGTATCAATGAGTAAGGTTTCCTACCTCATATATCTGTACCGTGCTCCAACCAGCTATCAATAATTTTGTTAGTCAACTAATCAGGTCGTGCTAGTAATTTACATCTTCAAGGTAACTCTACTGCTAGTAAGACCAACAACTCAAAATCTTTATTGTAAGTTTTCATTTGAAACACTTGTGCAAACAGTGTGAAATTTCACCTCAACTGTCTCACCACAATTGTTTCGAAGTACCTTGATTACTGCACATATTGTTAACCTTCTAAGAGACCAGTACCACACTTAGGTTTGTGGAGAATCATCCTACACAAACCACAAATTCACATGAATCAACATTATATGCTCATAAAGAGTACATAAACTAATTTCCATTGAGTGGATTTGAACTGAACTTACCCACAGAATGTGCGCCATATCTATACAGATCAAATGGAGAAAAGACCATCCCATATTTGGTTTCGACAAATATCCAAGAAAACGTGGAGTCGATGAAGAATATGGAAGATCAGAGGTGAGATTTTACGAGGACAGCGAACCAAAGAGAGAAGACGAATCTTCCCCTTTTTCTCGATGTTACTACGTAGTTCACGATAGGCGGTGTAGAGGAAGACAAGCCTTGGCACCGTCATCGACCGTTACAACAGATACCATCGAGAAGGAGGATCTTTGGCCATCGTGAGGTGTTTTCCGAAAAACAAATTTCAACTACATAAGACCAGATACAGAACTTCAAAGCCCTAATTTAAGAATTGACATAGAACCTTTGTCAGTAAACTGAAAAAGGCCTAATTCATACGAAGCCCTAACAAAGATTGAGAACTGGAATAAAATACTAACCTCTGGAACTAAGATGGAGGCGCAACAAAAAGAGGAACAGGCGGAGGAAACCACCTCTACCACTGTGGCCTCGCCTATTCCAACAACCTCCACAAACGGCCTCAGCGACCATCGCCTATTTCAACTGATTTTCTCTCTCGATCTGGTATGGCGGCCAGAGATCAAGTGGTTGCGGTTGAAAAATCTTGAATGGAGAGCAAAGTCGAAGAGGCAGGGGGGACGGTGAGGTGAGATAGCCGCAGTCAACGGATGCAGGGAATTTTTGTATTTTATTTTTTAAAGTTGACAATTATGTTTGTCAATAAAATATATAGATTAATGTTTGACTAAATTTTTATGGAAAATAAATTAATAGTTGTAATGTCGACAAACAATAACATATACATCGACAAACTACAAAGTTGTATATAAATCATTTAATTAGCTACATAAAATTGCTTGTCGATAAAAAAATTGTCAATAAAAGTCATAATTGTTGTAGTGTCATGACTTACTTAGAGAAATAACAAGCTAGAGTTCCTTTATATAGTCATAACTATTTATTAACTACATAAAGGACCCAATACTAATCGTGTCCTTACATAGATAAGCCCACTTCATAATTAGTCCTACTAAGTTTTCTTGTCGTTGCGTTATGATCCTTTTATTAATTTTTCCAACTAATTAATATTTATATATAATTTAATCCATCCGGTGTGTGACCCCATAGGTTTCTACTTAGTTGGTAGTAACTTATTACTAACATGGAGCGGTGTCTAGCAACACATCCATGCCAACCAACTAATAGAAATAAGTCAGTGATCACGACAAACCTTGTGCCTAGTAATCACATATTGTATTATCCCTTTGTCTCCATATCCGGATTGGACAAGAGAAATAATAGTCACACTCGTATATCCAATCAATAGTTTCTCAATCCTGGGAATATGCTTATGCAAGCAGATAACATCAATATCTCCATATTGATTTATCTGATTATGGTCGGACATTCAATAAGCACCATCCCTCGAGTGGCCATGGATATTTTCTCCCATTATGTGGGAGGGACAATCCTCTCTACGTCACTACGATCTCTAACCTTTCTTCCTATCATGCCCGATAGCTATCTTTATAGTTGCGTGGTTAAGGGGCAACGTTGGATAACATCAAAGCATGATATTCCACAACTAGAGTATCTAGTTACTTCAAGTCTAGGGATTACAATATTATTGGCACTACGAGAAGCGATTGTGACTTTGACATAATCTAATGTATCCTTCTCATCGTGGGTCAATCCAGTATGCCATTACTCCTAATACATATCCATGTGTTAGACTTGATATCTCCATATCAATCTCCCCACATACTAGTCTATATTTGATCGTCCCCTATTAACTAATATAATGGACTAGGGATATTTAAGATAAACAACACATTGTATCTAAGGACTTCATTATATTAAATTTCACAATAATTAATAAATGAATATTCTAGCCAAAACATATTTCATACTAAATATAGATTTCCTCTAGGGCACTTATTCCAACATTCTTCCATTATCATGTTATGATTGCTTTCCTGTGAACCTTGGAAGGCATTGAGCAGGATTAATTTTTGTTACCGCTACGTAACCTCCATCAAAACCCTACACCTAGACTACAGGTAAGACGTAACAAGTCTAGGAAAAAATCAGATGCTACATGATACTCCCTATAAGGTAACACACAACCAGATTCAAAGCAATGTACCAACAACAGTTTAGAAGAGAATTAGCTTCACATATCTTATAAACTGACTCTATGATAAGGCCAAAAGAATACGCCTGGAAAATGAAACTTTAACGGATTTGGAGACCTGGTAAGTTCAACTGATTTGAGAGTAACAATCCTAAAGTTCAAGATTTTCCCGGCACCTATAAGAACAGGACGTCTTAGTGTTGGGTTTATTTTTGGTTTTCAAAACTCCTAGCATGGGATGGTCAATTTGACTAACATAATTGGTAGTGTCCTTATTCAGTTATTAAACAAATTTTTGACGGGTTAATTCCTTGTTTAACTCAGATAAGGTTTGGACATTTCTTTGTCTCCAAGTATTGTATAAATAGATGCGATGGTCATGACTTTGAGTTGTCTGGTTGCAATTTTTTCTTGGCTTCTCATCAATAAATTGGTTTGGTTTGGCCGTGGATGTAGCTAGTCTGAAAACTAGTTAACCACATTAAATCGCATGTGTTCTTGATCCTACTCGTGTTGTTCTTGTTTTCTCTTGTCTCTCGCGTATTGGAATCCTAACAAGTGGTATCATAGCCACGTTTGATGAGTCTCAAGAGAAGCAATGGCGAGTTCGTGATCAAGATATATCGGGGTTGATGGGAAGATTGGGTTTCTGCTGGTTGGCCACTGAAACAGGGGGTGCAAGCACACCAAGCCTTGGTTGGGAGGCGATCGGGTTCCTTGTTAAAGGAGCTATCGGGCTCTTGTTGTGGAGCATCGAAATTCTGGATCTAGTTTTAGTAAATGCGTCACGCTTTCGATTCCAGCATGCGTCAATCGATATGGCGTGCTCAACCCGACGAGTGATCTGGATCCATATATGGATTTGGCAGCTAGAGGATTCAATTCCAGGTTGTAGCGACTCGAATAAACTAGCGAATTGAGGGTGGAAGGTCATTGGAAGAGGGAGTGTCCCAAGAATCGAATATTTGTAGCTATTGCTTCAGGGGGAGGAGGAGGGACAACACATGATGTTGATGAAAATCTCTAAGCCCCTTGAGGGCGGTTCAGGCTCCGGGCATGGAGCATGTGTAGGGTTTTGATGCAGGTTAAGAAACGGAATAACATAATTAAGCCTGCTCAAATCCCACCAAGGATCACAGGACAAGCCATCATAGCATGATAAGGGCATAAGAGATGTGTACCTTAGATCGGGAGATCATACGAAGAATAGTGTCTTCGTCTCTATGAATATCCACACCTTGGATTCTTGATTGGATACCTTCTCATCGCGGTGTGCTAGCAACGGAAGAAGGAGGAAGATCACGCAAAATGGAGCAATCACCAACCAACGCCCAAGAGGGCCGACGGCGGCAAAGGGGCGGACAGGCGAGGGGGGGGGGCGAACCTCCTTGTCTTGTCTCTCTCTCTTGCTCTGTTATGTTCTCTCAATAATGACTTGTGTTAGAGAAATAACAAGTTAGAGTTCCATTATATAGTAATAACTCTTTATTAACTACATAAAAGCCCCAATACTAATCATGTCCTTACATGGGTTAGTCCATTTGCAAATTAGTCCTACTAAGTTTGCTTGTGGTTGTGTTATGATACTTTTATTAATTATTCCTACTAATTAATAGATATATCCAATTTAATCCATCCGGCGTGTGACCCGATAGGTTTCTACTTAGTTAGTAGTACCTCATTACTAACATGAAGCGGTGTCTAGCAACACATCCATGCAACCCAACTAATAGAAAAAAGTCAGTGATCCTGAAAAACCTTATGCCCAATGTTTATGTACCGTGTTATCCCTTTGTCTCCATATCCGAATTGGACACGAGACATAATAGTCACACTCGTATATCCAATCCATAGTTCCTCGATCCTGGAATTATGCTTACCTGAGCAGATAACATCAATATCTCCATATTGGTATATCTGAGTCTGGCCAGACATTCCTATAAGCACCATCTCTCGAGTGGCCCATGGATACTTACTCCCATTATGTGGGAGGGACAAATCCTCTCTACATCACTACGATCTCTAAGCTTGCTTCCTTTCATGCCCGATAACTATCTTTATAATTACCCGGTTAAGGCGCAACGTTTGATAACATCAAATCATGATATTCCTAAAGTAGAGTAGCTAGTACGAGAAGCGATTGTGTGAGTATGCGATAACATCAAATCACTACTTCAAGTTTAAGGATTACAATACCATTAGCACTACGAGAAGCGATTGTGACTTTGACATAATCTAATGTATCCTTCTCTTCGTGGGTCAATCTAGTATGCCATTACTCCTAATGCATACTGAATGTGTGAGTATGCAGATGTTAATGCAGCTAAGATACTCAATAAGGAGGGGCGGGGGGGGGGGGGGGGGGCGGGGTTAATAGAGTATGCCAATTTTTTGCAAAACTTGCTAGGAAGATGAAAACCTGTGCAAACAATGAAGTTCAAGGCCTTGAAAGCTAGTTCAAGCCCTAAGAGAATATGCAGACAGTATAAAGCAAGTATGGCTTTTTCAAGGACTTGAAAAACAAGTTCAAGCCCTTGAAAAACAGACAGTTTTGTGTGCTGCAAAAACTATGAAAAAGAATGAACTGTAAATGCAAGTGACAAGTTATTTATAGAGTTCAGTCCACTTGGACCTACGTCTCTACATGAGGGATTAGATCCCTGCAGGATTTTCAACTCAATTATTATTAATCAAAAGCTAAGCCCTAGAATTCAAGCCCATAGTGTTCCCGTCCTCTGTTACAGCTTGTGGTTTTCCCAAACTTGTCTAGTACCTTCTCTAGCTAACTAATTAACTAAAAATTATCTACTGTTCACCTTGAAAAATCCTTGAGAATAGATGTAGAGATAATAAATAAATGATCTAACATCACAGCTCAAAACAGAAGTACACTTAGAATAAAAAACGACAGTGAAGAATGTAGTGAACTTCTGTGGAATGGATTGAGAGTTTGATGTTCTTATTTGGTGCTTTGTCAATCCAGAAACTTGTATCTTTATTTTTCCCGTTGAGTCTCGTCTCTTGTTGCTTCAAAGTGAGCTTCATTTATACTGTTTGAAGCTCTGTAAATCTTCCCAGATTTTCAGCAACAACTTCCTATTTTGTAGGCAACAACTTTGACTCTCTTTAACAACTTTCTCCAACAGATAGATGATCACAATCTTTAGAGATTTTTTTTTGATCTTGTCTTTAAACAATCTCAGAAGCTGTCATAAGTCTCTGATTGATCACATGATCAAAGTGTCCAACTATTTCCAAATCTGCAAAAATTCAGTTTAGGAAACAATCCCGCAAATCTTGGAAATAAAATTTCCTGCAATATCAAAGTCAAACATATGATATTCTATGATCAAAACATGTTAGAATAATTTTTCTTTCATCATCTAATAACATTGAATCAAACATATGAAAGATAGAAGGGGAATCAACTCAGAGAGTTTGCAGAAAACTCCCCCTGAGAATGTTCACACAGATTAAGCAGTTTCAAGAGTTTGAATCAAGTTTCAAGGCCTTGAAAATAGTTTCAAGCCTCTGAGACTGATTCAAGGCTTTGAAAGCTGATTCAAGGCCTTGAAATAGCTGAACTATTCCAATCCTTGCACAAACTGATCTTACAATCTCCCCCTTGATAAAAGATAAAACCAAATTCTATTTTATCCTTAGTTTCTGCAAAATAAACGAATTATTTCACAATTTATAATAACACAGTAATTCAAAAAATATCCAACTTATTCATCATACCAACATAAACTAAACAGTTGAATTTCATAAAAAAGATAGAAGATGTTGGATCAAATGTCTGGAAAATTTTGAAAACTTGAAGAAAAACTTTGAAGAAGAGAGAATGGTGAAGAAAGAGTAGGCAAGATTAAGGGGTGGGATTTTCATCATCATCTTCATCTCCTTCCTCTTTCTCATTATCTTCTTCATCAGTCTTGTCCTGCACTTCCTGTTCCTCTTTATTCTCACCAGGAACAGTTACTTCTTCAGTCTTGTCCTTTGCAGCAGCCTTTGGAGATTTCTTTTTATTCTCCAAGGTAATCAACAGATCATCTGAGTCAGGGCTATTGACTTCATCTTCTTCCTGTGAGGCCTATTCTGCTCCTGCTTTCCCGTATCTGAAACTGGAGCAACCTCTTCTTGGTCTGAATGCTCACTAGGAAAATCATTGTCAGAGTCTCCTTTCTTTGTACCTTCGACGTCCTCAGGAACATCAAGCAAAGTCATGCTTCTGAAGATGCTTTCCACCATTTACTTGACTTGCCCAATTTCACTTTCCAGTCCATAAACAGTTGCTTTGATATCCCCCATGTCGAACTTCAAACCATCAAGTCTCTGATTGTCTGTTGGCTGAGAAGTCTGACTTGAAGTGGGAGTCAAGGTCTAAGGCTTAGTAAACTTCATTTCACCTAGTTCTTCTTCAGTCAAGTCTGATTAGAGCTTCCACAATTTTTCCTTGGTTTTTACCACTCGAATTTTATCAAAGTCTTTCTCATTAAGTACTCCAAATCCAGATGTGACTGATTCCTCTCCAATTGTTGGAATCTCAAAGTGTTCAAAGAACAAAGTGAGCAAGTTTGCATACTGGTAAGGCTAAAGAGCATATGTTCAATAACTAGTTTTGGAAGATCAATCTCATAGCCATGCATAACCAGATACATGATGTGCACCATTCTCTCAGTCACAAAATCTCTAGAGTGCTCTCAGGGAAAAATACACCTAACCAGGATGGTATGAAGGACTTTGGCTTCAACATTCAACACTGAATGTGTTAATAGTTTGGCTGAGGTGGAGATGTTTGGAAGAAAGAACTCATCTTTGGCTAGCTTCAGGGTCTGTGACTTTGGTGGATGGTTGCTAATGTCATATCTCTTTGGACATCCTAGCACATTGGCAAACTCAGAGTGATCCAATTCATTTACTATCCCAGCAACTTTAGATTTGATCACCAAATGTGCAGATCTCTTAACTTGTGTCAAATTCAGGTAGTAGAGTCTGGTGAGTTTAGGGTAGGCTAATTCTCTAGGATTCAGCATAGACCACAAAGATCTCTTCTACAACATAGAGATGCACTTAAGTTTCATGTGTTCCACCACATGCTTATTGATCATAATATAGAAACCAATTGATCTTGAAGCAAAACCATCTAACAACTGACCTTTAGAGATGTTTGAGATAAACCAAGTCTCATCTGGGGCTGAATTCTTTGTTGAGGCTTTTGAATAGATCTGCAGTGCCTTTTCCAATTGATCTTCTGGTTGTGCTTCTGTCACCTTTCCTTTCCCTTTTTCTGCCTGAGTTGCTTTTTCTTCAGCATCTTTGAAGTAGTAGGCTGTGTTTCTGGTTTCTTCTATGTAACAGCTTTCTGCTTTATTTTCTTTTCTGAAGAGGAGGTTGTAACTTTCTTGACCTTCTTCTTGGGTGGAGTTCTGGAGCTAGATTCCCCACCAACTTCTTCAACTTCATCCACTGTTGCTCTTCTTTTCATCTCTGAAACAGGTTTAGATCTTCCAGCCATCTTGATTCTGTATGAGGCTCTCCTTGTGCTCATTAGGGTTTGTGATAAGAATAGAGAGAGATGGAATGATACGGAGAGAAGGATAAGAGAAGAAGATAAATACTGAAAGAGTTTGAGTTTCAAAAGGAAACTAGTCTCTCTGATCTCAAAAGATTTGCAATAATCAGAGGGATTTCACATCTTTTATGCCGTTGAAAAATAAAATATTCTAATACTATTTTTGGATAAAAAAAATTTTGAAAAGGGTAGGGGCTATATTAAGTAAATATCTACAGAGATATACACCGAATGATCCAAGATTATTTACTATCAATGTAATAGACTTATTTCCAAGGCTTTGAAAAGGCTTTCAAGGTATTGAAAAACTGTAACAATGCAACAGATAAAGATCAAGTCTTTGAAATGATTTTCAAGGCTTTGGAAATGATTTCAAGACTTTGAAAACACATACAACTCACCTTGCTAACCTGATGCTCCCCCTAAACTAATGCATCTTTATTTAGCATTCCCAATTCCAATCTTAGAGCTGAGAAACTTTCATCTGCTAATGGTTTAGTGAAGATATCTGCAATTTGCATGTTATTAGCAACAAATTCAAGAACAATATCACCTTTCTAAGAATGATCTCTGATGAGATGGTGTCTAACATCAAAGTGCTTGGTTCTTGAATGTTGAACTGGATTCTTTGTAATTGAAATTGCACTGGTGTTATCACACTTGATAGGTATGCTTCTGAAATCAAATCCAAGGTCTCTTAGATGCTGAGCAATCCATAGTACTTGTGAGCAACATGCTCCTGCAGCTATATATTCAGCTTCAGCTGTTGATCGAGCAACTGAATTTTGTTTCTTGGATTGCCAACTGATCAAGGATGATCCAATAAATTGGAAAGTTCCTGAAGTACGTTTACTATCAACTTTGTAACCTGCAAAGTCAGCATCTGAAAATCCATGCAATGAGAAGTTAGAATGTCTTGGATACCAAAGCCCTAAGTCTTTAGTACCATTTTGATATATGAATATTCTCTTCATAACAGTCAAGTGTGATTCTTTTGGATCATCTTTAAATCTAGCACACATACAAATACTAAACATGATATCTGGTCTGCTTGATGTGAGATAGAGTAATGATCCAATCATACCTCTATACTCTTTCACATTGACCTTCTTACCAGATTCATCCTTGTCTAAGGATAGTGTAGAACTCGTAGGAGTCTTGTCTTCCTTTCATTGAGTCATGCTATACTTGCTTAACAAGTCTCTTGTGTATTTGCTTTGATGTATAAAGATGCCCTTCTTCAACTGATGTATTTGAAGTCCTAGGAAGAAGTTCAGCTCTCCCCTCATGCTCATTTCAAATTCCTTGCTCATAATACTTCAGAATTCTTTGCACAATAGATCATTAGTAGCTCCAAACAAGATATAATCAACATAGATGTGAACTACAAGCAAATATTTTTTATGAGTCTTTATGAAAAGAGTCTTGTCTACCAGACCTCTTTTGAAATTATTTTCAAGTAAAAACTTTGACAATATTTCATAACAAGCTCTTGGAGCTTGTTTTAAACCATAAAGACCTTTGTCAAGTTTGTAGACATGAACTGGAAAATTTTCATTTTCAAAACCAGGAGGTTGTGCTACATAAAATTCTTCTTATAAGTAACCATTAAATAAAACACACTTCACACCCATTTGAAATAATTTCATGTTCTTGATAGATGCAAAGGAAAGTAAAATTCAAATTGATTTTAACATGGCAACTGGAGCAAAAGTTTCCTCATAATCAATACCTTCTTCTTTTTTGTAACCTTGAGCAACTAACCTTGCTTTGTTTCTGATCACTTTGCCACTTTCATCCAACTTATTTCTGAACACCCATCTGGTACCAATGACAGACTGGTTTGTAGGTGGAAGAACCAGGTTCCACACCTTATTCCTTTCAAACTCATTGAGTTCACTTCGCATAGCAATGATCCAGTCTGCTTCTTGTAATTCTTCTTTCACAGTTTTTGGTTCTACAAGAGAGATAAAAAGCATTAAAAGAACATAAGTTCTTCAATTGTGATCTAGTTTATGTACCAGTGTTTGGATCTGAAATGATATTGTCAACTGGATGAGATGAGAGATATTTGAATATCTTTCTTGGAGACCAGGGTTCAGGTTCTCCATAGATCTTTTCTGGTCTTGAAGTAGTGGCTCTGTCACTTGTATCCTTCTGATAATCTTTTTCAAGTCTTTGAGGCTTATTTTCAAGGCCTTAAGCACCATTAGGTCTTGAACATGTCTTCTATTTTCTTCTGAGCCTTTCTTGAATCTCACTGGATTTTCAGTCTCTTCCTCTGATTCATGCTTGTTCAAATTCAAGTCTGCAAAACTTTCACTCAAAGAATCATCATAGCTTTCATCAAAATAACATGAATGCTTTCTTCAACCAGTTCGGTTCTTTTATTGTAAACTCTATAAGTTTTGCTATTCAGAGAGTAACCAAGAAAGATACCTTCATCACTCCTTGCATCAAACTTACCAAGATTGTCTTTGCCATTGTTATGGACAAAGTCCAAAGGGCCTGAAGTATGAAATGTTTGGCTTCCTCCCTTAGAATAGTTCATAGGGGGTCTTCTTCAGAATATGTCTGATCAAGCACCTGTTCAGTATATAGTTTGCTGTATTCACAGCTTTTTCCCAATAATGTTTTGGTAATTTATTTTCAAGAAGCATTGTCCCTGACATATCTTCAAGAGTCCTGTTCTTTCTCTCAACAACACCAATCTGTTGAGGAGTTCTAGGAGCGGAAAAGTTATCAGTAATACCATGCTTATCACAGAACAAATCAAATTCTAATTGATCAAATTCTCTACCATGATCACTTCTAATTAAAGCTACGGGTTGGTTTTTCATAGTTTGAAGTTCTCTGCAAAGCTTTGAAAATTCAGAGAGGGCTTCAGATTTTTCTTTAAGAAACATGACCCAAGTATATCTATAAAAATCATCTAGAACAACTAGCATATACCTTTTATCTTTTGGAGTAGGATTTCTCATAGGACCACAGAGATCCATATGAAGCAGTTCAATTTGTCTAGTTGTACTTACAAACTTCTTTTGCTTAAAAGAGCTTCTATTTTGCTTGCCCTGAGCACAAGCTTTTCAAAATTCATCATCTCTGAACTTGATGGATGGAAATCCTCTTAACAGGTATTTGGAAATCAACTTGTTCAAAGTATGCAGACTAATATGACCAAGCTTCCTGTGCCAAAGCTTTGAATCCTCTTTCAAGGCCTTGAGGCACTTCAAACTTTCACCTGTAACTTTGTTAGTCTGAAAAGTATAAACATTGTTTGATCTAGAGGTTGTGAGAATGCAATCTCCTGATTTCTCATTTTGCACCACACACTTCTCTTTATCAAAAATAACTTTGTTGCCAGTGTCACAAAGCTGAGATAAACTAAGCAAATTAAATTTCAAACCATCAACTAGATACACATCATAAATGGAGTTTTTAGAATTTGTACCGACTTTACCAATACCAAGAATATTGCATTTTCCTTTGTCACCAAGTGTAACGGAACCTTCTGATTTCTCCTTCAATAGAGATCTCTTTCCACTCATATGTCTTGAGCAACCACTGTCCGTAATTCACTTTTGTTCTTTGGTGACACCCTGCAAACACCAATCACTACCTTACCCAGCTGTTAGACCAAGTGTGGAATTTGGATTCATATTCAGGATCAACCATGTTAGGTGGTCTAACCCCTTTAGGAAGCCAAATCTACTTAACTTGTTCTTTGATTTGAAAAGGAAAGGTGTTCCTCATTATTTGAGGGTCTCTTCTTCTGAAAGGACAAGTCATCTTAACATGACAAGTTTTACAGCAGTGATGACATTTAGGAGAAGTTTTGTTTCCATCCTTCACAAATTTGATATTGTTCTTTCTTGGAAAATTTGGATTGAATCCAATACTAGCTTTGTGAACTGACTGTGAACTTCCTCCAAGAATCAAGTTCAACTTGTGTTCTAATCCAGCAAGCTTAACTTTGACCAATTCAGGTTCTTGAATTTTCTCAATAAGAGTAGTCTTTTGTTTATCTAATTCATCAAATTGATGTTTTAGATTGACAAGGATGTTACTCATCACAGAGTTCTCAGTGAAAGCTTCCTTGACTTGTGTTTTCAAGGCTTTGAAACTGGTTTTCAAGGCCTTGCTATCACTGTCAGTTTTCTTCTGAGAGATTTCAAGATTCCAATTTAGACAAACAAGTTGCAAGTTCTCTTTTGCTTGCTCGTGAACTTTATCTTTCAAAAGTTTGATCTCTTTCTGATAATCTTCTTCATTTAAAAGCATTGTTATGAGCTAATCTGAAACACCATCTTTTGGTTTAGAAATCAGACAGCTTACCATTACCTCAATATTCTTCTCAGAACTTTCATCATGCTTGGCCATGAAGAATAGATTGGCATGTTCTTCTACTGATTTAGATTCCCTTGAACTATCTCAATCACTCCATGATGCTATCATAGCTTTCTTTCTTCTGTTATGGTCTTTATTTTGAAAGTTCTTGCTTTTCTTGTGTGGACAATCTCTTATCAAATGTTCTACATCATCACATTCAAAACAATTCATGACCTTTGATTTACTTTGTGAAGAGGACTTACTTTTGTAGTCCTTGCTACTGGATGGTCTGTGTCTCTCTCTGTTGAAGTCTTTGTTTCCAAATTTGTTCTTCATTTTGAGAATCCTTATCAGGGATTTGGAGATCAAGTCAATTGGATCTTCATCATCACCATCCTCAGTTTCAAGGCTTTAATTTATCTCATTTTCTTTGGCTTTGAGAGCTAAGTTCTTGACACTTTCTTGTACCTCACCATCAGCTTCATTCATAGATATTCATGTTTCAGAATCTTCCCTTGTAAGTCATGAGGTTGTAGGGTTGAGAGTTTCTGAGATTCTTCAATTGGTGTGGTATTTGGTTCCCACTTTGCTTTTGGAAGACTTCTTAGAATCTTCCTCACCTTTTCTTCATTGGAAAAGTGTTTTCCCAGTGATTTTAGGTTGTTAAAAATGTCTGTAAACCTCTTGAACATATCTATGATAGACTCATTTGCATTCATCTTAAACAACTCATATTGCTTGAGATAGATGTTGATCTTGGTTTGCTTCACTTGACTGGTTCCTTCAAAAGTTACCACAAGTTTATCCCTGATTTCTTTGGCAGTAGTGCAGCCTGAAATAATGTTGAATTCATCTGTACTCTAAGCACAATATAAGATGTTAATAGCTATGTAATTCTTAGAGAATTGTTCTTATTCAGAAGAGGAGAGTAAGTCTTCAGGTTTGGGAGTTCTAATCCCATCTTTCTCTCTGTAAAAAGTGTGAGATCCATTCTGAATAATGGTCCAAAGCTCTATGTCGTGATCAATGATGAAAATTTTCATCAAGGCTTTCCAGCGAGCAAAATTTTCTCCACAAATTAGAGGAGGTCTGTTAGCAGATCTTCCCTGTGAGAAACCACTATCACCTACATTACTCATGAACACTAGATGGTTAAACAGTGATACAAGATCTGATACCTATTGAAAGTGTGAGTGTGCAGGTGGTACTGCAGCTAAAATACTCTAGAGGGGGGGGGGTTGAATAGAGTATGCCATCTTTTGCAAACCTTGCTAGGAAGATGAAATCTTGTGAAAACAAGTGAAGTTCAAGGTCTTGAAAACAAGTTGAAGCCTTTGAAAGAGATGCAGATTGTACTAAAGCAAATAAGCCTTTTTCAAGGCCTTGAAAAGAGTTTTAAACCCTTGAAAAACAGACAGTTTTGAGAGCAGCAAGAACTATGAAAATGAATGAACTGTAAATGCAAGAGACAGATGATTATTAGAGTTCAGTCCACTTGGACTTACGTCTCTACCTCAGGGATCTCCTCCCTGTAGGATTTTTAACTCAATTCTTATTAATCAAAAGCTAAGCCCTAAATCTCAAGCACAGAGAATTGCCTTACTCTGTTACAGCTTGTGGTTCTCCCTAACCTATCAAGTACCTGCTCTAGCTAACTGATTAACTATGAATTCTCTAGTTTTCTTCTTGAAAAATCCTCAATAATAAAGATAGAGATATTACAGAAATGATCTACCAATAAAGCACAATACAGAAGAACACTTAGTGTGTAGAAACTGCAGTGAAGTATGCAGTAATCTTCTGTGAATGGATTGGGAGAATGATGAAATTCTTTGATGCTTGTCAATCCAAAATTCTTTCTATCTTTTTTTTCCCGTTGAGTGTTGTGTCTTATTGCTTCATAATTGAGCTCTATTTAAACTTCAAACAGCTCTGCAAATCTTCCCAGATTTTGAGCAATAAATTTCCTATTTTGTAGGCAACAGACTTTGACTCATTAACAATTTCTCCAACGGTTAAGTGATCACAATCTTCAGAGATAATGTCGTGATCTTGCATTTGAATATATTGAGAAGATGTCAAGTCATTCAGATCAAACACACATTCATCTACTTGATTATTTCCTTCCCTGCATAAGTCAGATTAGGAAACAATCTTTGCAAACTTAGGAAATAAAATCTCATGTGAAAGCATAGTCAAACTGATGATATTCTATGTTCAAACGAGTTAGAATTCTTTTTCTTTCATCATCAAATAACAGTAAATCAAGCATAGGAAGGAGAGAAAGGAAATCAACTTAGGAGAGTTTGCAGAAAACTCTCCATGAGAATGTTCACAAGGTTAAGCAATTTGAGGGATTTGAATCCAGTTTCAAGGCATTGAAAATAGCTATCCTATGAGAACTGATTTAAGACTTTGAAAGCTGGTTCAAGGCATTGAAATAGTCAGACTATTCACTACTAGAAATAGGGGTTTTTGTGGCTGATTTTTTTGTGGTGACTGTGAAAAGAGCCACAAAAAGCTATTTTTTTTGGCTCAAAAAGAAGACTGCCACCTAAGTAGCAACAAAAGAATAAAAATGAGCGGGACTTAAGTGAAATACACTCAAATAACCCCGCCTTTTATGGAGGAGTTTAACACAATTAGAAGTCTCTTCCTATCTTAACATTGTTCAAGCCCTAAAATCCGATCAGTTACGAGATTTGGGATAACCTCGTCAAGGAGATTTGGGATCCATCTCGATTGTCGGTCCTCCTTTCATATTCCTCGATGGATCGTGTATCCAGTTCGCATTCCTCAGCGGACTAGATTGTCTCTAGGGCGGAAGAATCAGCAGGTGTGTTCTTCCGGTTTCGTTTTTGTTGTTCCACCTCTTCAGCACTTGTTCCGATATCCAGATAATGTTTAGCTTCTGTTGATTGATGTTTATGCTTAAGGTTGGTTTTGATTTGTCTTTTGAATTGATTTTCCGTCTCAATTGTTTGCAGGGTTTCAGTATCCTTGCTTTGAAGATAAAATTATTTCTGCCCGCTGGTATGACTTCTTTACCGATTGTTGTTTTGTGTTTGTGTGGAGTTTATGCATGTTCTTTTTTGGCTTTCAGGTTTCGTTCCTGGATGCTTTTAAATGCTTACGGGTGTTTTTGCCTAATTGGTTTGATTGATGCCATTATTTCACACATGATTTATTGCTACACCGTATTTTGGGTTCGTGCATGTGTGGTTTTTTGGAGATGGCTATTATTCTTTGATGTTTCTAATGGTTTCGGTGTTTTTTTTGTAATTTTGTAGTCTGCCACAATTATTGTGATTTCCTTTTCCCAAATGGCTTGATGTCCATGCTTGGTTGATTTTGCAATATGCTGTCATTGAGGTTGTTGCAGGGGTTGACGGCCTAATGCTTCAGGTTGGTCCTGGTAATTTTTTTTTTTTTTTGTTTTTCTCTTTTTTAATGCAGTTTTTGTTTTTGCTAGTTTTGAAATGGTATATTGTTATATTGTGATTGGAGTTTATGTTGGTGTGGGATTGTGCATGTGTTGTTTTGCGGTTTAGGGTTTAGGGTTCTTGCTTTTTTTCCCAATGGCTTAGTGTTTTGGTCCAAATGCTTAGTTTTCTGTTACCATATCGTTCTTACCTATTATGTAATGGGTTGACGTTCATATTTGGTTACTTTGATAAAATACTATGGTTGAGGTTGTCATAGGGCTTCAGGGATTATTGCTTATGGTCGGTGGTGGTGTTTAATTCATTCGTGTTTATTCTTTGTTGTAAACAGTCCCTGTGTTTTTGTTGGTGGTTTGCAGCGGCCGGTGTTCGGAGGTGCTGTTGTTTTAAACGTGTACCGTAACGTTTGGGCTGTGTCCGTGCTTTGAGATATTACACCGTCCGCTTTGGTTCAATGTGTTTCTTTGAATGGGTGTGTTGTGTTTTCTTTCTTTCACACCTTTTCTGGTGCTCGTAATTTTTTTTTTTTGCTCCTATAGTCTTCCAACATCACTATATGTCCGCGAGGACGAATACATATGGTTGCAAATCTTCGGATGGTGCGATGATTACGTGTTCCGGTTCGAGATTGTTTTGATGTCCTTGCATCGTGTTTGAATTTTCGAAACTATTTTGTTATTGAATGCTCCCAGTGTGCTTGTGATGTGGATGTGGTGGGAAATGTGTGCAGATGTGGTGAAGAGTGAATTTGATGGCTCAAATTTGGTTATGCGAAGTGTGAGTGGGGCCCGGTGTCGTTGTGGTGATGCTGAGTTGGGTCGGTGTTCCAACGGCAGCTGTGGAGACCAACATGTAACATTTTGTCACTTGCCTATTGCTACTCCTAGTATCACTGCTGAGTTTAGCCGTTTTTTCTATGGAACATGGTGTCAGTTCCGCCTGTGTGCCTGGTGCGTCGAATATCTATGTGGGGGTCAGCTCCGTTGATGTCGGCGGAGACATCCCGCTGACATGGCTTCCGTTTCATGTTGTGCGAGTCGTGGTCCTTGATTTGGGGTGCTCGAAAGTTTTTTTACGGCTCAGGTTTTGAAGCCTCACGGTATATCTTCGTGGACGAATGTCATTGTTTATTTTTTTTTCCCTGAAAAAATAAACAATGACATTTCTTCTACTATTTTTCCCCTTTTGTCAGCCTCGCAAAATGGCTTCTCATAATTTCCAGCAAAGGAGCTCGCACTTGTAAAACAATATCGAGTATTTTTTTTTCTTCTACTATATGATAGAGCACGGTCTGATGATTAAAAAAAAAAAGGTAAGAAAGTGAAAGGAAGGAAAAAAAAAAAGAAAAAAAAGAAAGTTCTTATTTATTTATTTTATTACTATCTTGGATAAAAGCTATTACACAGAAAAACACTGAACATGCTATCACCACCTTTCAATGCAAACATACTCAAGCCTGACCATACTCTCACCACCATTCCCCTCACCGAATACGCTTTTATCAATAGTAGTATCTTTATTTTGAAGCCCAAAGTAGCAGTAGCTACTAGCTACACCAGGGTTGTCGGGAACCCAACCTTTCCAGCGCCACAGGAGGAGGTTAGTTTCGATGGGCACGGGATGATTTTAGATGGTTTGCCTGGTATACCATCGATACAAATGTAAACTTCAGAGAGGTATAACTGGCCATTCTTCTTGACACAGGTCAACTTGATTCGGTTGCCTCCAGTCTTGACCTCAATGACAGCCTCTATCACTACAATGTCATATAATTATGGGAGGGTAGGCCATTAATTAACAAGCTGCAATGGCCTATATATTCAGCAACACTTTGAATCCACCATCTTCAATTGTACCACCCCTTGTCGTCCTAATCCAACCGAGAGCTTTATTTTTAATTCCCACCGCACCGAGCCATGGAATTTTTTTGGGGAAGTACTTCAATCTAGTACCTGAGGAAGGAATGATTTCTTTGGCTGCCAGTAAGTCCAGCGGACCGAATATTTTTTTCAAATCTAAGCCGAACCTGAAGTAACTGGTTGGCTTAAATGGTCTGCATGTCCCATGTTTCCTCCGCTCATATCCCCAGAATGCTGGGTTACTTGTAAAGGTACGACCAGGCCAGAAAGCATTCATCTCTGGTAGGAAGGCTTGACACTGCATCCATTTGTATCAACCAACAAGGGTATCTAACGGAATAATAATAATAATAATAATAATAATAATAATAATAATAATAATAATAATAATAATAATAATAATAATAATAATAATAATAATAATAATACTTACAACTTTAGTGAAGTCAGTGATAACTGAATAACTATATGGGCAGTTAATCAACGGGACAAATAAAAGTCGAATGAATAAAATAAAAAAATAAAGTGTGCAAGCTAACACGAATGTAGCACGTACATTGCATGTACACTGCACCAGCATGTTTAGAAAATATATGAGCGACTTTAATTTATTGTTCGCTTAAGACCACATAAATGCTAAATACGACTTTGGTTACAACCACCGCTATCTTTAATGGTAATACGTATCAAGAGTAGAATTTCGTACTGATATAGTATGATTCCTCTTATCCTTTTTGTCTTACCAAAATGAATAGTGACAAATTCCGTACTTGTTAGTTTTGAGTAATAAGTAGGTATTTCAATTAGTCCTCCTCGGCTATAAATCGAAGGACCAGAAAGAAAGAAACCACCATGAAGGCTTTCTCCTCTAGGGTAACTACTACTCTTATTCTCGGTCATCGGTTATTTCATGTTTTGTCAATTCAACACAGTCTAAACATATCACTATCAAGTTGTTTAGATATGGGGGAACTCATACTGCAGAACAAGCAAGTGCAAATACATACCACAAAATTCACCATGAATTGTTTGTGGCCGGCATTGAATAACGGATATGTGTCTACTAAATGCCTTAATCGGTACCCAACTACCACTAACTTCACTAGAGTTGTAAGTGTGCTTTTGTTTCTTTAATATATACATCGACGGATGCATTGCGACGCCTTCCTATCTAAGATGCATGCTTTCTGGCCTAGTTTTACTTTATTTTCAAATAACCCAGTATGTTAGAAATAGGAAAAACATGGGAAGTTCAAGTAACCCATGTCTGAACAACTTGATAGTAATCTGGTTTCGACTGTGTTGAATTGATCAACATGAAAAAAACGATGACAAGAACAAGAAGAGTTGTTATCCTACAGAAGAAAGTTGTCATGGGGGTTTCTTTCTGATCCGTTGAACCAACAACCAAATCCTCTCAATTTCTACCCGGCGAGGGTTCATTGAAATACCTACTTATTACTTCAAGTATGATTATGTTGTCATGTCAAACATATGAGAGACCATGACTACATAGTACGACGGCCATTTCCAAATTCTTTGATAATGTTACTAATACAGGTCAACTGTATGATCAATTGTATTATTTATCTATTTATTTAATTATTAGCAATTAGTTATTTAATTAGTGACCGGATTTTCTTGTCGGTTATTTCCCGCCTGTAAGGTCGAACCGTCTAAGTTAGGGTTAGGAGTTCAGTATTTATACCCTTGTTCAGTCAGTATTACGAATCAATCAATCAGAAAATCAAGTTCAGTGTCGTGTTTTTCTTGTGTTTAGGTGTGTGTTCGTGTTCTTCTGGAGACCGTAGCTTCTTGAATTTCTACAATGAACCCTAACAAACTAGTGCTTTGATTGACTATCACCATAATCACTTGGTGATTTCATGATGACCGTATCAGCCTTTATCTTGATTCTTTTAATCAATTCAAATATGAATAGAGGAAAGATGCATATGTGATCATGGATGAATTCAAGAACGATTTATTGAAGCTCCTGATAAACTCTCTCGAACAAGCCCTCCCACTAACACAACAACAGGACGAGGAGAGCCTAGTTGCGTCGTTGCCGCCACAAGAGCAGAAGGAAAATCCACAGCAGCATGGTCGGGCACTGATCCACCACAAGATGTCAAGGTTCTACTGCAAGGACCTAACTGTGGTTGTCTAATTGGGACTGAAGTACAATGAGTCCCTAACTGTGGTCGTGTAATATGGGATGGCAACTGTCGTAGGATGAGGTTGAAGAAGAGATCTGGGTCGTCAAAATAATCATGACTGCTCCATTTGAATGATTAAATGGAACGGCGTCGTCGGGTTCAGGCGCGCAGCAGCTCAGCAAGGTCAGCAGGTTTATGCGCGTTTATTGGGTGATGTTTGCTGAGTCAGCGAGGCCGTTGTGTATTTTTGTTAATTACATTTTGACCCCTTAGTAGTATAAAAGGGTAATTGTAATTGAACCCAAGGAATTATGAAAAATATCAATACTCTCTTCTTCTGTAGATCTCATTTCCCTCCTTTCTTCGTCTTCTTCTTCTTCTCTAATTTTGATTCACTCTCCGGCCAACCTCCGGCCAAATTGACCGAGGAAACGGTCGGAAACTTCACAGGTCACATCAAGTGGTATCAAATCCAGGTTACGGAACCAAAAGAGGGTCAAAATGATGAAAAATCCTAACCAAACTTACTACTCCATGGACACTGACGGCAAGGTGATGGTGCTCGGGGAGTGCTTGAACGACCTTGACGACACCATTGATGGACTGCAAGTTCAGTTCGTGGGTTTGGAAGCAGGTATAAACACTCAATTTAAAGATTTTGGTGCAGAAATCAAATGTGACCTAGAAGCAAGTTTAGAAAAAATGGATAAGAAATTCGATGATCAGTTTAAGAAAGTCATGAATTTCTACAATGTATTAGCTAATAAACATGATAAGGAGAAATTGGCTAGTTGTTCATAGGTGATTAATGAGGAAAGTAGATCTCTTGTTTCTTCAGGAAAGAAGCATGAATGTAGTTATGCTACTACCATGAAATTACACAGTGATAGGCAGAACACTTGTGTTAAAAATTACTCTAACGGAACTAGTGCATTACCTAAAATTGAGTTACCTATGTTCAGTGGAATTGATCATGTAGGATTGCTGGTAAAGGTGGAAAGATATTTTGAAATATAGATAATGAATAATTGTCAAAGGTTGGTGCTGGTCTAACTTCATTTAGATGGAGAAGCAGATAGCTGGTTTATAGCTAGACTAAGTTCAGTGAGCTACTCTGTAGTGAATTTGCAGAACATGGACATGAGAACCTCTTTGTGGTATTTAACAAGCTAATGAAACATAAACTATGGCTGAATATCAGTCTTGGTTTGAAGCCCTGAGACCTAGAATTAAATCTATGCATCCTTGGGCCACTGAAAGGTATTTTGTGAAGAGCTTTTTGAGTGTATTAAGAGAAGATTTGCAGAAAGCAGTCCACTTACAGTTTCCAAAAACTTTATCACAAGCCAAGGCTATAGCTAGATTACACCAAGGGCATGTGGAGTCACTGGAGAAGCACCTTAACAAGAAAATCTACCACAAGAACACTAGTTGGGAAAAAAAGCATTAACAGGAGGGCCAGCTAAAGAAGAGGTTAATCACAACAAGAACTTTAGAAGACTATCAACAGTTGAGATGAAGGAAAAAGGGACAAGAAATTGTTTTGTAATTGTGATGAAGCCTACACTCGTGGTCACTAATGCCAAAAGAAGACATTGTATCCGCTCATTGGAAGTGAAGAGGAAGTGATAACTTTCCACTAAGATTTATCGGTGAGATCAACTTGAGAGGTATTTGTATCCTAAACGAGCGTTTTAGCCGGATTTCAACCCTATTTAGCCTCGAAATTCATGACTCGGTGTTTTGAGCTTCTTTATGCATAAATTCTTTATTTCACGCATTCCGAGATATGATCACCGGTTTTCGTTCGTGTTGTCTATGCAGGGACATGACTTGTGCGGGAGTCGGAAATGAAGAAGGCATGCAGGGGAAGGATCCTGGAAGGCTGAGGAAGCAGAAGAGAGCAGTGAGAGCTGCTGTCTGCGTGTCTAACTGCTAGACACGCAGCAAACACACAGGCAGACACGCAGCCCGAGGGAATTCAAGTGCAGAAACAAGCCAGAAGCCCCTGTCTACGGTATCTACCTGCCAGACACGCAACAGAGACGCAAGGAGTGAAGAGAGAGATTTTGATGGCCTGACAAATCAGTCTGCGTGTCTAACAGCAGACATGTAGGCAGACACGCAGGCAGGGAGCCTAGAGGAAATTTGGGAGCATTCAGGGGCTCTGTCTGCGTGTCTAGCTGGCAGACACGCAGACAGCACGTTTCTCGAGGTGTTTTTTTCAAGTGGAAGTTTCGTAATTTCTGAAAATATTCCAGAAGCTTCTCAGGCACTATATAAAGGGACGTCCATCGCTCGTTTCTAGACACAATACACCCAAGGAGAATTTAGAGCATCCTCGGTGAGTACGGAAGCGCGAATCCAGAATCCACGACGCTCGTTTGATCTCACTATCTATTTATTTCAGAACGTTATTATTTAATTATGTCACTTAGTAGCTAGTCTCTTTACCTAGGTTCTCGGTGAACCTAGGGTTTCGTACTCGGATACTGTTCTATGTTTTGCTTACGAATTCATGACTGCAGTTTCTTAATTCAGCAGTATTGTTCGTTATTCGGTCTTTTGACTTTTATCGTATATGCATGCTCGGATTGATCACCGATAATTGCTACAGACCCGAGCCAGTAGGTGAAAATATCTGGTTAGGGTTAGGAAGAAAAGAAAGAATTTAGCACCTTACTCTGATAGGCCGACTAGTGAAGGAGAGATAGGACTAGCCTAGAACCGTTTTACCAACTGTTAGAGAATCTAACCCAGGCCTTTAAGATAGGTTAGAAACCCTAGCAGACTTAGAACGAGTCTGCAGGCTTAGGTAGCTTAACCGGGATCCGAAAGTCTGCAAGATCGTGATAGCGTGCGAGAATTGAAAGGCTACTGCACAACTAGTACGTGGCACGAATAACAACTGTTGTGTGTTTTCATACCAAAAAAAGAACGAAAATCTGTAGGGACCTTAGGGGATCTTGGAATCTAGTATCTTAAACACTAGTTTTACAATCTAAAGCAATATTCAAGAAAACGTCTACAATAATATTTACTTTCAGTTATTTATATGAGTACTTAGATCGTAATCATAATCTCACTACTCCTCCTTTTTACACTATGATAGTTAAACATGACTTCTAGAAAAGACCTGAAATCATTCTTCATGGGAACAATAAGCCGAGTTGAAATACCCCCGATATTACCTGATCCGTACACTTGCGATAAAACGCTAATTTGTGCATCAATAAGTCAATGAAGTGGAAGATGAGAGCCAGGAAATCAATTTAGAAGAGCTTCAATTGACAAAGACTCCTGTAGGAATCTCACTACATACAATGTCAGGGTTTACTTGAGCAGACACTATTAGGATTTCTGGCGACATCAATGGTAAATTATTTCACATACGGATTGATACTGGTAGCACTCATAATTTCATAGATCAAAACACTGCCAAGAGAGTGGGGTGCAGGGCACAAGGAGCTAAGGAGATGGAGGTGTCTGTTGCTGATGGGAGTGTTATCCACTGCAGTGATGTGTGTCAACAAGTGATCATGCAGCAGAAGAAATGCTCCATTGTCACTGATCTAAGAATTTTACCTCTTGGAGGTTGTGACATTGTCTTAGGAGCTCAATGGTTGAAAGAAGTAAGTCATGTAACTATTGACTTGAATAAAAGGGCTTTTGGATTCAAACATCATTGAGTAAAGCTAATGCTGTTTGCAAGTACCAAAACCAATACAATGTCTGAGGTGCAATTAAATGTGTTGCAGAAATACTGTCCACAATCATTACAAGGCCTCACAGCACAACTGTACCAGGTCTCTATGGTAGAAGAACAGGTAGCTGTACCTACTCAGTTGCAGCCATTGCTGCAACACTATGCTGACATTTTTGCAGAACCTACTGAGCTACCTCCAAAAAGGATTCAAGACCATCATATCCCTCTCCAGGAAGAAGCCCAGCCAGTGTGTCTAAGGCCATATTGTTGGAATAGATGCCCTAGAGGCAATCTAGTTTAGTATGAATTTATTCTGCCTAGAACATTAATTGTATTATTTAATGGATATTTAATATAATGAAGTCCTTAGATTTACAATTGTGTTGTTTATCTTAAATATCCCTAGTCCAGTATAATGATTAATGGGACAATCATCTATAGACTAGTATGGGGTTGAATTGATATGGAGATATCATGATCCAACACATGGGTGTGCATTAAGGGTAATGGTGCACCAGATTGACCCATCTACGAGAAGGTTGCATACACGTTATGTTAAGTCACAAGTGCTTCTCGTGGTGCAATGGTATTGTCATCCTTTTCCTAGAAGTCGCTAGATATTCTAGTTGTGAATTATTGTGATTTTGGTAGCGTTAAGCGCTACACCGTAACTTGGTAGTTATTAAGGCGTGTACCGGATACAATAAGAAGCAAGCTTAGAGATCGTAGTGGACGTAGATATAATTTTTCCCTCCCACATAACGGGATCAAATATCCTAGGCCACTCGAGGGATAGTGCTTATAGAATGTCTGGCCAGACTCAAATAAATCAATATAGGATATTAATGTTATTTGCACGAATAAGGCTATTCCCATGGATCGAGAAACTATGGATTGGATATACGAGTGTGACTTGGATGTCTCGTGTCCAATCCGGATACAGAGACAAAGGGATGAGACAACTACGTGTACAAGGTTGGTCGTATGACTATTCTATTAGTTGGCTAGAATGGATGTTTTGCTAGAAAATATTGCTACCAACTTGATAGAAACTATTGGGTCACACGCTATATAGAGTTGAACTAGATTTTGGAATTAATTAATAGGATCAATTAATTAGAAGGATCACTTTGCAACACCTTGCAAACTTAGTAGGACTAATTTGCAAGGAAGGGACTAAACTGAATTCTAGTAGAACTAGAATGGGTCCTTTAGGTAGTTTTACAAGGATTTGTTGGACTATATAAATGATGCTCCTTCCTTCCTTCCCACTCTTATGAGCCTTTAGTTCATAACTTGAGTGGGAGAGAACAAAAAAGAGAGAGCCAGCAAGCAAGAGGGACCAGTCCGCCCCCTTGCCGCCGCCCCATCCCGTCGGCCCAAACAAGGAGGCCGCCCCTCCTTGTTTCCTCGCGTTGTGTGATTTCTTCTTCCTCTTCCTCCATTCCGGGCTAGCACAAAGGAGAAGGAAGATCTAGATCTCAACTCTAGGCGTGGATCAACAATAGAGAACGTGACACAATTCACGTTACAAGTCATCACAGGAGAAACCCTAAGGCATGTAACTTGATTTCTTCCCTTAACATCGTTATGTCACTTGTCCTGTGATCCTTGGAGGGTATTGCATGGGTAATATTTGTTTTTCCTCTGCGTATCCATGATCAAAAACCTACAGTGGTATTAGTGCCACAGGTCCTAGAGCATGAACGTGGTTTATGTGTTACATTTTGATAGTTTTACACTTGAAATTTATTTTTTATCGCGTAAAACAAGACAAATTAAGCATATGATGCAATTTGTCAATAATCCATCATAACAAGACCTATTTTTTGCATTGGATGCATCAATTAGTGAGTTTGAGAAATTTTAGGATCTTAGATCTAGGGTTTGGGCATCCTATGGAAAGAAAGAGTTCATTTCATACAAGGAAACAACCAAACTTGGGAACCAAGCAAGGGAGTTGTTTTAGAAACAACTCCCAAAGGAGGTTCAGAACCCAAGAGGACCGCCCCTCCTTGCTTGCTGCCCAAGCAAGGGACGGCCAAGGGGTCGGGGCAGCCCTAGCCCACGGCCTAGCCGTGTGGGCTAGGGCCCGGCCGGCCCAAGGCCTTTGCGGTCCTCTTTTGGGGTCCGGGCAATTTGATTGTTGGGTCTCATGGACCGTTTTAACCCTAGAAAATCCTAAAATCAATTAAAGTTGACCAAGCGCGTTAAAATTGGATTTTAAATGTGTATGTGCAAATCGCATGGTGATTGGATATGGCTTTAGGATGTGGTTTGGTGTGATTGTTTATTTTTGTGGTTTGGTTACGGCCTGCGAGCTGATGAATTATTTGTAATAATTAATTAGGTTTTTATGGCCTGCGAGCCATTTTTTTCTCAACTTGAGAGATTTATTTTATTTAGTATAGTTGATACCTAGTGCTAGACAGAGTAGATAGTTAGCCAAGATTGAAGAAACGAAGCCCAAAGCCAAAGGGATCCACAAAAGATTGAGCATGGAGGATTCCACATGACTATGAATGATGGACCAAAATATGAAGGCGCATGGAGATGTGTTTGCTTTTAGGGTTCATAGACAATTCCATTGGCTTGGAATTATCTTAGTCTAGAAAATGCCATATTCACATCACGTTTTATTTTGTTTTGTGGTTGTTTATTTTATTGTCTTATTATTTTTTGGTTGGTGTATGGCTGATGCATGCAATTAGGATAATAAGATAATTAGACAACCCCGATCCATTATTTGGAGTTGTGCCCAAACTCAAATAGATAGATTAGTTGATATGGATCAACAAAAACAATTAAAATTGAATTGAAAAATCCCTCAAAATTCAAATATGTGTTCTTGCCTTCTCGTTATTTAAACACTCATTATCATCATGATTCATCAAGTTCGCGTGTGCCAAACCATGGCGACTTGATTCGTAATGATGGAATGCGATGGCACAAGCAAGTAATGTGCAATTGTTTAGATAAGAGGTTGAACACAACTAGGCTATTAATATGATTAAAACCTATAGGCAATCAACTGGGATTATCCATACGAATGGATAAATAAGGAGTTATTTACCCAATTGAACCAAGAGTTGCATGAAGATGCAATTGGAATTGTTCCTACCTAAAGTAGTCAAATTATGGGTGACTTGCCAAAGAAAGCTCATAAGGAGATGAAACATGGATCTTGGCCCACTAGAAAATATAAGGATATTTTCTGCATTAATATCTTGAGGGTTATTAATCCGTAGAAAAATAGTGGGAGCTATATTTGATAAACTAGCCATTATTGAATATAGTCAAAAATTCACAAATACTAAAACTTTCGTATTTTCCTTTTGTAGAATTCCAAATGGCAAACAACTTATCGAGTTCACAACATTCCCTACGATCTGTCCTTGAGAAGGACAAGCTCTCTAGAACCAACGTCCTTGATTGGTACATAAACTTGATAATCGTTCTCAAGCAAGAGAAGAAACTGTACGCAATAGAGGAGCAAGTTCCTGCAGGTCCAGAGAACAATACCCCTGCAGCCCTAAAAGCGTATCAAAAGCGTGTTGATGACGCTAATGATGCGGCCTGCCTTATGCTATCTGAAGCAGCTCTTCCAAGAGCAGGCAAGGGTATAGAGGTATGAGGTCTCTAAGGCATTGATCAAGTGTCATCTAGAAAAAGGGAACCCGGTGGGACCCCATGTAATCTGTATGATCGGGTACATGGAGAATCTCGCCCGACTGGGGTTCCCGGTCGGCCAAGAGTTGGCAACCGATCTCGTGTTGCAATCGTTGCCCGAGAGTTATGGACAATTCATCATGAACTATAACATGAACGAGATCGTGAAACCACTGCAAGATTTGCTCAATATGTTGAGGACAGCTGAACAAAGCATCAACAAGGGTAAGTGCAAGGCCAATATGATGGTACAAAAAGGAAAGGCAAAAGGTTTGCCTCATCCTCCAAGGGAAAAGGCAAGTCAGTTGCCAAGTCCAAGGAACCTACCCTTAAGCCTGTTGGTGGGATTGCCAAAGGTGTGACTAAAGGAGAGTGTCACTACTGCAGTCAGCCTGGACATTAGGGAAGGAACTGCCACAAATATCTGGAGGACAAGAGGCTTTGGATATTGATTCCACCACCCTCATGTATTTTTGTTGTAGATGTCAATTGAACTGTCTCTACATTATGGGTATTAGATACTTGATGTGGATTTCACATTTGTCGAAATGTGCAGGATCTAAAGAGAAGTAGAAGATTGGCTAAAGGGGAGATAGATCTGCGCGTTGGGAATGGAGCAAAAGTTGTTGCGTTGGTTGTGGGCGTGTGCGAGCTATCTCTGCCTTCAGGATTAGTTTTAGAATTAAATAATTGCTGTTTTGTGCCTGCTATGAGCAGAAACATTATTTCTATTTCTTGTTTTGACAAGGAAAGTTTTATTATTTCAATAAAGAATAATTGTTGTTCCTTTTATTTTAATAATATTCACTATTTTAGTGCGCAATTATTTAATGGACTGTATGTCATTGATCTAAGCAATCATGTCTACAACATTAATACCAAGAGGATTAAAATACATGATTTAAATCATGCTTACTTATGGCACTGTCATTTCGGCCATATAAATGAGAAACGTGTATCTAGACTCCATAAGGATGGACTACTAGACTCATTTGATTTTGAATTATATGAGACATGTGATTCTTGTTTATTGGGAAAAATAACAAAGTCCCATTTCAATAAGAAAGGTGAGAGGACTACTGAGCAATTGGCGCTCATACATAATTATGTGTGTGTGCCATTTTCCACGCCTGCAAGGGGTGGTTATGTCTACTTCATTACATTTACTGATGATTACAGTAGATATGGATTTGTGTACCTTATGAAGGCCAAATTCGAATCATTTTAAATGTTCAAAGAATTCAAAAGTGAAGTAGAGAAGCAACTTGGCAAAAGTATCAAGTCTCTACGATCAGATCGTGGAGGAGAATACTTGAGCCAAGAGTTTGACGACTATCTAAGAGAGTCTAGGATCGTGTCCCAACTCACTCCACCCGGAACGCCACAATGGAATGGCGTGTCTGAGAGGAGGAATAGAACACTATTGGATATGGTTCGATCTATGATGTGTCAAACCAATCTTACATTATCATTTTGGGGCCACGCTGTATTAAGTGCAGCTTTCACCATTAACCGTGTTCCATCTAAATCAGTCATGAAGACACCACATGAGATGTGGAGTGGGAGGTGTCCCACACTGTCGTTCATGAGGGTTTGGGGCTGTGATGTCTTTGTAAAAAGTTTACAATCAGACGAGCTAGGGCCAAAGTTGGATAAGTGTAAATTTGTGGGGTACCCTAAGGGAACTAAGGGTTACTACATCTACAATCCAACCGAGAACAAAGTGCTTTTTGCTCGGACCGGCGTGTTTCTAGAAAGAGAATTTTTCTCTGAAGAAGCAAGTGGGAGGTCTGTAGAACTTGAAGAGATTCAAGAAACACAAATCACTAACCGATTATGGAACATGAACAGGAACCACAAGCAGTTGTGGTACAGCCTGTTCAGGTAACACAATAGCTTCGTAGATCGAGTAGAGTGCGCCAGGAACCCGAGAGGTTTGGACTTCTCGTGACCGATTCAGGTGACACAATGATCATAGATGATGAGCCTAATACCTATGAAGAGGCCATGAAAGGGACAGACACTCAGAAGTGGAGAAGCCATGAGATCCGAGGTGGAATCCACGTATACCAACAAAGTATGGACTTTGGTGGAACCACCCGAACGGGCCAGCCCATAGGGTGCAAGTGGGTCTTCAATAACAAGATCGACATGGATGGTAATGTGATTACCTATAAGGGCCGGTTGGTGGATAAAGGATTCAGACAGACTCATGGTATTGACTATGACGAAACCTTTTCACCAGTCGCTATGAACAAATCTCTCCGAATCCTACTTTCAATTGCAGCATACTACGACTATGAGATTTGACAGATGGATGTCAAAACAGCATTCCTTTATGGGAATCTCCTCGAGGATATGTATATGATACAACCGGAGGGTTTTGAAGATCCAAAGCAAGCCAACAAAGTCTGTACGCTGCAGCGATCCATTTATGGATTGAAGCAAGCTTCTAGGAGTTCGAATCGACATTTTGATGAAGTAGTCAAAGAGTTTGGCTTCATCAGTAACGAATATGTGTGTCTAAAAGAAGGTTAGTGGGAGCTTGTAGCTTTTCTGGTCTTATATGTGGATGACATACTACTCATTGGAAACGAAGTTCCCATGCTGCAATATGTTAAAGATTGGCTAAAGAAGTTTTTTTCAATGAAGGACTTAGGGGAAGCAGCCTATATACTCGGTATAAAGATCTATGGAGATAGATCTAAGAGACTTCTAGGCCTAATTCAGAGTACATATATTGACAAGGTGTTGAAGCGGTTCCACATGCAAGATTCCAAGAAAGGATTCTTGCCCATGTCACATGGAATCACTCTTTCGAAGAGTGGTTGTCTTTCCAATGAGATTGAGAAGGAACGCATGAGTAAAATTCCCTATGCCTCGACCATAGGATCTATCACGTACGCCATGTTATGTACTAGACCGGATGTGTCATATGCCTTAAGTATGACAAGCAGATACCAATCCAATCCGGGTGAGAGTCGCTGGATTGTAGTCAAGAACATCCTGAAGTACTTGAGAAGAACTAAGGATGCTTTCTTGATATTTGGCGGCGAGGAAGAGTTGCGTGTAAAGGGTTACACGGATGCAAGCTTCCAAACCGACAGACAGACTTTAGATCACAGTCAGGATATGTGTTTTGCCTGAATGGAGCAGGGGTGAGCTTGAAGAGTTCCAAGCAAGAGACGGTGGCTGATTCTACAACAGAGGCTGATTACATTACTGCAAATGGCGCAGCAAAGTAAGTTGTTTGGATCATAAAGTTTGTTTCTGAACTTGGTGTGGTTCCTAGCATTGCGGATCAAGTCGAGTTGTACTGTGACAACACCGGGGCGATCGCGCAATCAAAGGAACCCAGGTCGCACCATAAATCCAAGCACGTGCTTAGGATGTTCCATGTAATTCGAGATATTATCGATAGAGGAGACGTTCGGATATGCAACATTCCTACAGATGAGAATCTGTCAGATCCACTTACAAAGCCGCTTGTGCAGTGGAAGCATGAAGGGCACACTAGGAGCATGGGTATAAGAGATGCGTCAGATTGGCTCTAGTGCAAGTGGGAGACTGTTGGAATAAATGCCCTAGAGGCAATCTAGTTTAGTATTAATTTATTCTGGCTACAACATTCATTGTACTAGTTATTGGATATTTAATATAATGAAGTCCTTAGATTTAAAATTGTGTTGTTTATCTTAAATATACCTAGTCCAGTATAATGATTAACGGGAAAATTATCTATAGACTAGTATGGGGTTGGATTGATATGGAGATTTCATGATCCAAGACATGGGTATGCCTTAAGGGTAATGGTGCACCAGATTGACCCATCTCCGAGAAGGCTACATACACGTTATGTTAAGTCACAAGTGCTTCTCGTGGTGCAATGGTATTGTCTGTAGGGTTTTGATTCATGGATTGCACAACGGAAGCATAAAAAAACATAAACCATGCAAAACCCTCCATGGATCACAAGTCAAGAGACATAACGATGGTAAGGGTTAGAAAACATAAACACACCTTTGGGTTCTCCTTGATGACTTCAAACGCGAATTGTGTCACGTTCTCTATAGTTGATCCACGCCTAGAGTTGATCCTAGAACTCCCAACTCCTTGGTGCTAGCCCGGAAGAGGAAGAGGAAGAAGAAATCACGCAAAACGAGACCCAAAGGAGGGTATCGGCTTCCTTTGGCCGACGGGGACGGGGCGGCGGCAAGGGGGCGGTTCGGGCCTCCTTGTTGCTTGCTCTCTCTCCTTTTGTTCTCTCCGACTCTTGTTATGTTCACTAATGAGCATAAGTTATGTGGGAAGGAAGGAAGGAAGGTCCTTTATATAGTCCAACAACTCCTTGTTAACTACCTAAAGGACTTATTCTAGTCCTACTAGAATTCAATTTAGTCCCTTCCTTGCAAATTAGTCCCTACTAAGTTTGCATGGGTTTGCAAAGTGATCCTTCTAATTAATTAATCCAATAAATTAATTCCCAAATCTAGTTCAACTCTATGTAGCGTGTGACCCCATAGGTTCTATCTAGTTGGTAGCAACTATTTGCTAATATGGAGCGGTCTCTAGCAAAACATCCATTCTAGCCAACTAATAGAATAGTCATCTTGACAACCTTTGTACAAGTAATTGTATCATCCCTTTGTCTCTATATCCGGATTGGACACGAGACATACAAGTCACACTCGTATATCCAATCCATAGTTTCTCGATCCATGGGAATAGCCTTATTCGTGCAAATAACATCAATATCCCATATTGATTTATTTGAGTCTGGCCAGACATTCTATAAGCACTATCCCTCGAATGGCCTAGGATATTTGCTCCCGTTATGTGGGAGGGACAAATCCTCTGTACTCCCACTACGATCTCTAAGCTTGCTTCTTATTGTATCCAGTACACGCCTTTATAACTACCCAGTTACGGTGTAGCGTTTAACGCTACCAAGATCACAATAATCCACAACTAGAATATCTAGTGACATCAAGTCTAAGGATGACAATACCATTGTACCGCGAGAAGCGCTTGTGACTCAACATAACATGTATGTAGCCTTCTCGGAGATGGGTCAATCCAGTGCAACATTCCCTAATGCACACCTATGTGTTGGATCTTGATATCTCCATATCAATCCAACCCCATACTAGTCTATAGATGATTGTCCCATTAATCATTATACTTGACTAGGGATATTTAAGATAAACAACACAATTGTTAATCCAAGGACTTCATTATATTAAATATCCAATAAATAATAAATGAATTTCTAGCCACAAATAGTTCATACTAAACTAGATTGCCTCTAGGGAATCTATTCCAACAGTCTCCCATTTGCACTAGAGCCAATCTGGCGCATCTCGTATGCCCATACTCCTAGTGTGCCCTTCATGCTTCCATTGCGTCAGAGGCTTCGTAAGCGGGTCTGACAGATTATCATCTATAGGAATCTTGCATATCCGAACGTCTCCTCTATCGATTATATCTCGAATCAGATGAAACTTCCTGAGCACGTGCTTGGACCTCTGGTGCGATCTGGGTTCCTTTGATTGCGCGATCGCCCAAGTGTTGTCACAGAACAACTCCACTGGATCCGCAATGCTAGGGACCACACCAAGTTCAGAAACAAACTTTCTGATCCAAACAGCCTCCTTTGTTGCGCCATTTGCAGCAATGTACTCAGCCTCTGTTGTAGAATCAGCTACCGTCTCTTGCTTGGAACTCTTCCAGCTCACCGCTGCTCCATTCAGGCAAAACACATATCCCGATTGTGATCTAAAGGCATCTCTTTCGGTTTGGAAGCTTGCATCAGTGTAACCCCTTACACGCAACTCTTCCTTACCGCCAAATATCAAGATAGCATCCTTAGTTCTTCTCAAGTACTTTAGGATGTTCTTGACTGCAATCCAGTGACTCTCACCTTGATTGGATTGGTATCTGCTTGTCATACTCAAGGCATATGACACATCAGGTCTAGTACATAACATGGCGTACATGATGGATCCTATGGCTGAGGCATAGGGGATTCTACTCATGCGTTCCTTCTCAATCTCATTGGAAGGACAACCACTCTTTGCAAGAGTGATTCCATGTGACATGGGAAAGAATCCCTTCTTGGAATCTTGCATGTTGAACCGTTTCAACACCTTGTCAATATATGTACTTTGACTTAGGCCTAGCAACCTCCTAGATCTATCTCTATAGATCTTTATACCGAGTATATAGGCTGCTTCCCCTAAGTCCTTCATTGAGAAACACTTTCCTAGCCAATCTTTCACAGATTGCAGCATGGGAATGTCGTTTCCAATGAGTAGTATGTCATCCACATACAAGACCAGAAAAGCTACAGAGCTCCCACTAACCTTCTTGTAGACACAAGACTCATCTTCGTTTCTGATGAAGCCAAACTCTTTGACTACTTCATCAAAACGTCGATTCCAACTCCTAGAATCTTGCTTCAATCCATAAATGGATCGTTGCAGCTTACAGACTTTGTTGGCTTGCTTTGGATCTTCAAAACCCTCCGGCTATATCATATACACGTCCTCGAGGAGATTCCCATAAAGGAATGCTGTTTTGACATCCATCTGCCAAATCTCATAGTCGTGGTATGCTGCAATTGCAAGTAGGATTCGGATGGATTTGGTCATAGCGACTGGTGAAAAGGTTTCATCATAGTCAATACCATGAATCTGTCTGAATCCTTTAGCCACCAATCGGCCCTTATAGGTAATCACATTACCATCCATGTCGATCTTCTTCTTGAAGACCCATTTGCACCCTATGGGCCGCAACCCATTGGGTGGTTCCACCAAAGTCCATACTTTGTTGGTGTACATGGATTCCATCTCGGATCTCATGGCTTCCAGCCACTTCTGTGAGTCTGGGCCACTCATGGCCTCCTCATAGGTAGTAGGCTCATCATCTATGAGCATCGTGTCGCCGGAATCGGTTACGAGAAGTCCATACCTCTCGGGTTCCTGGCGCACTCTACTAGATCTACGAAGCTCTTGTGTTACCAGAACAGGTTGTTCCACAACTGCTTGCGGTTCTTGTTCATGTTCCATAATCGGTTCAGTGATTTGTGGTTCTTGAACCTCTTAAAGTTCTACATTCCTCCCACTTGCTTCTTTAGAGACAAATTCTCTTTCTAGAAACACGCCGGTCCGAGCAACAAACACTTTGTTCTCGGTTGGATTGTAGAAATAGTATCCCTTAGTTTCCTTAGGGTTCCCCACAAATTTACACTTATCCTATTTCGGCCCTAGCTTGTCTGATTGTAAACGTTTTACATAGACATCGCAGCCCCAAATCCTCATGAACGACAGTGTGGGACGCCTCCCACTCCACATCTCATATGGTGTCTTCATGACTGATTTAGATGGAACACGGTTAATCGTGAAAGCTACACTTAATAGAGCGTAGCCCCAAAATGACATTGGAAGATCAGTTTGACACATCATAGATCGAACCATATCCAATAGGGTTCGATTCCTCCTCTCGGACACGCCATTCCATTGTGGCGTTCCGGGTGGAGTGAGTTGGGACACGATCTAACACTCTCTAAGATAGTAGTCAAACTCTTGGCTTAAGTATTCTCCTCCACGATCTGATCGTAGAGCCTTTATACTTTTGCCAAGTTGCTTCTCTACTTCATTCTTGAATTCTTTGAACACTTCAAAGGATTCGGATTTTTTTTGCCCTCATAAGGTACACAAATCCATATCTACTGTAATCATCAGTAAATGTAATGAAGTAGACATAACCACCCCTGGCAGGCGTGGCAAATGGCCCACACACATCAGTATGTATGAGTGCCAATTGCTCACTAGTCCTCTCACCTTTCTTATTGAAAGGGGACTTTGTCATTTTTCCCAATAAACAAGCCTCACATGTCTCATATGATTCAAAATCAAATGAGTCTAGTAATCAATCCTTATGGAGTCTAGATACACGTTTCTCATTTATGTGGCCTAAACGACAGTGCCATAAATAAGCAGGATTTAAATAATTTATTTTAATCCGCTTGGTATTAATGTTGTAGACAGGATTGCTTAGATCAAGGACATAAAGTCCATTAAATAATTGCGCACTAAAATAGTGAGTATTATTTAAATAACAGGAACAACAATTGTTCTTTATTGAAATAATAAAACAATCCTTGTCCAAACAAGAAATAGAAATAATGTTTCTGCTCATAGCAGGCACAAAATAGCAATTATTTAATTCTAAAACTAATCATGAAGGCAGAGATAGCTCGCACACGCCTATGGCCAACACAGCAACCTTTGCTCCATTCCCAACGCGTAGATCAACCTCTCCTTTAGCCAATCTTCTACTTCTCTTTAGATCCTTCATATTTCAACAAATATAAGATCCACATCCAGTATCTAATACCCATGATGTAGAGACAGTTAAATTGACATCTACAACAAAAATACCTGGTGGTGGTGGAATCACTATTCCAAGCCTCTTGTCCTCCAGATAATTTGGGCAGTTCCTCCTCCAGTGTCCAGGCTGACTGCAGTAGTGACACTCACCTTTAGTCATGGCCTTGGCAATGCCACCAACAGGCTTAAGGGCAGGTTCCTTGGACTTGGCAACTGACTTGCCTTTGCCCTTGGAGGAAGAGGCAAACCTTTTGTCCTTTCCTTTCTGTACCATCATTATGGCCTTGCCCTTACCCTTTTTGATGCTCTGTTCAGCCGTCCTCAACATGTTGAGTAAATCTGGCAGTGGTTTAACGATCTCGTTCATGTTATAGTTCATAATGAACTGTCCATAACTCTCAGGCAACGATTGCAACACGAGATTGGTTGCCAACTCTTGGCCGACCGGGAACCCCAGTCGGGCGAGATTCTCCAAGTACCCGATCATTCGGAGTACATGGGGTCCCACCGGGTTCCCTTCTGCCAGATGACATTTGAACAGTGCCTTTGAGACCTCATACCTCTCTACCCTCGCCTTCTCTTGGAAGAGCTGCTTTAGATGTTCGATCATATCGACAGCATTCATGTTTTCGTGTTGCTTCTGAAGCTCAGAAGTCATGGTGCAAAGCATTAGGCAGGCCGCATCATTAGCGTTATCAACACGCTTTTGATACGCCTTTAAGGCAGCAGGTGTTTGGTTCTCGGGACCATCTGGAACATGCTCCTCTATTGCGTACAGTTTCTTCTCTTGCTTGAGAACAATTCTCAAGTTTCTGTACAAATCAAGAAAGTTGGTTCCAGAGAGCTTGTCCTTCTCAAGGACAGATCGTAGGGAATGTTGTGAACTCGATGAGTTGTTTGCCATTTGGAATTCTACAAAAGGAAAATACGCAAGTTTTAGTATTTGTGAATTTTTGACTATATTCAATAATGGCTAGTTTATCAAATATAGCTCCCACTATTTTTCTACAGATTAATAACCCTCAAGATATTAATGCAGAAAATATCCTTATATTTTCTAGTGTGCCAAGATCCATCTTTCATCTCCTAATGAGCTTGCTTTGGCAAGTCACCCATAATTTGACTACTTTAGGTAGGAACAATTCCAAATGCATCCCATATGCAACTCTTGGTTCAATTGGGCAAATAACTCCTTATTTATCCATCTATATGGATAATCCCAATTGATTGTCTCTAGGTTTCTTAATCAAATTAATAGCCTAGTTGTGTTCAACCTCTTATCTAAACAATTGCACATTGTTACGTGCCATCACATTCCATTATTATGAACCAAGTCGCCATGCTTTGGCACGCACGAACTTGATAAATAATGATGATAATGAGTGTTTAAATAACGAGAAGGCATGAACACAATATTTGAATTTTGAGGGATTTTAAATTCAATTTTAATTGTTTTGTTGATCAATATCAACTAATCTATCTATTTGAGTTTGGGCACAACTCCAAATAATAGATCCGGGTTGTCTAATTATCTTATTATCCTAATTGCATGCATCATCCATACACCAATCACACAAATAATAAGACATTAAAATAAACAACCACAAAACAGAAATTAAACGTGATGTGGATATGGCCTTTTTCTAGACTAAGATAATTCCAAGCCAATGGAATTATCTATGAACCCTAAAGCAAACACATCTCCATGCGTCTTGATCTTTTGGTCCATCCTTCATAGTCTGGTGGAATGCTCCATGCTCCATGCTCCATCTTTTGTGGCTTGTTTTCTCCAATCTTTGCTAACAATCTACTTTATCTAGCACTAGCTAATATCTATACTAAATAAAATAAATCTCACAAGTTGAGAAAGAAAATGGCACGCAGGCCATAGAACCCTAATTAATTATTACAATTAATTGATCAGCTCGCAGGCCGTAAAACCAAACCACAAAATTAAACATCCACATCAAACCACATCCTAAGGCCATATCCAATCACCATGCGATTTGCACATAAACAGTTAAAATCCAATTTTAACGCGCTTGGTCAATTTTAATTGATTTTAGGATTTTCTAGGGTTAAAAGGGTCCATGGGCCCAACAATCAAATTGCCCGGGCCCAACAAAGTGAACCACAAGGCCCTAGGGCCGGCCCGGCCCAAAACCCACAAGGCTAGGCCCGCGGGTTAGGGTCGCCCGGCCCCTTGGGCGGCCAATCTTGGGCGGCAAGCAAGGGGGGCGGTCCCTAGGGGGGCCGAACCTCCTTGAGGGAGTTGTTTCCAAAACAACTCCCTTGCCTGGTGCCCAAGTTTGGTTGTTTCCTTGTTTTGGAAGAACTCCTTCTTCCCCAAGGATGCCCAAACCCTAGATCTAAGATCCTAAAATTTCTCAAACTCACCAATTCATGCATCCAATGCAAAAATTGGATCTTGTTATGATTAATTGTTGACAAATTGCATCCCATGCTTGATTTGTCTTGTTTTACGCGATAAACAATCAAATTAAGGTGTAAAAAAACTAAAACGTAACACATAAACCACGTTTATGCTCTACGACCTGTGGCTGTGATACCACTGTAGGGTTTTGATTCATGGATTGCACAACGGAAGCATAAACAAACATAAACCATGCAAAACCCTCCAAGGATCACAAGTCAAGAGACATAACGATATTAAGGGTTAGAAATCATAAACACACCTTTGGGTTCTACTTGATGACTTCAAACGCGAATTGTGTCACGTTCTCTATAGTTGATCCACGCCTAGATTTGATCCTAGATCTCCCAACTCCTTGGTGCTAGCCCGGAAGAGGAAGAGGAAGAAGAAATCACGCAAAACGAGACCCAAAGGAGGGTCTCGGCCTCCTTTGGCCGACGGGGACGGGGCGGCGGCAAGGGGGCGGTTCGGGCCTCCTTGTTGCTTGTTCTCTCTCCTTTTATTCTCTCCCACTCTTGTTATGTTCACTAATGAGCATAAGTTATGTGGGAAGGAAGGAAGGAAGGTCCTTTATATAGTCCAACAACTCCTTGTTAACTACCTAAAGGACTTATTCTAGTCCTACTAGAATTCAATTTAGTCCCTTCCTTGCAAATTAGTCCCTACTAAGTTTGCAAGGGTTTGCAAAGTGATCCTTCTAATTAATTAATCCAATTAATTAATTCCCAAATCTAGTTCAACTCTATGTAGCGTGTGACCCCATAGGTTCTATCTAGTTGGTAGCAACTATTTGCTAATATGGAGCGGTCTCTAGCAAAACATCCATTCTAGCCAACTAATAGAATAGTCATCTTGACAACCTTTGTACAAGTAATTGTCTCATCCCTTTGTCTCTATATCCGGATTGGACACGAGACATATAAGTCACACTCGTATATCCAATCCATAGTTTCTCGATTTATGGGAATAGCCTTATTCGTGCAAATAACATCAATATCCCATATTGATTTATTTGAGTCTGGCCAGACATTCTATAAGCACTATCCCTAGAGTGGCCTAGGATATTTGCTCCCATTATGTGGGAGGGACAAATCCTCTCTACGTCCACTACGATCTCTAAGCTTGCTTCTTATTGTATCCAGTACACGCCTTTATAACTACCCAGTTACGGTGTAGCGTTTAACGCTACCAAGATCACAATAATCCACAACTAGAATATCTAGTGATTTCAAGTCTAAGGATGACAATACCATTGTACCGCGAGAAGCGCTTGTGACTCAACATAACATGTATGTAGCCTTCTCGGAGATGGGTCAATCCAGTGCAACATTCCCTAATGCACACCTATGTGTTGGATCGTGATATCTCCATATCAATCCGACCCCATACTAGTCTATAGATGATTGTCCCATTAATCATTATACTTGACTAGGGATATTTAAGATAACTAACACAATTGTAAATCCAAGGAATTCATTATATTAAATATCCAATAAATAATAAATGAATTTCTAGCCAAAAATAATTCATACTAAACTAGATTGCCTCTAGGGCATCTATTCCAACATTGTCATCCTTAGACTTGAAGTCGCTAGATATTCTAGTTGTGGATTATTGTTATTTTGGTAGCGTTAAACGCTACACCGTAACTGGGTAGTTATAAAGGCGTGTACCGGATACAATAAGAAGAAAGCATAGAGGTCGTAGTGGACGTAGATAGAATTTGTCCCTCCCACATAACGGGAGAAAATATCCTAGGCCACTCGAGGGATAGTGCTTATAGAATGTCTGGCCAGACTCAAATAAATCAATAAAGGATATTGATGTTATTTGCACGAATAAAGCTATTCCCATGGATCGAGAAACTATGGATTGGATATACGATTGTAACTTGAATGTCTCGTGTCTAATCCGGTTATAGAGATAAAGGGATGAGACAACTACTTGTAAAAGGTTTGTCGTATGACTATTCTATTAGTTGGCTAGAATAGATGTTTTGCTAGAAACCGCTCCATATTAGCAAATTGTTGCTACCAACTAGATAGAACCTATGGTGTCACACGCTCTATAGAGTTGAACTACATTTGGGAATTAATTAATATGATTAATTAATTAGAAGGATCACTTTGCAACACCTTGCAAACTTAGTAGGACTAATTTGCAAAGAAGGGACTAAACCGAATTCTAGTAGGACTAGAATGGGTCCTTTAGGTAGTTCAAAAGGATTTGTTGGACTATATAACGGATTTTCCTACTTCCTTCCCACACATATGAGCCTTTAGTTCATAACTGGAGTGGGAGAGAACAAAAAGGAGAGAGCAAGCAAGCAAGAGGGACCCGTCTGCCCCCTTGCCGCCGCCCCATCCCGTCGGCCCAAACAAGGAGGCCGCCCCTCCTTGTTTCCTCGCGTTGTGTGATTTCTTCTTCCTCTTCCTCCATTCCGGGCTAGCACAAAGGAGAAGGAAGATCTCGATCTCAACTCTAGGCGTGGATCAACTATAGAGAAGGTGACACAATGCACGTTACAAGTCATCAGAGGAGAAACCCTAAGGTGTGTAACTTGATTTCTTCCCTTACCATTGTTATGTCTCTTGTGTTGTGATCCTTGGAGGGTATTGCACGGAGAATATTTGTTTTTCCGATGCGTATCCATGATTAAAACCCTATACATATAGGTACCCTCACATACAGAAAAATGAAATGGAGAGGATGGTGAAGGAAATGTTACAATGTTGAACTATTAAATCTTGTACTAGCCCGTTTAATAAAATTGTACTATTGGTGAAGAAGAAAGATGGCTCTTGGCGTTTTTTGTGTTGATTATAGGGGACTCAATGAGATCACCATTGAGAACAAGTTTCCTATTTGTGTAATTGATGAATTGATGGATGAGCTTAAGGATGCATCCGTCTTCACTAAGCTGGATTTGAGGGCTGACTACCACCAAGTTAGAATGGCTGATCAGGACATATACAAGACAGCTTTCAAATCCCGTGAGGGCTTGTATGAATTTAAGGTAATGTATTTTGGATTGACTAATGCTCCAGCAACATTTAAATGTCTCATGAATCAAGTTTTTCAAAGAATACCTCAGAAAGATGGTACTGGTATTCTTTGATGACATTTTTATGTATAGCACTTCCATGGCGGAGCATGAGAAACACCTAAAACTGGTGTTTGACACCATGAGATCTCACAAACTATATGCTAATAAGAGAAACTACTCATTTGGTATGGAATCTGTGGAGTACTTAGGTCACATAATCAACAAGGTTGGGGTGAAATCAGGCCCTAAGAAGTTGGAAGCCCTGAGAGAGTGGCCTATACCTAATTCAGTTAAAGATTTGAGGGGATTCTTAGGGCTGACTGGCTATTACAGGAGGTTCATCACGGGTTATGGAACCATTGCTAGACCATTAACACAACTCTTGAAGAAGGGAAGTTTTGTGTGGAATGAAGATGCTACTAATGCTTTCTTGGCACTCAAACAGGCTATGGTGACCTCTCCAGTCTTGGATCTTCCTAATTTCAATGAGGTGTTTGTCATTGAGACAGATGTATGTTATGATGGCATAGGAGCTGTATTGATGCAACAACACTGACCGTTGTCTTATTTTAGCAAAGCATTATCTTCTAAACACCCTGGAATGTCTACTTATGACAAAGAGTTGTTAGCTTTGGTGCATGCAGTAGCTAAGTGGAGACCATACCTAGAAGGGGACAAATTCATCATCGAAACTGATCATCACAGCCTTAAGTATCTACTTGAGCAGAAGTTGACTACTGTGCTGCAGCAAAAGTGGATAACAAAACTTCTTGGGCTCCATTATGAGATTCAATATAATGAGGGTCAGTAGAACAAGGCAGCAGATGCATTATCAAGAAGGGCAAGGGAGGAAGAGGATAGCTCAGCTCAATGTGCTATGGTATCTACCATTACCCCTAAATGGATGAAGGAGCTCAAAGAAAGTTACAAAGAGGATGGTTGGGCTAAATAAGGGATAGGTGCTCTAGCTATTGATGGTAATGCATACCCTGGGTTTAAACTGCAAGATGGGGTACTTGTACAAGATATTTGCTGTATGTGGGGTCTTCCACCTCCCTCATAGAAAACATGATCAAAAAATTGCATAACACTGGAGTGAGAGTCAATTCTGGAACTTTAGGAACCTACAAGCGGAGTAAGCTGCTATTCATTTGGCCTGGACTTAAAAAACAAGTGAAGGAATGGGTTAAAAAGTGTGACACTTGCGAGAGAATGAAAGTTGAGCACCTTCCTTACCCAGGTTTATTGCAGCCACCGCCAATACCTGATAAACCATGGGAGCATATTGTAACATTTCGCTTTAAAACCCCGTTTTGATACAAAGGGTAAATTGGTAATTGAGACAAGAAATTTGGGTAATTTTTCGGGTTCAAAAATGTAGTCGGGAAGCTCGTGTATTAAGTCTAGAAAACGGTATCGATATAGGGTATTTATTTTAAGCACTTTATTCATTTTATGCTAAGTGATAAACTGCCTAGTGTAGTGGTGTGTCCAACACACTAGATTTCTCTAGCTAGTTGTGCTCCCAACACACCCTAACACTACTAATGCAAAAAAAAAAAAAAAAAAAAAAAAAATCTCCAGTTTTTGATAGTTTCCCAACCGCCAACATATTTTTCTCTCTCTCTCTCACGTATCTCTCTTTCTCTCTTTCTTCTCCTTCTTTATATACTTCATCTTTTTCTTCTCCTTCATCACCCCGTCACCACCCACGGCCACCACCACCGGCACCAACTCCACCGCCACAGCCACCACCCTCTCTCTCCCTCACCACACTCCGACCTCTCTCTGTCTCCCTCTCTTTTCTATGGATTGGCCGGCGAAAACCCATCAGAAACAGCAGCGGCACAAGGTCGCTGCCGTCCCCGGCGAGCCATGGCGCCACAACCACCACCTGCATCTCTCTCTCCCCCCTCTGTTTAGGCCAAATAGCTCTCCTCCCCTCTCAATTTCGAGCCAAGAAGAAGAAACAAAGGCTGCAAGTCGCTGAAAAGGAGACCGATAACCCCCACACGCCGCCGGCCTCCATTTACGCTGGCGAGAAGCTCAGCCCGAACCATCCGGCACTACCACTCCCTCAAATCGAAGCTAATCGAAGATAAAGTCGCCGCAATCACCGAATTTAACCATCACCGCCGGCCACCTCGACGTCGGACTCAACCGGACCCATATCTCGACCGTTTTTCGCGATTTTTAGTGTGGGTAACTACTCAATCATCCTCTAGTTCATTATTAATCATCAAAATCTGATTTTGTTAGCTCTAAATCGAATCGGGTTGTTGGATTGAGAAGTTTGTACGTGCGTTCATAATGGGGGTAGTCTTCGTACTTTCTGAAAAGTTAAGGGTGACTTGTTTATCATCAGAAGCTGCATTTGTTAGTGGGAGGGTGTTTACTTGTCCTTAACTAGAACTTGGGGGATCCACTCGTGTTTATACAAACTTCATATAATATGTAAAATAAAAAATGCAATTTATGTATTAGAATTAATTTCTAACATTTCTAGTTAATGTTTTAACTATGTAAAAAAGTTTTGGCTATTAAAAAAAAAATGAATTAGTTAATATAGAATATTGTTGTTACTCTTAAAAATAGGCAAGATATAAATATAACTTGTTGAATAAATAATTTCAAGTACTTATAAACTAGTATTTTGAGTACAATATGTTATTTTTAAAAATTGATAGAATAATTAAGTTAGGGAGTTATTTTAGGATATGTTTAATAGTAAACTCCTTTATTAATAAATAGATAAAAAATTTATTATTATTTGTATATATTAAAAATTATTTCTCCAATATAAATTAATAATTATGTGTGGCTCATTACTTTACTTGAATAAAGATTTTGTGAGTTTCATTTATGACTTTAATTCTCTTATAATTATATACTTTTTCTAATAAATTATCATCTATAATTAAATTAGTTTTGATTAAATTTTGTAGTCAATTACAAATAAAAAGGTTGTAGAATAAATAATTATTTTCTAAATATGAGAGTGTATAAATTTAAATTTTGATTTCTTACTCAATAAATTTTGTTACGAAATAGTATTTTTATCATTTGAAAAAAATTATAACGAAAATAATTATTTTAGCACAAAGTTATAGAAATATGGAACTCTGGTAATTCATGGGGGTAACGGGGTAATTTGAAATGAGACTCGTTAGGAATCACATCATTTTTGCATAACCTACTTGCACGATTAAACTTGTAATTAATTTAGGAATTATAAATTGTAGGTGACGAGTTCTTAGACGAGGGCTACGTTTATCCGCAAAAGCGTGATTGTGTTGTTTTTCTTGCTACTCGAGTTGAGTAAACATGCCTGACCTAATGTGCCCGTCCTTCTTTCGTGTCCCAAATATTTTACGGATTTTACGTCTCTAATGTGATTTGTGTATAAGTGCTTAACTTGAGAATTTAATTGTGTGTACAAATGATTCTTTCAAACTGTCACATGAGATAATAATACGTAATAACGTAAAGTGGAAACAGTTGGGCAGCGGAACCTTATTCGGATTCTTATATACACTGTTGTTATGATATTGGGTTTGCACGGCCACCCGACCTATTGTGATATTTTGCTCGCTTGCAATTAGCCCCGGGCTGGTCCCTGTACTCACGTCTCTGGCCGAAAGAGGCTTAGGGGGGTGCCGTCACTTAAGGTCTTGGATGCATGCGAGATGGTTGGTTTTGATATGAGATACTGTGATGGAATAATGTGATAGATTGGTTCGCTCTCCGCTACAACTAAATAATAAATGTGGTTTTTCATATTAGAAATGGAAGCAAATGATTCTTTGCGAGTATGGAATGGACTGAGAATGCTAAGTAAAGTGTTGGAATATTTATATCTACGCTTTCGCAATAATAAGTTGGTTCACTTCCATCTTACTCTTTATTTAAAGTAAAAATATGCCTTTTTCCTGTTTACACGTTTGGATGTTTATTTGTTCAGCATTTTGTGCTGACTTTTGAAAAACTGCGGTCTTTGTTTCTTTCCCCTACAAGTCTAGGTGAAGGAAGCTCGGCTTAAGGGAAACGCGGACTCACCTAGTTATGTTAGTATTAAATAAAGGGACACCTAGACAATGTTCATCTTCTTTAATAGTATGTTATGTTTCATGTTGAAGACAATCATCAGTTGTAATATTTAAGTATGGAATGTTTTTTCACGATTTCCGCCGTTTGTTAAACAACTCATATTGCTCAGCATTTTGTATTGTGCTCTGATGGACTCGTCTGTATTCATCTTAAACAGCTCATATTGCCTGAGATAGATGTTCATCTTTGTTTGACTTGAGTGGTTCCCTCAAAGGTAACCACAAGCTTATCCCATATTTCTTTGGCAAATGTGCATCCAGAGATCCTGTTGAATTCATCCGTACTCAAAGCACAATACATAATGTTAATAGCTTTGTAGTTCTTAGAAAATTGATCTAATTCAGAAGAGGAGAGTGAGTCTTCTGTTTTGGGAGTTTTAATCCCATCTTTCTCTGTGTAGAAAGTATGAGGTCCATTTTGGTTAATGGTCCAAAGCTCTAGATCTTGATCAATGATGAACATTTTCATAAGGGCTTTCTAGTGAGCAAAATTTTATCCACAAAATAGAGGAGGTCTGTTAGCAGCTCTGCCATGTGAGAAACCACCATCACCTGCAGTACTCATGATCACCAGATGGTTAAATCTATACAGTGATGCCAGCTCTGATACAAATTGAAAGGGTGAGTATGAAGATGTTAATGCAGCTAAGATACTCTAGAAGGGTGGGGGAAGGGGTTAAATAGAGTATGCCAACTTTTTGCAAAACTTGCTAGGAAGATGAAACCTTGGGCAAACAATGAATTTCAAGGCCTTGAAAGCTAGTTCAATCCCTTGGAGAAGATGCAGACAGTATAAAGCAAGTATGCCTTTTTCAAGGCCATGAAAACAAGTTCAAACCCTTGAAAAAAAGACAGTTTTGTGTGCTGCAAAAACTATGAAAAAGAATGAACTGTAAATGCAAGTGACAAGTGATTTATAGAGTTCAGTCCACTTGGACCTGCGTCTCTACTTCAGGGATTAGATCCCTGCAGGATTTTTAACTCAATTCTTATTAATCAAAAGCTAAGCCCTAGAACTCAAACCCAGAGAGTTCCCTTACTCTGTTATAGGTTGTGGTTTTCCCTTACTTGTCTAGTACCTGCTCTAGCTAACTGATTAACTATGAATTCTCTATTTTTCACCTTGAACAATCCTTGAGAATAGATGTAGAGATACTACAGAAATGATCTACCAATACAGCTCAAAACAGAAGTACAATTAGAACAGAAAATTGTAGTGAAGAATGCAATGAACTTCTGTGAAATGGATTGAGATTTTGATGTTCTTCTTTGGTGCTTTGTCAATCCATAAACTTGTATCTTGCTTTTGCCCGGTGAGTCTCATCTCTTATTTTTTCAAAGTGAGCTCCATTTATACTGTTTGAAGCTCTGCAAATCATCCCAGATTTTCAGCAACAACTTCATATTTTGTAGGCAACAACTTTGACTCTCTTTAACAGCTTTATCCAACAGATAGTTGATCACAATCTTCAGAGATATTGTTGTGATCTTGTCTTTAAACAATCTGAGAAGCTGTCATAAGTCTCTGATTGAACACAGGATCAAAGTCCAACTATTTCCAAATCAGGAAATAATCAGTTTAGGAAACAATCCTGCAAATATTGGAAATAAAATTTCCTGCAATATCAAAGTAAAACAGATGATATTCTATGATCAAAACATGTTATAATATTTTTTCTTTCATCATCTAATAACAGTGAATAAAACATATAAAAGATAGAAGGGGAATCAACTCAGAAAGTTGACAGAAAACTCCCCCTGAGGATGTTCACACAGGTTAAGCAATTTCAAGGCTTTAAATCAAGTTTCAAGGCCTTGAAAATAGTCAAGCCTCTAAGACTGATTCAAGGCTTTGAAAGCTGATTCAAGGCCTTGAAATAGCTGAACTATTCCAAGCCTTTCACAACCTGATCTTACACATACCCATGTGTTAGACTTGATATCTCCAAATCAATCTACCCACACACTAGTCTATATTTGATCGTCCTATTAATCAATATATTGGACTAGGGATATTTAAGATAAACAACACATTGTATCTAAGGACTTCATTATATCAAATATCAATAAATAATAAATGATTGTTCTAGCCAAAACATCGTTCATACTACATATAGATTTCCTCTAGGGCACCTATTCCAAAACTAGAGCCAATCTGGCGAATCTTGTATGCCTATAGATCTAGTTTACCCTTCCTGCTTTCGCTGCACAAATGGCTTTGTCAGCGGATCTGAAAGATTGTCATCCGTTGGAATCTTACACATACATCTCCTCTATCGATCATATCACAAATAAGATGGATTCTCCTAAGTACATGCTTGGAATTCTAGTGTGATCTTGGTTCCTTGCCTTGTGCGATCGCTCCATAGTTGTTGCATTACGTCATAGGATCCACAAAGCTAGGGACCACACTGAGCTCAGTGATAAACTTCTTTATCCAAACTGTCTCCTTTGCTGCTTCCGCAGCAGCAATGTACTCAGCTTCAACTGTCTCTTACTTGGAACTCTTTCAGCTCACAGCTCCTCCATTCAGGCAGAAAACATATTGAGTCAAAATTGGATATCATACTTTTCCCATACGGAGACCAAAAAGTTCAGCTTTAACCAAACAGGTCATACCACCTAGCTTACAAGTCCGAAAGAGACCTGCAACTTTTAATGATTCAAGACTAGGGGCCAAAATTTCAAAAGCTGCTTCTCGTCGCTCATCCTTGGGCCACGTCGATATGTGCAGGATCAATTTCTTCAAAGAGCTGCCGAAATGCAATCTTGAGATGCCGTATTCGAGATTCAAATCCAGGAACTCCAACGGCGGGGCGACGGCTACAATCTTTTCAAGTGCTACCCTGCTAAAGGTCGCCCCTGAAATTTTCAATTTCTTGAGTGAATTCCACGAGACTGTTCCTCCAATTACAAAATCGCAGCACTGAAACTGCAGTTCTCTGAATGATGAATTTGTATACAGGTGCTGAGGCAAAACATAACTCGAGCGGCCGCTACAAAGATAAAACTTATGGGTTTCACTTCTCGCTGCAAACCACGTCTATTCATCGAAATCGGATTGGTAATCATCCATGTACTTACATCTCACTGCAAAATCCTTGACCTCCGATCCCCTTAAGAGAATGAGAGTTAGGATTCTATTAATGTGTTTAACAAAAGTGCTTAAAGATATTTCCGGACGAGTGCAAAAATTGTTAGCGAAATGTAGTCTCGGGACAGATTTCCACAGGTGTCTCCATTTCTTGGAAAGTTCTCCGGTTCTCACTTTGTCTTCGATGGTGGGCAAGAGGGAGATGACAATTAGGCCTTCTGGAAGTGTGCTGATCCTATCATCGCTTACACGAGATATGATTGATTGAAAGGGAAGGTATTATGATCAGTCGATCTTCCTCTTGAATCTGAGCTTGTAGGATTTATGTCTAATTTGTAAGTGCTGTACTCGAGAGGGTTTCAAACGTAGCGCAGGAGACAGATTTAAAGGAAGCAATAGAACTTCTAAGAAGTAGGTTTTGACAAAAACACAATGGCAGGGCTGAGGAAGCCTGTAAGTAGATAATGAAAAGTTGCAATCTAGCAGTTAATTTTGTGAGAAGAGAAGGCAACGTTTTAACCTATTAAGAATCTATCCATGGCTGAAAGAAAAACGACACGTTAAACTGAGATCATTGAGTTACATATAGTGATGTTTATTGTTACATTCTGATTCACAATAGAACTTCTAAGAAGTAGGTTTTGACAAAAACACAATGGCAGGGCTGAGGAAGCCTGTAAGTAGATAATGAAAAGTTGCAATCTAGCAGTTAATTTTGTGAGAAGAGAAGGCAACGTTTTAACCTCTTAAGAATCTATCCATGGCTGAAAGAAAAACGACACGTTAAACTGAGATCATTGAGTCTTAATTCGCTGACAGACGGATTCACATTGATGTATACGGTTACATATAGTGATGTTTATTGTTACATTCTGAGTTACATAATTGTAACATATCCTATGATTGTACCCTAACAGACTCAATCCTAAGATTGTATCCTTATTAATTTTCATCCATATGTCTCTATTTAATTGTATGGTAAGAAAAGAGTTAATGTATCGGTATTTAATTTGAGTCCATATATCTTTTCTCCTACATGTTTCATTTGCTTACATAATGTATGCTAACAGATTGAATCCTAACTGAAATGCAAAAAACTATATATAGTTTATCACAATTCACAGGATCACAGTCACAGATCTAGAGTGCATACTTGATTTCTGGTTCTCATATGACATTCAAATACAAAAATTTGAATACATTCAGATTGTTTTTTGGATGGAAAATCTGTCTTTTTGGAACATTCAAATCGGCTTGAATGTTTGAATGTTCCAAGTGTTTTTCTCAAATGGATCAACGATTTGAATGTCAGTAAATCGTACAGGTAGAGAAATTGATATTAGATTTATTTGACTTTGATGATACAAGAAACAATTATATATATCGAACATAGCAGTTCAGACAACTTACGCAAAACATGATAGAAGCCCTTAGAGGCTAGGTTTATAGAGAAGAAGAGAGGCGGATAGACTTTTAGAAAATGAACCTTTTGTTATATCATTAGGGTAAGGTTTTACAGAATATAAGGGAACGCTTAACCACAGTTTACAATGGTACTATGGTTAAGTTAATAATAGCAAAACAGCCCTTCTACTTTTACACAAATAACCCAACGGTAATAAGTCCGTTATTAATTGTGATGCAGTCCTCTAAGTTAATTCTGATTTCTATTCTAGCCATTGACTTCCAGTCTTCATAACCTGATCCTCCATCTTCTCACTGACTTCAAGCTTGATCCTTTGTCTAATATTCCCCTTCAAGTTGATGGTGGTCCTTGTATCATCAACTTTTTCATTAACTCATCAAAGCGCGCCGCAACAAGCCCCTTCGTGAATATATCAGTGATTTGGCCTGCACTCGAGACAAAAGAAACAGTTAATTGTTTACGCAGAACCTTTTCACAGACGTAATGATAATCCAATTCTACATGTTTTGTGCGAGCATGTAGAATTGGATTGGCGGTCATAGCAATTGCCGACATATTGTCACACCATAAGAGAGGAGAGTGAGGAATGGGTATACTTAATGAACGAAACAGAATTTGTAACCAAGATATTTCGGCGGCTGTGGTGGCGAGGGCACGGTACTCGGCCTCGGTGGACGAGCGAGCAACCGTCGGTTGTTTCTTGGCACCCCAATGTATTGGATTGGGTCCAAGAAACATAACAAAGCCAGATGTACTTCAACGATCCGTCTCGTTACCGGCCCAATCGACGTCGGTATAAGCTTGAAGAGGGAGATACCCTTGTTGATAAAACAGTCCATTGGTTTTAGTGCCCTGCAAATATCTCAATATGCGCTTAGCTCCCATAAAATGAATTTCAGACGAAGAATGCATAAATTGGCATAAATGATTAATCGCAAATGCAATATCCGGTCGAGTAAACGTCAAATATTTGAGAGCACCTAATAATTGGCGAAAGGGAGTAGGATTTGAGAGCAGTTTAGCATCCCAACAGTGATATTTAGTGCCAACTAAGAGAGGGGTAGGACATGGTTTACATGTTGCCATGTTGAACTTTGCAAGCAAGTCAACAACATATTTATGTTGCTTAATAAAGATACCAGCAGAACTTCGAGTGATTTCCAAACCTAAAAAATAGGTAAGAGATCCCAGATATTTCATATCAAATTGTGTGTGCAAGTGGGGGATCAGATATGTAATATACGTATCGTCATTTTCCCTGACGATTATATCGTCAACGTACAGAAGTAGCAGTGTCATATGTGACCCATTATGTCGTATAAATAGAGAAGGATCAGCACCGGATGCAACAAAACCAAGAGACAACAAGTAGTGTGTGAATTTCTCAAACCATGCCCGAGGGGCTTGTTTAAGCCCATATATGGATTTGTGCAGCTTGCAAACGTAGTGAGGGAATCGAGGGTTTGATGAAAGCCTTGTTGGATTCTTAGTAAGTTACAGAATCTGAGAAGAAGAAGAAGAAACAGAAAGTTAAGAATTACAATTAATCAAAAAATACAAAACTTACAGAGTTGTGAGAAGTGCTGCAATAACTTGGAGAAATCAGAGACAATCTCGAACATAGGCTCGATTTCCTTAAGGCTAAATTCGCTCCATGTAGGTGCTTTTGAACCGGAGCGAAGGCCTCCCAGGATAATTGTCCCTCACTGTGTAATCGGGTAGCACCGCCGGATTACACCCTACGAACCCTCAAATGGAATGATAGCACTTTTGAAAGTTTGGATAGGTTTCTGGAATTTGGGAATTTCGGAATGACTGAAACAGGGAAGGGTGCTCTGCATTTAAAGAAGCAGAGACACCCGTTGGAGCAGTTGGGTCTGCTCACGAACGGTTACGAAACCGTTCCAGAACCGTTGGAAAACGAATTTCAAAATTCAGGTAAAATTTCGGGTGGAAAACTAATTAAAATTGGGCCAAAAAATTAAATGGGCCTAAACCTCATAACAAGCCCAGCCCACACACACAACACAACGCACCGCGCCATGTCACGGCCCGGCCCGTGCCCGAACCCGAACCCGAGACCGAGCCGAGCCGGCCGGACGGACGGCGGCGGCAGCGCGCGCGCGCGCGTGTGGTGGTTCGCACCATAGCTAGGTCCTCTCTCCTACACAAAATGTGTATCACCCAAAGGGCGTGCCCTATTGTGCAATCTTGAACTATATTAAGTGAACAAGATTGTTCCACCCTCCAAGTGAACAAAATGTGTATCACCCGGTCACGATTTTGGATGAAGTAAAGTTGTAGGATGTTCACCTAGCTCTAAGGTATCCATAGCAACTTTCGGTTTCATGAATCGATTAGTCGATTCTTCAAAAATTTCTTCCAAAGTCGTGCGAAAAACTGAGTTTTTCCAACAAGCCCCCACATGAATGATAAAATTGGCATAAGAGCCGGTATATCAAAAAAGGAAGAAAGAGTTCCATCTAGCGAACAATAATCGCATTGAGAAGGTGGCCTGAGACCTTGAACGTTCTCTAGTGGAATACTACAGGGTATACTGGCTTGTCAGTGGCGAACCGCCTTGAACTGCTTGCCGTAGTGTATACCTAGTCAATAGTACCCACACGGTTATTATTCTTTCCATATCAGGTTCTCACGGTCGTGTCCGTTTTGGCCATGGAGCACTTAATCCTGGTTTCGTGAGTGGTCTTAGAGAATTTAGCCTCGTCATTCTCCTAGAACCGGCCCCCAGTTCCCACTCATATAGGTGAGTCTCATAAAGAGTATCTTGCCATACCCCACTTGTTTTTCCAAGATATGAGCTCATTAAAAGCCAAATGCGTATCCTTAACCAATGCAAGTGTCACTCGGTGTCGCCCTAGGAATGGGTTTGGAAATAAAAATTTCCTTACAGTGACTAATTTTGCACAGTAGTTAGGTTGTCCCTTTGAACCTAGTTCTTGGGATCTCCAATCATCTAGGTTGGGTTTTCCACTACGTGCAACTCGGTGAGATAGGCTTTAATCCCATTCCCCTTGAAGAACTCAAGACTTGCTCCCTTGTAACAACTTTGTTAGGGGATCCGCTAAGTTATCCTTAGACTTCACATAATCGATCGATATTATTCCGTTTGAGAGCAATTGCTTAATGGTGTTATGCCTTCGACGAATGTGTCTAGACTTACCATTGTAGATACTACTTTGTGCCCTCCCGATAGCCGACTGGCTATCACAATGAATGCATACAGCCGTCATTGGTTTCGGCCACATTGGAAGTTCTTCCAGGAAGTGTCGAAGCCATTCCGCTTCTTCACCTGTCTTATCCAACGCAATGAATTCAGATTCCATGGTGGATCTTGCAATGCAAGTCTGTTTGGAAGATTTCCATGATATCGCTGCACCTCCTAGGGTAAACACATACCCACTCGTGGATTTAGAATCCGTTGTATCGGATATCCAATTGGCGTCACTATATCCCTCTTGTACTGCAGGGTATCTAGAGTAGTGAAGTCCGTATGTTGAGGTGTACCTCAAATACTTTAATACACGAGTTAATCCTTTTCAGTGATTATTACTTGGATTACTGGTGTATCGACTTAGTTTGCCAACCGCTTGGGCGATATCCGGTCTGGTGCAATTCATGAGGTACATTAGACTACCAATCACTTGAGCATACTCGACTTGTCTTATACCTGCACCATGGTTCCTGGCAAGATGGAGATTAGGATCAACAGGAGTCCTAACTATCTTGCCATCATTTTTGTCGAATTTCTCAAGTATTTTCCCAACATAGTGCGATTGAGATAATGTGTATCCATTAGTTGTCTTAGTGATTTTCATCCCTAAAATAACGTCAGCGATACCCATATCTTTCATATCGAACTAAGTTGTCAACAATTTCTTTGTTGATTTGATGATAGTTGAATTACTTCCCATAATCAACATATCATCGACATACAAGCATACAACGACATAATCATCACGTGTAGTCTTAGAGTATACACACTTGTCACATTCGTTAATTGTGAATCCGTTTGATAGCATAGTGTTATCAAACTTTACATGCCATTGTTTTGGAGCTTGTTTCAGTCCATAGAGAGATTTAACTAGTCGACACACTTTGTTTTCTTGTCCGGGGACAAGGAAACCTTCCGGTTGTTCCATGTAAATCTCTTCATCTAATTCACCATTCAAGAAGGCAGTTTTTACGTCCATTTGGTGAATTTCAAAGTTATTTATAGCTGCGAGAGCTATAAGCGTACGAATAGACGTAATCCTGGTTACTGGTGAATAGGTATCAAAATAGTCAATACCTTCCTTCTGTTTATACCCTTTAGCTACAAGTCTAGCCTTGTATTTCTCAATTGTTCCGTCAGTTTTAAGCTTTCGCTTAAATATCCACTTGCAGCCTAGTGGCTTACAACCCGGAGGAAGATCCACCAATTCCCATGTGTGATTTTGAAGTATTGATTCAATCTCACTATTTACTGCCTCCTTCCAATAGGTTCCCTCGGAGCTAGACATTGCCTCCTTATAGGATTGAGGTTCATTTTCTATCATATATGTTAGAAAATCCGGGCCATAATCCTTAGTGATTTTTGCCCGCTTACTACGCCTAGGTTCGGCTTCTTCTTCGGAGTGTACGGGTGTAGATTCTCGAGTTCTTTTGTTAGAACTTTCTACATCCTTCTTTTTATATGGAAATATGTCTTCGAAGAAAGACGCATTACATGACTCAAAGATAGTGTTTACGTGTATATCCTCAATTTCTGATTTAATAACCAAAAATCGATATGCACTACTATTTTGAGCATAACCTATGAAAACGCAGTCCACCGTTTTCGGTCCAAGTTTCACCTTTTTAGGTTCCGGTATTGCTACCTTTGCAAGACACCCCCACACTTTAAAGTATTTGTAGGATGGTGGCTTTCCCTTCCATAACTCGTATGGAGTTTTGCCAATATGCTTTCGCGGAATCCTATTTAGGATGATATTGGCCGTTAGGAGTGCGTCCCCCCACAAGTTCTGAGGTAAACCCGAACTAAGTAGTAATGCATTAAGCATTTCTTTCAAAGTCCTGTTTTTCCTCTCGGCTATGCCGTTTTGTTGTGGTGAGTATGGAGCCGTGGTTTGATGAATAATTCCGCTTTCTAGACATATGTCTTTTAGCGGACATTCATATTCACCTCCTCGGTCGCTACGCACCATTTTTATCTTCTTCCCCAATTGATTTTCTACTTCATTTTTATAGTGCTTGAACATGTCAATTGCTTCGTCTTTACTCCGAAGGAGATAGACGTAACAATACCTTGTGCAATCATCTATAAATGTAATAAAGTATTTCTTTCCTCCCCTTGTTTGTAGAAACTTTAAGTCGCAAATATCCGTATGGATTAATTCGAGGGGAGTAGTCGATTTTCCATCAATTGACCGGAAGGGTTTCTTAGTTAATTTTTCTTCAACGCATGTCTCACATTTGTGGGATTTGTCGATTTTTGCACTAGGAATGTGTTCCATAGACATTAATTTGCGAATCGATTCAAAGTTTGCATGACCAAGCCTACTATGCCATAAAGTAGATGACTCCAACAAGTAAATAGAATCCCCATTCTTATTCATAGCCATTTTTGGCGTCACGCTCATTACATTAAGTTTGAACATGCCATCGCTAAGATAACCCCTGCCTACGTAAGTACCATTCTTAACTAGTACAATTTTTCCGGACTCGAAAACAATCTTGAATCCTTTCTTAACTGGTACCGATCCCGAAACCAAATTCCTACGAATTTCCGGCACATGAAGCACGTCGTTGAGCACCACCGTTTTTCCCGAAGTCATCTTTAGGATGATGGATCCTTTCCCTTCCACGGTGGATGAAGATGAGTTGCCCATGAAGAGTTTCTCTCCATTTTCCACTTCCTCGTACTTGTGGAACATCGCTTTGTCGGAGCATATGTGGCGTGTGGCTCCAGTGTCAATCCACCATTCCTTTGGGTTGCTGCCGATCATGTTTGCCTCCGACATTACCGCGGACAAGCGGATTCCATCGTCTTCGTCTTTCTTTTCAGCCATGTTTGCCTCGGTTTTGTTCTTGGGAACTTTCCGCTTCTTCTTGCACTCGCTTCGACGATGGCCAGTTTTTCCGCAATTGAAGCATTTTCCCTTGAACGCCTTGTCTTCCCCATTGCCGTCGTGAGCCTTCCGTTTGTTCTTGGAACCTTGCTCCACGATGTTGGCCTTGGCTTGCACAATTCCTCCTTTGTCTGAGTTGCGATTGTCTTCCTCGATCCTTAAGCGGACAATGAGTTCCTCCATTTGGATTTCCTTGTGCTTGTGCTTGAGATAATTCTTGAAATCCTTCCATGAAGGAGGGAGTTTCTCAATCATGCAAGCAACCTGAAATGACTCACTTAGGATCATTCCTTCAGCATGAATATCATGAAGGATAACATGCAACTCTTGAACCTGACTTATTACAGTTTTGGTATCAACCATAGAAAATTTGAGGAACTTAGCAACTACAAATTTCTTTGCCCCCGAACTTCAGTTTTATACTTTTTTTCAAGAGATTCCCAAAGTTCTTTTGCGGATTTAGCAACACTATACACATTATACAGAGTATTATCTAATCCGTTAAGAACGTAATTCTTTGCCAAAAAGTCTGAATGTTTCCAAGCGTCCACCGCGGCGAGTGTTTGTTTGTCTGCGTTCTCCGGCAGTGGTGGAGCGTCTTCTTTCAGGAACTTTGCCAAGTGCAGGGTCGTCAAGTATAAAAGCATTTTTTGTTGCCATCTCTTGAAGTCTTTTCCAGTAAATTTTTCTGGACGTTCCCCATGATTTCCAATCGACACCATTGAAGGTATTGAACCAGTAGGGGCTGCCTGACTAGTGCTCGCCTCAGGAGTGTTGTCAGCCATTGCTGAAATTTGCAAAGCAAATTATCAGTCTCAATTTATAGCAAACTTTCTGTTACAATGTTGTTTAATAAGTGCTATTGAAAAACTCGTTAAACAACAATCTGTGAGTACTTTAGAAACTCTCAGATTACGTAAAACTGTTGTAATTAACAAGTACTATTGAAACTCGTTAATTACAGACAGATTGTATATTGAATCAGAAATAGGATTTAGCCTTAAGATTGTTGGATTCTTAGTACGTTACAGAATCTGAGAAGAAGAAGAAGAAACAGAAAGTTAAGAATTACAATGAATCAAAAAATACAAAACTTACAGAGTTGTGAGAAGTGCTGCAATGACTTGGAGAAATCAGAGACAATCTCGAACATAGGCTCGATTTCCTTAAGGCTAAATTCGCTCCCTGTAGGTGCTTTTGAACCGGAGCGAAGGCCTCCCAGGATAATTGTCCCTCACTGTGTAATCGGGTAGCACCGCCGGATTACACCGTACGAACCCTCAAATGGAATGATAGCACTCTGGAAAGTTTGGATAGGTTTCTGGAATTTGGGAATTTCGGAATGACTGAAACAGGGAAGGGTGCTCTGCATTTAAAGAAGCAGAGACACCCGTTGGAGCAGTTGGGTCTGTTCACGAACGGTTACGAAACCGTTCCAGAACGGGTTGGAAAACGAATTTCAAAGTTCAGGTAAAATTTCGGGTGGAAAACTAATTAAAATTGGGCCAAAAAATTAAATGGGCCTGAACCTCATAACAATCCCAGCCCACACACACAACACAACGCACCGCGCCACGTCACGGCCCGGCCGTGCCCGAACCCGAACCCGAGACCGAGCCGAGCCGGCCGGACGGACGGCGGCGGCGGCGCGCGCGTGTGGTGGTTCGGACCATAGCTAGGTCCTCTCTCCTACACAAAATGTGTATCACCCAAAGGGCGTGCCCTATTGTGCAATCTTAAACTATATTAAGTGAACAAGATTGTTCCACCCTCCAATGTGGGATGATTTAATTTCCCTCTTGGAGTACTATCTTAGAAGCCATCTTTACCCATGAATTTTTCATTCACCCGGTCACGATTTTCGATGAAGTAAAGTTGTAGGATGTTCACCTAGCTCTAAGGTATCCATAGCAACTTTCGGTTTCATGAATCGATTAGTCGATTCTTCAAAAATTTCTTCCAAAGTCGTGCGAAAAACTGAGTTTTTCCAACAAGCCTTTGGCGACTAGCCGTGCCTTACATCTAGAAACTGAACCATCAGTATTATATTTTGTCTTATATGCACATTTCGTTCCAACTACGTTTGCATTAAGAGGTCGAGGCACTAAAATCCACGTGTTTTGTTGTTCGAGGCTAATCATTTCTTCAAACATAGCATCAATCCACTAAGAAAGTTTCTTAGCCTCGGAGAAAGAAGTAGGATTAGGAGAAGGAGTGTAGTTAGAAACTGTGGCAGCAGTAAACCCCACTTTCCTTTTAGATATACCTGATTTACTTCGCGTTTGCATCAGATGACCAGTAGATGGGGGCTGCAGTGGACTCAATTCTGGTCCAGTACCACTGATGGGAGGCTGCACCGTAGTAGACTGAACTGGCTGTTCCTCAGAGAGCCCAAATCTGGTGTCATGCCAATCACCACCAGGTGGCTGCATCTCATATGGTGAGCCATTATGAACCTCCAACACTGGTACTGATTCCGGTGCATTAGGAGTAGATACAAGGTCTGGATAGGGGCCTGAAAATACAGGAAAAACAGAGGCCAGTGGTGTACTGTTAGGAGTAGAATTCGAAGCAGAATTAGGAAAATCAGTAGCAATTAAAGAATATGCAGCATAGGGATATAGTGATTCATCAAATATTACGTCTCGACTGATGTAGAAACGTTTATCATGCTTGTCATAACATATATATCCTTTATAGCCCATATCATAACCAAGGAAAACACAAAATTTTGTACGAGCATCAAGTTTAGAATGAGTGTATGGGCACAAATTTGGGAAACAAGCACAACCAAATATACGAAGATGAGAGATGTCAGGTTTAGCGTTGAACAAAAGCTCAAAGGGAGATAGAATTGTGTAGTTTTGCTAGACATTCGATTAATTAGATAAGCAGCAGTGTCAAAGGCATGCCACCATAACATTTTAGGTAAACTAGCTTGTTCTAGTAAAGAAATAGCTGTTTCGACAATGTGTCGATGTTTAGGTTCAGCTAGCCCATTTTGCTGAGGGGTGTGGGGGAAAGATTTTTGATGAAAAGTTCCATGATCCTGCAAATTGGTTTGAAACAGGAAGGACATATACTCCCCACCCCCATCTGTCCTCAAAATTCTAATGGTATGTTTGAGTAAATTTTCAATTTGCAGTTTAAATTTTGGAAAAACAGTGCTTACTTCAGACTTATGCCATAAGGTGTCACTGACTTTTATACCCAGAAAATCATGAGAAGAGGAGAGTGTACCAGGTAAGGAGTGAATTGGGTATAGACCTTTTTCACTCATGCCTTGATAGAGGATTGAACCCGAGCCCTTGTCCTGAATGAAGAAAAATTCAGCATCAAATATAAAACGAAAATTATGTTCTTTACACATTTGATTCACAGACAGCAAGTTTGATGACAATCCAGGTACGTGCAAAGTATTTGACAAGTGAAAAGAATGTGAAGAAGTAGTTAAGTAGGCCATACCATAATGGTTTATTGGGAGATTCTTACCATTACCCACAGCTACACTATCCTGACCAGAGTAGGATTCTGCGAAGGTGAGGTTGCGCAAATCGGTTTTCATGTGGTGTGTGGCGCCGATATTAGTGAGCCAAGGCACCGGAGGTGAGGCAGGGCTAGAATAAGATATAGTGTGCATTGCAGAGAGAGACTAAGGTGGTCCACGCCCCTGATACGAGACATCTTTCCGATACCAGCAATCAAGAGCTGAGTGGTAGTCTCGATGGCAGATTTGACATGTAATAGGAGCACCAGTAGAAGAATGAGAGGGACCAGACATGCTTCTAGGATTTGGTGATCTACCTCCGCCACTGTAGAAGTGGGAGCGATGGGACCCGAACCGACCCGACTGATATCCGGTTCTGTTGAGGCTTTGATCAAACTGACCCGAGTTAGAACCCGAGCGACCTCCGGTGTGGCGTCCACCACGACCACGACCACCGCGAGATCCCGAAATGTGATGACTGGTAGGGTTAAACCCTGTATGAACAGCAGCAAAAGCAGAGTGATTTGGTGTTTCAGAGGCCTGAGAATTGAGCATATGCTCCTCTGCTCGGAGTAGAACGTGAAGCTCTTCGAAAGAGATTGGATCTGCATGAATCCGAATGGAGGACCTGAAGGAGTTGTATTCAACAGGTAATCCGTTCAGGGTGTAAAGGAGCATGTCTTCGTCGTCTATAGAGACAAGGGCAGCAGAAAGCTTGTCACGAATCGTCTTCAAACGCTAAATATATGCATCACTCGAGTCCGACTTCTTTCGGATCGTCTGAAGATCCGTTTTGAGTTTAAGGACATTGGATTGGGTCAACGAAGCGTAGCGTCGTTCAAGTGCCAGCCAAACCGATCGGGCATCGGAAAGCCCAATGACAAGAATCAAGGCCTCCTGGGAAAGAGTTGCGTTTAGCAACGTTAGTACCGCTTGATCTGTAGATTTCCAGAACAAGAAGTCTGGATTTTCAACCGACTGAACATCGCCGTTAGAGACAGCGAGATGAGTCGGCGGAGGTGAGATCGACCCATCGAGGTGACCAAAAAGGTGTTGGGTGCGAAATAAACTGGTGATTTGGTGTCGCCAGATCACATAGTTTGTGTGATCGAGTTTGAAAGGGATGAGATTGTTGATCGAATACAGTAGGAAAAGAGGATTTGAGCCGGTGAAGGCCATGGCACCGGTTGAAGAATTGGAGAGCATCTCAGTGCTGCTCTGATACCATGATAGAAGCCATTAGAGGCTAGGTTTACAGAGAAGAAGAGAGGCGGAGAGACTTTCAGAAAATGAACCTTTTGTTATATCATTAGGGTAAGGTTTTACAGAATACTGCCTCCGTTTCGTCTGTTTCGTCTGCGTTTGACTTTTTAGCCCATAATTGAGTCACTTTGACTTGGTGATTTGGGTACCAAAACGATGTAATTTTTTAACAATTTTTTCATGGTATTTTAGAATAAACTTTCCTCTACAACACCATGCAAAGATTACCAAATTCTTGTATCGTTTGGCTAATCAAATTACCGGATGAAAGTAACCCAGTGAATAGTGACAAAAAGTGAAGTAGGCTGAAACAGGAGAAACAGAGGTAGTATAAGGGAAAGCTTAACCACAGTTTACAATGGTACTGTGGGTAAGTTAATAATAGCAAAACAGCCCTTCTACTTTTACACAAATAACCCAACGGTAATAAGTCCGTTATTAATTGTGATGCAGTCCTCTAAGTTGATTCTGATTTCTATTCTAGCAATTGACTTCCAGTCTTCATAACCTGATCCTCCATCTTCTCACTGACTTCAATCTTGATCCTTTTTCTAATAAAACACTGGTTACACCCTTCGGGGTGTAGTTGAGTTGGTCGGGTGAGCATTCTTAAGACTTTGGGCATTTGCCTTGAGGTCTTAAGTTCAAACATTGGGGCAACTTAAGGGTAGCCTATTGGCCTTCTCAACTGCGAACCTGTCAGCCTGGGTTTTCTCAGGATAGTTTGTCTCTCTAGTGTGGTTTGCAGGCTATTGCGCTAGAGCGGGGGTTTACTCAGTGCGCACCCGAAGGGTAGTGGTTGCGGGTTCCCACGTCAAAAAAAAAAAAAAAAAAAAACTGGTGACTGGATATACTAGTACTACTTTAGATGATACCAAATCAAACTGTTTGATCTGATTCCCAATATTTAGACATAAACCCTAGTTTATAAGAGTCTCAATTTGACAAAAATGATAGGAAATTGCATCTCAAAAACTGTAAATCGAACGAAGAAATTGACCTCTCTCATGATAAAGAATAGGTTAGTGGGAGAAAACAGAGCAAGAGATTTGATTTCAGGCCAAAAGTTAAAGCTACAAACTCACCTAAGAAAATCAAACAGAAGAAGATCTCGCTCTTCACATACTTCACCAATCAGTGAGCAGCGCTGAATCCGCAAACCACGGCGTGGTTTTCATCTCGAGGTTGTCCCTTTGACAAAAACCCCTCAAACCCTCTCACTCTCTTTGTTTCTGCCTGTAGATGAGCATCATCCTCCAGGGGCAAACAAACTACAAAAATTATATTAGCCAAAGCCTTTCCAATCAAGTAAAAAGGGAAGATCACAGGGGTAACAAGGTACTAGTTGCCATTTCAGTGCGAAAATGGCTCCTGATTGGGCCACGTCGACAAAAACCCCTCCCGTTAAAAGGTTTCTGATTACTCAGGTGTATTTTTCGGATTTTCATGCAAAAATACCCCTACGCTGTACTTCTTCCTGAGTTCTCTCAGGTTTTTCAAAAAAAAATGGGTATTATTTGGGCATAACGATTTGGACAGCAAAATCATGCAAGAATTTGGTAATTTTTTCATTTACTCTACGATACACTCAAAAAATTGTCGTATTCTTGATTTATTTTGCTAACCAAATCGCTAGATTTTGGTAAGCATGCCTAGGATGGTACTCGGCACTAACACCAACAGACTTGACACTCGGACCATGATAGAGAATTAGGGTTTTGTTTACGCAGTTAACAAAATCAGCAAAATTCGAGAAGCCTTCACCTTTAAAGTGGAAATAGAGTTTCGAAACACTAGTCCGTAGATATTGCCATTTCGGGCAAGAGCTCCGGTTCTGACAGTCTTGAAGAGTTGGCAGCAACGAGAGGATATACACGATTAAGGCTTCGGGAAGCGTGTTAAGCCTGTCCGACGCCGGAGGGGACTTCAACCGCTTCGAAACTGGTACTCCGGCGGCTGAATTGCTGCCGTCGCCGGAGGGTTTACGACGGGGAGAACCTTTCATTTCAGCGGAATGGTAGAGGAGGAGAGGAACGAACGAGGGTAATAAACATCGAGCCCAATCTAGTGGGTTATTTACATAAATACTATAAATAAAGGGGTATGGTCCGCAGATTCCCTTACAATTGAAGGTACCTAGTCATGAGCCGGCTGTAGGGATCGCAACGGGTCGGATCCGAATCGGATCAGGCCCTTCCCGATCCAGATCCGACTAGGATAAATGGGAGCCAGATTGGGAATAGATCCGTTCGGATCGTCACCGAATTCAGATCAGATGAGATCCCGTTTCATTCAGATGATCCAAATTCGATCCAAAGATACATGTAGTACGTGGTCGGACCGGATTCGGATCAAATCCAGCAGGGGTTTGCAAAAAAATACAACAAATAACATAAAAAATAAACACCATTTCCTCTCTCAAGACATGTTCATAATTTATGAAGCATAAAGCACAAAAAACAGCTTTGTAGGTTGGAGTTGCTATGGTATTCTTTTTGGAAGTGTGAGTGGGGAGGTAATATGGGTATATTTGTAAAGCAGACAAATATGACGGATCTGAACGGGTCGAGACCCGGTAGATCTGCCCAAAGATCCCAATCCGATCAGATCTGGCTTTCTGGATCCCAATCCCAATCCGATCGGATCGCTCGAATCTCAGATCGGATCAGACCATATGCCATCCCGAGTTGGCTGGACATGTACAAGTAACAAACGATATTTTACAGTAGTTCATGCAATGCACGGAGGCGAGAATGTCCTTAAGCCAGCCACATATATATTTCTGTACGGGAGGCGAGGCCAACGTAAATGTCGGAGGAGGACTTGGCATCCATTTTGAGGTGAATGTGTATGTGTGTGTTGAAACCTTAAACACATGTTACGAAACTTAGACAATTTAACACGCATGATCAACTCAAAAATATTTTGGCAGTTTCATTTTAATTTTATCGCAACCCTCAAAGAAAAATATTAATGGTTCACCAATTATTCTCCCCCCCCCCCCAAAGTTTAGCCAAAATTTCAATTTCCCGCAAAGACCAAAAAACATTATGCCCAGATTTCTATTTCGCGCCAATGTTTTCATTATTGTTTTCTTCTGCACCAACTAACGAAAATGTTGTGTGTCACCCATAATTGTGCATTTCGGAAGAAAGACTTTTGGCGACGGGACAAAATACTGTCTACGAATTTGTGAAGGCCGAAGAACCAAAAGACAAACACACAAAAAATACTGTTTTTCATGCTAATAACGAACATAAACCTTGTACATGCAGAAACTAGCCGTTACAAGAGTCCCGGAGACAGAAAACTCAACTTCAGTTCGGCGTTATAGCCGCCTGACCTACCATATATGGACAGAAACCGGCGAGAATTTGGCGGCGAGCTGTGCGGAACTGAGCGGAAGGGCGCCGGAATGGCGATTGTAGCGGCGCTAGGACGACATCGTCTTCTGCGCAGGGGCGTGACCAGGGAGAAGGTAAAAGACACGTCGAAAACTACCCGGAGGAGCCGCCGCCGGCGGGGATGGGCTAGTTAGGGTTTTCTGTGGAGAGAATGTTTAGAGTAGACTCTTTCCCTTGTGATGAGAAAAGTGTGTGGACCATTTTAAGTTTCTGAAATCATAACTAATTTACACTCGTACTTGAATTTGATAGGTGCTCACACTATTGGAATGTCTCACTGCTCTTCATTCGATGCCCGCATTTACAACTTCACCGGAAAGGGTGTCACTGACCCGACAGTTGTCCCTAACTACTTTCTTAGACTGAAATCAAAGAGCAACCATGGATATCTTACAATACTGCTGAGATGGATCCTGGAAGCTTCAATACCTTTGACGCTAGTTACTAAAAACTCGTCGCTAAAAGGAGAGGGCTTTTCCAATCTGACGCAGCTTTACTAAACGATAGCGAGACTAAAGCTTATGTTTCCATGGTTAAGAGGTATTGAAGCTGGGAAGAATCAAAGTTACTGGCAATCAGGGAGAGATCTGGAAGGTCTGCAGCAAGATTACCTAAGAGCTCGAGACAATATTTGTAGCGTGTTTGTTCTAGGCACGAGTAATGTTTTTCAACAGTTTGTTTTGTTACGGAAATGTTTGGCACTAATTCTGTTTTACTCTTTGTTTTGATTGCTTTGATCATTTGATCCCTTGAGTAAACTTCTACATGTGACTATTTCCCATAAGAAACGATGTATTTGTTGCTTGTTTCTTATGAACTGAAATGAGTTAATAATACCGACAAAGAAAAGCAATATCAATCACGTCACAGACATCTAAATTATTCATTTAGGCTTAAAAATATCATGTAACAAACGGGGTAGCTTATTTTTTTATGGCATTTCTGATACGGTTAGCGTATCGATAAATAAGTAAAGGGAGAGAAAGATAGAAGGGAGACGGAGCAGGGAGAGACTCATTATTTCATTATTGATTGAATTATACTGGGGAGTACAGTGCTTAAATAGATGAAACGCTGGACCCTAAACCTAACCATAGACCTACAGGCCAAGCCCGTACCAACTAAAGAATCGAATAACCTAATTAAATACTAATAATTGATTAAATAATAAATAACTGAATAATATTGATATGTGTACCGTATCAACTCCCCCACGCTTGAAAACCACATTGCCCTCAAGGTGGATGTGAAAAATACTTGAAATTCTTGCCCGGATCAAATTGTCGTTGAACGTCCTCATGAAGCTCCCATGTTTTCTGCCCAACAAAGAGCCCAAAATATATAGGCCCAAGTTTATTAAATCTCTTCGATTTCAGCCCAATTTGATAATTGAATTGATGTGAAAAATGAAGCCCAAGTCCATTTTTATTTGCCCAAAGAAAAGATTGAGCCCAATTCAATATTAGATCCCAGCTGGACAACTCATCTAAGGGTTGCCCTAGCAACCAGCTGGAGAGGAGAAGAACCCTTAGGGGTTTGGTGGCTTGGAGACGATTCTGGTAGGCGGAAGTTCGGCGATGGTGGTTCCGCTGGTGGCAGCCCCGGAGATGGCGAGGCTGGTGGCGGTCACAGCGCCCGGAGGTCGCCGAGGGGGTTAGGGGCTTCAGGTAGCGGAATAAACCAAGAAGTTTGGGTGCGAAATGGTGGCTGGAACGGAGGGAGGTCTCTTGGTGGTTGTCCGATCCAGTTCTTCTAGGTGTTTGCTGACGACGGGGACAGCGGTTCTCGCTTGGTTGTCACCGTCGCAAGGAGCTGGTTCGTCGTTGGTGGTGGTTCTGCTTGCTGTGGAGGCGCGGTCTCCAGGGGTAGACAAGATGATCGCCGACGGGAGTATGGCCGGTGATTTGGGTGGGTTTGACTTCTTCGAGACCTGAGGATTGGACGGCTGAATCTTGTCTAGCACGGCGATGGGTTCAGCAATCTGAATCGGGTTGAGCATCTCAGATAGTGATGTGGTGCGTTTCGATTGTGAGATTAGCGTTGGCGGAAAGTGTTGATTTCTTAAATAGATGAAATGCTCGACCTTAAACCTAACCCTAGACCAATGGGCCCAGCGCTTACCAACTAAATAACTGAATAACCTAATTAAATACAAATAATTGATTAACTAATAAATAATAGCATAATATTGATACGGGTAGCGTATCAAGGTCATTAAGAAAATATAAATCTGTGATGATCAAACTAAAGTTCCTCAGCTTTTCACATTCCCAAAGAAGATAAATTATGTCCCAAACATTACACGAATTTATACTAATTTTCTAAAAGTGTAAAGATGTTTTAGTGTTTTAACAATTTTTTTGTCCTTGAAAAACAAAACATTTACAATATAACCAAATTTGACGAGTTGTGACAATTGAAAAAGAAAACAATTACAATAAAACCAAATTTGATGAGTTCTGACTATTCAAATTTGAAATGTAATTTAAAATATAATTTTCGACGGGTTTAAACATCAAGTGTTGTGACTATTCAGTTCGTGTCATTTTGGAATAGTTGTGACTATTCAGTTTGTGCCTTTTTGAATGTGTACTTTTACCATTATAAAAGGAAGTCCTCAATACCCATAATTTTTATCCTATCTTGCCAACATTCTATTTTCCTCATTTTCGAGACCGTACCATACATTGGGGGCTTAACAAGGCCTAAGTGGACTGCACTATGAGACTTAAGTGGAGGCTGAAGAAGGTATCATCGTAGACGGCTTTTTAAACCCAATTGCATCGTTGAGGGGCATATAAGTTTTAAGCGTATTTTCAGTATGTCAAATTGTTTTACCCAAATTTAATTTACCACTTATCCGCTAAGATTAGTGTATTATGTTGGAGACTAAACCTGGTTTTGCCCATCTCATAGAAGGCCCAAGTGGTATATTCTTATTAGTAAGTAGTTCAAATTATTGTAGCCCAATTGAATTTTTAAGCCCAAATGATTAATTTGTCTGGATTCATAGTATCTAGATGAGATAATTCTAGAGATGAAATTATGTATAATATTTTAGAGAATTCCTAGATATTTTGGTCGAAGAAGTTTGTGGAAGGAATGGTGCTAGGAATATTCCTTCCTCATCCACCTATAACTATGTTGTACATCCTCCATTTTTCATCAAGTAAAAATCAATTAAAGTTCTTGTTTCACATATTGTCCTACTTACTCACTCTACAATTTTTATCACCCTCTTCCACCAAACATAGCTCACTAAACACTTCCTAAATCCATCAAACTGGTATACGAGCCTTCTTCATATCAGTAGTTCTAGGTAGGAGCAACACCTCAACAATACAAGGCTCATCTTCACAAACATACCTTTCATTGAATCTGAGCCCATAGTTAGCCATAACTCCCAACCCACCATGAGGCCCATTTTCCATCACCTCTCTGAAAGCAGCCTCTATGATTCCTGCTACAATGCCCTTAAGATCTCATTTGGCCCCAATTCCATATGATTCTTGTAGAATTCACACCACCATGTCCATCCTTTTGGCCCCGTTGAATTCCATGCATCCAACCGAATCTTTACATGCTCAACGTGGACAACACGTTTCCCATCCTCACTGACCTTTTCAAAAGAACACATATTTTTTGTCACTTCGATCGCGACTTGAATGAGCATGGAGCGCGCTCGTGGCACAGAAACCCCTGGTTTGTCGGCTCCGATAAGACAAGTGACGGCGAGGTTTACGTAGGAGGGTTTCTGCGGTGGAGGTGGGAAGGGTTTCCCCTTCTAATGATAAACAAACCCTGTAATTTACGCTTTAGTAGACTAAATATTTAAATAAAGACAATCAGCTACAACACATTTTCTCGCAATGTTGACCGTTCAAGGAGAAATAATATTTAGTTGAATCATCACTTCACGGGTAAGAACCCGCCTAACAACCCAAAAGCATCGTAACCAATGAATAGAGAGTGCTCGCAACTTGAAGAATATGTCGTACTTGTGGGGCTTCGTGAATATGTCCGCAACTTAATCTTGAGATCTAGCATACTTCATCTCCACGTACTTCTTCTCCACACATTTATTTATGAAGTGGAAGCGAGTGTCGATGTGCTTGCTCCTCTCATGAAACACGGGTTGTTGGAGATTAAATTTGGCTTAACCTATCTCATAGAAGGCCCAAGTGATAAATTCTTATTAGTATGTAGTCCAAATTATTGTAGCCCAACTTTATTAGTAAGCCCAAATTAACAGTTTGTCCAGATTCATGGCACCTAGAGGAGATAATTCTAGAGATGAAATTATGTAGAATGTTGTAGAGAATTTTCTAGATATTTTAGTTGAAGAAGTTTGTGGAATGAGAGTAATTTTTTAGTGCTCGAAAAGAGCACCACGTGGTGCTCTACAACTAATCAAAGTGCAACACTTAACTACACTGTGAGTGATTGGCAGACACTCATTGGTCGTAGAGCACCACGTGGTGCTCTTTTAGAGCACTAAAAAAATTCTCGTGGAATGAATGATGCTAGGAATATTCCTTCCACATCCACCTCTAAATATGTTGTACTTACTCCATTTTCCATCAAGTAAAAACCAATTGAACTTCTTGTTTCACATATTCTCCTACTTACTCACTCTACGATGTTCATCACTTCCCTCTTCCACCAACCATAGCTTACTACTCTCTACCTATATCCAACATATTACTCATCAACTTTGAAATGTGTGTTTCTTGTATTGATTTTTCTTCAGTTTGAATTATATTTGCCTATAGGCTTATTTGTTGAAATCCACGTGCAACGTGCGTGCTCATAACTAGTACAATAAAATTCAAAGGGATCATAAGCAAACACTATTTGTGGAGAAAAGGAGAAAAACAAAAACCGTTGTGGTTGTGGCGTTGTGGGCATACTTTAAGCTGTACTATTTTTCATTCGTAGTTCAGTTGTTTGCAACCACAAAGACCAATTAACTCTCTCTGTAGTTATCTTTCTCCAAACTCAATTCCATTAACTCCAATATTTCCCCCATAATGAAATAGGCAGGTCTATTTGACTGACAAAATCACAAAACAAGTGAGGGTAATGATACATTAGACTACTATTCAGCGTTATAGGCATATATTACTGCATTGTACTATGTTAGTATAGTATGAGATACCATTTTAATTTGAAAAAATATATGTATTGAAAAAGAAAGAAAAAATGTATATATGCACTGTGTTCAACTATGATATTCAAAGTTAGAAACATTACCTGTTATTTCAGGAATCACCGCAAGGAGAGATATTTACTTAGTCATTTATGAAATTTTGACCCACTGACCCAAATATTTGGATAACAAAACGATGCAATTTTTTAGTAATTTTTACACGGTGTTGTAGAATACGATGTAATACAACAAAATTGGTTGTTTTGCTAATCAAATCACTGGGGTCAAAATAACACCTAATAATTGCTCAAAAATAATGTGGTGAATAGTGGCAAAAAATAAAGTGGAAAAATTCCCTAAAAACAGAGGTGGTTGAATTCTGTTATGCACCGTACTTTGATCATTATACCCCTATAGTTTGTCCATTTTTCACATTGGCACTTATTCCAACGTACGCTTTATTCTTATCTTTTTTTAGGGAAAAATATAATATCATTAACAAAGGGTCGTCATGCCTAAAAGATCATTTTGAAACACATTGTTTGCCCAGCTAGGAACTACTGAAAAGAAAGACATATCATCTTCATCTAAACCCGATGAGCTAGTTGGTTTCTATCTCGAGGAACAAAGGTGAACTCCACCTTTGATAGCTTCAGTTTCAATCTCGAACATTCCTCAAAGGATGCTTTAAGCTCTGAAAGACATTTTATCGCCGAAATCTTATTTGCTTTACCACCTCTAAGTAGCTTCACCGCATTTAAACAATCAGATTCTAGAATAACATTGGAGAAGTGCAGTTCATCCGCCAATATCATACCCTCGTCCATAGCCGCTACTTCTTCCACCAGCGGTGACCGTTGCCGAGGAAGATGACGAAACCTCCCGGCTTTGAAGGAGCCCTGTTCGCCTCTGACACAGACCCCCGAACCCGTGGCTATCCCGTTTTCAACCCAAGCTGCATTCGTGTTGAGTTTCAGACGACCCAACGAAGGCGGAACCCAAACCTTTGATTATGTCGTCGCTATCAGATTCTCGGAGAGATGACCGCGGATAGTGGCTTCTCTAAACCAGTTGAGAAAATCTTGACCGCTACGAGCGACCAGAGCCGGGGTACTAGAGCCTGCATTGAAAACTAGATCATTTCTATTTCGCCATATTGACCAAATTGTTGTAACAAATCTCTTGCATGAATCAGTTCATTGGGAATTCAGGAAGTCAAAAACCCAGTCACTTATACCACCGGCTATAGGAATTCCGAAGATTTCCCCCATAGCAAGCCGCCAAATATCTCTAGAAAATTCACAGAACAGAAAATGATGAACTTCATCTTCTGGAAAATTGCCACACAGTGGACAATCTGGTGCTATTGCGATCCCCCTATGCACTAAATTAACTGCCACCGACAACGGGTTAAGCCACAATCTCCAAGTCATAAAAATAAGCTTCTTTGGAAGCTTCAGCTTCCACAGTTTTGACAACCAAGTTCAATTGATATTGTCATTAGACGAGGAAGGGTTACCTGTCACTTTGATTGTTTGCGCCTTTGTATAGTTTCCATCGTCTGCATATAACCATGAATACTCGTCTTGCTTCCTCGTACCTATCGGGATAGACAATATAACTTCATTATCCACGGGATCGAAAATATTATCAATTGTTTCTTCATTCCACACCCCTGCATCTTTATCAATGAAATGCTCCACGAGTAGGCCTTCCGAATCCGGTGTGCACACTGAGATTGGTCAAAATGAACTAAATCTGGGAAGCTACATATCTGAGAAAGCTCCAACTTGTGAACCATCTCTAATTCTCCATATTAACCCCGACAATATTAGATCTCGACCAGCGATAGTACTTTGAAAAGTGTACGGTACTTCAAAAGGGACAATATGGTCTTTTCTCCTTCATTTTCTTTTCTCTTTTATTGTTCTCTCTTCCAATTTTATTTATCTATTTTCCAATGTTACTTTCATAATTATTTAACGGAAGTTAACGGTTTTAGCCAATTTTAACCTAAGTATCACAATTTTACAAATTACATGAAGGATAAGTGGTAAACAAATGCTGCATGTAGCTAAGTGTCAGAAAGGCGAAAGTGTGAGGGAGTTTCCTGACAAAAGTTCTATAATTTAAGGGGCGTGGTTCGAAGATTCCTTTACGATTGACAGTACCAAGTCATGAGCTGACTGGACATGTACACGTAAGATACGATATTTCACAATAGTTGAGACATATACGGAGCAGATAACGTCTTTAAGCCGCATATAAATTTCGGGAGGGAAGCGAGGCCGATGTAAATGCCGAAAGAGGACTTGACAATCCATTTTTAGGTGAATGTCCTTGTGCAGTGGCGAAGGTAGGAAACTAAGTCAAATTGAGCAAGATTCGTAAAGTCAGGAGTCAAAGTTATACGTCAAAGTCAACAGTCAAAAGTCGTTAAATTTCATAAGAAATATACACAAAACATCAAATTAATAATGAATAAAAAAAAAGATTAAAAAAAAATTAGTGACTAGGAGGATATCCGAACCCGAGTAATTGGATTTGCCAATCGAAATAACTAACCACTTTGGCTAGTAGGCAGTTTGGAATTTTAGGGGGGGGGGGGGGATTCTATATTCCTTAGGGCACGTTTGGCGTCTGGATTGAAAATTGGGGGTGCACGGGGGCCTACAGTATTATAGAATATATTGATATTGGGGGAGTATTAATAATATAGGAAGGATTATGTAACATGTTTGTTTGCACCATTATATATAGGGGTATTAAGTCTTTAGTGTTCAATCGCACCTACTTGGTGGGATTAGATTTTAGACATATAAGGGGTGTAGATAATAAGGGGGGATTGAATTCCCCTTGAAATTAACCTTGCACCAAACACCACTTATTACCCCTTGCATATATTATTATTACCGTACCCTTTCTTTATCCGTGCATCAGTCATCAAAAATCTATAAAATTAGGGGTACAAGTGGAAATTTTTAAATTTCAAGGGAGGAAGTGGTGGATAGAGTGTTACTTTATAGAAAGACCTACCGATTCGATTATTAATTTGTCAAAAGAATAAGATTTATAATTTTCATATTACTTTATCATGATCCATAAAAATCACAAAATATTAATTTATGACCCAAAAAATTTATGATAATTCACAATTTACATAATGATCACAAGTTTTAAAAACATACGATTTAGCCCACATACAGCATAAAACTAAATTTACCCGTAAAAAATTTTTATTACAAACCCCATAATTCAACAAAATCACATTATTATTCATAAATAATTTATGCATTTACGAACAGGCCATATGATTAGTTTGTAAAATCACATATTCACCAGACCAGTAAAAAGTAATCCAAGACAAAAATTCTTACTCCAAGACAAAAACTAGGTCACTACGACAATCTATCGAGTTTATAATAGTCCCAATGTATAATGAATCTGAAACATTTGAAAGGAAGAAGGAGCAACTGCAATGACAATTTAGCCTACGAAAATGTTAACAAATGCAGTTAAAGACTTTAAAAGAGTCAGCATTTACTCTAAAGTTCAAAGTTTCTTTCTGGGTATTCCATTAACCCATAAACTAAACAGTTCAGCAAACATCCAATCAAAGAAAACAACGAGGACATAAAATATGAACTACACCAAATTCACAATGCATAAAACTAGATAATGTGATCACACCTAGGTTTAATTCGTACAACAAAAAAGAAACTAGCCACACGCAAAAGTCGATCAAGTTCACCGAACTGGGGCAATTCAGAGTAGCAACCCGTTATTCATACATAATTCAGGAACTAAGTTCTACCTCCAACTTCATTTCACTCATATACCAAAACCTCGGTACAAGGAGAGGATCTTTGCAAGCTTAAGAGCTTTTGGGACATTTCAAACAGTTCTCTCCCGCTGCTATGTTCCATGCCCAGATTGATTATCATCTTCTCCAATACATTGGCATTCTTCAGTAGGAACTGTACATGCGAGAATACAACATCGGAGTTGTAACATCCCACGTTTCCCGAGCCTTCCGTTCCGGACCGGAGAGCCCAGGAGGGTGTTACTCAAAATGAAGCGGCGGAAATCGAGAACAAAATATGTCATAGTTATATATTACAAACCACAATTGTCTCAAAGTAAACATTACATACAATTAAAAAATATGAGTATTGTCTGGGTGAATCATTTATTTACTACAACCGTAACTAGGTAAGTCCGCGATTCCTTAAGCCGAGCTTCCTTCACCTAGACCTGCGGGGGAAAAAACAAGACTGCAATTTTTCAAAGTCAGCACGAAATGCTGAGTAAGTAAACACCCAAACGTGTAAACCGGATAAGAGGCATGTTTTTATTTTAACAAAAAGGATAATATAGAAGTAACCAAACATGTTGTTGCAGATGACCAGATACGAGAAGTATAAATTTTCCAACTCTTTACTTAGCATTCTCAAACCATTCTCGTGTATATAATAAGGGTAACATTCTCAATTCTTATCCTTTCCACAATTTGGGGTATTCTCAAAGTATAAATTTCTTCCATCTTTCACATGAAAAAACTACATTTATTATTTAGTTGTACCGGGGAACGAACCAATCCATCGTAATAATCTTTCACTGTATATCATAAGTAATCAACCATATCCCATGCATCCAAGACCTTAAGTGCCGGCACCCCCGTAAGACTTCTTGCGGCCGAGAGGTGAGTACATGGAGCAGCCAAGGGCTAATTGCAACCGAGCAAAATATCACAATCAAAATTTAAAAGATTACAAATATGGTTCCACCTCACAACATTTTCCACTTTACTTTATTACGTATTATTAATTCCATGTGATAGTTTCCGTAGAATCATTTAGACAAGTATTTGAAATCTCAAGTCGAACACGTATATCACAAATCACATTTTGCGACATAAATCATAAAAATATTTAAACACGAATGGAGTACGGCCACATTAGGTAAGGCATATTTACTTACCTCAATTAGCACGACAATTATCACGATAAAGCTCCTATGGGTAAACGTAGCCCTCGTCTACGAACTCGTCACCTACAATTCACAATTCCTAAATTAATTAAAAGTTTAATCGTGCAAGTAGGATATGCAAACATGCTAAGAGTCTCATTTGAAATTACCCCTCCATTAACCCATTAATTATTAGCATGTAATATTTATATAATAAACCAGTGACGTAAACAATTGTATATTTCTCATAAAAAACACTACTTATATAAATACTAACTCTTAAAAAAATATAAGCAAGAAATCACATATTAAATTTATACATTCTCATAATTATAAAATAACAAACTATTTTACAACACATTTAATTGTAAGTGACTACAAAATTTAATTCCAACTAATTTAATTTTTGATAATCATTTATTATAAAATGCATATTCTATTAAAGAATTAAATTTGTAAACAAAACTCGCAAAATGTTTATTCAAGGAAGATAAGTGTTTAGTTACACATAATATATGATTTTATTTTGAAGAATTAATTTCTAATATCTACAAATAATAATAAAGGTTTTATCTATTTATTAATAAAGGAGTTTATTATTACATATTTTCTAAAACAACTTACTAACTTATTTTATCTTAACAGTATTAAGAAAATAACATATTTTACTCAAAATAATAGTTTATTAGTACTTGAAAGTATTTATTTAACAAGTTATATTTGTATTTTGCCTTTTTTTAAGAGAAACAAAAATATTTTATATTAAATAATACATATATATATTTTAATAGCAAAAACATATTTTATATAATTAAAAAAATAACTATAAATATTAAAAATTAATTCTAATACAAAAATTGCATTTTTAATTTTATATTTTATACTCTGTTTACAAGTGGATCCCCCAAGTTCACATAAATGACATAAAATCACCCTCCCACTAACAATAGCAGTTTCACATGTGATAGTGTCTACTCTCAACTTTTCAGAAAGTACAAAAACTACCCGTAACAAGAACACACGTACAAACTTATCAATCCAACAACCCGATTCGATTTAAACCTAACAATATAAGGTTTTGATGATCAATAATGAATCAGAGGGTGATTTAGGAATTACCCAAGCGAAAAATCGCGAGAAATGGTCAAGATTTGGGTCCGGTGGAATTCGCCGTCGAAGTGGCCGGCGGTGATGGTCGAATCCGGCGATTAAGGCGTTGTTGGCTCCGATTGTTGGCGTTTATGAAGTCCTGGGACATCCTCGAGGTGGATGGTATTGATTTCGGAGGGTGGGTACGCCTAATTCGCCGGCTATGCACTTCGCCGGCGTTAATGGCCGCCGGCGGGTGGCTTTGGGATTACTTTGCAGCTAGCTGCTGCTGCTCTTCCTCCTCCTTGGCTCGAAACAGAAAGGGGAGGAGGGATACACGGTCAAAACAGAGGGAGGGAGAGGAGAGAGTGGCCGGTGGTAATGGCGGCGTTGCTTAACGGGGACGGCAGCGGCCATATGCCGTTGCTGTTTCTGTTGGGTCTTTGCCGGAAACAACAGGGAAAAGGAGAGAGACAGGGAGTGGCACAGAGGTGGAGGAGGAGAAGTGAGGTAGGTGGAGGATGTGGTGATGGTGGTGATGGCGTCGGGGGTGGTGCTTGGTGCGTCTGCCGAAGAAGAGAGGAAGAGGAAGGAGATATAGAGGGAGGGAGAAATGTACGTGGAGAGAGAGAGAGAGAGAGAGTAAATATTGGGGAAACACAATTAAGTTTCCTGAGGAAAATTTTAGGTAATGACAAGAACATCGCCCCTAGTTTACATAACCTTTGAAACAACCCTTGGAGCTTGTTTTAACCCATAAAGAGTTTTGTCTAGTGTGTAAACATAATCAGGAAAGTTTTCATCTTCAAATCCAGGAGGTTGTGCTACAAAAACATCTTCTTGTAAATAACCATTCAGAAAAGCACATTTGACATTCATTTAATAAAGCTTTATGTGATTGTGAGATGCAAATGCAAGAAGTATTCTAATAGCTTCTAACCTGGCAACAGGAGCAAAAGTCTCCTCATAATCTATACCTTCTTCCTGATTATATCCCTGTGCCACCAGTTTGGCTTTGTTCCATACCACTTTGCCATTCTCATCAAGCTTATTTCTGAACACCCATCTGGTTCCAATAACTGATTTCTCTTTAGGTCTGGGAACCAGATTCCATACCTTGTTTCTTTCAAATTCATTCAGCTCACTCTGCATTGCAATGAGCCAGTCTGCATTTTCTAGTGCTTCCTTGGTATTTTTAGGCTCAATCAAATATACAAATGCACTAAAAGTACACAAGTTCTTCAACTGCCCTCTTTTCTGAGTTCCAGTTGATGGATCAGTTATGATATTGTCAGCTGGATGATCTGCAAGGTACTTAAACTTCTTCCTTGGTTTCCAGGAATATTCTCCTCCAAGGCTTTGAGTTCTTGACACAGTAGAGGGAGCATCATAGAAAGTTTCAGCTTCTGTCTCAAGGCTTTGAGATTTTGGCTCTGTAGGAGGTTCAAGGCCTTGAGATTCTGCTGATTGATTCTGCACATTAGTTTTTCCTTTGTCTTCTTTCACAGCATCATCATCAGACTCATGCTTGTTCAAATTTCGATCTGTAAAACTTTCACTCAGAGAATCCTTAGTACCTTCATCAAAAAATAGATGAATGCTCTCTTCTACAATATTGGTTTTTCTATTGTAAACTCTATAAGCTTTGCTAGTTTGAGAATATCCAAGAAATACACCTTTATCACTCCTAGCATCAAAGTTACCAAGATTGTCTCTGCCATTATTATGCACAAAATAAATACAACCAAAAGGTTTGAAATAAGAAACACTAGGCTTCCTACCTTTAAACAGTTTATAAGGGGTCTTTTTCAAAATAGGTCTAATCAAGCATCTATTTAGCACATAATTAGCAGTATTAACAGCTTCTGCCCACAAGAACTTTGGAAAATTACTTTCAAGTAGCATGGTTCTAAACATATCCTCAAGTTTCCTATTTTTCCTTTCAACTACTTCATTTTGCTGTGGAGTTCTAGGTGCAGAAAAGTTGTGTGAAATGTCATGTTTTGCACAAAACAAATCAAAGTCAAGTTGATCAAATTCCCTACCATGTTCACTTCTGAGGGATGCGACAGGTAAATTTTTCAAAGTTTAAAGCTCTTTGCACAGTCTAGTAAATTCAGATAAGGCTTCAGTTTTGTCTCTAATAAACATCACCCAAGTAAATCTAGAATAATCATCTACTATAACAAGCATATACCTCTTACATTTTGGGGTTTGAACTCTAATAGGACCAAACAAGTTCATACGCAACAGTTCTAAGGGTCTAGAAGTACTTACAAAGTTCTTTGGCTTGAATGAGCTTCTGGTTTGCTTACCTTGTACACATGCCTTGCAAACCTCATCATCTGAAAATTTCTGGGATGGTAAACCTCTTACCAAATCCTTTGAGATGAGTTTATTCAAGGTGTGTATGCTAATATGCCCAAGCTTTATGTGCCAAAGCTTTGATTCTTCCTTCAAGGCCTTGAGGCATTTTAACTTGTCACCTGCAACACTGTTAGTACTCATACCATATAGATTATATGATCTAGGAGCAGTGAGTATGCAATCACCAGAGTTCTCATCTTGCACGACACATTTCTCCTTGTCAAATATAGCTTTATAACCTTTATCACATAACTGAGAGATACTAAGCAGATTATACCTAACTCCATCCACAAGATAAACATCAGAGATAGAGTTGTTAGAACCATTACCAATACTACCTATACCAATAATATTGCATTTTGCTTTGTCACCAAGTGTGATTGTTCCTCCAGATTTTTCTGTAAGCTCAGTAAAGGGAGATTTCTTTCCACTCATGTCTGGAACATCGACTGTCTAATATCCATTTCTGATCTTTCAAGGCCTTGGTGACATCCTGCAAAAATAAATCATTGCCGCAACAGGCTCTTTGACCAAGTGCAGAACTTTGAGTCATACTCAGAATCAGCCATTTTTGGAGGTCTAATTCCTTTTGGAACCCAAATCTGCCTAACTTGTCCCTTAAGCTGATAAGGATAAGTATTCCTCATAATGTGAGGTTCTGATCTTCTGAAGGGACAAGTTAATCTGACATAACCAATTTTTCCACAGTAATGACACTTAGAAGAATGTCTGCTACCACATTTTACAAAAGTAGTTTGGCTTTTCTTTGGAAAATTTGGATTATAGCCAATCCCACTTTTATGCATTGATTTCAGACTTCTTCCAAGAATGAGATTTAGATTATGTTCTGAGTCTGTGAAACTAGCTAGGACCTTTTTAGACTCTTGAAGTTTCACAGTCAAAGAATAGATTTGTTGTTCTAAATCCTCAGAATGAGTCTTTAGATTAGCATATCTTTCAGTCAAAAGAGTGTTTTGATCAACAATCTCTTTTATCTGTGCCTTCAAGGCTTTGAACCTGCTGTCCAATGCCTTGAATTCCTTTTCAATTTTTTTCTTAGAAATTTCAACAGTTTTGTTGGTAAAAACAAGGTACAAGTTTTCTTTTACCAGCTCATGAATCTTAATATTTAAAGAAGAAATCTCATTTCTATAAGTTTTTTCATTTAAAAACATACTCTTGAGAATTTCAGGAAGTACATCAGAAGGACTAGAAAGAAGATTTTTTATCATTTCTTCAAAATGTCTTTCTGATGATTTTTCTTCATCATGTTTGGCCATGAAGCACAAGTTTGCTTCATCTTCTTCTGCTTCTGAGTCACTTGATGAATAAGAATCACTCCAGGAAGCCATCATGGCTTTCCTCCTTCTTGTGTCACTATCTTTCTTCGGAAAGTTCCTATTCTTCTTCTTTTGTGGACAGTCTCTTACTAAATTGATCTGCATCACCACACTCAAAACAATTCATTACTTTAGTTTTATGTGACTATGATGAAGATTTACCTTTGTAGTCCTTGCTGCCTGAAGGTCTTGATCTCTCTCTGTTTTAGTCCCTGTTACCAGAGTTTCTTTTCTTCTTGAGAATCCTGGCCAAGGCCTTGGAGACCAATGCTAAAGCCTCTTCATCATCATGCTCATCTTCAGTCTTAAGGCTTTGAGATTTTTCACTCTCTTTGGCCTTGAATGCTAAGTTCTTGATGTTTTCACTCAAATCACCTTCTACATCCTTCATTGACATTTCATGAGTGAGCAGCTTTCCTTGTAGATCGTCTAGATGAAGAAGACTTAAATCCTGAGCTTCCTCAATGGTTGTTGTCTTCGGCTCCCACTTGGCTTTTTTCAAGCTTCTCATAATTTTGCTGACCTTTTCTTCATTTGAAAACTTCTTTCCCAATGACTTCAGATTATTCACCACATCAGTGAATCTTTTGAACATCTCCTTCATGGTCTCATCTCAGTTCATTTTAAACAACTCATATTGCCTCAGAAGTATGTTGATTTTGTTCTGTTAACCTGCCTTGTCCCTTCATATGTCACAACTAGTTTGTCCCATACTTATTTGGCACTTTTGCAATTGGACACTCTGTTGAACTCATCTGCATTAAGAGCACAGTATAACAGATTCATAGCCTTGTAATTTTTTGATACCTTTTCCAGTTCAGTAACTGAGAGATTTTCCTCAGACTTGATACATCGGACTCCATAAATAGTCGTGTAGTACTCATGAGGACCATTCTGAACTATTGACCATAGTTCCATGTCTTGATCAATGATGAACATCTTCATCAATGCCTTCCAGTGCATGGAGTTATCACCACAAAACAATGGAGGTCTGTTGGCTGCCCTTCCTTGTGAGAATCCACCATCTCCTACATTACTCATAGTCACAAGATTGTTAGATCTATATCAGTGACCCAAGCTCTGATACCAATTGAAAGCGTGTAATGTAGACTAAATACAGGACCTAAATATTCTAGAAGGGGGGGGGGGGTTGAATAGAGTATGGAAACTTTTTGCAAAACTAAGATTTTAGCTTTGTGAGGAACTCAAATCTCAAGGCCTTGAGATTTTAGAAAACTGTCAGAAACTTTCAAAGGAAAAATAGAAAGCTTCAAGGCCTTGAACTATTACCAGTTCTAAACAGCTTATAAATCCTAGTTTGATTTGAGTTGTGTGCTGCAGAAAATAACAAAACTGTAAAGTAAAGAACACAAAGCAATTTACAGAGTTCAGTCCCAATGGACCTAATCTCTGCCTGAGGGATTTAATCCCACCAGGATTGAGCAAACACTTCTTATTACTCACACAGAAACAGCCCTAGATCTTCAAGCCATATGATTTCCCTTACAACTATAAAGCTTGTGGTTCCAAACCTATCTAGTATCAGCTACTAACTGTTGAACTAACAAGAACCTCTTGTTGTTCACTTGAACAACCAACCACTAGGTTTAGTGAGATTTTAGATATACAAAAGATAAGCATATTACAAAACAGGTGAAGAACACAGTAGAAAAATAAGCTTGTGAAGGCCTGGATGTGTTCTTCTGGAAACTGGAATGATTGATCTTCTGAAATCTGGAATTGAAGCTTGAATTGTTGTGTGTTTGAATGGATGATCTCCCACGAATATTTCACACTTATCTCAGTTATCTGCAAGCCTCTCTCCTTTCAAAATTCAAACCAGTCTTTTATCTACTCACTGCAACTGACTGGAAGATTTTAGGATCGCAGTTCCTACAAATCCTCTTCCTGTTTTCAACTGCAATTCAAATAGCTCTGAGTAGATATCTGGTGGAGTTTGTTGAGATTGTATTTGCACGTTTAACAAACATGCAACAACATTAAATTATAGCAACAACAAAATACAGAAATATAACAGCACTAAGTCTGTTTGGATTTCCAGTTTCTGAATAAAAACTGGATAAGATATTAGAACAATAATCTGATTACTTTCTGAAACAAATAACTCATGATAAACTAGTTTAAGACTCTTAGAAGTCATTAAACAAACACAATAATAAAGATCAAACCCTGCAAGAAAGAATCAGATTAGTTCTGTAGAACTGCCAGCAACTCAAGGCACATCTCAAGGCCTTGAAGCTCTGAACATGCTTCACAGTCTTTCAAAGTTGAAACCAGAATTCTTTGATTCTCTCTGATTAGAAAATCTGCAATTGCGTTAGATATGTAGACAATATAAAACATAAGTATTTGCAGCAAATCTATGATCTATATAATCAGATAGCCAATCTGCAACACAAGATTGTTAGAACATTCAGCACAATAAAAACAACTCTCAAGGCTTTGAAGCTCTGTCAATATCTCAAGGCCTAGGAGTTTCAGAAATGCTTTGTCTTTGTCTTTTTCTTTCATCACTCGAAACAATTACTTCTCAAAACATACTCAAGGGTCTTTGAGTCAACATAGGATCTTGACAGGGTGCTCTTTGTAAGTCAAAGATTGGTCTAACTCAATTGGTTCCGGATCCAACACGTGGGATAAGTCAGGTACATACTTCTTCAGTTGCGACACGTGAATCACATTGTGTACTCGTCCCAGATTAGAAGGTGGGTCTAGTCGGTACGCCAATTCTCAAATTCTCTCCAAAATGTCATATGGGCCGATAATTTTTGGGCTCAATTTTCCTTTATGATTGAATCTTGTCACTCCCTTAGTAGGTGAAACTTTGAGAAATAATTTTTCTCCAATCTAAAACTCCAATGGTATTCTTTTTTTATCAGCATAGGACTTTTGTCTGTCTTGTGCTGCCTTCATTATTTGCTAGATAAGTCTCACTTGGTCGGTCATTTTTTCGATCATCTGTGGTGCTATAACCATTGTCTCGCTGATGTCACTCCAACATAGAGTTCTTCGGAATTTTATCCCATACAAAGCCTAGAGTGGTGCCATGCCGATGCTTGCGTGGTAGTTGTTGTTGTGTGAGAACTCTATTAGTGGTAGTTTGTCAACCCATCCATGGAAGTCCATGACACAAGCCCTTAGCATGTCCTCCAATGTGTGAATCGTTCTTTCTGTCTGTCCATCCATGGCAGGGTGGAGGGCCGTGATGAAACGTAATTGGGTCCCCATTGCTTCATGAAGCGCCTTCCAGAAGTGAGAGAGAATGTTAGGGTCTCTGTTAGAAATATTGAGCTTGGGACTCCATGATATCTCACTATGTTTTTGACGTACTCGTCTGCTCTCTGATCCATGTTCCACGTATCCTTCATCGGGATGAACCTCGCGGTCTTGGTCAATCGGTCTACTACCACCCAAATCTGATTAAGTCCATTCTTTGATGTTGGAAGTGCTGTAACAAAATTCATGGAAATTGAATCCCACTTCCAAACTGGTACGTCCAAAGGCTGAACTAGGCCTCCCATCCGCTTGTGTACAAATTTTAACTTCTGACCAAAAAAAAATCTTCAAATCTTTGTAGAGTTTGTCGCCTCCAGGGTGTACTGAGTATGGCGTGTTGTGCGCTTCACGCATCAATTCCTCCTTGGTTTCTGCACACTTCTGCGGTACACACCATCTTCCTCGGTAGTGTATGCTCCCATATTTGTGAATTTGAAAGTCTTTGGCTTGTCCTCCTGCAATCTTTTTCTTAATTCTCTTCAGTTTGACATCTCCTGCTTGATTACTCCTTATTTCCTCAAAGAAGTCTGGTACGGTTGTCATACTAACAAGTAAGTTATGTACTCCTCCTTGATCCACGAACTTGATCTCGAGCTTTCTGAGTTCATAGCAAAGCCATTCTTGCAACACTATCATGGCGTTTAAGGCATGGCTCGCCTTTCAACTTAATGCGTCAGCAACTACGTTTGCCTTCCCTTCGTGGTACTGGATAAACAAGTCATAGTCCTTGATGATTTCTAGCCATTTCCTTTGTCGGTTGTTCAGCTCCTTCTACGTAAAGATATACTTTAGGCTGCGGTGATCTGTGTAAAGCTTACAAACTGCTCCGTACAGGTGATGTCTTCATATCTTTAGCGCGAAAACAATTGCTGCTAACTCCAAGTCGTGAGTATCATAGTTCTCCTCGTGGGGTTTGAGCTGCCTTGATGCATAGGCAATCACCATTCTGTGTTGCATGAGTACGCATCCTAGACCCTTCTTTGATGCATCGTTGTATACCTCGAACTCGCACGAATCATTTGGTACAGCCTAAAATGGTGCTGTAGTTAGCTTTTCCTTCAGTGTCAGAAACTCGTCCTCGCAATTTTCGCTCCACTGATATTTTACTGCCTTCGTTGTTAGTGCAGTCAGTGGCCTGGCAATCTTGTAGAAGTCCTCCCCAAAACGCTTGTAGTAACCTGCTAAGCCAAGGAAACTCCTGATCTCGGATACATTCTTCGGTGTTGGCTAATCTTTGACTGCTTAAATCTTTCCTGTGTCCACTGATATTCCTTCTTTCGAAATGATGTGATCCTGAAATGGAACACGATCCAACCAAAACTCGCACTTTAACAGCTTAGCGTACAATCGTTCTTGTCTCAAAGTCTGCAACACTTCTCTGAGAAGTTCCTAGTGTTCTTCCTCGCTCTTCGAGTACACAAGGATGACATCAATAAAGACGACAACGAACCTATCTACAAATGGCCTCATTACTCGGTTCACCAAATCCATAAATACTGCAGGTGCATTGGTTAAACCAAATGGCATCACAGTGAACTCATAGTGGCCATATCTCGTTCTGAAGGCTGTCTTTGGAATATCATGCTCGGCTACACGAAGCTGATGGTACCCTGATCTCAAATCAATCTTGGAGAAGACACTAGCCCCCTTGTAATTGATCGAAAAGATCGTCAATCCGGGGTAGAGGGTACTTGTTCTTGATGGTTGCACTATTCAAATCGCGGTAGTCAATGCATAGCCTTAAGCTTCCATCTCACTTCTTCAAAAAAAGTACTGGTGCTCCCCAGGGTGACACACTTGGCCTTATGTACCCCTTATCCAGAAGTTCTTGTAATTGATCCTTCAGCTCCTTCAGTTCTGGTGGTGCCATCCTGTACGGCGCTTTTGAGATTGGCGCGTTTCCAGGAGCTAAGTCCAGAGTAAACTCCAATTCTCTTCTTGGTGGAATTTCTAGAATCTCGTCTGGGAATACGTAAAGAAACTCATTTACAACTCTTATCTCCTCTAGCACATTCTCTTTCGTGGAAACGTCTTGGATGTAACATAAGTAGGCAGAGTTCCCTTTCTTCACTTGGTTGACTATGGTCAGGGCAGACACTAGTCTAATGCAAGGCTCCTTCATGACTCAACGGTAAGAGATTCTCTCTCCGTTTGGTCCCCTTAACCGTACCTTCTGATCATAATAATCAACGACGGCTCGGTATTTACTAAGCCAATCCATCCCTAGGATGAAATCTATGCCTCTAAGATCAAACTTAATCAAGTCTGCAGGCAAGGTTTATACTAGGATTTTCACTCCTGCCCCTTCAAATACGGTGTCACATACTGATATTTGGCCAGTGGGAGTTTCTACTGGGATAGATTTCTTAATACACATATCCAAACTCAATTTCTCAGCAAATGATGATGATATGAATGAGTATGATGCACCAGAATCAAATAATATAAAAGTTGGTTGCTCATGGATAATGAAAGTACCCGTGACAGCTCCATAAGCAGCATCAGCCTCTGCCTTGGTCATGACAACAATCCTTCCCACATTGGCATTCTGAGCTCCAGCTCCTCTAGTACCAGCTACATTGTTGGTGTGGCCTCCTTGACCGGCATTGTTGTTGTGATTCTGAGCTCCATCTGCCCTGCATTCCCCTGGTTTTAGTTCGGCTGCCTTCCATAGCCATCTCTCTGGTTGTTGTGGTTTCCAGGGTTCATGTTCCATATCCGATCTGCAGGATTGTAGGTTTCTGGTTCCCATACTACTGGCGGTTCCTCAGATAGTTTTTCTGGGGTTGCCTCTGATAGTTTCCTCCTCGGTTACATTGCTGTTTTTTGTCTGATGGAGCTAGACATTCATAGGCTCAATGCCCTCTCCTACCACAGTTGTGGCATATGACTACGTACCGCATACAGTCAACTCTAGGGTGGTTTTGTTAGCATATCTTGCTGGTTTAGCGGCAAACTGGATGAGCTCCTAATTCTGCTGGTTCCCCCTGTTCTGATTATTCCCTCCATTGTTGGGCTTGAATCTCTTATCTCTTGCTGAGCTGTTGTTACTGCTTCCTGCCTCATCCACCTTGCGTTTCCCGCGAACCTCATCCTGAATCTCTTGGATTTGCCACATGTCCGCTGCTCGTTTGTAGGCCTCGTGCAAGGTGTCGTAAGTTCTGTGTCGCATAATTTTCTGTAGCTGGAGATGCATACCTCCAATGAACTTTGCTACCTTGCTTTCTTCATCAGGTACCGTGTTCCCCGCGAATCTGGACAACTCCACGAATTTCTCGAAATAGTCCGTCACTGAGTTGTTTCCCTGCTTTAGGTTTTGGAACTCGTTGTACATCCTAGTCCTAACATGGCTTGGATAGAACCTTGATCTCATAGCAGCCTTGAAAGCTTCCAAACCAAAGTTGGGTCGAGCCAGTAGGACCTCATGATTGGTTGTCCACCAAAGTCCCGCCTTCCCATTCAAGTGAAGGGCTGCACAGATAACCTTTTGTTCTTCAGGGCATTGGACAACCCTTAGTATCTTTTCGAAATTTGTGATCCAATCCTCCAGTTCAGTGGGGTCTTCCTTCCCTGCAGAATCGCGAAGATTATGGTCCGCTATCTTCTTGGAATAGCTTCGCTCTTCGCGCTCCTCATTTCTAACAATGATTTTGGCCATTTGGGTGACCAGTTGAGCCATCTCCTGTGGGTTGTCTCCTTCAGTTGCTATTTGTCTTTGGTGGACTCTCCTGGTGTATCATTGCAGGGGTCTATTAGTCATATCCCAACACTAACACCCATTATATTATAACTTATTCTATCATGGGGTAATGCTTAAGGTGATTTATAATATGAAGCGTAATGTTCATCCACTTTGCAAAAGATTCATATGTATCATGAACTTCTTACTCATATCCATCAAAATAGCATGACTATCTCACATAATGATCAAATAATTTATAAAATTTCACACAAATTTTCATCAGCTTATATCCATTCCAGAATCAAATCCCGAACTTTGTAATACTCATTCTCCATCGTGGGAGTAATATCATCCCAAAGGCCAGTCATATAAAAAAAAGTATCAGTATATATAACTCATAATCCGACCAGCTAATCAACACATGGTAAGAATTCAAATTATCTCTCCTGAAGGAAAGAAAGGACGCGGGTGGGTGGGACTTAATAAAACATAGACTACCCATAACCCCAAACGGCTTGTAAAATTTTTAAGTTTCTTACCCTAAATTCATTTTATATTGCTCTACAAGTTTTAATTCCTTTTGGATTGCCTGCTCTGATACCACCTGTAACACCCCACATTTCGCGAGCCTTCCGTTCCAGACCGGATATCCCAGGAGGGTGTTACTCAAAATGAAGAGGCGGAGAGCCCAGGATGGTATTACAAACCATAATTGTCTCAAAGTAAACATTGCATACTATTAAACAAGATGAGCATTTTGTAGGTGCATCATTTATTTAGTATTAACGTAGCTAGGTGAGTCCGCAATCCCTTAAGCCCAGCTTCCTTCACCTAGACTTGCGGGGGAATAAACAAGACCGCAGTTTTTCCAAAGTCTGCACGAAATGCTGAGTAAGTAAACACCCAAACGTGTAAACCGGATAACAGGCATGTTTTTTTATTAATAAAATAAGATAACATAGAAGTAACCAAACATGTTGTCGTAGATGACCAGATACGAGAAGTATAAAATTTCCAACTCTTTACTTAGATTCTCAAACCATTCTCGTGTATATAATAAGGGAACATTCTCAATTCTCATCCTTTCCATAATTTTGGGAATTCTCAAAGTATCAATTTCTTCCATCTTTCGCATGAAAAAAACCATTTATTATTTAGTTGTAGCAGGGAACGAACCAATCCATCGCAATAATCCATCAGAGTATCTCATAAGTAACCAACCATATCCCATGCATCAAGACTTTAAGTGCTGTCACCCCCTTAAGACTTCTTGCGGCCAGAGAGGTGAGTACATGGAGCAGCCCGGGGCTGATTGCAACCGAGCAAAATATCACAATCACAATATAAAAGAATCCGAATATGGTTCCACCGCACCACTGTTTCCACTTTACGTTATTACGTCTTATTAATTCCATGTGATAGTTTCCGTGGAATCATTTAGACAAGTATTTGAAATCTCAAGTCGAATACGTATATCACAAATCACATTTGGAGACATAAATCATAAAAATCATTTAGACACGAACGGAGGACAAGAACATTAGGTAAGGCATATTTACTTACCTCAAGTAGCACGACAATTATCACGATAAAGCTCCTATGGGTAAACGTAGCCCTCGTCTACGAACTCGTCACCTACAATTTACAATTCCTAAATTAATTACAAGTTTAATCGTGCAAGTAGGATATACAAACATGCTACGAGTCTCATTTGAGATTACCCCTCTATTACCCCATTAATTATTAGCATGTAATATTTATATAATAAACCGGTGACGTAAACAACTGTATTTTTCTCATAAAAATCACTACTTATATAAATACTAACTCTTAAAAATTATTAAGCACGAAATCGCATATTAAATTTATACATTCTCATATTTAGAATTAATAAACTATTTTACAACACATTTAATTGTAAGTGACTACAAAATTTAATTCCAACTAATTTAACTTCTGATAATCATTTATTATAAAATACATATTCTATTAAAGAATTAAATTTATAAATAAAACTCGCAATATATTTATTCAAAGAAGACAAGTGTTCACACATATTTTATGATTTTGTTTTGGAGAATTACTTTCTAATATCTACAAATACTAATCAAGTTTTTATCTATTTATTAATAAAGGAGTTTACTATTACATATTTTCATAAATAGCTTACTAAATTATTTTATTTTAACAATGTTAAGAAAATAGCATATTTTACTCAAAATACTAGTTTATTAGTACTTGAAAGTATTTATTTAACAAGTTATATTTTTATTTTGCCTATTTTTAAGAGAAACAACAATATTTTATATTAAATAAAACATATATAATTTTAATAAAAAAACATCTTTTATATAAATGAAACAATAACTAAAAATATTAAAAATTAATTCTAACAACAAAATTGCACTTTTAATTTTATATTTTATACTCAGGTTATATAAATAAGTGGATCGCCATGTTCACATAAATGACATAAAATCACCCTCCCACTAACAATAGCAGTTTCTGTTGGGTTTTGATGTAGGTAACGCAGCGGAATAATAAAATTTAATTCCTACTCAAAGCCCCCAAAGGATCACAGGAAGAGTCACTCATAACATGATGAGGACATAGAAGATGTGTACCTTTTGGTTCGGGAGATCACACGAAGAATATTGTCCTCGTCTATACGGTTGATCCACGTCTAGAGGTGAGATCTAGATTCTTCCTTCTCAAGTGCTAGCTTGGACCGGAGGAAGAGGGAAGAAGGAATCAAGAAACGAAGAAGGCAAATGAGGGTTTCAACCCTCCTCTTGTGGCCGACGGGTATGGGACAGCTAGGAGGTTTCGGCGTCCTAGATTGTCTCTTGCTATCTCTTTTGCTTTCTCTCCCACTAACTTGTGTTATTAGCATTAGTTGTGGGAAGGAAGCTAGAGCATCCTTTATATAGTCCAACACTCCTTGTTAACTACATAAAGGCCCTTACTAATTCTATATTAACTTGGATTAGTCCCTTCCTTGCAAATTAGTCCTACGAAGTTTGCAAGGTGTTGCAAAATGATCCTTCTCATTAATTAATCATATTAATTAATCCCAAATCTAGTTCAACTCTATTTGACGTGTGATCTCATAGGTTTCTACTTAGTTGGTAGTAACTTATTACTAACATGGAGCGGTGTCTAGCAACACATCCATGCTACCCAACTAATAGAAATAAGTTAGTGATCCCGACAAACCTTTGTGCCCAATGTCACATATTTCACTATCCCTTTGTCCCCATATCCGGATTAGAAACGAGACATAAATAGTCACACTCGTATATCCAATTCATAGTTCCTCGATCCTGGGAATATGCATATGCAAGCAGATAACATTAATATCACTATATTGATTTACCTGAGTCTGGCCAAACATTCAATAAGCCTCATCACTCGAGTGGCCGTGGATATTTTCTCCCATTATGTTGGAGGTACAAATCCTCTCTACATCACTACAATCTCTAAGCTTGCTTCTTATCATGCCCGATAACTATCTTTATAGTCACCCAGTTATGGTGTAACGTTTGATAACATCAAAGCACAATATTTCACAACTAGATTATCTAGTGATTTCAAGTCTAAGGATTGCAATTATATTAGCACTACGGGAAGTGATTGTGACTTTAACATAATCTAATGTATCCTTCTCGTTGTGGGTCAATCTAGTATGCCATTACACCTAATGCATAACTATGTGGTAGACTTGATATTTTTATACCAATCTACACACATACTAGTCTATATTTGATCGTCCTGTTAATCAATATAATGGACTAGGGATATTTAAGATAAACAACACATTGTATCTAAGGACTTCATTATATTAAATATCACAATATATAATAAATGAATATTCTAGCAAATAGCATTGTTCATACTAAATATTAGATTGCCTCTACGGAACATATTCCAACAGTTTCATATGTGATAGTGTCTACCCTCAACTTTTCAGAAAGTACAAAAACTACCCCCTAACAAGAACACACTGACAAACTTCTCAATCCAACAACCAGATTCTATTTTAATCTAAAAAAATCAGATTTTGATGATCAATAATGAATCAGATGGTGATTTAGGAGTTATCCAAGCGAAAAATCACGAGAATGGTCAAGATTTGGGTCCGGTGGAGTTCGCCGTCGAGGTGGCCGGTGGTGATGGTCGAATCCGGCGATTAAGGCGTTGTTGGCTCCGATTGTTGGCGTTTATGAAGTCCTGGGACCTCCAGGAGGTGGATGGTATTGATTTCGGAGGGTGGGTACGCCTGATTCGCCGGCTGTGCACTTCGCCGGCGTTAATGGCGGCCGGCGGGTGGCTCTGGGATTCCATTGCATTTAGCTGCTGCTGCTCTTCCTCCACCTTGCCTCGAAACAAAAAAGGGGACGAGGGAGACGCGGTCAAAACAGAGGGAGGGAGAGAGATGTGTGTGTGTGTGCATGTGGTGTGTGTGTGTGTGTGTTTGAGAGAGAGACAGAGATATAGATAGATGGGGTTTCAATGTCGCTTTTTGTGAGCTTCTGTGAATGTTCCTCAACCAGATCGAGCCATTTAAGGGAAATCTTGACAGCCACCACTGCTATCACGAGTCCCTCTTGACAGCCACCACTACTATTTCTCTAGATTTTGCCATTAAAAGTTATTTTCTTGAAAAAAATTGAACTTTGTGTTTTAATCGACCACCACCCATGTTGCTTGGTTTGTGCTGAATTGAATTGGAGCTTCCAAGAAAGGGCCTTAGAATTAGCCCTTGTCAGTGGTTTTGAAGGTGGCTCCGGTGGTCACATAAGGTGAGGACGGATAGGTGGGCTCTATGTTTTTATCGGCCACGGTGAAGGGAGCCATATTTGATAGTGGTGACGTAATTTACATGTTATTGTAGGATATAAATGACTTATCGATGGCTTTCGACGCCGGAGGAGACTTGGGAACTGATACTGCGGCGCCTGAATTGATGCCGTCACCGGAGGCTTCCATTTCAGCTGAATGGTGGTAGAGGAGAAGAGGAATGTGTGAGGGTCAAACCCGGTCAACCCCATAACGGTTCCGGTATTCGCGCATAACCTGCTGTAACGGTCCCTATATACGCGGACGAACGTGCCGTTGTGGTTAAGCTAATTAAGCCTTCATTGATGGGCGCATTAACCACACTGCAACGGTCACATTCTCCGTTATATATAGGACGTTAACCTTTCCATACAAGAAAGGACACACCAGACATACGCGGAAGCTCTGCCAAACCCCTGTCTCTCTCTCAGACATTGTTACTGCCTTACTCTCTCCCTACACACAACCCAACTCTTCATGTGCCATTTCCGATCCTCTGCCCTCGGTGTACACAGAGTTCTCCCGGCCGGAATCTCTTGTGCACGTTTTTGTGAACCCGACGTGAACTTACCATCATAAGCAACCATGTCTTAGGAGGATGATATCAGTAACAGATCGCCTTCCACCGAAGCCGCCTCGGGAGAGGAGATCCGCCGCACTCCTACGACTACCGGTGAAGCTCCGACGCTAGAGGCCTTGGACGCCACCATCCAGAGTCAGGGGAAGGCTCTCAAAGCTCAATCTGCGCAGCTAGAACGGATCATGGCTGTCTTGGGGACTCTTGCTCCAAACCCTGCACCAGCCACCGCCGTCTCTCAAGGAGGAGGAGCCTCTACCACTCAAGGACTGGGAGTGTCAACCACGCCACCCAACCCTAATCTGCAAACTCCACCGGCGACTACGAAGCTACCCTCAATTCAGGGGTCAACAGCCCAAATGTTGCCCCTCACCGCTCATACTCCTCAGCCTCCGGCTTTGGTACCTAATCCGGCCTCGCAGTATCCCTTACCTCCTCCAACGGCAATCTGGGGCAATGTGAACGCACAATATGTCCCTAGTCCTCTTGCGGCATATGTGTCGCCTTCGCCTGCAGCAACCCCTCCTCCTGCTACCGAGGGAAACGCTCCAGAGTGTATGACGTCGTTGCAAAGGCGCATAGACACCATTCTGGCTCACCAATCATTCGCGGATACCATCATCCCGAAGCTAGACAGTGATCCGCCCATCCCACGAGAGATCTATCTCATGCCTAACCCAGTCGGGTACAAGGCTCCTAAATGGGACAAGTTCGAAGACGTCAATGGGAACGCTCATGAACATGTCATGCGTTTCATTGATGTGATGGGGCCACATGGAGCCGATCCCAAACTGTTGATGCGCGAGTTCCCGAAATCCTTGGGAAACGTAGCTTACAAGTGGTACAGGACGTTGGAAGCCGGGTCCGTGAAGACTTGGGACGACATGGTCCAAAAGTTCTACACCAAGTTCTTTCAGATGGAAGAAAAGGTGACGATCATTCACCTCTCGCGGATGTATCAGAAGCGCGAGGAGGACGGAATAACTTTCATCTAGAATTTCAGGGCCAAATCCTTGGAATGCAAAGATGTGATGCTTGAAAGTAGACTCGTAGAGATATGCCTGCAGTGCATGCGAGATGAGTACAAAGGTATCCTTATTAATCTGCAAACGCCCACGTTTTCAAAACTAATCGAATGCACAAAGAACATCGAGCCTATAGTAGAGAGGCAGAAAAAGAGAAGCGCTCCGGAGCGATCCTCGGGCGGTACTACTTTCAAAATCGGGAGATTCAGCTACAAGAGGGGATGCGAAGCTGAAGTCAATACGGTTTCACCCCAAAAGCAGGCGAAGATTGTGAACTTTGATGCACCACCTCTGCCATGTTCGGTGGAAGAAGCAAGCGACCTCTGTAGGCAATGGCGCAAGACCGGTGTCCTACCGCCGCTCGAGAGGGCACCCTCCAAGGAGATGGTGAGGGACCCGAAGTGGTGCGAATACCACGGCAAGGTCATGCATCCCACGGCGGACTGCAAGAAGCTCAGAATTGTGTTCAGCCAAAAGATGAAGAATGGCGAACTGATCATTAGCGACCACAGGCAGGATGTGCGCAACAATCCACTTCCTGCCCATGCGGAGCAAGAATCAAAAGGTAAAGAGGTCGCTATGATCTCGATTGTGGATCTGGAAGAGGTCGCAGAGGATGGTCTACCCATCATTGCCGAAGTTCATGACGATGAAGACCACAGCATAGACACGAAGGATGAGTGTGCCGAACGGATGAAGGGGTCGCATGGTTTCAGCAGGTTCTTCGATGAGATGAACTTCTCAGAAAAATGCCGGATGGAGATAACAAAAGCGATCTTGAGGATAGCAGAAGATTATGAGGAGAATCTCGTAGTCTCAAATGGGAATGTCATTAGGGCGTCTTGCTCTAAGAAAAGATCATAACCTTTTCCTCCAGCGACAAGAAGACAGATGCGAGCCACCAGAGGCCTCTGTATGTGACGGCCATTATCAATGGCGCCGAGTTCAAAAGAGCGTTCGTCGACGGAGGAGCAGCGGTTAACGTTGTTTCGCTCCACACATTGAAGCTAGAAGGGATCCCAGAGTACAAGATTGTCAAGCGTCCATCCCCGTTGATGGGATTCGGAAGCGACTCCAGAATGACGATAGGATGGATCCGCCTGGGTATCCAGATCAGCAAAATAAAGTGCTCAGCGAAGTTCTATGTCATAGATGCGAACACCACGTATCACATGATCATAGGTCGAGCCTGGATTCTCGCTTTGATGATGTTCCTTCAACAGCTCACCAAGTGATGAAAGCTATTTGGAATGACAGAATTGTCGAGATACCGGCTTCGACAAATCCATTCAACATGGATGAAGCGCATCTCAGCGAGGCGGTGTGGTTCACTGAGATGGCGGATGAGCAAATACCGGGACCATTCAACCCCACTCCTTTACCCCTGTGGGAAGATATCAAAGATCAGTCACCTGCGGGAGTGATGGTGACAAGGGAGGAGGCCAGGGAAAAGCCGTCCACGCGAGAAGAAGCGCCGCGGATTGCCTACCAGCGAAAGAACGTGTACACTCTGAAGAGAATAGCAAAGTATGATCCTGAAGGCAAAGAGATAGGGAGTTTCTACGCCAACGGGAAGAAATGCTATCGCATATGAAGGTGCGCGGGGGTGTCCCCACGCGGGCATGGGGATATCCCTGAGCAAATCAACCAAATCGAGCAGATTGCGGTGACAGAAAGACCAATGCCGAGTACTCTAGAAGAGAAACTCAAAGAAGCACCCGAATGCATGGAAGACAAACCCAGGCCGCAAAAGCAAGAGCTAAAGGAGGTGTTCCTAAGCCCGAACGAAGAAAAGAAGAGGCCGGTCTTTCTAAGTGCGGACCTCACAGGCGAGAGGAGGAAAGACTACTACAGCTCCTGACCGAGTACAAGGACATGTTCGCATGGGAATACGATGAAATGCCCGGTCTGGACACGAGCATCACCATGCATCGGTTGGACGTCATTCCGGGATCCAAGCCGGTAAAGCAGAGCACAAGAAGCTTCAGGCCGGAGCTTATCGTGAAGATTAAGCAGGAGATTTTCAAGCTCCTGGATGCCAAATTCATAGAGCCGAATCATCATCCCACATGGCTGGCCAACATTGTGCCAGTGGTAAAGAAGAATGGACAGCTTCGCATTTGCGTGGATTTCCGGGATCTCAATCGTTTCTGCCCCAAGGACGATTTTCCGCTCCCCAACATTGATCTACTTATCAATTCGATAGAGGGTCATCGCATGTTCAGTTTCATGGATGGCTTCAGTGGGTACAATCAGATCAAGATGGACCCTGAAGATGCACGGAAAACCGCATTCATCACCCCAGTGGGAGTATTCAACTATACGGTGATGCCTTTCGGTCTTAAAAACGCAGGTGCAACTTACCAGCGGGCCATGATGGCCCTGTTCCACGACATGATGCACAAGAAAGTGGAATTCTACGTGGATGACCTGGTTGTTAAATCCAGAGAGGAGGCAGACCATCTGGCGGATTTGCGGAAATTGTTCAACAGATGTAGACGCTTTCAATTGAAGATGAACTCCATGAAGTGCGCATTCGGGGTAACATCAGGAAAGTTCTTGGGATGCGTGGTGCATCGCCAAGGGATCGAGCCTGACCCTGCGAAATTATCAGCCATCACCGGAATGACTCCGCCACATAACCAGAGTGCCTTGAAAACGTTCTTGGGAAAGCTATCATATCTGCGAAGATTCATCCCAGCGATTGCCAAAATTACCTTCAGTTTCAGTGATCTCCTCAAGAAGGACGCCGTATACAGCTGGACTCCGGAGCACGAATCTTTGTTCGGGAAACTAAAGGAGTTGTTGTCATCTTCAAAAGTAATGATCGCACCTCAGCTAGGATCACCGCTTTTGCTATATCTGACGTCAACAAGGAAGTCTATAGAAGCTCTTCTGGTTCAGGAGTACGAGGGCCAAGAAAGGCCCATCTATTACATCTCTCGCATTGTGCAACCCGCAGAATCAAGGTATACAGACATCGAGCGTCATTGCCTTGCTTTATTCTTCGTAATAGAGAAGCTGAGACACTACTTTGCTTCGCACAAAGTGGTGGTGGTCACAAAGAGTGGTCTCATACGATATCTTCTGACTCACACCACTCCTGGGGGAAGATTGGCAAAATGGTATATGACCATCTCCCAGTATGACATCACATGCGTACGAGCGCGGGCGATCAAGTCGCAGGCGGTGGCGGATATGCTGGCACAGTTCCCCGACAATAGTCATGAGCCTATGATTGAAGAAGAATTCGAGGGACCTGAAATCTATGCAGTTGATTTACCTTATTGGACGCTCCATTTTGATGGCTCGTCAACAAGGAAATGTGGAGGCATTGGGATAGTCTTGGCCAAACCAGATGGGGAAGTCATACAGATGTCCGCAAAGCTTGACTTCGAAGTCACCAACAATGAAGCAGAATATGAAGCCCTCATTGCGGGGCTTCGCATGGCAAAGGCCTTGGAAGTAAGCAATCTGACGGTTATGGGGGACTCCAAGCTAATCGTCAAGCAAGCCTCGGGCGAGTATGGTTTGAAGGAGATAAATCTACTGTCCTACCGGACCTTGGTACAAAAACTGGTGCAACATCTCTGCGACATTAGGTACGAGCACAAGCCCCGAGCGGATAACAGGCATGCTGACGCTTTGGCTACTTTGGGATCCAAGGTTAGCACGGATAAATGTCCTGCAATAATTTCGATTGAAGTACGAAAATCCTCGGCGTTAACAGAAGACGCGTGCGATGATGAATGCATGGACGATGCGGATTGGAGAAAGTCAATCTTACGGGCCATCGCAGAAGGCACGAGCAGCGAGAACTGGGCATCCACAAAGGGGTATTGCATACATGACACACCCTCTATTACAAGGGCCCTGGCGGAATACTTATGCGATGCGTCTCCGAGCAAGAAGGACAGCTGCTGTTAGAAAAGATTCACCAACATGCTTGCGGGGAAAGTGAAGTGTCAATCTATCGCAAAGCTCAGAGATATGGCATTCACTGGCCGGACATGTCAACGGCCGCAGCACTGATACAAGGGAAGTGCGAGAGTTGCGCACTGATCAAAGACTCTTTACTCATTGCTCTGACCGACGATGATGCGGATTGGAGGAAACCACTCTTTGATTTTCTCACCCTAGGTACTATATCTGAGTCAAGAAAAGAAGCTGAGAAACTGAGGAGGAAAGCATCCCGATATGTGGTACATGAAAACTTGCTTTGGCGTCGGGGCCATGAAGGTAACTTGCTGCGATGTCTAGACAGCAGGGAAGCACAAGAAGTGATGGACCTTTCTCACCAGGTGGAACATCAGGGAGGTGCGAAATTATGCAGACAACTCCTCTCAATTGGATATTTCTGGCCCACTATGGAGGCTGATTGCCGCACCAAAGTACGACGTTGCCAGGAGTGTCAATTTAAAGGTAATCTAGTGCACGCTCCTTCTGTAGATCTACATGCATTGGGAACTCCATGGCCGTTTCACACATGGGCTCTGGATTTTATTGGTCCCATTCGACCAACCTCACATGGGAATCACTTCATTCTCACCGCGACTGAGTTGTTCACCAAGTGGGTAGAAGCGATACCGCTGAAAACGGCAAATGCGCTAGCTGTGGTCCATTTCATCCAAGAAAGCATCATATGCAGGTTTGGAATTTCCAACACTGTCCTTTCGAATAATGGCACCCCTTTTGTTAATCGTCAGGTGGCTGCGAATCTAGCAGAATACAACATCAGGCAGATATGCTCCACCCCGTACTACCCGAAGGGGAATGGGCAAGCAGAAGCAACCAACAAGACGCTGTTGAGAATTTTGAGCAAGATGGTCGCAGATGACCACAAGAAGTGGGCTGATTCTTTGAGCATAGCCCTGTGGGCTTACCGGACTTCTCCAAGGACACCCACAGGGGTCTCACCATTCCTTCTATGCTATGGAGCAGAGGCTATGGTACCTGCGGAAGTAAAGGTTATGCAAGATTGGCTTTCCACGCATTATATGACAGTCAACGCGACCATGACTTAGTCCTACTAGAAGATAAGCGGGAGCAAGCTAAAAGGACCAACAAACGATACCAAGAAAGGATTGCTCGTGCGTACTATAAAACAGTCCAACGTCGAGATTTCGCAGTTGGAGATTTGGTCTTGCGCGCATCTGACCATTGCATGCGAGAGGCGGCTCACCAAAAATTCGCAGCCAATTGGGAAGGACCTTTTGAAGTCACAGAAGTCTTTGACAGTGGCTACTGCATCATACGGAGGTTACACGGAACTACCTCAACCCCAAGCTCAGTCAACATGCGCTGGATTAAGAAGTATTATCCTTAACTTCTCTCATTATATGTGCTATATTACAACGTTGCCTTATGCTCTGTATAGCTATGATTCGCACATCTTCTCTCCCATATGAGAGAATTGTAATCTCATCTCTCCCATATGAGAATTCTATAATAAAAGACTTATCCCAAATGAGAAGAACTTTATGCTTCTAGCTGTCTTTATGGCTTCATTTAGTTCATTATTACTGTTAACGAAAGCCTATCCGTCGCGATAGCAGCCTATGCAAATGCGATCTTAATTGATCTTTTAAGCCTATCTGTCACGATAGCAGCCTATGCAAATACGATCTTAATTGATCTTTTAAGCCTATCTGTCACGATAGCAGCCTATGCAAATGCGATCTTAATTGATCTTTTAAGCCTATCTGTCACGATAGCAAATGCGATCTTAATTGATCTCTTAAGCCTATCTGCAACGATAGCAGCCTACGCGGACAAGATCTTAATTGATCTTCTAAGCCTATCTGCCACGATAGCAGCTCATGCGAAAACGATATTAATTGATTTCCTAAGCCTATCTGCCACGATAGCAGCTCATGCGAAAACGATCTTAATTGATCTTCTAAGCCTATCTGCCACGATAGCAGCTCATGCGAACGTGATCTAGAATGATCTTTCAAGCCTATCTGCCGCGATAGCAGCACCATACAAATGCGATTTTAAAATGGTTCTTAAGTCTATCTGCCATGATAGCAGCATTATGAAAAATTATCTTAAGTGATCTACAAAAGCATATATGTTAAGATAGTGCCTGCACTTGAATCTGAAGCAAACCACAAGCCTATCTGCCAAGATAGCAAAGCTGCGCAAGCACGATCTCGAACGATCTGAAAACATATCCGTGGATTTATACGGCAGATAGCAAATCATAAGCGACAATGCAAAGTGTGTATATAGCACTACAGAGGGCGAAATTTGCCAATACGGATGCGACATTGTAATTTGTTGTAACAAGACAGCAAATCATACAAAACGATTTATCATTATGAGTCAAAAGGACTTACAATTTATCTGTCTAGATAACAGCTTACAAGCGAAAAAGCTCAAATCAAGTAGGGCGATACACAGATCTGCGACCAAAGATCTATAGCAAGTAGGGCGCTCCTGCGAGAAGATCAGCCCGCCACCCGCTATGTCTACAACCGCAAGACCTGGGTGACGCTACGTCCAAGATCTGAGGATCTGAAAAGGCCTCAGTCAGATAAAGATATGTACCAGAGGAACCACCTGTTCCGGCGTTTGCAGACGTGCAAAACAGGGGAGCAGTTATTCCTCGGGCAATGGGCTCCTTGTCCACGGAAACGAGCACAATGGCTCGCCACCCTGAGTTCAAGAACGAGGGGGGAAGAAATTATCCTCCGGGCAGGCTGGAGGAGAATCCCGCCGTTCATTACGAGTCGGTAGCAAGGTCAGTACGGCGCTTCACCTCGCCGGGAGGCGGCCGGAAACATGACCTGCAGGCATAATAGACGAAGAAAATTCTTCGAGCAAACATGAGGTATTATCTGCATCTTCTTTATGAAAGTTATGAAGATCAATTAGCCTTATGAAATAGATCTTGGAAACTATTTCTATAGCACAAAGCACAAACTCAGGTTTCACAACTTGAAGCTGCCATGAATCAACGAAAAACAAGCGTTGAAGCCAGCAGTCGTAAGGACTCACGGAAAACCACATTTTGGGATGAAGAAACCAAATAGCAAAAGGCAGGCTTTATATAGACCTTGCGGAGACTCTTCGGTTGCCAAGATGAGTCAGCAGAATTTGAAAAGAGGGTAAGGATCAATCACTTACGCTTGAAAAGAGGTAACAATCAATTACCCTACTAAAGGCTACGACGATTCGGTTGCGTATCCTAATTAATGACGGATGGTCATGATTCGGATGGACTTCCCAAGAAAAGCGTGCTTATCTAATGAGCAATTAGCGCGAAAATCAAGGCAGAATATCAATTGCTGATGTCATAATTTGATATGCACAGAGATATTCTAGCAAATCCCGGAAAGGGCAAAACGGGCATTTCAATTATTCTTTTTGAAAAAAAAAATGGGGAGAAACCCTAGCAACATTACAATAATGTTTCAGCTACTTATCTGCTACTTTTCCAAAATCAAAATAAACTCTTGATCAAGGAGTCATGGGGAGTAAACTGACGGCTCAGATTTTCCACTTGCTCCACTTCTTGCTTCAATTGCTCGCATTTGGCATTCATCTCATGAAAGAGCTTCATAGCCTCTTCAACCTTTTTCCTTTGCTGCTCTACCTTCTGCTTCTCAGCGGCGAGGTTGTGGTGGCCGCGTTTCAAAGTCACGGCCGCGCGAATCAGGGTAACTCTTTTGATAAGAAACTTGAAGCCCAGCTTGCCTTGAACTTTGGCGAGAAGATTTTGGCACATGCCAAAAAGCAATTCCGCGCTCTGAGGAGAAATGGTCGCAGGTGTGGCCGCGGACAGCTGCTCCAAAATCCAGATGGCTTCAGTAAGAAATAGCCTCCTGTCAAAGGGCCCTATCTCTAGAGACCTTGCAAATGATTGGGGGTAGGAGAGGCGCATTCGAACTAGCCAGTCCACGTCAGCTTGCTTCAAACCTAAAGAAATGTCAAAGCCAAGTTAAGACTATCAAACTCGCAAATGAAGAATTCAAGATGCGAACAGCAAATCACGACATACCAGTTCCTTCAAGGATCTTGCGCAGAGAAGGAATGCGCATTGTTGGGGTAGTTGAAGATTGTCCTCGCTCCATTGCCCTTCTATCAGCTGCGAGCTCTAACTCCTCATAGTTGGGGGGAAGAGTATAAGCCACACCAGGTGCGATTGCATCCCCAACCTGCGAACCCCAAAAGTTCCACGCAGGAAGAGGTGCTGCCGACTCAGTCATTGCCGGACGCATGGCGGTAGAAGAAGTTGCAGCTTGATGAGGGATACCTTCAGGTGCGATAGCATCAGCGGCATTCGTTCCTATTTCCTCAGTACCAGCATGGGCATCTTCCTCCATTAACACAGTGTCAGCCTCGGCATCATCAGAAAGTTCGATGACGTCCTCAAGGGGCTCTCCTGCATATTCAGCAGCTGCGACGGGCTTCTCGGTATGAGAACTCGGCACCGGGACATAGGACGCAGAAAGTTGACTCCTTTTCTCCAACACGGGTTCATCAGCATTGCCTGCGATACAAAAGGCGATGGTGTGAGGTAACTTGTATCGTATGTTATTTAACTATCTTTGATAAGCTAAGAGCAAGCACTTCCACGCGAAGGTGGGATTGCAGTATCCTCGTCATACGCTAACGACGACGCGTACGTTGGTTTCCGCGCATGGAAGTCTATCCGGCTATGAGTCTTCACGCGCAGAAAGGGGACTAATGTAGATAGTGCTTTCTGAGATGACAGATCTTGGCCACGTGGCAACCATCTAGCACACCATATTGTGCTCCACACACACTGGATCACCAGCCGCGCTGATCCATGTGGGGGCTGCGAGACAGGGCCCTCGCATACAACTGCACGGGACTTGTAGGGACTTAGTGGTTTGGAGGCTAGAGTAAGTCCTGTCGCGTGCGAGCCAAGCCCGCGCGCGACCTTTAGTAACTGCTTTTGAGAGATTTATGGCACGAGCTCCATAAACCCGGTCAATCCGGTCAAACCCGGTCAACCCCATAACGGTTCCGGTATTCGCGCATAACGTGCTGTAACGGTCCCTATATACGCGGACGAACGTGCCGTTGTGGTTAAGCTAATTAAGCCGCCATTGATGGGCGCATTAACCACACTGCAACGGTCACATTCTCCGTTATATATAGGACGTTAACCTTTCCATACAAGAAAGGACACACCAGACATACGCGGAAGCTCTGCCAAACCCCTGTCTCTCTCTCAGACATTGCTACTGCCTTACTCTCTCCCTACACACAACCCAACTCTTCCTGTGCCATTTCCGATCCTCTGCCCTCGGTGTACACAGAGTTCTCCCGGCAGGAATCTCTTGTGCACACCTGGCTATGCAAAGATGCCATCTTATGAGTCTGTTCTTGATGTGGGAATAAAACAGGTTAATGAGTGTTTATGCTTGTATGTTTGAAGTTGTATTTTTTAGTTTTTCGTTAATGGGTTTTATGTTTTCTTGATGATTCGCATTCAGTGTTCTTGATATTCTTAGAGTACTTGATGATTGAGGACACTCGTGGATGAGGACATTAAAGTCAAAATAAATACACAGGGGCTTTATGGTCCAAAAAAAATATTTCACCCACTTTTCTAATGGAACATAACAAAAGGGGACTAAGTGTGCACCGAATATTCCGCTAAATTGGTGCAAATTGTGTTTTTCGAAAACACAGGGTAGCGGTGTAGAATTAAGCCTAAACTCAGGGGTGATAATTGTCTTTTACCGTAAATTAAATCGAAAATATAATTTTTCTATCAAAAAAAAAATCAAAATCAAAAGCTTCATTAAAAAATATAACAAAAATAATCATCAGCAAAAAGAAATTACTCAAAAAGAAAATATACGAAATGCTATACAACATCAAGTACTCTAATGCAAAATCCTAAAATGCATGGATTTTTTTTTTCTTTTTCCAACGTCATATAATATATAAATATAAATTAAGTGGTAGAGTCCGTAGATTTCATTACAATAGACTAGCTGGACATGTAACATGTACTACAGTCATAAGTTGGCCGGCCAATTACAGGTAACATGGGATATTTTACAATAGTTGAGGCAATGCACGGAGGAGCGGATGTCCTTTAAGACACATACGGATTTCGGGAGGAAAGCGTGGCCGTTTTAAATGAGGAACGAGGACTTGACAATCCATTTTGAGGTGAATGTCATTTTGTTGAAACTTAAAACACATGTTATGAAAGTAATAGCATGATCAATTCCAAAATCTTTTGCCAGTTTCTTTGTAAAATTATTACAATGACAGTTAATAGTACCAACTAACCAAGCCAAATGAACGTTCAAGGTAGATTGATCGAGTATTCAACTTGCAGTCAAACACCGTGACCATAAGAAATAACGCAATAACACAGGGTATCAAATTTCAAACAGCTTTCGACAATGAAAAAATGATTTTCCCCGAAAAAGTAACTTGGCGGTAAGCGAACCGATGGCCGTAAATTATCGTGGAGAGCAATGTCATTGTAATTTTTTTCGTTTTAATGAAGTTGCGTTAGCGGTAGGAGAATGAGGAGCTATGTATTTTTCTTTAGGAAATGCAATCTTATATAATAATTAACTGTTACAGAGAAGAAATGCCCTATGGGCGATCTGGTGAGCGAATTCCACATTATTTCACCCAACAAATGAAATATCCTAATTAATAAAATGCATTGCTGTTGTTCTTCAAATATCAATAGTTTCGCCATGGATTGTGATGATTTTCTTTTCTTGATAGGTCGATATAACGAGGTCCCGAGATTCAACATTCCTGAAACCTTTATTGATTTTCCACCTAATGGCATGAATGACTCCCTACGCTTCTGCTTGGGAGGAACTTCCATCTTTGAAAAGAAGTCTGAACAAAGAGATGGGATTTTTTTTCGGTGCTCCGAATTGATGTGCTGAATTCGGCTATGGCTTTCCAAGATGCATCTACCTGGATCGTGACCACTTACCAGGGGTTTAGAACGTTCTGGAGAGGGATGATCATACTTGGGCTTTAGCTGGCCAAAGTAGATTGTCTGCGAATTGAAGTGGGAGAGCTGGTACCTACGGCAGAGAGGATTGGGTGAAAGGTTTTTTTTGAACATTGGTTGAAACTGACGAAGATGGCTAAAAGAGATGTTGCATTCTTTCCATTGTTGTCGCGTTTCGGTGACAACTCATACCTGGGACAGAGAGGTACGTCACTGAAAGGGGTGTACCCAGAACAAAAGACTAGAGAGAGAGAGAAATAGATTGAAGGAGTGGTCGTTTAGTCAGTGATTCTGCAGAGCTGATGAGAGGGGGGTGGTTACCCAGAACAGAAGACTAGATAGAGAGAAATAGATCGAAGGATGGGGCTTCTTGGTCAGTGATTCTGCAAAGCTAATGAGATGGTGGGTGGGTTTTATTCATAGGATGTAGGTGGGGTTTTGCAGCATAGCAATGATGAGTGGCAGTAGAGAATGAGGGGGGGGGGGGGGGGGGGGGGGGAGCAAACGTCGTAGGAGTTTCCCTCGATTTCCGATTCCGAGAACGCAAGTAGTAACACCCAAGCACGTAAAACAGATGATGAAGCATAACTTTCTTTTCACGGTAAAATTATAAAGAGAAATAAATCATAAAAGGCTAAACTTGATGAATAAAGTAAGAACTCGGATACGATTCTTATATTCTCAATCTTTTCGTCAATCTCGTTCTTCTTTCCTTTCAAAATATTCTTTCTCAGAGAAAGTTGTATTATTGGCTTATTGATACGGGGAAGATCTACTATACTATCACTACCAGTCATGACCTTAAGTGTCGGCACCCCCCTAAGACTCCTCGCGGACAGAGAGGTGAGTACATGGAGTGACCGGCCAGGTTGGTACCGAGTTAAAATAATACGGGTCGAGTGACCGCAACCAACACGACCAATCTAATTGATAGCAATAAAACAATCCCTGCACAAATCTTTCCACTTTACATTAATTACGAATTATTATTATTCGTGTGACAATATCAAACAAAACAACTACTTCAAAATGTAAGAAATCACAATAAAACATGTAAATAAACAAAAAAATATTTTTAGTCAAGTATTGAAATAAACTCTAGACACCAAAGGAGCTAGGCGCGCAACGCTTGTCATGTTTACCTTACGTTAGTAGCAATAGCACATCCTAAAAGCGGCTCGGGCCTACAATATCGTCACCTACAAATGGTAACTTCTAAGTCAATAAATATTCAAATAAAAATGCTATAAGTCCTAACGAGTATTCTTTTAATATCAACCCAACACCCACTTGTTATTTCTAACATTTTACTTAGTTATATTTTCCATTAAATAAACTTATATGAAACAACGCGTCTATCTTTTAAATGACTATTAACTTTTCTAGAAGTGATTATTTAATTAGAGATATATCAACCACATGAAATAATAATAATGGGGACTACCACGAATTCATATTTATGAAAAGAACTATTACGAATTATAATGATTAAATGATATTTATGACTACTACGTTCTAAGAAAACTTCTACACGATGCTATAATGTTTACATGTAGCGAAGAGTAAATTTTTACAAGGTTTGAACAAAACATTTGTAGGCTAAGTGACTAGACAAGGTTATAAGGTTTCAATAAAAATATTTCTTGTTATATTTTTAACGAACAATCAGTACACTATTTCAACACCCGAATCACTTTTTCGGGACGGGGACTAAAACTGGTATATTTAGAAAATATTTTTAATCCATACTTAAATTTTTTAATTTTTGCGAAAAGTGTGACGTTTAAGTAAAATACAAGTAGAACTCCTAAGTTGTATTAAAGTCGGCAAGCAGTCCACCTGTTCACAAAACAAAATGGTTAAAACACAGTAACCACCTTCTAGTTTCTGAAAGTACAAACATCTCCCCCCTATGTTATACTATAAGCATTTTCAAGCTACCAAGATACTACTTTGACCATCTAAAACAACTAATTAGGGAATTCAGAACATTCCTAGGCAAAAATAGCCGAAAATAGTCAAGAAATGTGGTGAGTGAAGCTTCACGTCGAGGTGCTTGGAGGTGGATGATGATGGCGGCCACCGGGATATTCTAACTTTCTTCTGAACCTTCTGTTGCCCTCCTTGCACTCCTAGGATTTAACTGGAAGCTACGAGAGATAGTGGGTGCTTATAGATGGAGCTCAGCCAAAGCTTGGTCGTCCGTTAATGGAGGTCCGGTGGTGGCAGGTGGCTTCTGTTTGCCTCTGGTTCTGGGGCTTCTGGCCTCTCTTTTCGAACAGAGGTGAGAAAAATAGAGAGCACCGATGGATGGGGAAAGGAAAAGAAGGAGAGATATAGAGAGAGAAGTGGGTATCTTCTTGGGTTCTTGCCGCTGGAAACAATGGTGGACATGGTGGCTGTTGTGGCTTCTTCCCCCACGTGCTTCTGCTGATGTTGTTGTCTTCACATAATAGAGGGGTAGAGTGAGAAAGAGATATGTGGTGCAGAGAGGACAGAGAGATGGAGGTGGGTTTACTTGACTGGTCGTGAGGAGCTTGATGGTGGTGAAGATGGCAATGGTGAGGGAGAAGGTGGCGGCTGTTGATGATGAGGTGGCTTGTGAGAGCCTTTTATAGGCTGGGTTTCTTGGAGAGGTAAGTTTCCTTGATGGCGATAGAGGCGGTGATGGGTTGGAGATTTTTCCCGAAGGTGTTTGCTTGGAGAAGATGAAGTTTGGAGAAGCTATAAGGTGTGGTTGGAGCAATAGTCACTTAGGTGATTGGCTGTAGCCTACTCACATTACTTCGCGGTGGTCGTACATGCGCTATTAACTAAAAAAAAAAACTAAAAGTTTGAGAAACACTCACGTATTAATTCGTGAATTCTAATATAATATTTTTCTAAAATCTTACACAAATAAAATTCACTATTTTACCTGAAACTTTTTTTTGCAACTAAATTCTTATTTAGCCTCTGCAATTAATATTTTACCCTTTTAATTAGACGAGGTATTACATCCTTCCCCACCTTAAACAGAGCTTCGTCCTTGAAGCTAAAAGTAGACAACTAATCATGCTGCTAAAATTATCTACCAACCAACTAAATATTAGGATTAGGATCACAAAGCATACAATTAATTTCACATAAGTAATAGCAACTACGCACAGTCTAATGCACGCAATGCAACACATATAGCATCGTCAAATAAAGGTGTAGTCACGACTATCCACTTAAGTGGTCCTAGTCTCATTTGGTTACTAAGTCTCCAGGTCAACCATGTCTCAAGGGTACTTAGAACGTAATGGTATTAAGCGAAGGGTTGCATCCTCTCCCCCTTAGAGAGTGAAGTGCCTGGAACTCAACTCAATCTTCAAAAACAATCACCCCTAGTTTCTGCCCAAATAGGTTTTCAACCCGAAGTTGGTTACTCGTATATAAGGAAATTACCCGTGACAACTCCATGTGCAGCTTATGCTTCAGTCTTTGTCAGCACAGCAATTCTCCCCATGTTAGCATTTTGAGCTCCTATTCCTCCTTCTCATGCTCCATTGTTGTTGTTCCCGTACCCAGCATTATTGTTTCCCATCATGGGTTGAACTTCGTTCTGCCCTGCATTGTTTGGATTGTGGGTCTTCTCCCTGCCATAGTCATTGCCTCAATTGTTTTGGTTGTTGCGATTCCCATTCTGCTTATTCCCAAACTGCTGGTTGTGATCAAAGTTGTTCATGTTCTGCTGGTGGTTTCCCTGGTAATTATCCTGTTTTGGCCTTCCAAAATTGCTTCCTTGGTTCATTTGATGGTCTCAGGTCGGTGGTGAACGACATTCATAGGATCGATTTCCCCTCCTACCGTAGTTGTTGCAAGTGACTATGTTTCCTTCACAATCCTCTCATGGATGGTTTTGTGGGCACCATTTGCAGAAATACGGCAATTTTTCTGAGCCCTTGTGTTCTGTTGATTGCCATGATACAGTACTTGGTTACCTCATTCATTGTTAGGCTTTAACCTCTCATTGGCCTTGTAAAAGTTGTCGTTGCTCCTTCCTGCCTCATCTAACTTACGTTTCTTGCATTTCTCCTCTTGGGTAACACGAACTCGCCAGATGTTAGTTGCTGTGTCGTAGGCTTCGTGGAGGGTAGAATAGGTTGTGCTCAGTAAAGACTCCTGTAACCTTTCGTGCAGTCCACCGATAAATCTAGAAACCTTGGAATCTTCATCAGGCACCATGTTGCCTACAAACCGCGTCAACTCTATAAGTATACGAAAAAACTCAGTCACAGTGTCATTTCCTTGCTGCAGATTCTGGAATTCTTGCTCCTTGCTCCTTTTCACATGGTGAGGGTAGAAGCGAGCTCTGAACGCAGTTTGAAGGGCCTCTTAATTGAAGTTGGTTTCGGCTAGCAGCGTTTCCCGTGCATTTCTCCACCAGAGGTTCGCTTCAATTTTTAAGTAAAAGATTGCACAGTTGACTTTCCGATCATTAGGACATTCTACCGTCTCAAGGATTTTGTCCATCTCCATAATCCAGTCTTCCAACTCAACATGATCCTCTTTGCCCGTAAACTCCATTAGCTTCAATTCGGCTACTTTATTGTCCCAGTTAGTTCCTTCCTAACCTCCTTCATTCATCATCTGATCTAGTAGCGCGAAGAATTTCTCCATGGGGATGTTTTCAGCCATCAATCCCTGTCAAATTTTCTTAAAGTGATATCGTAATTTTTCTATCAGTTTAGGGTCGCGGGAACCTCAATAATCATATCATATGGTGGGGTTTGGTGTGGTGTGAGATCTTTTATGGATTTTAATCAAAATCTAATTTTTGGCTTTTCTAACTTTTTCTAAAGGTTTGGTATGGGATTTTTTTGAGCAGATTTTGGATTCCGAATTTTGGATTTGTAGTGTAAATTGGGTGGAAGAAACGAGTTGGGTTGAGGAGATTTTTTGTGTCTTTTTTTGCTGAAATCATTAAAATGACAATTTTATCCTCTATCATTAACTATAATTACACCCTCTTATTAGTTACACTTTTTACCACTCTATTCCTGAATTAACACTACCAACTACAACAACTATCCACTTAACTCCCTCCCTTAGCTACAAATTGCTTACCCACCAACGGCTCACATTTTCTCCTCCATTACTATTTACAAAGGCAGAGATCACTTATGGCTTTAGTGAACGTTGTAATTTTTAGTTATTCTTAATGTAATCCGACACTTTTATTTAATGTACACTGTAATTTTTTTTAATATGCCAATTTGTGTACATTTATTTTTATACAATTATTTATTTGTATTTTCACCTTACTATACTAGATATTAGAAAATAGTACATGTTTGTAAGAAAATAAGCATTACTAAATTATAATTTAGTAGTGTTGGTTTGTTTGTAAAAGTTATTAAATAAGTCAATAAATAGACACAATAGGGAGGGTATAATGGTATTTTCACTAAACAACAAAACTGTCACATCACTGAGTTTTTAACAGCACCAACTTTTTTTTACCAAACTCATACATCTTTTTTCTTGAACTTTTCTGTCACATATTTTTTTCACACCATCTTAAAAGATAGCTAAAAATCCAAAAAGTCCACACAAAACTCACCCATAATTTCACAATTAATATACCTAACACCCTCATCACACAAACTAACATGCATCATATAGTAATTTTGCAGTAAAGCACATAATACTCATATCTGCAAACATCATGACCTATCTATGCAATCAAGATAGTTCAAACCAAATTATGTTCATGAAGGTAAAGATCACTGATAAAATGCATATCAAAGGAACTCATAGCACATAAATCCGCAACACAGGATGAGGGTGGGCGGTAATAAACAAGACTTATGCTATACATAACCCGCATGGATTTTTCAATTTTAAATTATCTTGCTCTATGTTCATTTTAAGTTAGCCTACAGGTTAAATTCCCGTTACTGGATTGCCTGCTCCCATACTACCTGCAACAACCCCCTTATCCGGCTCGGACAAGACCGGGAGGGCGATGCTAAAAGTAACAACGTAAATCAAAAGCATAACATCCCAAATATTTGTTACATAATATTAAATATTACATAATTATCTAGTTATAACATGTGTCTCTATAATTTAAAAGAACTACATTATTATTGCTAACCATAGTAGATTCTACTTGTGATGAAATCCATCTAGGTGAGTCCCGTACCCTGCTACGTCACAGTCTTCATATCCTAAGCATGCGATGAGAAGGAAACAGGAACCGCAGTTGTCAAAGTCAGTAACACCCAATCACGTAAAACAGATGAAGAAGCATAACTTTCTTTTCACAATGAAATTATAAATAGAAATAAATCACAAAAGACTAAACTTGATGAATAAAGTAAGAACTCAGATATAATTCTTATATTCTCAATCTTATCTTCAATCTCTTTCTTCTTTCATTTCAAAATATTCTTTCTCAGAGAAATTTGTATTATTACCTTGATACGGGGAAGATCTACTATTCTATCACTAGAAGCCATGACCTTAAGTGTCGGCATCCCCCTAAGACTCCTCGCGGCCAGAGAGGTGAGTACATGGAGCGACCCGGCAGGTTGCTACCGAATTGAACTAATACGGGTCGAGTGATCGCAGCCAACACGATCAATCTAATCGAGAGAATAAAACAATCCCCGCACAACTCTTTCCCCTTTACGTTTATTACGGATTATTATTATTTGTGTGGCAATACACAAAACTACTTCTTAAAAATGTAAGAAAATCACAATTAAACATGTAAATAAACAACAAATATATTTTGATACAAGTATTGAAAAATCAACTTTTGACACGAAAGGAGCTAGCGCGCAACGCTTGTCATACTTACTTACCTTACGTTATTAGCAATAGCACGTCGTAGAAGTGGCTCGGGCCTACAAAATCGTCATCTAAAAATGGTAGCTTCTAAGTCAATAAATATTCAAATAAAAATGCTATAAGTCCTAACGAGTATTCTTTTTATATCAACACAACAAGCACTTGTTATTTCTAACATTTTACTTAGTTATAATTTCCTATATACAAATTAATATGAAACAACGCGTCTATATTTTAAATGACTATTAATTTTTCTAAAAGTGATTATTTAATTAGAGATTTATTAACAACATGACATAATAATAAAAATCATAATAATGGGGACCACCACGAATTCCTATTCATGAAAATAAATATTACGAATTATAACTATTAAATGATATTTACGACCACTACGCTCTAAGAAAACTTCTACACGATGCTACAATGTTTATATCAAGTGAAGAGTCAATTTTTACAATATTTGAACAACCAATTCGTAGGCTAATTTACTAGACAATGTTAGTAGTTTTCAATAAAAGTATTTCTTGTTTAATTTTAAACAAAGAATTTGTACACTACTTCAATACCCGAATCACTTTCCCGGGACGGGGGACGAAAATAAGTATTTATATAAAATATTTTTAATCCATAATTAATATTTTTATTTTTCGCAAAAAGTGTGACGTTTAAGTAAAAGACATGTAGAACCCTAAGTTGTATTAAAAGTCAGCAACCACATATTCACAAAACAGAATGCTTAAAACACACTAACCACCTACCAGTTTCTGAAATTACAAACAGCTCCTCCCTATGTTATACTATAAGCAGTTTCTTTAAACTACATTGCAACCCCCGTAACAAGAACTTCAATTTTATCAATCTAAACTCGAATTCAAGCGATCAATATATGATTTTGACCATCTAAAACAATTTATTAGGGAATTTAGAACATACCTAGGCCAAAAATGGCCGGAAACAGTCAAGAAATGATGTGGGTGAAGCTTCACATCGAGGTGCTTGGAGGTGGACGATAATAACGGCCAAACTTTCTACTTCCCTCCTTGGACTACTAGGAGTTTACTGGAAGCTACGAGAGAGAGTTGGTGTTGCCTGGTGGAGCTTGGCCAAAGCTTGGTCAGCCGTTAATGGAGGTCCGGTGGTGGCGGGTGACTTCTGTTCGCCTCTGATTCTGGGGCTTGTGGCGTCTGTTTTCGCACAGAGGCGAGCAAAATAGAGAGCAGAGGGGGATGGTATCAAATTTTTTACAAAAAACTTATCATTCCCAGAGATTCAAAGATGAAGAAGGAAAGAGGGAAAAATGATTTCACATTGTTCATTGATTCAATTGAGTTCTACTAAAGGGAAAGTGAGTAACTACCCCCAAATTAATTTATAGTCATCACTCAAGGTTACAAATCAGCTCTAGACACATCAGATATCATGACACACCAAGAGGTGACTGGACTAACTAAAACAAGAATAAGAAGGTGCATAAAAGCACCCTGACTTATAGTAAACTAATTTATGAAAAGACAAACAAGCACCTTACTATTCAATACACCCCCCTGAAGTTGGAGAGTGGACATTCAACACTCCCAAATTGGATCTAAGAAACTTGAAGGTTGGAGAAGGCCGGGCCTTGGTGAGCAGATATGCTAGTTGATGAGAAGTACGAACAAAAAAAAGTTTCAGCACCTTTTTGGCAACCAAATCTCTAGTATGTGGTGATCCATCTCTATGTTCTTAGTCCTTTCATGAAAGACTGGATTTTTTGCAATTTTTATAGCTGAGTTGCTATCACTGTAAATCACATAAGTGGTGGAAAGAGAAAGTTGTTGATCAGTGAGGAGAAAAATGAACCATTGCAGTTCACAAGTTGAAGTTGCCAAAACTTCTATACTCTGCTTCTGCAGAAGATCCAGAAACCACTCTCTGTTTCTTGGATTTCAAAGATACCAAAGCATCTCCGAAATAAATTAGGTAACCACTAGTAGACCTCCTTGTGTCAACACAACCACCCCAGTCTGAATAAGAGAAAATCTTCAAAGCAAGAGAATTATGTGAAGGAAAGAACAAACCTTGATCCTCACTCCCTTTCAAATACCTCAAAATGTGATGCAAAGCTCTAAGATGTTCTGTAGAACGGTTGGAACATATTTGAGAGATCTTATGAACTGCATAACAGAGGTCTCGCCTAGAGCTGCATAAATAGAGTAGCTTTCCTCTAGTACTTCTGTATAAGCTGCTCTTTGAAGAAGACAAGTATTTATCTTAGAATTGCTGCAGTTTGAGATTAACCTCCATATGGACAGATGCAAGTTTGCACTGAGCATAACCACTGAACTAAAGAACATCCAAAGAAAATTTCCTCAGATAGAAAGCAATACAAGTGTCACTTCTAGACATTTCAAATCCAAGAAAGAATTATAAGGGGCCAAGATCTTTTAACTGAAACTACTTATTGAGGTTATCCTTCAAATCTTGTAATGTCTGAAGATTATTTCCTGCCAATACTATGTCATCCACATAAACAAGTAGAACAGTGAAGGAAGTCTCTTTCGTTAACACAAACATGGTGTAATTTGACATGCTTTTCTTAAAACCAAGAGAGATAAGAGAGGTTAAGTATTTGCTATACCACTGCCTTGAGGCTTGCTTCAATCCGTACAAGGAATTTTGATGTCTACAAACTAAGACACCTTCTTCATGAGAACTCAGTGTAGGTGGAGTGTAACCTTGTGGAACTTGCATATAAGCTTCTTCTATTAAATCACCATGAAGGAATGCATTATAGACATCTAGTTGGATTAGATGCCAATTCTACATAGCAGCAAGAGCCAACAAACATTTTAGGGTAGGTAAATTGGCCACTGGTGAATATGTGTATGTGTAATCCACCCCTTCTGTTTGGGTATACCCTTTAGCCACAAGCCTTGCTTTGTACCTTTCAACACTTCCATCAGCTTTATGCTTAATTTTATGGACCCACTTGCATCCCACCGTATCATGGCCTAGTGGAAATATAGTGAGAGCCCAAGTATTGTTGGCTTCTAAGGCAGCAATTTCTTAATCCATAGATTGAACCCACTTAGGATCTTGAGAAGCTTCATGATAAGTGACTGCCTCTTTAGCACTGTAAACTTGTGTCAAAAAATGTTGGTACTTAGAACTCGAGACATTAGAAACATGAGAAGACATGTTTGGAGCATTAACAACATAGTCCTGAAGGTGTGAGGGTGTTCTAATAACTCTTCTTGGTCTTGTAGATTGAGGAAGAGGAACATGGGCCCCCTCTTCAGGTGGAGAAACAGCAACAGCAGTATCAGTCTCAGTAGGCGATGAAGAAGAATGATCCACTGGAGAAGCTGCAAAAGAAGGTGTTGAAGAAGTATATGTTTCTGTTGCCATCATAGGTAGCACAAAATTGTGGCTGGAAGATGGATCTGTAATGATTGAAGAGTTGAAAAGGAACACTGCTTCATCAAAAGTCACATTTCTTGAAACAGTAATGGAACCAGTGTCTAGAACATAAACTTTATACCCCCTTTATGCCATAAACATGTCCAAGAAAAACACCAATATTGTTTATCAAATTTGGTTCTACCATGAGTCAAGGTGGATACATAACACAAACAGCCAAAGGTTCTAAAAGACTGGTAATCAGGAACTTCTTTGAACAAAACTTCATAAGGAGATTTGTGAAGAAGTACCTTCGTAGGGAGTCTATTAATGAGGAAGGCAACTGTCATTACACCCCAAAACTTCAAAGGGAGAGAAGGAAGAATCCTCAAAGATCTGGCTACATTCAATAGGTGTTGGTGCTTCCTTTCCACCACAGAGTTTTTCTCTAGAGTTTCTATGGAGTTGTATTGATGTAAAATCCCACGAGAACCAAAATAATCCAGAAGTTTAAGCTCTGGAGCTTGATCACTTCTGATCTTAAGAACTATAGAACGAAATTTTGTCTTGACCATAGCACAAACAGTGGGTAAAATAGTGGTGGCCTCTCATTTTTGACCCAGTAAGTACACCCAGGTGACCCTAGAATGATCTTCAACAATAGTCAAGAAGTATTTGAAACCATCATATATAGAACTCTGTAGGGAACCCAAGTATCAACATGTATAAGCTGAAAGAGCTGAGAAGAATTGTGTCCAGAAGAAGGAAAACTTAGTTTCCTCTGCTTAGCTAGTGGAAAAACCAAACAAGGAGGAATAGAAGAGTGAGAGTGACCCATACTCTTAAGCATTATATTCAGCTTAGTGTGAGAGGGTTGGCCAACTCTTTTTTGCGATGTAGTAGCCGAATGCAGAGCATCAGCTTCAGCAATAGGAACATAAGCTGACAAAGAAAACGAGTATACACCATCTTGTTTCTTTCCATAACCCAAAATGGTAGAAGAAGCTTTGCTTCTAATGGTACAACCAGAAGCTTCAAAAATGAACTCACAATGATGAGTCTGAGCTAGTTGAGACATTGACAAGAGATTGAAAGCAAAGGTGGGTACATGAACCACTTGTGATAACATCAGAGAATCAGAGAGTTTGACTGAACCAACATGGTGAACTGCAGCTTTGCCCCCAGTTGGGAGATAGACAAAAGTATTGGAGACAGAAACAAAAATATCAAATAAAGAAATGTCATGACACATATGGTCAGTTGCTCCACTATCTATGACCAAGAAATAGACATGACTTTGGAATCAGATATCCCTGACTGAAAGGAGTAAGAAATCAGGACACCAGCCATAAAGGAGTACTGAGAAGAAGAAGAGTCATGAGAAGAATCATATTGATGCATTGGACTGTCATGAATGTCATGATATATAGATGAATATGTAGATACAGACCCTTGCTTTTGATGGTTAATATATTGCAACACCTGCTCACATTGAGATTTAGAGAGTTGTGGAGGAGGTGAGGAAATGGATGTATTTGTACTGACATTGTGAGCTTATGGGGAATGTTGTGAGTGATGCTGGAGTGAAGGTTATGGGGATGATACATAGGTAGAGTTCTTCCCTTTAAAACCAGGTGGATAGCCAACTAAATTCCAGCACTTATCTTTTCTGTGGCCAGTACCTCCACAGTGATAACAAACATGTTTAGGCCTGTTGAACCTTGTCTGAGATGATGGAGATGAAGCTACATTGGCATAAGAGGGAGTAGGGGAATATGTAAGAGATGACATAGCCATTTGACTTGTCGTAGACCCCAAACTGGTCTCCCTTTGATTCTCTTGTTGCAGAACTTGAGAGAATACCTTGTTCATAGGTTGAAGAGGTTCTATCAATAAAATGTGTTACCTTATAGAAGTATAACCATCATTGAGGCCGATAAGAAATTGCATAATCAAGTCTTCTTCTAGTTCAAGTAACAATTTATGAAGAACATGACAAGTGCATTGCTGACATCCACCACAAGAACATGGAGCACCAACCTTATGATTTATCAATACATCACATAAACTTCTATATTTTTTGAAATACATTATTGATTGTCATTGCATCTTGTTTCAATTTAGCAAGTGCTTTCTTCAATTGGTAAATATGTTGGCGATTCTTCTTAGAAAATCGTTCAACAAGATCATGCCAAATATCAAAAGAAGTGGCAGAATGTACTACACTGGAAGCTATATCTCTTGATACTGAATTCAAAAACCATGTGATGACCATACTATCACAGCGTTTCCACAGAGAATACGAAGAATGCGAAGGATCAGGCGGCAACAAAGAACCAAAAACAAAAGCGATTTTGTTCTTCGCTTCAAGAGCTAGGGTCATTAATCTTAACCAATTATTGAAGTTATCACCAGTTAAGTGCTGGGAAACCAAATTGATACCTGGATTATCAGAGTTGGTAATATAATATGGAAAATATTGATCAAACTGCATCGACGGAGTTCCAGGAGGAGTCGCCATGAACACGAACCCTAGAAATGAACTCCACGAAGAGCTAAGAGCCGACCCCAAGAGGAAATCAAAGATCGAAGAGATGCACATTCGTAAGAAGCGAGTGCTCTGATACCATATCAGAATTGTTACAAAACACTTATCATTCACACAGATTTAAAGATGAGGAAGAAGAAGATGAAGAAGGAAAGAGGGAAAAATGATTTCACATTGTTCATTGATGCAATTGAGTTCTACAGAAAGGATAGTGAATAACTACCCCCAATTAATGTACATTCATCATTCAAGGTGACCAATCAGCTCTAGACACATCAGCTATCATGACACACCAAGAGGTGACTGGACTAATTAAAACAAGAATAAGAAAGTGCATAAAAGCACCCTGACTTATAGTAAACTAATTTTATGAAAAGACAAAAAAGCACCTAACAAAATCAACCATATTAAATAGATGGGGAAAGGAAAAGAAGGAGAGAGAGAGAAGTTGGTAGTTTCTTGGGTTGTTGCCGCCGGCAACAATGGTGGCCGTTGTGGTGGTTGTGGCTTCTGCCCCCACCTTCTTCTTCTGATGCTATTGTCTTCACAGAACAAAGGGGTAGAGTGAGAAAGAGACAGGTGGTGCAGAGAGGATAGAGAGATGGAGGTTGACTTGCCATGAGGAGCTTGGTTGTGGTGAAGATGGCAATGGTGAGGGAGAAGGTGGCGGTTGTTGATGATGAGGTGCCTGGTGGGAGCCTTTTATAGGCTGGTTTTCTTGGAAAGGCAAGTTTCCTTGATGATGATAGAGGCGGTGATGGGTTGGAGGCGTTTGGAGATTTTCCTGAAGGTGTTTGCTTGGAGACGATGAAGTTGGGAGAAGCTATAAGGTGTGGGTGGAGCACAAGTCACTTAGGTGATTGGCTGTAGCCTACTCACATTACTTTGCGGTGGTCGTTCACACGCTATTAACTAAAAAAACAAAGCTTGAGAAACATTCATGTATTAATTCGTGAATATTATTCTAATATTTTTCTAAAATCTTACACAAATAAAATTCACTATTTTACCCGAATTTTTTTTTGCAACTAAATTCTTATTTAGCATCTGAAATTACTATTTTACCATTTCTAAGTAGACGTGGTATTACAATACTCAGTATTTCAGTACTGACTTTGAAAACTGCGGTTGCTGTTTCCTTCCCACCGCAGGCTGGGAGCTGAAGACTGTGACGTAGCAGGGTACGGGACTCACCTAGATGGATTTCATCACGAGTAGAATCTAGTATAGTTAGACGTTGCAGTTTTAAATTATAGAGACGCATGTTATAACTAGAGACTTATGTAATATTTAATACTACCTCCGTTTGTTCTTTATCACACCCGTTTGACCTTTTGATTCATATCTGGGTCACTTTGACCCGGTAATTTCGATAACAAAACGATGTGATTTTTTGATAAATTTTCTACCAGTGATACAGAACAACTTTTACTCTACAACCCCATGAAAAGTTTATCAAAAAATTACATTGTTTTGCTACACAAATCACCGGGTCAAAGTGACACAGTGAATAGTGACAAGAGTCAAAAGGGTGTGATAGAGAAGAAACAGAGGTAGTATTATGTAATAAATATTTTGGGATGTTATGATTTTTATTTTCGTCGTTACTTTTAGCATCGTCCTCCCGGTCTTGTGCGAGCCGGATAAGAGGGTTGTTGCACAATTAGCTAACGAGAGAGAGCCATGCGGAGGAGGGATGGGAGAAAGTCTCTTGGGTTGAGTTGAAAAACATAATTCCTCTTGGAAAAGAGGCAACACGTAAATTTGGAATCTTAGTTTAGTTGAATCCAGAAAACTCTTTTTGAAGCAGAATTCCGTTTTTCCGAGAGATTGGACCAGTTTTTCAAGATTATTTTTGAACTTTTGACAGAAAACCCCCTCGCAGTTTCGTCTCTCTGACACTTAGCTACATGCAGTATTGGTTTTACCACTTATCGTCTTTGCAGTTTGTAAAATTGCGACACTTATGTCCAAATGGTCTAGAACCGTTAAATTCCGTTAGATAAATATGAAGAAGAAAAAGAAGAAAAAAGAAAAGATAAATAAAATTAGAAGAGAGAAATGAAAAAGAAAAAAGAAACACAAAGGAGAAAAAACCACATTATCCCTTTTGATGTATTAAAATACTAAAATGTCACTCACTTATCTAACGGAAGTTAAGGGTGTTAGGTCAATTCGAACCTTAGTGTCGCAATTTTACAAAGTGCAGAGTCAAAAGTGGTAAAACCAATACTACATGTAACTAAGTGTCAGCGAAGCGAAACTGCGAGGGGGTTTTCTGTCAAAAGTTCTTTTTTTTTTTCCTTTGCCTCTCGAATAGCAGCGTTTTAGAAAGCATACACATTACCAAACAGGCGCTAATGGTATTCAAACAGGACAACTAATATTTGAACTAGATCAATTCCACTGTTAACATATTTATATAATGTTATCACAGTTAGAGACTATTACAACCCAAACAACAACTAAGGGTGAGTTTGGGAATGCTTCTGCTGCCAGCACAGCTGCTTTCCGACAGCAGAAGCAGTTTTAGTGTGTTTGGTAAAAATAAAATTTCTACTTTTTCGGACAGTTTCAGCTGTCCCACAGCAGTTTTCAGGAAGCAAGGGGGGAGATGCTTTTCCAGAAAGTGCTTTTGATTAATTAATCTACAACCGATTTTGACCTTAAATTTTTTTAAAATATCAATAGTTATCTTTCCAGAAATGACATGTGTCATATATTTTTGTAATTTTACCCTCTAACAGCAATTTCACAATTGATTTTACCAAACACAAAATTACTATATCAATATTTCACAGCAGGTTCTACGTAATATTTACCAAACAATATTTTATTAAGAACTCACAGCAGCTTTCTATTGTGTTTTCACACAACAGCTTTCTACCACCGCCACAGCATTCCCAAACTAGCCCTAAGCCACACGGTAGTCGACAAAGTTCATACATCTCAGGCACTAATAAGTCCACAAAAGAAACCATAATCCATAGGGCCGTAACACCTCATGCCCATTTCACTCGCAGATCGAAAGCTCGGCGTGAGGAGAGGACCTTGGAAAGCTTAAAAGCTTTTGGCATGTCTCCATCCTGTTGTTTTCTTTCATCACCAAATTACTAATAGTCATTTTTCGCAAAACCTTGGCGTTCTTCAACAGGAACTCTACAAACGAGAGAGCACTTTCGTTTCCCGCAAAGAAATGATTGAACTCCACCGTCTTGAGATGTGACAAATAACTGGAAGCCTCATTTTCGTATGTCCAAAACTTATCACTGTTATCTTGGTGGTGCTGCTGCAATAAAGAAAACTTTTCTTTTTGAGAAATGCAATAAAGAAAACTTCAGTATTATGTCCTATGAGCTGTAAAAGAAGAAAAAAATCAAGCTCATACCCAAAAGAACAGTCTTAACTTGATAGAACCCCTCCTAAGACGAAACTATAAATCACATAGCATTATGACTTTCAACAGTTTCTTCCTAATTAGAATTTTCAGTAGCTGATACCCCTTCAGTGTGCAATAGGTTTCCTTGGAAGAATATTATACTACAGTCTAAAAAAATTGTTTTGGAACCAACAGTGCAGAAAGGGGTGGATTTTGTCAGTAACTGATGCCATGATGTCAAGATTCTTTAGTTGTTCACCAAATGTTTTCTGCACGTATGTGCGACTTTCTAGGTAAGTGCTAGATTTGGATCTCAGTCAGACTTTTGAGGTAAAACAAAAGGGTTGCTAAAAGACATCAATACTTGCCTACGCCTAAAAGTACTCTGAAATTTAACATTGAAAGCCCGATCGTGGTACTGGAAGTCCAAACCCTTTAGTTCAACGCTTTTACATTCTTATACTTCTTGGATTTTAACTATTAGAGCATCTCCAACCATTATCTCCATTTTTTCCTCCATTCTTCATTTTTGGTGGAAAAAAATGGAGCAGCCTCCAACCATTCTACCTCCATTTCTTCATTTTTCTATTTTTGGAGGAAGAATGGAGATTTTAGTCTCCAACCGTTACAACCAAATTTTACTCTAAATTATAAAATAATATATATCTCCATTTCTCCATTTATGGAGAATGGAGATTTCAGTCTCCAATGGTTAACACCGAAATTCCTTCAAAAAATTATTAATGCTAGTTTCAACATATTTTTTAGCGAATTTAATTTCAATACCATAATCTAATTTACAAAGTTAATTAAAGCATTTATCAAATGATTAAAATTTCACACAATACATCTCATTCACCATCATTTTCTGTTTGATCACGCATATCCCACAAGTGTGCAACGAGTCCTCTTCGTAGTCAATGATGCTCACCCTCATTTGTATGTGTTCACCTTTTTATATTAATGTTTTGTCGGAAAATAATATTTGTTGTATTAATTTATAAGTTAATAGAATAAATATAAACTTATATTATTAATTTTTATTCGTAATAGTTAACAATTGTCAATATATCATACTTTACCAGTAATATATATATTTTAAGTCACTAATATACACAATTAGAGTTAAATTATTCATTTTACACGCTAATCGATGAAATGGAGATGAATCTCCATTCTCTATTTTTTCCTCCAGAATTGAAGGAAAAAATGGAGAATGGAGATTTTTTTGGAGAAATAGAGGATGGTTGGAGATGAACATCTCCACCTACAAATAAATGGAGAAAAAATAGAGAATGGAGAAATGGAGATTTTTTGGTCAAACATGGTTGGAGGCCTAAAAAAAATCTCCATTTCTTTGGAGAAATAGAGGAATGGAGATTTGAAGTTGGAGACTAAAATCTTCAAAGAAATCACCAAATATGGAGAAATGGAGGATGGTTGGAGATGCTCTTAGGGTCACTTATAGTATTTGGTTTACTTCTCACCCCCTCGGTTATGAAATATTTTCACTTCCACCCCCTTTCAGTTTCATATTCTTCACTTACAAGACTCTTCCAGTCCTGTCCCGAACTTGATGTCACTTGCACCTCTTCTAAGTCCGTCAGTGAGTAGGGTCCGTCACTGAAACAATTTTCTTAGACAAATTTGCCCTTGTATTACGCATATAATCTATTATACCCTCGTCATGTGTAAATTTCACTTTCATCCCTCAGTTATGAAACATCTTCACTTAAACCCCTTCCACTTTCAAAATTTTCCATTACACCCCTCTCGTGTCCCAAACTTGATGTAACTTAGTTACACCCCTCTGTCTAAGTACGTCAGTTAGTGGGTGGAAACTATTTTTCAAGACAAATTTGCCCCCATATCATCCACAAAAGTCTATTCTACCATTGTCTTCTTCTGTTAGGCCTCGTTTGGGTAGAGGATATGGTATGTGGGGATAAGGATTATGATGGGATATGAGTAAAGATATGAATGCTGTCTGATAAGCCCTGATAAGATATGCTGGCTGTCTGTGCTTGGGTGTTGTCGGATATGATGCAGGATATGAAGCAGGATATGTGCCAAAATGACTGTAGTATTCATCTTCTTCTATCGCCTCCACTAAAATCTTTTTTTGGACAAATTTGCCCTTCTTCATTTCTTTCTCTGTCCATACTAGTAAAACAAGGACACAACAAAAAATTATTGAAACCAATAGGAACACGTAATTAACTTCAACGTGGTTTGACCGATGATGGCGCCAAAGCCGTCCGTCCCAGTCGGAAGCATGTGGTAGTCAACGACCAATAAGCCATGATGACTGACGACCCAACCCCTCAAACATCAACTGACCCTTTGTTCAACCACAAAGTAGAAAATCCAAACCACCACTATTCATTACCCTCGATCTAAGCCACGAACGTTAGCTAACCAAACTACCGAACATAACAAACTCAATTGAAGAATAGAGAACCCATATTTGGGGTTGAGGAACTAGGGTTCAGTGGGCTTCAATTGGCTACCCAGGTAGAGGGTGAGATGATTTAGGGGTGGGAGGTGGTGGGTTAAGGCAAGAAGATTATTAGAATTGTAATTTGTTAACGATGGGTATTATAGTCTATCTGAGTTATCACCGTTTCGCAACAACACACTGTAAGTCAAACGCGGTGTAAGTGAAGATTCTGAAACATAGGGGGTAACTGAATATGTGCCAGAATTGAGAGGGTGAAACTGAAATTTACTCCATTGTGATTTGAGGCAAAGTGAAGGGTAAAATAGTCTATTTCTGACCCTGTTAGGATTGGCACCGTTAATAAGAAGGGTGTAAGTGAAGATTCTGAAACAAAGAAATGGTGTAACTGTGTAAGTGAAGATGTCACATAATTGGGGGGTGAAAGTGAAATTTACCACTTTATTATGGTTCAATCTTTATTATGTTGAAACTTTTAAGTGGGAGTTATTGACATAAACGTCAAAAATGTGTTGAATTAATTTATTAAGATTTAAATTAAAACAAATGTCAATTTGGTAATTTTCAGTGAATTTCGAACTATACACAAAGCTAAATATATACTTCCAAAACAAATAGCCAAACATGGAAATAAAAATGGTGACTAAAAACATCATCGTCATTCGTCAATGTTGCACTCATCTTGAACTTCATATTATTCATGAAAAAATGGTATAAAATAATACTATACATTATTGATGAATATATGGATATGGCGGTTGACTGTACCATGAAATTAGTGGTTGAGAGGTGAAAATGGTGGTTAAAATTTGAAATAACATATTTATAGCATTGCACAACATTTATACATTGAAGCATGATTTGGATTTGGATTTGGATTTGGATTAAAAATCTATGATATTTGAAAAACTGTTTTGTTTCAAAATCCATTGTTCATTTGGGAATTTTCACAAACAGGTTGTTTGCATCCCAAACCACTTTCGAATCAGCTCATATCAAATTAAATAGAGGGAGTGACACTTAGTGCATGTTTGGCATCTCTGTTTTTAATCAACTTTGATTAAAAACAGGGTTGTTTTTTTAAACGCATTTGGTATGCATGTTTTTCTGTCCGTTTAAAAACAAAAACATGCTGAAAAACAGCTGTCTAAAAAAACAACAAATGTGGTGTTTTTTTGATTTTTTTTCATACTATTGGTGTGTAAAGACATTCCAACTATGATTAGATGCAACGAATATCAAATATATGTCGGTATTGTACGTAAAATGATTTCAAGCAAATTAACATTGAAATTTGTTAATGTTGCCAAACCTGTTTTTGATTTTAAACACTGTTTTTAAACGGATACCAAACATTTTTTTTATTCTCTTTTTAAACGTGTTTTTTCGGTACGTTTTTTTCCACTGTTTTTCTTGTTTTTAAACGGATACCAAACAAGCTCACGTACAAAGCATTTTGCAATAGTCAAGAGAGACTGAGAGAGAACGGTAGGTATGATTTGACGGTGCCAAACATAGGGAGGGAACCCATCAATGGCTAAATGCCCAATCCCAGTCAGGGACACCCCAACCACCACCATCGAGTCTCAACCCACACCAGAATTGTAGAGAGACGGAGAGAGAGGTGTCTACCAACGAAGAGGTTCGTGTTGTGAATCCATTGGGTGGCATCGCTTTTACGAAGATGGAAATGATTAATTCTTCTGGATTGGGTGTCTTGAGAGAGAGAGAGGGACAAAAATGTGCCAAATTATAAGAAAACAAAAGCCGAAGACGCAGTCAGGTGAGTAGTGGCGGAGCCAGGATTCCAATTAATGAAGGGCACAAGTTCTATATGCAAAGTTAATTCATACCCGACAGAAAATTTATCAAAATAAACTCTAATGTATATTTAGAGTGTATAGTGGTGCCAATAACTCTCATGGGTAATTTTTCTACTATTCAACAATCTGCAGAGTAGTTTCTTCTTTTCTCTATCTGAAAATTGTGGGGCACAAGTGGTCAAGCGTCAGTACTGTGGAGATTTTTTGTATTTTCTGTTGGGGCACAATTTCTGTAGGGGCACAATTTTCTGTAGGTGTTTTATGGTATTTCTGGACATTAGGGGGGCAACTAAGTCCCCTTTCCCCTCGACAGCTACGTCCCTGCAGGTTAGGGACGCCATAGAGTACACGAGAGAGACCCAGTCAATAAATTTAAATTCCAGGGAAGAACGTGGAATTCAAAATAGCGAAATCCTACTCAAATCTCCACTCAAATTAAATGCCGTTCAACTTTTGTGTACCAAACGATGAATTTGAGCCCAAATGACCCCAAGTCAAAATCCAAACCCAAATCAAAACCTATCCAAACAGACCAATGCTAATTTTAGAATTGGAATTGGCATAGGCTTAGACAATGTTTGTAACTTGGAAAATGAAAGAAATGGAAAAGAAATGAAAGGGAAAATTGATTAATTTTCCTTGTGTTTTGAAATCAGAGGAAACGAGAAGGAAAATAAAACGTTTACATTTAAATAAATTAAAACAATGCCCCTAAAATTTGAGTAATGGTTATTTTGCCCCAATTTCTTGTAAAATGGTGATTAAGTCCTTATAATCGTTTCAATCTCTCAACCCTTATACTTGCAGCAACACCCACAACCATAGGACCCAGACATCAAGACCCACAACCACCGTCGAGGAAGTCCAGAGATCACCACCCACAACCGCGGTCGAGGAAGCCACCACCGTCGGTGTAACCACAAACACCACCGAAGGAACACAAACATCTCACAAACCACGATATGTACCATCGAAATCAACCATTGGATTGACAAGAACCCACACCAATCAACACCAAGGTTACCACCACCACCAATCCAAGGCAACGCCGCCGTCACCTACCCGATGACAGAATTGCAGAACCACCACCAGCATGACAACCGCAGCAATTCATCAAATCTATCAATAGAAACAACTTTCGATCCCTCTCTCTCTCTCTCTATATATATATATATATCGTAATTGCCACGACTTTTTGTTTTCTTATTTCACCCAATTTATCTTTCAACTTTGACCACTCATACATCTTATTAGCATTCTCGTCTTTGCCACGCTTTCTTTAAATGTCGCTCAACATTTCTCATCATACAATTAATTTTGTTATATGTAGTGTAAAATAAATCCCGTGAACCTTAACACACATTTCTTATTTATATGACATTGATTTTCGTTCAGCAATCTTCTAATGGCCCATTTGACAGAATAAGACATGCTCATGCTTTGAGTATGCTTATTTATGAGCATTTCACTCATCATTTACCAATAAGTTCACATTTTTATGTAGCATGCAACGCGGATGTAGGTTACATTTGAATGTCATATGAAATTATTTGGTAACGGCCACAGAAACACTGCCCACGCCTACACCCTGACCTCCGGGATGAATCTCCTCTTGAATATGAAGGTGGATTTGTGGGTGAGGGTGAAGAGCTTACACTATGTTGAGACATTTCTTAGAGAGAAAGAAGAGAAGGGTGAAAAAGAAGGAGAACTGATGAGATCTGAGAGTGAAGAGAGAAATAAAGAGTTAGTTGAGAGTGGTTGGAGATTGTATTAAAAGCGGGCAGTGGGTAGGTTGGTTAATATAAATGCAGGTATCTACAGTTAAGATAGATAACTTAACACTTTAAAATGGATACCTAATAACCTAGTAGTGCATTTATTGATTCAATTTTGGTAGGTGAGGGTAGTTGGCCAACACCAAATGCACCTTAAATAAATTTAACTATACAGTTTATGTTCACAAAAAATCACAAGCAATTTTTCAGAAAAAAACACAAGCCGTCGAATAATAATAAAAAACATTGTCTCGTCAACATTGGGAAACATTGCTCATATAATACACTCTCTCAAACAACCCACAACATTTACTGACATAAATATTGTTCATATTACAAAATCCCCAACAACATAATAGACAAATTCACTTTTTTCCATTCATCCCCGACGACTTTCACGCCGACCTCCTCGTCTTCGCCCCGGATTCCAATGGAACAGTAGGAAAAGTAGGGAAGTTGTACATACTTTCAAACTCATGAACATTCTCATCAATAGTCTTGAAGCTCGTTAACTCTTTAAACATATTGGCAAAGTGGCTGTTGTAGTCTGATCTAGTCATTTGATTGGCAATCGAGATTCTGAGATGCTTCACTTGGACAAAGAAGTTCTTCTTTGGATTAGGAATTAGGTCCCTCAAGTGGGTCATGAAGAAGCATACAAAAGGGCCACAATCATTCCTGGGAGATTAAAACAGAATACAGTTGTAATGTATAAGATAGTGAATGTAACAAATTGGTGAGTGGATTCAATGAATAAGATTGTTACCCGTTTGGTTGTTGGGGAACGTCGTCATTCATGTACCACACATCCCACTTTCTGATGTCATCATGGTACTCTAGATAGGAGGATAGCACCTTGTGCATTCGATAAACTTTTTTAACTACATCCCTCTCATCATACCCAAGTCCAGAATCCGAGTCCAAGACGTATATTTCCTTCTCGACAAAGGAAATGACCATCATGAACCAGTGGGTGTGATATACATTCATGGGCAGGGCAATCTATTTCATTAACAATTCAACATAAAATAAGTTCAACAAAATATGAATGTATAAATCAACTTGTATTGACAGAAATTGTAAATCTTACATAGCCCATCTCGCTCCACGTTCCTCCATAATGATCGGACACTTAGAAATATCGAAGACCCTTCGTGGGCTGAACAAGAATTATAATTAATGATGTCATTTTGTTGAAGAATTTTAAATTGAGTTTTTATCCAATGAAAAGGGAATGAACTTACGGCATAATTTGTGCCGAGGTACCAAATGCGAGGGATTCCACCGAATTCGCGGCTTCTTTCTTGCAGATGAAGGAATTGCAAATATGCATCCATCACCTAATTGTTTAAAATGTGAATAGAAAAGTTTTATGATGATGGGAGAGGATTATATATGTCTTAAGAAACTACGTTAAGTCAACAAAAAGAAATACGTACTTCATTGTCAAACCATTTTTCATCTCTGAGGCGCCACGCGGAATACCTCGTCACCTTCTCATAATCAGCCATGTTAATAACCAACTCACTGCAGATATAATAACAAATCAAACCATAAGTGAAAACAAAATTTGTGTCTTATACAGCTTATTTAGGAAATTTGAATGTAAATAACACTTACTGTCGCAAGATTTGTGGACTTTTGGGATCCCAGGGTGTTTTATCGAACTGAGGCTCATATTTGTGAGACAAAAAGAAGTGGAGCCAGCAATATTCCAGGCTAGGCATCTCTGGCAGACAGGTCATTTCCTCAGGATTGCTTTGTTGCTTCTTAAGCGACACCCGATAAGACCCCTTTATGATCCACCGCGCCTTTCTCCGGACAGACCTATCAATGTTTATCCTTGGGTCATCCTAAGAAGCCAAGGATGCCACCTCCTAATAAATCAACAAAATGATAAAATCGGAAACAGAGACACCAAGTCTTAAGTTAAAACAGTTAATACACTTACCTCAGTGTCAGCGCTGACTTCGCCGACCACCTCCATCGAAGAGCTAACCTCATCCTGCTCCATCTTCTTCTTCTTCTTGGGATGTTCTTCTTGTTTATCCTCTGCACCTCCCTTCTTATTTTCCCCTCCTTCCTCTTCCTCCTTTTAATCCCTCTTCTTCTTTTGCACAATTTCATCTACCTGCTTCTTCTCATCTTCTTCCTTCTTTCTCTCCTCATCCTTCATCTTCTTTCTTCCATCTACCATCTCCTACTCCAATTCAAACTTTCTGTTGTTAACGTTCGCGAACATGGCCAATAAAGTTTGCGGGTTAGCATTCTGCGCCAGGTGTCCCACAAGATCCTTCAAATAATCCCCTGGTGGAAGAATTAATTGAATTGCTGGTGCAACAACCTTCTCACTAATTGACTCTTCATCCATTTTCTTCAACTTCAACTACAAAGAACAATAGAGTATAAAGGTTAACATTTAAGATAAGGATGTTAACTGATAAAAACTAGATATTAAGGTTTATGTAACATGTTACTCACATTTTCATTCATACAGACGTACTTCCATCTCTTAGAAACATCAGATGTCTTCAAAAATTTTAACCTGGGACTTGCTTTCTTGTCTTTGCAGCCCTTGAGATTTTCTTGAAATTTGGGGCAGAACTTTTCCAAGTACAGAAGCTAGAAAATATACTCACAACATTAGAACTTACGAAGGAGCAGTTAAAATATTAAACATAAATGTTAAACCAAAGGAAAAAATGTTATATTATTACCACAAGAATAAGCACGCAACCATTTCCTCGCAAGGTTTCCCCAGTCTGGGCCTTCACATTTTGTTTCATTAAATGATCAAGCCACAAGGCTGCCCAGTTCACCTCTTTCAGGTGCTCCAAATCTACAACAAGTTTGGCCAGCCCAAACCGGACTCCTTGTCGCCCGATCGTCATCCCTAGGGCCCCCAAGATCAAACAAAAATCCCTCTGCTTCCACTCATCATTGAACAGCTCCTTATTTTTCAAGAACCACGGAACATACTCACCGACCTTTGTGTTGTCCTTGACAAGGCCAATTCTTTGTGCCACTTCTTGTACAACCTCCGGATCGACCTCCGGAAACTCAGTTGTTCTGGTGCATCTTAATCCAAGGAGCCAGCCGACAACTTCCGGGGTTACATCCACAGTCCGACCGTGAGCCGTCAAGGACCCGTCGGTGTCAAAGGAGTTGTAGAGGAACTTGTTGAAAGCCTCGGGGGTTTCTGAAATCTGTAGGTGCTTTAGTCCTCCAAGCCCCACTTCATTCAACCATGACTGTTGTTAATTTGTCATATCTTTGAAGAGAGCCATAACAGAGGGCAGGCTCATATAGCTTTGGAAGCGCCTCGGGTTCTTCAGCTTCTTCTTTGATTTGCCCTTCAACTTGGCTTCAGCCAATTTCTTCATCTTCTTGGCCTTCTCACCGGTTGACTTTCTCTTCAAAGTGCCCTCTGATTTCCTCTTCTCTCTTTCTTTGGCAGCAGCTTTGAGATAGGGTTCTTGTTGGGACCTGGTCAGCCTTTTCCATTCATCGTTTATCCTCCGTTAGACCTTGTCGATCATCTTCACATGAGGATCTTGTTTCTTGAGCTTGTGCGTCTGAACATTTCTACAACAATCATGAGACAATAAAGAAAATTAAGTTACAATCCCAAGTACTAGAGCCATAACATATAACACACACCCTCAAACATTTAAAATCAAAGAAGTCATTAGAGATAAAGTAATAACATGCGATATGATGTTTGAACAGATAATGGTTTAGAAAGGGATTTTAATAGTTTAGAACAAGTGTGCAAAATAGTAGACATTGACTTCACAATTGAAACAAAATTTTACGAGATGATTGATTAGAGAAGAAACTTACTTGAATCTGACGTGCTCATTCATGGCATTGCCATGATGGGCTTCATCGTCACTATCATCTTCCCTCCTCTTTTCCACAGGTTGGTATTTTTCCTCATCTTCCTTGTGTTCCTCCCTATCCTCCTCCGAATCCTCCTCATCTTCTTCATCATCGTCTCTCTTATATTCCACAGGTTTGTATTCTTTATCATCGTCATTCTCTTCCTCCTCATTCACCTCATCCTCCTCATCCTCCTGTTGCTCTCCAGCCTCCAGGATATTATCATTTGTTCTTTGCTTAACAGTGTATTGGTTTACATCAATCTCTCATCACTCGAGACTTCCATCGCTTTTTGCTCGTACCTTTTTATTTCATCATCACGTAAGTTGAGTAATACTCTATACTACTGTACTATCAGTTTGGGAGGCATACCCTTCCCTCTGTATCCCATTGTAGATTTTTGATGGTTACTGTCATAAGTAAACAGTTGCAAAACTTAAGTAAAACCTTTAAATAACACAGAAGGAAATTTTAATTTCAGAGATTACAGATCTAACAATAAAGTTACACGGGATAACAGTGCATTGTGAAACATGACAATTAACAAAGATTAATTTATGACAAAGTGACAAGGTAGAAAATATAGTCACAAAATTAGATTTTAAGAAGGAGTTATTAATTTATTAAACAGCATGATAAAAAAGAAGGACGAATTGTTAAAAAAAAAGTGAATACTTACAGGAATAGGTAAAATCCAGAAGTATGCTTCACCTCTGCATCTTCATTCTTGCGCTTAGAAGCCTTCTGATTTCTTCCTTTTTTCACTGCCTTCGGTGGTGCTGGATTATTCCGGGTCGATCTCCTAAGGACTGCCTCAACGTGTTCTTCCTTATTTGCTTTCTCTTTCTTCTTAAGTTTCTTCTTCTCAGTACTGGCACCCTCTATACTCGTATTCTTCTCAAGTAAGGCAGCAGCCTCAGCCAATTTCTTCAATTAGTCTGATTCAGCATCCGCCATTTCAAAATCCACCGTTGATTAAGGAATTGCATCAAGACCATCTCCAAAATTCTTCAGATCAATTTCATCCGTGGATTGTACCTCATGTGAACTCCGTTCTCTTTCCGTTGCTAGAGTTTCTATCGATCCTGTTATTGGCAAGATCATGTTGTTTGGATCGTCTTTCTTGAATAACCTTCTTTTTTGCCATGGATTCTGTATGTTGATTGAAGGAGAAGAGATGAAGATGGAGGACATGAAGAGGAAAGTTGCGAAACTGGAGAGAGAGAGAGAGAGAGAGAGAGAGAGAGAGAGAGATTCAGTTTGAGAAAAGTGAATAAGTAGGCAACCACAGAAGAGTCAATTAGTAGGACTCTGCAAATGGTACTGTTCCAAAATTAAAGGCATGGTGGGCTGTGAGTGGCAGTTGAGGCGGTTGATTTGATTGGACCACTCTTTCACGTTTTTTAAATTTCAAATTATTTTTTTCGTGCATGAAATTCAAAAGTTTCAAAATGTGCTACAAATTTCTATATTTTAGTATGAAATATTTAAACGAAAAATCAAAAAAAAAGGAAGAATTAATATAATATTTCTAATGTATCTTTGAGTATTCATTGATGGCATATTAAGATCTCATTCTAAACATCTATATTCATATTCCTATATGCTAAACCCGATAGAGGATTTATCTTAAAATTTAAAATATATTTCCCTTTAAAATGCCATTTATTTTTATTTCTTCGTCGATTGAATGACTCGGGGTGTCACCTTGTGTCCTAAACAACATACCAATGACAATTTTGGGAGTTATTTTGAAATAACTTCAAGTTTTGTTCCTCTAAGTTACCTAAAAGGAACAAAAACGAATGAAAACTCGATAATTGTACGAGTTCAACCATGAAATGTTCCCCCCACATGCCAAATTTGATTTAATGTCCTAATTGTGTCATTTTAATGAGCCAGGGAGTTTTGAGGTGACACCCAACTGTGGAACTTGAACACCGAGGGATAAGGGTGTAACCGACTATCAACATTGTGAGACTTGACGTTGTGAAAAGTCACCATGTGTTGTAAATATCCAAATTGGTCTTAAAATGTCACATAGTGTTAGTATGTGTTGAATGGTGGCACACATGAGATGCATAGACGTCAATCAAACTCAATTTGGGTAACGCGTACTCTTTGGAAACATTGTTCTTTCCCATTAACTACATCACCGACATAATTATGTACCCAATTTGAGGACTTTGTGCCTCCCTTGTGTTTGTACCATGCATGGCAGTGTGCACAACCTCCAAAAACCCAAAAATAGGCATCTTTGATTATTGATTTGATGTATTATTAAGATATCATTCGAAACATATAAATGTATCTTCTTAAATGCTAAACCCTAGAGAGGGATCTATCTTAAATTTTATAATATATGTCCCTTTCAAATGTCACTTATTTTAGTTTCTTCATCGATTGAATGACTCCCGGTGTCACCATGTGTCCTGAACAACATAACAATGACAATGCTGGGAGTTATTTTGAAATAACTTCAAGTTTTGTTCCTCTAAGTTTCCTAAAAGGACAAAAAACGAATGAAAACTCGATAATTGTACAAGTTCAATCATGAGAATTTTCCCCCAGCATGCCAAATTTTATTTAATGTCATAATTGTGTCATTTTAATGAGCCAGGTAGTTTTGAGGTGACACCCAACTGTGGGACTTGAACACCGAGGGATAAGGGTGTAACCGACTATCGACATTGTGAGACTTGACGTTGTGAAAACTCACCATGTGTTGTAAGTATCCAAATTGGTTTTAAAATGTCACATAGTGTTAGTATGTGTTGAATGGTGGCACACATGAGATGCATAGACGTCAATCAAACTCAATTTGGGTAACGCGTACCGTTGGAAACATTGTTCTTTCCCATTAACTACATCACCAACATAATTCTGTACCCAATTTGAGGACTTTGTGACTCCCTTGTGTTTGTACCATGCATGGCAGTGTGCACAACCTCCAAAAACCCAAAATATGCATCTTTGAGTATTGATTTGATGGAGTATTAAGATCTCATTCTAAACATATAAATGTATCTTCTTAAATGCTAAACCCTAGAGAGGGCTCTATCTTAAAATTTATAATATATGTCCCTTTAAAATGCCACTTATTTTGGTTTCTTCGTCGGTTGAATGTATCCCGGTGTCACCATGTGTCCTGAACAACATACCAATGACAATGCTGGGAGTTATTTTGAAATAACTTCAAGATTTGTTCCTCTAAGCTACTTAAAAGGACCAAAAACGAATGAAAACTCGATAATTGTACGAGTTCAGTCATGAAATGTTCCCCCAGCATGCCAAATTTGATTTAATGTCATAATTGTGTATTTTTAGTCAACAAGGGAGTTTTGAGGTGACACCCAACTGTGGGACTTGAACACCGAGGGATAAGGGTGTAACCGACTATCGACATTGTGAGACTTGACGTTGTGAAAAGTCACCATGTGTTGTAAGTATCCAAATCGGTCTTAAGAGGCCACATAGTGTTAGTATGTGTTGAATGGGGGCACACATAAGATGCATAGAACAATGTTCCAATGGGTACCCATTACCCAAATTTAGTTCGATTGATGTATATGCATATCAAGGGTCCCACCATTGAAGACCTATTAACACTATATGACCTCCTAATACCAATTTGGAGACATAGGACACATGGTGCTTTTTCACAATGATAAGTCTAGCAATGTCGATCGCTGGTTGGAACCTATTCGTCGTTGCTCACTTTTTCTAGTTGGGTGTGACTTCAAAGCTATCTGGATCATTTAAATGACATAATTGTAACTTGTAAACACATTTGGCATGCATGGGGCACATTTGATTATTGAACACGTAAAATCCCCGAGTTTTCGTCCATTTTGGGTACTCTTAGTTTACTTAAAGAGATATAACTTGGAATATTTTAAAAATAACTCCTACACTTGAAAGTGTTATGTTATTCAGGACACATGGTGACTCCCTGAATTAATCAATCGATGAACAAACAAAAAGTAAAGAAAATTTTACAGTGATAAGTATATTAAAAAATAAGATAGAGTGATCTCTAGGGTTTAGGATTATGGACATTATATTAAGATATTTAGAAGGAGATTTTGAGACACAGTCAAATCCATACGCAAAGATGCCGATAATTGTGTTTTTGGAGGTTGTACACATTGTCATTGCAATACTAATATAATAATAACCCAATAATAAAAAATAAAATTTATAATGACACTCCACAACTGAAGAAACAAAAAAAATTTATTTGTTACATTAAGATGAAGCCTTTAAATTATTTGTATTTGTGTGTAAAAATGTAGATAGTTTTTTTTTTTTTTTTTAGAAAAATTTGAATTTTGAAAATTTTGAAGTGAGTTCCCCCATCCTGTTCATTACAGGCAACCACACAACACACAGACTTTTTCCCCGAGGTTTTTTCTCTCATATCTCTCTCTCTCTCTCTCTCTCATCAGTTTTCCGAATTCAACTTCCCCTTCCATCTCTATCACAAATCCATGGCGGACCTGGAAGATACAGGCGTTGGGGAGCAGATTTTACCTTCCAAAGACATCGAACAGGTGATTTCAGATCTAAACGAAGTTCCGATCTAGGAAGAGGTAAGTCCTGTTAATTTGGAAGTCCTTTTAACAGCGAATCCCCTCACTTGTGTCTTGAACCCAACCAAAGATCGAGGATCTAGCCTTCAAGAACCCGTAGAAGATGGTGGCTCCCAAACGGAAGAGGGAAACCCCAGCAAAACCGAAATTGGAGGAGGGGAATCGCATGAAGAGGCAAAGGAGGCACACCCTAACTCCACCGACGCAATTGGTTGACAAATCTGGGTAGATTCAACAAAATTCCTTCCTTTATCAATGGTTTAAGGACCCCAGTTCGAGGATGCTAGTGGCATAATCCAATTTGCCGATGCTGCTGCCTCAGTTGAGTTGAGAAAGAATCCTGAGACGGAAAACATTGAGAGGAAGAAGAAAGCCAAGAAGCAGCTTCACTTCGCTTCGGAGGAGGAAAAAAATGAGAACATCCCAAGGAGGTCACCCCGGAAAAAGCCACCCCCACCAACCATTGAAGAAAAGGGGAATGAAAAAGGTTTCTAAGGGAAAGAGCTTCGAAGATGAAGTAAAGAACATCCAACACACACCTGGATTTGACATGTTCATGTAAGTAATCTTCTGTTAAAAACATGAACTTTAATATTAAATATGCTATCAAAAGAATTGATCTTTCTAAATTCAGTAATTTGTTATGTTGACAATTAACTGTCAATTGAATTTTCTTAATTATTGATAATTCCTACTATTGTTATAAAAAATGATTGCCTTTTTTTTGCAACTGTTTACATATGACTTTTCATTTGCAATTGCTTACATATGACAGTGAGGAGAGGAAATATGCTTTCAGATTGAAAGAAAAAGATATGCCTCCCCAAATTTTGGTACAAATGTATGCACTATTCTGCAATTTACCACAGGAGCAACGAGACACCTACGAGAAAAGAGCCTTGGAATCCTCTAGTGATGAGGATCATGATGTAATGGATGAGAGTGATGATGAAGCTCACCATGGCAATGCCATGAATGATTACATCAGATTCAAGTATGATTTTACTCTCGCAAAAATTTTGTTAAATAATGTGTCTCCTGTTCTGCATGTACTTCTTATATATTAAAACCTCAATCTAATATATTTACTGCCCTTTCTGTTAAAGTTTGCATGTTATTACTTCATCTCCAATGGCTTTCGCTTTAATTTTAATTGCTTTTGCTGTTTGATTTTTTTGTAAGTCTCTATAAATTTAAATTATGGGTTGATTTCATAATTTCAGAAATGAGAGGATGCACAGGCTTCGGAAAATAGACCCTAAAATGAGGATGACCAAAGCGGTCCTACAAAGCATCAACTTGGAGTGTAAATGCATGACCAATATCCAAAAGGAACCTTATCTCACAGCGGATGTTAAAGAAAAAGACAAGCGGAAAAGTGAAGATACTTTGAAAAGATAGTTGACGGGGGAGAAGGAAAAGTTGAAGAAGAAGGCGGCTGAAGCCAAGCTGAAGGGTAAGTCAGAAAAAAAGTTGAAGAATCCAAGGCGATCCAAGAGTTACATGAGCCTGCCCTCTGTTCGCAATCTTTTCAAAGAAATGACAGTTGAACAGAAAGCATGGATGCACGAAGTGGGCCTTGGAGGACTGCAGCACATAAAGATCACGGAAACCCCAGAGAAATTCAACCACTTCATTTACAAGTGCTTTGATACCGACGGGTACTTGACAGCGCACGGCCACACCGTGGAGATAACGGGTACTTGACAGAGTTCCCGGAGTTCGATCCGCTTGTTCTCTGCAGAATTGAAGAAAGTATCGGCCTCGTTAAGGACAACACAACTTTCGGTGTGTATGTTCCGTGGTTCCAGGCGGATGAGAACAGGTTGCTGTTAAATGATGAGTGGAAACAAAGGGCTGTTTGCTTGATCTTGGGTGCACTGGGAATGCCGATAGGACGAGCAAGAGTCCGGAGAGGTCTTGCTAATCTTGTTGTTAATTTGGAGCACCTAAAAGAGGTAAACTAGGCATCCTTATGGCTTGATCACTTCAGGACACAGCAAGTAAGGCTCAGATTGGGACAACCCTTCGCGGAACTGGTTGCGTGCTGATTCCTTTGGTAAATCTCTAACTCTGTTTCAGTTATTTTAACCATGAAGTTTAAAACATTAAGACCTATTTCTTAAATGCTGCCATCTTAATTTTACTTTTCTAGCTTTTGTACATGGAAAAGTTCTGCCCAAAGTTTCTGAAAAACCCAAAAGGATGCCAGGATATGGAAGAAAGTTCAAGGTTGAAATTCTGGGAAACCTCTGATGTTTCGAAGAGATGGTAGTATGTCCAACAAAACAAGAATGTGAGTGAACTTTAAAAATGATATTAAAGTTTCCTACTTATGTATTAAGATTACTATCTTAATTTTATGTCTCTCAACTCCGTTTTTCTATGTAGTTGAAGTTGAAAAAAGGTGATGATGAGCCCAAAATTGAGAAAGTTGTTGCACCAGTAGTCCAACTACTGCCTCCACCTCCACCAGAGAATTTTTGGAAGTGCATTGTGGGACAGGTGTTGAAAAGCTTGACAAAGAGTATCTTTTGGCCCTGTGGAAGGAAAAGGAGAAGGCAGAATAGAAGAAGAAGGATGAGGAGGAAGAAGAGAAGAAGAAGGAAGAAGACAAGAAGAATGAAGAAGATGAGAAGAAGGAGGAAGAGGAAGGGGGTAAGAAAAAGGGGGAAGAGGAAGGAGCTCAGAAGAAGAAAGAGAAGGAAAAGTGTGAAGAAGAATTAAGAGCTAAGAAGAAGCAGAAGATAGAGGAGGCTGAGGTTAACTCTCCCATGAAGGTGGTCTACACAATCAGCTCCTGCACTGAGGTAAATGTGTTAACATTATTATCTTAATATTTGAGATTTATTTTTAAAGTTTTAACTCCCCTAATGATTTTGTTGATTTATTAGGTGGCCTCCAATGTACGTCCCTAGCCATTCCTTGTTCATGGTTCTCCGTAGAACCCAAGGGGAAACTTGGTTGGGACTGTCCGGGGAAAGGCAGATCGGATCACTAGAGCGTCTTCGAGGATATCGTTGTATAAGCAACACATGAATCCTAAAGAATTGAAAACTATCCCACCCATGCCTAAAGCAGAACATTTCTTGCTCCATTACTACATGTTGCACAAGTATGCGAGCACATACGAACACAAAAGCAAGAATTTTTATCTTCCACCGGAATTGGCAAAGTAAGTTTTATTTACATTCAAACTTCCTAAATAATTCTTATGTGTGGCATGCATTATGTTTGTACTTATGGTTGTGTATCATATTTAATATGCAGTGAGATAGTTGCTGACATGGGTGGTATGGCTAAACTGACGAGGTATTCCGCATGGCGCCTCCGGGATAAAAAGTGGTTTGACAATGAGGTGATGGATGCTTACATGCAATTCCTCATCTTCATGAACATAGCCGCGAATTCGAAGGAATCAAGCGGATTTGGTTCCTCGGCACAAGCTATTCTGTAAGTTCATTGCCTTGCCATTTTTATGATATCACTCAATTCAAAATTCATCTAGGAAAATACCTGATTAGTTATCATTCTTGTTCAGCCCACAAGAGTCCTCGAATACTTCAAGGCGCACAAACAGTCGGGAGGAGAGTGGAGCGAGATGGGATACGTAAGTATTCCGATTAATATCAATACAAGCTACTTTGTTCTTTTGTATAACTTACTTTATCTTGAATTTTTAATGATTAGATCGCCGTTCCGTTGAATGTCGATCACCTTCACTGGTTCATGATGTTTATTTCCTTTGTTGACAAAGAAATATTCGTCTTGGACTCGCATACTGGCAAGGGGTATTCTGAGTTAGATGTTGCTGCCAAAATTGGGCAAATGCACATAACGCTCACCAACTACTTAGAATACAATGATGACATAACACACTGGCCGGTGTGGTACATGAACGACGATGTTCCCCAACAATCAAATGAGTAATAAGCTAACTACTTAATTTTACTAACTAATCTATTTGAATATCTGTGATATATATTAAAGCTGCATTCTATGTTATCTGTCAGGAATGACTGTGGTCCTCATGTCTCCTTCTTCATGAGTCATTTGAGGGACCTGATTCTAGTTCCAAAGAATAAGTTCTCTATCCAGGCTCCCAACCTAAGAATCTAGATTGCCAATGAAATGATCGAGCTATAACTGCGTATTTAACCAGACTTATCATGGGTTAAAGGAAACCATGGAGAACGAGGACCATCCGTATATATTTTACAGTTTGTACTGCAGGTATCCGACTGTTTCCTTTGTTGCATTGAGGTATGCGGAGAAGAAGAAGAAGAAGACGGCGGGGAAAAAGTTGAAAAAGTAAATTTATGTAATGTTGTTGCGGCTTTATTTTATGAACAATGTTTCTGTCCTTTTGGATGTTGTGGGTTGTTTTGGATGTTGCATCTCTTGTACACCTCATATGGCTTGGTAGTTAGCGAGTTAAATCAACATTGATGAACCTTCAGCTTTTCCTGCCAAAGTGGCTATAATTGTAGTATATTGTTGGTCTGGTTCATTTATGTTAGGCATTGAATGGTTCTGCTTCCCACAAAATAAGCTAAGTGAATCGTTTCTCTTTAAATTATTAATGCTGCTTTCTTAAATCTTAAAGAGAAGATAAAATTATTAAAGCTGCTATCTTAAAACTAAGTTCAAGAATGTTAGATTCTCAACTCACTGACACCACGGTCTTGGTAGCTGAGAAATTTATTATAATACATCCCTATATTAATGAGGAGATAAACTTTTCAGAGATTTCGTATTTATTAAGGTAATAACTTAAAGAATTCTTCATGTTTTTATAAAATTTGTTTCCAAAATAGTGCAATACTACTTTTTGGTGGTTGGGGTCTTCTTCTTTGAAAATCTGCTATTTTAAGGTATCTCCCATTCTTAGATAGGATGGAATAGTTTCCTATGAAGACCTCATATGGCTTGGTAGTTAGCAGAGTTAAATAAACATTTATGAAACTTCAGCTTTTCCTGCCAAAGGGGCTAGAATTTAAGTATATGGTTGGTCTGGTTCATTTATGTTAGGCATTGAATGGTTCAGATGCCCACAAAATAAGCTTAGTGAATTGTTTCTCTTTAAATTATTAACGCTGCTATCTTAAATCTTAAAACTAGGTTCAAGAATGTTAAAGTTTCAACTCACTGACACCACGGTCTTGGTAGCTGAGGAATTTATTATATTACATCCATATATTAATGAGGAGATAAAGTTTTCAGAGATTCCGTAGTTGTTCAGCTAATAACTTAAAGCATTCTTCATGTATTTAAAAATTTTGTTTCCAAAATAGTGCAATACTAATTTTTGGTGGTTGGGGTCTTCTTCTTTGAATATCAGGTTGAGAAGGAAGTCAATCAGAGAACCAGAAAGTGAAACAAACCAATTTCAGATGAGAGGGAGTGAAATTTGTGAGAGTGGAGTTCGTGGCAAAGGTTTGGTATCTTTGTCTCATGATTATGAGGAAGAAGAATACGATTTTGAGGTCTTCGATGAAGATGAAAGTTTGGACATCACTCTTACAGAGAACTATGTAGAAGATGCAACCAGAAACTCTATTATGGAAGTTCCAAATGGAGAGATCATACCAGGTATGCGATCTTAAAGTTTAAGTTAATAACTCAAGTTATATAGATAGTAATTTTAAGTTTTATGCAGGAATAATGGTTACCAAGGAAGATGTTATGGCAATGACTTTTGAAAATGAGGTTCAGGCTTATGACTGGTACAACCTCTACGCACTGATTCTTGGATTTGGGATTAGAAGGTGCAACCGCAGGTATTTCGACCCGGAAACGAAAGAATGCATAAAGTCAAGGATCTACGTGTGTTCCCGACAAGGCTTGCGCTCCGAGAAGGTCCTGTACAAAGAAAACAGGAAACGGGAGCATACCAGAAACACTAGGTGTGTCTGCAATGCTCGTATAAAAATATCAAGAACTTCACCTACCGAGCCTTTTAAGGTGGTTCAATTCAAACCCGGTCATTCACACGAACTTTCGGAACCACAATGCACGAGCAACCACCGGTCACACCGAAAGGTCAGCGAGGCTGATGTTCAACAGGTCAGATCTTTGAAGGAGGCGGGGATCAAGTATTGCCAAAGCTTTCTTTTGATGGTTAAACAAGCCAATGGTTATAACAAGTTGGGTTACACACAGAAGGATCTTTACAATAAAATGGCTTCTCTGGACAAGATATATTCAAATGAAGGAGATGGGCCGCAGACCTTGATGTACATTGACAGTTTGAAGTACAGTCACTATGGCGTGTTCAGGGAGTAAGATTACTTCTTAAATATTAAACATGCTATCTTATTTGTTAAGTCTTACTAGTATTCTGGTCATTGCTTACTTATTAGTTAAAATCATTTTATAAAATATTAAGATGTACACTCATAAACGTTAGAGTTAACATCATTTATATAACTAATCTTTCTGTTTCCCTAAGTATTATTTATTGTTTTTGTAGGTTCAGAACATGTAAAAATTATGTGCTTGAAAGTGTATTCTGGTGTGATAGGAGATCAGTGGTAGATTACAACAGATTTGGCGATGTACTCATTTTTTATACAATGTACAAGACCAACATGTATCAAAAACCATTTGTAATTCTATCTGGCGTGAACAATCACTACCAGACGACTATTTTTTCCTGTGCTTTTCTCAACGACGAGACACCAGAAACTTATGATTGGGTTTTGAAGTGTCTGATGAAGGTAATGAATAATAAGAAGCCTTTGTCCGTCATCACGGATGGCGATTTGGCAATGAGAAAAGCTATTCTGCAAAATTTCCCAGAGGCAAGACATCGTCTGTTTTCTTGGCATCTTTGTCGGAACGCCCAGGCTAATCTGGAGTTGGGAGAAGCCTTCATGGTTGATTTTAAAAAATGCTTGCGAAGTAGGAAACCTGAAATTTTTTGGCATGATGATTGTCATGCAATGCTTAACAGATGGGACATTGCTGATAGGAATTGGGTCCAGGTCACATATATGAACCGCCACTTGTGGGCAGAGACATACTTGGAAGGGATTCACGATCGGGGTTGAAAAGCTACCCAACAACGAGCGTAAGGCACACCATCGCTTTGACCAACCAGACCCCGTGATAACAACTGGGTTCACGGAACTCGAATGCCATGCAGCAGAGGTCTTCACCAAAAATGTCTTCAACATGTTTAGGATACAAGCTCGAAAGGGTGATGATTATAGAGTGTTTGAAGTCAAAACCATTCCAGAGGATAGCTTGGACTTGTTCTACGTGATGAAAGGTCAAATCAAGAAATCCCTGGTATGTACATCTGCTTCCATTTACATATTTATATACTATGTACTCATGTACTGCATTTTTATTAGCTAAATAATCTTCTCATGTTTCCTTACTGTTAGTACTGATATCTTAAGTGTTAAAGGATTACAATTAATTATTAATGTCATAGTCTATGAACTATTGTCCTCTTCTATCTAGTACCAGGTTAAATCTGTCTATCCTTGTATTCATTTGTATTCTCATTTCCTTCTTAATTTCTAACAACCCTATCTTTTCTTGCTTCAGCAAGTTGTTCAATGTCGTCAGGGTAATAGGCTTCTTCGGTGCACGTGTTTTCTTTGGGAAACATCGTATATGATTTGCAACCACATGTTGTTTGTTATGAAACGAAAGGGTGTACAAAGGATCCCAAACTCTTTAATTGCCAAAAGGTGGACAAAAACTGACAAAGAATTCTACCGAACTGAGCCATCAATGAAGGAGCCTGTTGGGAAGAAAAGTGATGACCCAGATTTGCAAGCCTTGCGCCGGGCTTCCACGAGGAACGAAGTTCAAATTTATCACCATTTGGGCTGTACTACTGGCGAGACAATTAAGTTCTTCAAAGAGCATATGTCCGACGGGATTCGGAAAATGCAGAGAATGATTTCTAAATCTTTTCAGGGTACACAAGGAGAGATTAAGAAGGAAGAAAATCCCTATGCCCATGTGAAGAATCCGAACCCCCCGGACACTAAATGCCAAAAAGGACCCAAGAAAGACAAGAGAAGGAGGTGTGGAAATTGCAAGGAGTTGGGACACAACAGGACAACATGCCCCAATCCTCCGGTGGACTCCGTCGAACAAGTAGACGATCCGGAAGACGATTATGCACAAATACCACTTGAGTTTGATGTTAAAGAGGAATACTTCTGGTCTCAATCAAATAGTCGGTCCAAGAAAAACAAGCATGAATGATATAGGTCTGTTTAGAGTGATTTATTCGTGATTTCTTGACAAGAAAGACGATCCGGGAGACGATTCTGAACAAGTACCATCTTATTTTAATGTTATTGTGGAATTATTCTGGTATTAATCTTTAAAAATGCCTTTAAGGAAATTTTAGTTGATATTGGTCTGCTTGTAGTTAATTTCATCGTTATTTATTAACAAGAAAACTCAAGTTGTTAAGACTGCTTTCTTAAATGAGGGAATTCCTTCCACCTGTTGAACTCTACTAACTATAGGGTAGTCTTTTTTGTCCTGTAGAAGCGGGGACCACAAAAAAAATAAAAAGTTGTCAGGAACCCTAATAAGGGACGCACCATAGACAACCCCCTTACTTAGTCATCAAACGCCAAAAATAAGTTAATAGCTAGAACCTGCATCAATTGTTGGTTATGCCTTCAGACCTAGGTGGTTGATTTTCACCTCACATGTGTTCAGCAATAATTTTCACCTCACATTTGTTTCTATGCGGTAATTTTCATGCTAATTTTTTAAAAAATATTTTACGTGGTTAGGCAGTGATAAAACAGATAACTCTTTCAATGATATAAAGTATCCCTATCTACATCGAATTGACAACCACGTGTTTACAATTATAGGACCTTGGTATGACTCAACACAATTGATAGTTTCAAATACGAACTTCATCTACCGAACCAAGCCAAGAGTGTTCTGGTAAAAAGGTAAGGAAGTATGCATTCTTGGTTACAAGTAGCACACACAGAAGCATCTCAGAAACCATTGCTTAATTAATAATGAGAAAGGGATTGTGGAAAGACCAACCTTGATAATCGAAGGACCTAGTGTGAGAGTCTGAACATTCAAATGACCATTGAGAAATTCTTGAGTAATTCCACAGTTAGGACACAGATAGGTAAGGTCAGCTTCAACCAAAGATGTCATGCCCAGCAGTTCAGAAGTGTGAAGAAAACCTGAAATTTCTAATGACTGGACACTAGGAGCCGTAATTTTGAGATCATTCTGTCTATCATGTTCTTCCATGAAAACAATCAATTTCTTCATACCCGAGTGACCAAGACGCAAAACATAGGTGCCTCTAGTGAGGGTTAAATCCAGAATCTCCAACGCTCGAGTGCCGGCTAATACCATTTGAAGTGCTTCATTGCCAAACACGCATCCCGGGATTGACAATTCTTCAGAGAATTCCAAGAAACTGGCCGTGTGAGGGCGAAATGGCAAAAGCAAAACCGCAGTTCTCTGAATGTTGAATTCAAAAATAGATGTTGCGGCAAAAGATAAAACTCGTACCAGCCGTAGAGTTCAAGTTCAAAATCCTCAACTTCATTTCTAGAGGCGAAGAGAGTGCCAATATCGACTACAGAAACTGTTAGCATTATGTGCGCCCATGTGGGGTGCACAATGCAATTATCCTAAACTTATGGGTTTAGGTGAGACAAGCTCAAACCTTATGGGGTTAGTAGCAAGGACAAACCCTAGGGGGTTATGTTGCAATTGGGTATAAGTCTGTCTATATAAGGAGACAGCCTCCTATTATTTTATACACACTACTGTAGAGATCATGTGCTGATCATAATACAGTAAACCCTAGACTCTCTCTCTAACTAGCCTCCATTGGGTGGAACTTGGTGTGGATCAGAGCTTTCGTCCTAGTGATTCGAGCCAGACTGTGGGAGCAAGAACAACACGTGAAATCAAGCATCCTACGATCATCCGTTGTGCATAGGAGCTAAGGAAGACAAGTTAAACACATGAATCTTCCGCTATAATTCATGTTGTAGATCTGTATGTGATAGATCGTGCCCTTCCTTCATTGGTATCAGAGCCTAAGGCTTGTTTTTCGTGCCTCGTTATGAGTTCCCGAATCAGTTAAAAAATTAGAGTTTTTGAAATTTCATAATCTGTTAGTGAAACCTATATGGTTAGATAGGGTTTTTCACGAGGATTCCAGAAATATAAATTTTATAATTTTTGGACGAACAGAGAATTAGTTATGATTTTTTAAAGATTCGGAACTGTATAAATCTGGACTGATAGATCTGAGCAGTAAAAAGATTTTTTCAAAACATGTTAAAATTGGGTTTTGAATACATAATCTTGATCATCGTGAAAAGACGATTCCAACGATATATGAATCGCCGGAAACGGAGGCCGGGAAGGCGGCGCGTGGGCCTCACGCGCCCCCGACGCCGCCTCCACGCGCCGCACGCGCCAAGGGGCTAGCGGCGGCTGCTGACGTGGCCCCAGGGCTGACGTGGCAGATGACGTGGCAGCCACGTGGGCTGCTGCCGTGGCAGGTGACGTGGCAGATGACGTCAGCACGTGGCATGCTGACGTGGCACTCGGCCGACGTCGGCGCGTGAGCCCTCCTCCGGCCACTATTTTTCGCCAATTTATTTTCTATATTTTCAGAATTAAACTTCCTATTTTCTGTAATTTTTTCATAATTTTTGGAAAAAACATAAAGTTATATTATTTTCCAGATTAATTAATTAGTGTTTAGCACACTTCCTGAGGCAGTTAGACGTCCTTAAACACACTGTTTTAAGCCCAAATTTTTTCTGGAGACTTAAGACATTTTTCCCTACCTTATGAGATAGGAGGTGAGATCCTAGGTAGTTGGGAGCAATTTTTGATCTTATTAGTTGATTGATTTATTGCTTATTAATTTCCAGTAATTATTCTTTAAATCTGGAAATTTCCAGAAAATTACAGTATGTTTATTTTATTATTATACATGCTGTTGTGGGTTGAATGGATGTGTTTGATGCATGGATGTGGCTTAGATGGTTTTATATTTGGTTTTGGTTTTGAATATGTAATCAATTAAAATACGGCCTGCGTGTCGTGCCTCTCTACATACTCTATTGTCTTCTCTTCTCATCTAAATCGCCTATTAGAGGTTACTTCTTATTAGAAATAAGATAGTTAGTGAAGATTTAAGAATAGAAGCTTCAAGAGAGGTGGCCAAACCAAAAGCTATGGCGCGAGGTGCATGGAGCAAAGAGACGAACATGGAAGCTTCAAGGAGCACTCGAGATGAGGCGAGATCCATGAGGCGAGAAGTTCAAGACTTGCTCAAGACGTACTCTCAATAGTGGGAGTGCACCTTAGGGGCCACATCCATTGCATATTTATTTATGCTTATGCTTGTTTTATGTTATAACTGCGTGTGATTGGATATAACTGTATAACCTCGCATGCTAAAGAACTAAAACGAAAGAGTTTACATTAAGAGTGGATTAAAATTAATGGGGAATCGTAAGTGACGATATTTGATTCCTAGAATCGCTACTAGGTTTTGGTGTCCTTATGAAGAACTATGAAATTTTAATCTTATCTAAATGTTTGTAGGAGCTAAAACAAATGCTAGTAATTAACTTCCACTTTGTCTCATATTTTTCAGTTACGATGACTCAACTACTTAAAAATGTTGTAATACTGAACGAGGATAATTTCCATACATGGTATAGAAGCGTGATTGTCCGCTTCCTAGAGCTGGATTTATCTGAGCACTTGCATGTGTCAAAGATCGAGCCTTTGGAGCCCGCGGGAGGCCCAACTGAGGCATATAGGCGTGATGTTGAGGCTTACCAGAAATGGAAAGTTGATGACGACATTTCATGCCTAGAATTGATGGATCTAGTGAGATTTGAACTCCTAGAGTCAATCGAGATTGACTACGCGAGTAAGTTTTGGGAAGACATTCTAGCGCTGTATGGGATAACCGATAGTTTCCGTGAGCAATACCTATTGAGGATGCTTACCACTGTGGTGAAGAAAGATTGTGATTCTATGGAAAAGAACCTAAGGGCCTTATCTTTTTATATTACTGAGCTTATTAATTCTGGGTATAAATTGTCCGATGAAAGGCAACTTAGAGCTGTGAGGACATCTCTACCAAAGTCATGGGAACCCGTGAGACAAGTGTTGGCTGATGCAGAAGATATTAGAACGTTTGGAGATGCCAAACGATATCTATTGTTCGAAGATCATAGACTGGAGTTTGCCAGAACTAGCAGCTCAACACTGGAGGTAGAGAGCTCATTCTTGGCCACTGGGCCGAGTGGGAGCGATGCGGGATACGACCCTAGAGGCCAATTGGGCCCACGCCCAAAGATCAGTAAAAGCCGAGTGGGACGGGGGTACAGAAACTTGAAACGAGTTAAGTGCTTCAACTGTCAGGCATATGGCCACTTTGCTCGTGATTGCACCGAGCCAGAGGTACACTATAATCCAAACTCTGACTGTTTTGTTATAAGTCAAGTTTATATTGCTGATTCCCCTAATGAGTGGGTTTTGGATTCATGTGCGAGTGACCACCTAGCATGCGATCGTGACGCGTGCACGGATTATACGCGAGTACCAGTGGGCAGTAGAAGAGTGTACATGGGGAACAACTCCTTCGTTGATGTAGTGGGCATTGGCACATATCAGCTGAAGATGAGGTCTGGAGAGACGCTTGTCCTTCATGATGTTCTTTACGCTCCTGATGCACGCAAGAATTTAGTTTCAGTTTCTAGACTTAGGGATATGGATTACAGACTTGTTTTTGAGGGTAGAGTTGCCAAACTGTTTTGTGGCAATTCATCTTTTGGCACTGCTTTGATTTCTCGTGGTTTATTTTATCTAGACATTATTGGTTCTAGCTTTGGTGATGTTTATGATTCTTGTTCATTCGTTACGTCTTCTAGTGATGTTGATTCCACTAGATGGCATGCTAGATTGGGACATATAGGACAGGACAGGATGAACAGGCTGGCCAAGGCAGGCCTACTTGGAAATATGTCCAAGATATCTTTATCTGTATGTGAGTGTTTCCTTGCAGGGAAAGCCAAACGCAAACCGTTCGGTAAAGCAGTAAGGGCTGCTGAGCCTTTACAACTTATTCATTCTGATGTTTGCGGTCCATTAAATGTTAGAGCTAGACATGGTGCTCGCTATTTCATCACATTTATAGATGATCACACTCGTTTCGGTTATGTGTACTTGATGACACATAAGCTTGAGCACTAGGGTGCTTCAGAAAGTTCCTACAAGAGGTAGAGAACCAAATGGACAAAAGAGTTAAGGCTCTTAGGACAGACCGATGACGTGAGTATCTATCTGAGCAATTTAAGGAGCTCTGTGAGGAAAAAGGAATAGTGAGGCATTTGACTATTCCCTTCACACCGCAGCAAAATGGTGTAGCGGAAAGAAGGAATAGAACACTGTTAGAGATGGTTCGTAGTATGATGGCAAATGCGAATCTGCCAATCTCCTTTTGGGGAGATGCATTGATGACAGCCACATACATACTGAACCGTGTGCCCACCAAGTCTGTAGCCACAACCCCCTACGAGATGTGGACCAAAAGGCAACCTGAATTGGGTCACCTTAGGCCATGGGGGTCGGCTGCCTATGTACGTAACGTCTCCCATGTCCATGGGAAATTGGGTGCTAGAGGAAAGAAGTGCATCTTCATACGATACTCTGAGCACTCTAAGGGTTACGTATTCATAGCGCAACAGTCGGATGGCAGTCTAACAGAGATGGAGTCGCGAGATGTTGAATTTCTCGAGGGAGATTTTCCTAGTCAGAGAGAAGCTCGTGGAGATGGCATTCTCTACGAGCAAGAGGAACCACTAGATGACACTCAATTCACCACTACTCAAGAGGAATTTGTTCCTATGGATCTTGAGAACAGTGGGAGCGTCTTTCCTAGTGAGCAGCCCATCACATATGGTGATGATGCTGAAGAAGAAGAACCCTCTTTGCGTAGGAGCGCTCGTGGGAGCGTACCCCGTCGACGATATGACATCGAAGGGGAGGCTATGGTGGTCACCGCGCAAGAAGATGATGAACCTAGGACATTGTCCGAGGCTCTATCATCACCTGACAAGAAAGAATGGGAAATTGCTTTACAAGAAGAACTAGAGTCAATGAAAACCAATCATGTTTGGGACCTAGTTGACTTGCCTCCTGCTCGTAAGGCCATTGGAAACAAATGGGTTTTCAAGGTCAAGAGGAAGGCAGACGGAAGCGTGGAAAGGCATAAGGCCCGACTAGTGGCGAAAGGCTACACCCAACAGCAGGGTGTAGATTATGAGGAGACATTCTCGCCGGTGGTGAGAATAGCCTCTATTCGCCTTATACTAGCAATAGTAGCGAGCATGGACTTAGAGCTACATCAGATGGATATTAAGACTGCGTTTCTGAATGGAGAATTAAAACGAGGAGATCTATATGGCTCAGCCGCTAGGCTTCGAGAAGAAAGGTCAAGAGCACAAAGTGTGCAAACTGGTTAAGTCCATATATGGGCTTAGACAGCCCTCAAGACAGTGGTATATGAAGTTCCATCAGGACATTGTAGCATATGGCTTTGAAATGGTAGATAAAGACCACTGTGTGTATGTCAAAAGCTCAGGGAATAAGTTCATGATTTTGTCTCTATATGTGGATGACATACTATTTGCAAGCAATGATATAGGAATGCTCAAGACCACCAAAGGGTGGTTGTCCTCTTGTTTTTCGATGAAGGATATAGGCGAGGCAAGCTACATCCTTGGGATTAAGATCCTGAGAGATCGTTCCCAACGACTTCTAGGATTGTCGCAAGAGGCGTACATCCAGAAAATACAGGAACGGTTTAGAATGTGCGATGACAAACCACTTGACACTCCCATTGCGCATGGCAAAAAACTCAGTCTAGTGATGTGTCCCAAGAACCAACACGAGAAAGATCAAATAACCAAAATACCCTATGCGCATGCGGTCGATTTAGTTAGCAGATATCATTCCAACCCAGGTACTAGGCATTGGAAGACTATGTAGAGAATACTCTGATATCTCAAAGGATTACGTGCTATGACTATCGGAGATGATGCTTCGACTAGCCAGCTATGCATGCTGACTAGGGTGGGGACCTAGATGCACGTAAATCCACCTCAGGCAATAGTCCATGCTAAATGAAATCGCATGGAACAGCGGCATAAGTGTTGCATAATCGTTATAGACCGCCTGTTCTGTCACCGGACATAAATGTGTTTGGAAAAGAAGGTTTCCGGTAAGCTTATGAGCTATCCATGAACCTGTGAGTTGCCTCAGCATATGGCTACGCACCACAGTAAAGCCAAACACATAGAGAGAAAGTATCACTTCATTAAGGAAGTGGTAGCTAAAGGAGATGTTTCTTTGGAGCACATTCCTACGAATCAGATGTTAGCTGATCCCATGACCAAACCTTTGTTAAGGTGTGTATTTACTGGTCATGTGAGGAATATGGGCTTAAGTAGGTGGTGAGATATCACTAGAGTTTTCAGACTCATAATATGGTTTAGACATTGATTGATGGATTTTAATTGGATTTGTTTAATTATGCTACATGTTGTTCCGATACGTGTATGATACGTTTACATATCCTGTACTAGCATAGAACATGTCGCGCGGACACTAGGTTGACTCCCTCACACGGGCAACCGCCTTTACAATATACTGGATTGTCTAGGTGAGTAGAAGATGAGACAGAATCCCGATAAGCGCTAGAAGCCTATGATATGATGAGTCATGTCATATGAGGCGCATGGCCTATGACAAGAGTTGGACATCAATCAATAGTGCTAGACCCTGTCAGACGGATTCATTTGTCGCATTGGAATAAGTTCCAAGGTGAGATTGGATTATGGCCATTCGAGCATGGTTACTACCCCGAACCATGTATAGTCTGCGTAGAGAAAGCCAGATGAGAGAACTGATTTCGATTGCATATGTGCAACACTCAGTACTCGGGTTACTAGTCAAATGGGCTGTTGGACTTACATCTGTATAGTGGTCCCTATGGGATAGGACATGTGCTCTGATAGAGTAATAACAGACATGTGTGGTTTCTGACTCATGTTCTTAGAGCTTCTATGGATATTGTCTGGAATCCAAGCTTTAAAATCTTTGCTCAAACAGTTGAGATACCAGTTACCACCAATATCACTAGTACTAGCAGTAACTCCAACAGAAACTCTCTACTCTGGAACATCAACATCCCCGACAAAATTAAGATATTTCTTTGGCGTTGCCTTCAAAACTTGATACCTACTAAGGTTAATCTGAGAAGAAAAGGTATCCAAATACCTGATACTTGTGTTTTCTGCTTGAAGAACCCTGAAAATCTTCACCACTTGTTCTTTCAGTGCCCTTGGATTACCACGATTTGGACCTCCAAACATATGCCTTTCGATTTCTCACCAAAAAACATCCCTTTCCATTTGTGTATGCTTGATATTTTGCAACAGTTGAGTCCTCAACACAGAGCCTTGTTTAGCTTCATTATGTGGGAAATTTGGTGCTCTCGAAACAGAAAACACTTTGAATCAATTTCTACTACCCAAAACAGAATTATTATCACAAGCAAAGCTCTGTATGAAGAATTTTTTGAATCGACTTACACTTGTGGTAATTGTGTTTGTGCAGATCTGGATATCTCCTGCTCCAATTGGAAAGCCCCTCCTGCCGGTACTCTCAAATGCAACATTGATGCAGCTTGTTGCATGTCGACTAAATCGGCTTCAGGATCTGCAATTGTACGAAACTCAGATGGAGATTTTGTCCGTGCGTGGACTTACCCAATTGCTTTCAACCACAACTCCACGATTCTGGAAGCAGAGGCTCTCAATAAGGGGCTGGATTTACTCCACGACTATGGCTTCAGATCGATTATGGTTGAAATTGACTCCAAGAATTTGCAGCAGAAGGTGAACCGCGTGTTGAAGACGAAGAACTGTTCTTCGCTCTCTCACCGTCTCTCTGGTTCGGAAATGAACCAACTCATTCAATGTTTAGCTACCAAGCTTTATTTACTGAAGACTACTGAAGTCGGTTGGGTTTCCCGAGAAGGAAACAAAACAGCTGATAGGTTATGTTTCTATGCATTAGGCACACCAAATGTATTAACTTGGTGTGTAGTATGTCCTGATTTTATTTGTAATGAATATTTGGCAGATAAAAATCTGTCCTAAGTCTATATATATCCCTATTTCAAAAAAAAAAAAATAAAAAATCGAACGCCTAAAAAGAAAATTGTAACAAAATGGAATAATTTGAGGGAGAAATGGGTGTGGGTAGTCAGGGTTAATAACAGACAAGGAAGCCCAAAGCTGGAAGAAGCCCAAAGTTGAAGAATGAAGCCCAAAGCAGCTGTAAAAGCCCAAGAATGAAGCCCTATCTTATTAATGTAATTACCCATTTCATATAAGGGTATAAGTCTCCTTTTTCCTTATGTACGAACCCTAACAGCTCATCCTACCGTTGGATGAGCGTCCTTCTCATCCTACCTTTGGTGTGTCCCTATATAAATGCCTTCATCACTGTAATAGCCAATTAGGTCATTTGTGAATATTACACAGCCTCTTCTCTTCGTCTCTCTTCTCTGTGATTAGGGTTTTCACCCTCAAATCTTCATCTACTCTTTCATGGTATCAGAGCAGTGATGTCGCTCTCTACCACCACCACCACCACCACACCGGCGACACCGCCGTTATATGGTTTATCCAACATACACAACCTTTTATCTTTTAAATTAGATGCTTCCAATTTTGTCTTATGGAAGCACAAGATCACATCGCTTTTTCGAACGCACACACTTTTTGGCTTTGTTGACGGGTCTACACCTTGTCCTGCACAGTTCTTACCCACCGCCGATGGATCGGCTTATCCGGAGGTCAATCCAGCCTTCACGGCTTGGCATCTCCAGGATCAGGCGGTCCTGACGTTCCTCAACGCCACTCTCTCTGCTGAATCTCTCACTCAAGTGATCGGCTCTGCTACATCTCACGAGGCTTGGCTTGTTTTGGAGCGGCGCTATGCCTCTCTTACCAGATCTCATATTTTGCAACTCAAGGGTGAACTTCAATCGATCAAGAAAGGCTCTGATTCGATTGATTCTTACATGCAGCGCCTCAAAACACTTCGCAATCGTCTTGCTGTGTCCTCTGTGCTGATTGATGATGAGGACATGTTACTGTATACACTTAACGGCCTCCCACCGGAGTTCAATCCTTTTCGTTCCTCTCTTCGGATGCGATCTGACCCGATCTCCCTCGAAGAACTTTATGTCTTGCTCAAGGCCGATGAACAGATGCTAGCTTCACAGTCGCTAACTCCAGATATGTCTTCTCCGGCGGCGTTCTACCATCATCGTGGTGGACGTGGTGGCCGCCAACCCTCTGGCTTCCGTGGTGGGGGTCGATCTGGTTCTCAAGGAGGCGGTCGATCCAAATTCAGAAGAGGTCGGTTCGGTTCTGGATCCAGGTACACTGATGGTCACAACTATGGATCGGATGTCGTGTCTGGTACCGGGTTCGGCTACGGATCTGGTTACGGGTCCGGATCTTCCGGATCTGGGTATGGAGGATCCGGGTATGGTAACGGTTCGGGTCGAAGCGGTTCAGGACGCTCCGGTTCCAGGGGGCGTAACAGTGGTTCGGGTCGTGGTGGCTCAAGTCCGATCAATTGCAAAATCTGCGGATACGACTATCATTCCGCCATTGACTGCTACCATCGTATGGATTATGCATATCAAGGTCGCCACCCACCTGAGCAGCTCTCTGCTATGGCTGCAACTTCTAATCAGCAGCAAATACCCCCTTCTAATCTCTGGTTAACTGACACCGGAGCCTCCAGTCACATGACGTCCGACCTCCGCAACCTCTCTCTTGTAGAGCCATACTCCGGAAATGACTGTGTTACAGTGGGTAACGGCTCCTTTCTTCCTATAAAGAACTCTGGTACTGCCTTTCTTACAACTTCAAATTGCTCTTATTCTTTGACAAATACTTTACATGTACCTACACTATCTGTTAATTTTTTGTCTGTCCACAAATTTTGCTCCGACCACAATACTCATTTTATTTTTGATAAAGACTCCTTTTGTATCCAGGCCAAGGATACGGACAGAATACTTTTTCTGGGACCCAGTATAAATGGCTTGTATCCGTTCTCTTCCCTATCTCTTCAAGGTCCTCAAGCTTATTTAGGCCAAAGAGTCAAATCACAACTTTTGAATTCACGCCTGGGTCACCCATCAGAAAATGTTTTATCACAATGTGTTAATTGTTTATCTTCTACTTCTTCAAATTCTGTTAAACATCATGATTCTCTATGTGAAGCATGCTTAGCTGGAAAAATTGCTCGTTTACCTTACAAGTTATTAGAATCTGTTACTTCTACTCCTCTTAATTTAATTAATAGCGATGTATGGGGTCCTGATACTACTGATTCCTATTCTGGTTATAGATACTATGTGCTTTTTATTGACAATTTTTCAAGATTTACTTGGCTGTTTCCTTTGAAACTTAAGTCTGGAGTCAGTTCAGTGTTTGCAACTTACAAACTATTTATTGAAAAACTTCTGGGTTATCCAATTAAATTTTTTCAATCAGATGGGGGAGGGGAGTACACTGCATTCACATTTCAGAAACTTTTACTTAAAAGTGGTATTATTCATAGAAAATCCTGCCCATATACTCAACAACAAAATGGTTTAGCTGAACGTAAACATCGACATATTATAGAAACTGCGGTTACATTACTTGAAACAGCTTCTTTACCGAAAAATTATGTTATCATGCGGTAGCCACAACTACCTATCTTATTAATCGTATGCCTAGTTCAACTGCTTCTCACAAATCACCTTATGAGTTGTTATTTAAATATAAACCTGACTACACTCATTTACGTGTCTTTGGTTTTTCTTGTTATCCACGCTTAACTGATTATAAAAAATCAAAATTGGATCCTAAAACTAAAAGGTGTACTTTTCTTGGCTATGCATCTGGTTATAAGGGATATATCTGTTATGATCCTACATCTCACAAGTTTTTTATTAGCAGGGATGTTTACTTTGATGAATTCTCCTTTCCATTTTCTTTATCTTCTACTTCTATACACTCACATTCTGGTGTTTCCGTTTCAGGCACTTCTGTCCCTTCTTCAGATTTATCCCATGAATCTGACCCCTCTGTTTTTATACCAGATACCATCTTTTCTGAGGGCTCTCCCAATCTGCAGCCAAGTTGACCATCTGCTACATCACCATCACCTACACAGTCCCTTCATAATCCTACAGATACTACTCTTGATACTCCAGTTACTACACTTGATTCACGTGGTGGCTCCCTGTCTCAGACCCACTATGGCACGACAGATTGTGACCCCTCCTCCTTCAACTTCACATGGTGGTCATCCGATGCAAACGCCTAGCAAATCAGGCATTAGTAAAATAAAACTTGTTTATTATGTTGCTCCTTCTTCTTCTGTTGTATTTTCTGCAACTTCACCCTCTCACACACATCACTCTGATCCAACTTCTTTTAAAGAAGCTGCTAAATCTTCACTTTGGCAAAAATCAATGGATGAAGAGTTTAACAGTTTACTACAGCAGAATACGTGGACTCTTGTTCCACCTCCTCCAAATATTAATCTTATTGGTAACAAATGGGTCTATTGCACTAAGTACAACCCAAATGGGTTTGTATCTCGGTACAAAGCCCGTTTAGTAGCCAAAGGCTTTCATCAAAATCACGGCGTCTATTACGATTATGCTTTTAGTCCAGTCGTCAAACATGCCACGGTTCGTACTATTTTGGCTTTAGCAGTAACTTTTTCATGGCCTTTGCTACAACTCGATGTAAAAAATGCGTGTTTACACGGATTCCTCCGTGAAACTGTTTATATGCAGCAGCTTGTTGGGTTTACCAACCCCCAGCATCCACATCATGTTTGTCGCCTTAACAAATCTATTTACGGTCTCAAACAGGCCCCGCGGGCCTGGTTTGAACGGTTTACCACTTTTTTACTTTCTTTAGGCTTTGTTGCTTCTGCTGCTGATTGTTCTTTATTTGTCCGACATATCAACAATAAACTCACCATTTTATTGTTGTACGTCGACGACATTATAGTAACCGGGAATGAGCTTCCCTATATTTCTTTACTTACTCAAAAATTAAATACTGAATTTGCAATGACCAATCTTGGTCCGTTAACGTACTTTCTTGGTTTACAAATCACACGGTCCTCAAATGGCATTTTAATTACACAAGAAAAATATATCACCGACTTGCTTGCTAGATTCAATATGTCACATTGTAAACCCAGCAGCACTCCCCTTGCTGGTGGTGTTAAATACCATGTTCTTCAAGGTGACTTACTACCTGATGCAACTGTTTATATACAACTTTTAGGATCCCTACAATATTTAACATTTAGCAGGCCCGACATCGCCTTTGCGGTGAATCATTTGTGCCAATTTATGCACAAACCAACTTCTGTCCACCTTAGTGGTGCTAAACGTGTATTCGGTACCTTCAAGGTACCAAATCTTATGGCTTATTTTATCAAAAAGGTCATCTGCCCATTCATATTTTTACCGATCCCGATTGGGCCGGTGATCCAACAGATCGTCGTAGTACTACTGGCCTCGTTGATTTCCTCGGACCTAACCCGGTCCACTGGTCCGCTAAAAAGGAGCCCACCGTTTCCCGCTCTTCTACTGAAGCGGAATATCGGGCACTAGTCACAGGTGCCGCTGATTTATCATGGTTTCGACAACTTTTTTATGATCTTCGTATATGTATTCCAGAACCACCATTACTCATCACTGACAATTTATCTGCATTATCACTCACTGCTAATCCATTATTTCACGCCCGCACTAACACACATCGAATTGGACTATCATTATATTCGCGAACAAGCGCTTTTAAAACATCTTACTGTGGTTCCCATTTCTGGTGTAGATCAACTAGCCGATATCTTCACCAAGTCTCTTTCCGTCCAGCAGTTTGATTAATTCAAGTCTCAACTGATGGTTCAACATTCACCTTCAGTTTAAGGAGGCGTAATAACAGATAAGGAAGCCCAAAGCTGGAAGAAACCCAAAGCTGAAGAATGAAGCTCAAAGCAGCTGTAAAAGCCCAAGAATGAAGCCCTATCTTATTAATGTAATTACCCATTTCATATAAGGGTATAAATGTCCTTTTGCCTTATGTACGAACCCTAACAGCTCATCCTACCATTGGATGAGCGTCCTTCTCATCCTACCGTTGGTGTGTCCCTATATAAATGCCTTCATCACTGTAATAGCCAATTAGGTCATTTGTGAATATTACACAGCCTCTTATCTTCGTCCCTCTTCTTTGTGATTAGGGTTTTCACCCTCAAATCTTCACCTACTCTTTCAAGGGTTAGGGTAGACGATGGATATTTTCAGTGAGGGTAAAGTTGTAATTGAATTTTATTAAATTTGCCAAAAGAAATGAGAAGAAGATAATGAACGTCACAAAAGAGTAAATGGAGAGAAAGAAATGGAACTGAATGACAGCTACGGTGGTAGCTCAAGTGGTAGAGCGTTGGAAGCCCCTGCATGAGATCCCGAGTTCAAAACCCGTTTATCGACAAAATAATTTCTCAGAAAAAAATAAATTAAACGGAATGTTAATGAAGAAAAGTGTCCAACGTGGGGGCTATAGTTGTAGGCCCCACTCAAGTTTTTTTTTTTTAAAAAAAAGTAACCCTTATTTAGATTAACTTTTATAGTTTAACTTTATAAAATTGTACTGTAAAGTGTAAACAGCTAGAGGAAGCTGACCGTGGAAAACAGTAAGCAATGGATTGTAGAAACAAGCTTAGAGTTTTAATACCATAACAAGAATCTTGAAAACATCTATTGCCATACAAGTTCATCAAATGTTTCGGCATTAAAACGGGACAATAGTTTTATCATTCTTCAGGTCCCTTGTACGCCTTGGCTTGCCATTACTGCCCTTCTGAGATCCAAACAATGATTGTAATCTTGGCTTGTTAAGTTAAAAAACAGTCATTCTAGACTAATTTGGTGAACCAACAACCTAAAGAGTTACAAATTACCCTATAGACAATGTCAGCTTTCAACAATCAAAATAGAGTAGAGTTTCATCCTTCTACAAATTTTTAATCCTTGTATAGATACTAAAGAGTAGCCATACAGACCCCTGGAGAATAACAAACGACATAGAACAAAAGCAAGCTAAGTCAGAGCACGAAGCTGCGCTCCTCTAGCTAGAACACGAGCCCCATCCACAACCTCCCTTGTGCCTTATGTACAACGCAAAAAGTGAAGGAACAGGCCATACTTTCACTGCGATTAATCACCACCCGTCTAGTCCCCTAAAAAAGAAGGCATACAGACACAAAATCAGTCCAAATGAAAGTGCTACAGAAGTTTAAATGTCAAGCAAAATAAAACCATTTTTCCACTGCAAGCTAGCTTAAAGGGGAGAGGCTGCTAAAATCTTCTCACTGTAAGTGGTAAGCACGGTGCGTTCCTTTTCCTTTGAGTTATGGTATGGTGTCTTTCTTAATAGTTGCAATAACAGGTCATGCGTAAACTTCAGTATGAATACAAGAAAATCCACAAATAACTGTATTAACATTAGTGCTTTGGAATATTGAGATGTGTTCTAATATAGTACCAATTCGAGTTCTAGTTCCTATTTCCAAATCCTGATGTGCAGCGTTTAATCTAAGTGCAATTGGCACCAGAATGATCTGTTTACACCACAACGTGTACTTCTCTCTTCCCAATCCGGTCCCAAGTTTTTGAACATTTCAATTCAACCCCGTCCATCACCATCTTATTACTTGCAGATTCATACTCTTTGTTGTTCTCCTACTTCCTCTTTCGATTCCACTCCTTTGTTCTGCTCTTTATCTCGTGCAGACCCCGTAATACTCACTTTCTTTTTTCTTTTACCCACCAGACAAACATGTTTTGAGGATTATTTAGGGATATTTTCTTCATGATGACTTCAGATTTCTTTTTCATGGTTGAGGAATATTTGCATATGGTTTATGAGGGACGCTATCAGTAAGCAGTGAGTTTACCCAGTGTGTAGAATTTAATGGAGTGGACAATTCCACAGAGATTTTAGCGCGATTCTCTCTATTTTTCTTATCTTAATCCTGATAATTGGGTAGTTCAAGGTGAGAGTGGGCCGGACCGGGTTTAGGCCGTGTCGGAGGGTGAAGCGGGCCGGGTCAGGGCGTGGAAAATTTGAACCCACACGGGCCCGGGCCAATATTAAAAATAATAAAAAAATAAGTAGGCTGTTATTGAGCGGACCAGGCCAGCCCGGGCTGGAGGGTGTGCCAAACTAAACCCAGGGCAGGCTGGGGGGCGGGTAGGGGGTTAGGCGGGCTGGGGCTGCCCGTGCAGGGTGCGGGTCGGATCATTTCCGCCCGCGGGTCAGCCCACATTGCTACCTTGATAGGTAGTTTGTTGCTATGTATTCCCCCTACATAATGGCCAGTAATGGATAAATGGGATAAGCTTATACCAATGGATAACGTCTATTCGTTTGGAGGTTTTGGTTTCCTCAATCAAGTCAACTTATCTTCTAATACTCTCTAACACCGTAGCTCCTAGCAAAAAGAAACGTATCTATGTACATAAAAGAAACTTATGTATCAGAGCACATGCATGGACTAAAGTGTGGAGGAGCAGCAGATTCATTAAATCCTTGTTAGGAGGACAAAAAGAAACCATCTAGTTGCACACCAAGCAAACATTGAGCAAATATTCCAGCAAATCAAGCAAAGGAAGATTGGGAGAATTCGGCTGCATAATCGCAATGTCATGTCCAAATCGGATTTCCCGCGCTTTAGGGTTCGGACGGTTCAACAAATTTTCTGTGCAGAGCTGAACGATTTTTTCTGTACCATGCAACTCCAGAAGAAGGAAGTTTCTTTAGCTTTGTTTTATTTGGAAGATGATGCACAATTATGGTACCAACTCTTTTGGGGAAGAAAAGACGCAAGGGGAAAATTCAAGAATGCACTTCACCACCCAATGGTCCAAACGAGTTTTGACTTCTTTGGAGAGCTAACCAAGCTACAATAAATTGGACCAGTCCAAGGTTGCCAAAATCAGCTCAAGAAGCTGGTAGCTAAAGTGGGAAGGTTGGAGCAGGCCAGACAAGCAAATTACTTCCTTTTGAGGTGGTATATAACATAGCGCCTCCCACATTTTTGTCATATCCCGAAGATGGATGCAGTTTCACAGGAGCTAATGGAGAGGGATGTGATGCTTAAAGATATAAAGGAAAATATTCAGCAAGCGCAAAACAAAGCAGAATGGAGCATGTACATGATGCGAAGAACCAAGAAAGGGAATTCATGGTTGGAGATATGGTATATTTGAAGCTACAACCGTATAGGAAACTCTCTTTCTCTCTCAATGCAAAAAAAATCTCAAGTTGACTGCGAATAAGGAAGTGCTGATCCAGTGGTACAAGTTATCACCGAAGGTACGTGAGATGAGTTTGACTACATCCGCAAGCAGTTACCAGATGCATCTTTTAAGGACGAGATCAATTTAAGGGGAAGGGACTGACACAGAAAATCTAAAAAATATATAAAAAAGTTGATTTTCTAGCAATTTATCAGTAAGATAAGCTTAATTAAACCACAAAGAACAAGTTTGTTCTGGAGTGGAGAACTCCAGAGAGATTTAGCTTGATTCTCTTCTATTCTGTTATTTCAATTCTGTTATCATAGTCCTCATAATGGCCAGTAATGAATAAATGGGATGAGCTATTTCCTATCAGTTAACGTCTATACATTTGGAGGTCCTGCTCCTGGTTTCCTTAGTCAAGTCAACTTATCGTCTTATACTGCCTAACACCATAGCTCATAGCAAAAACAGACCTATGTATATACCATTTTCGCTCCCCACACACAAAGTAAAACCAAAAAGAAACATATGAAGTCAGCTACAAAATAACGCCTTTTCCCATTCACTGCGCTGTTACATCATAATAAAAGTGATCACTAAGGGGTGATTACAAATGTGAAGTTAAGAGCAAGGAGATTTCCCCAATTTTTAAGGTAATAAATGAAGCCTCATGTAATTTACCTAGTAGCACGGTCAGAAAAAGACATTGATAACAGACAATAATTATTGTTTACGAATAGGACTGACCAGAATAGGTATCTTAAGTTGTCGTTATTTTATAGTCTAGCCCAATTCCTCAGTAATTGCAACGAGTGAAGCAGACACGGGAAGCACATTCACATTCTCAAAATTGATAAGAGTGATAGAAAATATGTTAATTGCCGTTTAAGTAATGAGACATAGTAAAAGAATGGAAAGTGCAACAGACTATGTCTCACAATGAATACTCCAACATTAAAGTCAGGTAATGTATTTGCATTACACTATCGCCTATAAAAATCCTAGAATTATTATATGTGAGAAAAAGTTTGCAATGTGCGTAAAGAATTTTTCGGCCCTCCAGGTGCAGGGGTCAAATGATTGGTGAATGTCAATCAATATTGATAGAAATTGAAAATCATGTCATCATAAGGGCTATTCTCCTATTATGTTGCTAATCATCGCCCTGTTGACCGAGTGACAATAGAATAAATTCTCTATTAAATTCGACTTGTTGAAGAATTTACAGATTATCCCTCGTATAATCTCCTTATTTGTTTCTCAATAAATAAGGTTGAGAACGGATCCATGATGTCTTGTGATAAACAAAAGTAATACGCCTATTAAGAAACAACAGATAACCTTGACACCATTTTACTGACTGCCCTTAAACAAGACCTGCAAATTCAAATATGGGAACTTTATACCTTCACTTTCATAACTCTTCTTTGACTTGCCTAGAGCGCGAGCTTGAGCCCTCCAAAAGGATACCACCTCTATGAGAAACAAAAACAAAATCACAGATTACAGATCTCTAAAAGCGACAAAAAGGACAAATAAATAAAATAGATACCAGATTTGGAAAAGAAAACAGACATGGCTGCGAGAACCAGTTTCCTCTCTGTACAAGGATAGTACGAGCTATTTAGACAATCCAGAATCCAGGCACCAATCTTGATAATCGTATCTATCAAGGTGCAAGTCCATCAACACGTTTAAGGAAATTTATGTGAAAGCGAACATGAGATAGTTATTTATTCACAGAATATAGTAGTAGTACTATATGGATGATCTCTCAAATTGCCAATTGCATCCAATGATTTTTTTAAAGTTAAACAATCTTTAACTTTGCAATCTGCAAAAATGAATGTTCCAATATTGCATGAACGCAGGGGAAGCAGACTACACAATATTGTAATACTATATGTTGATTATAATAAGTTAGTAGTACACTAATACATGCTTAAATGAACAAATCTTACTTTACGAGAATGATCTTTCAAAAGCTAAACAAACTTTACACACAGTAATAATATTTCACTTGAAATTCAACTTTGACTGAAAATTTTGGTATCAACTATCAACCAAAAACTAGATAATCTGGTTCACCAAAACAAAGTTTCCAACACTGTCAGTGAATCCTCTCTAAACTATGAATTTCCAGTACAAATAACCTAGTTACTTCAATACTGCAAGAAGGCGACAAGGTAGATGACCAAATAGAAACGACAAACGGCTAATAATGTATTGAAGGCGAGTTCTAGAAATACAAAAACATTTGTTATACCTTTTCTTGTCATTCCCTTTTGGCTTCTTGTCCTTGTGTTCCTCTTTGTGCTGCTTCATTCCATTACTTGTGTCGTCCCTGCCGAGTGGAACAAGACTTTGCATACAAAACTCGGCCCAATATATATTTGGAACAAGACTTCGCATACAACTATTTACTTCAATACTGTAGAAGTGACAGCAATACATTATGTAACTTTGACATCCGCAGGAATGTTAACAATAAGTTAAAGGCTTCAAGAGTACACTAATAAATGTTTTAAAGTTGCATTACCAAATCACATTTTCCTATATTGGACTTTAACTTCACACACGATACTTATTTTGCTCCAACTGAAGATTTTGTGTGTCAGCCAAATATTTCATGATATAGTCTATCTGAACAAACTTTCCAATGCTATTAGTGAGTTCTCTCGACATTACGAATTCCCAATACAAATATCCCATTTACTTCAATATGGTAAGAAGGAAACCAGATGGTGGAATAGAAATTGGGACTAAAAGCTAATGCAATGAAGACGATTGGAAAAAGAAATACTAAAACCATTAAGTTTACCTTTTCTTCTCAATCTTGTTTGCGTTCCCTTCTCTGTGGAGTTCCTTCCCATTACTTTCGACTACCACATTGAGTGGAACAAGGCTTTGCACCATAATCTCTGCAGAATAATGTGGCGGAAGACCACGGATGTTAACTTTCTGAACTACCTTATGTCTAAGATCATACCAAATAAGCTCCGTACTAAGAAGGTCTGTGCTATCTTGAAGAAAAAGAATCTTGGTGCCATCCTTGGAAAAGGCTACAGGAACGTCAATTGGTGGAGGATCCGAAAGCAGTTTAGTCCACGACTCTTCGACTCCGTAATCCTTCATAATCCACACACTACAAGGGTCATCCGCATAGTCGCTCAATATGCACAGACATCCATCAAACGATGCCAACTCCATATGGAAATCGACTGACTCCATGTGATCGATATTCGGAATGAGCAGTATCCGGTATTCCTCAGTAGCAAGATTGAATGCAACAATGAAATAATTATCATCATCAACATAATCTGTTTCAGATGCAATCCAGTGCAAAGCACCACTGGTCAACATACCATTGCATCCTTCGTAATAGAGGTAATAAGGGAATTTTGTTATAATCTTTCTCCATGAGTTGGTCTTTAAACTGTAAACCTGAACATCGGTGCGAAATGTGGCACCTTGTTCATCATGAAAAGGAATAATGGTGAGCACCTTGTAGTCATCATGGACCGAATCAAACCCTATACCGTAGGAGTTCGTGCCCTCTGGGGTTTGGATATCATCATCAGTAGTGATGGGTGGTGGTAAAATATGGTAGATTCTGGTGGATGGATTCCAAACAGCAAGGTTGTCTCTCCTACTACGTAAGAGGACGAGACCATGACATGAACCCACAACCTGGGGGAGGAAGAAGTATTCGCCGGGTTCCTCCAAAAAGGGGTGATGATCGATTTTGACGGCGACGTCAAGTGACTGCATGTTAACTGAATATAATTCTCCAACACTGTTAGTACTAAGTATGAGTTGACGATTGGTGCTGGTGTCGATGGAACGTTTGAGATGCAGTTTAATGAAATGGGGACTGTCGATTAGAGCACACTAGGGTTTCGAAACGCACCTGAAACGGAGAATCGGTTCGACAGGCAAACGTGAGAGAATGTCCGCGACGACGTCGATCGTAAAGTGAGCCATCTCGAAGAAGAAAATGCAGTCAAACTCGGGGGGGGGGGGGGGGGGGGGGGGGGGGGGGGGGGGGGGGGATGGTGCTACTGTCCGGGAGATGTAATCAGCACTTGACTGGAAAGCTAAAAGTGCAGCTTTTGACTTAACGATTTCCAGAGCCTGGCTTCAATTGCAATTGCAACATCAGACTGAAGCAAACCAAATCCTTGTCATTGCTATTCTCTGGATCATCTCAAGACTATAATTTCAGAAATTGAGGCTTACAACACTTTTGAACCACAACTCTCTCGGACCGCTCATACCCACTCTCAAAATCAACACTGACTTGGTTCTGCATGAATTCAAGCACTGGCGAAGCCTTGGCAATGCTGGAAATCAGTCGTGTTGTGCGCGGCATCTCGGACTGGGTCGGTTGATGTTCTCATATATACGGAGAACCCACCAAATTACTACTTGATGGAGACTTTGTGTAAAAAAAAAAAAAAAAAAGTATGTTAACTTTTAAAGTGGGTTGGTTTTATGTCCTCCACTTTGTTTCTTTACGGGTTATTTAATATAAGTAGTGAATGTCGTCCTACCTACCCTGATAGATTCTTTCAAACAAAAATATTATGGTTCGCAGTTTCAACCGGAGACCAATTTTTCCGTTCACGAATTTCGAAATTTGTTTGTTTTGTTTACATTTTCACCGTTTGTCAGTTATCTCAAATCCACACACTTGTAAGATGGCTGGAAAGAATAATTAAGCCTATTTATATAATGTCAGTTTACCTCTTTCTAAAGTCCTTTTTTAAGGAAATTCAGAAATTTTTTGACAATAATACAATTAGATGTTCTGACACATTCAATATACGGAAGGAGCATAGGATTAACCACAATGATTATTTCTCCTACCAAGGTATTTAAAATTGATTCCAACTCCTTCTCATTCTCCCTCATTGTAGAAAAAAATATATGATTCAAGGACTCCCCGTCTCGCTTGATCCTATTTGAACTCGCGATCTTTAATTATAGCAAACGTACCTAATTAGTCAATCAATGATCAAATAATGTGATGAGAATGACCTGCACTCATTTTATATTCAAAGATTGATGGGTAATTCAAATAAATTTCATATGAGTGACAAATCAAAGGAAAAATATAACACTTATTAAATTTTCTAAGTGTCTGTCCTCCAAGAGATTATCCTATACTCTAGAAAATTAGAAGGATCAATGTTTGTTTATTTAGAAGTCAATGTGAAGAGGTGCCATGTAACAAATAATTCTTCACCCTACGACACTGACCTTCACAAAAGTTTATTTCCCCATATTTTGAGAAATTTTAGATAAAAGCTAAAAAGATAAGTATTAGGCAACAACCAACCCCCATCGACCATAACTACCAGTTTACCGCTACCTAGAACTTTTGTGCAACCGAATTTCATACCTCTGTAATGTTGATCTTTTCTTAAAAAATGTAACATTCTTTAATTGAGCGTTTATGATGAGACGATAAACATTTACTTATTAACTCTGAACTGTCGAAGGTGTGGGTAATTAAAATTAAATACGGAATAAAAGATTTTTTGAAGAAAATCACATATAGGTGTATATTGCCGACATTAGTAAGTTTTTATAATTTTGAAAGCTATATAATAGAGTAAAATATCACATTAAGAGAATGTATTTATAAAAACAAAACAATTTTAAAGTAAAAGAGTGTTACATATATTCTTAGATCTCCTTTAACCTTATCTATTCCTACAACCGTTGGCAACCCCCACCGCCCACCATAACCATCAACATCTATAATAGTTGTACAATTGAAAACTTTAACTTCATAATTTATTTTCTTAATCTAAGAAGACGTTGTGTACTTCCACTTTAATTTTTTTTTATTATATGATAGGATTTCGGTTATTCAATATGGATTAGGGAAGACATGAGTGATTAGCTTTGAATATGACATGTATTATTTTACTGTATTGTCTTAGGGTCGTCCAAGGTATATATGTATTGCCGGTATATGTAATATTGAAACAAAAAAGGAATACAATGTTATTATAAGAGCATATTATTATATAAAAGAAATAAATTTGAAGTTAAAAAAAAGATCTTATTGTTGTATTCTTACATTTGTATTTCTTCGGTCTTAGCCATTGGCATGACCAACATTCAACCACAACGTCCATCATAAACACCACATCACTTTTTTTTTGTTCCAGCTAACTTTCTTACATTTATAATTTGTTGCTTTTTTTTCAAAGAGCACGTATAGTTGTGTCACAGCAACGCTCTTATCGTATGATAGGATATGACTTACGGAGTACGAATTGGGAAATACATGATTGATTAATTTTGAAAATATTTCTATTAACATACCGTATTAGAAATAAATTATACATGTATATCTAGCCGACATGGGTAATCTCGAAAATAATAGAACATAATAAAATTTTATTACAAGAATGTTATTATAAGAAAGAAACAATTAATTCATTTCATTTTACTTTAAAAAACACATTTCATTTTTTTAGGAAAAAACTATTTTCATTTTTATTTCACCTGTAGCATGACATTCGTCCGTCCCTTCGCCGACCAAACCCAAGTCCAGCAGAAGGTCGCAACCTCCTCCTCCGACTGCAACTCCATCACCAACAGCCTCAGCAACCTCGCAACAACGGCCAATAGCGAACCCCGACCGCCTCTGCCGTCGTAATCCCAACCACCAGCGTCGCCGCTTCAAGATCCGATCGGACCATGACCATACCGCCTCCGACGACCCCCATCCGATCATTACCAGCCTCCAACACCTCCACCCAGCCACCGGACGGCCCCGGTCCTCTTCCATCCGCCGGGAGATTTATAATTTTTCATGGTATTTTAATGTTAATTTATTTTTGCATGAATATGGGAATTGACCATCTCTTAATGCAATCAATTGCTTCACCTAGTAATTAAATATCAATCCATTTGTAACTGACATTCATTTTTATTAGATATAACATGGCATGACATGGATTGTTTTTATTGGATGTTGCATAAAAATGCCATTTAGGAAGACAAATGGCACACTTATAGGTATTATTAATTGACACATGGCAATTGAAGATTAAACATGAGCACTTTTATACTTTTAGGGCATCTCCAACCCCATGGGGGGAGGGGGAGGGGGAAGGGGAAAATCGTATAAAAATACGATTCATGTCCAACCCCATGGGGGGAGGGGGAGGGGGAGGGGGTGGTATGGGGATAAATTTTGCCTTAGGTGAGGGATGGTTAGGGCATCTTCAACCCCATGGGGGGAGGGGGAGGGGGAAGGGAAAAATGTATAAAAATATTGTTCATGTCCAACCCCATGGGGTGAGGGGGAGAGGGAGGGGGTGCTATAAGGATAAATTTTGCCTTGGGTGAGGGATGGTTAGGGGGGATTTCCCCGTGGACACCCCCCTACATGTAATGATTAATTAATTGAATATTTGATAATTTTAATTACACACAGTAATATTTTATGAATATATTATGTATTTTATTATTATGATTAATAAAATTTATTTTTTATTATTTTATAAAATTAATAATGTATTCACGATTGTTGGAAAGTATATTTACGAAAAGTCATCGTTATCTTATTTTTTTGAAATTTAATAAAACTTATTTTTATACTGTTAACAATTATAATTTTAATAATTAAAAACACAGTTAAAAACGTCAAATTTATTCAAAGATAACGATACAAAATATAGCATTTAGATACAAATCAAATGGCGTCACTCATAATTTTTCCCTTGTGCATTCCAAACATGTTCAACTCGTTGCATTTTTGTATTAGTGTTTAATTTTATTGCTTGTAATAACGACTTTTAGTACTTGTAATCGTTATTATTATTAGTATTAATATCATGGTTATTATTATTAACATCTTTTTTTGTGTGTATGTGTGTGTGTATATATATATCGGTAAACAATATTGCATTTACTTTTTTGGTATTAATAATTCATTTTTAAATCATTAAATATATATTATAAATTAATTTTTTGGGTGGGGGGAAAGAAATGGGTTGGAGACGATTAGTAGTTTGGCGGAAGGGAAGGGGGAGAGGGAGCAGGAGGTGAGGGGAGGGGGAAAAAGCCATGGGTTGGAGATGCTCTTATATATAGATTTGCAGATCACGCACGGGAGAATGAAGTATTCCCTGAGTTCTATTGCAATCAAGGAAAAAGATGAGAAGTGGTTTCAAAACCAGAGGGGCAGTAACAGCAGTTGGCAGGTAAATCAATCCCCTTCTGTCTCAGTCTCATCTTAGTAGGGATACATTTGTTAAAAAGGCGCCAAGAAAAATATTTTTATTTTACCAGGCACCTTAGTCGACCAAATGTTGGTTTAGAAATTATTATGATTATCACCTGAACTGCAGTAATAATTACTGTTTTGATTTGGGTAAAGAATTGAAAAGCTTGAAGATGTCTGAAACCCAGACCACCAATAATGAGTACAACATGGTAGGCTGATTAACAGTAAATTTGCCATTAGTTGTTTGAGTACAAACCAAGAAATCATTTTGATAAGAATTTGTTAAAGGAATATTCATGATAAGATCAGCTTCATCTCCTGAGAAATGAGAGCTAATTAACTCACTGTTTCAAGTAAAATCAACCTTAATAAGGTCAGCCACTCTAAAAATGATTGGTAAGGTAGGGTAACTTAGGGGTTTTCTCCCAAAACAAGCAGGGAGCCATCTATTTTGATAAACCAGAGTATTTTAGCCATGTAGAGCAGCTTGATTTTATTATTATTATTATTTTTGTTTTATTTTTTTGGCATAATCAGTCATCTCTAAATGTCGGAACAAGAACCTCTAATTTCAGCATTAATAATAGAATTGTAGCGAAAATACTTCCTTTAAGAAATTGAGCCAGTAAAGAATTGGTTTTTGGAAAATACGCCACACTTGTTTACCTAGAAGGACTATGTTAAAAGCATGAAGATGTCTGAAACCCAGACCACCAATATTTTTAGGAGAAGATAAAAAATTACAATTTTTCCAGTGATTTTTTCTCTTGTCAATGTTATTACACCACTCGAAAAAAAAATTATTACTCTACTAAAATTTGATATCCATATATTTAGTAGCCTAAGTATGTTGGTTCAACTCCCAAAAAAATAAGTTAAACCTAAGTTGTCTATGGGTGCAAGGAATCCTAAATATGACGGACAATTTTAGTTATGTTTTTTCAGGGTAATATGTCGGATTTGGAGATAAAAAATTATTTAATTGAGTAATGACATCAATGTTTTATATGGGGTACCAATAGACCTTAAAAAAATTGAAGTATAAGTTCACCACTATCCCTCACAATAGCGCGGGGTCACGCCTAGTAAACAATAATGATTTACCATTTATAATCCAAATCAAAGTGTTTTCCAATAATGTAAACTAGGAAAAGAGGGATCTTTTACTGCATGTATTGTTGCTAATTTGGACTTCTAGAAATAGATTTTTTTTTTTGAATGTGTAGAAAAGAGATATGAAGATCTGGTTTTGGAATCAATCTCAGCGAAAGAAGAATTCTCAAACACTTATCTTTTTGGGAAATCTGTTCCTGCAAGAATCCAAATGCCTGAATCAAGACGGCGGGTTTCTCCCCCTCCGAGTGTTGTGAAATTGAACAACGACGCCGCCATCTCCCATCCCCATCGTAGATCTGAAGCAGAAGTTGTCACCCTAAACTAATAAGGAGAATTTGTGTTTGGGTGGAAATTTCCCATTCCATTCACAATAAATCTGGTGGTCGCTGAAGCTATCGCGCTTCGAGAAGCAACGAAGAGAGCATACAACATAGGATTTCGAAACTTCACGGAACCGGGCTCACAAGCTCTGGTTCGCAAGATCGCTAGAAGGAATGTGAGAGAGGAAGAATGCGGCTCCAAATAGGAAATACTATTCACATAATGTGGAGAGTTTGTCCACCGCTTGACTAATTGTAAACCTAGCTTCTATAGAAAGTACGTTAATTCCCTCACGCAGCCTTTTGCGCGTTTGGGCCTGAATGCAACTTGTGGTATATGTATTGGGCTATAGTATTCCCATCTATTGTATTTGATGTATGGGCTAGGACAAGGCCTCTATTAATTAATAAATAAAAATAATTTCTTTGCAAAACAAAAGTCAATGTCTTGGCGATAACTAAATATTATATCTCAGATTTCGACAAGTTTCTCCTTCCGAATGAGGTGAGCTTTCGCAAATTTTATTATTAGTGGCAGTTTCCATTAACTTGACAGTTATAGTGTCAGTTATTGAGAGTTTATTTTGATAATATTGTTTTCTTACAGATTTTTCTAGGTTCATGTCACATTCAACTTCTTGCATCAATCTTTCTTGGTAAAATTATGGAGGACTCTTCATCCAAATGAACCAAATAACAGGTTTGTAACCCGACCATTGACAAATTGGCAGAAATGATTCAGGCTATTCAACTTACGAACAAGGAGTATTGAGAAGAAGAAGAAGAAGAAGAAGAAGAAGAAGAAGACTGAATCAATTCAGGAGTGAATTGTTTCTGATCAAGGAAATATAGCTAGGGTTTTTTATTCCTCCTAGGTGACATGGAAATTAAGAATAAAAAGAAATAACTTACTCGGCCGATTGACCAATCAAACAAGACATGTGGTCTTATCGAGTCATAAGAAGCCAAGTATGCATAAAACGACATCGTCTAACTAATACTCTAGTTTAGCGGTAAATAAGAGAAAATAACGTCTAATTAAATGAAGCTTGATCCAAAACATTGTCGTTCCACATGAGTTTAAAGGCTAACGTATATCTGCATCCAACGGCTGAGATAGAAGCTTCTGCTTGATCAAACGGTAGCTGCTACGTTTTGTTTCATGTCATTAGTTTGGCATGAGTTGCAGTTTTGTCCATCTGCAAACTCAAAACAAAATGCATTCTGAAAGATTCCCCCTCAAGTTAGTGTGTTGATCAATCTAACTCCGAACTTGGACAGGAGAAAATTGAAAACAGCAGGATGCAAGGGCTTGGTGAGGATGTCTGCCAGCTGGTGAAAAGAAGAAACATAATGGAGGAGAAATAACCTTTTTGAACCAAATCTCTAACCAAATGACAATCAACACAAATGTGTTTGGTTTTTCATGCAAAATAGGGTTAGATGGAAGCTGAAGAGATGAGTTGCTTGATAACTCTGTATTAGAGTTATATTTCTTCTATATCTGTGTACCGTTTTGTGTGAATTCAAGGTAGATTATATTAGAAATACACAATGAAATTGAGGAAATTTAGTAAGTTTAGCTTTGAGCGATAAATTGTAAATCCCGGCGTTTCTCGCTTTATTTTATGCTATTTTGTCACGTTTGATGGCACGGGTGTGTTTCGTGTTATTTTGACAGGAAACGTAACTGAGAGAGTGAACGGAGAGGAGAAAAGAACTGCGGACTTGAGACGAAGCTCGAGAACGTGGCCAAGGTTTGAGAAGAACAGAGTGTGCTAGCAATAGATGAAGAGAACATGCAACAACTCCTGCAACTACCTCACATTCTCTGCCTAGCCTTCATTACAAACCTTAACTCCACCACCATAATTACCATTGTCCTAATCTCCATCATCACCTGTTTAACCACCATCTCCATATCCATTCCATGAAACCCATTACCCCCAATACACCAAAGTAGCTACTAGTAGTCACACTCTAAACAAGTCCCTGTACACCAACTTCCAACCTAAACATGTTATCACCATGAACCCAGATCACTAAGCAAACCTCCAACCACACCTCTTTTACCTCCCAACACCAACACCAATTTCACCAGTACTCACAACAGTCACCATAGCCATGAACCACCACTTTGTTTTGACTACCTAATCAACACACCACATTAATCACTCATCCAACCTGCAACCCAATTCCTCCACCTTCACAGCCACCACAACTCCTAAACCCAGGTTTTACCTTCAATCTCATCCACAACTACACCACCTGCACAAACCTACAACCTACCTTCAACTTACACCATAATTAACTTCCTGAGCAACCTGAAAAACCTACCTACTTCACCAATTGCACCCTGAATCACCAATACACCGTTAGACTTCACCAATCCATCCATCATCTCCCCTAGAAACCCACATGAGACCACCATTCTTACACCACCGTGACCCACCTAGTAAACACCCAATTAACCACCTGAAAATTCACCAACCAGACCACTTGACCAATTCCTGTAGCCACCACAAACCAGCAGCAGCGCCAACTCAGTGAAACTCCAAAACAGAGCAAAGCAGCGGAAGAAGAATCAACAGAAAAGAGAAAGAAGAAGAAGCGCAGAGCAAGAAAAAACGAAAAGAAAAATTCCCAGCAGATCGCACGATCAGCTTTGCTGAGGTCGTGCGATCAGAAGACGTGCCTTAGACAAATCCTGGAGAAGAAAAATTGAAAACCCACTGTTTTCACGATCTGAGTTGCAGATCGTGCCATCTGAAGCAAGAGGAGAAAGCTGATCGATTAGCTTTGCTGAGATCTTACGATCTCTTTAAGAAAAATTAGACGGACGGAGGAAGAAAAAAAGGCTGGCTTTGTTTGGTTCAAAACTACGTAGTTTTGTCGTAGTTATTTCTTAAACCTAATTGGAGATAATTAATACATTAAAAAACTACAATGAATGAGAGGAGATACGATTCTACATCATATCATTGTGAGAAGAAGACGAACAAGAGGAGGCGAAGAAGACAAAGCTTCAAGAATGAAGATTCTTTGCGTTTGATTTCTTCTACCCTTCTTAGTCAATTTTAATGGAGAAACTCTTGTCTATTTCATATTTAGTTATGAGTAGCTAAGTACCTTTGCTTGGCATCTCGATTTGAGAGCCTAGGGTTCATGTAAACGATGAATATTTTCTAGATTTGATCTTTGCTTCATGATTTATTGAATTCTTCTTTTGAATCAATTCAAGTTTCTTGTTTATTTTACTATCCTACTCGAGTGACACGATTAGGAGATAAGCTAGGGTTCAAGAACTAGGGTTTGTTCAATATTTGATTCATGCTTAAAGTTATAAATATTTTAATTCAATTATTCTTGTACTATGCTTAATACTCAGTGTTGATGGAGTAATTAACCGGAATCACTGCTTAGTTAGAGAATGCACGATAGTGATTCTAACTAACTAGGATTCGACTTGTACATCAATCCCAAATCACTGAGACCGAGAAGGGACGTGTTAGGATTGGCTAGTGTGGGCAGATTCGTGTTGGAATAGATGCCCTAGAGGCAATCTAGTTTAGTATGAATTATTTGTGGCTAGAAATTCATTTATTATTTATTGGATATTTAATATAATGAAGTCCTTAGATTTACAATTGTGTTGTTTATCTTAAATATGCCTAGTCAAGTATAATGATTAATGGGACAATCATCTATAAACTAGTATGGGGTTGGATTGATATGGAGATATCACGATCCAACACATAGGTGTGCATTAGGGAATGTTGCACTGGATTGACCCATCTCCGAGAAGGCTACATACACGTTATGTTGAGTCACAAGAGCTTCTCGCGGTGCAATGGTATTGTCATCCTTAGACTTGAAGTCACTAGATATTCTAGTTGTGGATTATTGTGATCTTGGTAGCGTTAAACGCTACACCGTAACTGGGTAGTTATAAAGGCGTGTACTGGATACAATAAGAAGCAAGCTTAGAGATTGTAGTGGACGTAGATAGGATTTGTCCCTCCCACATAACGGGAGAAAATATCCTTGGCCACTCGAGGGATAGTGCTTATAGAATGTCTGGCCAGACTCAAATAAATCAATATGTGATATTGATGTTATTTGCACGAATAAGGATATTCCCATGGATCGAGAAACTATAGATTGGATATACGAGTGTGACTTGTATGTCTCGTGTCCAATCCGGATATAGAGACAAAGGGATGAGACAATTACTTGTACAAAGTTTGTCAAGATGACTATTCTATTAGTTGGCTAGAATGGATGTTTTGCTAGAGACCGCTCCATATTAGCAAATAGTTGCTACCAACTAGATAGAACCTATGGGGTCACACGCTATATAGAGTTGAACTAGATTTGGGAATTAATTAATTGGATTAATTAATTAGAAGGATCACTTTGCAAACCCTTGCAAACTTAGTAGGGACTAATTTGCAAGGAAGGGACTAAATTGAATTCTAGTAGGACTAGAATAAGTCCTTTAGGTAGTTAACAAGGAGTTGTTGGACTATATAAAGGACCATCCTTCCTTCCTTCCCACATACAACTTATGCTCATTAAGTGAACATAAAAAGAGTGGGAGAGAACAAAAGGAGAGAGAGCAAGCAACAAGGAGGCCCGAACCGCCCCCTTGCCGCTGCCCCGTCCCCGTCGGCCAAAGGAGGCCGAGACCCTCCTTTGGGTCTCGTTTTGCGTGATTTCTTCTTCCTCTTCCTATTCCGGGCTAGCACCAAGGAGTTGGGAGATCTAGGATCAACTCTAGGCGTGGATCAACTATAGAGAACGTGACATAATTCGTGTTTGAAGTTATCAAGGAGAACCCAAAGGTGTGTTTATGATTTCTAACCCTTACCATCGTTATGTCTCTTGACTTGTGATCCTTGGAGGGTTTTGAATGGTTTTATGTTTGATTATGCTTCCGTTGTGCGATCCATGAATCAAAACCCTACAGTGGTATCAGAGCCACAGGTCGTAGAGCAAAAACGTGGTTTATGTGTTACGTTTTGTTGTTTTACACCTTAATTTGATTGTTTATCGCGTAAAACAAGACAAATCAAGCATGGGATGTAATTTGTCAATAATTAATCATAACAAGATCCAATTTTTGCATTGGATGCATGAATTGGTGAGTTTGAGAAATTTTAGGATCTTAGATCTAGGGTTTGGGCATCCTTGGGGAAGAAGGAGTTCTCCCAAAACAAGTAAACAACCAAACTTGGGCACCAAGCAAGGGAGTTGTTTTGGAAACAACTCCCATAAGGAGGTTCGGCCCCCCCCCCTAGGGACCGCCCCCTTGCTTGCTGCCCAAGATTGGCCGCCCTAGGGGCCGGGCGGCCCTAACCCGCGGCCTAGGCTTGCGGGTTTTGGGCCGGGACGGCCCTAGGGCCTTGTGGTTCACTTTGTTGGGCCCGGGCAATTTGTTTGTTGGGCCCATGGACCGTTTTAACCCTAGAAATCCTAAAATCAATTAAAATTGACCAAGCGCGTTAAAATTGGATTTTAACTGTTTATGTGCAAATTGCATGGTGATTGGATATGGCCTTAGGATGTGGTTTGATGTGGATGTTTAAATTTGTGGTTTGGTTTTACGGCCTGCGAGCTGGTCAATTAATTGTAATAATTAATTAGGGTTTTATGGCCTGCGTGTCATTTTTTTTCTCAACTTGTGAGATTTATTTTATTTAGTATAGAAGTTAGCTAGTGCTAGATAAAGTAGATTATTAGCCAAGATTGAAGAAAAGAAGTCCAAAGCCAAAGAAGCCACAAAAGATGGAGCATGAAGCATGGAACAATCCACAAGACTATGGAGGATGGACCAAAAGATCAAGACGCATGGAGATGTGTTTGTTTAGGGTTCATAGATAATTCCATTGACTTGGAATTATCTTAGTCTAGAAAAGGCCATATCCACATCACGTTTAATTTCTGTTTTGTGGTTGTTTAATTTTATTGTCTTATTATTTGTGTGGTTGGTGTATGGATGATGCATGCAATTAGGATAATAAGATAATTAGACAACCCGGATCTATTATTTGGAGTTGTGCCCAAACTCAAATAGATAGATTAGTTGATATTGATCAACAAAACAATTAAAGTTGAATTTAAAAATCCCTCAAAATTCAAATATTGTGTTCTTGCCTTCTCGTTATTTAAACACTCATTATCATCATTATTTATCAAGTTCGTGCGTGCCAAAGCATGGCGACTTGGTTCATAATGATGGAATGCGATGGCACGTAACAATGTGCAATTGTTTAAATAAGAGGTTGAACACAACTAGGCTATTAATTTGATTAAGAAACCTAGAGGCAATCAATTGGGATTATCCATATGGATGGATAAATAAGGAGTTATTTTCCCAATTGAACCAAGAGTTGCATATGGGATGCAATTGGGATCGTTCCTACCTAAAGTAGTCAAATTATGGGTGACTTGCCAAAGCAAGCTCATAAGGAGATGAAACATGGATCTTGGCCCACTAGAAAATATAAGGATATTTTTCGCATTAATATCTTGAGGGTTATTAATCCGTAGAAAAATAGTGGGAGCTATATTTGATAAACTAGCCATTATTGAATATAGTCAAAAATTCAAAAATACTAAAACTTGCGTATTTTCCTTTTGTAGAATTCCAAATGGCAAACAACTCATCGAGTTCACAACATTCCCTACGATCTGTCCTTGAGAAGGACAAGCTCTCTGGAACCAACTTTCTTGATTGGTACAGAAACTTGAGAATTGTTCTCAAGCAAGAGAAGAAGCTGTACGCAATAGAGGAGCATGTTCTAGAAGGTCCAGAGAACCAAACACCTGCTGCCTTAAAGGCGTATCAAAAGCGTGTTGATGACGCTAATGATACGGCCTGCCTAATGCTTTGCACCATGACTTCTGAGCTTCAGAAGCAACACGAAAACATGAATGCTGTCGATATGATCGAACATCTAAAGCAGCTCTTCCAAGAGCAGGCGAGGGTAGAGAGGTACGAGGTCTCAAAGGCACTGCTCAAATGTCATCTGGCTGAAGGGAACCCGGTGGGACCCCATGTACTCCGAATGATCGGGTACTTGGAGAATCTCGCACGACTAGGGTTCCCAGTCGGCCAAGAGTTGGCAACCAATCTCGTGTTGCAATCGTTGCCCGAGAGTTATGGACAGTTCATTATGAACTATAACATGAACGAGATCGTTAAACCCTTGCCACATTTGCTCAACATGTTGAGGACGGCTGAACAGAGCATCAACAAGGTTAAGGGCAAGGCCATTATGATGGTACAGAAAGGAAAGGGCAAAAGGTTCGCCTCTTCCTCCAAGGGCAAAGGCAAGTCAGTTGCCAAGTCCAAGGAACCTGCCCTTAAGCCTGTTGGTGGCATTGCCAAGGCCGTGACTAAAGGTGAGTGTCACTACTGCAGTCAGCCTGGACACTGGAGGAGGAACTGCCCAAAATATCAGGAGGATAAGAGGCTTGGAATAGTGATTCCAGCACCACCAGGTATTTTTGTTGTAGATGTCAATTTAACTGTCTACATCATGGGTATTAGATACTGGATGTGGATCTCATATTTGTCGAAATATGCAGGATCTAAAGAGAAGTAGGAGATTGGCTAAAGGAGAGGTAGATCTGCGCGTTGGGAATGGAGCAAAGGTTGCTGCGTTGGCCATAGGCGTGTGCGAGCTATCTCTGCCTTCAGGATTAGTTTTAGAATTAAATAATTGCTATTTTGTTACTGCTATGAGAAGAAACATTATTTCTATTTCTTGTTTGGACAAGGATGGTTTTATTATTTCAATAAAGAACAATTGTTGTTCCTTTTATTTAAATAATATTCACTATTTTAGTGCGCAATTATTTAATGGACTTTATGTCCTTGATCTAAGCAATCCTGTCTACAACATTAATACCAAGCGGATTAAAATAAATGATTTAAATCCTGCTTATTTATGGCATTGTCGTTTAGGCCACATAAATGAGAAACGTGTATCTAGACTCCATAAGGATGGACTACTAGACTCATTTGATTTTGAATCATATGAGACATGTGAGGCTTGTATATTGGGAAAAATGACAAAGTCCCCTTTCAATAAGAAAGGTGAGAGGACTAGTGAGCAATTGGCACTCACACATACTGATGTGTGTGGGCCATTTGCCACGCCCGCAAGGGGTGGTTATGTCTACTTCATTACATTTACTGATGATTACAGTAGATATGGATTTGTGTACCTTATGAGGGCAAAATCCGAATCCTTTGAAGTGTTCAAAGAATTCAAGAATGAAGTAGAGAAGCAACTTGGCAAAAGTATCAAGGCTCTACGATCGGATCGTGGAGGAGAATACTTAAGCCAAGAGTTTGACGACTATCTTAGAGAGTGTGGGATCGTGTCCCAACTCACTCCACCCGGAACGCCACAATGGAATGGCGTGTCCGAGAGGAGGAATCGAACCCTATTGGATATGGCTCGATCTATGATGTGTCAAACCGATCTTCCATTATCATTTTGGGGCTACGCTCTATTAAGTGCTGCTTTCACCATTAACCGTGTTCCATCTAAGTCAGTCATGAAGACACCATATGAGATGTGGAGTGGGAGGCATCCCACACTGTCGTTCATGAGGATTTGGGGCTGCGATGTCTATGTAAAACGTTTACAATCAGACAAACTAGGGCCTAAATCGGATAAGTGTAAATTTTTGGGGTACCCTAAGGAAACTAAGGGATACTACTTCTACAATCCAACCGAGAACAAAGTTTTTGTTGCTCGGACCGGCGTGTTTCTAGAAAGAGAGTTTGTCTCTAAAGAAGCAAGTGGGAGGAATGTAGAACTTGAAGAGGTTCAAGAACCACAAATCACTGAACCGATTATGGAACATGAACAGGAACCACAAGCAGTTGTGGAGCCACCTGTTCAAGTAACACAAGAGCTTCGTAGATCTAGTAGAGTGCGCCAGGAACCCGAGAGGTATGGACTTCTCGTAACCGATTCCGGTGACACGATGCTCATAGATGATGAGCCTACTACCTATGAGGAGGCCATGAGTGGCCCAGACTCTCAGAAGTGGCTGGAAGCCATGAGATCCGAGATGGAATCCATGTATACCAACAAAGTATGGACTTTGGTGGAACCACCCGATGGGGCGTGGCCCATAGGGTGCAAGTGGGTCTTCAAGAAGAAGATCGACATGGATGGTAATGTGATTACCTATAAGGGCAGATTGGTGGCTAAAGGATTCAGACAGATTCATGGTATTGACTATGATGAAACCTTTTCACCAGTCGCTATGACCAAATCCATCCGAATCCTACTTGCAATTGCAGCATACCACGACTATGAGATTTGGCAGATGGATGTCAAAACAGCATTCCTTTATGGGAATCTCCTCGAGGACGTGTATATGATACAGCCAGAGGGTTTTGAGGATCCAAAGCAAGCCAATAAAGTCTGTAAGCTGCAACGATCCATTTATGGATTGAAGCAAGCTTCTAGGAGTTGGAATCGACGTTTTGATGAAGTGGTTAAAGAGTTTGGCTTCATCAGAAACGAAGATGAGTCTTGTGTCTACAAGAAGGTTAGTGGGAGCTCTGTAGCTTTTCTAGTCTTGTATGTGGATGACATACTACTCATAGGAAACGACATTCCCATGCTGCAATCTGTAAAAGATTTGCTAGGAAAGTGTTTCTCAATGAAGGACTTAGGGGAAGCAGCCTATATACTCGGTATAAAGATCTATAGGGATAGATCTAAAAGGTTGCTAGGCCTAAGTCAAAGTACATATATTGACAAGGTGTTGAAACGGTTCAACATGCAAGATTCCAAGAAGGGATTCTTGCCCATGTCACATGGAATCACTCTTTCGAAGAGTGGTTGTCCTTCCAATGAGATTGAGAAGGAACGCATGAGTAGAATTCCCTATGCCTCGGCCATAGGATCTATCATGTACGCCATGTTATGTACTAGACCAGATGTGTCATATGCCTTGAGTATGACAAGCAGATACCAATCCAATCCGGGTGAGAGTCACTGGATTGCAGTTAAGAACATCCTAAAGTTCTTGAGAAGAACTAAGGATGCTTTCTTGATATTTGGCGGTGAGGAAGAGTTGCGTGTAAGGGGTTACACTGATGCAAGCTTCCAAATCGACAGAGATGACTTAAGATCGCAATCGGGATATGTGTTTTGCCTGAATGGAGCAGCGGTGAGCTGGAAGAGTTCCAAGCAATAGACGGTAGCTGATTCTACAACAGAGGTTGAGTACATTGCTGCAAATGGCGCAGCAAAGGAGGCTGTTTGGATCAGAAAGTTTGTTTCTGAACTTGGTGTGGTCCCTAGCATTGCGGATTGTTCGCAATAATTCCCAAGTATAGGAATATCGTTCTAAGTAGTACCCTAGTAAGAACGGGGTCGAATCCACAAGGAGAGGAGGTTTAGACAATGATTTGCAAAACTAGAAAACGACAAACTAAAGCAAGAAACACAAACTCTCAATGGCTTTAAAGCTTGCCAAGCTATTCAAATCCACCAAAATCAATTGATGGAGCAAGTTTGAGGTTTGAGTTTAAGAACAAAGCAAACGACTACTAGAGCTAAGATTCAAGAAACTAAGCGAAATACCAAGTAATGAGGGCTAGGGATCATCGGTTTCTCTAGTGACCAATCCTTCTATTATATTCAAGCCCGATTCTCAATTCGCATGTGTCAATCCACAAGACAAGTATCTCAAGAAGTGATTGCTCATACAATCCAACTCGCGACAAGAGAAGTGTGTAAATCCAACACGCTAATCAAGCACTAAAGAGGCTATTCAAATGAGATCCTCCAAATTTCAAGTGTTTCAAGCATCAACCATATGTAAACACACGTAGGTGTTTCCACATGAAAGATCAAGCAACAAATGAGATTTGTAAATTCTCACTCAAATCACCTAACTAGAACTCGATTTCTCAAAGTTAGGATTGATGAGTTCCTCTCACTCAAATGCAACTTCAAATCAAACACGTCTAAAGTATTCGCACATCTACCTATTCAATGCATCAAATACTTCAACAAGCGAAATTCAAACATTGCACTAAGCATTCAAGTGAACTCAATTCAACCCATTCATCCTTGAAGTTCAACTTGAATCAATAAGATGATTAGAGCACTAGATAGTCCCAAATCACCCAAGCAAATTGAATTAGCTAGACATAATAGAAAATTCAAGAGAGATTGAGAGAAATTTAACTTTCAATAATCAAAACTTGAATTTATACTTGATAGCACCAACACACTTTTCACTAATTCAATCCCAAACACTTGTTTCAACTACAAACATGAAGAACAACCACCTAATTTGATTCAAAACTACACAAACTAAGCAATAATCACTCCCAACTACAATACTAAACTACCAAATCGCCCATATCAAGCTGCTGCAGCTGCTGTTACAGTACCCAGAACAGAGCACTGAACAGAGCAGCTTACAAACCCAGAACAGTAGCTCCAAAATCGTCTCCTCTCTCCCTCTCTTCCTCTTTCTCTTGTTCTTGGCCCTGAAGATGCTCAAGATAGAGCTCAGGAGCTCAAGAACAAGACCAGAACCTGGTGAAATCGGAGAGAGATAGAGGAGAACAACGAACCAAAAACAGAGCACTGTGAACCGTTCGGGTCTCAGAGTAGAAGGACGAAATTTTCTTCAAACTTGGTTTATATAGATGATGGGAATGGTTGGAGTAGCCTCCAAGACTTCATCTACGCCCTCCAATTCGTCTCCCACCCTCTGCATCGTCGATTTCGTCGAAGCTGCAAGAACCCTAGCAAATTGGGGCATTTTCGTCTCTTCGTTCTTAGGCTAAATTGAGGGTTGTAGCAGAGAGCTAACGGGTTTGGGAGAGTTTAGGCGTTGATTTGAAGCGGTTTGGTCACGATTTGAGGCCGGTTGGGGTGGCTAGGAAGCTTCGGTGAGCTTCAATGGCTGCTGCTGCGTGGGTTTTCTTTCTATTGCGTCGTTCTAACGCGGGGAGAGAGAGAGACCGTGAGAGAGAGCTGGGGGTGAGCTGGTTTCGGGAAATTTCACCCGGCTCCCCCCTAGCTTGCTGGAATGCTTTAAAAGGCCCGGGTCATTACTTAAAAACTTCTGAAAATGGCAATCTGACCCCCAATCCGTTAAAAATCCTTCAAATAAGCCATTAAAACGTTTCAAAACTTGCACTTAAGCCCCACTTCCGTTAGTTTCTTCTCAAACAACCCCATAGATGCAACTTTGGCCTTGTAATGTGGCCTCTTGGCTTCTAAATCTTCATTTTTGGCCTCTATCTTCCCTTGTCCTCTTCATTTAAACCCTTGAAACCTCTCTTTAACTTGCAAATTCTTGCTTTGTCTTCAACTTTAGCTTCTTTATCACTTGACTTCTTCAAATTAAGCCTTCAAATTCCTCATTCAAGCTTTCATAACTAGCCCCTTGCGTTCTAAATCACTTCTTTGCCTACAAAATGAGAGAAAACAACCGAAACTACGAAAACAAGCATAAGTCTAGAAAGAGAGATAAAATAGATAAATTACCCATATTAGCAAGTTAAGAAGAGTTCGTTAACATACTAAAATATGCAATTTTAATTCATCAACACACCCCCCAACTAGCCTTTTGCTCGTCCTCGAGCAAAGAGAGCGATATTTAATTTTAATTTTTAATTATTTTTTTTTTAAAGAACCAATCATGAGAGGCACACACTCAACTAGACAAGGCTTGACTCGATTCTAAACTAGACTCAAATATTTACAAAAACGCACACACACATTATCTATCCTAAGTGAGAACTCAAAGAAACAAAATACTAAGAGTTACTAGCTAATTTTAATTTTTTTGGTGGGGGAAAAAGAAGAATACATAAACGTCTCCTCAAATAAATTCTCAAAGTCCAAGAAGATTGAGAAAGAAGCCTAAGGACGTCTAAGCATATACTCATACAAATGTGGGCGTTGTTTGGTAGAAGGTGACTCATGCGAACCACAAAACTTGTTCAATTAAGTCCAATTTGCAAGAAAGTATGCCTTCAAAAATAAGGATCACAAGAAACTAGACATTCTCATACTTATTCAAAAGCACCCATGTAGGATGGACTTCCTAAGCTTTGAACAAAAATTTTTTTAAAGAAGGGGAGATGTGGTTGTGGGCTTGTATGATCCTTTTGTGGATTTTTGGTAGATGGTGTGATTTATCATGTTTTGTTTTTTTTTCATGAGATTTATAGCATTAACATTTTTTTTTAAACCTCAAATCCAAGGATCTCCAAGACCCACAACAAAATAGAGGAATATACACGCGAGTGGGCTTTTTAAGCTAAACCAAGGGAGCTATCTAGGTGGTGACGTAACATTATCCCCGGACACCCCTCTATTTCTTAGACATCGCATGGGGTGTCATTGGTAACCACCACTCCAATGGGCTACAAGTTTCCACCGCAAAAACGAATAGAGAAAAATCTTTTTGTGAAGTTCAAATAGCTTTAGAGAATACACCCTTTTTCAAAAGTAGTGAGACGTCAAAGTTTATGTGATCAACTTAGCTTGAAGGACTTAAACATGAAACGTAAATTTAGTGTGTCATTTTGTGAGAACGCATGATATCGCGGAAGGTGGGATATTGGTGTAGATGTATTGAGTATAAGAAAAGAATTCCTTTCTAAAATAAAAATAAAAAGAACATGGACTAAGGAATTTCATTATTTGAAAACATCTAGCTTTCCAAAATTCCCCCTTTTCACTTTTTCTCATTTTTTTTTCATCATCTTTCATTTTTCAATTTTTTTTTTTTTTTTTTCAAAATAAGTGACTCAACTATAACTTCCTAAGACTCAATAAAGCTATCAAATAAGAAAATAAAATCTAGAATCAAGATGAAAGGTGAAAATAAATAAAACTACCAAAGAAAGAAGAATAAAAATTCTATGGTTTGACACGGGGAAAGAGTGATGCTTCTCATGAATGGTTCACACATTGTTTTAATTTTCTTTTTTTTTTCAAATTTTTTAAATTTTTATGATTTTTTCAAATTTTTCATTTTTTTTTTGTATTTTTCAAGTAAATCACTAATGAAGAAAAAGCATGCTAGTAACCATTTAAGCAAGAAATAAAATCTACTTCCCACCCCCCAACTAAAATGTCACATTGTCCTCAATGTGTGAGAACGATGGAAGAGCATACAAGTTCATATAAGAGATAAGGGATAGATAGACCTCATTTTAGCTTTCTTGGCCACCAAGCACAAGTCCTCCTCCAAGAGCAACCTACAAAATGGTAAAAGAAAAGAATATGCAAGAAATAGAGATAAACTAATTTATTTATTTACAACTAGGGAGGTGGAACAAAGAAAATGATGCTATCCCACCCTCAATCTTGGAAACTTCTTTCCATGCCATGCCCCTACTTCATTCTTAGAAAAGTACTTCTCCCTTAAAAAGTTTGATTCATCAATTAGAATAGATAGAAGAAGTAGGGGCAAGACACAAAAGATGAATAAGAGATGCAAGCAAAATCTAACAATAAAGTTAGAGCAGGTTGTAATGTCTTGCATCATCTTAAGAAAAGGGTTTGAAATCCTCAAATGACATAAATCATGGAATGGGTCTTCATAAGTTGCCAAATTTTTACTTAAAAGCACAATTTGAGAGATATGGGCAACTTGTGAATCATCAATCTTATTACTTTTAAATAAGTCATATGGATTTGGGGATGTGGCTTCACAAGTGGGAGTTAAAATAATTTGAGAATATGAAGCCACATCCAAACCCTTAGGCACATCTTCCAAAATAAGCTCGCTTGACTCTTGGTCAAATTGTGCCAAGAATTTCTCCTCCTCCGCCTCAAAATCGACGTCCCCTTCAATGAGGAGAGATGCGAGGGACTCACAATCATACAAAAAATTGTAATTTTCCAAAGTGAGCTCGCTTGACTCTTGGTCAAATTGTGCTAAGAATCTCTCCTCAATCTCTCGTGAAGAGGGTTCTCCTAGAGTGTCCTCTAAGTCATCACAAAAAAAATGATGCTCGTGATCATTGGGACTATGGTGAATATTAGACTCTTCATAAGCACTAGACAAAATAACATTTCCTTCATGAATGGTAGCATCCAATTTGACTTCTAACTCATCACATGAGTGGTTTTCATTTTGGGAATCCTCCTCACATTTGTCACTATGTGAGTCATCCAAAATGACTTCACTCATGTCATGGGTTGAAGAGTCATCATCAAAAACATCAATTTCACTACCAACATCACTATCACATGCTTCTTTAGAATGTGCGAATGAGAAATGAATACAATAACCTATCCTAGTGGCAACAACTCCATCATCAAACACATCATCCAAATTTTGGTCTTCAATAGACTTGTGATGTGTGTGAGTGAGAACTTGAGACTCATATGATGGCGAGTCTTGTGAAGAGTAAGAGCTATATGCAAGAGACCCATCATCATGAGATTTTGAATATAACGATTCCACTTTATCGGCCAAGTGAGAAAATGCTTCTACTAGTTCTTTTGTGCCTTGAAAATATTTTTGCATTGTTTCCTCAAGAGAACTACTTATAGGCCTCTCTAGTTCCTCATTCATATAATCTTCCCTCTCAAAGTAATTCACTCCTCTTGATTCACACGTCATATCATTATATTGATAAGTGCAAGAATCATGAGAGTAAGTGTTTGAGGGAGGTGATTGTGCACAAGAAGCGTGAGATGTGTAATCTAGTGTCCTACTATCATGCCAAGAATAATCATTCTTAGGAAAATAATCACCATTATTGTAAGCACGCTCACGTTTGGAACGCATTGATTCCTTAGAATGATTTTCATGTCTAGTAAATGCATAGTAGTAAGGAACACTAGGCCTCTCACCAAGTCCAAAATGTTCATGAGACATTTTTTTTTCAAGCAAGTAGATGAGAGGTACTTGATGAATTTCACAAGCCCTCTTGAATCTCACAAGCTTAACTAACCACAATACAACTAGAGAAAATGTCAAAAACAAACTACTAACAAACTAACTAAGAAAGCAAATCAAATCTAAAGCCTAGCCTCTCCCCGGCAGCGGCGCCAAAAACTTGTTCGCGATAATTCCCAAGTATAGGAATATCGTTCTAAGTAGTACCCGAGTAAGAACGGGGTCGAATCCACAAGGAGAGGAGGTTTAGACAATGATTTGCAAAACTAGAAAACGACAAACTCAAGCAAGAAACACAAACTCTCAATGGCTTTAAAGCTTGCCAAGCTATTCAAATCCACCAAAATCAATTGATGGAGCAAGTTTGAGGTTTGAGTTTAAGAACAAAGCAAACGACTACTAGAGCTACGATTCAAGAAACTAAGCGAAATACCAAGTAATAAAGGCTAGCGATCATCGGTTTCTCTAGTGACCAATCCTCCTATTATATTCAAGCCCGATTCTCAATTCGCATGTGTCAATCCACAAGACAAGTATCTCAAGAAGTGATTGCTCATACAATCCAACTCGCGACAAGAGAAGTGTGTAAATCCAACACGCTAATCAAGCACTAAAGAGGCTATTCAAATGAGATCCTCCAAATTTCAAGTGTTTCAAGCATCAACCATATGTAAACACACGTAGGTGTTTCCACATGAAAGATCAAGCAACAAATGAGATTTGTAAATTCTCACTCAAAGCACCTAACTAGAACTCGATTTCTCAAAGTTAGGATTGATGAGTTCCTCTCACTCAAATGCAACTTCAAATCAAACACGTCTAAAGTATTCGCACATCTACCTATTCAATGCATCAAATACTTCAACAAGAGAAATTCAAACATTGCACTAAGCATTCAAGTGAACTCAATTCAACCCATTCATCCTTGAAGTTCAACTTGAATCAATAAGATGATTAGAGCACTAGATAGTCCCAAATCACCCAAGCAAATTGAATTAGCTAGACATAATAGAAAATTCAAGAGATATTGAGAGAAATTTAACTTTCAATAATCAAAACTTGAATTTATACTTGATAGCACCAACACACTTTTCACTAATTCAATCCCAAACACTTGTTTCAACTACAAACATGAAGAACAACCACCTAATTTGATTCAAAACTACACAAACTAAGCAATAATCACTCCCAACTACAATACTAAACTACCAAATCGCCCATATCAAGCTGCTGCAGCTGCTGTTACAGTACCCAGAACAGAGCACTGAACAGAGCAGCTTACAAACCCAGAACAGTAGCTCCAAAATCGTCTCCTCTCTCCCTCTCTTCCTCTTTCTCTTGTTCTTGGCCCTGAAGATGCTCAAGATAGAGCTCAGGAGCTCAAGAACAAGACCAGAACCTGGTGAAATCGGAGAGAGATAGAGGAGAACAACGAACCAAAAACAGAGCACTGTGAACCGTTCGGGTCTCAGAGTAGAAGGACGAAATTTTCTTCAAACTTGGTTTATATAGATGATGGGAATGGTTGGAGTAGCCTCCAAGACTTCATCTACGCCCTCCAATTCGTCTCCCACCCTCTGCATCGTCGATTTCGTCGAAGCTTCAAGAACCCTAGCAAATTGGGGCATTTTCGTCTCTTCGTTCTTAGGCTAAATTGAGGGTTGTAGCAGAGAGCTAACGGGTTTGGGAGAGTTTTGGCGTTGATTTGAAGCGGTTTGGTCACGATTTGAGGCCGGTTGGGGTGGCTAGGAAGCTTCGGTGAGCTTCAATGGCTGCTGCTGCGTGGGTTTTCTTTCTATTGCGTCGTTCTAACGCGGGGAGAGAGAGAGAGAGACCGTGAGAGAGAGCTGGGGGTGAGCTGGATTCGGGAAATTTCACCCGGCTCCCCCCTAGCTTGCTGGAATGCTTTAAAAGGCCCGGGTCATTACTTAAAAACTTCTGAAAATGGCAATCTGACCCCCAATCCGTTAAAAATCCTTCAAATAAGCCATTAAAACGTTTCAAAACTTGCACTTAAGCCCCACTTCCGTTAGTTTCTTCTCAAACAACCCCATAGATGCAACTTTGGCCTTGTAATGTGGCCTCTTGGCTTCTAAATCTTCATTTTTGGCCTCTATCTTCCCTTGTCCTCTTCATTTAAACCCTTGAAACCTCTCTTTAACTTGCAAATTCTTGCTTTGTCTTCAAATTTAGCTTCTTTATCACTTGACTTCTTCAAATTAAGCCTTCAAATTCCTCATTCAAGCTTTCATAACTAGCCCCTTGCGTTCTAAATCACTTCTTTGCCTACAAAATGAGAGAAAACAACCGAAACTACGAAAACAAGCATAAGTCTAGAAAGAGAGATAAAATAGATAAATTACCCATATTAGCAAGTTAAGAAGAGTTCGTTAACATACTAAAATATGCAATTTTAATTCATCAACACGGATCCAGTGGAGTTGTTCTGTGACAACACTGGGGCGATCGCGCAATCAAAGGAACCCAGATCGCACCAGAAGTCCAAGCACGTGCTCAGGAAGTTTCATCTGATTCGAGATATTATCGATAGAGGAGACGTTCGGATATGCATGATTCCTACAGATGATAATCTGTCAGACCCGCTTACGAAACCTCTCACGCAGTGGAAGCATGAAGGGCACACTAGGAGTATGAGCATACGAGATGCGCCAGATTGGCTCTAGTGCAAGTGGGAGACTGTTGGAATAGATGCCCTAGAGGCAATCTAGTTTAGTATGAATTATTTGTGGCTAGAAATTCATTTATTATTTATTGGATATTTAATATAATGAAGTCCTTAGATTTACAATTGTGTTGTTTATCTTAAATATTCCTAGTCAAGTATAATGATTAATGGGACAATCATCTATAGACTAGTATGGGGTTGGATTGATATGGAGATATCACGATCCAACACATAGGTGTGCATTAGGGAATGTTGCACTGGATTGACCCATCTCCGAGAAGGCTACATACACATTATGTTGAGTCACAAGCGCTTCTCGCGGTGCAATGGTATTGTCATCCTTAGACTTGAAGTCACTAGATATTCTAGTTGTGGATTATTGTGATCTTGGTAGCATTAAACGCTACACCGTAACTGGGTAGTTATAAAGGCGTGTACGGGATACAATAAGAAGCAAGCTTAGATATCGTAGTGGACGTAGATAGGATTTGTCCCTCCCACATAACGGGAGAAAATATCCTTGGCCACTCGAGGGATAGTGCTTATGGAATGTCTGGCCAGACTCAAATAAATCAATATGGGATATTGATGTTATTTGCACGAATAAGGCTATTCCCATGGATCGAGAAACTATGGATTGGATATACGAGTGTGACTTGTATGTCTCGTGTCCAATCCGGATATATAGACAAAGGGATGAGACAATTACTTGTACAAAGGTTGTCAAGATGACTATTCTATTAGTTGGTTAGAATGGATGTTTTGCTAGAGACCGCTCCATATTAGCAAATAGTTGCTACCAACTAGATAGAACCTAAGGGGTCACACGCTATATAGAGTTGAACTAGATTTGGGAATTAATTAATTGGATTAATTAATTAGAAGGATCACTTTGCAAACCCTTGCAAACTTAGTAGGGACTAATTTGCAAGGAAGGGACTAAATTGAATTCTAGTAGGACTAGAATAAGTCCTTTAGGTAGTTAACAAGGAGTTGTTGGACTATATAAAGGACCTTCCTTCCTTCCTTCCCACATACAACTTATGCTCATTAAGTGAACATAACAAGAGTGGGAGAGAACAAAAGGAGAGAGAGCAAGCAACAAGGAGGCCCGAACCGCCCCCTTACCGCCGCCCCGTCCCCGTCGGCCAAAGGAGGCCGAGACCCTCCTTTGGGTCTCGTTTTGCGTGATTTCTTCTTCCTCTTCCTATTCCAGGCTAGCATCAAGGAGTTGGGAGATCTAGGATCAACTCTAGGCGTGGATCAACTATAGAGAACGTGAAATAATTCGCGTTTGAAGTCATCAAGGAGAACCCAAAGGTGTGTTTATGATTTCTAACCCTTACCATCGTTATGTCTCTTGACTTGTGATCCTTGGAGGGTTTTGCATGGTTTTATGTTTGATTATGCTTCCGTTGTGCGATCCATGAATCAAAACCCTACAATTCGGTAGGTGAGATTCGACTGTTTCGTGCAACGATGAACCGACAGGACTCGTTGACGTGGATGTCGTTAGCCTACTAGAACGTACCGGTAGACACAAGAGACCGATAGGAGATTGTAGTGTACCGTGAAGTAGAATGACTTGAGACCGATAGGAGATAGTCAGCGCTGTTACCCAGCTTAGTTAGAATATAGTTAACGTGTTGCTCAGATAATTCAGAAATCGTTTACAACCCTAGGTGATCAACGAGATTGCCTAGTTCTCTCCATTTATTGATTAAGAACTCTTCTCAATTTTAGTTTACGATTATTTCTGCCTTTACTACAGCCACTTGTTTGTGGTGGCAACACCACAAAACACACAATTTTTACTCCGGTTACCTAGTGAACAACTCTAAATTGTTGAGTATAAACTTTTTGCGAGCTTGTCCTCGAGGGATCGAAAACTTGAGTATTAAAAATACTCACTCTTTAATTCTTGACCGTATGCTTGCGTAATACGCCCTAGTAATTCGCGTCAAGTTTTTGGCGCCGTTGCCGGGGACAACGGTTAACAAGTCTTTAATTAACAATTAGTTTAGTTTACTTTTTTTTTTAATTTTTTTTGTTCACTATCTGTTACCTCACGGGTTTGATAGTGTTGTGATCTTAGGTAACGATGGAAGAGGGCGAAGAGCCGAGTAGCCCCACCCGAGAACAGATGGAAGCCAGGTTAGTTGAGGCTAAAAAGTTACTGCGGGCAGCAATGGATAGGCAAAGTACTCAAAGCCCTATAACAAGTCTGGAAAACGATCATCCAGGCATTTGAGGCGAACCTGAAAGGAACTGAGCAAGCTATTGTGGTGCCACCAATTCAAGCAGAAAATTTCTGCCTCAAGCTGTCCACAATTCAGTTCATACAAGAGATGGGAACCTACTCTGGCACAAATGATGAAGATCCTCATGCATTCATCGGAAAATTTCAGAACACGTTCCAGGTAATACGCTATAAGGGGGTCAGTGCTGAATCACTTAAACTGTTGTTATTTCCTCATTGCCTCACCGGAGGTGCTGAAGATTGGCTGGATTCTTTGCCTTCCAACTCAATCACAACGTGGGAAGATTGTGTCTCTCATTTAATGTGAGAATTTTTTCCAATATCACGTATGATTCAGCTGCAGAACGAGATATGGAATTTCAGGCAAAAGCATAATGAATCACTCGTCACAGCATGGAAGCACCTCACTTTATTATTGCGCAAATGCCCCAATCATGGAATTGAAAGAGCTCATATCATTCAGGTATTCTATAAGGGGCTTGACAAGTCTAATAAAAATAAGATCGATTTGGAAGCTAGAGGTAGCTTCTTGGTCAAATGCTATGTGAGGGTCCATATGAGTTAATGAGACGTGTGGTTGAGCAATAGGAGAGCTTGGATTATGAGTGCCAGCATCAAGAACCGATGAAGCATAGCTCAATGGCACATAGCATGGTTCAGGTGAATGCGGTGGAGGTAGTGCATGAAGCAACTAGTCCAAAGATAAATCAGCAGCAGCCAGTACCACCTTCAGATTTGACCGAGATGACAGGGATAATAAAGGTTGAAAGTGTGTAATGTAGACCAAATACAGGACCTAAATACTCTAGAGGGGGGGGGGGGTTGAATAGAGTATAGAAACTTTTTGCAAAACTTAAAGTTTAACAGAATAGCTTTGTGTGAAACTTGAAATCTCAAGGCCTTGAGATTTTGTAAACTGTCTGAAACTCACTGAGGAAAAATTGTAAGCTTCAAGGCCTTGAGCAGTGAACAGATCTAAACAGCTTCTAAACCCTAGTTTGATTTGAGTTGTGCGCAGCAGATAATAATCAAACAGAAAAGTAAAGAACACAAAGCAATTTACAGAGTTCAGTCCCAATGGACCTAATTTGTGCCTGAGGGATCTAATCCCACCAGGATTGGGCAAACACTTCTTATTACTCACACAAAAACAGCCCTAGATCTTCAAGCCTAAGTGATTTCCCTTATACCTATACAGCTTGTGGTTCCAAACCTATCTAGTTCCAGCTACTAACTGTTGAGCTAACAAGAACCTCTTGTTGTTCACTAGAACAACCAACCACTAGGTTAAGTGAGGTTTAAGATAATATAGAGATACACAGATGAAGTACAAATGAAGAACACAGTATAAAGATAAACTGTTGAAGTCTGGATGTGTTCTTCAGGAATGACTGGATTGATTTGATCTTCAGAAGTCTGTAATGAAGCTTGAATGATTGTGTGTTTGAATGAATGATCTCCCACGAATTTGTCACACCTCTCAGAGTATTCTGCAAGCCTCTATTTCTTTTAAAAATTCAAAACCAGTCTCTTTTTATCCACAGCTGCAACTGATGGAGATATTTTAGGATCTCAGTTCCTAAAAATCCTCCTTCTGTTTTCAACTTAAATTCAAATAGCTTTCAGGTGGATATACGTTGGAGTTTGTTGAGATTTCTCCTGCACGTTTAACAAACCAGCAACAGCAAAGAAACACTGCAACAACACAATCGAAACAACTAACACTACTGAGACTGTTTGGTTATACAGTTTCTGGTAAAACTGTTCAATAAATATAGAACATCAATCTGCATATCCTCTAGAACAAATAAGATATGAAAAACAAGTTTAAGACACTTAGAAGTGAGTGAATAATCACAATACTAAGAGTCATAACCTGCAAGAAAGAATCAATCAAGTTCTGTAAAAACTATCAGTAGCTCAAGGCATATCTCAAGGCCTTGGAGCTCTGAACCTGTTTCACAGCATTTCAAAATTAAGCTCAGATAGCTTTGATTCTTCCTATTCTGATCATCTGCAATTGTGTTAGATGTATAAATAGTATAAACCACAGATATATATACCAAAACCACTGATTTGAATAAACAGATATCCAATTCTGCAACACAAAGATGTTAGAACACATAGCAGAAAAAGCAGTCTCAAGGCTTTGAAGTTTCTGTCAATCTCAAGGCCTTGAGATGACTGACAAACCTTTACTGCTAATGTCTTAGCCTTTTGTCTTTCATCACTCAAAACAATTACCAATCAAAGCACATTCAGGGATCTTGACTCAACAATCTCCCCCTTGATGAAACACAAAAGCTACAGTATTGCATAGATCTTCCTGCCACTCATAAGCAAAAATTAAATAACCACAATCTGCAGATAAAATATATACTGAACCCAAACAGATAATCAGGAGAGTAAATATTACAAAAATACCACAGAATTATCACAGAAGTAAGTAAAATAACCAAAATAACTAAAGGACAACTCTTATTATTTCCTGGATACTGCGAACAAACAGAACACAAAAGTAACACAAAAATACTTTCTCCCCCTTTTTGACTTTCATCAAATAAGGATTAAGAAATGTAGGATCATTACTCAGAGTTTTAAAAATAATATTAAAACAAAAACTAGCTAAAAAGTCAAGGCCTTGAGACAGAAAAGATAGAAGAGAATAAGAAAGATAGTCAAGGCTTTGGCAGTCTCTGATCTTCGCTTCTTCTTTGATGTCTGGCCTTTCTCTGAGCCATCCCCAATTTCTTCCTCACTTGCAGCTTCTTCTGCAGACTGATTACCTTCTTGTTCAGCTTCAACTTCATCAACCACTTCTTGGATTATGTCATCTACTTTCTTCTTAGCCTGTGCTGAATCTACCTCTGTAGCTGCATCAACACCTGTGTCTTCATCAGCATCTTCCTCACCAGTTTGCTCAAACAAGTCTTTTGAAGCTAGCACCACTGGAATTGGCTTCTTCTTCTTCTTCTTCTTCAGAAACTCTCCTAGCTTCTCTTCTGAATCCACACTGGTGTCATGACTAGTAGCAGAAGATATCTTCTCCAGATTCAAGCCCTTGATGACAGCATCTAACTTCCCATTCATAGTATTCATCAAACCCTTGAACTGATGAAATTCAGCTTACAGGTCAAACAGCCTTTGCCTGAGATCCTCAATCTCAACTTGCTGATCTTCTAATTTCTCAACCAGCAGAGAGTAATCCTCATTGGCTTGTCCTTTCCAGATGCAGTCCCCTTAGGCTTCAAAAACTCCTTCTCAGTAAGTTCCTCTTTTGACAAATGAGAATAGAATTTCCAATGCCCTTTCCCAGTCTGAACTACCCCAATCCTCTGAAGTGTAGTCTCATCTATCAACCCAAAACCTGCAGTAATCTTTTCTTCTCCTTTCACAAGCACATCAAAATAATCAAAGAAAAGAGGTAACAGGTTGGCATATGGAAGAGGATGGTTTCTAGTCCTGGTTGCACAATAAATCATATGCTCCATCACAACTGTAGGCAGGTCTATCTCAAACCCTTGAGATATCAGATACATCAAAATCAGAACTTTATCAGTTACCAGCTCTCTTGAGTTCTCCCTGGGAACTACACTCCTCATCAAAATAGTAAATAAAATCTTGGCTTCACAGTTGAGCACAGAGTGTGTCAACTGTTTTGGACCAGAGGGAACACCATCAACAAAGAACATCTCCTTTGCCTTATCTAAACACTCCTTCCTATCAGGATAATCTCCAACATTGTATTTCCTAGGAATGCCCAAGACTTTGGCAAAAGTCCTATGATCTAACCTCAAATCCACACCAGCCACTTTAGATGTTAAAACCCTTTTCTCATCACCTTCAGACACCAAGTTCAGATAAAATAACCTAGTTAACCTAGGATAAGCCTTTGAAATAGGATTTAAAACTTTCCAAACGGCAGTTTCCCTTAATTTCCTCATACATTCTATGTCCTGTTTATCCAACAACTCATCAGAAATCATGCTACAGAAAGCCACTTTAGATGATGCATACTCTTGCATCAAAACTGTTCTAACTTCAGAACTAATAAACCACTCAGTTGGAAGTATATTCTTACCTTGATATCCTTTCTTAGTTGCAGCAGCAACTTTCTTAACCCTAGTCTTCTTCTCAGAGGGTTTGGACTTCTCTTGTACTCCTTCAGTTGATTTCTTCTGGCTCTCCTGAGTTGACTTCCCTTTCTCCTCTTCAGTAGCCTTTTTCTTTTCTCCCCCTTTCTTCTTCTCTGACCTACGTTGATCACCACCCTGAGTCTCCTGTTGTGGATCAACACTTGAACCTTCATCTCCCTTCTCTGTCCTTGACTTCTTTGCAGGAGGAGTATCCTCATGCAAACTTTGAGTGTTTCCTGAGTCTGAATCAGAAATCACTATCTTCTCCTTCTTGTTTGCTCTCTTCTTGGATCTGCCAGAGGACTTCCCCTGTTGCTGAATTCTGACTGATTTGCGCTCCATTTTAGGGTTTAGTGTTTTGAGAAGAGAATGTGGTTGAGAGGATTTGAGAGAGAGAGAGAGAGAAAGTAGTCGCAGAAAATTGGAAGAGAATGTGAAGAAAAAGCCTTGACTTTCAGCTGAAGTAGGTTGAGAGGATGAGTCATAAAAGGACTCTACAATATCTACATGCAAAAATAGAATCTTGAAAAATCTTTTTGGGATATTTTAGAAAATTCTCTGAGTAATTCAAATATTATACAGTTATCTAAAAAGATAAGATATAATATTTGATGATCCAATTTTTTTTTAAAAAAATAGTGCAGATATTATCAAGACCTGGAGAACAATCTCAAGGCCTTGAGATTTTCTGCAGTTTGAGAAACTTCAAAGCTTTGAGCTATACTTTCAAAGCTTCAGAAAGTATATTCTCAAGGCTTTGATATTCTGACACATATACACATATAGGTACTAATACTCCCCCTAAACCAATGCATCCTTGTTTAACATCCCCAATTCAAGCCTTAGAGATGAAAACCTATCATCTGGCAATGGTTTAGTGAAAATATCATCAATTTGCATTGAAGTAGAGATAAAATTTAAAACAACATCACCTTGTTCTGCAGGATCTCTAAGGAAGTGATGTATCACATCTATATGCTTTGTCCTTGAGTGCTGAACTGGATTCTTAGAGATTGAAATAGCACTTGTATTATCACAATGAATTGGCACATTTCTGAAGTTGTAGCCAAGATCTCTAAGTTGCTGAGCAATCCATAGCACTTGTGAGCAGCAAGAACCAGATGCAATGTATTCAGCTTCTGCAGTTGATAATGCTACAGAATTATGCTTTTTGGAATGCCAACTGATCAATGAAGATCCAAGAAATTGACAGCATCCATAAGTACTTTTCCTGTCTACTTTATAACCTGCAAAATCTGCATCTGAATAGCCACTCAACATAAAATTAGATCTTCTTGGATACCAAAGCCCTAAGTCTCTGGTCCCATTCAAATATCTAAAAATTCTTTTAACTGCAGTTAGATGACTTTCCTTATGATCTGCTTGAAATCTAGCACACATACATACACTAAACATAATGTCAGGTTTGCTAGCATTTAGATACAATAGTGAACCAATCATACCTCTGTATTCCTTCTAATTCACACTCTTACCAGTTGAATCTTTGTCTAAAGAAAGTGATGAACTCGTAGGGGTCTTAAGCACCTTGGACTGTGACATGTTGTACTTATTCAATAAGTCCTTGGTATATTTTCCATGATGCACAAAAATTCCTTTCTTCGTTTGTAATATATGAAGTCCAAGAAAGAAATTTAGTTCACCCATTAGGCTCATTTCAAACTCCCTGCACATCAGACTAGAAAACTCTTTTGAAAGAGCATCATTAGTAGCACCAAATAATATATCATCTACATAAATCTGAACTACTAACAAATCACTTTGTTGGTGTTTAATGAAAAGGGTTTTGTCTACTAATCCTCTTCTGAAATTGTTTTCAAGTAGAAATTTTGAAAGTCTATCATACCAAGCCCTTGGAGCTTGTTTTAAACCATAAAGAGCTTTATCCAGTTTATAAACATGATCAGGAAACTTTTCATCTTCAAAAGCAGGTGGTTGTGCTACAAAAACATCTTCTTGTAAATATCCATTTAGAAAAGCACATTTGACATCCATTTGATAAAGTTTTATGTGATTGTGAGATGCAAAAGCAAGAAGTATCCTAATAGCTTCTAACCTGGCCACAGGAGTAAAAGTCTTCTCATAATCTATACCTTCTTCTTGATTATATCCTTGAGCTACCAGTCTGGATTTATTTCTCACCAGTTTGCCATTCTCATCAAGCTTGTTTCTGAATACCCATCTGGTTCCAATAACTGACTTCTCTTCAGGTCTAGGAACTAAATTCTAAACCTTGTTCCTTTCAAACTAATTCAGCTCACTCTGCATTGCAATAATCCATTCTGCATCTTCCAGAGCTTCCTTGGTATTCTTAGGCTCAATCAAAGATACAAATGCACTGAAAGCACACAAGTTCTTTAACTGTCCTCTTGTCTGTGTTCCAGTTAATGGATCTGATATAATATTTTCAGCTGGATGGTCTGCAAGGTACTTAAAATTCTTTCTTGGTACCCAGGAGTATTCTTCTTCAAGGCTTTGAGTTCTTGAAACAGTAGAGGGAGCATCATAGAAAGTTTCAGCTTCTGTCTCAAGGCTTTGAGATTTTGGTTCTACAGAAGGTTCAAGGCCTTGAGATTCTCCTGATTGATTCTGTACAGTAGTTTTGCTTTTGTCTTCTTTCCCATCATCATCATCAGATTCATGCTTATTCAAATCTAGCTCTGCAAAACTTTCACTCAGAGAATCCTTAGTACTTTCATCAAAAATTACATGAATGCTCTCTTCCACAATCTTGGTTTTTCTATTATAAACTCTATAAGCTTTGCTAGTTTGAGAATATCCAAGAAATACACCTTCATCACTTCTAGCATCAAACTTACCAAGATTGTCTCTACCATTATTATGCACTAAACAAATACACCCAAATGGCTTAAAATAAGAAACAGTAGACTTTCTCCCTTTAAACAGTTCATAGGGAGTCTTTTTCAAAATAGGTCTAATCAAGCATCTATTCAGCACATAATTGGCAGTATTAACAGCTTCTTCCCATAGAAACTTTGGCAAGTTACTTTCAAGCAGCATGGTTCTGGACATATCCTCAAGTGTCCTATTTTTCCTTTCAACTACTCCAATTTGCTGTGGAGTCCTAGGTGCAGAAAAGTTGTGTGAAATGCCATGCTTTGCTTAAAACAGATCAAAATCAAGTTGATCAAATTCTCTACCATGATCACTTCTAATTGTTGCAACAGGTAAGTTTTTCAAAGTTTGAAGTTCTTTGCACAATTTAGAAAACTCAGATAAAGCTTCAGTTTTGTCTCTGATAAACATCACCCAAGTAAATCTAGACTAATCATCAATTATAACAAGCATATACCTCTTACCTTTTGGGGTCTGAACTCTCATAGGACCACACAAGTCCATATGCAGCAATTCTAAGGGTCTAGAAGTACTTACAAAGTTCTTTGGCTTGAAGGAGCTTCTGGTCTGTTTACCTTGTACACATGCCTTACAAACCTCATCATCTGAAAATTTATGTGATGGTAAACCTCTTACCAAGTCCTTTGAGATGAGCTTATTCAAAGTATGTATACTAATATGCCCAAGCTTTCTGTGCCAAAGCTTTGAATCTTCCTTCAAGGCCTTGACGCATTTTAGCTTATCACCTGCAACACTGTTAGTATTCATAGCATATAGATTATATGACCTAGGAGCAGTGAGTATGCAATCACCAGATTTCTCATCTTGCACCACACATTTCTCCTTGTCAAAAAAAGCTTTATAACCTTTATCACATAACTGAGAGATACTAAGCAAATTGTACTTAAGTCCATCCACCAGATAAACATCAGATATAGAATTTGTAGAACCATTACCAATACTACATATACCAATGATTTTGCACTTTGCTTTGTCACCAAGTGTAATTGTTCCTCCAGATTTCTCTGTAAGTTCAGTAAAAAGAGACCTCTTTCCACTCATATGTCTGGAACATCCACTGTCCAATATCCATTTCTGATCTTTCAAGGCCTTGGTGACATCCTGCAAAAACAAATCATTACCTCAACAGGCTAATCAGCCATATTAGGTGGCCTAATTCCTTTTGGAACCCAAATCTGCCTAACCTGTCCCTTAAGCTGATAAGGATAAGTATTCCTCATAATATGAGGTTCTGATCTTCTGAAGGGACAAGTTAATCTGACATGACCAATTTTTCCACAGTAATGACATTTTGGAGAATGTCTGCTACTAGATTTTGACAAAAGTAGTTTGACCTTTCTTTGGAAAATTTGGATTATAGCCAACCCCACTTTTATGCATTGATTTCAGACTTCCTTCAAGAATGAGATTTAGATTATGTTCTGAGCCTATAAACTTAGATAGGACCTTCTTGGACTCTTGAAGTTTCTCAATCAAAGTACAGATCAGTTGTTCTAAATTCTTAGAATGAGCTTTTAGATCAGCATATCTTTCAGTTAGAAGAGTGTTTTGATCAACAACCTCTTTGATCTGTGCTTTCAAGACTTTGAACCTGCTGTCCAAGGCCTTGAAGTCTTTTTCCATCTTTTTCTTAGAAACTTCAACAGTTTTTTTTTGAAAATACTAGGTCCAAGTTTTCTTTTACCTGCTCATGAACTTTAATATTTAAAGCAGAAATCTCATTTCTATAACTCTCTTCATTCAAAAACATACTTTTGAGAATTTCAGGAAGTACATCAGATGGACTAGCATGTAAATTTTTTACCATGTCTTCAATGTGTCTGTCTGATGAACTTTCCTCATTATGCTTTGCCATGAAGCATAAGTTTGCTTGCTCTTCTTCTGTGTCTGAATCACTTGATGAATCAGAATCACTCCAGGAAGCCATCATGGCCTTCTTCCTTCTGTTGTCACCATCTTTTTTCTGAAAGTTTCTCTTCTTCTTCTTTTGTGGAGAGTCCCTTACTAAATGATCTGCATCACCACACTCAAAACAATTCATTACTTTAGTTTTATGTGACTGTGATGAAGATTTACCATTGTAATCCTTGCTGCCTGAGGGTCTTGATCTCTCTCTGTTGTAATCCCTGTTACCAGAGTTTCTTTTCTTTCTGAGAATCCTGGCCAAGGCCTTGGAAATCAATGCTAAAGCCTCTTCATCGTCAGGTTCCTCCTCAGTCTCAAGGCTTTGAGATTTTTCACTGTCTTTTGCCTTAAGAGCTAGGTTCCTGATATTTTCACTCAAATCACCTTCAACATCCTTCATAGACATTTCATGAGTGAGCAGCTTTCCTTGTAGATCATCTAGCTGAAGAAGACTCAAGTCCTGAGCTTCCTCAATGGCTGTTGTCTTTGGCTCCCACTTTCCTTTTGGCAAGCTTCTCAGAATCTTTCTGACCTTCTCTTCATTTGAGAACATTTTTCCCAGGGACTCCAGGTTGTTCACCACATCAGTGAATCTTTTGAACATTTCCTTGATGGTTTCATCTGAATTCATCTTGAACAACTCATATTGCCTCAGAAGTATGTTGATTTTTGTCTGCTTAACCTGGCTGGTTGCTTCATATGTTACCACCAGTTTATCCCACACTTCTTTGGCACTTTTGCAGCTTGATACTCTGTTGAACTCATCTGCATCTAAAGCACAGTATAGCAAATTCATAGCTTTGTAATTTTTGGATACCTTTTCCAATTAAGTAACTGAGAGATTTTCCTCAGACTTGACAGTTCTGACTCCATCAATTGTAGTGTAATACTCATGAGGACCATTCTGAACTATTGACCATAGTTCCATGTCTTGATCTATGATGAACATCTTCATCAAAGCCTTCCAATGCATGAAATTGTCACCACAGAACAATGGAGGTCTGTTAGCAGCCCTTCCTTGTGAGAATCCACCATCTCCTACATTACTCATAGTCACCAGATTGTTAGACCTAAAAACAGTGATACAAGCTCTGATACCAATTGAAAGTGTGTAATGTAGACTAAATACAGGACCTAAATACTCTAGAAGGGGGGGTTTGAATAGAGTATAGAAACTTTTTGCAAAACTTAAAGTTTAACTGAATAGCTTTGTGTGAAACTTGAAATCTCAAGGCCTTGAGATTTTGTAAACTGTCTGAAACTCACTGAGGCAAAATTGTAAGCTTCAAGGCCTTGAGCTGTGAACAGATCTAAACAGCTTCTAAACCCTAGTTTGATTTGAGCTGCGTGCAGCAGATAATAATCAAGCAGAAAAGTAAAGAACACAAAGCAATTTACAGAGTTCAGTCCCAATGGACCTAATCTCTGCCTGATGGATCTAATCCCACCAGGATTGGGCAAACACTTTTTATTACTCACACAGAAACAGCCCTAGATCTTCGAGCCTAAGTGATTTCCCTTACACCTATACAGCTTGTGGTTCCAAACCTATCTAGTTCCAGCTACTAACTGTTGAGCTAACAAGAACCTCTTGTTGTTAACTTGAACAACCAACCACTAGGTTAAGTGAGGTTTAAGATAATATAGAGATACACAGATGAAGTACAAATGAAGAACACAGTATAAAGATAAACTGTTGAAGTCTGGAAGTTGTTCTTCAGGAATTACTAGATTGATTTGATCTTCAGAAGTCTGGAATGAAGCTTGAATGATTGTGTGTTTGAATGAATGATCTCCCACGAATTTGTCACACCTCTCAGAGTATTCTGCAAGCCTCTCTTTTTTTTTCAAAATTCAAAAACAGACACTTTTTCTCCACAGCTGCAACTGATTGAGAGATTTTAAGATCTCAATTCCTAATAATCCTCCTTCTGTTTCAACTTAAATTCAAATAGCTTTCAGGTGGATATACGTTGGAGTTTGTTGAGATTTCTCCTGCACGTTTAACAAACCTGCAACAGCAAAGAAACACTGCAACAACACAATCCAAACAACTTACAGTACTGAGACTGTTTGGATATACAGTTTCTGGAAAAACTGTTTAATAAATTTAAAACATCAATCTGCATATCCTCTAGAATAAATAAGAAATGAAAAACAAGTTTAAGACACTTAGAAGTGAGTGAATAATCACAATACTAAGAGTCATAACCTGCAAGAAAGAATCAATCAAGTTCTGTAAAAACTATCAGTAGCTCAAGGCCTATCTCAAGGCCTTGGAGATCTGAACCTGTTTCACAGCATTTCAAAATTAAGCTCAGATAGCTTTTATTCTTCCTATTCTGATCATCTGCAATTGTGTTAGATGTATAAATAGTATAAACCACAGATATATATACCAAAAACCACGGATTTGAATAAACAGATATCCGATTCTGCAACACAAAGATGTTAGAACACATAGCAGAATAAGCAGTCTCAAGGCTTTGAAGTTTCTGTCAATCTCAAGGCCTTGAGATGACTAACAGACCTTTACTGCTAATGTCTTAGCCTTTTGTCTTTCATCACTCAAAACAATTACCAATCAAAGCACATTCAGGGATCTTGACTCAACAAAGGTAATGGCTCAGCACATGACGGACATGTCCACACATGTCAGCTCTTTGGCGATTGCACTTCAGGTGGCTCAAGCAGAAATAAAAGATCTGAAGGAGACAATCGAACAAAGAGCACCGAGCAATATTGTTCATACTTCTGAGGAGCAAGCTCACTCCATCACAACTCAAAGTGGTATTGCACTTGAGGATCCACCATATCCGAGTCATGCCAGAGCTACAGCATCTGAGGCAAAGGAACATGAAGTCTTCGATTATGAGAAGACACCTGTCATGATCCCCCAATAAAAGGGCATGATTCACCAGGATGCAGAAAAATCTACTGAGGTACTACTTCAATCTCCTTCTTCTTCTTCTCCGGAACTACCATTTACATTACGAACTAGGAAGAAGAAGGACGATTCTAAGAAATAAAGGCGATTTCTAAATATATTTTCAAAATTTCACAGTAATATTCCGTTGGTTGAGCCACTTCAAAAGATGCCAAAATATGCAAGGTTTATTAAAGATGCAGTCCTTGGTAAGAAACCGGTGGATGAATTTCAGAGAGTGAACCTAAATGAACAGGTTAGTTCATGTATTTTGCATGGACTACCTAAGAAAAAGAAGGATCCAGGTAGTTTTGTCATTGAAGCTACATTGGGTGACTCATACACGGGAAGGGCTCTCTGTGATCAGGGAACAAGCGTGAATTTGATGCCGTTGTCGGTATTCAAAAAGCTAAGTGTGGGGGAGCCTCCAAGGACTTGTATCACTCTCCAATTTGCAGACAAATCATCCAAGAGAGCCTGTGGGATGATACAGGACGTCCTTGCGAGGGTCGGCAGCCTTATAACTCCTGCGGATTTTGTCATATTGGATATGCCAGCAGGTGATGTGCCTATCATTTTGGGCAGACCGTTCCTAGCGACTGGTCGTACTCTCATTAACGTAGAGAATGGGGAGCTTATTATGAGGGTTAATGATGACATGGAGACTTTTCGGGTCTTCAAACCGACGCCCCAGTACTCATGGGAGTATCAGCCATGGGTTCCGTTTGCTGTACAAGTGAAGTGCCAAACCCCTGAGTTGTCGCAAGGGGATCCACCTGACTACTGGGAAAGAAACAAGCCATCAGCTGTGCAAGCACATGAAGCAGTGCTTCAAATTCAGCACAGGAAAGCAAATATGGAAGCGGCACAATGTGCCAGACCACCCTCGTGAGGTTGAAGAGGTAACAGGGTCGGGCTATCGACCTTAAATTACAACCGCTGCTTGGGAGGAAACCCAATGTAGAGTAGGATGCTTTTTGTTTTTATTTATTTATGAGTTCTCTATATTTGAGTATGAGGGGTGAGAGAGTTGACTAATTTTTCCAATCAGTGTGCAGGGACACAGGTACATAAGACACACCAGATTCCCCTTCTTGATGTACATGCTAGAGATTGCACGAAATTGTGGAAAGGAAAAGGCCCACAGTAGTATGCAGAAAAGATATAGAGAATTGCTCGAGGTCGAGGAGCTATTCCAATATGTTGAGTGCCACACGCATGAGAGGGCTACAATTCATGTCCTAGACGCACATCAGAATCCGGGCGCGTAGAGACTTCTCCGGAGATTGTCGACAGTCCACAAGACCCCTTCTTGTTGCAATTTCGCGGCAACGGTGCCCATGTAGGTGCAGACATCCATGTACCTATAACACTCTCTCTAATCCACATTTTGAGTAATAAATGTTGAAATCCACCGCCTGCACATTTAAGCAATGAGTCCTCCTTCATTATCTCTAAATTCGTTGAGGACAACAAAACGCTTAAGTGTGTGGGGGGGGTGGGTTGTATCTACTTTCACTAGCCATGTCTGCTTGCATAGCCTTGTTACATGTAGTTTATGTAGTATTGTGAGTTGTGTTGTTAGTGTAGTGTTTAATACATTGTCGTATTGTGTTAGAGTTTTATTTTCTGCATTGCTGTGCACTTTTACTTGATTGAGTCCCCCTACCCGAAACTTGTGTTAGTCGATTTTTCCCAAGCATATAGAGTTAGGAAAAATTAAAACAAAAGAAAAATTCAAAAAAAAAAATGAAACTTTTCGAGAAAGGGCAATCGAAGAGAGTGAATGTGGAGAGGGCTTAATGATAGAATTCCTTAGGAGTATGAAAATCTGAGGTGAGGTAGACGCGAGAATCTAGAGTAGGAAGACTTATAGGGCTAATGCACATTAGAAATGCGAGTAGCTGCCTCTCAGACTAGTTATCCTACTAGCGCTACACCACCGTCACTTAGGTAGTCGTCAACCCTCCTCGTAGTGGCAGCGTAACAGCTGTGCGAGTGATTTTTATGGGGGCCTCACATCCCGTCTCCATCTCCTAGGTCCACTAGTTACCCCTATTGATCTGTTTACCCCTTTTATTCACAGCCTCTAGCCTAGGAAGCCTTTCATTGTGACTTTCATCACTTGTTAGAATGGCCCTTTCCTATGCGTCATGATAGAAGGAGTTGAGTTAGGGAGGTTCGATGAGGGTGAGATGATATTATACATCTTGTGTGGATTCTCTTACGTGTCGTCTTTTGAGGGGATGTGAGGGTGAGTTAGAGACGGTAGCACACTTCGGTGTGGCGGTGAGTCGTGTCCTTACACCACGATCACAGGTGGAATACCGCAGTGCGTGACATTTTATCCGCACGTCATAGGGTGGGGGTTAGTTGATCTTATAAGAGGTTGTGCTTATGCTTCATTTGTATTATCTATATCTTAGGAGATGAGGAGGATCGGTTGGAAAAGCACGAATTACGTTGACTACCGGGTTGCGAGAGATGCTTTAGATTGAGTGTGGGGGTGCCAACACATATTTGATTATATCACTGATTTGACACATTCCACTCCCATGTCATCTAATTTTGACATTTGATCTCCTCGAATATTACTATAGTATTGTCGGCTCCATGTGCTTAATGTTATTTTGTGAAAATGAAAATGAGAACAAAAGAAAGAAAGAAAAATAGAAATTGAAAGTGAAAGAAAATAAAGGAGAAAGCTTGAAATCGAAGACCGGGGATATTATCTATTGTTCGAGATCACTTCTTCACGTTCGTGGCCGCGAGAACAGTGTTGCACCATGATTGACGGAATGAGGGCCAGAGTTGTTAGATTCGGTGGGGTTCCTTGGATTTTGGTGAGGGAGTGTGAGAATCGGGTTTTGTGAGCTATATCATGATGTCTAGGACTACGCTTCTAAATATCCTATCCTACCTGTCCTAAGCCATCAACAATGTGAACCCGTGGATAAATAGCTCATATGGTAAGTGCTAGGGATATGTTTGACGAGTGTGCGGAAGCAATGTCTTAAGTGTTCGTGCCCGTTCTATCTAACGAAACTGGCCGCAAGTTCTACCGATCACCAAAGTTATAGAATTTTCGAGGGAATGTGAGATCCTTAAGACTTGCCGGTTCACTTTTCGAGAATGCCCAATCTCTAACTAATATATATATATATATATACATATTTGCGTAGTTAATTTTTTGCATTGTTTGATATCGAGTTGCATTGTTTATAGTCATGTAGATTGCATTGGGTGAGTGTGCTGTTTGCGTCACATGGCTAGTGTAGTTGTATGCAAAACGGTGGATTGGAAATCATAGTGTGAGAGATGTTTTTGATTTTGCTCGGGACGCGCAAAAAGGTAGTGCGGGGGATTTGATAACTCTGTATTAGAGTTATATTTCTTCTATATTTGAGTACAACTTTGTGTGAATTCAGAGTAGATTATATTAGAAATACACTATGAAATTGAGGAAATTTTGTAAGTTTAGCTTTGAGCGATAAATTGTAAATTCCGGCGTTTCTCGCTTTATTTTATGCTATTTTGTCACGTTTGATCGCACGGGTGTGTTTTGTGTTGTTTTGACAGGAAACGTAACTCGGAGACTGAACGGAGAGGAGAAACGAACTGCGGAATTGAGACGAAGCTCGAGAACGTGGCCAAGGTTTGAGAAGAACAGAGTGTGCTAGCAATAGATGAAGAGAAAATGCAACAGCTCCCGCAACTACCTCACATTCTCTGCCTAGCCTTCATTACAAACCTTAACTCCACCACCATAATTACCATTTTCCTAATGTCCATAATCACCAGTTTAACCACCATCTCCATATCCATTCCATGAAACCCATTACCCCCAATACGCCAAAGTAGCTACTAGTAGTCACACCCTAAACAAGTCCCTGTACACCAACTTCCAACCTAAACCTGCTATCACCAAGAACCCAGATCACTAAACAAACCTCCAACCACACCTCTGTTACCTCCCAACACCAACACCAATTTCACCAGTACTCACAACAGTCACCATAGCCATGAACCACCACTTTTCTTGACTACTTAATCAACACACCACATTAATCACTCATCCAACCTGAAACCCAATTCCTCCACCTTCACAGCCACACAACTCCTAAACCCAGGTTTCACCTTCAATCTCATCCACAAGTACACCACCTGCACAAACCTACAACCAACCTACCATCAACTTACACCATAATTAACTTCCTAAGCAACTTGAAAAACCCACCTACTTCACCAATTGCACCCTGAATAAACAATACACCGTTAGACTTCACCAATCCATCCACCATATCCCCTAGAAACCCACCTGAGACCACCATTCTTACACCACTGTGACCCACCTAGAAAACACCCAATTAACCACCTGAACTTTCACCAACAAGACCCCTTAACCAATTCTCGAAGCCATCACAGACCAGCAGTAGCGCACAACTCAGTGCAACTCCAAAACAGAGCAAAGCAGCGGAAGAAGAATCAACAGAAAAGAGAAAGAAGAAGAAGCGCAGAGCAAGAAAAAAATTAAAATTAAAATTCCCAGCATATCGCACGGTCAGCTTTGCTGAGCTCGTGCGATCAGAAGCCGTGCCTTAAACAAATCCTGGAGCACTGTTTTCACGATCTGAGTTGCAGATCGTGCGATCTGAAGCAAGAGGAGAAGTTGATCGCACTATCAGCTTTGCTGAGATCGTGCGATCTCCTTAATAAAAATCAGATGGACGGGAGGAAGAAAAAAAGGCTGGCTTTGTTAGGTTCAAAACTACGTAGTTTTGTCTTAGTTATTTCCTAAATCTAATTGGAGATAAGTAATACATTACAAACTAAAATGAGTGAGAGGAGATACGATTCTACATATTATCAACGTAAGAAGAAGACGAACCAGAGGAAACGAAGAAGACAAAGCTTCAAGATTGAAGCTTCTTTGCTTTTGATTTCTTCTACCCTTCTTAGTCAATTTTAATGGAGAAACTCTTGTCTATTTCATATTTAGTTATGAGTAGCTAAGTACTTTTGCTAGGCATCTCGATTTGAGAGCCTAGGGTTCATGTAAACGATGAATATTTACCGGATTTGATCTTTGCTTCATGATTTATTGAATTCTTCTTTTGAATCAATTCAAGTTTCTTGTTTATTTTAGTATCCTACTCGAGTGACACGATTAAGAGATAAGTTAGGGTTCAAGAACTAGGGTTTTTTCACTAGTTGATTCATTCTTAAAATTAGCAATATTATAATTCAATTGTGCTTGTACTGTGCTTAATACTCAGTGTTGATGGAGTAATTAACTAGAAACACTGCTTAGATAGAGAATGCACGATAGTGATTCTAACGAACTAGGATTAGACTTGAACATCAATACCGTATCACTGAGACTAAGAAGAGACGTGTTAGGATTGGCTAGTGTGGATAGATTCGGTAGGTGAGATTCGACTGTTTTGTGCAACGGTGGACCGACACGACCCGTTGTCATGCATGTCGTTAGCCTACTAGAACGGACCGGTAGACACAAGAGACCGATAGGAGATTGTAGTCTTCTGTGAAGTAGAATGACTTGAGACCGATAGGAGATAGTTAGCGCTGTTACCCGGCTTAGTTAGAATATAGTTAACGTGTTGCTCAGATAATTCGGAAATCGTTTACAACCCTAGGTGATCAACGAGATTGCCTAGTTTTCTCCATTTATTGATTAAGAACTCTTCTCAATTTAAGTTTACGATTATTTTTTCCTTTACTACAGCCACTTATTTGGGGGTGGCAACACCACAAAACACACAATTTTTACTCTTGTTACCTAGTGAACTACTCTAAATTGTTAAGTATAAACTTGTTGCGAGCTTGTCCTCGAGGGATCGATAACCCGAGTATTAAAAATACTCACTCTTTACTACTTCACCGTACGCTTGCGTAATACGCGCTAGTAATTCGCGTCACTGCTATCATTGAAAACCACAGGAGCTTGGATGAGAGAAAGCCCAAAATCATGAAGAAGATACAGAAACCATAAAAATCTCACAAGAAACGGCAGCCAAGCTCTTGTATTGAGATTCAGCAGATCTCTTAGAGACCGCAATCTATTTCTTAGACCTCCAAAGCACCAAAGAAGAAACAATGTAGATCAAATAACCACTGGTAGACTTTCTTGTATCCAAGCACCCAGCCTAGTCAGCATATGTATAATCAATGAAGCTGATGGAATAATAACTAGGGAAAAACAAACCTTGAGTAGGTGAGCTTCCGAAATATCTAAGAAGATGATGAACTGCTTTCAGGTGAAATGCAGTAGGTTTAGCAACAAACTGGGAGAGCTTACCAACTGCACAACAAATATTTGGTCTTGAATTGCACAAGTAAATGAGCTTCCCAACCAATTTTCTGTAGCTTTTGACATCCAATTCTAATAAAATATCTCCCACTCTTGCATATAACTTTACCAAATGATACATAGGTACAGAAGGTGGTTTAATAGAACTATATCCACTCTCACAAAGAATGTCAAGAGCAAATTTCCTATGACATAAACTAATACCATTATCATTTCTGAAATCTCAAAACCCAAGAAGTATCTAAGAAAATCCAAAGAGTGTGTAATATTTAAGAGGTTTTAAATGATCCAAATCATTTCCTCCAAGAACTACGTCATCAACATATACCATAACATAAAAAATTAGTGATGCAGAGTGTTTCAAAAAGTGTGTGTAATCTGTTTTGCATTGAGTAATGTTTCGCATTGAGTAAAACCAATATCTACTACAGTAGATTTGAACTTATGGTACCATTGTTTGGATGCATGTTTAAGTCCATAAAGATATTTCTTGATATGACAAACCAATATCCCTCGAGAAAAAAAAAAAGATTTAGAAGGTGGAACATAACCAAGAGGTAAGCTCATAGATACTTCTTCATCAATCTCTTCATTTAGAAAAGCATTGTTGACATCCAATTGTAAGAGATGCTAAATTTTGACTGCATTAAGAGCCAACAAACATTTCACTGTTGGCAATTTGGCTACTGGAGAAAAAGTTTGTCTTATCTATCCCTTCCGTTTGTGTGTATCCCTTTCCCACCAGCCTTGCCTTGTACCTCTCAACCTCTCCATTAAACCTGAGCTTGATCTTGTAAACCCATATGAAACCAACTAGGTCATGTCCTGAAGGAAAGATAGCCAAATCCCAAGTGTGATTAACCTCAAGAGCATGAAGTACTACTTGCATAGCTTTGACCCATTCTGGTTGTGGACTAGCTTCTCGTTTTCTTTGAGGCTCAATAACTCCATACAATGAAGCCAGAAAATGAGAATACAGAGAAGTAGAACCAGTAGATGAGTAAAAACAACTGGGAAGACATTAGCATACATCAATCTGGGCCGCTAAATAACAAAATCATTGAGATATGTTGGTGCTTTGTTTATTCTTGTACTCTTTCTCACTGGTGCGGGCATTTGAACTGGAGTAGACATTTCAGTTTCAGTGGGAGGAGTGTTCAAAACAACAAGATTTGATCCAAGAGAACCACCATAATTTAAGCTAGTGTCCTCATCAAACATAGCAGGTAGAACATTATCATCAGTAAAATGAGGAGGAGTAGAAGGAGGGAACAAGAAAGGAAAAATAATTTCATGAAATATCACATTTCTTGAGACATGAAAGCTGCATTCCTTGATATTGTAGAGCCTATAACCCTTCATACCAAAAACGTACCCCAAAAACATACAAGGAGTAGCTCTATGATTATATTTTCTTCTTCCCTGCTTTAGTGTAGATCTATAGCACAAACACCCAAAACTCTGAGTGTTGTATAGTCTGGAACTACATATGTAAGATTGGAGTAGGCACTCTATTGATTATCTCCTCAAAATCTTAGAGGCAAAGACGACTGAAAACTCAAAGCTATAGCCACATTGAGAAAGTGTTGATGCTTACGCTCTACCACATAATTATGTTCATGAGCTTCAACACAACTAAGTTGATGAATGATGCCTTTTTGAAGCTTGCAATCTACCAATTCTAACTCGTTAGCATTGTCACTCCTTATTTTTTGTTTTTTTGCTGAAAATTGAGTCTCCATCATAGTGTAAAACTATTGTATGAGAACCTGTACTTCTCATTTATGAGCCAGTAGAAAAACCCACGTCATTCTGCTGAATTTATCGCCAATTGTGAGAAAGTATTTGTGACCTGCATAAGTATGACTTTTATATGGTCCCCAAATATCACAGTGCACCAAAACAAAAGGTTTCGCCTCCCTTTTGCTAATGCTAGGGAATGGTAGTTTTTTATGTTTAGCTTGTGGACATACATTTTACATAGAGTTATCTGTTACACCTTGAGTGTTTAGAACCTTGGTCAACCATTTCAGCTTCACATCAGAAAGATGGCCTAGTTACTTCTCAAAAAAAAAGATGTCCTAGTCTTTGATGCCAAATTTCATTAGAGAATATGAAATTAGTGTCAGAAAGAGAATGACATACCATAGGATGTGTAGATGCAGTCTTTAACTGATAAAGACCTTCTCCAACAACCTTGTTAGTGGCTGTAAGCAAGACTTGACACTTGTCAATATCACATATAAATACACGGTGCTGTAACTTAGCTAGGTGTGTCGTAGAAACCAAATTAAACTTGAAATCCGGTATGATAGCTCTCCTGTCAACTTCAGGGTACTTTTCAGTTGGACATTGCCAATATGAGAAACTCGAACTCTCGTTCTATTTGGCAAGTAAACAAAAACATCAGTCACGTCAACAACTTTTGTCAAAAACTCAAATCACAATACTTGTGATCAGTTGCACTGCTGTCAATGATCCATGAGTACATATTGGAATTATCACTCCCTATAGAAGCAAAACCATAGCTAAGAACTCCTCCCATGAAATGTTGACCATACATTGAATCAGTCTTAACTTATTGATGAAGATGACTTTCCACAGAGCTAGAATGATTGCTGTGAGATGGAGACACTGAATTAGAATCACTAGAAGCTCCATGATGTGATCGCTGCATTGAAGTGTTAATGTAGTGCCTCATCTACTGAAATTGAGATTGTGTGAAAGGAAACACAGACTTGTCAGCTGAAGAATCACTCACGTTAGAAACAAAAACATTTACAGCAACATTATGAGCTTGAGGCGTGTGTTTGTTTTTTAATTGGCTGGATATCCATTCAGTTTCCAACACTTAGCCTTTATAAGTCATGTGCCTCCACAGTAATGGCAAGTGACTTTAGGTCTAGACGATCCAAGAGCAGCATTGCTACTCATGTCTTGAAAAAGAATTTATTGAAATTGCTTTCCACCATAAGAAGAATACATGATTGTAGGAGCTGTAGAAGAATGCATAGCCATTGTAGGCAAGGAACATGAGCCAGAACCACTAATGGAAATCTGTATTTCTTGTTGCACAATTTCAGCAAAAAACTTTAATAAGGGGAGAAGGAGGATCCGGCAACAACACTCGATCTCTCACTGAAGAGAACTGAGGACTCAAGCACATCAAAAACTACATAATGTGCTCTTGTTGCATTTTTCTATGAAGCATCCCCAAAATATTACAAGTGCTGGTATGCAAAACACCGCAAACACAATTAGGTTTGAGAGTTTAGTTATTCAATCCATCCCATAAGGACTTGAACTTAGTGAAGTGGGTAGTGACTCTCATACTACCTTGTTTCAAATTAACTACAACACTAGTTAACTAAAACACCTTAGGGAGATCTTTCTGAGAAAATATCTCAATAAGATAAAACTAAATATCCTTAGAAGTAGATAATAAATCACACTAGATCCAATTTCTTTGTTAACATATCGCAACCAAGAGAGGACCATTATGTCACACCTCTTTCACAAAGAATACAGATTAGAATTTCTGTCAGCTCACTGATAACACCAGTAACAAAGTCAAGCTTGTTCTTAGCTTCAAGAGCAACAACCATTTATCTATACAATATATTAAAGTTATCACCATTGAGCACTTGAGAAACCTAAACATACCTGGTGAATCGGAATTATGAAGAAAAAATTTCAAAGATCCATCCAACAGAGATCTAGAACCATAACCACCAGACGTCTGGGACAGAGAGAGACTGGAATCAACCGGAAGGACCATTGATGACCAGAAAAGAGAGATCTACTAGATCGGTGCTCGGAGAAAGCAACTCTAGCACAATTAGACAGCAAAAATAGAAGAATCAAGCCCTAGGTTTTGATACCATATTAAGAAAACTGAATCAATCCAGAAGTGAATTGTTGTAGAGAAAGGAAACAGAGTGAATTCTCGGCTGAAATAAGATCAAAGCTCACATGTAATGGAGAAGAAAAAAGAAAATACTCGGCTGAAATGGACCAATCAAAGTAAGACACATGGTCTAATCAAGGCATAAGCAGCCGAGTAAGCATAAAACGGCATTGTCTAACTAATACTAACTAATACTCTAGTTCAATGGTAAATAAGAGAAATTACCATCTACGTAACTGATGCTTGATCCTAAGAGTTGTCGTTCCACTTGAGTTTGAAGCACTACAACAGATCCTACTTTCAGCGACCAGTTTCCTTCCGACTACCAGGATTATGGTCTTTAAAAGCAGTACACACAGTCTTTCTTATCAGTTAGTCATCTGCCCTGTCGTCTTTTATATTTTTAAAGACCAGATGTGTTTCTGTCGTGGAAAAACGACTAGTCATCCGAAATAAAAAATATTAACGACTTGCAGTTTTGTCAGGAATGGATCTAAACAGAAATTTGACCAAACTTTTGGGCGGGAAATGAAATTTTCGCTAAATTTTTGGGAGGGAAATGAAATCTCCCCAAGAATTGGAGGCAAAATCAAATCATACCAAAAAATTAATTTACCCTATCTGCTGGCGAACGAACGACTCCCCGCCATTACTCCCCCTTTCGGCCTCCACATCGAATTCACCTATCAAGAACCCTAGCTAACTCATAATCTTCCACTCAACACCACCGCCGGCTCTCTCTATCTCTCTAGCTCTCTCTCTATCTCCGCACAACCGCGGTCCTCTCGCCACCACCATCTTTCTCCCTTCCCGAATCGATCGTTCTTCATTCCGATTGGCTCAATCGGGCACCAGCTGGTTCAAATTTGAGAATGAAGTTTTGGCGCAGGAAGAGAAATTTCATGCCTCACCCTTCACAAACATCTGTCCTCAGCACTGGTCCGTCGCTCTTTATCCCTCTGTCTGAATTTGGCTTCTCAGTTTCTATTGATTATACATGCACTTTTCAATTTGGGTCTGTACGGTGACTTGAGCTCAGATCTAACAAGCTCATTTCACTTCTATGACTTAAAAGGAGCAATTTTACTTTGGTATCTATATTTTTAGGTCGGGCTCCATCTTTCATGCTTATAACTTGTATGTGCTTTAATTTTACTGTGATATCTGCAAACATTTTAACTATGGGTAAATCCTGTGTTCGGATCTGCTAGCTGAGTGTAGAATGTGGTATATATATATATATATATATATATATATATATATATATATATATATATATATATATATATATATATATATATAATGTTTCTCACATAACCAAGTGGTTGCTGTTAACTGATTGAAAAGTGTGTATTCATGGGCTGAATGCTATATCTATGCGGCAACATACAGATAGGAATGTGTGTTTTAATGTATATATAATTTGGCTAGTTGAATGTGATGTGGATGAAACTGAGGTAGCCGAAAATGTGCATGTCTCCCAATTTATGTGTACGGTATCAAGTTTTTAAGTACCCTATGTCATTTTTGCAAGTTCATAATCTGATGTGTCCAAACATTTAGTTGTGTAAGAGGCCATGATGATATGGATCTACTGAATTCACTCCTTGAAGCTGCTAGAGTGTAATATGCCAGGCAAGGCAAATTTTTTTTGCAGCCTGCTGTTGTCATCTCTTATTTGTTAATGAGTACTAATCCTATCCTCTTCATGCTCACTGAAGAGGCCGTTATGATATGGATCGTTCGAATTCACTCTGTAGCCGATACAGTGTCATGATATGCATGGCCAGGCAAAATCTTTTTGCAGCTTGTGATCATGGATGCGTTATCTGGTTATCAAGAGTACAGATCTGAGCCCATTTACGTATTTCCCTCCGTTCATTCCATGTTTGTTATTTGTTATTATCTATTTTCTCCGTTCAACCTCTCTATTTTGTCGGGTCTTGCGAATGTCATTTTGACCTGCTGATAATATTGGAAATTTAATGCAAACATCTTTGCATGAATTTCCTCCGTCCAACCTCTCTATTCTGTCGGGGCTTGCGAAGGTCATTTTGACCCGCTGATAATGTTGACAATTTAATGCAAACATTTGTGCATGAAACCCCGATCAAAGTGGCCTTCACAAGTGCCGGAATTCGGTAGCGGATGAACGGATGAATTTCCAATTAATGAATGCTAGTTTATTAATATGTCAATTTATTGCAAAGGAAATTATCAATTAATAAAAATAAGAGAAAGATATGAGATAAATTATAGAAAATAACAATACATAAAAGTCTTGACCTTGTTGCTAGGTGTACTTGTGAAGAGCATTTCGACCAGCTGATAATTAATGTTGGCAAAATGATGCAATCATAAATTTGTGTGCCTCCAAATCGGGTCAAAATGTCCTTGACAAGTACTCGTAGACTATAGAGGATGAAAGGTTAGAATTAGCAACGAATGGTTTTTGGTTCACCTCAAGTCTATGTTATGGCTTAAAGCTTCGACCGCTTGGGAAGTTATAAATGATCACATGAATGAAAATATGAAATATACTAGATATCATAAGAGGATCAATGTTGAGGTGTATTTGGAGGTGCTAAATCTCTTATGATTCTGATTTGAATGAGGTGCATTGTCTCAGAAATAATTGTTGCTTTCAAGATATTAGTGGATGTTAATTCAAGATATTGGTTGTCATGAGTACTTATTTGGGCCTCTTCATGATATTATGATGCTCTTCATGCTCACTGCTTGCTGACTGTAAGAGGCCGTGATGATATGGATCGTTCGAGTTCACTCTTTGTAGCTGATAGAGTGTGATATGAATGGCAAGGCAAAATCCTTTTGCCTCCTGTGATCACCGATCTCTTATATGGTTTTCATGAGTACATATTTGAGCCTCTTCATTCTCACTGAAGAGTCGATGATGATATGGATCCATTTAATTCACTCGTTGTAGCCCATAGAGTGTGATATGCATGGTTTGAGGCAAAATCCTTTTGCATCCTGTGATCATCGATCTCTTATCTGCTGGTTTTAATGTGTACTGATCTCAGCCCCTTTCTGTGATTTACCCGGAGTGATCAAGTTTTTCTTGTGCAGTACTGATATGAGCCAATTATTGCTTTTTATGATGTTCATTATGCGCGCTGCTCGGCTAGTGCTTGGTCACTGTAAGAAACCCTGATGATATAGATATACACATATGTAATTCACTCTATTATTGCATGTGTGTCAGTAATATTACCTGCAGCTGAACGTGAACGGAAAGTCGAGCTACTTTAAGGTAACAGAATTGTTGAAGTGCCTGTGGAATATTCAAAGTAATGGGTGAATTTGTCGATTAGAGAACAGCAGATGTGGGGGGAAAAGGCAAATGAACCAGAAGAAGCTAGATGCTGCTATCTTTGTTGTAGCTTTTGCTTATTTTCTGTTATATATGTGATATTGAATCTTTACCTGTATTCCCGAAACGTTTTCTCTGACAGATATTTGAACAATGCTAGCTATGTGTGACTACTACTTGTGTGTTATATATTAACTTATATTCATGTTCAAGGACCGTTCAACTATTTGATAATTAGGTAAAAACATAAATGTTCACATATGTCATTAATAAGATTCGAACTTGGGTCAACTTTGTGTAAAAAATATAGACTTCCACACACCAATATACAATGATTGATGAAATTGCATCAAAATATGCAATTAGTTGAGATAACTATAGAGTTCTCTTTAAAAAAAAATCCTAATAAAAATCGTGTCCTGGCAGTATTGGGGGCCTAAAGCGGCCGCCTCGGCTGCTTACTATAAAGCCGGCCTTTTTTGTTAATTATCGCTTAAATAAATTATGGTCAAACAGAAACCGAAAAGTCACCTCTAATGTGAAAGTTGGTTTAGAAGGTTTTGACAACTACGAAGCAAGTGATTGGTCAACTTTAATTTTGGTTTCCACTTAGTGAATTATATATATATATATATATATATATATATATATATATATATATATATATATATATATATATATATATATATATATATATATATAATTGGCTGAATAAAGTCAACGGTTATTGAAAATGTCAACTACAGTAAAATGTGAGCTCATAAGTCAACTCCATTGTTAATGAATGATCCTATACTTGGCTTTTTGAGGTTATACTACGTCAACTATGTAGTGAACAGATAATTTTTGGTCTCCACTTTGTAAGATTAGTAAGTTCGCACGAAGAAAGTCTACATAAATGAAAAGGTCAACTGTACAGTCAAATTAGATGATCGAGCTCATAAGTCAACTCCACAGTCAGTGCATGATGGTCTACCCTAAACCCTAAAATTGACTTTTGAGGTTATACTAAGTCAACTATGTAGTGAACATGAAACTTTTTGGTCTCCGCTTTTTCAGATTAGTAAGTTCGCACGAAGAAAGTCACCGTAAAGGAAATGGTCTACTGTAGAACCAAAGGTGATCGAGCTCATAAGTCAACTCCACAGTCAATGCATGATGGTCTACCCTAAACCCTAAACCCTATGTACTTGGCTTTTTGAGGTTATACCAAGTCAACTATGTTGTGAACATTAAACTTTTTGGTCTCCCCACTTTGTCAGATTAGTAGGTTCGCACAAAGAAAGTCAACGTAAAAGAAAATGTCAACTTTAAAGTTAAAGTTGAGCTTTGTAATTCAACTGTATAGGTTATGCATGGTATACGTACGTATATACAAATATATATGTACTTGGTAGACCCTAAACCCCTCGTACTGAGGCAAGAAGGCAACTCTAATGTGAACGGTCAACTATTAATTCTCCACCTAGTCAAACATATAGGTTTGGACAAATGTGAGTTGTAGTCAACTCCACAGTCAATGCATGGTCTATTATGCTGTAGGCCATGAGAGCATATTATCTATTCTTACCTTAATTTAGAAACGACATTTCGATTGTCTTATAACTTTATATTCCACCAACAATGTTCCTGTCTGTTTTTCACAAAAAAAATGTTCGTGTCAGTTTCTAAAGCAAAGTGAAATTAGTTTGAAACTCCGGGAAATAACTGCTATGAAGAAAATGCATTTACAGGGGAGGGAACTTGCATTACAATGAAACTTTGGGAGCAAAGTATAATTAACGAAAATATTTTTAGGGGAGGGTAATACAACTACATCCAAATATAGGGGAGGAAAATACATTGAGTCTGAATAATTTGTAAGGGATTCAGTTAAACAAAATGCCATATGGACCCATTTCTCCCCACTCATTCCTCAAACCTTATCCACAAGCCAAGAGCTCTCTGAAGCTCTTCCCGCGACCACTCACTCAGCTCCCCAGTCGATGGAACCACTGAATATCTTCGGAACGGCGGCAGCTGTTGTGCTTGAAGGTCATCGGAGTCGATATTGGCTTAGCCTCAAGGACGGCCGGCTTGGACTAACATCTCTCAAACTCTCGTATATTAGTAGTTGTTGTGTTCTTTTCTTAATTCGGGTTCAGGTCGATTCGTGCTATAGATCTGCAATTTCGTATGTAAATGCATATGTTCAGACTAGTAATGTTGTATTTGGGTGTTTGGTATGCTCTTTGGATTAGGGATATCGTTATTTCTATAGTTGGTCCGAAAAAGTTGTTCAATTTATCATTCTGTGTTGGGATGAGTGTTTGTTCTTCATGGTGACGTTGCTAATGCAGATTATTAGTTATACAATTAGAAACTAGAATAATTAGAATAATTACTAGAATAATAGGGAAAAAATACTTATTATTATATATAAAAACTTTAGATTGCTAGAGTAATTAGAATAATTACTAGAATAATGATTCAAGGACAGGAAACTAGAATAATAAACTTATTTTTATATGTAAGAACTTTAAATGGCTAACGCAGATTATTAGTTATACAATTAGTTATGACTTATGAACATTGATAAAGTCCATTTTTGGGAAAAATATTTAATACATAGGGAAGAAATAACAGCATATATGTAGTTGTCTAGGTATATTTTAGGAATAAATAACAGCTAGCATAAATAAAAAACGTCAAATAAACCCACAAATTAATACAGGGGAAAAACCACCCCTTACAACCTCAAAGCACAACGCCTTCCTCAAACCATGGGAGACAAGTTCAAAAACCATTGTTAAACATTAAATTTAAAAACATTATTATTAAAGGGATTTAACACGGAAAATGGAAGCAACGGCAGATGAGAGAAGGCAGAAGAGCTTTGTCGGCAGAGCTGTGCCCATTCTCCATCTTCACCTATGGCTCCATTAGTTCCTAGCATCTTGCACTCACGGAAGCACACATGCATTCATAACTAGTGATTAGGAGTTTCACATCTCGAAAACATAAAGATTAATGTACATATATATGTGCTAAGGCATGTGATTGAATAAATTATAGAACTACTAACTTTGGTATTCATATCAAACCTGGACTAAGGCATGGATCTCTTGCTGAGACACAACAATGACATCCACCTGCACCTCATTTGGCTCCCACAAAATCCAAAAGTCGCCACCAAATCCATATGGATCAGCCACAAAGCATCTATCAAAGACAAGAGAGGCGCAAATGCATCTGGCCCTGTCCCCAGACATTCTGGTTTCAGTTACGCAGACAATGTTTGGCCTGTGCCTGCCAACCAGAGCCATGAAGTTGCTTCTAAAATCACCAGTGCTCGCATCCTTACAATTCTAGAGAAGAAACCTCATGGGAAAGCTGGACACCCTCACTCCGTCCAGCAGCCCCCCTGTTGCACTTCTTCATTGGTCTTCCACCTTTTCTCTGATCTCCTCCTCCTCTCCCACATCCATCAAATTTCCGCCTCCGCCAAGAAGCCCCCCTTCTGTAGGATCGTATGAAGGTATTCCCCTGAGTTTCTCTGAATATTTCCCAAATACTCTAGTATCCAGGTTGCCTTGTGTCCTCCATCATTACATGCTTTGCTACTCCAATGTCGGATGAAAACTGGACGATGTAACAGAGGTTCGAGCTCAGGCTGTCATCTGCGGTCACAACCTAGTTTTTAGGAACAACGTCGCCTGCCATCCTTGCATCCTCCTCAGCGATCATCTGGTTGATTTGAACAGATGTCCAACTGAACTTCTCAAGGAGGCTCCCTTAGTCCACGATCCATGTTGTTGGGGCCTTGATGTGAGTCAAGATTGTGGCCATGTTTGTTGTGGGAGATGGTATGAGTGGGAGAGGAATGCACTAGGTATTGGTGATCACAACTTGCTCTCTTCTCACTTTAAAGGACCGACATGGTCCCCTTTTACCTGGAACATCATCCAGATTTACTTGAGGTAATGTGTTATCCCCTGACATTGACAAGCTTGGCAGAATATAAACTTTATCTAGGATGAAAGTTTCTGTCAATGGATAAAGTCTGTAGGAATATAATGGAGGAGGTGGGGGGTTACAAGAAGATGGAGAGTTAGAGATGGAGAGGTGGGGTTTCTAGTGGAGGTTAATTACTGCATTTTTTCAAGGTTTAATCCTGAAATAACTGCTGCTCCTAAATTAACTGCTATGGATTTTTTTTTGGACGCAACAATAACTGCATATTATTGCTTGTTTGTCATAAAGTACTGTCTCTTGATCTCATTTTTTATTTAATTATACTGAACTTTTGAATTAAGTAATATTTTAATTAAATTAATTCTTAATTACATTTCGATGGCTAATTTGCATTTATTTCCAACATAAAAAAACTGGAGGTGCTCTTAACACAACTTATGCATGTTTTGTGTTTGTGTGTGTGTCTGTTTGTTTGTTTGTTTGCCAAAAAAAACAACTTTTGCATATTGTGTACATGAGTTGTGTAGTCATCTGCCAGAGACTGATGTTCTCAAGGTTTAACTCTTTGGTGCATTTGTGAGAACCTACATAAAGCATATTCTGATTCCCCCCTTTATTTCCTTTATGTCCAGTCATTCTCTTCTTGATGTTGAAATTCCCTTTTGGAGGGAAAACTTGTCTTATGTGGCAACTAGTCTATAGCTTTTACTTTTTTCGTGTGGATGCATTACTTGTGACCTATGAGAATATTGTCAGACATGGACAAGGCTGTAGGCTTTGGTTTTACATACAGTTGGGAGGTTTTGGGGTTATTAGAAGATGGAGAGTAATAAGATGGAGAGGATGGTGGTTAGTGATAATAAATACTAGTTTAAAGATGTGAATTCAGAGAAATATGTGCTTCATGGTTTCAAGATTACTGCAGCTTACTAGGCATAGGTTCATGAACCACCTCATTGATTAGGGGTGCCAATGATATCTGTGCAACATGTTTAATTTGAGGTGTGCCTTGTTCACTTTACGGGATTCACTTTGATTAGTTATTTCCCCCATAATGTTGGCTAATACGGGCATGTGAAGGCTCTTCGACCCGCTCATAATGCTGGCTAATACGTTGCAAAGTTGTGTGTCTGCAAACCGGTTGGAAGTGGCCTTCACGAGTCCATGTGAGGTCGTGATGAAGTATGATATATATGGCTTAATGGATCAACTACTTCGAAAGTTACGAATGATTTATATGGTAATTATTTTGACACCCGTTTCGTAACCTGCCAGATAAAGGTTGCATTATTTTCAGCGTGCTGTGATCATCACTTATTTGCTTTTACCGAATACTGATTTGAGCATTTCTTGCTCACTGTTAGCGCTCACTGTGAGGCCGTGATGATATGGATCTATCGAATTCACTCGTTGAAGCTGTTAGAGAGTATTATGCATGGCGAGGAAACTTTTTGTTTGCAGCCTGCTATGATCATATCTTATTTGGTTTAAATGAGTACAGATCAGGGCCTCTTCATGGTCACTGAAGAGGCCGTGACGATTTTCATCTACAAAATTCACTCTCTGTAGCCGATAGAGTGTCATGGTATGCATGGCGAGCCAAATTCCTTTTTGCAGTCAGTGACCATCGATCTCTTATCTGGTTTTCATGAGTACAGATCTGAGCCTCTCTTCGTATATCCATCGGTTCATTCAATGTTCGGGTTTGTGTCTGTTATACGTATCTCTTCTTGATTGGCAAACCACACCTTTGTAATGTCGTCTCTGCTCCTAATTGCGTGTTGAGGGTCCGTTCATATCGCGTGCGAGATCCTTGTCCGAATAGATGCGTAGCCCGTCGCATATATTAGTTTTCCTAGAACTTGAGTGTGATAGTTGTTATTTTATCCGTTCAACCTATCCATTCTGGGTGGAGTTGCGAAGGTCATTTTGACCTGCCGATAATATTTGCAAAATATTAACAACACTTTGGTGCATTCAAACCGGGTCAAAATGTCCTTCGCAGCTACCCGCAGACGGTAGACAATGAACGGATGAATTACCAAAGGAATTTATTTCACTAATAAGTCAAGTAATTTCAAATGAAAGAAAACTATCCATTAAAGAAAATCGGCCATACATATATAGAAAACAATATATTACCATGAATAAGAGAAAGATAAGAAGGAAAATTACAGAAAATAGAAGTCTAGTCTGCATTGTCCTCTTTGAGTTGTTCATCTGTCGGGGCCTTGCCTGGTTCCGGCTTGTGTGAAAGCTTTGTCCCGGTAGCCCCCATGTATCTCTTTTTGATTGGGAAAATGGATTCACCGGTTTCTTCATAGAATCCGTGAGGCACAACCAACCCATAATTTTCAATCTTCATCTTCTCAATTAACTGGATTATCTATTCAATCTCTTGTATTTTCCGCCGGCTTTTCTCCATTGCAGTTTGCCGATTATTATACATCCTCACTGAAGGGGAGTCCTCGCTCCTTGAATCTTCATCCAATGAATCCGAGATGAAAATTGGAGCATTCTTATTGGACCCTGACAGCCTTGTGAAACGACTGGTGACCTCCTCCTCTTCATGAAGGTGTTTGCGAATTGGTTTCATGGTAATGGGTTTTTTGGGACGAAACTTTGATGGAGTCTTGGAGAAGTGATTTAATTTGCTATGAATATTTTGGAATGGATGTCTGAGATTAAATAGAGTTAATCAGCTGTTAGTTTTTCTTTTTTTTCCTCCTCATTAAACATGCAAGTAACTGACTAATTGATTTCCTTGTACATTAATGTTGTTCAATGAGGCAGTTCAAGGAATTCTAACAGTTACTGCACAATTTTTTTGTGAATGGTCATGATGATTAGTGGCTTATAAATTTATTATGATGTCCTTCATGCTCGCTGTTTGTTTCCATGTAGTACTGAACTGGGCATCTTCATGATTATTATAATTTACTGAATGCTAACTGTTTGCGCTCTAGTGATCCCCAATTTGTCATCACTAGCAACGATCCATGAATTTACCATTGAATTCTCGTGCCTTACCAATGCCCTGGTCGAAATTACTTCTATTTTCACTCTCACATTCATTTTCGATAATGGTTGTGCGCTGTGTGGAATTTCAGCAAAGGTAAACATTGTTTCTTTTATCTTGTTGATCCATAATTTTCACTTCAACGTAAGATGAATAAGAAAACTAAACTGTATTTCCTACCTATTGTAGGTAACATTTATAGGTTACATAAATTAATCGATAGTATGGATGAGTGGGCACTGTTTGGACTTTCACCAGAGGTAAGCATATTTTGGTGCCCCCTTTCATTTCCTTTAAGTCCACTCTCTTCTTGATGTTGATATTCCCGTTTTGACGGAAACCTTGTCTTATGATCGGCAACATAGCGTTTAGAGTAACATAGCTTTTAGAGTAACTACCTTGTCTTATGATCGCGCAACCTTGTCTTAAGTCCACTATCTTCTTGATGTTGATGATTCTCCAGTCTATTCTTGATGTTGAAATTCCCTTTTGGAGGGAAACCTTGTTTTATGATCGCCTAACATAGCTTTTAGAGTAACTACTGTCTGGATGCATTAGTTGTGACATGTGAGAAAATTAAGAGCGAGTAGAAAGAAAAACATGTGAAGTAATAGCACTAAAATCCAGCAGCTTCTTCGTGGTTATTCAATGCATCACAAGAAAGCTGGGTTGGAAGTCCAAAACCTATGGAGTTACTGTATAGTATAGTTCATCGACCATCGAATACAGCAACATATTGGGTTGGGGCATACTATGGTAGATGAACCATACACGCAGCAACCCAATAGAATTTAGACTGCCATGCCAGCTTTATCTTTGATGATTCTCCGTGCCTGGGTGGTGGTAGACGAGATTCTGAATATCTCATTGTGATGCTAGAAACAATCATAAAAAAGCTAGCTGCAACCTTCGGCTGCTTCTTTATCATTGTTCCAGCATCACATTGCTGCCGAACGGAAGTACCGTCGATCAGGAGTTGGGGTATGATAAACAGAGGTTGGCATCGTTATGTTCTGAATACCTGAAGCAACATCTTTGTGATCATTCCATGCATCACAATGCTGCATGAAGACAATCAGAACATAACAAAAACAACCTTGTGGAGATCATTGACATCGACATGCTTTCACACAAGCAAAACTCTATATAGGAAGATGAAAGGTGTAGTGAAATGTACAAGGTTGTAGTCCCTGGTTTTATATACAGTTGGGAAGCTGGGGGATTAGGAGAATACTGAGAGTTTAAAGATTGACAGGTGGGGTTTGGGGGGATTAATTGAGCTTAATAAATGCTAGTTTGAAGATGTGGTTTCATATCAAAATTACTGCTGGTTTAAAGAGAAGTGCAGGTCAGTAGGTATAGGTTAATGATGAACCTCATTGATTAGGGGTGGAAATGTTCTGAAAATAGTTTTAACATTGTTTTTTTTTCGGTATAAACGTTTGGCTTTGTGATGTCAGTGGAGTTTAAAATTGGGTCTTTAACCAGCTGGCAAATTGGTCTTTGTCATCTACTATCGGTTGACTTAGTCAGAATTTTGTTTCTTTAAGCTGATACAGAACAGTCTCTTAGTACCACTCTGTTTCTTCTCTTATAGCAAAATGATGCAATTTTGTTCTGATAATAATGACTCAAGAATGAGGCTCAATCTGCAGAGAGACGGGGATATTTTTTGGAGGGTGGTTAACTCTCTTTGCAGTTGTTTGCTTTGGAGCCGGTGATTTCTGAACTCTTTCAATCAACTGCCCTCCCATATGTGTATTGTTATGTTGCAAACAACATACATACATAGTGAGTGATATCGCTAACTTGGAACTTTCTGGCGAAGCAGACCAAAGTACAATAATACATGTGTTTTTAGAGTAACATAGCTTTAGAGTAACAAAATGATTAATAAATGCTGGTTAAAATTTTGGTTTCAGATTAATCATTGTTGGGTTTAAAGATGTGGTTGCAGAGAGATCATTAATGGTTTAGAGATTAGTGCAGTAGGTATAGGCTCATGAACCACCATATTGGTTAGGGGTAGCAACATTATAAAATTATACTAACTTTTTTTCCACTCACCTATTGCAGGTACAATTTGAATGTTATAGAACATTGATACTAGTAGTATATTAGCGCCTTATGTGATGTCCAAAAAATACCAGGCCATAAATCTCCAAAATATTTGCAGAGTATTTCGTTCAAGGACGAGTTGCGTCGCCAATAGAGGTAAATTACCATGCAATACTTTACATCATCTGGCTCATTTGAAATCGTAAACGAGACCCCTGCGTGGTGTGGGTGGAGGCTTCTGCCAGGTGGAAACTATGCATGGAACACGCACTAAAACACTCACTATATATGTTTGACACTTCCACTAATGTATGCTGCATATTGCTCGCTCGAGACTCCTGCATGGTGTGGGTGGAGACTCCTGCCTAGTGGAGACCATGCATACAATTCACACACTGCACGCAAAATATTATATGTACACTTTATGCGCTCAGAAGTTATGGAAGTTTATTAGTATAGTTGAATTGAGATGAGGGCTCCCTGAGAGTTGAAAATTGCATTTGACAATGTCACTGTTGCGCCTTCTTCCGACAGTTGTCCATAGTTATCTGTGTGAATCATATTTAAGAATGTGAATTTTGTATATCGGGTGAACAGCTAGTTAGCTGAGTTTAATTTAGCATACACCTTGTACTGCATAACATAATTCTTGTTCATACTTGTCCGAAAATTTATATGATGTTTGTGAATGTCTTCACGATTTGTGAATCAGACTCCCAACACGACGATTGTATGACCGTGTAGCTTGCAAGAACTCAAGGTGGCCTCCACCTCCTATGCACGATAAACGTTCACATCAGAGCTTCCCTACTCACAATTACGTACCTAGCTAGGGTAGATTATGCTAAGTTTGCAGTTTTGGTTAGGATGATATATAGTTTGTTAGAATTTTATGTTGTAGTTGATGTAAATGTACAAATTTTTGGTACACTGGGTTCGGTTGATATTAATAGAAATTTAATTTCTTTTCAAGAATTTAGTATTTATTTTTAAAAAAGTATTATTTTTATAGACGAACACTTCTCGACGAACAATTAGTGAGCAAAATAACTATATACGACGAGTAAAATTGTTGTTTTAAGAAATAAAGAGAAGTACTATGGTCGTCTTTCACGAAAAAATGGGCAAATAGCACAAAATTTACGAAAATGGATAATAAATAACGACGACGAGAATAATTGTCAGCATAAATTCAACGACCACCAAAGCTTGTCGAAAGAGTAGTCGGCAAAAGTTTTGTCCACGATTTTTTTTGTTCGGGAAGTCGTCGTCAAATTTTCAACGACGAAACGATTTCGTCGGAAAGGGTAGTCGGTAAAAAACTTAAATCCACCACTGTGATATGTTGTCGCCCCGTCGAAATAACGACGGAGCTATTTCGAAGCACTTTGGACAAACTTTTCTCGTCGTCTTTTTGTTTTAACGACGAAATTTCGAGTTTTAACGACGTGTTTCTCGTCGTAATAAATCGATTTTTTTGTAGTGAAGGCTAACGTATATCTGCATCCAACGGTTGAGATAGAAGTGTCTCCTTGATCAAACGGTAGATGCTAAGTTTTGTTTCATGTCATTAGTTTGGCATGAATTGCAGTTTAGTCCATCTGCAAACTCAAAACCAAATGCATTCTGCTAGGAGAAAGCAAATAATGCTATAAGCCATGATCATGGTGTGCTGAAGCAAAGTGTCTTTGGTAATTATCTCTGCCAAAAGCATAAATTAGGGAACTTCGCAAAACCAAATATCTAAAGCTTGGAAAGATCCCCCTGACTGCAACTTTATCCTAAAGGAAATTACATAGATAATAAAACCAGGATTTCTGAGTTCTGAGTCATAAAGTACGAACAAAAGCAAGACAAACGAGAAAATCCGGGCATCTCCATTCTTAGATCGATTGGCAAGCCAAGATACTAACGATAGAGTAAAAATTACACCCCAAAATACCACAGTATTTGTTTTTAACATTTATTACTCCCTAAGAGAGAGAAGAAATAGATTCATTCTTTCTGAATCATTTTCACAGCTTTCACTCAATATCAGTCTCTCCTCAGAGTCCATGCCCTTGGATATTCTAACAAGATTTCAAGTCACCATTCATTCTATAAGTCTCATAAACTGAGCTACGCGACAAACGAGCCTACTGGAGTAATGCCACCACGTATCAAGCAAAAACAGGTTAACTCGAGGCAAGGAAGAACTTTTATCATCTCACTCTTTCAAACATAAACATCAAATCTGGTTGAGGTATAGGCATGCTGTATACCTTTGCGCGATTCATCTCTCTTCGACATTCCTACCAGCTTCATCTTGACAGAAAACCATCTCTAAGAGAATCAAAACGAAAAAGAGGGGTTATATATGGTTCCTCAAAATGAACAAAATGGACAAGTAAATCAATCATATAGACACAACAAAGTGGGGGCATAAAACAAGTTCTCGTCTAAACAAGGAGAATGCGATCTACAGATTTACGTCAATATGGAAACCAAACGCGAAAATAGGAACCATCTTTGGCTCAAAACTAATGCAGTGAATGACAATTTGATAATACCAAGATCTTCCAATTTACGTCTTCTCCCCAATATTTTTTTGGTGCGACTTCTCTGTGTGCTATTTTTTTTGCATTACTTCGCCTCTATGACTGAGTGGAACAAGACTTTGCACACAAAACACCGCTTCAAAAAAATTGGGAGACCAGGAGAAAGATTGGTATCATCAGTTATGAGAGATAAATGGCACTTGCGGATGAAGGGATTCCGAAAAAAATCATCTTCGGCGTTGTTTAGAGGACTAGAATGACACAGGAACCCAAAGAGTCGGGCCCACATTCATTGTAATTCATTCAAGGGGTGATCATCAATTTCAACGGCAATATCTACCTTATGCATTCAGAGCATGCTAAATGATTGCTAAAAACAAACAAGAAGTATGAGGTCACGATTATTTTTGGTTCCTTTTGTTTGCTTGAGATGTGATTTGCTGAAACGGTGGCTGTCATCACTGGCAGAGCACCATGGTTTGGAAACGCACCTAAATCGCAGAAGTGGTTTCACAGGCATCTGTTAGAGGAAGTATGTGACAATTTATGTAGCAAAATGAGCAACATTTCTATCTTATTCTCTATTTTTTGAGTGCTCACTCTATTACATGGGGCTGGGGTTCTACAAAAGAGTTTGATGAATAACTGAAGAGAAAATTCTATTGTAAGGGTCGTGCATATGTTGAAATGACTTAACTTTTTCTATTTATCTCAGCTCTATTACTTGGGATTCTTGATAAATCGATAGCTTTAACCGGGAAATCGGAGCTGAAAAGGTCAGCCACAAGTTGCGTTAATAGTTAGTCAGTGGATCATTATTCCCTGATCTCCTCACATTCCTCAAAGGTCTCTTTGCAATTTGATTCACAGTTTTCATTCACCACATACCACACCATTCAAAAGTTGACCAGCCATGGCTTTCCAGCGAAAGCACCTCAGAAATCATAATGGTTTCGTCTATTTGTTTTCTTCATTTCTCTTAACATTTGCTAACTCTGTTATCGGTATCGAGCGATACTCGATACGTATCGTACGATACGATACATGACATCAGCATCACGTATCGTTTGTTGTATCGCTAATGAAAGTGTATCAAACTGTACCGAGCGATACACATCCGATACGATACGTTTCACGTAACTCACGATACGTTTCGCGTATCTCACGATACATTTGAGAACTGAAACTGGGCTAGATTTGTTAGAACCTATTGATGCATAACTTCATATTACATGGATTATATGAGTATTTTGTTAGATGGTCATACTACTTTTCGAGGTTTGCCTCAATCATGCTACTCAAAATACTCGATTGTCTTGAATTCTTGATAATTGATCTAATCTTTAGAAGAAAGTTCCAGATAGAAGACAAATTGTTCTATTCACATGACTCTGGTGGAATACGACTGTGTTCGTAGCGGTGACTCATTAGAGATCCCTAACTTTAGTATTCCAGTTCTATGTTCCATTTAATTGGGTGCTTTTGCCATACATAAGCAAGAACATTTGACTACTAAAACGATGCCACATAGGCATACCCTACTTATCTGACAACACACTCGATCCTTCTACTTTAATATTATTCTCACTTATGTAATGTGAACATGTTATTCATTATTGGACACGAGTCTAAAATATATTAACATCCCCTTATAATGGGACTCTATAATCTAGCTGCATATAAAAAAAAGTTAATACGTGTTGGTTTGTAGATATTTTTAAAGTTGCTTTAAGAATGGTGTGTGTATCGTTCCGAAACGCGATACGATACCATACACGATATGAAAATCCCAATATCGATACACGATACGTATCAAACTTTGACAAATATGTTTGCTATTACCTTGTAGCGATTACAGTGAGAACTTTTATCGCTCTAATGGAGCCTTGGTATAAACTATAGACATTCGGTTTTTGAAGATCTCATAACTAAGATTTAAGAAGGAGAGGTTTTACAGTACAGGTACAATAAAAAATAACTGTGAATGCGGTAGTTTTTTAGTATAATGTGGAGTTAATGTTATGCTAGTATAAGTTTAGTGTTAAATAATTAAAATGAACAAGGTAGGTACTGTGGTTATATATTCAGTCAATAAAACATTGTCGATAGGTACTTACAGATAGGAAGCTAATGGGGTTGAGAATTAGGTTTACAGTAAACTCCTAATCTCAAACCTAGAACCACACGCCACAACTACCAATTGACCGACTGCAAACAGGAATCGACGAATCAGCTATAGCGTAACCTACTTACCAAAGAATCAATCAATATTTATTTGTTGAACTAGCGTACTTAAAGATTACCAATTATTCATGTGGACTCTTTATATTTGTTAGCCACTACAGTAACATTTTTTATCCTTCTATTAGCATAAACTGTAGATTTTTGGTCTGAAAAGGGTAAAAGATTGAAGATGCACATAATCAAAAGTATCTGCAAAAGCAGTAATTTTGTGGTAATGCAAGCATGTGGTCGGTATCTTTACTATCTTAAAAGAGTGAAAAAATTTGAGTGACTCCTAAGCTCATTTATTACAAAAATGCCTCCTTACACTTTTTTATTACAAAAATGCCTTGTTTTTTTTTCAATTACAAAAATGCCTTGTTAAACCTACACTGTTCCTTTTAACGTACGATTATTGTACAAAGAGACTCCTCCACGACTCGTCCTCTTGGTGTACACAACTCTGCCAGTGCACATCGCCTTCGCAATTATCTTCGTCGCCATCGATGAGGACTAAAGGCCACTCTCTCTACATCTTGCTCCCCAATCTCCTCTCGTCTCTCAGTTGTTTTTTCTGCCTCGTATGTCAATTATGATTAGTACTCCTATTATTTGCCCTAAGCCACTGTTATTTTTGACATATATTTGAGGTCTACTGTTTCGTTTTGACTATCGTGGTGTTAGTTTTGTCTTCGATTCTTGTCTTTTTACTTTATTGTTGCAAGAGTGCAAGATTTAGAAGGAGATCTGAAGTTTCAATCTAAGGGTATCGATTTGAGTTCAATATTCATTAGAATGTTTAGGCTCTTTAGGGATTTAATTATCGGTTTCAGGTTAGTTGGTTTGGCTCACCAAGGTTTAACATATGTTGAGGATTGTGATACGATCACTATCTGTGCTGAGAGACCATATTATCAACTTCAACTTCAATGTGGATTGTTTAGTCTTTGGGCAGAGGTCCATTCAGCGGCACCAAGCTTTCTATGTGACCAAGATAAACGGTAAGGTTACCACCATGTACATCAAGCTATATATTATTCTACATTATTCAGCCCATACATGCTTTTGAATCTATTTTAAATGTGTATAGGCCGTAGGAGAAGCTAACCTGTTGTTCTATAGTACATCTCTTTAAGTAACCCTCTACTTGATATGCCAGTTTCTGTTGCAATGCACCAGAAGTGGGGATTATCGTTGATGAAAGGGTTTGGATAACACCGTAATTAACCATGTGATTTTTTTGCAAAGTCGCCTGTGACAGGGGGAATCACAAAGATTCAGATTTAGTCCTCCACCATCACTTATGCGACCAAAAGAAGTGTTGGGCTGACCCTATTGGCATCGAATAATGATGAATATCCCAATTTGGTCCATTTTCCTTTTCCCCTGTTCATTTATTGAGTAAAATCATAATAATTTATGTTTGAATTGTGCCACTGCTATGTGATGTTACATCTATGTGTTCATATATTTTAGGTTTCTATTAGCTTGAATAAATACTACAAAGATAAGGATTTTGTCCTATATGTCGGCATACAACGTTTGCTTCTTTCACGATTTTTCGCTGTTTGTTAAATTAGTTTTGGATGTTTTATTACTTTTTCAATTCATCGTGCAAGCTGATTTGATTGGCAAAAAATCTCACTCGAGATTTGTGAAGTCCAAACCACAATTTCTACATGTGGTTGATTCATAGGTTCTTACCATTAGCTTATTCTGTTTTGCTATTTTGCAAATGACAAACCTTATGGTTTCATGTTTATTCTAATCCATCGACGTTTGCTACATTCACGTTAGGTGATCTGCCACGGGTCGGAGAGAATGAATTCTCTCCCTTGGGGCCAATGTAAGTGCCAACTCCCAAGATTTCAAATTTCTTTAGATTACAAATTTCTAAATTGTTGATTACACTTTTCTTTTCCTTCTATTCTTCTTCTATTCGCCACCATATCTCAGGGAAAATCAAGGTACGTATATGTATACTTTGTTACATTCCAAGTTTCAAAGGCTTAACAACACAATTCATCACCACGGGTAAATAGTTTTCTGGTCACCTTCCTTTTATTATACAAATGAATCATTTAAATCAATAGTTAATAGGAAAACTGTAACGTAACCATTATATGGGCTTAACTATTTTGACCTTGAGCTATTGATGGCAATTAGATTTATGATTTTAATGGTTTTGGGTTACATTTCAAGGTCTGCTGCATTGCTCAATTATGCAATTTCTATCAGGTCCGGATGTCTTTATTGTCGGTTGTTAGGAAGAGCATTTTCCACCTAAACGAGCCAATTTGGTTAGAGAATAGGGTAATAGTCTGCTATGCGTCTTATAAAGAATATGCATGTTTTGTAATTGAGGTCTTGAAACCCGGCCGCTAAACATAAATACGAGAGGACTGTTTACTTTAGTTAGTTCCTTTTCTCATTTCTCGTAGTACTGAGTTGTAAACTGGTTGCTTATAGCTTGATCACATATATTTTCAAACCCTCTCGTTATATTACTTGCCCTTCTTAGAAACAATTGTTCACTACTAAAATATCATCTTTAGCAATGCAAAAATATCATTACTTTGGTGTTTTTGCAAATAGATACCGGTAACTGAAATGCCATGTCTCTTCTTTTGGTCGCAGGAATTCATTGTTTCAATAGGAGGTGTCGAAGGCTTCCTCCGTTCCCTCTCCTTCTCCCCGCTTTGACTTTTTTATCCGTAACCGGGTCACTTTGTCGCCGTGATTTAAATGGCAAAATGATGAAATTTTTTGATAATTTTTTCATGGTGTTGTAAAGTAAACAAATTCTTGCATCGTTTTACTAATCAAATCACCGGGTCAAAGTGACTCAGTGAATAGAGACAAAAGTCAAACCGGGAAAGAGAGGGAACGGAGGTAGTATAAAATAGGATTTGAAAGAATGAGTTGACAAACAAGGACCAAGGTCATTGAAATAATTTGCTGGTTAGCAGACACCCTACTCCCAACAGACTTTGTAAGAAGGATGATATGATCATGATTAACCATTGAATGTTTAGATGTATTGAACTGGTTGTAACCTTGTGGAGTTGAAAGCCAATAGAAGATGTGACAGTAACTTAATTCATAACGTAGTGGAGAACATTTTTGGTCGGAGGCCTACTTATAGATTGCTTGAAGTTCATAGCATGACTAATGACGGAGCCTTGATGCCGATGGACATCGATCGTCGTTTAATGTGAATGTTCACTTGCAGTTTACTCCTAGAAGTTTGTACAAGTACCTACAAGTCAGTACAACTAACAATAAGAAGGGAACCTGGTTTCTTGAGAAATTTATCAAGAAACTAATCTGGAAGTGACATTTATAAAACCGATCAACATAAACCATATCCGAGAGCGTAAAAGAACTTATTAAATATCAGGGCACGTGAATTAAGATGTACTTGAGGGAGTGGGTTTGAGAGCTGGAAAACTACTTGGATAAGCACTTGAGCAGGAATATATTTCATTTTTTATTAAAGTTCTTTTTCATTCTATTTCGTCAGTACAACTTTTTTGTTTTTTTTTTTAATGAATTCAGTACAACTTTGTTCATGATTGCCCTATAGGGATTGATTTAGTGATTGTTCCAAAGTGCAGTTTAAAACATGGATTTTTAAGAATATTCACTGCAAAGCTCACGTTTGAAACTGCGAATACAGAATTGTGTTGTAGTTTGTCTTTGGTATTTATGGCTGAAAAGAAACACTTTTGTGTTTGAAAATATTTTTGATGCTTGTCTTGTCACTGGGTAGAAGATTGGCAAACAACCTCGGCTCATCGAGGGAGCATTTTTTAATGTCTCTAAGGGTGAGTTTGGGAATGCTTCTGCTGCCTGCACAGCTGCTTTCCGACAGCAAAAACAGTTTTAGTGTGTTTGGTAAAAATAAAATTTCTGCTTTTCCGGACAGTTTTTGCTGTCCCACAGCAGTTTTCAGGAAGCAAGGAGGGAGATGCTTTTCCAGAAAGTGCTTTTGATTAATTTATCTACAACCGATTTTGACCTTACAATTTTTTAAAATATCAATAGTTATCTTTCCAGAAATGACACGTGTCATATATTTTTGTCATTTTACCCTCTCACAGCAACTTCACAGTTGATTTTACCAAACAAAAAATTATTATCAATATTTCACAGCAGCTTCTACGCAATATTTACCAAACAACATTTTATCAAGAACTCACAGCAGCTTTCTACTGTGTTTTCACACAGCAGCTTTCTTACCACCGCCACAGCATTCCCAAACTAGCCCTAAACCTTTTAGAAGAGTCTTCTACTTTCAAAAGTGACCACTTGTTTGATTGAATTTTTTGATTGAAGAAGCTGCAATTATAAGGGCACCAGACATATCTTCCTTAATGGAGCAATGTATATGAATTTTCCAAATTGGGATAATTAAATAATGGAATCTTACTGGTAGTTTACAAATTTTTGAGCTTTTCATAATCTAAGAGTAAGCATCTCAACAATATCAAAACCTAAGTGATCAATATATATATATCAATATCTTAAAGTCAGAATCTCAACAATCCTTCAGTGAGCTCCAAAATACGCTGAGATTGTATCTTTTCAAGTCACAGACAACAGAACCGAGACCTTATAAATTCAAGTGGCCGTGAAAATGAAACTCGTGATTCTCTTTCAACTAATGAGAATGTACGCAGAATAGTATTCCCTTAGTAGACGATGTTAATTTAGGTTTTGAACAAATTGGTATAGTCGTTTCTGGTAATAAACTTGAAGTTTATAGTTCTCGGACGACTATTAAGTTGAAAGTATCAAAAAATTAAAACACATAGAGTTGTCATATATTATTCTAAGCAAGACCTGCAAAACACACGGTCTAAGTAAGAAGCCAGAGAGATTGTAGGATTCAAAAATATAAAAGTTGTAAAATGATGTGTATTATGTGTTTTAACTCATTGTCAGGGAGTAGTTTCCAATTAAAACCGGTCTTCTTAAGAGTGTCCAAGTTGGTAAGCAGAGGATGAAGATTTTCTTTTTGGTAGCACGGCGCTATGAAGTACATGAGATTACATGATACATATCTCAAATGTCAAGGATTATTATATGAGCAATCAAATAAATCGTTCAAGAACTTTGAAGGGATGGTCATGGTATATGGTTTCAAACTTTCAAAATCATATGCATATAAAAGACATGATTTTATGCATTTTCATTAAATTTAGTTATCAGACTCTAAAAAATTAAACACTAACAGCTTTACAATACCTAATAAAGAAGACAACTCCAATAATACTAGGTGCAGAAATCTTTCTCAACCTAGCTATTCCTGCATTATAAAGTAAACTGGATAGTGTTTCTCTCTTCATATGTGTCAGTGTAAAAAAAAAACTATATCAAGTCCCCTATAGTGTTCCCAGTAATGCTAGGTGTTTCTGTCTTCCTATGTAATGTGACTATTATAGAAGTGTGGATGTGTTGGGTTCTTTACAAGGATGCAAGAATGGGTTTGAATTTACCTCTTTTCTTCTTTGCAAGTCCTCTACAAAACTTCATTCACGATTTATGTCAGGAATGTTTCCAAGCAAAAGATGTATATTGAAGAGAAATATTATGTTTTTTTTCTCCACTACTATTGTTAAATATAAATTAACTGCACGTGCAAAGCACGTACTCCTTACTAGTTTAATTAAAACCACAAAGGCTAGGTACTTGCATATAGGAATCTCTTCATAATGTAGATTTTGTGTGTCAAGAGAAAATTTCATAATGTAGTCTAGCAGAACAAACTTTCCAATGCTATTAGTGAGTTTTCTCAACACTACGAATTCCCAATACGAAGATCCCATTTACTTCGATATGGCAAGAAGGAAACCAGATGGTCGAATAGAAATTGCGACTAAAGGCTAACGCAATGAAGACGATTATAAAAAAGAAATACTAAAACCATTAAATTTACTTCTTCTTCTCAATCTTGATTGGGATCCCATCCTTGTTCTCCTCTCTATGGAGCTCCCTTCCCATTACTTTCAACTACCACATTGAGTGGAACAAGGCTTTGTACACAAAACTCTGCTAAATAATTTGGTGGAAGACCACGGATGTTAACTTTGCGAACTGCCTTATGTTTAAGATCGTACCAAATAAGGTCACTGTGATCTTGGAGCAAAAGAATCTCGGTACCACCCTTTGAAAAGGCTATAGGAATCACAAAGTAAAATGTATATCCAAGTGGAGGAATCGAAAGCAGTTTAGTCCACGACTCTTTGACTCCATAATCCTTCATTATCCAAACATTACAAGGGCCTTAACTATATGCAAAAGATATGCATAGACACCCTTCCAACCATGCCAACTCCATAAGGAAGCCAACTGACTCCTTATGATCGAGACTAGGCATGGGAACTATCCGGTATTCCTCAGTAGCAAGATCGAATGCAACAATGAGACGATCACGATCATCATCGTCGTCATCATCAAAATCATCGTCTTTTGTTTGAGATGCAATCCAGTGCAAAGCACCACTGGCCAACAACATACCATTGCATCCGCCAAAATTGAGATAATGAGGGAAATATGTAATAGTCTTTCTCCATGAGTTGGTCTTCAAACTGAAAACCTGAACATCAGTCTGAAGTGTGGCACCATCGTCACCATGAAACCGAATAATTTTCAGGACTTTGTAATCATTGTGGGCGGAATCAAACCCTATACCAGAGTAGCTGTGTGTGGGGTTTGAATGACAGCAGTAATGGGTGGTGGTAACATTTGATAGATTCGGGTGGATGGATTCCAAACAGCAAGGTTGTCTCTCCTACTCCTACGTAAGAGGACAAGACCATCACATGAAAACGCAACCAGGGGGATCAGGTGGGCAAATTGGTCGGGTTTCTTCAAAAACGGGTGATGATCGATTTTGACGGCGACATCAAGTGAATGCATGTTAACTGAATATAATTCTCCATCCCTACTATTACTAAGTATGAGTTGCCGATTGGTTCTGTTGTCGATGGATCGTTTGAGATGCAATTTAATGAAATGAGGACTGTCAATCAGAGCACACCACGGTTTGGAAACGCACCTGAAACGAAGAATTGGTTCGACGGGCAAACGTGAGAGAATGTCAGCGATGATGTCGGTCGGAAAGTGAACCATCGTCACTGATATACTCTCACATTTGCCTGTCGAACCAATTCTCCGTTTCAGGTGCGTTTCCAAACCGTGGTGTGCTCTAATCGACGGTCCCCATTTCATTATACTGCATCTCAAACGATCCCTCGACACAAGAACCAATCGTCAACTCATACTTAGTACTAGTAAGGATGGAGAATTATATTCAGTTAACATGCATCCCTTGATGTCGCCGTCAAAATCGATCATCACCCCTTTTTCAAAAAACCCGGCGAATAATTCTTCCTCCCCCAGGTTGAGGGTTCATGTGATGGTCCTGTCCTCTTACGTAGCAGGAGAGACAACCTTGCTGTTTGAAATCCATCCAACCGAATCTACCATATATTACCCTAGACGACACGAACTCGTACGGTATAGGGTTTGATTCAGTCCATAATGATTACAAGGTGCTCAGCATTATTCGTTTTCATGGTGAATAAGGTGCCACATTTCGCACTCAAGTTCTGGTTTACAGTTTAAAGACCAACTCTTGGAGAAAGATTATAGCTGATTTCCCTTATTACCTCTATTACGACGGATGCAATGGTATGTTGGCTAGTGGTGCTTTGCACTGGGGAACTGCATCTGAAACAGATGATGATGATGATGATGATACAGAAGATGATGATGATGATGTTGTTGATGATGATGATGATGATGACGATGATTTTTTCATTGTTGCATTCAATCTTTCTATTGAGGAATACGGGATACTGCTCATCCGAGAATATCGATCATAAGGAGTCAGTCGTTTTCCATGTAGACTTGGCATCGTTTGATGGATGTCTGTGCAAATTGAGCGGCTATGCGGATGACCTTGTAGTGTGTGGATTATGGAGGATTATGGAGTCAAAGAGTCATGGAGTAAACTTCTTTCGCATCCTCCACCAATTGACTTTGCTGTAGCCTTTATCAGGGATGGTACCAAGATTCTATTTCAAGATAGGTCTTAAACATAAGCTAGTTCAGAAAGTTAACATCCGTGGTTTTCCGCCAAATTATTCCGTAGAGTTTTTGGTGCAAAGCCTTGTTCCACTCAATGTGGTAGTCGAAAGTAATCGGAAGGAACTCCACAGAGAAGAGAACAAGGATGGGAATGTTGGGGAATTATCCGTCAACCCGATTCCCGCCGCAACGGAAGCAAAAACAATGCCACACGATCACAAACTACACACACGCCATATAGGGAGAAGAAAAACGACACACAAGAATTTAACGTGGTTCAGCAAAACTGCCTACATCTACGGGAGGAGGAGAATTTCACTATAATAATGAGGGAATACATCGTAAGGGAGAGACTGCTCAATCCGCGGACCACGTCAACGCGGTACTCTCATCCTCATAGACCACATCTATGAAACCGTAACCTCTCACATCCGCTCAGTAATATTTCTCACCAATTCTCTCTCACGCTCCTCTCCTCAATTAGGACTTCTTGTAGAGCCGCCTATAAATAGGCCACACTGACTTGCTCTCTAAGTAATCCTAATTGTACAAATATTAGGAAATAACTCCAATTACGAATACTAGTAGATTCCATATTTCTACTAGCTTCCAAAAACAATAATTTCCTAATATTCCCAAAACTGTGGAATCAAGACAAAAACCCAACAGGGAAGGCAAACAAGATTGAGAAGAAGAGGTAAACTTAATGGTTTTATTATTTCTTTTTTAATCGTCTTCATTGCATTAGCCTTTAGTCGCAATTTCTATTCGACCATCTAGTTTGGTTCTTGCCATATTGAAGTAAATGGGGTCTTTGTATTAAAAATTTGTAATTTAGATAGAACTCACTAATAGCATTGGGAAGTTTGTTCAGCTAGACAACATCATGAAATTTTTGCTTGGCACACAAAATCTTCAGTTGGAGCAAAATTAGTATCGTGTGTAAAGATGAAGTTCAACATAGGAAAATGTGATTTGCTAACGCAACATAAAAAAAATTATCGGTGTCCTCTAGGAAGCCTTTAACTTATTGTCAACATTTATGCGGATGTTAAAAGTACATAACGTATTACTGACACTGAAACAATGTTTAGCTTTCAGCTGAGGACGTGTTTCCTTTGTTCTTTTAACCGCGGCATGCTTAACACAAGCTGTGTTAACTAAGAAAGCTTAAAACCATGTCAGGAAATGTCTGATTTATCATCCTCTATGTAAAGATAATACTTGCAAAGAAGAACTTGTTTATGTAATTTGCAGGTGTTATTTATGTACTCTGTAACACTCTAAATTACTAATTAACATTTAGGAGGGTATTATGCACTTCACTTCTCTCCGTTCCATGTACCCGTACTTGATTCATACTAATGTAACAGTCAAGATTGATATAGCTATCTATGTAGCTCACATTTATATTTAGGTTGTATGAAGAGGAGAATGCTTTTCACCCTAACAATCTGCTTAATTTGTCTCATTTTTTATGACACTAAACCTGGTTTTACTTTTTTTTCTTAGAGATGGCTTTTTGTCTGAGGAATTCATGTCTGTGCATTGGGGAAAAGTTAAAGGACTGAGATAAATAAATTGGTATAAGTACGTTGGTTCACCAAATAAATATAGATTGATTTTTCGGTTCCTTTCAGGGGTCGCTGTTTGTCAATAAACACTTGTAGTGTGTATGGCAGAGCACGGACTGCGTAGTGAGGGTGTGTTTCCTACCCAATCAAATGATTACGGGTTGGTCATATCGATCCCAAACCCAATCAAGTAGTGGACGATCCCAAACCCAATCAAGCATTTCGACTCGGACTGGTTTGGGGCGGCCGGTTTGGGCGAATTTTGCTCACCCCTAATGTGTAGTTATAGGTTTGAGATTAGGAGTTATTCTCATTTCTCGTATGCCTGATTCTCACCCTCATTAGCTTCCTATCTGTTAGTACCTAATCGATAATGTTTTTATTGATTGAATATATAACCAAAATACCTATCCTTAATGATTTATTTATTTAACACTAACTTAAACTTGTATAACATTAACTCCACATTATACTAAAAAACCTGCAGCATTCACAGTTACTTTTGATTGTACCTGTACTCTAAAACCCTCTCCTCCTTAAATCTTAGTTATGAGATCTTCAAAGACCGAATGTCTATAGCTTATACCAGGGCTCCATTCATACATTTCTTTTAAAAGAGTACAAAGAGAGGTAAAAGTTGTCACTGTAATGGCTACTAGGTAATAACAAATAGATGAAATAATTTACGGTTTCCGAGGTGCTTTCACTGCAGGAAAGCCATGGCTGGTCTACTTTCGAATAGTGTGGTATAATGATCCACTGACTATGTAGGAGAATTCTCTGCTGTAGAACCTCAACCCCATATAATAGAGTGAACACTGAACAGATAGAGAAAAATAGAGAAATATTGCTCATTCTCCTACAGAGGTTGTCACATACTTGCTCTCACATTTTCCTGTGAAACCACTTCTGCCATTGTAGGTGCGTTTGCAAACCTTGGTGCTCTCTCATTGATGAGAGTCCCATCACATCTCTAAGCAATCAAAGGAAACCAAAAACAATCGTGACCCCATACTTATTGTTTGCGTTTAGAATTCATTTAGCAGGCTCTGCATGCATACACTAGATATTGCCTTTGAAGTTGATGATCACCCCTTTGAGAGAATTACAATGAGTCAATGAATATGGGCGCGAATTTTTGGGAACCAGTGACACTCTAGTCCTCTAAAGAAGGCTGAAGATGAATCTGTTTGGAATCCCTTCATCGGCAAGTGCCATATATTTCTCATAACTGATGATACCAATCTTTCCTCTGGTCTCCCAATATTTTTGAAGCTGTGTTTTGTGTGCAAAAAGCCTTGTTCCACTTTGATGCAGGAGCAGATGACCTAGATGAAGCTGAACTGTCAAACGCGACTAATTTGGCGCTTCTCTACCATGAGATGGAAGATAAGCGCAAGGGACGGAAGAAATTGCAGCTTTTGTTGTCGCCGCATTGTTTGGACCATAACTTTGGCTACGGGTATTAGATTGACGCGAGCCACCCCAATTCGGATAGCTCTCGACGAGATGCACGAGGCCCTCGATCGAGCTATGCTCCATCGGAGTCCATATTCATCCCCAAATTCCGCTGTTTGACATGTCAAACGAGCGTTTTTAGTTATTTTTACTATTTTTTGTAACATTTCCATTGCTTATTAGGACCTCATTTTGAAACCGTTTTGGGTCAAACTTTCGCATACGTGTTTCTTTCAATAAGGCCAAACTGTTTGGTCAATTTCAGGATTTTGCCATTTTTGACATATTTTATGATTTCAGCTATACATGCCCGACTTGTGGGCAGAATTGGGCAGTTTTTTATTAATATACTTTTCTTCAAACCCTAGAGAGTTTCTCTATTGGTTTATGCCTTTCTCTTCGTTGTTTCTGCTGCATTGATCCAACGCCTTGATTAGATTCGGCGTCACACTTAGCCCAGAGAGGAGTCACACTAAAAAAAGGTCTTGGTATTTTCAAATAGTTGTTCACTGTATTAGTCTTGAGCCACAGTTGGTTCCAATTTTCCCATTTGGTTTCCATATTGACATATATGTGTAGCCCGCATTGTCCTTGTTTAGACATGAATTTGTTTTATGCCCGACTTTCTATTTACGTTGTGTCTCTATGATTGATCTTCTTATTCATTTTGAGGAACCATATATAACCTATGGTTTCGTTTTGCTTCTCTTAGAGATGGTTTTTTGTCAAGCTGAAGCTGGTCGGAAAATCGAAGAAGAAATGAACCGCGCAAAGGTATACAATATACAGCATGCCTATATCTCTCAATTAGAATTGATGTTTCTGTTTGAAAGAGTGAGATAGTAATAAAATTCCTGTCCTTGCCTGGAGGCGAAATGCTTTTGCTTGATAGATGGGTAGGTATTACTCCAGTAGTCTCATTTATGGCGTGGCTCAGTTTTGGAGACTTATGGAATCAGACGTAAGATTTCTTGTTGGAATTTCAGGGCATGCACTCTGAAGAGGGAGTGATATTGAGTCTAAGCTGTGCAAATGATTGGGAAACGTTTAATCTCTTTCTTCTCTCTTTTAGGGAATAGAAATTGTTAAAAAACCAAAATGTTATTTTGACTGTGTAATTTCTACTCTTTTGTTGGTATGTTGGCTCGCCTATTGATCTAAGAATAAAGATGGCCAGATCTTTTAGTGTACCGCTTGTCTTCGTTTTGTTCGTCCTTTTATGACACTGAAGTCGAACTCGTGGTTTTATTATCTATGAAGTTCTCATGATCTCTTCCTGGAGTCCTGCAAAGTCTGCTTCTGATGGAAGATACAGTTTCACAAATTGTGTGGGAAGTTACAAAATTACTGCCATTTGCCCATGATTTTCTTACTATTATCATTCGGAAGTTGTTGATTCAATGGTCAATATATTTTACCTTGAAGGAAATTATTAAGGATATATGGTGACTTCCAATGGAAATGAGATGATCCCAATAAACTGCATATCCCATCAGTATGTTGTACACGACAAGTAAGATTTGCATGAACGCATTTGATTAGCGGAAAGTAAATTTATAAATGTAGTCTATGCTATGTTAGATCATCTCATTTATGCTTAGATCATCTCGTTTTTAGGGAGCGCTAAAAGTAGTTGTGTCTTGAACTCAACAGCACAAAAATTTAATTGTATTTTTTTGACGCTTTCTTAACAACTGTATCCTTACTAAGATGAGACTGAGATGGAAGGGGATCGATTTACCTGCCAACTGCTGTTACTGCCCCTCTGGCATTGAAACCACTTCTTATCTTTTCCTTGATTGCAACAGGAGTCAAAGAATACTTCATTCTCCTCTGCTAAATATGCAAATAAACAACAATGGTTTACCATTAATAATCCAAACCATGGAGTTTTTCAATAATCTAAACAAGAAAAAGAGAGATCTTTTCTTGCATGTATTGTGGTTAATTTGGACTTCTAGAAATAGAAATTTTTTTTACTGTGCATAAAAGAGAGAAGAAGATCTGGTTTTGGAAGCAATCTCAGTGAAAGAAGAGTTCTCAAATACTTATCTGTGTGGGAAATCTGTTCATGCAGGAATCCAAACGCGTGACTCAAGATGGTGGGTTCCTCCCCCTCCGGGTGTTCTGAAATTGAACACTGGCGCCGCCATCTCCCATCCCAATCGTAGATCTGGAGCAGGAGCTGTCATCCGAAACTCAGAAGGAGAATTTGTGTTTGGGTGCTCATTTCACATTCCACTCACAACAAATCTAGTGGTCGTTGAAGCTATCGCACCTCGAGAAGCAACGAAGAGAGCATACGACATAGGATTTCAAAACTTCATCACGGAATTGGGCTCACAAGCCCTGATTCACAAGATCGGAATGTGAGAGAGGAAGAAGGCGGCTCAGAAGAGTAAAGACTCTTCACAGAATGTGGAGAGTTTGTCCACCGCTTGACTAATTATAAACCTAGCTTTTCTAGAAAATACGAAAATGCCATCGCGCATTTTGATTTTTTGCAATTGGGCATGAATGCAACTTATGATATGTATTTTGATATAGTATACCCATCTATTGTATTTGATGTATGGGCTATGGACAAGGCCTCTATTAATTTAGATTTTTTTTTTATTTTTTTGCAGAAAAAAATCCTAAAAAAAGTCCATGTGATAACTGAATATCATCTCCCAGATTTCGACAAGTTTCTCCTTCCGAATGATGTGATCTTCCGCTAATTTTATTTAGTAGCACTTTTCTTTAACTTGACAGTTATATTGTCAGTTATTGAGAGTTTATTTTCAAATAACAGTTTTCTTACAAAAAAATTCTGGTTTCACGTCACATTCAACTTCTTGCATCAATCTTTCTTGGTAAAATTGTGAAAGACTCTCATCCAAACCAACCAACTAGAACTTGGTCAATGACAAATCGGGGAAACTAATTTAGGCTATTCAACTTACGGACAAGGAGTATTGAGAAAATGAAGACAAGAAGAAGAAAATTGAATCAATTCAGAAGTAAACTGCTGCAGAGAAAGGAAACAGAGCTAGGGTTTTTTTTTTATCCCTCCTAGCTGACATGGAAATGGAGAAGAAAAAGAAAATAACTAACTCGTCTGAAATGGACCAATCAAACCAAAACATGTGGTCTAATCAAGTCATTAGTAGCCGAATAAGCATAAAACGACATCGTGTAACTGATACTAGTTTAGCGGAAAATAAGAGAAATTAACGGAAAATTAACTGAAGCTTGATCCAAAACGTTGCCGTTCCACTTGAGTTTGAAGGCTAATGTATATTTGCATTACGACTGAGATAGAAGCATCTCCTTGATCGAACAGTATCTGGTGAGGATGTCTGCCAGCTGGTGAGGATGTCTGCCAGCTGGCAAAAAGAAGAAACATAATGGAGAAAAGAATCTTTTTGAACCAAATTTCTAACCAAATGACAATCAACAGCAATGTGTTTGGTTTTGTCATGAAAACCAGGGTTAGCTGCCAGCTGAAGAGCTGAGCTGCTATCAGTGAACGCCACAGGAGTTTGGATGATAGAAACCCCAAAATCATGAAGAAGATACATAAACGATAAAATCTCACAAGAAACAACAGTCAAGCTCCTGTATTGACATTCATTAGAGCTCATAGAGACCACAATTTATTTCTTAGACCTTCAATGTATCAAAGAAGAACCAATGTAGATAAAATAACCACGTGTGAACTTTCTTGTATCCATGCACCCAGCCTAGTCAACATCTGTATAAGCAGTGAGACTGATGGCAGTAGAACACGGGTGACGCGATTTCTTTACGCGCTTAAACGCAAGTATACGGTCAAGTAGTATTAGGAGTATTTTACGACTCTGAGTATCGAACCCAATGGAATTTACGATTATTAGATAACTAGAAATTAATTATAAGAGATCTACGTAACCGGTAAAAAGGTGTTTGATTTTATAACGTTGTCGCCCACCACCTGTCTGGATGCATTAGTTGTGACATGTGAGAAAATTAAGAGCGAGTAGAAAGAAAAACATGTGAAGTAATAGCACTAAAATCCAGCAGCTTCTTCGTGGTTATTCAATGCATCACAAGAAAGCTGGGTTGGAAGTGCAAAACCTATGGGGTTACTGTATAGTATAGTTCATCGACCATCGAATACAGCAACATATTGGGTTGGGGCATACTATGGTAGATGAACCATACACGCAGCAACCCAATAGAATTTAGACTGCCATGCCAGCTTTATATTTGATGATTCTCCGTGCCTGGGTGGTGGTAGACGAGATTCTGAATATCTCATTGTGATGCTAGAAACAATCATAAAAAAGCTAGCTGCAACCTTCGGCTGCTTCTTTATGATTGTTCCAGCATCACATTGCTGCCGAACGGAAGTGCCGTCGATCAGGAGTTGGGGTATGATAAACAGAGGTTGGCATCATTATGTTCTGAATACCTGAAGCAACATCTTTGTGATCATTCCATGCATCACAATGCTGCATGAAGACAATCAGAACATAACAAAATCAACCTTGTGGAGATCGTTGACATCGACATGCTTTCACACAAGCAAAACTCTATATAGGAAGATGAAAGGTGTAGTGAAATGTACAAGGTTGTAGTCCCTGGTTTTATATACAGTTGGGAAGCTGGGGGATTAGGAGAATACTGAGAGTTTAAAGATTGACATGTGGGGTTTGGGGGGATTAATTGAGCTTAATAAATGCTAGTTTGAAGATGTGGTTTCATATCAAAATTACTGCTGGTTTAAAGAGAAGTGCAGGTCAGTAGGTATAGGTTAATGATGAACCTCATTGATTAGGGGTGGAAATGTTCTGAAAATAGTTTTAACATTGTTTTTTTTCGGTATAAACGTTTGGCTTTGTGATGTCAGTGGAGTTTAAAATTGGGTCTTTAACCAGCTGGCAAATTGGTCTTTGTCATCTACTATCGGTTGACTTAGTCAGAATTTTGTTTCTTTAAGCTGATACCGAACAGTCTCTTAGTACCACTCTGTTTCTTCTCTTATAGCAAAATGATGCAATTTTGTTCTGATAATAATGACTCAAGAATGAGGCTCAATCTGCAGAGAGACGGGGATATTTTTTGGAGGGTGGCTAACTCTCTTTGCAGTTGTTTGCTTTGGAGCCGGTGATTTCTGAACTCTTTCAATCAACTGCCCTCTCATATGTGTATTGTTATGTTGCAAACAACATACATACATAGTGAGTGATATCGCTAACTTGGAACTTTCTGGCGAAGCAGACCAAAGTATAATAATACATGTGTTTTTAGAGTAACATAGCTTTAGAGTAACAAATTGATTAATAAATGCTGGTTAAAATTTTGGTTTCAGATTAATCATTGTTGGGTTTAAAGATGTGGTTGCAGAGAGATCATTAATGGTTTAGAGATTAGTGCAGTAGGTATAGGCTCATGAACCACCATATTGGTTAGGGGTAGCAACATTATAAAATTATACTAACTTTTTTTCCACTCACCTATTGCAGGTACAATTTGAATGTTATAGAACATTGATACTAGTAGTATATTAGCGCCTTATGTGATGTCCAAAAAATACCAGGCCATAAATCTCCAAAATATTTGCAGAGTATTTCGTTCAAGGACGAGTTGCGTCGCCAATAGAGGTAAATTACCATGCAATACTTTACATCATCTGACTCATTTGAAATCGTAAACAAGACCCCTGCGTGGTGTGGGTGGAGGCTTCTGCCAGGTGGAAACTATGCATGGAACACGCACTAAAACACTCACTATATTTGTTTGACACTTCCACTAATGTATGCTGCATATTGCTCGCTCGAGACCCCTGCATGGTGTGGGTGGAGACTCCTGCCTGGTGGAGACCATGCATACAATTCACACACTGCACGCAAAATATTATATGTACACTTTATGCGCTCAGAAGTTATGGAAGTTTATTAGTATAGTTGAATTGAGATGAGGGCTCCCTGAGAGTTGAAAATTGCATTTGACAATGTCACTGTTGCGCCTTCTTCCGACAGTTGTCCATTGTTATCTGTGTGAATTAGATTTAAGAATGTGAATTTTGTATATCGGGTGAACAGCTAGTTAGCTGAGTTTAGTTTAGCATACACCTTCGCCTAGTTTGGCAAAAATAAATTATTAGATAGATTATTGAATGTGTGATTGAGATGATGTGTAATTGTCTCTCTCTCCTCATCTCAGCCACACATTCAATAATCTATCCAATAATCTATCTTTGCCAAACTAGGCCCTTGTACTGCATAACATAATTCTTGTTCATACTTGTCCGAAAATTTATATGATGTTTGTGAATGTCTTCACGATTTGTGAATCAGACTCCCAACACGACGATTGTATGACCGTGTAGCTTGCAAGAACTCAAGGTGGCCTCCACCTCCTATGCACGATAAACGTTCACATCAGAGCTTCCCTACTCACAACTACGTACCTAGCTAGGGTAGATTATGCTAAGTTTGCAGTTTTGGTTAGGATGATATATAGTTTGTTAGAATTTTATGTTGTAGTTGATGTAAATGTACAAATTTTTGGTACACTGGGTTCGGTTGATATTAATAGAAATTTAATTTCTTTTCAAGAATTTAGTATTTATTTTTAAAAAAGTATTATTTCTATAGACGAACACTTCTCGACGAACAATTAGTGAGCAAAATAACTATATACGACGAGTAAAATTGTTGTTTTAAGAAATAAAGAGAAGTACTATGGTCGTCTTTCACGAAAAAATGGGCAAATAGCACAAACTTTACGAAATTGGATAATAAATAACGACGACGAGAATAATTATCAGCATAAATTCAACGACCACCAAAGCTTGTCGAAAGAGTAGTCGGAAAAAGTTTTGTCCACGATTTTTTTTTGTTCGGGAAGTCGTCGTCAAATTTTCAACGACGAAACGATTTCGTCGGAAAGGGTAGTCGGTAAAAAACTTAAATCCACCACTGCGATATGTTGTCACCCCGTCGAAATAACGACGGAGCTATTTCGACGCACTTTGGACAAACTTTTCTCGTCGTCTTTTTGTTCTAACGACGAAATTTCGGGTTTTAACGACGTGTTTCTCGTCGTAATAAACCGATTTTTTTGTAGTGAAGGCTAACGTATATCTGCATCCAACGGTTGAGATAGAAGTGTCTCCTTGATCAAACGGTAGATGCTAAGTTTTGTTTCATGTCATTAGTTTGGAATGAATTGCAGTTTAGTCCATCTGCAAACTCAAAACCAAATGCATTCTGCTAGGAGAAAGCAAATAATGCTATAAGCCATGATCATGGTGTGCTGAAGCGAAGTGTCTTTCGTAATTATCTCTGCCAAAAGCATAAATTAGGGAACTTCGCAAAACCAAATATCTAAAGCTTGGAAAGATCCCCCTGACTACAACTTTATCCTAAAGGAAATTACATAGATAATAAAACCAGGATTTCTGAGTTCTGAGTCATAAAGTACGAACAAAAGCAAGACAAACGAGAAAATCCGGACATCTCCATTCTTAGATCAATTGGCAAGCCAAGATACTAACGATAGAGTAAAAATTACACCCCAAAATACCACAGTATTTGTTTTTAACATTTATTACTCCCTAAAAGAGAGAAGAAATAGATTCATTCTTTCTGAATCATTTTCACAGCTTTCACTCAATATCAGTCCCTCCTCAGAGTCCATGCCCTTGGATATTCTAACAAGATTTCAAGTCACTATTCATTCTATAAGTCTCAGAAACTGAGCCACGCGACAAACGAGCCTACTGGAGTAATGCCACCACGTATCAAGCAAAAACAGGTTAACTCGAGGCAAGGAAGAACTTTTATCATCTCACTCTTTCAAACATAAACATCAAATCTGGTTGAGGTATAGGCATGCTGTATACCTTTGCGCGATTCATCTCTCTTCGACGTTCCTACCAGCTTCAGCTTGACAGAAAACCATCTCTAAGAGAATCAAAACGAAAAAGAGGGGTTATATATGGTTCCTCAAAATGAACAAAATGGACAAGTAAATCAATCATATAGACACAACAAAGTGGGGGCATAAAACAAGTTCTCGTCTAAACAAGGAGAATGCGATCTACAGATTTACGTCAATATGGAAACCAAACGCGAAAATAGGAAACATCTTTGGCTCAAAACTAATGCAGTGAATGACAATTTGATAATACCAAGATCTTCCAATTTACGTCTTCTCCCCAATATTTTTTTGGTGCGACTTCTCTGTGTGCTATTTTTTTTGCATTACTTCGCCTCTATGACTGAGTGGAACAAGGCTTTGCACACAAAACACCGCTTCAAAAAAATTGGGAGACCAGGAGAAAGATTGGTATCATCAGTTATGAGAGATAAATGGCACTTGCGGATGAAGGGATTCCGAAAAAAATCATCTTCGGCGTTGTTTAGAGGACTAGAATGACACAGGAACCCAAAGAGTCGGGCCCACATTCATTGTAATTCATTCAAGGGTGATCATCAATTTCAACGGAAATATCTACCTTATGCATTCAGAGCATGCTAAATGATTGCTAAACACAAACAAGAAGTATGAGGTCACGATTATTTTTGGTTCCTTTTGTTTGCTTGAGATGTGATTTGCTGAAACGGTGGCTGTCATCACTGGCAGAGCACCATGGTTTGGAAACGCACCTGAATCGCAGAAGTGGTTTCACAGGCATCTGTTAGAGGAAGTATGTGACAATTTATGTAGCAATATGAGCAACATTTCTATCTTATTCTCTATTTTTTGAGTGCTCACTCTATTACATGGGGCTGGGGTTCTACAAAAGAGTTTGATGAATAACTGAAGAGAAAATTATACTGTAAGGGTCGTGCATATGGTGAAATGACTTAACTTTTTCTATTAATCTCAGCTCTATTACTTGGGATTCTTGATAAATCGATAGCTTTAACCGGGAAATCGGAGCTGAAAAGGTCAGCCACAAGTTGCGTTAATAGTTAGTCAGTGGATCATTATTCCCTGATCTCCTCACATTCCTCAAAGGTCTCTTTGCAATTTGATTCACAGTTTTCATTCACCACATACCACACCATTAAAAAGTTGACCAGCCATGGCTTTCCAGCGAAAGCACCTCAGAAATCATAATGGTTTCGTCTATTTGCTTTCTTCATTTCTCTTAACATTTGCTAACACTGTTATCGGTATCGAGCGATACTCGATACGTATCGTACGATACGATACATGACATCAGCATCACGTATCGTTTGTTGTATCGCTAATGAAAGTGTATCAAACTGTACCGAGCGATACACATCCGATACGATACGTTTCACGTAACTCACGATACGTTTCGCGTATCTCACGATACATTTGAGAACTGAAACTGGGCTAGATTTGTTAGAACCTATTGATGCATAACTTCATATTACATGGATTATATGAGTATTTTGTTAGATGGTCATACTACTTTTCGAGGTTTGCCTCAATCATGCTACTCAAAATACTCGATTGTCTTGAATTCTTGATAATTGATCTAATCTTTAGAAGAAAGTTCCAGATAGAAGACAAATTGTTCTATTCACATGACTCTGGTGGAATACGACTGTGTTCGTAGCGGTGACTCATTAGAGATCCCTAACTTTAGTATTCCAGTTCTATGTTCCATTTAATTGGGTGCTTTTGCCATACATAAGCAAGAACATTTGACTACTAAAACGATGCCACATAGGCATACCCTACTTATCTGACAACACACTCGATCCTTCTACTTTAATATTATTCTCACTTATGTAATGTGAACATGTTATTCATTATTGGACACGAGTCTAAAATATATTAACATCCCCTTATAATGGGACTCTATAATCTAGCTGCATATAAAAAAAAAGTTAATACCTGTTGGTTTGTAGATATTTTTTAAGTTGCTTTAAGAATGGTGTGTGTATCGTTCCGAAACGCGATACGATACCATACACGATACGAAAATCCCAATATCGATACACGATACGTATCAAACTTTGACAAATATGTTTGCTATTACCTTGTAGCGATTACAGTGAGAACTTTTATCGCTCTAATGGAGCCTTGGTATAAACTATAGACATTCGGTTTTTGAAGATCTCATAACTAAGATTTAAGAAGGAGAGGTTTTACAGTACAGGTACAATAAAAAATAACTGTGAATGCGGTAGTTTTTTAGTATAATGTGGAGTTAATGTTATGCTAGTATAAGTTTAGTGTTAAATAATTAAAATGAACAAGGTAGGTACTGTGGTTATATATTCAGTCAATAAAACATTGTCGATAGGTACTTACAGATAGGAAGCTAATGGGGTTGAGAATTAGGTTTACAGTAAACTCCTAATCTCAAACCTAGAACCACACGCCACAACTACCAATTGACCGACTGCAAACAGGAATCGACGAATCAGCTATAGCGTAACCTACTTACCAAAGAATCAATCAATATTTATTTGTTGAACTAGCGTACTTAAAGATTACCAATTATTCATGTCGACTCTTTATATTTGTTATCCACTACAGTAACATTTTTTATCCTTCTATTAGCATAAACTGTAGATTTTTGGTCTGAAAAGGGTAAAAGATTACAGATGCACATAATCAAAAGTATCTGCAAAAGCAGTAATTTTGTGGTAATGCAAGCATGTGGTCGGTATCTTTACTATCTTAAAAGAGTGAAAAAATTTGAGTGACTCCTAAGATCATTTATTACAAAAATACCTCCTTACACTTTTTTATTACAAAAATGCCTTGTTTTTTTTTCAATTACAAAAATGCCTTGTTAAACCTACACTGTTCCTTTTAACGTACGATTATTGTACAAAGAGATTCCTCCACGACTCGTCCTCTTGGTGTACACAACTCTGCCAGTGCACATAGCCTTCGCAATTATCTTCGTCGCCATCGATGAGGACTAAAGGTCACTCTCTCTACATCTTTCTCCCCAATCTCCTCTCGTCTCTCAGTTGTTTTTTCTGCCTCGTATGTCAATTATGATTAGTACTCCTATTATTTGCCCTAAGCCACTGTTATTTTTGAGATATATTTGAGGTCGACTGTTTCGTTTTGACTATCGTGGTGTTAGTTTTGTCTTTGATTCTTGTCTTTTTACTTTATTGTTGCAAGAGTGCAAGATTTAGAAGGAGATCTGAAGTTTCAATCTAAGGGTATCGATTTGAGTTCAATATTGATTAGAATGTTTAGGCTCTTTAGGGATTTAATTATCGGTTTCAGGTTAGTTGGTTTGGCTCACCAAGGTTTAACATATGTTGAGGATTGTGATACGATCACTATCTCTGCTGAGAGACCATATTATCAACTTCAACTTCAATGTGGATTGTTTAGTCTTTGGGCAGAGGTCCATTCAGCGGCACCAAGCTTTCTATGTGACCAAGATAAACGGTAAGGTTACCACCATGTACATCAAGCTATATATTATTCTACATTATTCAGCCCATACATGCTTTTGAATCTATTTTAAATGTGTATAGGCCGTAGGAGAAGCTAACCAGTTGTTCTATAGTACATCTCTTTAAGTAACCCTCTACTTGATATGCCAGTTTCTGTTGCAATGCACCAGAAGTGGGGATTATCGTTGATGAAAGGGTTTGGATAACACCGTAATTAACCATGTGATTTTTTTTGCAAAGTCGCCTGTGACAGGGGGAATCACAAAGATTCAGATTTAGTCCTCCACCATCACTTATGCGACCAAAAGAAGTGTTGGGCTGACCCTATTGGCATCGAATAATGATGAATATCCCAATTTGGTCCATTTTCCTTTTCCCCTGTTCATTTATTGAGTAAAATCATAATAATTTATGTTTGAATTGTGCCACTGCTATGTGATGTTACATCTATGTGTTCATATATTTTAGGTTTCTATTTGCTTGAATAAATACTACAAAGATAAGGATTTTGTCCTATATGTCGGCATACAACGTTTGCTTCTTTCACGATTTTTCGTTGTTTGTTAAATTAGTTTTGGATGTTTTATTACTTTTTCAATTCATCGTGCAAGCTGATTTGATTGGCAAAAAATCTCACTCGAGATTTGTGAAGTCCAAACCACAATTTCTACATGTGGTTGATTCATAGGTTCTTACCATTAGCTTATTCTGTTTTGCTATTTTGCAAATGACAAACCTTATGGTTTCATGTTTATTCGAATCCATCGACGTTTGCTACATTCACGTCAGGTGATCTGCCACGGGTCGGAGAGAATGAATTCTCTCCCTTGGGGCCAATGTAAGTGCCAACTCCCAAGATTTCAAATTTCTTTAGATTACAAATTTCTAAATTGTTGATTACACTTTTCTTTTCCTTCTATTCTTCTTCTATTCGCCACCATATCTCAGGGAAAATCAAGGTACGTATATGTATACTTTGTTACATTCCAAGTTTCAAAGGCTTAACAACACAATTCATCACCACGGGTAAATAATTTTCAGGTCACCTTCCTTTTATTATACAAATGAATCATTTAAATCAATAGTTAATAGGAAAACTGTAACGTAACCATTATATGGGCTTAACTATTTTGACCTTGAGCTATTGATGGCAATTAGATTTATGATTTTAATGGTTTTGGGTTACATTTCAAGGTATGCTGCATTGCTCAATTATGCAATTTCTATCAGGTCCGGATGTCTTTATTGTCGGTTGTTAGGATGAAGAGCATTTTCCACCTAAACGAGTCAATTTGGTTAGAGAATAGGGTAATAGTCTGCTATGCGTCTTAAAAAGAATATGCAAGTTTTGTAATTGAGGTCTTGAAACCCGGCCGCTAAACATAAATACGAGAGGACTGTTTACTTTAGTTAGTTCCTTTTCTCATTTCTCGTAGTACTGAGTTGTAAACTGGTTGCTTATAGCTTGATCACATATATTTTCAAACCCTCTCGTTATATTACTTGCCCTTCTTAGAAACAATTGTTCACTACTAAAATATCATCTTTAGCAATGCAAAAATATCATTACTTTGGTGTTTTTGCAAATAGATACCGGTAATCGAAATGCCATGTCTCTTCTTTTGGTCGCATGAATTCATTGTTTCAATAGGAGGTGTCGAAGGCTTCCTCCGTTCCCTCTCCTTCTCCCCGCTTTGACTTTTTTATCCGTAACCGGGTCACTTTGTCGCCGTGATTTAAATGGCAAAATGATGAAATTTTTTGATAATTTTTTCATGGTGTTGTAAAGTAAACAAATTCTTGCATCGTTTTACTAATCAAATCACCGGGTCAAAGTGACTCAGTGAATAGTGACAAAAGTCAAACCGGGAAAGAGAGGGAACGGAGGTAGTATAAAATAGGATTTGAAAGAATGAGTTGACAAACAAGGACCAAGGTCATTGAAATAATTTGCTGGTTAGCAGACACCCTACTCCCAACAGACTTTGTAAGAAGGATGATATGATCATGATTAACCATTGAATGTTTAGATGTATTGAACTGGTTGTAACCTTGTGGAGTTGAAAGCCAATAGAAGAAGTGACAGTAACTTAATTCATAACGTAGTGGAGAACATTTTTGGTCGGAGGCCTACTTATAGATTGCTTGAAGTTCATAGCATGACTAATGACGGAGCCTTGATGCCGATGGACATCGATCGTCGTTTAATGTGATGTTCACTTGCAGTTTACTCCTAGAAGTTTGTACAAGTACCTACAAGTCAGTACAACTAAAAATAAGAAGGGAACCTGGTTTCTTGAGAAATTTATCAAGAAACTAATCTGGAAGTGACATTTATAAAACCGATCAACATAAATCATGTCCGAGAGCGTAAAAGAACTTATTTCAAAGATCCATCCAACAGAGATCTAGAACCATAACCACCAGACGTCTGGGACAGAGAGAGACTGGAATCAACCGGAAGGACCATTGATGACCAGAAAAGAGAGATCTACTAGATCGGTGCTCGGAGAAAGCAACCCTAGCACAATTAGACAGCAAAAATAGAAGAATCAAGCCCTAGGTTTTGATACCATATTAAGAAAACTGAATCAATCCAGAAGTGAATTGTTGTAGAGAAAGGAAACAGAGTGAATTCTCGGCTGAAATAAGATCAAAGCTCACATGTAAATGGAGAAGAAAAAAGAAAATACTCGGCTGAAATGGACCAATCAAAGTAAGACACATGGTCTAATCAAGCCATAAGCAGCCGAGTAAGCATAAAACGGCATTGTCTAACTAATACTAACTAATACTCTAGTTTAATGGTAAATAAGAGAAATTACCATCTACGTAACTGATGCTTGATCCTAAGAGTTGTCGTTCCACTTGAGTTTGAAGCACTACAACAGATCCTACTTTCAGCGACCAGTTTCCTTCCGACTACCAGGATTATGGTCTTTAAAAGCAGTACACACAGTCTTTCTTATCAGTTAGTCATCTGCCCTGTCATCTTTTATATTTTTAAAGACCAGCTGTGTTTCTGTCGTGGGGAAACGACTAGTCATCCGAAATAAAAAATATTAACGACTTGCAGTTTTGTCGGGAATGGATCTAAACAGAAATTTGACCAAACTTTTGGGCGGGAAATGAAATTTTCGCTAAATTTTGGGGAGGGAAATGAAATCTCCCCAAGAATTGGAGGCAAAATCAAATCATACCAAAAACTTAATTTACCCTATCTGCTGGCGAACGAACGACTCCCCGCCATTACTCCCCCTTTCGGCCTCCACATCGAATTCACCTATCAAGAACCCTAGCTAACTCATAATCTTCCACTCAACACCACCGCCGGCTCTCTCTATCTCTCTAGCTCTCTCTCTATCTCCGCACAACCGCGGTCCTCTCGCCACCACCATCTTTCTCCCTTCCCGAATCGATCGTTCTTCATTCCGATTGACTCAATCGGGCACCAGTTGGTTCTAATTTGAGAATGAAGTTTTGGCGCAGGAAGAGAAATTTCATGCCTCACCCTTCACAAACATCTTTCCTCAGCACTGGTCCGTCGCTCTTTATCCCTCTGTCTGAATTTGGCTTCTCAGTTTCTATTGATTATACATGCACTTTTCAATTTGGGTCTGTACGGTGACTTGAGCTCAGATCTAACAAGCTCATTTCATTTCTATGACTTAAAAGGAGCAATTTTACTGTGGTATCTATATTTGTAGGTCGGGCTCCATCTTTCATGCTTATAACTTGTATGTGCTTTAATTTTACTGTGATATCTGCAAACATTTTAACTATGGGTAAATCCTGTGTTCGGATCTGCTAGCTGAGTGTAGAATGTGGTATATATATATATATATATATATATATATATATATATATATATATATATATATATATATAATGTTTCTCACATAACCAAGTGGTTGCTGTTAACTGATTGAAAAGTGTGTATTCATGGGCTGAATGCTATATCTATGCGGCAACATACAGATAGGAATGTGTGTTTTAATGTATATATAATTTGGCTAGTTGAATGTGATGTGGATGAAACTGAGGTAGCCGAAAATGTGCATGTCTCCCAATTTATGTGTACGGTATCAAGTTTTTAAGTACCCTATGTCATTTTTGCAAGTTCATAATCTGATGTGTCCAAACATTTAGTTGTGTAAGAGGCCATGATGATATGGATCTACTGAATTCACTCCTTGAAGCTGCTAGAGTTAAATATGCCAGGCAAGGCAAATTTTTTTTGCAGCCTGCTGTTGTCATCTCTTATTTGTTACTGAGTACTGATCCTATCCTCTTCATGCTCACTGAAGAGGCCGTTATGATATGGATCGTTCGAATTCACTCTGTAGCCGATACAGTGTCATGATATGCATGGCCAGGCAAAATCTTTTTGCAGCTTGTGATCATGGATGCGTTATCTGGTTATCAAGAGTACAGATCTGAGCCCATTTACGTATTTCCCTCCGTTCATTCCATGTTTGTTATTTGTTATTATCTATTTTCTCCGTTCAACCTCTCTATTTTGTCGGGTCTTGCGAATGTCATTTTGACCTGCTGATAATATTGGAAATTTAATGCAAACATCTTTGCATGAATTTCCTCCGTCCAACCTCTCTATTCTGTCGGGGCTTGCGAAGGTCATTTTGACCCGCTGATAATGTTGACAATTTAATGCAAACATTTGTGCATGAAACCCAGATCAAAGTGGCCTTCACAAGTGCCGGAATTCGGTAGCGGATGAACGGATGAATTTCCAATTAATGAATGCTAGTTTATTAATATGTCAGTTTATTGCAAAGGAAATTATCAATTAATAAAAATAAGAGAAAGATATGAGATAAATTATAGAAAATAACAATACATAAAAGTCTTGACCTTGTTGCTAGGTGTACTTGTGAAGAGCATTTCGACCAGCTGATAATTAATGTTGGCAAAATGATGCAATCATAAATTTGTGTGCCTCCAAATCGGGTCAAAATGTCATTCACAAGTACTCGTAGACTATAGAGGATGAAATGTTAGAATTAGCAACGAATGGTTTTTGGTTCACCTCAAGTCTATGTTATGGCTTAAAGCTTCGACCGCTTGGGAAGTTATAAATGATCACATGAATGAAAATATGAAATATACTAGATATCTTAAGAGGATCAATGTTGAGGTGTATTTGGAGGTGCTAAATCTCTTATGATTCTGATTTGAATGAGGTGCATTGTCTCAGAAATAATTGTTGCTTTCAAGATATTAGTGGATGTTAATTCAAGATATTGGTTGTCATAAGTACTTATTTGGGCCTCTTCATGATATTATGATGCTCTTCATGCTCACTGCTTGCTGACTGTAAGAGGCCGTGATGATATGGATCGTTCGAGTTCACTCTTTGTAGCCGATAGAGTGTGATATGCATGGCAAGGCAAAATCCTTTTGCCGCCTGTGATCACCGATCTCTTATATGGTTTTCATGAGTACATATTTGAGCCTCTTCATTCTCACTGAAGAGTCGATGATGATATGGATCCATTTAATTCACTCGTTGTAGCCCATAGAGTGTGATATGCATGGTTTGAGGCAAAATCCTTTTGCATCCTGTGATCATCGATCTCTTATCTGCTGGTTTTAATGTGTACTGATCTCAGCCCCTTTCTGTGATTTACCCGGAGTGATCAAGTTTTTCTTGTGCAGTACTGATATGAGCCAATTATTGCTTTTTATGATGTTCATTATGCGCGCTGCTCGGCTAGTGCTTGGTCACTGTAAGAAACCCTGATGATATGGATATACACATATGTAATTCACTCTATTATTGCATGTGTGTCAGTAATATTACCTGCAGCTGAACGTGAAAGGAAAGTCGAGCTACTTTAAGGTAACAGAATTGTTGAAGTGCCTGTGGAAATATTCAAAGTAATGGGTGAATCTGTCGATTAGAGAACAGCAGAAGTGGGGGGAAAAGGCAAAGGAACCAGAAGAAGCTAGATGCTGCTATCTTTGTTGTAGCTTTTGCTTATTTTCTGTTATATATGTGATATTGAATCTTTACCTGTATTCCCGAAACGTTTTCTCTGACAGATATTTGAACAATGCTAGCTATGTGTGACTACTACTTGTGTGTTATATATTAACTTATATTCATGTTCAAGGACCGTTCAACTATTTGATAATTAGGTAAAAACATAAATGTTCACATATGTCATTAATAAGATTCGAACTTGGGTCAACTTTGTGTAAAAAATATAGACTTCCACACACCAATATACAATGATTGATGAAATTGCATCAAAATATGCAATTAGTTGAGATAACTATAGAGTTCTCTTTAAAAAAAATCCTAATAAAAATCGTGTCCTGGCAGTATTGGGGGCCTAAAGCGGCCTCCTCGGCTGCTTACTATAAAGCCGGCCTTTTTTGTGAATTATCGCTTAAATAAATTATGGTCAAACAGAAACCGAAAAGTCACCTCTAATGTGAAAGTTGGTTTAGAAGGTTTTGACAACTACGAAGCAAGTGATTGGTCAACTTTAATTTTGGTTTCCACTTAGTGAACTATATATATATATATATATATATATATATATATATATATATATATATATATATATATATATATATATATATAATTGGATGAATAAAGTCAACGGTTATTGAAAATGTCAACTACAGTAAAATGTGAGCTCATAAGTCAACTCCATTGTTAATGAATGATCCTATACTTGGCTTTTTGAGGTTATACTACGTCAACTATGTAGTGAACAGATAATTTTTGGTCTCCACTTTGTAAGATTAGTAAGTTCGCACGAAGAAAGTCTACATAAATGAAAAGGTCAACTGTACAGTCAAATTAGATGATCGAGCTCATAAGTCAACTCCACAGTCAGTGCATGATGGTCTACCCTAAACCCTAAAATTGACTTTTGAGGTTATACTAAGTCAACTATGTAGTGAACATGCAACTTTTTGGTCTCCGCTTTTTCAGATTAGTAAGTTCGCACGAAGAAAGTCACCGTAAAGGAAATGGTCTACTGTAGAACCAAAGGTGATCGAGCTCATAAGTCAACTCCACAGTCAATGCATGATGGTCTATCCTAAACCCTAAACCCTATGTACTTGGCTTTTTGAGGTTATACCAAGTCAACTATGTTGTGAACATTAAACTTTTTGGTCTCCCCACTTTGTCAGATTAGTAGGTTCGCACAAAGAAAGTCAACGTAAAAGAAAATGTCAACTTTAAAGTTAAAGTTGAGCTTTGTAATTCAACTGTATAGGTTATGCATGGTATACGTACGTATATACAAATATATATGTACTTGGTAGACCCTAAACCCCTCGTATTGAGGCAAGAAGGCAACTCTAATGTGAACGGTCAACTATTAATTCTCCACCTAGTCAAACTCCACAGTCAATGCATGGTCTATTATGCTGTAGGCCATGAGAGCATATTATCTATTCTTACCTTAATTTAGAAACGACATTTCGATTGTCTTATAACTTTATATTCCACCAACAATGTTCCTGTCAGTTTTTCACAAAAAAAATGTTCGTGTCAGTTTCTAAAGCAAAGTGAAATTAGTTTGAAACTCCGGGAAATAACTGCTATGAAGAAAATGCATTTACAGGGGAGGGAACTTGCATTACAATGAAACTTTGGGAGCAAAGTATAATTAACGAAAATATTTTTAGGGGAGGGTAATACAACTACATCCAAATATAGGGGAGGAAAATACATTGAGTCTGAATAATTTGTAAGGGATTCAGTTAAACAAAATGCCATATGGACCCATTTCTCCCCACTCATTCCTCAAACCTTATCCACAAGCCAAGAGCTCTCTAAAGCTCTTCCCGCGACCACTCACTCAGCTCCCCAGCCGATGGAACCACTGAATATCTTCGGAACGGCGGCAGTTGTTGTGCTTGAAGGTCATCGGAGTCGATATTGGCTTAGCCTCAAGGACGGCCGGCTTGGACTAACATCTCTCAAACTCTCGTACATTAGTAGTTGTTGTGTTCTTTTCTTAATTCGTGGTTCAGGTCGATTCGTGCTATAGATCTGCAATTTCGTATGTAAATGCATATGTTCAGACTAGTAATGTTGTATTTGGGTGTTTGGTATGCTCTTTGGATTAGGGATATCGTTATTTCTATAGTTGGTCCGAAAAAGTTGTTCAATTTATCATTCTGTGTTGGGATGAGTGTTTGTTCTTCATGGTGACGTTGCTAATGCAGATTATTAGTTATACAATTAGAAACTAGAATAATTAGAATAATTACTAGAATAATAGGGAAAAAATACTTATTATTATATATAAAAACTTTAGATTGCTAGAGTAATTAGAATAATTACTAGAATAATGATTCAAGGACAGGAAACTAGAATAATAAACTTATTTTTATATGTAAGAACTTTAAATGGCTAACGCAGATTATTAGTTATACAATTAGTTATGACTTATGAACATTGATAAAGTCCATTTTTGGGAAAAATATTTAATACATAGGGAAGAAATAACAGCATATATGTAGTTGTCTAGGTATATTTTAGGAATAAATAACAGCTAGCATAAATAAAAAACGTCAAATAAAACCACAAATTAATACAGGGGAAAAACCACCCCTTACAACCTCAAAGCACAACGCCTTCCTCAAACCATGGGAGACAAGTTCAAAAACCATTGTTAAACATTAAATTTAAAAACATTATTATTAAAGGGATTTAACACGGAAAATGGAAGCAACGGCAGATGAGAGAAGGCAGAAGAGCTTTGTCGGCAGAGCTGTGCCCATTCTCCATCTTCACCTATGGCTCCATTAGTTCCTAGCATCTTGCACTCACGGAAGCACACATGCATTCATAACTAGTGATTAGAAGTTTCACATCTCGAAAACATAAAGATTAATGTACATATATATGTGCTAAGGCATGTGATTGAATAAATTATAGAACTACTAACTTTGGTGTTCATATCAAACCTGGACTAAGGCATGGATCTCTTGCTCAGACACAACAATGACATCCACCTGCACCTCATTTGGCTCCCACAAAATCCAAAAGTCGCCACCAAATCCATATGGATCAGCCACAAAGCATCTATCAAAGACAAGAGAGGCGCAAATGCATCTGGCCCTGTCCCCAGACATTCTGGTTTCAGTTACACAGACAATGTTTGGCCTGTGCCTGCCAACCAGAGCCATGAAGTTGCTTCTAAAATCACCAGTGCTCGCATCCTTACAATTCTAGAGAAGAAATCTCATGGGAAAGCTGGACACCCTCACTCCGTCCAGCAGCCCCCCTGTTGCACTTCTTCATTGGTCTTCCACCTTTTCTCTGATCTCCTCCTCCTCTCCCACATCCATCAAATTTCCGCCTCCGCCAAGAAGCCCCCCTTCTGTAGCATCGTATGAAGGTATTCCCCTGAGTTTCTCTGAATATTTCCTGAATACTCTAGTATCCAGGTTGCCTTGTGTCCTCCATCATTACATGCTTTGCTACTCCAATGTCGGATGAAAACTGGACGATGTAACAGAGGTTCGAGCTCAGGCTGTCATCTGCGGTCACAACCTAGTTTTTAGGAACAACGTCGCCTGCCATCCTTGCATCCTCCTCAGCGATCATCTGGTTGATTTGAACAGATGTCCAACTGAACTTCTCAAGGAGGCTCCCTTAGTCCACGATCCATGTTGTTGGGGCCTTGATGTGAGTCAAGATTGTGGCCATGTTTGTTGTGGGAGATGGTATGAGTGGGAGAGGAATGCACTAGGTATTGGTGATCAGAACTTGCTCTCTTCTCACTTTAAAGGACCGACATGGTCCCCTTTTACCTGGAACATCATCCAGATTTACTTGAGGTAATGTGTTGTCCCCTGACATTGACAAGCTTGGCAGAATATAAACTTTATCTAGGATGAAAGTTTCTGTCAATGGATAAAGTCTGTAGGAATATAATGGAGGAGGTGGGGGGTTACAAGAAGATGGAGAGTTAGAGATGGAGAGGTGGGGTTTCTAGTGGAGGTTAATTACTGCATTTTTTCAAGGTTTAATCATGAAATAACTGCTGCTCCTAAATTAACTGCTATGGATTTTTTTTTGGACGCAACAATAACTGCATATTATTGCTTGTTTGTCATAAATTACTGTCTCTTGATCTCATTTTTTATTTAATTATACTGAACTTTTGAATTAAGTAATATTTTAATTAAATTAATTCTTAATTACATTTCGATGGCTAATTTGCATTTATTTCCAACATAAAAAAACTGGAGGTGCTCTTAACACAACTTATGCATGTTTTGTGTTTGTGTGTGTGTCTGTTTGTTTGTTTGCCAAAAAAAACAACTTTTGCATATTGTGTACATGAGTTGTGTAGTCATCTGCCAGAGACTGATGTTCTCAAGGTTTAACTCTTTGGTGCATTTGTGAGAACCTACATAAAGCATATTCTGATTCCCCCTTTATTTCCTTTATGTCCAGTCATTCTCTTCTTGATGTTGAAATTCCCTTTTGGAGGGAAAACTTGTCTTATGTGGCAACTAGTCCATAGCTTTTACTTTTTTCGTGTGGATGCATTACTTGTGACCTATGAGAATATTGTCAGACATGGACAAGGCTGTAGGCTTTGGTTTTATATACAGTTGGGAGGTTTTGGGGTTATTAGAAGATGGAGAGTAATAAGATGGAGAGGATGGTGGTTAGTGATAATAAATATTGGTTTAAAGATGTGAATTCAGAGAAATATGTGCTTCATGGTTTCAAGATTACTGCAGCTTACTAGGCATAGGTTCATGAACCACCTCATTGATTAGGGGCCAATGATATCTGTGCAACATGTTTAATTTGAGGTGTGCCTTGTTCACTTTACGGGATTCACTTTGATTAGTTATTTCCCCCATAATGCTGGCTAATACGGGCATGTGAAGGCTCTTCGACCCGCTCATAATGCTGGCTAATACGTTGCAAAGTTGTGTGTCTGCAAACCGGTTGGAAGTGGCCTTCACGAGTCCATGTGAGGTCGTGATGAAGTATGATATATATGGCTTAATGGATCAACTACTTCGAAAGTTACGAATGATTTATATGGTAATTATTTTGACACCCGTTTCGTAACCTGCCAGATAAAGGTTGCATTATTTTCAGCGTGCTGTGATCATCACTTATTTGCTTTTACCGAATACTGATTTGAGCATTTCTTGCTCACTGTTAGCGCTCACTGTGAGGCCGTGATGATATGGATCTATCGAATTCACTCGTTGAAGCTGTTAGAGAGTATTATGCATGGCGAGGAAACTTTTTGTTTGCAGCCTGCTATGATCATATCTTATTTGGTTTAAATGAGTACAGATCAGGGCCTCTTCATGGTCACTGAAGAGGCCGTGACGATTTTCATCTACAAAATTCACTCTCTGTAGCCGATAGAGTGTCATGGTATGCATGGCGAGCCAAATTCCTTTTTGCAGTCAGTGACCATCGATCTCTTATCTGGTTTTCATGAGTACAGATATGAGCCTCTCTTCGTATATCCATCGGTTCATTCAATGTTCGGGTTTATGTCTGTTATACGTATCTCTTCTTGATTGGCAAACCACACCTTTGTAATGTCGTCTCTGCTCCTAATTGCGTGTTGAGGGGCCGTTCATATCGCGTGCGAGATCCTTGTCCGAATAGATGCGTAGCCCGTCGCATATATTAGTTTTCCTAGAACTTGAGTGTGATAGTTGTTATTTTATCCGTTCAACCTATCCATTCTGGGTGGAGTTGCGAAGGTCATTTTGACCTGCCGATAATATTTGCAAAATATTAACAACACTTTGGTGCATTCAAACCGGGTCAAAATGTCCTTCGCAGCTACCCGCAGACGGTAGACAATGAACGGATGAATTACCAAAGGAATTTATTTCACTTATAAGTCAAGTAATTTCAAATGAAAGAAAACTATCCATTAAAGAAAATCGGCCATACATATATAGAAAACAATATATTACCATGAATAAGAGAAAGATAAGAAGGAAAATTACAGAAAATAGAAGTCTAGTCTGCATTGTCCTCTTTGAGTTGTTCATCTGTCGGGGCCTTGCCTGGTTCCGGCTTGTGTGAAAGCTTTGTCCCGGTAGCCCCCATGTATCTCTTTTTGATTGGGAAAATGGATTCACCGGTTTCTTCATAGAATCCGTGAGGCACAACCAACCCATAATTTTCAATCTTCATCTTCTCAATTAACTGGATTATCTATTCAATCTCTTGTATTTTCCGCCGGCTTTTCTCCATTGCAGTTTGCCGATTCTTATACATCCTCACTGAAGGGGAGTCCTCGCTCCTTGAATCTTCATCCAATGAATCCGAGATGAAAATTGGAGCATTCTTATTGGACCCTGACAGCCTTGTGAAACGACTGGTGACCTCCTCCTCTTCATGAAGGTGTTTGCGAATTGGTTTCATGGTAATGGGTTTTTTGGGACTAAACTTTGATGGAGTCTTGGAGAAGTGATTTAATTTGCTATGAATATTTTGGAATGGATGTCTGAGATTAAATAGAGTTAATCAGCTGTTAGTTTTTCTTTTTTTTTCCTCCTCATTAAACATGCAAGTAATTGACTAATTGATTTCCTTGTACATTAATGTTGTTCAATGAGGCAGTTCAAGGAATTCTAACAGTTACTGCACAATTTTTTTGTGAATGGTCATGATGATTAGTGGCTTATAAATTTATTATGATGTCCTTCATGCTCGCTGTTTGTTTCCATGTAGTACTGAACTGGGCATCTTCATGATTATTATAATTTACTGAATGCTAACTGTTTGCGCTCTAGTGATCCCCAATTTGTCATCACTAGCAACGTTCCATGAATTTACCATTGAATTCTCGTGCCTTACCAATGCCCTGGTCGAAATTACTTCTATTTTCACTCTCACATTCATTTTCGATAATGGTTGTGCGCTGTGTGGAATTTCAGCAAAGGTAAACATTGTTTCTTTTATCTTGTTGATCCATAATTTTCACTTCAACGTAAGATGAATAAAAAAACTAAACTGTATTTCCTACCTATTGTAGGTAACATTTATAGGTTACATAAATTAATCGATAGTATGGATGAGTGGGCACTGTTTGGACTTTCGCCAGAGGTAAGCATATTTTGGTGCCCCCTTTCATTTCCTTTAAGTCCACTCTCGTCTTGATGTTGATATTCCCGTTTTGACGGAAACCTTGTCTTATGATCGGCAACATAGCGTTTAGAGTAACATAGCTTTTAGAGTAACTACCTTGTCTTATGATCGCGCAACCTTGTCTTAAGTCCACTATCTTCTTGATGTTGATGATTCTCTAGTCTATTCTTGATGTTGAAATTCCCTTTTGGAGGGAAACCTTGTTTTATGATCGCCTAACATAGCTTTTAGAGTAACTACTGTCTGGATGCATTAGTTGTGACATGTGAGAAAATTAAGAGCGAGTAGAAAGAAAAACATGTGAAGTAATAGCACTAAAATCCAGCAGCTTCTTCGTGGTTATTCAATGCATCACAAGAAAGCTGGGTTGGAAGTCCAAAACCTATGGGGTTACTATATAGTATAGTTCATCGACCATCGAATACAGCAACATATTGGGTTGGGGCATACTATGGTAGATGAACCATACACGCAGCAACCCAATAGAATTTAGACTGCCATGCCAGCTTTATCTTTGATGATTCTCCGTGCCTGGGTGGTGGTAGACGAGATTCTGAATATCTCATTGTGATGCTAGAAACAATCATAAAAAATCTAGCTGCAACCTTCGGCTGCTTCTTTATGATTGTTCCAGCATCACATTGCTGCCGAACGGAAGTACCGTCGATCAGGAGTTGGGGTATGATAAACAGAGGTTGGCATCGTTATGTTCTGAATACCTGAAGCAACATCTTTGTGATCATTCCATGCATCACAATGCTGCATGAAGACAATCAGAACATAACAAAATCAACCTTGTGGAGATCATTGACATCGACATGCTTTCACACAAGCAAAACTCTATATAGGAAGATGAAAGGTGTAGTGAAATGTACAAGGTTGTAGTCCCTGGTTTTATATACAGTTGGGAAGCTGGGGGATTAGGAGAATACTGAGAGTTTAAAGATTGACAGGTGGGGTTTGGGGGGATTAATTGAGCTTAATAAATGCTAGTTTGAAGATGTGGTTTCATATCAAAATTACTGCTGGTTTAAAGAGAAGTGCAGGTCAGTAGGTATAGGTTAATGATGAACCTCATTGATTAGGGGTGGAAATGTTCTGAAAATAGTTTTAACATTGTTTTTTTTCGGTATAAACGTTTGGCTTTGTGATGTCAGTGGAGTTTAAAATTGGGTCTATAACCAGCTGGCAAATTGGTCTTTGTCATCTACTATCGGTTGACTTAGTCAGAATTTTGTTTCTTTAAGCTGATACCGAACAGTCTCTTAGTACCACTCTGTTTCTTCTCTTATAGCAAAATGATGCAATTTTGTTCTGATAATAATGACTCAAGAATGAGGCTCAATCTGCAGAGAGACGGGGATATTTTTTGGAGGGTGGTTAACTCTCTTTGCAGTTGTTTGCTTTGGAGCCGGTGATTTCTGAACTCTTTCAATCAACTGCCCTCCCATATGTGTATTGTTATGTTGCAAACAACATACATACATAGTGAGTGATATCGCTAACTTGGAACTTTCTGGCGAAGCAGACCAAAGTATAATAATACATGTGTTTTTAGAGTAACATAGCTTTAGAGTAACAAATTGATTAATAAATGCTGGTTAAAATTTTGGTTTCAGATTAATCATTGTTGGGTTTAAAGATGTGGTTGCAGAGAGATCATTAATGGTTTAGAGATTAGTGCAGTAGGTATAGGCTCATGAACCACCATATTGGTTAGGGGTAGCAACATTATAAAATTATACTAACTTTTTTTCCACTCACCTATTGCAGGTACAATTTGAATGTTATAGAACATTGATACTAGTAGTATATTAGCGCCTTATGTGATGTCCAAAAAATACCAGGCCATAAATCTCCAAAATATTTGCAGAGTATTTCGTTCAAGGACGAGTTGCGTCGCCAATAGAGGTAAATTACCATGCAATACTTTACATCATCTGACTCATTTGAAATCGTAAACAAGACCCCTGCGTGGTGTGGGTGGAGGCTTCTGCCAGGTGGAAACTATGCATGGAACACGCACTAAAACACTCACTATATATGTTTGACACTTCCACTAATGTATGCTGCATATTGCTCGCTCGAGACCCCTGCATGGTGTGGGTGGAGACTCCTGCCTGGTGGAGACCATGCATACAATTCACACACTGCACGCAAAATATTATATGTACACTTTATGCGCACAGAAGTTATGGAAGTTTATTAGTATAGTTGAATTGAGATGAGGGCTCCCTGAGAGTTGAAAATTGCATTTGACAATGTCACTGTGGCGCCTTCTTCCGACAGTTGTCCATAGTTATCTGTGTGAATCAGATTTAAGAATGTGAATTTTGTATATCGGGTGAACAGCTAGTTAGCTGAGTTTAATTTAGCATACACCTTGTACTGCATAACATAATTCTTGTTCATACTTGTCCGAAAATTTATATGATGTTTGTGAATGTCTTCACGATTTGTGAATCAGACTCCCAACACGACGATTGTATGACCGTGTAGCTTGCAAGAACTCAAGGTGGCCTCCACCTCCTATGCACAATAAACGTTCACATCAGAGCTTCCCTACTCACAACTACGTACCTAGCTAGGGTAGATTATGCTAAGTTTGCAGTTTTGGTTTGGATGATATATAGTTTGTTAGAATTTTATGTTGTAGTTGATGTAAATGTACAAATTTTTGGTACACTGGGTTCGGTTGATATTAATAGAAATTTAATTTCTTTTCAAGAATTTAGTATTTATTTTTAAAAAAGTATTATTTTTATAGACGAACACTTCTCGAAGAACAATTAGTGAGCAAAATAACTATATACGACGAGTAAAATTGTTGTTTTAAGAAATAAAGAGAAGTACTATGGTCGTCTTTCACGAAAAAATGGGCAAATAGCACAAAATTTACGAAAATGGATCATAAATAACGACGACGAGAATAATTGTCAGCATAAATTCAACGACCACCAAAGCTTGTCGAAAGAGTAGTCGGCAAAAGTTTTGTCCACGATTTTTTTTGTTCAGGAAGTCGTCGTCAAATTTTCAACGACGAAACGATTTCGTCGGAAAGGGTAGTCGGTAAAAAAATTAAATCCACCACTGCGATATGTTGTCGCCCCGTCGAAATAACGACGGAGCTATTTCGAAGCACTTTGGACAAACTTTTCTCGTCGTCTTTTTGTTCTAACGACGAAATTTCGGGTTTTAACGACGTGTTTCTCGTCGTAATAAATCGATTTTTTTGTAGTGAAGGCTAACGTATATCTGCATCCAACGGTTGAGATAGAAGTGTCTCCTTGATCAAACGGTAGATGCTAAGTTTTGTTTCATGTCATTAGTTTGGCATGAATTGCAGTTTAGTCCATCTGCAAACTCAAAACCAAATGCATTCTGCTAGGAGAAAGCAAATAATGCTATAAGCCATGATCATGGTGTGCTGAAGCAAAGTGTCTTTGGTAATTATCTCTGCCAAAAGCATAAATTAGGGAACTTCGCAAAACCAAATATCTAAAGCTTGGAAAGATCCCCCTGACTGCAACTTTATCCTAAAGGAAATTACTTAGATAATAAAACCAGGATTTCTGAGTTCTGAGTCATAAAGTACGAACAAAAGCAAGACAAACGAGAAAATCCAGACATCTCCATTCTTAGATCGATTGGCAAGCCAAGATACTAACGATAGAGTAAAAATTACACCCCAAAATACCACAGTATTTGTTTTTAACATTTATTACTCCCTAAAAGAGAGAAGAAATAGATTCATTCTTTTTGAATCATTTTCACAGCTTTCACTCAATATCAGTCCCTCCTCAGAGTCCATGCCCTTGGATATTCTAACAAGATTTCAAGTCACCATTCATTCTATAAGTCTCAGAAACTGAGCCACGCGACAAACGAGCCTACTGGAGTAATGCCACCACGTATCAAGCAAAAACAGGTTAACTCGAGGCAAGGAAGAACTTTTATCATCTCACTCTTTCAAACATAAACATCAAATCTGGTTGAGGTATAGGCATGCTGTATACCTTTGCGCGATTCATCTCTCTTCGACATTCCTACCAGCTTCAGCTTGACAGAAAACCATCTCTAAGAGAATCAAAACGAAAAAGAGGGGTTATATATGGTTCCTCAAAATGAACAAAATGGACAAGTAAATCAATCATATAGACACAACAAAGTGGGGGCATAAAACAAGTTCTCGTCTAAACAAGGAGAATGCGATCTACAGATTTACGTCAATATTGAAACCAAACGCGAAAATAGGAACCATCTTTGGCTCAAAACTAATGCAGTGAATGACAATTTGATAATACCAAGATCTTCCAATTTACGTCTTCTCCCCAATATTTTTTTGGTGCGACTTCTCTGTGTGCTATTTTTTTTGCATTACTTCGCCTCTATGACTGAGTGGAACAAGACTTTGCACACAAAACACCGCTTCAAAAAAATTGGGAGACCAGGAGAAAGATTGGTATCATCAGTTATGAGAGATAAATGGCACTTGCGGATGAAGGGATTCCGAAAAAAATCATCTTCGGCGTTGTTTAGAGGACTAGAATGACACAGGAACCCAAAGAGTCAGGCCCACATTCATTGTAATTCATTCAAGGGGTGATCATCAATTTCAACGGCAATATCTACCTTATGCATTCAGAGCATGCTAAATGATTGCTAAACACAAACAAGAAGTATGAGGTCACGATTATTTTTGGTTCCTTTTGTTTGCTTGAGATGTGATTTGCTGAAACGGTGGCTGTCATCACTGGCAGAGCACCATGGTTTGGAAACGCACCTAAATCGCAGAAGTGGTTTCACAGGCATCTGTTAGAGGAAGTATGTGACAATTTATGTAGCAAAATGAGCAATTCTATCTTATTCTCTATTTTTTGAGTGCTCACTCTATTACATGGGGCTGGGGTTCTACAAAATAGTTTGATGAATAACTGAAGAGAAAATTCTACTGTAAGGGTCGTGCATATGGTGAAATGACTTAACTTTTTCTATTTATCTCAGCTCTATTACTTGGGATTCTTGATAAATCGATAGCTTTAACCGGGAAATCGGAGCTGAAAAGGTCAGCCACAAGTTGCGTTAATAGTTAGTCAGTGGATCATTATTCCCTGATCTCCTCACATTCCTCAAAGGTCTCTTTGCAATTTGATTCACAGTTTTCATTCACCACATACCACACCATTCAAAAGTTGACCAGCCATGGCTTTCCAGCGAAAGCACCTCAGAAATCATAATGGTTTCGTCTATTTGTTTTCTTCATTTCTCTTAACATTTGCTAACTCTGTTATCGGTATCGAGCGATACTCGATACGTATCGTACGATACGATACATGACATCAGCATCACGTATCGTTTGTTGTATCGCTAATGAAAGTGTATCAAACTGTACCGAGCGATACACATCCGATACGATACGTTTCACGTAACTCACGATACGTTTCGCGTGTCTCACGATACATTTGAGAACTGAACTGGGCTAGATTTGTTAGAACCTATTGATGCATAACTTCATATTACATGGATTATATGAGTATTTTGTTAGATGGTCATACTACTTTTCGAGGTTTGCCTCAATCATGCTACTCAAAATACTCGATTGTCTTGAATTCTTGATAATTGATCTAATCTTTAGAAGAAAGTTCCAGATAGAAGACAAATTGTTCTATTCACATGACTCTGGTGGAATACGACTGTGTTCGTAGCGGTGACTCATTAGAGATCCCTAACTTTAGTATTCCAGTTCTATGTTCCATTTAATTGGGTGCTTTTGCCATACATAAGCAAGAACATTTGACTACTAAAACGATGCCACATAGGCATACCCTACTTATCTGACAACACACTCGATCCTTCTACTTTAATATTATTCTCACTTATGTAATGTGAACATGTTATTCATTATTGGACACGAGTCTAAAATATATTAACATCCCCTTATAATGGGACTCTATAATCTAGCTGCATATAAAAAAAAGTTAATACGTGTTGGTTTGTAGATATTTTTAAAGTTGCTTTAAGAATGGTGTGTGTATCGTTCCGAAACGCGATACGATACCATACACGATACGAAAATCCCAATATCGATACACGATACGTATCAAACTTTGACAAATATGTTTGCTATTACCTTGTAGCGATTACAGTGAGAACTTTTATCGCTCTAATGGAGCCTTGGTATAAACTATAGACATTCGGTTTTTGAAGATCTCATAACTAAGATTTAAGATGGAGAGGTTTTACAGTACAGGTACAATAAAAAATAACTGTGAATGCGGTAGTTTTTTAGTATAATGTGGAGTTAATGTATGCTAGTATAAGTTTAGTGTTAAATAATTAAAATGAACAAGGTAGGTACTGTGGTTATATATTCAGTCAATAAAACATTGTCGATAGGTACTTACAGATAGGAAGCTAATGGGGTTGAGAATTAGGTTTACAGTAAACTCCTAATCTCAAACCTAGAACCACACGCCACAACTACCAATTGACCGACTGCAAACAGGAATCGACGAATCAGCTATAGCGTAACCTGCTTACCAAAGAATCAATCAATATTTATTTGTTGAACTAGCGTACTTAAAGATTACCAATTATTCATGTCGACTCTTTATATTTGTTAGCCACTACAGTAACATTTTTTATCCTTCTATTAGCATAAACTGTAGATTTTTGGTCTGAAAAGGGTAAAAGATTGAAGATGCACATAATCAAAAGTATGTGCAAAAGCAGTAATTTTGTGGTAATGCAAGCATGTGGTCGGTATCTTTACTATCTTAAAAGAGTGAAAAAATTTGAGTGACTCCTAAGATCATTTATTACAAAAATGCCTCCTTACACTTTTTTATTACAAAAATGCCTTGTTTTTTTTTCAATTACAAAAATGCCTTGTTAAACCTACACTGTTCCTTTTAACGTACGATTATTGTACAAAGAGACTCCTCCACGACTCGTCCTCTTGGTGTACACAACTCTGCCAGTGCACATCGCCTTCGCAATTATCTTCGTCGCCATCGATGAGGACTAAAGGCCACTCTCTCTACATCTTGCTCCCCAATCTCCTCTCGTCTCTCAGTTGTTTTTTCTGCCTCGTATGTCAATTATGATTAGTACTCCTATTATTTGCCCTAAGCCACTGTTATTTTTGACATATATTTGAGGTCGACTGTTTCGTTTTGACTATCGTGGTGTTAGTTTTGTCTTCGATTCTTGTCTTTTTACTTTATTGTTGCAAGAGTGCAAGATTTAGAAGGAGATCTGAAGTTTCAATCTAAGGGTATCGATTTGAGTTCAATATTGATTAGAATGTTTAGGCTCTTTAGGGATTTAATTATCGGTTTCAGGTTAGTTGGTTTGGCTCACCAAGGTTTAACATATGTTGAGGATTGTGATACGATCACTATATGTGCTGAGAGACCATATTATCAACTTCAACTTCAATGTTGATTGTTTAGTCTTTGGGCAGAGGTCCATTCAGCGGCACCAAGCTTTCTATGTGACCAAGATAAACGGTAAGGTTACCACCGTGTACATCAAGCTATATATTATTCTACATTATTCAGCCCATACATGCTTTTCAATCTATTTTAAATGTGTATAGGCCGTAGGAGAAGCTAACCAGTTGTTCTATAGTACATCTCTTTAAGTAACCCTCTACTTGATATGCCAGTTTCTGTTGCAATGCACCAGAAGTGGGGATTATCGTTGATGAAAGAGTTTGGATAACACCGTAATTAACCATGTGATTTTTTTTGCAAAGTCGCCTGTGACAGGGGGAATCACAAAGATTCAGATTTAGTCCTCCACCATCACTTATGCGACCAAAAGAAGTGTTGGGCTGACCCTATTGGCATCGAATAATGATGAATATCCCAATTTGGTCCATTTTCCTTTTCCCCTGTTCATTTATTGAGTAAAATCATAATAATTTATGTTTGAATTGTGCCACTGCTATGTGATGTTACATCTATGTGTTCATATATTTTAGGTTTCTATTTGCTTGAATAAATACTACAAAGATAAGGATTTTGTCCTATATGTCGGCATACAACGTTTGCTTCTTTCACGATTTTTCGCTGTTTGTTAAATTAGTTTTGGATGTTTTATTACTTTTTCAATTCATCGTGCAAGCTGATTTGATTGGCAAAAAATCTCACTCGAGATTTGTGAAGTCCAAACCACAATTTCTACATGTGGTTGATTCATAGGTTCTTACCATTAGCTTATTCTGTTTTGCTATTTTGCAAATGACAAACCTTATGGTTTCATGTTTATTCTAATCCATCGACGTTTGCTACATTCACGTTAGGTGATCTGCCACGGGTCGGAGAGAATGAATTCTCTCCCTTGGGGCCAATGTAAGTGCCAACTCCCAAGATTTCAAATTTCTTTAGATTACAAATTTCTAAATTGTTGATTACACTTTTCTTTTCCTTCTATTCTTCTTCTATTCGCCACCATATCTCAGGGAAAATCAAGGTACGTATATGTATACTTTGTTACATTCCAAGTTTCAAAGGCTTAACAACACAATTCATCACCACGGGTAAATAGTTTTCTGGTCACCTTCTTTTTATTATACAAATGAATCATTTAAATCAATAGTTAATAGGAAAACTGTAACGTAACCATTATATGGGCTTAACTATTTTGACCTTGAGCTATTGATGGCAATTAGATTTATGATTTTAATGGTTTTGGGTTACATTTCAAGGTCTGCTGCATTGCTCAATTATGCAATTTCTATCAGGTCCGGATGTCTTTATTGTCGGTTGTTAGGAAGAGCATTTTCCACCTAAACGAGCCAATTTGGTTAGAGAATAGGGTAATAGTCTGCTATGCGTCTTATAAAGAATATGCATGTTTTGTAATTGAGGTCTTGAAACCCGGCCGCTAAACATAAATACGAGAGGACTGTTTACTTTAGTTAGTTCCTTTTCTCATTTCTCGTAGTACTGAGTTGTAAACTGGTTGCTTATAGCTTGATCACATATATTTTCAAACCCTCTCGTTATATTACTTGCCCTTCTTAGAAACAATTGTTCACTACTAAAATATCATCTTTAGCAATGCAAAAATATCATTACTTTGGTGTTTTTGCAAATAGATACCGGTAACTGAAATGCCATGTCTCTTCTTTTGGTCGCAGGAATTCATTGTTTCAATAGGAGGTGTCGAAGGCTTCCTCCGTTCCCTCTCCTTCTCCCCGCTTTGACTTTTTTATCCGTAACTGGGTCACTTTGTCGCCGTGATTTAAATGGCAAAATGATGAAATTTTTTGATAATTTTTTCATGGTGTTGTAAAGTAAACAAATTCTTGCATCGTTTTACTAATCAAATCACCGGGTCAAAGTGACTCAGTGAATAGAGACAAAAGTCAAACCGGGAAAGAGAGGGAACGGAGGTAGTATAAAATAGGATTTGAAAGAATGAGTTGACAAACAAGGACCAAGGTCATTGAAATAATTTGCTGGTTAGCAGACACCCTACTCCCAACAGACTTTGTAAGAAGGATGATATGATCATGATTAACCATTGAATGTTTAGATGTATTGAACTGGTTGTAACCTTGTGGAGTTGAAAGCCAATAGAAGATGTGACAGTAACTTAATTCATAACGTAGTGGAGAACATTTTTGGTCAGAGGCCTACTTATAGATTGCTTGAAGTTCATAGCATGACTAATGACGGAGCCTTGATGCCGATGGACATCGATCGTCGTTTAATGTGAATGTTCACTTGCAGTTTACTCCTAGAAGTTTGTACAAGTACCTACAAGTCAGTACAACTAACAATAAGAAGGGAACCTGGTTTCTTGAGAAATTTATCAAGAAACTAATCTGGAAGTGACATTTATAAAACCGATCAACATAAACCATATCCGAGAGCGTAAAAGAACTTATTAAATATCAGGGCACGTGAATTAAGATGTACTTGAGGGAGTGGGTTTGAGAGCTGGAAAACTACTTGGATAAGCACTTGAGCAGGAATATATTTCATTTTTTATTAAAGTTCTTTTTCATTCTATTTCATCAGTACAACTTTTTTGTTGTTTTTTTTATGAATTCAGTACAACTTTGTTCATGATTGCTCTATAGGGATTGATTTAGTGATTGTTCCAAAGTGCAGTTTAAAACATGGATTTTTAAGAATATTCACTGCAAAGCTCACGTTTGAAACTGCGAATACAGAATTGTGTTGTAGTTTGTCTTTGGTATTTATGGCTGAAAAGAAACACTTTTGTGTTTGAAAATATTTTTGATGCTTGTCTTGTCACTGGGTAGAAGATTGGCAAACAACCTCGGCTCATCGAGGGAGCATTTTTTAATGTCTCTAAGGGTGAGTTTGGGAATGCTTCTGCTGCCTGCACAGCTGCTTTCCGACAGCAAAAACAGTTTTAGTGTGTTTGGTAAAAATAAAATTTCTGCTTTTCCGGACAGTTTTTGCTGTCCCACAGCAGTTTTCAGGAAGCAAGGAGGGAGATGCTTTTCCAGAAAGTGCTTTTGATTAATTTATCTACAACCGATTTTGACCTTACAATTTTTTAAAATATCAATAGTTATCTTTCCAGAAACGACACGTGTCATATATTTTTGTCATTTTACCCTCTCACAGCAACTTCACAGTTGATTTTACCAAACAAAAAATTATTATATCAATATTTCACACCAGCTTCTACGCAATATTTACCAAACAACATTTTATCAAGAACTCACAGCAGCTTTCTACTGTGTTTTCACACAGCAGCTTTCTTACCACCGCCACAGCATTCCCAAACTAGCCCTAAACCTTTTAGAAGAGTCTTCTACTTTCAAAAGTGACCACTTGTTTGATTGAATTTTTTGATTGAAGAAGCTGCAATTATAAGGGCACCAGACATATCTTCCTTAATGGAGCAATGTATATGAATTTTCCAAATTGGGATAATTAAATAATGGAATCTTACTGGTAGTTTACAAATTTTTGAGCTTTTCATAATCTAAGAGTAAGCATCTCAACAATATCAAAACCTAAGTGATCAATATATATCAATATCTTAAAGTCAGAATCTCAACAATCCTTCAGTGAGCTCCAAAATACGCTGAGATTGTATCTTTTCAAGTCACAGACAACAGAACCGAGACCTTATAAATTCAAGTGGCCGTGAAAATGAAACTCGTGATTCTCTTTCAACTAATGAGAATGTACGCAGAATAGTATTCCCTTAGTAGACGATGTTAATTTAGGTTTTGAACAAATTGGTATAGTCGTTTCTGGTAATAAACTTGAAGTTTATAGTTCTCGGACGACTATTAAGTTGAAAGTATCAAAAAATTAAAACACATAGAGTTGTCATATATTATTCTAAGCAAGACCTGCAAAACACACGGTCTAAGTAAGAAGCCAGAGAGATTGTAGGATTCAAAAATATAAAAGTTGTAAAATGATGTGTATTATGTGTTTTAACTCATTGTCAGGGAGTAGTTTCCAATTAAAACCGGTCTTCTTAAGAGTGTCCAAGTTGGTAAGCAGAGGATGAAGATTTTCGTTTTGGTACCACGGCGCTATGAAGTACATGAGATTACATGATACATATCTCAAATGTCAAGGATTATTATATGAGCAATCAAATAAATCGTTCAAGAACTTTGAAGGGATGGTCATGGTATATGGTTTCAAACTTTCAAAATCATATGCATATAAAAGACATGATTTTATGCATTTTCATTAAATTTAGTTATCAGACTCTAAAAAATTAAACACTAACAGCTTTACAATACCTAATAAAGAAGACAACTCCAATAATACTAGGTGCAGAAATCTTTCTCAACCTAGCTATTCCTGCATTATAAAGTAAACTGGATAGTGTTTCTCTCTTCATATGTGTCAGTGTAAAAAAAAAACTATATCAAGTCCCCTATAGTGTTCCCAGTAATGCTAGGTGTTTCTGTCTTCCTATGTAATGTGACTATTATAGAAGTGTGGATGTGTTGGGTTCTTTACAAGGATGCAAGAATGGGTTTGAATTTACCTCTTTTCTTCTTTGCAAGTCCTCTACAAAACTTCATTCACGATTTATGTCAGGAATGTTTCCAAGCAAAAGATGTATATTGAAGAGAAATATTATGTTTTTTTTCTCCACTACTATTGTTAAATATAAATTAACTGCACGTGCAAAGCACGTACTCCTTACTAGTTTAATTAAAACCACAAAGGCTAGGTACTTACATATAGGAATCTCTTCATAATGTAGATTTTGTGTGTCAAGAGAAAATTTCATAATGTAGTCTAGCAGAACAAACTTTCCAATGCTATTAGTGAGTTTTCTCAACACTACGAATTCCCAATACGAAGATCCCATTTACTTCGATATGGCAAGAAGGAAACCAGATGGTCGAATAGAAATTGCGACTAAAGGCTAACGCAATGAAGACGATTATAAAAAAGAAATACTAAAACCATTAAATTTACTTCTTCTTCTCAATCTTGATTGGGATCCCATCCTTGTTCTCCTCTCTATGGAGCTCCCTTCCCATTACTTTCAACTACCACATTGAGTGGAACAAGGCTTTGTACACAAAACTCTGCTAAATAATTTGGTGCAAGACCACGGATGTTAACTTTGCGAACTGCCTTATGTTTAAGATCGTACCAAATAAGGTCTCTGTGATCTTGGAGCAAAAGAATCTCGGTACCACCCTTTGAAAAGGCTATAGGAATCACAAAGTAAAATGTATATCCAAGTGGAGGAATCGAAAGCAGTTTAGTCCACGACTCTTTGACTCCATAATCCTTCATTATCCAAACATTACAAGGGCCTTAACTATATGCAAAAGATATGCATAGACAGCCTTCCAACCATGCCAACTCCATAAGGAAGCCAACTGACTCCTTATGATCGAGACTAGGCATGGGAACTATCCGGTATTCCTCAGTAGCAAGATCGAATGCAACAATGAAACGATCACGATCATCATCGTCGTCATCATCAAAATCATCGTCTTTTGTTTGAGATGCAATCCAGTGCAAAGCACCACTGGCCAACAACATACCATTGCATCCGCCCAAATTGAGATAATGAGGGAAATCTGTTATAGTCTTTCTCCATGAGTTGGTCTTCAAACTGAAAACCTGAACATCAGTCTGAAGTGTTGCACCATCGTCACCATGAAACCGAATAATTTTCAGAACTTTGTAATCATTGTGGACGGAATCAAACCCTATACCAGAGTAGCTGTGTGTGGGGTTTTAATGACAGCAGTAATGGGTGGTGGTAACATTTGATAGATTCGGGTGGATGGATTCCAAACAGCAAGGTTGTCTCTCCTACTCCTACGTAAGAGGACAAGACCATCACATGAAAACGCAACCTGGGGGATCAGGTGGGCAAATTGGTCGGGTTTCTTCAAAAACGGGTGATGATCGATTTTGACGGCGACATCAAGTGAATGCATGTTAACTGAATATAATTCTCCATCCCTACTATTACTAAGTATGAGTTGCCGATTGGTTCTGTTGTCGATGGATCGTTTGAGATGCAATTTAATGAAATGAGGACTGTCAATCAGAGCACACCACGGTTTGGAAACGCACCTGAAACGAAGAATTGGTTCGACGGGCAAACGTGAGAGAATGTCAGCGATGATGTCGGTCGGAAAGTGAACCATCGTCACTGATATACTCTCACATTTGCCTGTCGAACCAATTCTCCGTTTCAGGTGCGTTTCCAAACCGTGGTGTGCTCTAATCGACGGTCCCCATTTCATTATACTGCATCTCAAACGATCCCTCGACACAAGAACCAATCGTCAACTCATACTTAGTACTAGTAAGGATGGAGAATTATATTCAGTTAACATGCATCCCTTGATGTCGCCGTCAAAATCGATCATCACCCCTTTTTCAAAAAACCCGGCGAATAATTCTTCCTCCCCCAGGTTGAGGGTTCATGTGATGGTCCTGTCCTCTTACGTAGCAGGAGAGACAACCTTGCTGTTTGAAATCCATCCAACCGAATCTACCATATATTACCCTAGACGACACGGACTCGTACGGTATAGGGTTTGATTCAGTCCATAATGATTACAAGGTGCTCAGCATTATTCGTTTTCATGGTGAATAAGGTGCCACATTTCGCACTCAAGTTCTGGTTTACAGTTTAAAGACCAACTCTTGGAGAAAGATTATAGCTGATTTCCCTTATTACCTCTATTACGACGGATGCAATGGTATGTTGGCTAGTGGTGCTTTGCACTGGGGAACTGCATCTGAAACTGATGATGATGATGATGATACAGAAGATGATGATGATGATGTTGTTGATGATGATGATGATGATGACGATGATTTTTTCATTGTTGCATTCAATATTTCTATTGAGGAATACGGGATACTGCTCATCCGAGAATATCGATCATAAGGAGTCAGTCGTTTTCCATGTAGACTTGGCATCGTTTGATGGATGTCTGTGCAAATTGAGCGGCTATGCGGATGACCTTGTAGTGTGTGGATTATGGAGGATTATGGAGTCAAAGAGTCATGGAGTAAACTTCTTTCGCATCCTCCACCAATTGACTTTGCTGTAGCCTTTATCAGGGATGGTACCAAGATTCTATTTCAAGATAGGTCTTAAACATAAGCTAGTTCAGAAAGTTAACATCCGTGGTTTTCCGCCAAATTATTCCGTAGAGTTTTTGGTGCAAAGCCTTGTTCCACTCAATGTGGTAGTCGAAAGTAATCGGAAGGAACTCCACAGAGAAGAGAACAAGGATGGGAATGTTGGGGAATTATCCGTCAACCCGATTCCCGCCGCAACGGAAGCAAAAACAATGTCACACGATCACAGACTACACACACGCCATATAGGGAGAAGTAAAACGACACACAAGAATTTAACGTGGTTCAGCAAAACTGCCTACATCTACGGGAGGAGGAGAATTTCACTATATCAATGAGGGAATACATCGTAAGGGAGAGACTGCTCAATCCGCGGACCACGTCAACGCGGTACTCTCATCCTCATAGACCACATCTATGAAACCGTAACCTCTCACATCCGCTCAGTAATATTTCTCACCAATTCTCTCTCACGCTCCTCTCCTCAATTAGGTTTTCTTGTAGAGCCGCCTACAAATAGGCCACACTGACTTGCTCTCTAAGTAATCCAAATTGTACAAATATTAGGAAATAACTCCAATTACGAATACTAGTAGATTCCATATTTCTACTAGCTTCCAAAAACAATAATTTCCTAATATTCCCAAAACTATGGAATCAAGACAAAAACCCAACAGGGAAGGCAAACAAGATTGAGAAGAAGAGGTAAACTTAATGGTTTTAATATTTTTTTTTAATCGTCTTCATTGCATTAGCCTTTAGTCGCAATTTCTATTCGACCATCTAGTTTGGTTCTTGCCATATTGAAGTAAATGGGGTCTTTGTATTAAAAATTTGTAATTTAGATAGAACTCACTAATAGCATTGGGAAGTTTGTTCAGCTAGACAACATCATGAAATTTTTGCTTGGCACACAAAATCTTCAGTTGGAGCAAAATTAGTATCGTGTGTAAAGATGAAGTTCAACATAGGAAAATGGGATTTGCTAACGCAACATAAAAAAATTTATGGGTGTCCTCTAGGAAGCCTTTAACTTATTGTCAACATTTATGCGGATGTTAAAAGTACATAACGTATTACTGACACTGAAACAATGTTTATCTTTCAGCTGAGGACGTGTTTCCTTTGTTCTTTTAACCGCGGCATGCTTAACACAAGCTGTGTTAACTAAGAAAGCTTAAAACCATGTCAGGAAATGTCTGATTTATCATCCTCTATGTAAAGATAATACTTGCAAAGAAGGACTTGTTTATGTAATTTGCAGGTGTTATTTATGTACTCTGTAACACTCTAAATTACTAATTAACATTTAGGAGGGTATTATGCACTTCACTTCTCTCCGTTCCATGTACCCGTACTTGATTCATACTAATGTAACAGTCAAGATTGATATAGCTATCTATGTAGCTCACATTTATATTTAGGTTGTATGAAGAGGAGAATGCTTTTCACCCTAACAATCTGCTTAATTTGTCTCATTTTTTATGACACTAAACCTGGTTTTACTTTTTTTTCTTAGAGATGGCTTTTTGTCCGAGGAATTCATGTCTGTGCATTGGGGAAAAGTTAAAGGACTGAGATAAATAAATTGGTATAAGTACGTTGGTTCACCAAATAAATATAGATTGATTTTTCGGTTCCTTTCAGGGGTCGCTGTTTGTCAATAAACACTTGTAGTGTGTATGGCAGAGCACGGACTGCGTAGTGAGGGTGTGTTTCCTACCCAATCAAATGATTACGGGTTGGTCATATCGATCCCAAACCCAATCAAGTAGTGGACGATCCCTAACCCAATCAAGCATTTCGACTAGGACTGGTTTGGGGCGGCCGGTTCGGGTGAATTTTGCTCACCCCTAATGTGTAGTTATAGGTTTGAGATTAGGAGTTATTCTCATTTCTCGTATGCCTGATTCTCAGCCTCATTAGCTTCCTATCTGTTAGTACCTAATCGATAATGTTTTTATTGATTGAATATATAACCAAAATACCTATCCTTAATGATTTATTTATTTAACACTAACTTAAACTTGTATAACATTAACTCCACATTATACTAAAAAACCTGCAGCATTCACAGTTACTTTTGATTGTACCTGTACTCTAAAACCCTCTCCTCCTTAAATCTTAGTTAGGAGATCTTCAAAGACCGAATGTCTATAGCTTATACCAGGGCTCCATTCATACATTTCTTTTAAAAGAGTACAAAGAGAGGTAAAAGTTGTCACTGTAATGGCTACTAGGTAATAACAAATAGATGAAATAATTTACGGTTTCCGAGGTGCTTTCACTGCAGGAAAGCCATGGCTGGTCTACTTTCGAATAGTGTGGTATAATGATCCACTGACTATGTAGGAGAATTCTCTGCTGTAGAACCTCAACCCCATATAATAGAGTGAACACTGAACAGATAGAGAAAAATAGAGAAATATTGCTCATTCTCCTACAGAGGTTGTCACATACTTGCTCTCACATTTTCCTGTGAAACCACTTCTGCCATTGTAGGTGCGTTTGCAAACCTTGGTGCTCTCTCATTGATGAGAGTCCCATCACATCTCTAAGCAATCAAAGGAAACCAAAAACAATCGTGACCCCATACTTATTGTTTGCGTTTAGAATTCATTTAGCAGGCTCTGCATGCATACACTAGATATTGCCTTTTAAGTTGATGATCACCCCTTTGAGAGAATTACAATGAGTCAATGAATATGGGCGCGAATTTTTGGGAACCAGTGACACTCTAGTCCTCTAAAGAAGGCTGAAGATGAATCTGTTTGGAATCCCTTCATCGGCAAGTGCCATATATTTCTCATAACTGATGATACCAATCTTTCCTCTGGTCTCCCAATATTTTTGAAGCTGTGTTTTGTGTGCAAAAAGCCTTGTTCCACTTTGATGCAGGAGCAGATGACCTAGATGAAGCTGAACTGTCAAACGCGACTAATTTGGCGCTTCTCTACCATGAGATGGAAGATAAGCGCAAGGGACGGAAGAAATTGCAGCTTTTGGTGTCGCCGCATTGTTTGGACCATAACTTTGGCTACGGGTATTAGATTGACGCGAGCCACCCAATTTCGGATAGCTCTCGACGAGATGCACGAGGCCCTCGATCGAGCTATGCTCCATCGGAGTCCATATTCATCCCCAAATTCCGCTGTTTGACATGTCAAACGAGCGATTTTAGTTATTTTTACTATTTTTTGTAACATTTCCATTGCTTATTAGAACCTCAGTTTGAAACCGTTTTGGGTCAAACTTTGGCATACGTGTTTCTTTCAATAAGGCCAAACTGTTGGGTCAATTTCAGGATTTTGCCATTTTTGACATATTTTATGATTTCAGCTATACATGCCCGACTTGTGGGCAGAATTGGGCAGTTTTTTATTAATATACTTTTCTTCAAACCCTAGAGAGTTTCTCTATTGATTTATGCCTTTCTCTTCGTTGTTTCTGCTGCATTGATCCAACGCCTTGATTAGATTCGGCGTCACACTTAGCCCAGAGAGGAGTCACACTAAAAAAAGATCTTGGTATTTTCAAATAGTTGTTCACTGTATTAGTCTGAGCCACAGTTGGTTCCAATTTTCCCATTTGGTTTCCATATTGACATATATGTGTAGCCCGCATTGTCCTTGTTTAGACATGAATTTGTTTTATGCCCGACTTTCTATTTACGTTGTGTCTCTATGATTGATCTTTTTATTCATTTTGAGGAACCATATATAACCTATGGTTTCGTTTTGCTTCTCTTAGAGATGGTTTTTTGTCAAGCTGAAGCTGGTCGGAAAATCGAAGAAGAAATGAACCGCGCAAAGGTATACAATATACAGCATGCCTATATCTCTCAATTAGAATTGATGTTTTTGTTTGAAAGAGTGAGATAGTAATAAAATTCCTGTCCTTGCCTGGAGGCGACATGCTTTTTCTTGATAGATGGGTAGGTATTACTCCAGTAGTCTCATTTATGGCGTGGCTCAGTTTTGGAGACTTATGGAATCAGACGTAAGATTTCTTGTTGGAATTTCAGGGCATGCACTCTGAAGACGGAGTGATATTGAGTCTAAGCTGTGCAAATGATTGGGAAACGTTTAATCTCTTTCTTCTCTCTTTTAGGGAATAGAAATTGTTAAAAAACCAAAATGTTATTTTGACTGTGTAATTTCTACTCTTTTGTTGGTATGTTGGCTCGCCTATTGATCTAAGAATAAAGATGGCCAGATCTTTTAGTGTACCGCTTGTCTTCGTTTTGTTCGTCCTTTATGACACTGAAGTCGAACTCGTGGTTTTATTATCTATGAAGTTCTCATGATCTCTTCCTTTAGTCCTGCAAAGTTTGCTTCTGATGGAAGATACAGTTTCACAAATTGTGTGGGAAGTTACAAAATTACTGCCATTTGCCCATGATTTTCTTACTATTATCATTCGGAAGTTGTTGATTCAATGGTCAATATATTTTACCTTGAAGGAAATTATTAAGGATATATGGTGACTTCCAATGGAAATGAGATGATGCCAATAAACTGCATATCCCATCAGTATGTTGTACACGACAAGTAAGATTTGCATGAACGCATTTGATTAGCGGAAAGTAAATTTATAAATGTAGTCTATGCTATGTTAGATCATCTCATTTATGCTTAGATCATCTCGTTTTTAGGGAGCGCTAAAAGTAGTTGTGTCTTGAACTCAACAGCACAAAAATTTAATTGTATTTTTTTTACGCTTTCTTAACAACTGTATCCTTACTAAGATGAGACTGAGATGGAAGGGGATCGATTTACCTGCCAACTGCTGTTACTGCCCCTCTGGCATTGAAACCACTTCTTATCTTTTCCTTGATTGCAACAGGAGTCAAAGAATACTTCATTCTCCTCTGCTAAATATGCAAATAAACAACAATGGTTTACCATTAATAATCCAAACCATGCAGTTTTTCAATAATCTAAACAAGAAAAAGAGAGATCTTTTCTTGTATATATTGTGGTTAATTTGGACTTCTAGAAATAGAAAGTTTTTTTACTGTGCATAAAAGAGAGAAGAAGATCTGGTTTTGGAAGCAATCTCAGTGAAAGAAGAGTTCTCAAATACTTATCTGTGTGGGAAATCTGTTCATGCAGGAATCCAAACGCGTGACTCAAGATGGTGGGTTCCTCCCCCTCCGGGTGCTCTGAAATTGAACACTGGCGCCGCCATCTCCCATCCCAATCGTAGATCTGGAGCAGGAGCTGTCATCCGAAACTCAGAAGGAGAATTTGTGTTTGGGTGCTCATTTCACATTCCACTCACAACAAATCTAGTGGTCGTTGAAGCTATCGCACCTCGAGAAGCAACGAAGAGAGCATACGACATAGGATTTCAAAACTTCATCACCAAGCCCTGATTCACAAGATCGGAATGTGAGAGAGGAAGAAGGCGGCTCAGAAGAGTAAAGACTCTTCACAGAATGTGGAGAGTTTGTCCACCGCTTGACTAATTATAAACCTAGCTTTTCTAGAAAATACGAAAATGCCATCGCGCATTTTGGTTTTTTGCATTTGGGCATGAATGCAACTTATGATATGTATTGGGATATAGTATGCCCATCTATTGTATTTGATGTATGGGCTATGGACAAGGCCTCTATTAATTTAGATTTTTTTTTTTTTTTTTTTTTTTGCAGAAAAAATTCCTAAAAAAAGTCCATGTGATAACTGAATATCATCTCCCAGATTTCGACAAGTTTCTCCTTCCGAATGATGTGATATTCCGCTAATTTTATTTAGTAGCACTTTTCTTTAACTTGACAGTTATATTGTCAGTTATTGAGAGTTTATTTTCAAATAACAGTTTTCTTACAAAAAAATTCTGGTTTCACGTCACATTCAACTTCTTGCATCAATCTTTCTTGGTAAAATTGTGAAAGACTCTCATCCAAACCAACCAACTAGAACTTGGTCAATGACAAATCGGGGAAACTAATTCAGGCTATTCAACTTACGGACAAGGAGTATTGAGAAAATGAAGACAAGAAGAAGAAAATTGAATCAATTCAGAAGTAAACTGCTGCAGAGAAAGGAAACAGAGCTAGGGTTTTTTTTTATCCCTCCTAGCTGACATGGAAATGGAGAAGAAAAAGAAAATAACTAACTCGTCTGAAATGGACCAATCAAACCAAAACATGTGGTCTAATCAAGTCATTAGTAGCCGAATAAGCATAAAACGACATCGTGTAACTGATACTAGTTTAGCGGAAAATAAGAGAAATTAACGTAAAATTAACTGAAGCTTGATCCAAAACGTTGCCGTTCCACTTTGAGTTTGAAGGCTAACGTATATTTGCATTACGACTGAGATAGAAGCTTCTCCTTGATCGAACAGTATCTGGTGAGGATGTCTGCCAGCTGGTGAGGATGTCTGCCAGCTGGCAAAAAGAAGAAACATAATGGAGAAAAGAATCTTTTTGAACCAAATTTCTAACCAAATGACAATCAACAGCAATGTGTTTGGTTTTGTCATGAAAACCAGGGTTAGCTGCCAGCTGAAGAGCTGAGCTGCTATCAGTGAACGCCACAGGAGTTTGGATGATAGAAACCCCAAAATCATGAAGAAGATACATAAACGATAAAATCTCACAAGAAACAACAGCCAAGCTCCTGTATTGACATTCAGTAGAGCTCATAGAGACCACAATTTATTTCTTAGACCTTCAATGTATCAAAGAAGAACCAATGTAGATAAAATAACCACGTGTGAACTTTCTTGTATCCATGCACCCAGCCTAGTCAACATCTGTATAAGCAGTGAGACTGATGGCAGAAGAACACGGGTGACGCGATTTCTTTACGCGCTTAAACGCAAGTATACGGTCAAGTAGTATTAGGAGTATTTTACGACTCCGAGTATCGAACCCAATGGAATTTACGATTATTAGATAACTAGAAATTAATTATAAGAGATCTACGTAACCGGTAAAAAGGTGTTTGATTTTATAACGTTGTCGCCCACCACCTGTCTGGATGCATTAGTTGTGACATGTGAGAAAATTAAGAGCGAGTAGAAAGAAAAACATGTGAAGTAATAGCACTAAAATGCAGCAGCTTCTTCGTGGTTATTCAATGCATCACAAGAAAGCTGGGTTGGAAGTCCAAAACCTATGGGGTTACTGTATAGTATAGTTCATCGACCATCGAATACAGCAACATATTGGGTTGGGGCATACTATGGTAGATGAACCATACACGCAGCAACCCAATAGAATTTAGACTGCCATGCCAGCTTTATCTTTGATGATTCTCCGTGCCTGGGTGGTGGTAGACGAGATTCTGAATATCTCATTGTGATGCTAGAAACAATCATAAAAAAGCTAGCTGCAACCTTCGGCTGCTTCTTTATGATTGTTCCAGCATCACATTGCTGCCGAACGGAAGTGCCGTCGATCAGGAGTTGGGGTATGATAAACAGAGGTTGGCATCGTTATGTTCTGAATACCTGAAGCAACATCTTTGTGATCATTCCATGCATCACAATGCTGCATGAAGACAATCAGAACATAACAAAATCAACCTTGTGGAGATCGTTGACATCGACATGCTTTCACACAAGCAAAACTCTATATAGGAAGATGAAAGGTGTAGTGAAATGTAGAAGGTTGTAGTCCCTGGTTTTATATACAGTTGGGAAGCTGGGGGATTAGGAGAATACTGAGAGTTTAAAGATTGACAGGTGGGGTTTGGGGGGATTAATTGAGCTTAATAAATGCTAGTTTGAAGATGTGGTTTCATATCAAAATTACTGCTGGTTTAAAGAGAAGTGCAGAACAGTAGGTATAGGTTAATGATGAACCTCATTGATTAGGGGTGGAAATGTTCTGAAAATAGTTTTAACATTGTTTTTTTTCGGTATAAACGTTTGGCTTTGTGATGTCAGTGGAGTTTAAAATTGGGTCTTTAACCAGCTGGCAAATTGGTCTTTGTCATCTACTATCGGTTGACTTAGTCAGAATTTTGTTTCTTTAAGCTGATACCGAACAGTCTCTTAGTACCACTCTGTTTCTTCTCTTATAGCAAAATGATGCAATTTTGTTCTGATAATAATGACTCAAGAATGAGGCTCAATCTGCAGAGAGACGGGGATATTTTTTGGAGGGTGGCTAACTCTCTTTGCAGTTGTTTGCTTTGGAGCCGGTGATTTCTGAACTCTTTCAATCAACTGCCCTCCCATATGTGTATTGTTATGTTATAAACAACATACATACATAGTGAGTGATATCGCTAACTTGGAACTTTCTGGCGAAGCAGACCAAAGTATAATAATACATGTGTTTTTAGAGTAACATAGCTTTAGAGTAACAAATTGATTAATAAATGCTGGTTAAAATTTTGGTTTCAGATTAATCATTGTTGGGTTTAAAGATGTGGTTGCAGAGAGATCATTAATGGTTTAGAGATTAGTGCAGTAGGTATAGGCTCATGAACCACCATATTGGTTAGGGGTAGCAACATTATAAAATTATACTAACTTTTTTTCCACTCACCTATTGCAGGTACAATTTGAATGTTATAGAACATTGATACTAGTAGTATATTAGCGCCTTATGTGATGTCCAAAAAATACCAGGCCATAAATCTCCAAAATATTTGCAGAGTATTTCGTTCAAGGACGAGTTGCGTCGCCAATAGAGGTAAATTACCATGCAATACTTTACATCATCTGGCTCATTTGAAATCGTAAACGAGACCCCTGCGTGGTGTGGGTGGAGGCTTCTGCCAGGTGGAAACTATGCATGGAACACGCACTAAAACACTCACTATATATGTTTGACACTTCCACTAATGTATGCTGCATATTGCTCGCTCGAGACCCCTGCATGGTGTGGGTGGAGACTCCTGCCTGGTGGAGACCATGCATACAATTCACACACTGCACGCAAAATATTATATGTACACTTTATGCGCTCAGAAGTTATGGAAGTTTATTAGTATAGTTGAATTGAGATGAGGGCTCCCTGAGAGTTGAAAATTGCATTTGACAATGTCACTGTTGCGCCTTCTTCCGACAGTTGTCCATTGTTATCTGTGTGAATTAGATTTAAGAATGTGAATTTTGTATATCGGGTGAACAGCTAGTTAGCTGAGTTTAGTTTAGCATACACCTTCGCCTAGTTTGGCAAAAATAAATTATTAGATAGATTATTGAATGTGTGATTGAGATGATGTGTAATTGTCTCTCTCTCCTCATCTCAGCCACACATTCAATAATCTATCCAATAATCTATCTTTGCCAAACTAGGCCCTTGTACTGCATAACATAATTCTTGTTCATACTTGTCCGAAAATTTATATGATGTTTGTGAATGTCTTCACGATTCGTGAATCAGACTCCCAACACGACGATTGTATGACCGTAGCTTGCAAGAACTCAAGGTGGCCTCCACCTCCTATGCACGATAAACGTTCACATCAGAGCTTCCCTACTCACAACTACGTACCTAGCTTGGGTAGATTATGCTAAGTTTGCAGTTTTGGTTAGGATGATATATAGTTTGTTAGAATTTTATGTTGTAGTTGATGTAAATGTACAAATTTTTGGTACACTGGGTTCGGTTGATATTAATAGAAATTTAATTTCTTTTCAAGAATTTAGTATTTATTTTTAAAAAAGTATTATTTCTATAGACGAACACTTCTCGACGAACAATTAGTGAGCAAAATAACTATATACGACGAGTAAAATTGTTGTTTTAAGAAATAAAGAGAAGTACTATGGTCGTCTTTCACGAAAAAATGGGCAAATAGCACAAACTTTACGAAAATGGATAATAAATAACGACGACGAGAATAATTATCAGCATAAATTCAACGACCACCAAAGCTTGTCGAAAGAGTAGTCGGCAAAATTTTTGTCCACGATTTTTTTTGTTCGGGAAGTCGTCAAATTTTCAACGACGAAACGATTTCGTCGGAAAGGGTAGTCGGTAAAAACTTAAATCCACCACTGCGATATGTTGTCACCCCGTCGAAATAACGACGGAGCTATTTCGACGCACTTTGGACAAACTTTTCTCGTCGTCTTTTTGTTCTAACGACGAAATTTCGGGTTTTAACGACGTGTTTCTCGTCGTAATAAACCGATTTTTTTGTAGTGAAGGCTAACGTATATCTGCATCCAACGGTTGAGATAGAAGTGTCTCCTTGATCAAACGGTAGATGCTAAGTTTTGTTTCATGTCATTAGTTTGGCATGAATTGCAGTTAGTCCATCTGCAAACTCAAAACCAAATGCATTCTGCTAGGAGAAAGCAAATAATGCTATAAGCCATGATCATGGTGTGCTGAAGCGAAGTGTCTTTGGTAATTATCTCTGCCAAAAGCATAAATTAGGGAACTTCGCAAAACCAAATATCTAACGCTTGGAAAGATCCCCCTGACTACAACTTTATCCTAAAGGAAATTACATAGATAATAAAACCAGGATTTCTGAGTTCTGAGTCATAAAGTACGAACAAAAGCAAGACAAACGAGAAAATCCGGACATCTCCATTCTTAGATCAATTGGCAAGCCAAGATACTAACGATAGAGTAAAAATTACACCCCAAAATACCACAGTATTTGTTTTTAACATTTATTACTCCCTAAAAGAGAGAAGAAATATATTCATTCTTTCTGAATCATTTTCACAGCTTTCACTCAATATCAGTCCCTCCTCAGAGTCCATGCCCTTGGATATTCTAACAAGATTTCAAGTCACCATTCATTCTATAAGTCTCAGAAACTGAGCCACGCGACAAACGAGCCTACTGGAGTAATGCCACCACGTATCAAGCAAAAACAGGTTAACTCGAGGCAAGGAAGAACTTTTATCATCTCACTCTTTCAAACATAAACATCAAATCTGGTTGAGGTATGGGCATGCTGTATACCTTTGCGCGATTCATCTCTCTTCGACATTCCTACCAGCTTCAGCTTGACAGAAAACCATCTCTAAGAGAATCAAAACGAAAAAGAGGGGTTATATATGGTTCCTCAAAATGAACAAAATGGACAAGTAAATCAATCATATAGACACAACAAAGTGGGGGCATAAAACAAGTTCTCGTCTAAACAAGGAGAATGCGATCTACAGATTTACGTCAATATGGAAACCAAACGCGAAAATAGGAACCATCTTTGGCTCAAAACTAATGCAGTGAATGACAATTTGATAATACCAAGATCTTCCAATTTACGTCTTCTCCCCAATATTTTTTTGGTGCGACTTCTCTATGTGCTATTTTTTTTGCATTACTTCGCCTCTATGACTGAGTGGAACAAGGCTTTGCACACAAAACACCGCTTCAAAAAAATTGGGAGACCAGGGGAAAGATTGGTATCATCAGTTATGAGAGATAAATGGCACTTGCGGATGAAGGGATTCCGAAAAAAATCATCTTCGGCGTTGTTTAGAGGACTAGAATGACACAGGAACCCAAAGAGTCGAGCCCAAATTCATTGTAATTCATTCAAGGGTGATCATCAATTTCAACGGCAATATCTACCTTATGCATTCAGAGCATGCTAAATGATTGCTAAACACAAACAAGAAGTATGAGGTCACGATTATTTTTGGTTCCTTTTGTTTGCTTGAGATGTGATTTGCTGAAACGGTGGCTGTCATCACTGGCAGAGCACCATGGTTTGGAAACGCACCTGAATCGCAGAAGTGGTTTCACAGGCATCTGTTAGAGGAAGTATGTGACAATTTATGTAGCAAAATGAGCAACATTTCTATCTTATTCTCTATTTTTTGAGTGCTCACTCTATTACATGGGGCTGGGGTTCTACAAAAGAGTTTGATGAATAACTGAAGAGAAAATTCTACTGTAAGGTTCGTGCATATGGTGAAATGACTTAACTTTTTCTATTAATCTCAGCTCTATTACTTGGGATTCTTGATAAATCGATAGCTTTAACCGGGAAATCGGAGCTGAAAAGGTCAGCCACAAGTTGCGTTAATAGTTAGTCAGTGGATCATTATTCCCTGATCTCCTCACATTCCTCAAAGGTCTCTTTGCAATTTGATTCACAGTTTTCATTCACCACATACCACACCATTCAAAAGTTGACCAGCCATGGCTTTCCTCAAAGGTCTATTTGTTTTCTTCATTTCTCTTAACATTTGCTAACTCTGTTATCGGTATCGAGCGATACTCGATACGTATCGTACGATACGATACATGACATCAGCATCACGTATCGTTTGTTGTATCGCTAATGAAAGTGTATCAAACTGTACCGAGCGATACACATCCGATACGATACGTTTCACGTAACTCACGATACGTTTCGCGTATCTCACGATACATTTGAGAACTGAAACTGGGCTAGATTTGTTAGAACCTATTGATGCATAACTTCATATTACATGGATTATATGAGTATTTTGTTAGATGGTCATACTACTTTTCGAGGTTTGCCTCAATCATGCTACTCAAAATACTCGATTGTCTTGAATTCTTGATAATTGATCTAATCTTTAGAAGAAAGTTCCAGATAGAAGACAAATTGTTCTATTCACATGACTCTGGTGGAATACGACTGTGTTCGTAGCGGTGACTCATTAGAGATCCCTAACTTTAGTATTCCAGTTCTATGTTCCATTTAATTGGGTGCTTTTGCCATACATAAGCAAGAACATTTGACTACTAAAACGATGCCACATAGGCATACCCTACTTATCTGACAACACACTCGATCCTTCTACTTTAATATTATTCTCACTTATGTAATGTGAACATGTTATTCATTATTGGACACGAGTCTAAAATATATTAACATCCCCTTATAATGGGACTCTATAATCTAGCTGCATATAAAAAAAAATTTAATACGTGTTGGTTTGTAGATATTTTTTAAGTTGCTTTAAGAATGGTGTGTGTATCGTTCCGAAACGCGATACGATACCATACACGATACGAAAATCCCAATATCGATACACGATACGTATCAAACTTTGACAAATATGTTTGCTATTACCTTGTAGCGATTACAGTGAGAACTTTTATCGCTCTAATGGAGCCTTGGTATAAACTATAGACATTCGGTTTTTGAAGATCTCATAACTAAGATTTAAGAAGGAGAGGTTTTACAGTACAGGTACAATAAAAAATAACTGTGAATGCGGTAGTTTTTTAGTATAATGTGGAGTTAATGTTATGCTAGTATAAGTTTAGTGTTAAATAATTAAAATGAACAAGGTAGGTACTGTGGTTATATATTCAGTCAATAAAACATTGTCGATAGGTACTTACAGATAGGAAGCTAATGGGGTTGAGAATTAGGTTTACAGTAAACTCCTAATCTCAAACCTAGAACCACACGCCACAACTACCAATTGACCGACTGCAAACAGGAATCGACGAATCAGCTATAGCGTAACCTACTTACCAAAGAATCAATCAATATTTATTTGTTGAACTAGCGTACTTAAAGATTACCAATTATTCATGTCGACTCTTTATATTTGTTAGCCACTACAGTAACATTTTTTATCCTTCTATTAGCATAAACCGTAGATTTTTGGTCTGAAAAGGGTAAAAGATTACAGATGCACATAATCAAAAGTATCTGCAAAAGCAGTAATTTTGTGGTAATGCAAGCATGTGGTCGGTATCTTTACTATCTTAAAAGAGTGAAAAAATTTGAGTGACTCCTAAGATCATTTATTACAAAAATACCTCCTTACACTTTTTTATTACAAAAATGCCTTGTTTTTTTTTCAATTACAAAAATGCCTTGTTTAACCTACACTGTTCCTTTTAACGTACGATTATTGTACAAAGAGATTCCTCCACGACTCGTCCTCTTGGTGTACACAACTCTGCCAGTGCACATCGCCTTCGCAATTATCTTCGTCGCCATCGATGAGGACTAAAGGTCACTCTCTCTACATCTTGCTCCCCAATCTCCTCTCGTCTCTCCGTTGTTTTTTCTGCCTCGTATGTCAATTATGATTAGTACTCCTATTATTTGCCCTAAGCCACTGTTATTTTTGACATATATTTGAGGTCGACTGTTTCGTTTTGACTATCGTGGTGTTAGTTTTGTCTTTGATTCTTGTCTTTTTACTTTATTGTTGCAAGAGTGCAAGATTTAGAAGGAGATCTGAAGTTTCAATCTAAGGGTATCGATTTGAGTTCAATATTGATTAGAATGTTTAGGCTCTTTAGGGATTTAATTATCGGTTTCAGGTTAGTTGGTTTGGCTCACCAAGGTTTAACATATGTTGAGGATTGTGATACGATCACTATCTGTGCTGAGAGACCATATTATCAACTTCAACTTCAATGTGGATTGTTTAGTCTTTGGGCAGAGGTCCATTCAGCGGCACCAAGCTTTCTATGTGACCAAGATAAACGGTAAGGTTACCACCATGTACATCAAGCTATATATTATTCTACATTATTCAGCCCATACATGCTTTTGAATCTATTTTAAATGTGTATAGGCCGTAGGAGAAGCTAACCAGTTGTTCTATAGTACATCTCTTTAAGTAACCCTCTACTTGATATGCCAGTTTCTGTTGCAATGCACCAGAAGTGGGGATTATCGTTGATGAAAGGGTTTGGATAACACCGTAATTAACCATGTGATTTTTTTTGCAAAGTCGCCTGTGACAGGGGGAATCACAAAGATTCAGATTTAGTCCTCCACCATCACTTATGCGACCAAAAGAAGTGTTGGGCTGACCCTATTGGCATCGAATAATGATGAATATCCCAATTTGGTCCATTTTCCTTTTCCCCTGTTCATTTATTGAGTAAAATCATAATAATTTATGTTTGAATTGTGCCACTGCTATGTGATGTTACATCTATGTGTTCATATATTTTAGGTTTCTATTTGCTTGAATAAATACTACAAAAATAAGGATTTTGTCATATATGTCGGCATACAACGTTTGCTTCTTTCACGATTTTTCGTTGTTTGTTAAATTAGTTTTGGATGTTTTATTACTTTTTCAATTCATCGTGCAAGCTGATTTGATTGGCAAAAAATCTCACTCGAGATTTGTGAAGTCCAAACCACAATTTCTACATGTTCATAGGTTCTTACCATTAGCTTATTCTGTTTTGCTATTTTGCAAATGACAAACCTTATGGTTTCATGTTTATTCGAATCCATCGACGTTTGCTACATTCACGTTAGGTGATCTGCCACGGGTCGGAGAGAATGAATTCTCTCCCTTGGGGCCAATGTAAGTGCCAACTCCCAAGATTTCAAATTTCTTTAGATTACAAATTTCTAAATTGTTGATTACACTTTTCTTTTCCTTCTATTCTTCTTCTATTCGCCACCATATCTCAGGGAAAATCAAGGTACGTATATGTATACTTTGTTACATTCCAAGTTTCAAAGGCTTAACAACACAATTCATCACCACGGGTAAATAATTTTCAGGTCACCTTCCTTTTATTATACAAATGAATCATTTAAATCAATAGTTAATAGGAAAACTGTAACGTAACCATTATATGGGCTTAACTATTTTGACCTTGAGCTATTGATGGCAATTAGATTTATGATTTTAATGGTTTTGGGTTACATTTCAAGGTATGCTGCATTGCTCAATTATGCAATTTCTATCAGGTCCGGATGTCTTTATTGTCGGTTGTTAGGATGAAGAGCATTTTCCACCTAAACGAGCCAATTTGGTTAGAGAATAGGGTAATAGTCTGCTATGCGTCTTAAAAAGAATATGCAAGTTTTGTAATTGAGGTCTTGAAACCCGGCCGCTAAACATAAATACGAGAGGACTGTTTACTTTAGTTAGTTCCTTTTCTCATTTCTCGTAGTACTGAGTTGTAAACTGGTTGCTTATAGCTTGATCACATATATTTTCAAACCCTCTCGTTATATTACTTGCCCTTCTTAGAAACAATTGTTCACTACTAAAATATCATCTTTAGCAATGCAAAAATATCATTACTTTGGTGTTTTTGCAAATAGATACCGGTAATCGAAATGCCATGTCTCTTCTTTTGGTCGCATGAATTCATTGTTTCAATAGGAGGTGTCGAAGGCTTCCTCCGTTCCCTCTCCTTCTCCCCGCTTTGACTTTTTTATCCGTAACCGGGTCACTTTGTCGCCGTGATTTAAATGGCAAAATGATGAAATTTTTTGATAATTTTTTCATGGTGTTGTAAAGTAAACAAATTCTTGCATCGTTTTACTAATCAAATCACCGGGTCAAAGTGACTCAGTGAATAGTGACAAAAGTCAAACCGGGAAAGAGAGGGAACGGAGGTAGTATAAAATAGGATTTGAAAGAATGAGTTGACAAACAAAGACCAAGGTCATTCAAATAATTTGCTGGTTAGCAGACACCCTACTCCCAACAGACTTTGTAAGAAGGATGATATGATCTTGATTAACCATTGAATGTTTAGATGTATTGAACTGGTTGTAACCTTGTGGAGTTGAAAGCCAATAGAAGATGTGACAGTAACTTAATTCATAACGTAGTGGAGAACATTTTTGGTCGGAGGCCTACTTATAGATTGCTTGAAGTTCATAGCATGACTAATGACGGAGCCTTGATGCCGATGGACATCGATCGTCGTTTAATGTGAATGTTCACTTGCAGTTTACTCCTAGAAGTTTGTACAAGTACCTACAAGTCAGTACAACTAACAATAAGAAGGGAACCTGGTTTCTTGAGAAATTTATCAAGAAACTAATCTGGAAGTGACATTTATAAAACCGATCAACATAAATCATGTCTGAGAGCGTAAAAGAACTTATTAAATATCAGGGCACGTGAATTAAGATGTACTTGAGGGAGTGGGTTTGAGAGCTGGAAAACTACTTGGATAAGCACTTGAGCAGGAATATATTTCATTTTTTATTAAAGTTCTTTTTCATTCTATTTCGTCAGTACAACTTTTTTGTTTTTTTTTTTTTATGAATTCAGTACAACTTTGTTCATGATTGCTCTATAGGGATTGATTTAGTGATTGTTCCAAAGTGCAGTTTAAAACATGGATTTTTAAGAATATTCACTGCAAAGCTCACGTTTGAAACTGCGAATACAGAATTGTGTTGTAGTTTGTCTTTGGTATTTATGGCTGAAAAGAAACACTTTTGTGTTTGAAAATGTTTTTGATGCTTGTCTTGTCACTGGGTAGAAGATTGGCAAACAACCTCGACTCATCGAGGGAGCATTTTTTAATGTCTCTAAGGGTGAGTTTGGGAATGCTTCTGCTGCCAGCACAGCAGCTTTCCGACAGCAGAAACAGTTTTAGTGTGTTTGGTAAAAATAAAATTTCTGCTTTTCCGGACAGTTTTTGCTGTCCCACAGCAGTTTTCAGGAAGCAAGGAGGGAGATGCTTTTCCAGAAAGTGCTTTTGATTAATTTATCTACAACCGATTTTGACCTTAAATTTTTTTAAAATATCAATAGTTATCTTTCCAGAAATGACACGTGTCATATATTTTTGTCATTTTACCCTCTCACAGCAACTTCACAGTTGATTTTACCAAACAAAAAATTATTATATCAATATTTCACAGCAGCTTCTACGCAATATTTACCAAACAACATTTTATCAAGAACTCACAGCAGCTTTCTACTGTGTTTTCACACAGCAGCTTTCTTACCACCGCCACAGCATTCCCAAACTAGCCCTAAACCTTTTAGAAGAGTCTTCTACTTTCAAAAGTGACCACTTGTTTGATTGAATTTTCTGATTGAAGAAGCTGCAATTATAAGGGCACCAGACATATCTTCCTTAATGGAGCAATGTATATGAATTTTCCAAATTGGGATAATTAAATAATGGAATCTTACTAGTAGTTTACAAATTTTTGAGCTTTTCATAATCTAAGAGTAAGCATCTCAACAATATCAAAACCTAAGTGATCAATATATATATCAATATCTAAATCAGAATCTCAACAATCCTTCAGTGAGCTCCAAAATACGCTGAGATTGTATCTTTTCAAGTCACAGACAACAGAACCGAGACCTTATAAATTCAAGTGGCCGTGAAAATGAAACTCGTGATTCTCTTTCAACTAATGAGAATGTACGCAGAATAGTATTCCCTTAGTAGACGGTGTTAATTTAGGTTTTGAACAAATTGGTATAGTCGTTTCTGGTAATAAACTTGAAGTTTATAGTTCTCGGACGACTATTAAGTTGAAAGTATCAAAAAATTAAAACACATAGAGTTGTCATATATTATTCTAAGCAAGACCTGCAAAACACACGGTCTAAGTAAGAAGCCAGAGAGATTGTAGGATTCAAAAATATAAAAGTTGTAAAATGATGTGTATTATGTGTTTTAACTCATTGTCAGGGAGTAGTTTCCAATTAAAACCGGTCTTCTTAAGAGTGTCCAAGTTGGTAAGCAGAGGATAAAGATTTTCGTTTTGGTACCACGGCGCTATGAAGTACATGAGATTACATGATACGTATCTCAAATGTCAAGGATTATTATATGAGCAATCAAATAAATCGTTCAAGAACTTTGAAGGGATGGTCATGGTATATGGTTTCAAACTTTCAAAATCATATGCATATAAAAGACATGATTTTATGCATTTTCATTAAATTTAGTTATCAGACTCTAAAAAATTAAACACTAACAGCTTTACAATACCTAATAAAGAAGACAACTCCAATAATACTAGGTGAAGAAATCTTTCTCAACCTAGCTATTCCTGCATTATAAAGTAAACTGGATAGTGTTTCTCTCTTCATATGTGTCAGTGTAAAAAAAAACTATATCAAGTCCCCTATAGTGTTCCCAGTAATGCTAGGTGTTTCTGTCTTCCTATGTAATGTGACTATTATAGAAGTGTGGATGTGTTGGGTTCTTTACAAGGATGCAAGAATGGGTTTGAATTTACCTCTTTTCTTCTTTGCAAGTCCTCTACAAAACTTCATTCACGATTTATGTCAGGAATGTTTCCAAGCAAAAGATGTATATTGAAGAGAAATATTATGTTTTTTTTCTCCACTACTATTGTTAAATATAAATTAATTGCACGTGCAAAGCACGTACTCCTTACTAGTTTCATTAAAACCACAAAGGCTAGGTACTTACATATAGGAATCTCTTCATAATGTAGATTTTGTGTGTCAAGCGAAAATTTCATAATGTAGTCTAGCAGAACAAACTTTCCAATGCTATTAGTGAGTTTTCTCAACACTACGAATTCCCAATACGAAGATCCCATTTACTTCGATATGGCAAGAAGGAAACCAGATGGTCGAATAGAAATTGCGACTAAAGGCTAACGCAATGAAGACGATTATAAAAAAGAAATACTAAAACCATTAAATTTACTTCTTCTTCTCAATCTTGATTGGGATCCCATCCTTGTTCTCCTCTCTATGGAGCTCCCTTCCCATTACTTTCAACTACCACATTGAGTGGAACAAGGCTTTGTACACAAAACTCTGCTAAATAATTTGGTGGAAGACCACGGATGTTAACATTGCAAACTGCCTTATGTTTAAGATCGTACCAAATAAGGTCTCTGTGATCTTGGAGCAAAAGAATCTCGGTACCACCCTTTGAAAAGGCTATAGGAATCACAAAGTAAAATGTATATCCAAGTGGAGGAATCGAAAGCAGTTTAGTCCACGACTCTTTGACTCCATAATCCTTCATTATCCAAACATTACAAGGGCCTTAACTATATGCAAAAGATATGCATAGACACCCTTCCAACCATGCCAACTCCATAAGGAAGCCAACTGACTCCTTATGATCGAGACTAGGCATGGGAACTATCCGGTATTCCTCAGTAGCAAGATCGAATGCAACAATGAAACGATCACGATCATCATCGTCGTCATCATCAAAATCATCGTCTTTTGTTTGAGATGCAATCCAGTGCAAAGCACCACTGGCCAACAACATACCATTGCATCCGCCCAAATTGAGATAATGAGGGAAATCTGTAATAGTCTTTCTCCATGAGTTGGTCTTCAAACTGAAAACCTGAACATCAGTCTGAAGTGTGGCACCATCGTCACCATGAAACCGAATAATTTTCAGGACTTTGTAATCATTGTGGACGGAATCAAACCCTATAACAGAGTAGCTGTGTGTGGGGTTTGAATGACAGCAGTAATGGGTGGTGGTAACATTTGATAGATTCGGGTGGATGGATTCCAAACAGCAAGGTTGTCTCTCCTACTCCTACGTAAGAGGACAAGACCATCACATGAAAACGCAACCTGGGGGATCAGGTGGGCAAATTGGTCGGGTTTCTTCAAAAACGGGTGATGATCGATTTTGACGGCGACATCAAGTGAATGCATGTTAACTGAATATAATTCTCCATCCCTACTATTACTAAGTATGAGTTGCCGATTGGTTCTGTTGTCGATGGATCGTTTGAGATGCAATTTAATGAAATGAGGACTGTCAATCAGAGCACACCACGGTCTGGAAACGCACCTGAAACGAAGAATTGGTTCGACGGGCAAACGTGAGAGAATGTCAGCGATGATGTCGGTCGGAAAGTGAACCATCGTCACTGATATACTCTCACATTTGCCTTTCGAACCAATTCTCCGTTTCAGGTGCTTTTCCAAACCGTGGTGTGCTCTAATCGACGGTCCCCATTTCATTATACTGCATCTCAAACGATCCCTCGACACAAGAACCAATCGTCAACTCATACTTAGTACTAGTAAGGATGGAGAATTATATTCAGTTAACATGCATCCCTTTGATGTCGCCGTCAAAATCGATCATCACCCCTTTTTCAAAAAACCCGGCGAATAATTCTTCCTCCCCCAGGTTGAGGGTTCATGTGATGGTCCTGTCCTCTTACGTAGCAGGAGAGACAACCTTGCTGTTTGGAATCCATCTAACCGAATCTACCATATATTACCCTAGACGACACGGACTCGTACGGTATAGGGTTTGATTCAGTCCATAATGATTACAAGGTGCTCAGCATTATTCGTTTTCATGGTGACTAAGGTGCCACATTTCGCACTCAAGTTCTGGTTTACAGTTTAAAGACCAACTCTTGGAGAAAGATTATAGCTGATTTCCCTTATTACCTCTATTACGACGGATGCAATGGTATGTTGGCTAGTGGTGCTTTGCACTGGGGGACTGCATCTGAAACAGATGATGATGATGATGATACAGAAGATGATGATGATGATGTTGTTGATGATGATGATGATGATGACGATGATTTTTTCATTGTTGCATTCAATCTTTCTATTGAGGAATACGGGATACTGCTCATCCGAGAATATCGATCATAAGGAGTCAGTCGTTTTCCATGTAGACTTGGCATCGTTTGATGGATGTCTGTGCAAATTGAGCGGCTATGCGGATGACCTTGTAGTGTGTGGATTATGGAGGATTATGGAGTCAAAGAGTCATGGAGTAAACTGCTTTCGCATCCTCCACCAATTAACTTGGCTGTAGCCTTTATCAGGGATGGTACCAAGATTCTATTTCAAGATAGGTCTTAAACATAAGCTAGTTCAGAAAGTTAACATCCGTGGTTTTCCGCCAAATTATTCCGTAGAGTTTTTGGTGCAAAGCCTTGTTCCACTCAATGTGGTAGTCGAAAGTAATCGGAAGGAACTCCACAGAGAAGAGAACAAGGATGGGAATGTTGGGGAATTATCCGTCAACCCGATTCCCGCCGCAACGGAAGCAAAAACAATGCCACACGATCACAGACTACACACACGCCATATAGGGAGAAGAAAAACGACACACAAGAATTTAACGTGGTTCAGCAAAACTGCCTACATCTACGGGAGGAGGAGAATTTCACTATATCAATGAGGGAATACATCGTAAGGGAGAGACTGCTCAATCCGCGGACCACGTCAACGCGGTACTCTCATCCTCATAGACCACATCTATGAAACCGTAACCTCTCACATCCGCTCAGTAATATTTCTCACCAATTCTCTCTCACCGCTCCTCTCCTCAATTAGGACTTCTTGTAGAGCCGCCTATAAATAGGCCACACTGACTTGCTCTCTAAGTAATCCTAATTGTACAAATATTAGGAAATAACTCCAATTACGAATACTAGTAGATTCCATATTTCTACTAGCTACCAAAAACAATAATTTCCTAATATTCCCAAAACTGCGGAATCAAGACAAAAACCCAACAGGGAAGGCAAACAAGATTGAGAAGAAGAGGTAAACTTAATGGTTTTATTATTTCTTTTTTAATCGTCTTCATTGCATTAGCCTTTAGTCGCAATTTCTATTCGACCATCTAGTTTGGTTCTTGCCATATTGAAGTAAATGGGGTCTTTGTATTAGGAATTTGTAATTTAGATAGAACTCACTAATAGCATTGGGAAGTTTGTTCAGCTAGACAACATCATGAAATTTTTGCTTGGCACACAAAATCTTCAGTTGGAGCAAAATTAGTATCGTGTGTAAAGATGAAGTTCAACATAGGAAAATGTGATTTGCTAACGCAACATAAAAAAATTTATCGGTGTCCTCTAGGAAGCCTTTAACTTATTGTCAACATTTATGCGGATGTTAAAAGTACATAACGTATTACTGACACTGAAACAATGTTTAGCTTTCAGCTGAGGACGTGTTTCCTTTGTTCTTTTAACCGCGGCATGCTTAACACAAGCTGTGTTAACTAAGAAAGCTTAAAACCATGTCAGGAAATGTCTGATTTATCATCCTCTATGTAAAGATAATACTTGCAAAGAAGGACTTGTTTATGTAATTTGCAGGTGTTATTTATGTACTCTGTAACACTCTAAATTACTAATTAACATTTAGGAGGGTATTATGCGCTTCACTTCTCTCCGTTCCATGTACCCGTACTTGATTCATACTAATGTAACAGTCAAGATTGATATAGCTATCTATGTAGCTCACATTTATATTTAGGTTGTATGAAGAGGAGAATGATTTTCACCCTAACAATCTGCTTAATTTGTCTCATTTTTTATGACACTAAACCTGGTTTTACTTTTTTTTCTTAGAGATGGCTTTTTGTCCGAGGAATTCATGTCTGTGCATTGGGGAAAAGTTAAAGGACTGAGATAAATAAATTGGTATAAGTACGTTGGTTCACCAAATAAATATAGATTGATTTTTCGGTTCCTTTCAGGGGTCGCTGTTTGTCAATAAACACTTGTAGTGTGTATGGCAGAGCACCGACTGCGTAGTGAGGGTGTGTTTCCTACCCAATCAAATGATTACGGGTTGGTCATATCAATCCCAAACCCAATCAAGTAGTGGACGATCCCAAACCCAATCAAGCATTTCGACTCGGACTGGTTTGGGGCGGCCGGTTTGGGCGAATTTTGCTCACCCCTAATGTGTAGTTATAGGTTTGAGATTAGGAGTTATTCTCATTTCTCGTATGCCTGATTCTCAGCCTCATTAGCTTCCTATCTGTTAGTACCTAATCGATAATGTTTTTATTGATTGAATATATAACCAAAATACCTATCCTTAATGATTTATTTATTTAACACTAACTTAAACTTGTATAACATTAACTCCACATTATACTAAAAAACCTGCAGCATTCACAGTTACTTTTGATTGTACCTGTACTCTAAAACCCTCTCCTCCTTAAATCTTAGTTATGAGATCTTCAAAGACCGAATGTCTATAGCTTATACCAGGGCTCCATTCATACATTTCTTTTAAAAGAGTACTAAGAGAGGTAAAAGTTGTCACTGTAATGGCTACTAGGTAATAACAAATAGATGAAATAATTTACGGTTTCCGAAGTGCTTTCACTGCAGGAAAGCCATTGCTGGTCTACTTTCGAATAGTGTGGTATAATGATCCACTGACTATGTAGGAGAATTCTCTGCTGTAGAACCTCAACCCCATATTGTTATAATCTTGAGCGGAAGCAAATAAACGTGGTATTCAACTTATCTTAAACAATGTACAAAGGGTCCTATATATATAAACTATACAATGGGTATAATATATGCTAAAGCGATGTGGGACATATATCATAACAGCCCCCCTCAAACTGAAGCTGTCGTGATAAGCGGAAGTTTGGAGATCAAGTTATGAAAACGTCCAGGCGGATGGGACTTCGTATGAATATCGGCAGTTTGCTCTAACGAAGACTCAGACTTCAGATGAACCGTGCCAGCACGAAGATGATGAGGGGTAAAATGACTATCTATCTCAATGTGTTTCGTCCTCTCATGAAAAACATCGTTGTGGGCAATCTGGATGGCACTACGATTGTCGCAACATATAGTAGTAGCAGAGTACTGAGGCATCCCCATATCAGCTAATAACCAGCGAAGCCAGATGAGCTCCTGTGTGGCGTCACCTAGAGCACGGTATTCCGCCTCAGTGCTGGATCGCGAAACTACAGTTTGCTTCCTACTGCACCAGGATATAAGTGAGTCACCCAAGAAGAAACAGTAGCCCGTGGTGGAGCGTCTATCAGTAGGATCACCAGCCCAATCAGCATCTGAAAATCCATGTAAGACCGGTGTAGATCGAGCAGAGAAATGAAGACCGCGAAACAAAGTACCTTTTATGTAGCGAAGAATCCGAAGAACAGCAGCATAGTGAGTCGATCGTGGAGCAGTGAGAAACTGACTGACCTGATGAACAGCGTACTGTAAGTCAGGACGAGTGACCGTGAGATAAACCAGACTACCAACAATCTGTCGGTATCGAGTAGGATCAAAGAGAGGTTCACCCTCTAAGGGAGTAAGCTTTAGGTTGGGCTCCAGTGGCGTGAAGGCAACCTTTGGATCAGTCAGTCCTGCACGAGCAAGAATATCAGAAGCATACTTTGTCTGAGACAAAGTGTAACCGTCAGCATCAGAAGTAACCTCAAGACCCAAGAAATAGCTGAGAGGCCCCAAGTCTTTCATCTCAAAATGGCGGTTCAGGGACTTCTTTAGCTCACGAATACCGGCGAGATCATCCCCGGTAATGATCATATCATCAACATATATTAACAAGAGAATAATTCCACGATTCGTATGACGAATGAAAAGAGCTGAGTCATATGAACTAGAGGAGAACCCAAGATGGAGCATAGTAGAACTGAACTTATCAAACCAAGCCCGAGGGGCTTGCTTCAGATCATATAATGCACGACGTAGGAGACATACCTGTGATGGGTGAACATCGAGACCAGGCGGAGGTTTCATGTATACCTCCTCAGTAAGATCACCATTAAGAAAAGCATTCTTAACATCCATCTGGAACAACGGCCAACGACGGATTGCAGCTACAGCAATCAAGGTACGAACCGAGGTAAGTCGAGCAACTGGAGCAAATGTCTCCTCATAGTCAATGCCATACTCCTGTGTGAAACCTCTAGCCACCAAACGAGCCTTATATCTCTCAACAGAACCATCAAACCTAGTCTTGATCTTATACACCCATCTGCACCCTACAGCAGTCTTACCAGGAGGTAATGAAACTAAGTCCCAAGTATGAGTGCGTGCGAGAGCATCCAACTCATCTTGCATTGCTTTTCTCCACAATGGGTCAGAACTAGCTTCCCGATAAGACTGTGGTTCATGATGCTGAACAATAGCAGAAGTGACATAATCTCGAAGTCGAACAGATTGCCTGCGTTCTCTGGTAGACCGACGAGCTGCAGTGGAAGTGGACTCATCCATGTCACTCTCAAGACCTGAGGAGGAATCATCTGCAGAATTAGAAACTGAAGCTGGAGCAGGAGAGGAAACAGGAGCATGCGGATCATGTGTAACAGGAGCAGGAGCAGGGGAGATAACCTGTGGAACCGGAATAGGAACACTAACAGGGTCAGGTGGAACAGGAACCGAACCATGTGTAACTGGGGCAGGAGAAAGGAAAATAACATCATCAACCAACAAATCTGAAGGACTCTGCAGCGGAACTGAAGTGTCAACTTAAGAATCATCGAAGAATGAATCAAAGGATGGATCGGAAAGACCGGGATGGTCAACAGTGGTCGAAGCATCAAAAGACGAAACTGTAGAGAACATCTTGTGTTCCATAAAGACCACGTGGCGAGAGAGTCGAAGACGCTTCGAAACTGGATCCCAACATCGATATCCCTTATGTTCAATACCATATCCAAGAAAACAGCACATCCTTGATCGGGGTTCCAACTTATTATGCTCATGAGGCTGAAGGAGAACAAAACATACACTTCCAAAGACTCGAAGAGAAGAATAATCAGGGGGCGTACCATATAACTTTTCATACGGAGTCATGTTCTTAAGAACTGGTGTAGGAACCCGATTAATAGTATACACGGCAGTTAGAGCAGCTTCCCCCCAAAAGCGCTCTGGACATGAAGAAGAAAACAGGAGAGCACGTGTCGTATCAAGAATATGGCGATGCTTGCGTTCTGCACGGCCATTCTGCTGAGATGTGCCGGGACAAGATCTCTGGAAAAGAGTCCCATGCTTGCGAATAGTAGACAAGAACTCAGAAGACTTATACTCCATCGCATTATCAGTCCGAAAAACTCTGATCGGGCGTGAGAATTGTGTCTGGACCATAGCTGCAAAGTCAGAATAAATTTGAGCCAACTCTGAACGATTCTTCATCAAAAATATCCAAGTATACCGAGTAAAGTCATCCACAAATATAACAAAATATCTTGATCCCCCCATTGTGGCGTGAGGAGAAGGCCCCCAAACATCTGAATGAACCAGGTCAAAAGGTGCTGAGGAAGATGTCACACTGTGAGAAAAAGGCAAAGCAGGCTGCTTGGCTAACTGAAAAGGCACACAGTTAAGATGCTCATCCTCGACAGTGCCTAATTTACCAGTGGAGACAAGGGAACGAACACGAACAATAGAAGCATGACCCAACCGTGAATGCCACAAGTGAAGAGAAGATGATACCGGAGATGTGGCTGCAGCAACTGAACATGTCGATGGGAGAGTGAGGCTAGGATGTTATATTTTCCAAGCCGCTCAAGCCGACCGCACGCCGACAGCTCACGCGTAAGCCGACGGCTTCCGTGTCAGCCGATCGTCCGATCCGGAAAATATAACATCCAAGCCAAGTTCACATATTTTTCCAACAGATATAAGATTGAGAGCAAGATCTGGAACTAAAAAAGTATCTGGAAGTGATAGATTATCTTGTGAGATATCTCTAGTATGAGTAACGCGCATACGAGAACCATCGGCAGTATGAACAGTCGGAGTAATAGAAGTATTGCGCTGAGAACTAAATATTTCCGGATTTGAAGTCATATGATTGCAACATCCTGAGTCAAAATACCAAGAATCGTTACCTGAGGTGGCAGACAGAGAAGCAGATTGAGTCTTCTCGCGAGCTGTATCAAGGATGCCCTTAAGAAAATTGGCCAATCTAGAGAGCGATGAAGCATCAAGAGGCAATGAAGGAGGACCCTGGTTCAGTGATGGACTAGGCTTGGACTGAAATCTTGGATTCTCAGGGCATTCAGACAAGTAGTGGCCAGGCTGTTTCTGTCCACAAAATCGACATTGACGAACTGAACAGTATAGGAGTTTATGCCCATTTGCATGACAATATGAGCAATACTCCTCTAAGATATCCAATTTAGGCTGATAAGAATCCGACTTATTCATTTTGATAAGTTAGCAACCAAATAATGCGAGAGAAATCCACTAACACGGGTTCAAATAACCCTAAAATACCAAGAAGCACTGAGAAGCAATCCGAGTATCGCAAAACGGAGTCCGCAAACAAATTCAGAAGATCGAAAAACCTTGGGAACCAATATTGTTTGGTTCAAATCCGAAGAAAAAATAGCTGAAACAGACAATCTAAGGCGCGGAACGGTCGGAACGGCGCGAAACGGCGCGAAAACGGCGCGGAACGGAGCGGAACAGAAGGAACGGTGCGGAGCAGAGCCGCTGGCTCGGACGGAAGCCGGTTAGAAGCCGGCTTGAAGATCGGCTGACAAGGATGTGGGATATATGTGAACTTGGCTTGGATGTTATAATAGAGTGAACACTGAACAGATAGAGAAAAATAGAGAAATATTGCTCATCCTCCTACAGAGGTTGTCACATACTTGCTCTCACATTTTCCTGTGAAACCACTTCTGCCGTTGCAGGTGCGTTTGCAAACCTTGGTGCTCTCTCATTGATGAGAGTCCCATCACATCTCTAAGCAATCAAAGGAAACCAAAAACAATCGTGACCCCATACTTATTGTTTGCGTTTAGAATTCATTTAGCAGGCTCTGCATGCATACACTAGATATTGCCTTTGAAGTTGATGATCACCCCTTTGAGAGAATTACAATGAGTCAATGAATATGGGCGCGAATTTTTGGGAACCAGTGACACTCTAGTCCTCTAAAGAAGGCTGAAGATGAATCTGTTTGGAATCCCTTCATCGGCAAGTGCCATATATTTCTCATAACTGATGATACCAATCTTTCCTCTGGTCTCCCAATATTTTTGAAGCTGTGTTTTGTGTGCAAAAAGCCTTGTTCCACTTTGATGCAGGAGCAGATGACCTAGATGAAGCTGAACTGTCAAACGCGACTAATTTGGCGCTTCTCTACCATGAGATGGAAGATAAGCGCAAGGGACGGAAGAAATTGCAGCTTTTGGTGTCGCCGCATTGTTTGGACCATAACTTTGGCTACGGGTATTAGATTGACGCGAGCCACCCCAATTCGGATAGCTCTCGACGAGATGCACGAGGCCCTCGATCGAGCTATGCTCCATCGGAGTCCATATTCATCCCCAAATTCCGCTGTTTGACATGTCAAACGAGCGTTTTTAGTTATTTTTACTATTTTTTGTAACATTTCCATTGCTTATTAGGACCTCAGTTTGAAACCGTTTTGGGTCAAACTTTCGCATACGTGTTTCTTTCAATAAGGCCAAACTGTTGGGTCAATTTCAGGATTTTGCCATTTTTGACATATTTTATGATTTCAGCTATACATGCCCGACTTGTGGGCAGAATTGGGCAGTTTTTTATTAATATACTTTTCTTCAAACCCTAGAGAGTTTCTCTATTGGTTTATGCCTTTCTCTTCGTTGTTTCTGCTGCATTGATCCAACGCCTTGATTAGATTCGGCGTCACACTTAGCCCAGAGAGGAGTCACACTAAAAAAAGGTCTTGGTATTTTCAAATAGTTGTTCACTGTATTAGTCTTGAGCCACAGTTGGTTCCAATTTTCCCATTTGGTTTCCATATTGACATATATGTGTAGCCCGCATTGTCCTTGTTTAGACATGAATTTGTTTTATGCCCGACTTTCTATTTACGCTGTGTCTCTATGATTGATCTTCTTATTCATTTTGAGGAACCATATATAACCTCTGGTTTCGTTTTGCTTCTCTTAGAGATGGTTTTTTGTCAAGCTGAAGCTGGTCGGAAAATCGAAGAAGAAATGAACCGCGCAAAGTTATACAATATACAGCATGCCTATATCTCTCAATTAGAATTGATGTTTCTGTTTGAAAGAGTGAGATAGTAATAAAATTCCTGTCCTTGCCTGGAGGCGACATGCTTTTGCTTGATAGATGGGTAGGTATTACTCCAGTAGTCTCGTTTATGGCGTGGCTCAGTTTTGGAGACTTATGGAATCAGACGTAAGATTTCTTGTTGGAATTTCAGGGCATACACTCTGAAGAGGGAGTGATATTGAGTCTAAGCTGTGCAAATGATTGGGAAACGTTTAATCTCTTTCTTCTCTCTTTTAGGGAATAGAAATTGTTAAAAAACCAAAATGTTATTTTGACTGTGTAATTTCTACTCTTTTGTTGGTATGTTGGCTCGCCTATTGATCTAAGAATAAAGATGGCCAGATCTTTTAGTGTACCGCTTGTCTTCGTTTTGTTCGTCCTTTATGACACTGAAGTCGAACTCGTGGTTTTATTATCTATGAAGTTCTCATGATCTCTTCCTGGAGTCCTGCAAAGTTTGCTTCTGATGGAAGATACAGTTTCACAAATTGTGTGGGAAGTTACAAAATTACTGCCATTTGCCCATGATTTTCTTACTATTATCATTCGGAAGTTGTTGATTCAATGTTCAATATATTTTACCTTGAAGGAAATTATTAAGGATATATGGTGACTTCCAATGGAAATGAGATGATCCCAATAAACTGCATATCCCATCAGTATGTTGTACACGACAAGTAAGATTTGCATGAACGCATTTGATTAGCGGAAAGTAAATTTATAAATGTAGTCTATGCTATGTTAGATCATCTCATTTATGCTTAGATCATCTCATTTTTAGGGAGCGCTAAAAGTAGTTGTGTCTTGAACTCAACAGCACAAAAAGTTAATTGTATCTTTTTGACGCTTTCTTAACAACTGTATCCTTACTAAGATGAGACTGAGATGGAAGGGGATCGATTTACCTGCCAACTGCTGTTACTGCCCCTCTGGTATTGAAAGCACTTCTTATCTTTTCCTTGATTGCAACAGAACTCATAGAATACTTCATTCTCCTCTGCTAAATATGAAAATAAACAACAATGGTATACCATTAATAATCCAAACCATGGAGTTTTTCAATAATCTAAACAAGAAAAAGAGAGATCTTTTCTTGCATGTATTGTGGTTAATTTGGACTTCTAGAAATAGAAAGTTTTTTGACTGTGCATAAAAGAGAGAAGAAGATCTGGTTTTGGAAGCAATCTCAGTGAAATAAGAGTTCTCAAATACTTATTTTTGTGGGAAATCTGTTCATGCAGGAATCCAAACGCGTGACTCAAGATGGTGGGTTCCTCCCCCTCCGGGTGTTCTGAAATTGAACACTGGCGCCGCCATCTCCCATCCCAATCGTAGATCTGGAGCAGGAGCTGTCATGCGAAACTCAGAAGGAGAATTTGTGTTTGGGTGCTCATTTCACATTCCACTCACAACAAATCTAGTGGTCGTTGAAGCTATCGCACCTCGAGAAGCAACGAAGAGAGCATACGACATAGGATTTCAAAACTTCATCACCAAGCCCTGATTCACAAGATCGGAATGTGAGAGAGGAAGAAGGCGGCTCAGAAGAGTAAAGACTCTTCACAGAATGTGGAGAGTTTGTCCACCGCTTGACTAATTATAAACCTAGCTTTTCTAGAAAATACGAAAATGCCATCGCGCATTTTGGTTTTTTGCATTTGGGCATGAATGCAACTTATGATATGTATTGGGATATAGTATGCCCATCTATTGTATTTGATGTATGGGCTATGGACAAGGCCTCTATTAATTTAGATTTTTTTTTTTTTTTTTTTTTTTGCAGAAAAAATTCCTAAAAAAAGTCCATGTGATAACTGAATATCATCTCCCAGATTTCGACAAGTTTCTCCTTCCGAATGATGTGATCTTCCGCTAATTTTATTTAGTAGCACTTTTCTTTAACTTGACAGTTATATTGTCGGTTATTGAGAGTTTATTTTAAAATAACAGTTTTCTTACAAAAAAATTCTGGTTTCACGTCACATTCAACTTCTTGCATCAATCTTTCTTGGTAAAATTGTGAAAGACTCTCATCCAAACCAACCAACTAAAACTTGGTCAATGACAAATCGGGCACACTAATTCAGGCTATTCAACTTACAGAAAAGGAGTATTGAGAAAATGAAGACAAGAAGAAGAAAATTGAATCAATTCAGAAGTAAACTGCTGCAGAGAAAGGAAACAGAGCTAGGGTTTTTTTTTTATCCCTCCTAGCTGACATGGAAATGGAGAAGAAAAAGAAAATAACTAACTCGTCTGAAATGGACCAATCAAACCAAAACATGTGGTCTAATCGTGTAACTGATACTAGTTTAGCGGAAAATAAGAGAAATTAACGTCAAATTAACTGAAGCTTGATCCAAAACGTTGTCGTTCCACTTGAGTTTGAAGGCTAACGTATATTTGCATTACGACTGAGATAGAAGCTTCTCCTTGATCGAACAGTATCTGGTGAGGATGTCTGCCAGCTGGTGAGGATGTCTGCCAGCTGGCAAAAAGAAGAAACATAATGGAGAAAAGAATCTTTTTGAACCAAATTTCTAACCAAATGACAATCAACAGCAATGTGTTTGGTTTTGTCATGAAAACCAGGGTTAGCTGCCAGTTGAAGAGCTGAGCTGCTATCAGTGAACGCCACAGGAGTTTGGATGATAGAAACCCCAAAATCATGAAGAAAATACATAAACGATAAAATCTCACAAGAAACAACAGCCAAGCTCCTGTATTGACATTCATTAGAGCTCATAGAGACCACAATTTATTTCTTAGACCTTCAATGGATCAAAGAAGAACCAATGTAGATAAAATAACCACGTGTGAACTTTCTTGTATCCATGCACCCAGCCTAGTCAACATCTGTATAAGCAGTGAGACTGATGGCAAAAGAACACGGGTGACGCGATTTCTTTACGCGCTTAAACGCAAGTATACGGTCAAGTAGTATTATGAGTATTTTACGACTCCGAGTATCGAACCCAATGGAATTTACGATTATTAGATAACTAGAAATTAATTATAAGAGATCTACGTAACCGGTAAAAAGGTGTTTGATTTTATAACGTTGTCGCCCACCAACAAGCGACTTAAATTAAATGACAATTAACTAAATATTTTTGTGAAATTTTCACTTTTAAACGAAGATAATTTGTGATTGAATACGATTAATGAGAAAGAACTAGGCAATTGATGTCCCTAGGGTTGTTAACGATTTCCGGAATTATGCATGAAACACTCTACTCACGTTCTAGTCATACCGGGTAATGCTCATCACGATCTTCTCTCGATCTCACGTGAATTTGTGCAAATAATAGCTTTCGGGTCCTCTCGGTCCACCTCCGTCTATCACTACAATCTAGTTGATTTGTTAGGCTCGTTCACCGGGTCCTTTCGGTCCACCGAATTCACTAAGTTCTAACAAAATCAACCGAAACTACCCTCACACGATTAATCAAGTAACTAGGCAATTGATGTCCCTAGGGTTGTTAACGATTTCCGGAATTATGCATGAAACACTCTACTCACGTTCTAGTCATACCGGGTAATGCTCATCATGATCTTCTCTCGATCTCACGTGAATTTGTGCAAATAATAGCTTTCGGGTCCTCTCGGTCCACCTCCTTCTATCACTACAATCTAGTTGATTTGTTAGGCTCGTTCACCGGGTCCTTTCGGTCCACCGAATTCACTAAGTTCTAACAAAATCAACCGAAACTACCCTCACACGATTAATCAAGTTTCTATCTCCTCTCGGTCTCAAGAAACTACAAGATCACCTAAACTATTCTTTAACACGTCTCAATGAGCTCACTTTCATGCAACCCTATCAACAAGTAATATTCTACGGGTGATCAAGCCAAGAACATTAATAAATAAGTACAAGAATAGATAAGCTAACAAGAACGTTCATAGAATTTACGCAAAAGCATGCATCAAGTCCAAAATCCGGAATCATCCAACAAACCCTAGTTTTCCATCAATCACCTAGATTAAAATGTTTAGCTAGACATAATAGTGTTCAACATAAACAAAATAATGAAGTTCATGAAGAATAGAAGAAGAAAAGATGATCAAACGCTAAAATCTTCAATGTTGATGATCTTTCAAGCTCCAAGCTTTGTCTCCTATCTTCCCTAGCTCCCAAGACTTCAAAGATGCATGAATCTCCCCTTCTTAGGTCGTCTCATGCGTTTTTTACCAGCTGGGCACGCTTTTTAATGAAAACTAACCGAAATTGCACTTCAGCCCCTCTACTTTGTAATTCCCGGACAGAATTATTTGCTGCTTTTGCGCGGGCTGTATCTCCCTCATACGGACTCGTCTTTGGTCCTACAATATATCTTTGGAAAGCTACGGATGTCTACTTTCCAATGCCGCAAGCCTTGCTTCAAAATTCTTTGTAGATTTTCCTGGGCCTCGAAAAGAGTGCAGGCTGGTCCTATGTGAATTTTCCAACTTTTCTTCGTTTGTGCGTCTCCTTTTCTCCTCTTCATCTAGCTCCATTCCAAGCATATCCAAGCATCTCATAAGCTCCATTGCACCTATTTTACCTGAGATACGCAACACTAAACAACCCGTGCAATTATCATAGAAAATATGAGAGAAAACATGCACAAACAAGCTAGAAACACAACTTTTCACTCTTAGGCTTAGAAATAGTCAAATTCACATATTTGTGCAAATATAACATATAAATCATGTGAAATAAGCCTATTAAAAATAATATGGAAGTATAAAAATAAATCCTACAAGAGAGTTATCAAACACCCCCACACTCACCTATTGCGCGTCCCGAGCAATCCAATCAAATTCCAATCAAAATCCGACCACAATCCATCCAAAAACATCCTCCAATGAAACACAACCCCACAAGTGATACGAGTCGAGAATTGTATTCTTACTAGAAACACCGTTGCATACAAATCCTAACTAGCCGACTCAATAACGACACAAGACTCGACAATGCAACAATATGATGCAAATGCAAACTACGACTCGATCCTACACAAACACATATATACACAAAACACACTTTTTATCTTTTTGGTTGAGATCGGGCAATCTCCATTGGCTTAAATCGAGTATCATGAAGTGATGAGAATTCTAGGAACAAAGCATGAGTTGAAACTAAACTCAACAACGAGACTCTCCCCTAGTTAGTATAGAAAGCCTAACTTTACTAAGTACAAGAGTACGCTACCTCTTCGCGTGTGCCACGAAATAAGAGATTACGCTAGGCAAAGCCACATCCAAGGTCCGAGCTCCTAATCCGCTAACGGTTTTCACATGATGAGGCTTAGGGACATCAAGATAATCTCGTCGAAACCAAGTCCTAAGCGTCACATTCTCACATCAAAACCCACATCTCACACACCCTCACCACGATGATAGGAACCAAAACCCAAAGCTCACCACCTCCAGCCCTCAATTTCCTCAAACCCCGGTACACTAGTGATATCTGTGGCCATCGTCGTTCGTCGTGCATGAAACGTGAACCGTCGTCGTCAAAGTAGCTCCACCACTCGTTTCAATTCAATTCCAACTCAACTTTATTTCATCTCTCCTTTTTCTTTTTCTCTCATTTTTTTTTTATTTTCTGTTTTTTTTTTCACAATTCTCTCAAAATACCATCAAAATCCAACAATAATATCCGAGTGGTCTTCAAATACTAATCAAATATGCTAGGAGAAGGAAACACGTGAATCGATGAATGAATATCACATAAAAATATCATCTCCTCCTAACTCAATCAAAGTCCATGTCAAATCCAAGCCGCAAAATCAATGAAGTACATGTGTGGGAGTGGAGTCGTCGCAAGCTCACTCTCAATGTCCGGAGTCAAAAGTCGACACCCCCACACTCGAATGTCACCATATCCCCTCTCAAGTAGTCCCGAAGATGAATGTATCGCGTGCCTAATCCAACCGATCCTCCTACACCAAAGTAATCAAAACCGGTACCTAGCACGATCCACCAATTAAGTTCACCCAACCCAATTCCGTGCGTATTAGATTCACGCACTCACGGCTCTCCACAACTGTGTCCATGATGTAATGGCATGGAACACCGCCACACCGAAGTGCGCAAGCCTACTCACTCACCCTCGCATCCCCTCGTAAATAATCGATGAAGTGCAAGCGAGAAGTAGAACTCAACGAATTGCATAATCACTCCCTCATCGAACCCCCTCAACTACACAACCCCCTCGTGACGCACTAAAGTGGTGATTCTAATCAATTTGTGATGAAGGCCAATAATCGTCACCCTAGGTCCGAAGGCTAGCAAGAATCCAAGGCTCAAATTGGGGCGTCTAATGGTCCTACAAGGTGAGTTCTAAAAGCAGTGAGTGCTCTAATACACGTCCTCGCACAGCTGTTTCGTGTGCCACTACGAGGCGGGTTGGCGACTACCTAAGACGTACACATGGATGTTCGGCTTGTTTAGCTCACACCTAGCTCAGCTCTTGTGAGAAAATAGGCACACACTTTGAGTTTGAAAATTACGTAAGTGTTAGAAATAGGTAGGCACTCCCGTAAAGAAAGTCTCTCTATACATACTAGGGGGACTCACGTCGTCACTCTCGGTCGCAAATCATGCTCTACGCCTAAAATCCTCACACTTCGCGATTTATCACATTTTAGCCTCTTTTGATTGCTCTTTTCTCAAAATTTTCTCGTTTTTTTTTCCATATAATTCCTACTCTACATGCAAGCCGACACGAACGAAACTACACAAAACAGTCGATAGGGTAGGTAGACTCAAATAAGAAAACGTGCAATATTAAACACAAACACAAACAAGTATATACACGACTAAAAATCACAATACGATATACTATCACAATATCACGACACGGACTACAAAATTTGACACGATACGACACGAACAAACTATATGCAGACATGGCGATGCAAACACTGACTGGCTAGTCAAGACTAAAACTCCCCCCACAGTAGAATACGTCGTTGTCCTCAACGAATTTAGAAGTAAAACCGAGAACTCAGCATCTCTAATGTGAGGGGCGGTGGATCTACTCGGGGTCATGTCATGGCACAAGAAGGTAGCTACAATAAGTTTAGAGATAATTCAAGCTACGTGCACATGAACGAGTTGTGTGTCCCGAAATTAAGCAAGTACTCAAGTAAGTCCCTAGAATTCTAAAAATAAAATCCTAGAGCAAGTACGATGTGCCAAAAGGGTAAGTAAAGAGAGAGAAAAGAATACTCACAACCGACACAAGATCGGGGACGAAATCCGAGAAGTGCTGACTGAGATAGCAAGAACAATCCCAAAGCAAACATTGTGAAAATCAATGCTAACTCCCTTGCGGTCGAGTGTGCGGAACACACCGGGGTCGATTGATCCTGTTGCTGAAGAATAATGAACGAGGAATCCCCTAGCTCGCATTGTATACGCCAACTCCCATGATGGTCGAATGCGCCGTAGCACATCGGGGTCGATGTCTTCGTCATTTATTTTTCTTTCAAACAATATTATTCTGATAACTATCATGCATAATCCCCTCTTTGCTTGGTCCTTTCTTTAAGCCCCCACAAGCCAAACTATTATCACAATCAGAGACCTTTGTTAAGAGCAATCCACCTTCTCAAGTCACAGACAATTCTGAGTGTTAATCAAAGAAGAAGCTATTTTCACACAATTTGGTGCCATCTTTCCTTCTAAGTTACAAGTGTCCTGTCTAGCTTCATTCTTAACCACCTCCAAACAGGCAAAGTGAATTGCAAATTCAGCGTGGCTCTTCTATAGTTGAGGGCACAATTGTGTGTTTCTGGCAGTGAACTTGGAGCTCGGTATTCATCGAGTTGAACAGAGAACTGGGGTGATGCTAGGTCAATCGGTGGTGGCTCTCTGTGTTGTGGTTCCGATTGGAGACCAGAGAGGTAATGGGTCGCCAGTGCTTGTAGACGACGAAGGAAGCAGTGGTGCTCTGTTGTTGAATTGGGCGGCGCTGGTTTAGATTGGGGATTCACCAGGAGCAACGGGTAGAGGGTATGTTGCTGGATTGTCTATGGTGGTGGTGGTCAGTGCAGAGAGAGGCAGTCGAGATTCAATCGGGGGTTCGATGGGTCGTTTATTCGGGTCTGGTTTTGTTCAGTGGTGGTGTGAATTGTTCTTTGCAGCGGCTGGGTTTTCGTGACCAGGGGTTGGGTTTCAGTTCTCTGATCGGAGACAGGGGAGAGGGGTTTTGTTTCTGTCGCCAATTTAAGCGGGGTCCTGCGGTTTCTTGGTCGGGAATTGAGGCGGGTGAAAGAGGGAGGAGAGCTGGTTTCGATTGGAGGCCCAGAGGGCGGCGTGAAATCCGCCGGGGAGAGAGAGGGTAGGGCTGCTGGGGTCGCCGGAGTGAGAGAGGGAGGTTGCCGGTGTCACAGGCGGCCGGAAGCGCGACGGAAACTCCACCCAAAGTCGCCAGAAGTTTGAGACGGATTGAAGATAGAGGAGATTGAGGGTGGCTGTGGTTGAGAGTGAAGGAGGAAGAAGATGAACTGACCCGATTGTGTATAAACTTTCCCCATTTTTCCAAATTTTCCCTCAAAAGTCTCTGGAACTGCCCTTTTTACCCATATTCGCAGGAGCAAACTTTTCAGTTCTTAATATTGAGCAGTGGGTTTTGGGGGGGCTGGTGTTCGTGCGAACACAGGGAGTGTTCGTGCGAACACCACTCACTCCTGAATTTTTTTTTTTTTTTTGTTCGTTCGTTCCGCTTCGTTTGCTTTGTCTTCAAGGTTCCCTAGCTTTGAATTCCATGTTCCTCTTGTGTTCTTGAGCTCTTTTTTTTTCGTGACACGCTTCCCAACATCCGCGAGAATCTCCTCGTGATCACATCTTTCTCGTTCAAATTCCGCCTTTCTTTTACGTCCGAACTCCGATGCGCGCATTTCCATGCGAGTCTACGCACATCAAGAAGGGGAGTCCGAATCCCGTAATAACATGTAAACCTGTGGAGACTCAATTCAAATGTCAAATTCTCGCTCTCTCTCACCCCTCAGATAACAAAACGGAATTAAAAACGCACACAACAGTATTTAAAACACACTCTCTAAACTAAAGCAAAAAAGTACGTTGGGTTGCCTCCCAACGAGCGCTTGTCATTTACGGTCGACGGCCCGACCATGTTACCTCATGAGGCTCAGAAAGGTGGTTTGGTAGGTCGTGTCGCATCCAACTTCTGGCGCTGGATACTCATGACTACCTCGTGCGCCTGCACACTCGATTCTTTACCCTTAGGATCTGGCGGATCTTCTTGTGTCAGCTTTGAAATTCCACGCACAACTTTCACAGGAAATGGCAAGTCTGACTTCACCTCATAAGTGTACTGAGGAGTCGGTTTGAAAACCTGAAAGGTCTCCACAGTATCGTTGACCCTCATGATCAACTCCCCATTCTCTACATCAATTAACGTCCGACCGGTAGCCAGAAAAGGCCTACCAAGAATGATCCGAACGTCACCAACTGGCATGTCCAATATCACGAAATCGGCTGGCATGATCAAACTACCAACCCTCACAAGTAGGTCTTCTACCACCCCAATGGCCTTCTTGGATGACTTATCCGCAAATTGAAGATTGATCCAAGTTTTACGAGGCTCCTCCCCACACCTAGCTTTTTAAATACTGAAAGCGGCATCAGGTTGACACTCGCCCCAAAATCACATAGAGCCCTACCTGTATATGCCCCACCAAGTGTAGCCTCAATCACAAAACTACCTGGATCTTTCTTCTTCTTGGGTAGCCCATGCAAGACACATGAACTCACCTGCTCATTCAGTTTCACTGTCTGAAAGTTATCCATAGCTTTTCTCCCATAGATTGCATCCTTGATAAACCGCGCATACTTAGGCATTTTCTGCAGCGCCTCAATCAACGGAATGTTTATGTGCAGTTTGGAGAAAATATTGAGAAATCTCCTGTACTCCTCAGAGTCGTCCTTCTTCTTTCTAGTTTTCAATGGAAAAGGTACATCTTTAGAAGAAAAGGGTGGTGGTAATACCTCATTGGAATTTTCCTCATCATGTGGAGTCATGCCCTTTGATTGGGGGACCATGACGGGTGTCTTCTCAGAATCGAAGATCTCATGCTCCTTAGCCTTTGATGCTTCAGCTCTGGCATGGCTCGGGTATGGTTGATCAGTCAACGAAACCCCGCTGCGAGTGGTAATGGCATTTACCTGGCGCACATTCTCTGTGTCAGACGGTAGAGAACCGGGTGCTCTAGCAGATAATTGTGTTGCAATTTGCCCAACTTGAACCTCTAGTTCACGAAGAGAAGTCTTCGTAGCTTGCAAATCAGAAGACATAGCATTGACCGTCGTGGTCATATCGTTCATGTTGTTACTCAGCTGTGTCAACGCCTTAGTGAGTACAGAAATCTCTGGGTTTGGCGCTACAACAGCCGGTGGTGGAGCCTGCGACACTGGTGCTTGTGGCATGTGCTGAAACCCATGTGCGTATATAGCTCCAGAATGATCCCCATACCTGAAACCTAGATGATCTCTTGTGCCTGGTCTGTAGTTCCCTTGGTTCCAATTCTGCCGGTGTCCTTGTGACCCCACAAAGTTCACATCTTCACTTGCAATCTGGGCCAAGGCTGAATCAAATTCCTGCTCCTCTGCTATTGCAACTGGCTTCTTATCCCGATACACATGCTTGGCTAAATCTGACACCATCTTGCTGATCCCAGTCTTCCATTCATCATCTCTAGGTTCAGGCAATGCCGATAATCTCCTGGAATCATAGGGTTGTGAGTCCTGCTTAGCGAGCTGCTTCATGAGCGCATAGGCTCCTTCCTTGTCAACAGAGTACAAAAAATTGCCTCCAGCTTCTCTGTTAACCAGCTCCTGATTGTGACGTTCTAGACCATAGTAGAAGACTTGCACAATTTTATAATCCCCAAAATCATGGTTTGGGCACTTCCTGATCAAATGCATAAAACGTTCCCATGCATCTACTACAGTTTCATCGGCATGTTGCCGAAAGCCTAGAATATCACCCTGTAGCTCAATCACCCATTGAACTGGATAAAACTTGGCCATGAACTCATCCACACACTGAGCCCATGTAGTTATCGAATCAGGAGCTCTTGACTTTAGCCACTTCTCAGCTGCACCCTTCAGACAGTAAGGGAAAGAATTAGCTTCAACGCCTCTGCTGTTACATCCTTGTACTTGGTAGTCTTTATGTATGCGTTGAACCTCCCAATAAATTCATTGAGGTCTTCATCCCTGTTCCCATAGAATTGGAACTGACTGGTCACCGTCTGAATTGTCGCAGGCTTAAGATCAAAGTGCTCGGCCTGTATCTCTGGCACTACAATTGCCGGATTGTGTCCATAGGCGGACGACTGAAACTTTTCCACAATAGCCTGTCCAGACTTGTTGTATGGTGTATGGGCGTTGCGATCATTCACCAGTTTAGACAACTATTCCACCCGCTGATTGAGTTGCGCGTTGGTCAATTGATCACCCATAGTGCTCTGTTTCTGTCTTCTCCTCTGATCTCTGAATAACTGCTTTGGGTCTTCAAGTGGGTGCACAAGTTCTCTAGGGATCCTGGACATACACTGATGATCTGAAAAGCAGACTCAAATACAAGTGAGAAAACAAGTAGCTAATTAAACAAAAAGTAAAAGAGATATCCTAAATCAATTTCTACTAACTAATAAACCGTTAAATTCCCCGGCAACGGCGCCAAAAACTTGACGCGATTTCTTTACACGCTTAAACGCAAGTATACGGTCAAGTAGTATTAGGAGTATTTTACGACTCCGAGTATCGAACCCAAGGGAATTTACGATTATTAGATAACTAGAAATTAATTATAAGAGATCTACGTAACCGGTAAAAAGGTGTTTGATTTTATAACGTTGTCGCCCACCAACAAGCGACTTAAATTAAATGACAATTAACTAAATATTTTTGTGGAATTTTCACTTTTAAACGAAGATAATTTGTGATTGAATACGATTAATGAGAAAGAACTAGGCAATTGATGTCCCTAGGGTTGTTAACGATTTCCGGAATTATGCATGAAACACTCTACTCACGTTCTAGTCATACCGGGTAATGCTCATCATGATCTTCTCTCGATCTCACGTGAATTTGTGCAAATAATAGCTTTCGGGTCCTCTCGGTCCACCTTCGTCTATCACTACAATCTAGTTGATTTGTTAGGCTCGTTCACCGGGTCCTTTCGGTCCACCGAATTCACTAAGTTCTAACAAAATCAACCGAAACTACCCTCACACGATTAATCAAGTTTCTATCTCCTCTCGGTCTCAAGAAACTACAAGATCACCTAAACTATTCTTTAACACGTCTCAATGAGCTCACTTTCGTGCAACCCTATCAACAAATAATATTCTACGGGTGATCAAGCCAAGAACATTAATAAATAAGTACAAGAATAGATAAGCTAACAAGAACGTTCATAGAATTTAAGCAAAAGCATGCATCAAGTCCAAAATCCGGAAAATCATCCAACAAACCCTAGTTTTCCATCAATCACCTAGCTTAAAGTGTTTAGCTAGACATAATAGTTTTTGACATAAACAAAATAATGAAGTTCATGAAGAATAGAAGAAGAAAAGATGATCAAACGCTAAAATCTTCAATGTTGATGATATTCCAAGCTCCAAGCTTTGTCTCCTATCTTCCCTAGCTCCCAAGACTTCAAATATGCGTGAATCTCCCCTTCTTAGGTCGTCTCATGCGTTTTTTACCAGCTGGGCACGCTTTCTAATGAAAACTAGCCGAAATTGCACTTCAGCCCCTCTACTTTGTAATTCCTGGACAGAATTATTTGCTGATTTTGCGGGGGCTGTATCTCCCTCATACGGACTCTTCTTCGGGCCTACCATATATAGTTGGAAATCTACGGATGTCTACTTTCCAATGCCGCAAGCCTTGCTTCAAAATTCTTTGTAGATTTCCTGGGCATCGAAAAGAGTGCAGGCTGATCCTGTGTGACTTTTCTAACTTTTCTTCGTTTGTGCGTCTCCTTTTCTCCTCTTCATCTAGCTCCATTCCAAACATATCCAAGCATCTCATAAGCTCCATTTCACCTATTTTACCTGAGATACGCAACACTAAACAACCCGTGAAATTATCATAGCAAATATGAGAGAAAACATGCACAAACAAGCTAGAAACACAACTTTTCACTCTTAGGCTTAGAAATAGTCAAATTCACATATTTGTGCAAATATAACATATAAATCATGTGAAATAAGCCTATTACAAATAATATGAAAGTATAAAAATAACTCCTAAAAGAGAGTTATCAACGGGTAGAACAAACCTTGAGCAGGTGAGCTTCTGACATATCTAAGAAGATTCAGAAATGCTTTGAGGTGAATTGCAGTAGTTTAGCAACAAACTGGAAGAGCTTACCAACTGCACAACAAATATTATCTCTCGAATTGCACAAACAAATGAGCTTCCTTCCAATTTTCTGTAGTTTTTGACATCCAATTCTGGTAAAGTATCTCCCACTCCTGCAGATAACTTTACCAAATGATCCATAGATACAAATGCTGATTTACAAGAACTATAGTCACTCTCGGCAAGAATGTCAAGAGCATATTTTCTATGACATAAACTAATACATTAAGTTTACCTCATCTTCTCCATCTTGTTTGGGTAAATATTCTCAATGTCAAGTCCGAAACAAAAAAGCCGATGTCACATTTGTCAAGCTTAAAACTTGAAATTGTGTGCCTAAGCAAGCCAAATTGCTTAAAACATGAAATTGCGTGCAAGCAAAATTGCTATTCATAAGATGGAGGAAGAAGAAGATAAGATCAACTCGGCGGAGAGCACAGACCACCGGCGCCTTGCCATGCCTCCTCGCCGGAGAAGACCCAGCTACCGTCTGGATCAACGGAGAAGGAGGAGATGACGGGACCTCCGCCGCCCTCATCGACCGCCACATCACCGCCGTCGAGACCGCCGTCGACATCGCCACCACCGTCGATCTCCACCAGCAGCATCGCCGTCGCCACCACCGTCCAGATCCGCCGTCTATTTCCTCTTCTCCTCCCTTCTTCTTCCTCTCTCTCTCTTTCTGTCTCTAGCCATAACAAACCCACTTCTACTGTTCTACACCATCTGCCTCTTTTCTCTCTCCCTATCCTCTTTGAAATGTGCAGTGGGGAGAAGAAAAAGGGGTAGACTTTTTTCTTAGAGAAAAAAAGTGGTTGAATGGGCTATTATTGTAAGGGCAAAGTGGTCATTGTTCATTATTAAACAAGCTAAAAGAGGAAAGTGGTAGCAAGAGAGGAAACGTCCCAAAATAGAAAGTGGGCTAAAGATAAGAAACAAGGTGGTATTCCCCTACAAAAAAGTTCTTTTCTAACGGAGCCAGTACGAACATGAAAGGGTTAGCAAAGGCCATTTCCAACCCAAAAAGAGTAAAAGCACTTTCACCTCCCTGAATTTGATTGAAGGACACTTACACCTCTTTAATTTAGAAAATGACCCTTTCACCCCTTAGTGTGTCAATCTTCAAGTAACTTGCACCGAAAGATTGTGACTCCATTAGGGTGGGATGGGGGCCTCTCACTAAAAACAGTTTTGGAGATAAAAATGGGATAACACTTTTACCCCCTTTGATTTGATGCAACGACACTTTCGCCCTTTCATGTTTGGGATGACACTTTCGCTCCTTTTGTGTTCTACACTTCAGGACACTTACACTCCTGACTGTGTCATATCATACTCAAGAGAGCGAATATATCCCCAAGACTATTATAGTGGCGGAAAAAACGAAGTCTCAATTAGCCAGTTTATATACCCTGAAATTAGCAGACATAAGGGGTGAAAGTTTGTCATTTCCCAAACTAAAAGGGATAGAAGTGTCTTTGCACCAATCGGGGGGGGGGTGAAAATGTCTTTTACCATAAAAGTGCCCTCCAGATCATACAAATGTCTGTTAAACCCATTGAAAATCTCTAAAGTCTTGCATAATATGAGGGCAAATTTATCTCCAAACCTATTTTTAGTGACATACCTCAATTCCAAATTCATGGAATCAGAGCATGGAGTGTAAGGTTTCTTGATGTTCAGCACAGTGAAGGGGTGAAACCGTGAAAGTGGCCCTTTCCAAACTGAATGGGGTAGGAGTGTCCTTCAACCAAACTAGAAGGGTGAAAGTGTATTTCACACCCCAAAAGAAATGGTCTGCAACTGAAAAACTGGGAACAATTTCCAACAAGCTCTGCTCTATTTGAACGAGGATCCACTCCTCTATTAGTCACCACCATACAAACATTGTCTGCAATAAATCTTAAGAGGTATAATTCTTGACAATATAAGTACCATTGAAGAGCACTCCTCTCTCGCACTTTGACCAAAAAAAAAATAATAATAATAATAAAAAAACAAAAAAAAATAATAATAATTAAAAAAAAAAAAAAAAAAACCAACTGTAGTAAAACGGTTAAACCTGAAACATAAATTATTTCAATTTTCCAGCTCTTCTGTCATCGTTCATGCACAGAATCTGCCACTTCGATGAAATGGTTTTCCACATTTATCAACTGCCTCACCAAGACCTGGTTTTCACAATTTACTTTTCCATGCCCAAGATGTATTAGAATCATGACGAACAATCATAAGCTGTTCATCCTGACAATATTTTGGCGGCATTACCATAGAGAGACCAATGCATTGGTTGAGTAAGAAAACTCCATCAAGCCGCCTTGCTAAAAGAAAGATATCGACACACAGTCTTAGATAGCAGAGTAACGGACGGTTAAGCATTTACTACAGTTGATTAGCAGTTTCCCAACAACAGCACACTGGATAGGAGGCTAGTCAATTGATGTTAACTCCCAAAACAAAATACGGCAAGATAAAACGCCATCTACTCCACCACTAGAGAACTAAAATCTGAACTACACGTAAAGACCCGAACTTCTTCCTCTTTTATCCTTCATACTTCTTTTAGTTCTCATCTCTCCGTCACCCCATGTAAAAACCTGAGATCTGAGCAACAACAAAAAAATGTTCCAAGCAGCAATTAGATTCAAAACCAGATTGGCATATGACAGGGTCGACAACTAAGCCACATGGTTGATAGGAGTAAAATCGTTATTTATTAGGTAACCCATTGCAATTTCTAACAAGTACTACTAATCAACATACCAACACCATTATTCAGTTGCTTCAGAACATTCCTCCAACTTGATTAAAAGGCTTAGAGCTTAAGCTTGAACCCCTTTGACAGAAACATCTCTACAAGAAACAAACAGCAATATAATAGTTACTAAAAAAGATTAGGAGTTAAATTAACAAAAAAAAATACACCAGAAAGAAAGTACACAAAACAGACGGGTTAGTTCGGCAAGAGACCATCTTCCTTTCTTCACAAAGTCTCCGGTTCCACATACCAATCATATTACTATCTTGCCTGCCAAGTTAAACTCCACCAAGTCACCAACCTATTTACAGAAATTCATTTCTATCTGAGGTACTAGTTTGAGATAGTGGTTCTCTTCTGTAAATTGCGCTGGTAAGGCTCAAAACTTAGAGAAAGTTAATTTCACGAGGCTGCCTCTGAGTTCTGATGTAGTGGTAATCGATACTATATATATACGAGTTCTATGGAGGAGGGAGAGTCAAGGGACGAGTGTTCTCAAGCTGACACGTGGCACTTTACTGTGTTTTTTTGTCTTCTTTATTTTTCTTAATTACAAAATTAGAATTATAAAATATAAAAAACCCTCCAAACTTTTGTGATCAAAATATAAAATCTCCTCAAGAACCTATCTAATGATCTAATCACCCGCGTCTCTATATCTCCCTCACTACCGTCATTCCCGTCTCCCAAAAGTCTCCACACATACACCCGCCACTCTCTCCACAGCAAGGTATGAGCCTGTCTGAATTTAGTGTTTATTTTGTAGAATTAGTCCACTAATTCACTATGTTTTTCTTGTAGGTTTCCAATATCGAAACTTATTATTTCTACTTGGCTGTAATTGACTGTAACTTTGTTTTGATCTGTTTGCAGCATCTGTATATGTGGATCTCTAATCATTTGCACAACACGATACTTCATAGCTCTTTGTAGTGTAGCTCATTCATAAATATTAGTTTGCGAACGCCATCAGCAATAGGAAGTTTGTTCTTCTTACTGTATGGAACTGTTTGGTACTTATGTATCATCCGCATCATAATTCTTTCAAGATGCATCTGTTATATAACTAAAATGACAACTGCGGTAATCCCCTCCCACACAGTTGAATAAATCTGGATTGTAGTTCTTTATTCAAAGTTTCTATATTGATTTTCAGGTTGGCTGTTTCCTTCCAACGTTGCCACTCACTGAACGAATTTTGAGGCCATTATTATCATCCCTTCCCCCGGGGCCTTCTTCGTGCAGTTAAACAGCTTTGATTTCTAGAGGTGTATTTCTCTCTGCACCACACAACGAATTGTTTCAGAGATTATAGATAGTATCAATCGATATAGCAAGCTATGGGTCACCTACAGCCTCTAGATCTTCTCTATCCAAAAGAGCCTGGTATATTCCTAACTTGACAACTAAGCAGTTATACCAGTTTCCTCTGCTGAGTTCTTTACCTATCCATATTCATGAGCTCCAGCACACAAATTAGGGATAGCATATTTTCCGAATTATCTTACGCAATGAAGTTGACAAATTAAAGGATACAAAGGATCTTATCTTCTTTTATTGCAATTTGGTCAATTATTTATTTAACTTAATTTATAAGTGTACGATACTATATGTGTTAAGCATTTTTGAGGTTGATGTAATTTCCCGTGCATCAAACTGCCACAATGCTCGTAATAGAAATTAAGAAAGTGCCACAAGTCGATGACTACTATCTCATTCCACCACACCCCAAAGACTACTATCTCATCCAACCACACCCCAAAGACTACTATCTCATCCCACCACAGCCTAAAGACAGTTCCAATTATCCAACTTTTTATTTGTCTATGTGAAGTCTTCAAATGCTTCACTTCCCGTTGCAATTTTAAGATAACCAGAGCTGATGACAATGCTCAAAAAACTTTCATTACTGTATGATGGAAATGATGAATACGTTTAGACAAGACTTTACGAGAAGTAGGATTCTGTTGAACTTCGGCTCGTTTGGTTCGCAGTAAAATGTTCTACAAGGGCGTAAAATATTTTGTGTGAAAAAGTTTTCTCTGAAATTATTTTCTCGTGTTTGGTTGACACTTGCCAAAACAGTGGGCCTTGACGGCAGTGGCAGTGATGGGTGGCAGTGAAGCTGGGTGTCGGTGATGGGTCGTGGTGGAGGTAGGTAGTAGTGGTGGTTATTGGTGGGGGAGGTGTTAGTATGAGTTGTTGTTGTGCTTCTTCACTCTCCGGAAAATGGCTTACGGACTTGAAATGTGTATATCATTTTACATCATTTGAGGGAAAACATTTTACAGGAAAATATTTTACCTCCAACCAAACAGCACCAAAACACCAAAACAAGGCAAAACTATTTACAGGATGTTTTACCACAAACCAAACGGAGCCTTCATCAGCCTCTAGATAGCTCATAGCAGTGTATGGTTGTCAATGGAAAGTGACGACCTAAAAGAAGTTTTGGTAAAGAATTTGATCTTAGAGTTGACTTTGTGATTCGTATATTAAGATTGATTATCTTTTCCATGTCGGAAGAGAAACAAATAACTTGTACTGACTCCCTGAGCTATGTTGGCAATGTTAAAGCCAACTGAAACTGTGAATTCCTCAAACACATGACAAGTAAACACTAAACAGCTCCATTTAAGATTAAAGAGAAATTCCAGTTCATGAATAGGAGCACAACGATATAAGACATGTGCTCTAAATACGAATATCAGGTTAAGACTGATGACGTGTACACTAACTTCTGTACAAGTTGAAAAACATTATTAATGTAGAAACCTGGTAGTAAAAGGGCAAATTTTTTCCAGTATCTGAATTCAAGCTTTTCGTAAAATGAACTTCAGTGGTAATTCAATTAGTTTAATTTTTCCTCCAAATCGAAGTTCAAAGAAACATCCAATTACGAGTCAGGAAAAAAGGTTGTTCTGAATACAGTCTTCATGCAGTAGTTAAGAACAACCCGGAAGAGATTAGATGCCTCCTTATGGCTGATATTCTGGGAAATCAAAGTGGTGCTAGCACCAGCAGTTAAGACCAATCCTTAGGTATGCTTTTGTTAGTTTTATGGTGTCTCTGTATGGACGCAGGTTTGATGTTTCAACTTAATTTTCCGATTAAGTGACGAAAATGGCGCAGATTTCATGCAGGCTGTGAACATACCAAGGAAGGGAGTGTGTTTCGTACTTCTGCAGGCTTAATAATATGCTGCCTTGCATAGACCAAAGCATTAAATTTTTTCTTTTCACTTAGAAACTATATTTTTTAGAGCGCCACATTTTATTTCATTCTGGAATCACCAGGAACAACTTCAAGAGTACTTTATCATTTGAATTCAACTGGAAGTTTAAAGGATGTCAATGCTACTACAAATGTAAGAGCGCACAAGAAGAGGTGATGTAAAGGAATTCCTTCAAAACATAAAGCACTTAGTCAATTCAGTATGGTACTATAACAATTATGATGCAAAGGAGGATATGTCACAAAATGCCAATACCATATAGAATATTCCAAGATACCGCACAAGATTTTTATATCACTATATTGTTCACCTTTAAGTTCCAATGCAGAAAACATAGTACAAAAACATGATTATATGAACACATAAGACAAGGGAAGGATTACACAAAACGTAAAATGGGCGGCTTATTAGAATATCGGACTACAGCCTATCATTACTCATATGTGATATGTTAGCTTACATACAATCACAATAACGAGTCGTTTGACTTCCAGGTTTAACAGTCCAACACTACTATGTGTGTATGGAAGAAAAGGAAACATGGCGGGTCCTGCTTTTCAGATTATATATCCGTGACAAACGCAAGAAAATCGAGGTGGAATTTTGATATTGTGGTTAAAACTTGAGTTGATTGCAAAAACGAACTTCTGGGACTTTGAAAAAACTGAAATGTCACTATGTCCATCCTGCTTCCGGTTAAGTAAAAGTTTTTTCAATGAAAGAACCCAAAGAGCCATAGCATTTTGCTCCCCCGCCAAGAGATAATCCATTTTCTATTTTGTGACTTCCCAATTGTAAAATCAAGGCCGCGTTTCAAAATGCAGAAAACATAAGATGTGGGAAGGGATTACACAGACATAGGATGGACAGCTTATTAGAGATTCAATTTACTACATGTGTAGGAAGCCAAGGACAGGCCCCGATACATGTAGACAATCACAGAGAAAACTAGAATGTAAGTTCCTCACCAAACAATAGCATAAAGAGATAGTTAGAACTTGCTAGAACCAGAGACTTCCAAATGAGGAACAGCAGAGTAAGACTTACAACTATACTCATGGTAATCTTATTCAAGAATGGAGGATAAACCACTAGAAACAATATCACGTTTGTTGCAAGCTGAATATGGAGGATAAGTCGCACGTGTAAAGGTTAGCTCATACAGTCAATTTACCAGATGCAAGTTCATATAGAGTTTCGTGAATCATAACACTGCGAAGCGTGGATATTAAAATAAGAACCTTAGTGAAAAATAAGAACTGGCCATTATAAGCTAATGCAATTTGTAAGTGTACCTTTTCTTCCCAGTCTTGTTTTGCATCTTCTCTTGAGTTTGCTTTCTCTTCTTCTAGGGAAGGCTGCCTCCGCCACTGAGAGGAACAAGGCTTTGTACACAAACCTCGGCATGGAAGTTATATTTTGAAAGACCACGAAAGTTAATTTTCTTAACTTCATTGCGGTCAAGATCAAACCATACAAGCTTACTGTTATCTTGCAATAGAAGAACTTGGTTACCATTCTTTGAATAAGCCAAGGGAACCACAAACCGAAATGAGCTAATATATTGTGGTTGTGCAACCGAAAACAGCTTAGTCCAGGATTCCTTCACTCTGTCTTCCTTCATAACCCAAACATCAACACGGTGGTCCATGTGGTTACACAATAAGCACAAACACCCACCCAACACCTCCACATTCATAGGCAATTCCTTGTCAGGAATGGGAACCGACCGATACTCCTCGGTGCCAAGATCGAATGCAGCGATGAAATAACCGGGATTGACCACCTGATCTTTCTTTTGAGCTACAACAACCCAATATAAAGCACCATTTGCAAACACACCATGGCATAGCTCATGCAAGAGGCGATAAGGGAAATCTTTAATCCTCTTCCATGAATTCGACTTGAGACTATACACCTTAACCTCGGAGTCGACAGTGTCATCTCTGTAAAACTGAATCATCCTCAACACCTTGTAATCATCACCGACCGAATCATATCCTAAACCGTAGGTCACGTACTCGCCAAAGGTGAGGTAATCAGGGAATTCAACTTGGTAATCAGGGAATTCAAGTTCGGAAACTGGCAATTTGTGGTGCTTTTTGGTGGATGGATTCCACAAGCAAACGTCATCCGGATTGTTGTACAAAAGGACTAAGCCATGGCATGAACCCAAAACATGGGTTCCGTATTCGGGGTGGTAACTCAAGGGGTGATGGAGTTCAACGGCGACATCAAGGGTGTCTAAGCTAAGAGAACGGACACTGACGTCGCGAAGTATGAGGCTATGATTGCTCTGCGCTTCGATGGATCGTTTAAGATGCAATTTCACGAAACGGGGACTGTCGATGAGAGCACACCAGGGTTTTGAAACGCACCTGAACCGAAGAAGCGGTTTCACAGGGAGCCGTGAGAGGATCTCGGTGACGACGTCCGCCGGAAAGTCAGCCATCTCCGTCTTCTCTCTTCACTCGGTTAGGGTTTTTCTGCAGAGTGAGTGTGGATGGAGAGATTTTTTTTGTGGAGAAAAGAGCTTAGAAAGATACACGTGTCTTATTTTTATTTTTTTATTTATTTTTTAGAAAATGACGGTTGAGTCTAATTGTCCAAAAAAGAGACTTTCTACCCTGACGTTTGGACAAATACACTTTGCACCCTCGTAACGGAAAAACGTCTTAGCACCCTTCTGTCAAGTTCTTCCGTGAAGTCACATTTTTATACTCCCTTCGTCCCGCAAAGATAATCTATTTTTAAAACTACAACTTTTTTTGGAGACATGCAATTAATGCTACCCACTACAAGTTGTTGGCATGCTGTTTCCACTATTATCCTTGATTTTGTTTTCTCCAAAACTAGGTGCATTGAATATGAAAGGGTAGTTTTGTAACTTCATTTTTATTTTTTACCTTGAAAATGTATGTGGACAATCATTTTGGGACTGACCAAAATAAAAATATGAACTATCTTTGCGGGACGGAGGGAGTATTTTTTTTTTACTACCCCTAACTGATGTAGAGTCTATTATGACCTTAGCCAACTAACAAAATTACAAAATAACAATCCTCACCAATTATTCATCCCCCTCCTTATTTCTGATTAATCTGTTGGTTGGACAACCAAACACTACTAAGCCCTCAATCATCAACCCCATACCAGAAGATCCACTCTACCCAGCCCTACCAGTGCCTCCATTCCTTCCCTCTCTCGTATATTCATCTCTGTTCCCCAAATCGAGCAAATCAAAACCAGATTGGCCACCTCCATGAGTAAACTTCCTTCCTCTCCAACCAGTATCACCACGAAACCACATCACCCCTCTCAGCATATGCCTCGCTAAATTAACAGATCAACCCACCATCGACACCAGTGGCAGAGCCTTCAACCGCATATCCACCTCGAACCCAACACCTCCACTCGACCTTGAACTTGAAGCACAACAGAATACATGTTCAATCACGAATTTGACCGCGACCCACAACCCACCACCGCGACCCATCCCAGATCGAATCATCGCCACCATATTTCTCTCTCAATCTCTCTCTCGAAAACAAAATAAATAAATAAATAAATAAAAATAAACCTTGAGCTAAAGCACGAAATAGGACAGTGTCTTAGATGTAGGTCGATGGAGGTTGTGGCTCATTGGTGGCGACCTTGTGTTCCATATCAACCACAGCTGCAGCCGAATGAGATGGCGGGGGGAGAGAGAGAGAGCGAGAAAGAGAGAGATCAGAGAAGGGAGGAGATGAAGATGGCTGAGGAGGTGGAGATTGGTGTCGGCTAGGGCTTGAGAAGGGTCTGGGCGCAATATATATATATATATATATACTAGGTAATTTGTTTGCAATTTCGGGGGTAAATTTGTCTTTTTAACGCATCCGTTAGTGTCCGTTCAACTACAAGGGTGCAAAGTGTATTTGTTCAAACGGCAGGGTAGTAAAGTGTATTTTTGCCTAAGTATAAGGGTGGAAAGTGTCTTTTACCCATTTTTTATATATAAGTTACGTGAAAGTATATATTGAGAGAACTAAATACTTCCTCTGTATTGATACGATTTTTTGATAATTTTTTCACCGTGTTGTAGAACAACTTTTATCCTACAACACCATGAAAAATTGTCAAAAAATTAAATCATTTTGCTATTCAGATTATCGGGTCAAAGTGACCCAATGAATTGTGACAAAAGTCTAAACGTAGAGAAAGAGACGCTACGGAGAAGGAAATAACATGTTTGAATGAAATTATGGAAGTGAAGGTAGTACTTTATCGGTAGAGACATTTTCTATATTCTCTGTGTTTTTGAAATGATTGATTTCTTCTCCACTCAATATTTTCTCTTAAATAAAGAATTCTTTCACTCTTAGTGCATGTTTGGCATCCCTGTTTTTAATCAATTTTGATTAAAAACAGGGTTGTTTTTTTAAATTCATTTGGCACCTCTGTTTTTTTGCTTTTTTAAAACAAAAACATGCTGAAAAACAGCTGTTTAAAAAAACAGCAAATGTGGTGTTTTTTTGATTTTTTTTTCTTACTATTGGCGTTTAAAGACATTTCAACTAGGATTAGATGTAATAAATATCAAATATAAGTCGGTATTGTGCGTTAAAATGATATTCAAGCAAATTAAAATTGAAATCTAGTAATGTTGTCAAATGTGTTTTTGATTTTAAACACTGTTTTTAAACGGATACCAAACAGTTTTTTTATTCTGTTTTTAAACGTGTTTTTTCGGTACGTTTTTTTCCCACTGTTTTTCTTGTTTTTAAACGGATATCAAACAGTTTTTTGATTCTGTTTTTAAACGTGTTTTTTCGGTACGTTTTCTTTCCACTGTTTTTCTTGTTTTTAAACTGATACCAAACAAGCTCTTAGAAATAGTTGTGAATTCTGCATTTCCACTCAACTGGCTATGAGAGTTGGCTCGCCTTTGGTTCCGAGCGGGGATTGGTTAACTTTAGTGCGACACTTGTAATTGTAAGTATGCAAAATTTTCTTTACAACACATTTTCTATTACGGTAAAAGACGAACTCTCTATTTATGGGAAAAATATATTTTGCCCTCTGATTTATGGGAAAAATACATTTTGCACCCCTGTCAGAGTTAAGAACTAACATCACACTAACGGATGGGTGAAAAGGTAAAAATACCCCTGACAATTGACGAAATGACCTCACTATAAAGACCACTCCTTCCCCTTTTATCCTCATTACCTAACCTAGCCATCTTTTGTTCTCTTTCTCTCCTTAGCCTCCTCACTCTCTCTCTCGAGAGGTTGAATCGCGGTCCACCGCCGCCGCCGCCGTACCTGGCGCTACGAACAAGCACCATCTCTCTCCCTTTTGATGGGTTCTCGATCTGGTGAAGTGGCGCATCACCTACACATTTTTCCGTTACGAGGTTGAAGTGATGCACCCTCGTAACGGAAAAATGTTAAGACGCTTAGCACCTTTCTATCAAGTTCTTCCGTGAAGTCACATTTTTATACTCCCTTCTCCCGCAGAGATAGTTCATTTTTGAAACTACAACTTTTTTTGGAGACATGCCATTAATGCTACCCACTACAAGTTGTTGGCATGTTATTTCCACTATTATCCTTGATTTTGTTTTCTCCAAAACTAGGTGCATTGAATATGAAAGGGTAGTATTGTAACTTCATTTTATTTTTTTCCCTTGAAAATGTATGTGGACAATCATTTTGGGACAGACCAAAATAGAAATATGAACTATCTTTGCGGGACGGAGGGAGTATTTTTTTTTTTTTTACTAACCCTAACTGATGTAGAGTCTATTATGACCTTAGCCAACTAACAAAATTACAAAATTACAATCCTGACCAATTATTCATCCCCCTCCTTATTTCTGATTAATCTGTTGGTTGGACAACCAAACACTACTAAGCCCTCAATCATCAACCCCATACCAGAAGATCCACTCTACCCAGCCCTACCAGTGCCTCCATTCCTTCCCTCTCTCGTATATTCATCTCTGTTCCCCAAATTGGCCACCTCCATGAGTAAACTTCATGAGTAAACTTCCTTCCTCTCCAACCAGTATCACCACGAAACCACATCACCCCTCTCAGCATATGCCTCGCTAAATTAACAGTTCAACCCACCATCGACATCAGTGGCAGAGCCTTCAATCGCTAAATTAACAGTTCAACACCTCCACTCGACCTTGAACTTGAAGCACAACCGAATACATGTTCAATCACGAATTTGACCGCGACCCACAACCCACCACCGCGACCCATCCCAGATCGAATCATCGCCACCAATATTTCTCTCTCAATCTCTCGAAGAAAAAAAAAAAAAAAAAAACTTGAGCTAAAGCACGGAATAGGACAGTGTCTTAGATGAAGGTCGATGGAGGTTGTGGCTCATTGGTGGCGACCTTGTGTTCTTTATCGACCACACTTGCAGCCGAATGAGATGGTGGGGGAGAGAGAGAGAGCGAGAAAGAGAGAGATCAGAGAAGGGAGGAGATGAAGATGGCTGAGGAGGTGGAGATTGATGTCGGCTAGGGCTTGAGAAGAAGATGATTTGGTGAAGGAGAGAAGGGTCTAAGATGAGGATGAGTATCTGGGTGATGAAATGGATGAGAGTGATGATGAAGCTCACCATGGCAATGCCATGAATGCTTACATCAGATTCAAGTATGATTTTACTCTCGCAAAAAATTTGTTGAATAATGTGTCTCTTTTTCTGCAATTAACGTCTTAACTATTAAAATCTCAATCTAATATATTTACTGCCCTTTCTGTTAAAGTTTGCATGTTATTACTTCATCTCTAATGGCTTTCGCTTTAATTTTAATTGTTTGTTGCTGTTTGATTTTTTTGTATGTATCTACAAAATTAAATTATGGGTTGATTTTCATAATTTCAGAAATGTGAGGATGCACAGGCTTCGGTAAATAGACCCTAAAATGAGGATGACCAAAGAGGTCCTACAAAGCATCAACTTCGAGTGGGACTGCATGACCAATATCCAGAACGAACCTTATCTCACGACGGCTGTTAAAGAAAAAAACAAGCGGAAAAGGCGAAGGTACTTTGAAAAGGAAGTCGACGGGGGAGAAGGAAAAGTTGAAGAAGAAGGCGGCTGAAGCCAAGCTGAAGGGTAAGTCTGAAAAAAGTTGAAGAATCGAAGGCGATTCTAGAGTTACATGAGCCTGCCCTCTGTTCGCAATCTTTTTTAATTGAACAAAAAGTATGGATGCACGAAGTGGGCCTTGCAGGACTGCAGCACCTAAAGATCACAGAAACCCCAGATAAATTCAACCACTTCATTTACAAGTGCTTCGATACCGACGGGTACTTGACAGCGCACGGCCGCACCGTGGAGATAACACCGGAAGTTGTCGGGTGGCTATTTGGAATCCGATGCTACGGAGAAACAGAGTTCCAAGAGGTCGATCCGCTTGTTCTCCGCAGAGTTGAAGACAGTATCGGCCTCGTTAAGGACAACACAACTTTCGGTGAGTATGTTCCGTGGTTCCAGGCAGATGAGAACAGACTGCTTTTAAATGATGAGTGGAAACAAAGGGCTGTTTGCTTGATCTGGGGTGCACTGGGAATGCCGATAGGACGAGCAGGAGTCCGGAGAGGTCTTGTTAAACTTGTTGTTAATTAGGAGCACCTGAAAGAGATAAACTGGGCAGTCTTATGGCTTGATCACTTCAGGACACAACAAGTTAAGGCTCTGACTGGGACAACCCTTTGCGGAACTGGTTGCGTGCTGATTCCTTTGGTCAATCTCTAAATCTGTTTCAGTTATTTTAACCATGAAGTTTAAACCATTAAGGCCTATTTCTTAAATGTTGCCATCTTAATTTTACTTTCTAGCTTTTTTACATGGAAAAGTTCTGCCCAAAGCTTCTGGAAAATCCAAAAGGATGCCAAGAAAAGGAAGAAAGTCCAAGGTTGAAATTCTGGGAAACTTCCGATGTTTCAAAGAGATGGAAGTATGTCCAACAAAACAAGAATGTGAGTGAACTTTAACAATGATATTAAAGTGTCCTATTTATGTATTAAGATTAATATCTTAAGTTTATGTCTCTCAATTCTATTTTTCTATGTAGTTGAAGTTGAAAAAAGGTGATGATGAGCCCAAAATTGAGAAAGTTGTTGCACCAGTAGTCCAACTACTGCCTCCACCTCCACCAGAGGATTTTTGGAAGTGCATTGTGGGACAGGTGAAATACCCCGTTTTGTGATTACGGGTATTTTGTGATATTATTATAAGTGTTGGGAAGTTAATTTAATTATAGAGAGTTAATTATAATTCTTTGAGAGTTTGGAAGGAACTTTGTGACTATAATCAAAGGTTTTAGTGCCTTTTACTTGAGTTGGGGGAGGTATTTATCTTTTGGCAAAACTAAGGGGAAATAAGTGTCTTTTGACCTAAATTTTCTTCCTACATAAAAGTTTCCTAGTCCAAGAGGGTTTCCTACTTATGAAGTTGATTTTATTTCCAACTCTCATAAAACCCTCACTCTCCCTATTTTTCTAATCTCTCTCTCACGTCCCTCACTCTACCCGACCCTCTCTCTCACTCTCTCTCTTCTACCCGACGGCAGCAACCCCACCGCCGCCGCTCTCTCTCTTTTCCGGCAAGGTAATTCTCTCTCTCTCTCTTTTTCTCTTTTCTTTCTTTCTCTTTTTCTTACTCTCTTTCTTTGTCTCTCTCTCCGTCCGTCTCTCTCTCCGTCCGCCTCCATGGGTGGCGGGTTTGAGTGTTTTGTTTCTTCTTCTCTTTTCTTTTGTTGATCTCCTACTCTTGTGATCACTTGTTCATGATTCATGTATGTTGCATGTAATCTTTAATTTTCAGTTTGTTACTGTTAGGATCATTGTTCATTGATTCGTAGGATTGATTATCAAGTTTTAGGGTTTATCATGTTCTTGGGTGTTGGGAAGAAACCCTAGTTTTGAAGAGAAGTTTGATTGAATGATTTGGGAGTTTGAATGATCATAATAGGTGGATAAAATTCTGATTTGAATGTGGGAATCGTGTTATATTAGGTTTAGTATGATTATAGGATGAACTAGATGCTTGGGGGGAAAGTTTCATGAAGATTGACAATTCCCGTATTGATATTTTGAATGAAGTTGGAAACTTGAAACTAGTGTAACTTTTGATTCAGGAATCGAAATTAAGATCCGTTTGAGGATAAACTTATTATTTCGAATGTTTTGAATCCAATGGAACTGTTTTTAGACCATTATCTGTTTGGGAAACTGGATTAATAGATTTGGTGGAGTTATGATAGCTTATGTATGCTTTAGGTTAGGGGATTTTGAAGCAAAGCTTTGGGTCTTATTTTGGAGCATGAATTGAATGAGATGTTGGGGAAGTGTTAGAACCCTAATCCATTGACTATCCTATGCATGTAATTAGTATAGCAAGTATATTGCTAGAATATTGGTTTGATTAGCATATTGTTATGTGTAGGTAACGAGTTCGTCAACGACGAGTACGTAGAGTACGTAGATTGAATTGCTATTGTTGGATTTGCTTTGAGGTAAGTAAATATGCCAAGCCTAGTGTGCTTATCCCTTTCGTGTCAAACGAATATTTGATTTGATACGTCTCAAAATGTGTTTACGTGATACATGACTTGGAATACGTGATTTCTACTTGTTAAATGTTTTTGATGAAAACATCACCATGATAATGAATGAACTATAACGTAAAGTGGAAGATTTTGTGCGGGGACATTATCATTCTCTTTGGGCGGTGTTGGCTGCGGTCCCGTCTCTTTTTGATCCGGTTGCAAGTCCCCCGGATAGCGGCATGTACTCACTCCTCTGGCCGGCGTAGTCTTATGGGGGTGTCGACACTTAAGGTCATGGAAGCTGTGGTTTATTTGGTTTTCCCCCGTCACAACGAATTAATAATGAGTATTTTTAGTTTTGTTAACGGAAAGAAGTTAACACTGGATTTGGATTTTTCCTAATGATTATGGAAATTGGTTTGGAAGTATATTATCGAATTGGGAACTCTTATGTTTTAATACAAGAGTCGACTTTATTACCGCTGTGTTTGCGAAAAACTCTTACTTACAAATGAGTCATTGTTTATAACTATCCATCATCGTTTTGCATGTTTGGATGTTTGCTTACCAGTATTTCATTGCTAATTTTGTACTGTGGTGTTTCTTTTTGATTCCGCACCACAGGTTTTGAGGATGGTTATCTGACATAGAAGGGGACGCGCATCACAAGGAATAATAGTAGTAGTATTTCATTTGAATTTGAATTCTTTATTAGTTTAAACACTCTAGTTGTTTATGCCGGTTTGTGGCTAGGACGTTGGATTATAATAATGCATTGTTTTAATTGGATTTAATTATTATTGTGGATGTTTTGTGCTTGTGAACCATGTTATGAAATCTCCTTGTATCCGGGCTCCTCTCGGGTACGGAGTGACATCCCCGGGTCTCCGGCTTGGGCCATTTGGGGGTGTTACAGGTGGTATCAGAGCCTGCATTCCAAAAAGGAATTTAAAACTTGTTAGGGTAACTAAAATGAATATAGGAGAAACAACTTAAAATTTGACGAGCCGTGGGAAGTTGGGTAGTATTGATAGGACTATTACGTGTAAATGTTTAGAAAATAGGATAGAAAGCAAGTGCTCCCATCCACCTAATCGAATCTTTGAAGTATTCCAATTGGATTCTAAGTTTAAGCCTACTTTTAAGAGACTTTGTTGGGAAATCTCTTCAAGAGTCTTGTGACTATCAATTTGGAGTCTTGGGAATGGTAATTGGTTTGCGAAGAGTAGTTATTCGGATTATGGTCTATGCCTTTTAAATTAGAGATTTATTAAGTTGTTTCCTCTTGTAGATGGCTAGAACTAAGCATACAGCAAGGAAGCATGTGTTGCCAGTAGAGAAGCACCCTGTTGTGACGCCTTGGGTCGAAGGTGAAGATTTTCCTGATTTTCGTGACCGCGTGGTTCAATATTGTGAAGATAGATTCCAAGCCTTAGATTTTCCTCGGTATAGAAATCCAGCTTTTCAGGCTTAGTGTATGGTGAATGCACTACCTATGAAACCCATGTTTGGGGAAATTATTACAAAGTATAGCAACATCATGGGCAGGATGAATCGTCTGAACGATAGGGATTATCGTTGCCAAGGCGAATGGACGGTAAGTGCAGATTTTATATGCAAGTTGTTTATGGAGACTTATCTTAAGTGGCAAAGTTATACAGTTATTGAGATAGAGTCAAGTGATGAAGAAGACGTGATCTGCATAAGCTCTAGTGATGAAAAAGAGGTGATTATTATAGACTCTAGTGACGATGAGGAAGTCGAAGAAGATCCAATGGAAGATGTCGATGAATACCACGAGATTGAAGAAGATCCCATGAAATATGAAGAAAGTGAAGAAGACCCGAGTGAAGATGAAGAGCACGAGTATGATTCCAATGAAGAGGAAGAGAGGGATGAAAGCGATGAGGACGAGGATTAAGCTTGTTGGAGTTCTTTAGATTTTCTAGACAAGTTGTTTTTTTTTTTTTTAGTTTTATTTATTGGTTTGAATAAGGCTATGGAGCCAAGCAACACTTTGAAGTTTTAAAACGATTCTTGAATAGTCACTTTTGGGCTAGAGTTAAAATTTTTGCGTTTTGCTTTGGGATGAATAATGTTTACGTTTTGAGGACCCGATTTGGGGAGTTTTATAAATGTAGCTTTCTAAATTTTGGAGTATTATTTTATGGATTAAGGTTGTGTTATGCTTTGTTATCATTGATTAAGCGCGTAGAAAGTGTTCATGGAGTTAGAACGCGAAAGCTTTGATCTTTGGTGTTGTTGAATCTGCGCAGCAGTGAGTTTTTGTTGTAGCAGACGTATTTAATTTTGGAGTTATTTTTCCCTGAATTTTCCAAGAAAGTAGACATACCCAGGTATCTCCCATAAAAATTTCAGCCCTATATGAGTTCTGGAGAATTAGCTACGAGTTTCCAAAGTTGACGGTTGAGTAGCAGAATTGCAAAGTGACTAGCTGTAGTATTTCTGATTTGTACCTATCTTCCAGATCTTGTTTTGACCTCAAATTTTTGTGACAACTATTAGACACGTTTGGATAACTCTGGGAGAAAGCCTAGGTCATTTTGAGAATTTTAAAGTCAGTTTAAGTCTTTTCAAAGTCAAAGTTTCGGTTCTGGTGGGCTGTGACAGCAGCTGTAGTATTTCCTGTGTATCTTGAGTTCTACAATTTATTTTGAGTTGATTCTTCTTGATTATGAAATTAGACTCAGTGAGGGTGTTGCACACCAAAATTCATAATTTTTGCTTGATCTATTGATCCTTTTTCCAATTTCGGAAGTAGACAAAAAGTTGAGACGTGATGAGTCTATGTGGAAATACATGAGTAATTTGATGTAAATGATGATCAATGTGTGACATTACTTGTTTAATTGTGCACTACATGCCATATATGCGTGATTGTATGTACTTCTTGGTACTTTATAAGTAACACAATAGGCTATAGTGTAGGGATTATGACTGATAGACCACATCAATACTACACTAGGAGAAATAGTTAAGTCCCTATGGCAAACAACAACGGCATGGACCAATTCTTCGCCCAATTAGCTCAGAATATCAACAATGGAGAACAGAAGGCAACTAATTACGCGAAGAAAGTGGCTGACATGAAATTTATTCATTGCCTGTAAAGTTGTCTGCAATGAGGATCCTGTTGAGCTCGAAAATCGGATCGATGAGATGGATAAGGTCCTTGAGCTAGTTGAGTGTCCCGAAGACCGCAAGGTTGTTTGCGCGACATTCTACTTGAAGAACGAAGCTAATACATGGTGGAGGAGCACACGTCAGAACTTTTTGGCTCAACCCAATTTCAATTGGGAAGCTCTTCAAACTGCACTTCGCACTCGCTTTTATCCGGACCATGTCCAAGATCAAAAGTACATACTTCGTGAATATGACACAAGGGAACGGTTCCGTGACCGAGTACTTCAAGAAATTCATGGAGCTATCCCGATTCGTAGGTCAACTGATGCCTGATGAAGCGACTAAAGTTAGGAAGTTCATGTCTGGTCTCGAACTTCATCTGCAGAAAGACTTGATGTGCAGGACGTACGATACTCTTCAGGAAGCTTATGATAGAGTTGCGGCCGTGTGGCGCATTCAAGAGGCACAAGATGAGAAGTGTGGGAAACGCAAGGTTGAGAACGCTGTGGGCTATGGAAACAATCAGGGTAGGACAAACCAAGGTAGTCAGGACACAAGGTTTAAGCCTAACCACGGAGGAAGTAATCAAGGACAGTATCGTGGTAACAAGCAGAATAATGGAGACGAGCAATCTCGCCGTTATATCTGCAAGAAGTGTCAACAGAATCACCCAGGAAAGGACTGTCAAGGAAACCTTGTCACTTGCTACCACTGTGGCAAGAAGGGTCATCGTTCATTTGAGTGTCGATCGAAACCAAATGGGAACCAACTAGGGAACCAAGGAGGCAATTAACAAGGAAACCGACAGTTCAACAACAACAACCAGGGCGGAAACCGGAACTATGGAAACTACAACAACAATAATGGAGGCAACAATTATGGTAGGCAGCAAGTGAACAACCAAGGCAATGGTAGGAACAATGGAGCTCAGAACGGGAATAGGAACAACAACGCTCCAGCTAACGCCAACAACAATGGGACTGGTACGGCAGGAACTACCACGCATAATGGGAATGTCGCAAGGATCGCTGTCATGAGCAGGACGGAAGCGGAAGCAGCAAATGGAGTAGTCACTGGTACATTTCTTGTTCATGATCAACCAGCATTTACTCTATTTGATTCCGGAGCATCGTATTCATTTATTTCATCATCATTTGTGGAAAAATTGAGTCTCAATAATCTGTATAGAATATCCATCCCCGTAGCTACCCCAACCGGTCATGTAACAGTATGTGACGCCATTTTTGAAGGAGTAGAAGTTAAGATTTCGGCTAGTACCCTACCACCAAACCTGATACAATTTGATCTTGGAGGAATAGATGTTATATTGGGAATGGATTGGCTGGGTAAACATCGAGAAGTAATAGACTGTCACGATCAGAAGATAAGGCTGTTGGAATAGATGCCCTAGAGGCAATCTAGTTTAGTATGAATTTGTATTTGGCTAGAAAATTCATTTATTATTTATTGGATATTTAATATAATGAAGTCCTTAGATTTACAATCGTGTTGTTTATCTTAAATATACCTAGTCAAGTATAATGATTAAATGGGACAATCATTTATAGACTAGTATGGGGTTGGATTGATATGGAGATATCATGATCCAACACATAGGTGTGCATTACGGAATGTTGCACTGGATTGACCCATCACCGAGAAGGCTACATACATGTTATGTTGAGTCACAAGTGCTTCTCGGGTACAATGGTATTGTCATCCTTAGACTTGAAGTCACTAGATATTCTAGTTGTGGATCATTGTGATCTTGGTAGCGTTAAACGCTACACCGTAACTGGGTAGTTATAAAGGCGTGTACTGGATACAATGAGAAGCAAGCTTAGAGATCGTAGTGGATGTAGAGAGGATTTGCCCCTCCCACATAACGGGAGCAAATATCCTAGGCCACTCGAAGGATAGTGCTTATAGAATGTCTGGACCGACTCAAATAAATCAATATGGGATATTGATGTTATTTGCACGAATAAGGCTATTCCATGGATCGAGAAACTAGGGATTGGATATACGAGTGTGACTTGTATGTCTCGTGTCCAATCCGGATATGGAGGCAAAGGGATGAGACAATTACTTGTACAAGGTTGTCTAGATGACTATTCTATTAGTTGGCTAGAATGGATGTTTTGCTAGAAACCGCTCCATATTAGCAAAGAGTTGCTACCAACTAGATAGAACCTATGGGGTCACACGCTATATAGAGTTGTACTAGATTTGGGAATTAATTAATTGGATTAATTAATTAGAAGGATCACTTTGCAAACCCTTGCAAACTTAGTAGGGACTAATTTGCAAGGAAGGGACTAAATTGAATTCTAGTAGGACTAGAATAAGTCCTTTAGGTAGTTAACAATGAGTTGTTGGACTATATAAAGGACCCTCCTTCCTTCCTTCCTCATAACTTATGCTCTAAAGAGAACATAACAAGAGTGGGAGAGAACAAAGGAGAGAGAGAGCAAGCAACAAGGAGGCCGACGCCACCCTTGCCGCCGCCCCTCGTCCCCGACGCCAAAAGAGGGTCGAGCCCCTTCTTTTGCCTCGTTTTGCGTGATTCCTTCACCCTCCTCTCATTCCGGGCTAGCACCAAGGAGATTGGAGATCTAGGATCAACTCTAGGCGTGGATCAACTATAGAGAACGTGACACTATTCGCGTTTGAAGTCATCAAGGAGAACCCAAAGGTGTGTTTATGATTTCTTACCTTCACTATCGTTATGCATCTAGACTTGTGATCCTTGGAGGGTTTTGCATGGCTATTGTTTGATTATGCTTCCGTTTGCGCGATCCTTGAATCAAAACCCTACAGTGGTATCAGAGCCACAGGTCATAGAGCATAAACGTAGTTTATGTGTTACATTCTTGTTGTTTTACACCTTAAATTGTTGTTTATCGCGTAAAACAAGACAAATCAAGCATGGGATGCAATTTGTCAATAATTAGATCATAACAAGACCCAATTTTGCATTAGATGCATGAATTGGTGAGTTTGAGAAATTTTAGGATCTTAGATCTAGGGTTTGGGCATCCTTGGGGAAGAAGGAGTTCTCCCAAAACAAGGAAACAACCAAACTTGGGCTCCAAGCAAGGAGGTTGTTTTGGAAACAACCTCCACAAGGAGGTTCGGCCCCCTAGGGGACCGCCCCCTTGCTTGCCGCCCAAGATTGGCGCCCTAAGGGGCCGGGCGGCCCTAACCCCCGGGCCTAGCTTGCGGGTTTTGGGCCGGGCCGGCCCTAGGGCCTTATGGTTCACTTTGTTTGGGCCCGGGCAATTGGATTGTTGGGCCCATGGACCGTTTTAACCCTAGAAATCCTAAAATCAATTAAAATTGACCAAGCGCGTTAAAATTGGATTTTAACTGTTTATGTGCAAATCGCATGGTGATTGGATATGGCCTTAGGATGTGGTTCGATGTGGATGTTTAATTTTGTGGTTTGGTTTTACGGCCTGCGAGCTGATCAATTAATTGTAATAATTAATTAGGGTTTGATGGCCTGCGTGCCATTTTTTTTTCTCAACTTGTGAGATTTATTTTATTTAGTATAGATATTAGCTAGTGCTAGATAAAGTAGATTGTTAGCCAAGATTGAAGAAAAGAAGCCCAAAGCCAAAGAAGCCACAAAAGATGGAGCATGGAGCATGGAGCATTCCACATGACTATGAAGGATGGACCAAAAGATCAAGACGCATGGAGATGTGTTTGCTTAGGGTTCATAGATAATTCCATTGGCTTGGAATTATCTTAGTCTAGAAAAGGCCATATCCACATAACGTTTAATTTCTGTTTTGTGGTTGTTTATTTATTGTCTTATTATTTGTGTGGTTGGTGTATGGATGATGCATGCAATTAGGATAATAAGATAATTAGACAACCCGGATCTATTATTTGGAGTTGTGCCCAAACTCAAATAGATAGATTAGTTGATATTGATCAACAAAATAATTAAAATTGAAAATCCCTCAAATTTTAAATATTGTGTTCTTGCCTTCTCGTTATTTAAACACTCATTATCATCATTATTTATCAAGTTCGTGCGTGCCAAAGCATGGCGACTTGGTTCATAATGATGGAATGCGATGGCACGTAACAATGTGCAATTGTTTAGGTAAGAGGTTGAACACAACTAGGCTATTAATTTGATTAAGAAACCTAGAGGCAATCAATTGGGATTATCCATATGGATGGATAAATAAGGAGTTATTTGCCCGATTGAACCAAGATTTGCATATGGGATGCAATTGGAATTGTTCCTACCTAAGAAGTAGTCGAATTATGGGTGACTTGCCAAAGCAAGGTCATAAGGAGATGAAAAAGATGGATCTTGGCCCACTAGAAAATATAATGATATTTTCCGCATTAATATCTTGAGGGTTATTAATCCGTAGAAAAATAGTGGGAGCTATATTTAATAAACTAGCCATTATTAAATATAGTCAAAAATTCATAAATACTAAAACTTGCGTATTTTCCTTTTGTAGAATTCCAAATGGCAAACAACTCATCGAGTTCACAACATTCCCTACGATCTGTCCTTGAGAAGGACAAGCTCTCTGGAACCAACTTTCTTGATTGGTACAGAAACTTGAGAATTGTTCTCAAGCAAGAGAAGAAGCTGTACGCAATAGAGGAGCAAGTTCCAGAAGGTCCAGAGAACCAGACACCTGCTGCCTTAAAGGCGTATCAAAAGCGTGTTGATGACGCTAATGATGCGGCCTGCCTAATGCTTTGCACCATGACCTCTGAGCTTCAGAAGCAACATGAGAACATGAATGTTGTCGATATGATCGAACATCTAAAGCAGCTCTTCCAAGAGCAGGCGAGGGTAGAGAGGTATGAGGTCTCAAAGGCACTGTTCAAATGTCATCTGGCAGAAGGGAGCCCGGTGGGACCCCATGTACTCCGAATGATCGGGTACTTGGAGAACCTCGCCCGGCTTGGGTTCCCGGTCGGCCAAGAGTTGGCAACCGATCACGTGTTGCAATCGTTGCCTGAGAGTTATGGACAGTTCATTATGAACTATAACATGAACGAGATCGTTAAACCACTGCCAGATTTGCTCAACATGTTGAGGACGGCTGAACACAGCATCAACAAAGGTAAGGGCAAGGCCATTATGATGGTGCATAAAGGAAAGGGCAAAAAGTTTGCCTCTTCCTCCAAGGGCAAAGGCAAGTCCGTTGCCAAGTCCAAGGAACAAGCCCTTAAGCCTGTTGGTGGCGTTGCCAAGGTCGTGACTAAGGGTGAATGTCACTACTGTAGTCAACCTGGACACTGGAGGAGGAACTGCCCAAAATATCTGGAGGACAAAAGGCTTGGAATAGTGATTCCACCACCACCAGGTATTTTTGTTGTAGATGTCAATTTAACTGTCTCTACATCATGGGTATTAGATACTGGATGTGGATCTCATATTTGTCGAAATATGCAGGATCTAAAGAGAAGTAAAAGATTGGCTAAAGGGGAGGTAGATCTGCGCGTTGGGAATGGAGCAAAGGTTGCTGCGTTGGCCATAGGCGTGTGCGAGCTATCTCTGCCTTCAGGATTAGTTTTAGAATTAAATAATTGCTATTTTGTGCCTACTATGAGCAGAAACATTATTTCTATTTCTTGTTTGGACAAGGAAGGTTTTATTATTTCAATAAAGAACAATTGTTGTTCTTTTTATTTGAATAATATCCACTATTTTAGTGCGCAATTATTTAATGGACTTTATGTCCTTGATCTAAGCAATCCTGTCTACAACATTAATACCAAGCGGATTAAAATAAATGATTTAAATCCTGCTTATTTATGGCATTGTCGTTTAGGCCACATAAATGAGAAACGTGTATCTAGACTCCATAAGGATGGATTACTAGACTCATTTGATTTTGAATCATATGAGACATGTGAGGCTTGTTTATTGGGAAAAATGACAAAGTCCCCTTTCAATAAGAAAGGTGAGAGGACTAGTGAGCAATTGGCGCTCATACATACCGATGTGTGTGGGCCATTTGCCACGCCTGCCAGGGGTGGTTATGTCTACTTCATTACGTTTACTGATGATTACAGTAGATATGGATTTGTGTATCTTATGAGGGCAAAATCCGAATCCTTTGAAGTGTTCAAAGAATTCAATAATGAAGTAGAGAAGCAACTTGGCAAAAGTATCAAGGCTCTACGATCGGATCGTGGAGGAGAATACTTGAGCCAAGAGTTTGACGACTATCTTAGAGAGTGTGGGATCGTGTCCCAACTCACTCCACCCGGAACGCCACAATGGAATGGCGTGTCCGAGAGGAGGAATCGAACCCTATTGGATATGGTTCGGTCTATGATGTGTCAAACCGATCTTCCATTATCATTTTGGGACTACGCTCTATTAAGTGCAGCTTTCACCATTAACCGTGTTCCATCTAAATCAGTCATGAAGACACCATATGAGATGTGGAGTGGGAGGCGTCCCACACTGTCGTTCATGAGGATTTGGGGCTGCGATGTCTATGTAAAACGTTTACAATCAGACAAGCTTGGGCCTAAATCGGATAAGTGTAAATTTGTGGGGTACCCTAAGGAAACTAAGGGATACTACTTCTACAATCCAACCGAGAACAAAGTGTTTGTTGCTCGGACCGGCGTGTTTCTAGAAAGAGAGTTTGTCTCTAAAGAAGCAAGTGGGAGGAATGTAGAACTTGAAGAAGTTCAAGAACCACAAATCACTGAACCGATTATGGAACATGAACAGGAATCACAAGCAGTTGTGGATCCACCTGTTCAGGTAACACAAGAGCTTCGTAGATCTAGTAGAGTGCGCCAGGAACCCGAGAGGTACGGACTTCTCGTGACTGATTCCGGTGACACGATGCTCATAGATGATGAGCCTACTACCTATGAGGAGGCCATGAATGGCCCAGACTCGCAGAAGTGGCTTGAAGCCATGAGATCCGAGATGGAATCCATGTATACCAACAAAGTATGGACTTTGGTGGAACCACCTGATGGGGCGCGGCCCATAGGGTGCAAGTGGGTCTTCAAGAAGAAGATCGACATGGATGGTAATGTGATTACCTATAAGGGCCGATTGGTAGCTAAAGGATTCAGACAGATTCATGGTATTGACTATGATGAAACCTTTTCACCATTCGCAATGACCAAATCCATCCGAATCCTACTTGCAGTTGCAGCATACTACGACTATGAGATTTGGCAGATGGATGTCAAAACAGCATTCCTCTATGGGAATCTCCTCGAGGACGTGTATATGATACAGCCGGAGGGTTTTGAGGATCCAAAGCAAGCCAACAAAGTCTGTAAACTGCAACGATCCATTTATGGATTGAAGCAAGCTTCTAGGAGTTGGAATCGACGTTTTGATGAAGTGGTCAAAGAGTTTGGCTTCATCAGAAACGAAGATGAGTCTTGTGTCTAGAAGAAGGTTAGTGGGAGCTCTGTAGCTTTTCTGGTCTTGTATGTAGATGACATACTACTCATTGGAAACGACATTCCCATGCTGCAATCTGTGAAAGATTGGCTAGGAAAGTGTTTCTCAATGAAGGACTTAGGGGAAGCAGCCTATATACTCGGTATAAAGATCTATAGAGATAGATCTAAGAGGTTGCTAGGCCTAAGTCAAAGTACATATATTGACAAGGTGTTGAAACGGTTCAACATGCAAGATTCCAAGAAGGGATTCTTGCCCATGTCACATGGAATCACTCTCTCGAAGAGTGATTGTCCTTCCAATGAGATTGAGAAGGAACGCATGAGTAGGATTCCCTATGCCTCGGCCATAGGATCTATCATGTACGCCATGTTATGTACTAGACCAGATGTGTCATATGCCTTGAGTATGACAAGCAGATACCAATCCAATCCGGGTGAGAGTCACTGGATTGCTGTCAAGAACATCCTAAAGTACTTGAGAAGAACTAAGGATGCTTTCTTGATGTTTGGCGGTGAGGAAGAGTTGCGTGTAAGGGGTTACACTGATGCAAGCTTCCAAACCGATAGAGATGACTTTAGATCACAGTCGGGTTATGTGTTTTGCCTAAATGGAGCAGCGGTGAGCTGGAAGAGTTCCAAGCAAGAGACGGTGGCTGATTCTACAACAGAGGCTGAGTACATTGCTGCAAATGGCGCAGCAAAGAAGGCTGTTTGGATCAGAAAGTTTGTTTCTGAACTTGGTGTGGTCCCTAGCATTGCGGATCCAGTGGAGTTGCTCTGTGACAACACTGGGGCGATCGCGCAATCAAAGGAACCAAGATCGCACCAGAAGTCCAAACACGTGCTCAGGAAGTTTCATCTGATTCGAGATATTATCGATAGAGGAGACGTTCGGATATGCAAGATTCCTACAGATGATAATCTGTCAGACCCGCTTACAAAGCCTCTCACGCAGTGGAAGCATGAAGGGCACACTAGGAATATGGGCATACGAGATGCGCCAGATTGGCTCTAGTGCAAGTGGGAGACTGTTGGAATAGATGCCCTAGAGGCAATCTAGTTTAGTATGAATTTTTATTTGGCTAGAAAATTCATTTATTATTTATTGGATATTTAATATAATGAAGTCCTTAGATTTACAATCGTGTTGTTTATCTTAAATATCCCTAGTCAAGTATAATGATTAAATGGGACAATCATTTATAGACTAGTATGGGGTTGGATTGATATGGAGATATCATGATCCAACATAGGTGTGCATTACGGAATGTTGCACTGGATTGACCCATCACCGAGAAGGCTACATACATGTTATGTTGAGTCACAAGTGCTTCTCGGGTACAATGGTATTGTCATCCTTAGACTTGAAGTCACTAGATATTCTAGTTGTGGATCATTGTGATCTTGGTAGCGTTAAACGCTACACCGTAACTGGGTAGTTATAAAGGCGTGTACTGGATACAATGAGAAGCAAGCTTAGAGATCGTAGTGGATGTAGAGAGGATTTGCCCCTCCCACATAACGAGAGCAAATATCCTAGGCCACTCGAAGGATAGTGCTTATAGAATGTCTGGCCAGACTCAAATAAATCAATATGGGATATTGATGTTATTTGCACGAATAAGGCTATTCCATGGATCGAGAAACTAGGGATTGGATATACGAGTGTGACTTGTATGTCTCGTGTCCAATCCGGATATGGAGGCAAAGGGATGAGACAATTACTTGTACAAGGTTGTCTAGATGACTATTCTATTAGTTGGCTAGAATAGATGTTTTGCTAGAAACCGCTCCATATTAACAAAGAGTTGCTACCAACTAGATAGAACCTATGGGGTCACACGATATATAGAGTTGTACTAGATTTGGGAATTAATTAATTGGATTAATTAATTAGAAGGATCACTTTGCAAACCCTTGCAAACTTAGTAGGGACTAATTTGCAAGGAAGGGACTAAATGGAATTCTAGTAGGACTAGAATAAGTCCTTTAGGTAGTTAACAAGGAGTTGTTGGACTATATAAAGGACCCTCCTTCCTTCCTTCCTCATAACTTATGCTCTAAAGAGAACATAACAAGAGTGGGAGAGAACAAAGGAGAGAGAGAGCAAGCAACAAGGAGGCCGACGCCACCCTTGCCGCCGCCCCTCGTCCCCGACGCCAAAAGAGGGCCGAGCCCCTTCTTTTGCCTCGTTTTGCGTGATTCCTTCACCCTCATCTCATTCCGGGCTAGCACCAAGGAGATTGGAGATCTAGGATCAACTCTAGGCGTGGATCAACTATAGAGAACGTGACACTATTCGCGTTTGAAGTCATCAAGGAGAACCCAAAGGTGTGTTTATGATTTCTTACCTTCACTATCGTTATGCATCTAGACTTGTGATCCTTGGAGGGTTTTGCATGGCTATTGTTTGATTATGCTTCCGTTTGCGCGATCCATGAATCAAAACCCTACAGAGGCTTAAAGGTCCAAAAGGAGAAAAAGTTTCTTACCGTGGTATCACAAAGGAACCATGTATCCGACTAGTGTCAGCTTTGACCATAGTCAACCAAGTGAAGAAGGGGAATAGTGCTTATTTGTGTTATGTTCAAGACATGTCTAAGAAGGAGAATGTGCTAGAAGAGATACCAATAGTTAGAGATTTTCCCGATGTGTTCCCGTACGAAATTCCAGGAATGCCACCTAGAAGGGAGATCGAATTCACTATGGACTTAGCACCTGGAACAGCTCCAATTTCAAAGGCACCGTACAGAATGGCGCCAGTAGAGTTGAAAGAACTAAAGGATCAGCTGCAAGAGTTACTTCAAAAGGGTTACATAAGGCCGAGTGTTTCCACTTGGGGTGCACCGGTTTTGTTTGTGAAGAACAAAGACGGAAGCTTGAGGTTGTGCATTGACTATAGAGAGTTGAACAGCGCCACAATCAAGAACAAATACCCTTTACCCCGAATTGACGACTTGTTTGATCAGTTACAAGGGTCGAGCGTTTTCTCAAATATAGACTTGAGATCAGGTTATCACCAGCTTCGAGTAGCGGAGAAGGACATACCGAAGACAGCCTTTAGAACGAGGTATGGACACTACGAGTTTACAGTTATGCCTTTTGGTCTAACCAATGCACCAGCAGTATTTATGGATCTAATGAATCGTGTTATGAGGACGTTTCTAGATCGTTTCGTGGTCGTCTTTATTGATGACATCCTTGTTTATTCAAAGAGCGAGGAAGAACACGAAGAACATCTCAAAGAAGTGTTAGAAACTTTGAGACATGAGAAGTTATATGCTAAACTCTCGAAGTGTGAGTTTTGGCTAAAACATGTTCCATTTTCGGGCCACATAATCTCCAAGGAGGGAATATCCGTGGATCCAGGAAAGATTTCAGCAGTGAAAGATTTGCCTACTCTGAAGAATGTGTCCGAAGTAAGAAGTTTTCTCGGATTAGCAGGATATTACAGACGTTTCGTGAAAGATTTCTCGAAAATCGCTAGACCGCTTACTACGCTAACCAAGAAGACGGTAAGGTATAAGTGGAGCGAAGATTGTGAAGAAGCATTCCAGACATTGAAGGAAAAGTTGACGACAAAACTTGTGTTAGCTTTACCTTATGATTCTGGCGAGTTTGATGTTTACAGTGATGCATCGAAGAAGGGTTTAGGATGCATGCTTATGCAAGAAAGGAGGGTTATTGCATATGCCTCAAGACAACTGAAAACTCATGAAGAGAACTATGCTACGCATGACTTAGAGCTTGCAGCTATAGTTTTCGCACTGAAGATATGGAGACATCATTTGTATGGATCTGTGTGTAGATTGTATACGGATCATAGCAGTCTAAAGTACATCTTCACGCCTAAAGAGCTAAATAACAGGCAAAGACGTTGGTTAGAAGTCATAAAGGATTATGATTTGCGTATCCAATACCATGAAGGGAAGGCAAACGTAGTAGCTGATGCGTTAAGCCGAAAGTCGAGCCATACTTTGGATACTATGCTAGTTTTACCAGATCGGCTATGCCGAGAGTTCCGAAAACTTGGAATTGAAGTAGTGAAACAAGGAGGAATGAAGAATATCCTTGGGAATATGACAGTTGTGCCCGACATTTTAGAATAAATAAGGAGTAACCAGCCAGGAGATGTGAAACTGGAAAGGATAAAGAAGAAGATTGCAGAAGGTCAAGCAAGGGATTTCAAGATCCATGAAGACGGAAGTATCCGTTACAAGGGAAGATGGTGTGTACCACATAAGTGTACGGAAACCAAGGATAAGTTAATGCGAGAAGCGCACAACACACCCTACTCAGTACATCCAGGAGGTGACAAACTTTATAAGGACATGAAGAAGATGTTTTGGTGGCCTAACATGAAGAAAGAAGTAGCAGAATTTGTGGCAAAATGTCTAACTTGTCAAAAGGTGAAGTTTGAACATAAAAGAATGGGAGGCTTAGTACAACCTTTAGACGTCCCAGTTTGGAAGTGGGATTCTATTTCGATGGATTTCGTGACTGCGTTACCGACATCAAAGAATGGACTGAATCAAATTTGGGTCGTAGTCGACAGATTGACCAAGACAGCAAGGTTTATTCCGATGAAAGACACATGGAATATGGAACAAAGAGCTGATGCGTATATGAAGAACATTGTGAGGTATCATGGAGTACCAAGCTCTATAGTTTCCGATAGAGATTCCAAATTTCTTTCTCACTTCTGGAAAGCACTCCAGGAGGCACTGGGAACTCAGCTGAAGTTTAGCACGGCATTTCACCCTGCTACAGATGGACAAACCGAAAGAACAATTCAAACGTTGGAAGATATGCTAAGATCGTGTGTTATGGTTTTTCAAGGTTCATGGGTTGATAGATTACCTTTGATAGAATTCTCCTACAACAACAGTTATCATGCCAGTATTGGGATGGCACCACATGAGGCGTTGTATGGAAGGAAGTGTAGAACACCATTGTGTTGGAACGACATAAGTGAGACGATAGTAATTGGTCCACAACTTATTGAAGAGATGACAGATCAAGTGAGACTTATACAGCAGCGAATGAAGGCAGCGCAGGATAGACAGAAATCTTATGCTGATCAGAAAAGAAGACCGTTGGAATTTCAAGTTGGAGAAAAGCATTTCTTAAAGTTTCGCTGACTAAGGGAGTCATGAGGTTCAATCAGAAAGGGAAGTTGAGCCCGAAATTCATTGGACCATATGATGTCATAGAAAAGATTGGAGAAGTGGCTTATCGATTGGATTTACCATCGAATTTGGGTCGTGTTCACAACGTATTTCACGTATCGCAACTGAAGAAGTATGTGTCTGATGCATCTCATGTATTAGATCCCGAACCAGTAGAACTGGACCCGTCTTTGAGTTATGAAGAACATCCTGTTAAGATTCTAGACACCAAGATAAGAAACACCCGTAACAAGAGTTTCAAGATTGTAAAAGTCTTATGGACAAACCACCTCACTGAAGAGGCAACTTGGGAAGCGGAAGATGATATGAGGAAAATGTACCCTCACCTGTTTGAAGAGGTACCTTGAGTTACGAGGACGTCACTCCTCTAAGGGGGAGAGGATGTAAGCCTTCGATTTTTAATACAATACCAGTTATAGTATATTGCATATCATTCGTGACCTTAGGTTTGCATTTAGTAGTTGTACCACTTAGGGAAGGTGTGTATCTTATTGAAGTTAAGGTTTAGTTTAAACTTCAAGGACGAGTTTCTTTTAGGAGGGAGGTTTTTGTTTAAACTTCGAGGACGAAGTTCTCTTTAAGGAAGGAAGGATGAAATACCCCATTTTGTGATTACGGGTATTTTGTGATATTATTATAAGTGTTGGGAAGTTAATTTAATTATAGAGAGTTAATTATAATTCTTTGAGAGTTTGGGGGAACTTTGTGACTTTAATCAAAGGTTTTAGTGTCTTTTACTTGAGTTGGGGGAGGTATTTGTCTTTTGGCAAAACTAAGGGGAAATAAGTGTCTTTTGACCTAAATTTTTCTTCCTACATAAAAGTTTCCTAGTCCAAGAGGGTTTCCTACTTATGAAGTTGACTTTATTTCTAACTCTCATAAAACCCTCACTCTCCCTATTTTTCTAATCTCTCTCTCTCTCACGTCCCTCACTCTACCCGACCCTTTCTCTCACTCTCTCTCTTCTACCCGACGGCAGCCACCCCACCGCCGCCGCTCTCTCTCTTTTCCGGCAAGGTAATTCTCTCTCTCTCTCTCTCTCTCTCTCTCTCTCTCTCTCTCTCTCTCTCTCTCTCTCTCTCTCTCTCTCTCTTTTCTCTTTTCTTTCTTTCTCTTTTTCTTTCTCTCTTTCTTTGTCTCTCTCTCCGTCCGTCTCTCTCTCCGTCCACCTCCATGGGCGGCGGGTTTGAGTGTTTTGTTTCTTCTTCTCTTTTCTTTTGTTGATCTCCTACTCTTGTGATCACTTGTTCATGATTCATGTATGTTGCATGTAATCTTTAATTTTCAGTTTGTTATTGTTAGGATCATTGTTCATGGATTCGTAGGATTGATTATCAAGTTTTAGGGTTTATCATGTTCTTGGGTGTTGGGAAGAAACCCTAGTTTGGAAGAGAAGTTTGATTGAATGATTTGGGAGTTTGAATTATCATAATAGGTGGATAACAATCTGATTTGAATGTGGGAATCATGTTATATTAGGTTTAGTATGCTTATAGGATGAACTAGATGCTTGGGGGGAAAGTTTCATGAAGATTGACAATTCCCGTATTGATATTTTGAATGAAGTTGGAAACTTGAAACTAGTGTAACTTTTGATTCAGGAATCGAAATTAAGATCCGTTTGAGGCTAAACTTATTATTTCGAACGTTTTGAATCCAATGGAACTGTTTTTAGACCATGATCTGTTTGGGAAACTAGAGTAATAGATTTGGTGGAGTTATGATAGCTTATGTATGCTTTAGGTTAGGGGATTTTGAAGCAAAGCTTTGGGTCTTATATTGGAGCATGAATTGAATGAGATGTTGGGGAAGTGTTAGAACCCTAAACCATTGACTATCCTATGCATGTAATTAGTATAGCAAGTATATTGCTAGAATATTGGTTTGATTAGCATATTGTTATGTGTAGGTAACGAGTTCGTCGACGACGAGTACGTAGAGTACATAGATTGAATTGCTATTGTTGGATTTGCTTTGAGGTAAGTAAATATGCCAAGCCTAGTGTGCTTATCTCTTTCGTGTCAAACGAATATTTGATTTGTTACGTCTCAAACTGTGTTTACGTGATACATGACTTGGAATACGTGATTTCTACTTGTTAAATGTTTTTGATGAAAACATCACCATGATAATGAATGAACTATAACGTAAAGTGGAAGATGTTGTGCGGGTACATTATCATTCTCTTTGGGAGGTGTTGGCTGCGGTCCCGTCTCTTTTTGATCCGGTTGCAAGTCCCCCGGATAGCGGCATGTACTCACTCCTCTGGCCGGCGTAGTCTTAGGGGGGTGTCGACACTTAAGGTCATGGAAGCTGTGGTTTATTTGGTTTTCCCCCGTCACAACGAATTAATAATGAGTATTTTTGGTTTTGTTAACGGAAAGAAGTTAACACTGGATTTGGATTTTTCCTAATGATTATGAAAATTGGTTTGGAAGTATATTATAGAATTGGGAACTCTTATGTTTTAATACAAGAGTCGACTTTATTACCGCTGTGTTTGCGAAAAACTCTTACTTACAAATGAGTCTTTGTTTATAACTATCCATCATCATTTGACATGTTTGGATGTTTGCTTACCAGTATTTCAATGCTGATTTTGTACTGTGGTGTTTCTTTTTGATTCCGCACCACAGGTTTTGAGGATGGTTATCTGGCATAGAAGGGGACGCGCATCACAATGAATAATAGTAGTAGTATTTCATTTGAATTTGAATTCTTTATTAGTTTAAACACTCTAGCTGTTTATGCCGGTTTGTGGCTAGGACGTTGGATTATAATAATGCATTGTTTTAATTGGATTTAATTATTATTGTGGATGTTTGTGCTTGCGAACCATGTTATGAAATCTCCTTGTATCCGGGCTCCTCTCGGGTACGGAGTGACATCCCCGGGTCTCCGGCTTGGGCCATTTGGGGGTGTTACAACAGGTGTTTGAAAAGCTTGACAAAGAGTATCTTTTGGCCCCGTGGAAGGAAAAGGAGAAGGCAGAAGAGAAGAAGAAGGATGAAGAGGAAGAAGAGAAGAAGAAGGAAGAAGAGAAGAAGAATGAAGAAGATGAGAGGAAGAGGAAGGGGGTAAGAAAAAAGGGGAAGAGGAAGGAGCTCAATAGAAGAAAGAGAAGGAAAAGTGTGAAGAAGAATTAAGAGCTAAGAAGAAGCAGAAGATAGAGGAGGCTGAGGTTAAGTCTCCCATGAAGGTGGTCTACACAATCAGCTTCAGCACTGAGGTAAATGTGTTAACCTTATTAACTTAATATTTGAGATTTATTTTTAAAGTTTTAAGACCCCTAATGATTTTGTTGATTTATTAGGTGGCCTCCAATGTACCTCCCTAGCCATTCCTTGTTCATGGTTATCCGAAGAACCCAAGGGGAACTTGGTTGGGACTGTCCGGGGAAAGGGAGATCGGATCATTAGAGCGTCTTCGAGGATATCGATGTATAAGCAACACATGAATCCTAAAGAATTGACATCTCTCCCACCTATGCCTAAAGCAGAACATTGCTGGCTCCATTACTACTTGTCTCACAAGTATGCGAGCGCGTACGAACACAACAGCAAGAATTTTGATATTCCACCGGATTTGGCTAAGTAAGTTTTATTTACATTCAAACTTCCTAAATAATTCATATTTGTTGCATGCATTATGTTTGTACTTATGGTTGTGTATGATATATAATCTGTAGTGAGATAGTTGCTGATTTTGGAATAGATGCCCTAGAGGCATTCGTAGATTTAGTATGAACATTGTTTTGGCTAGAATATTCATTTATTATATATTGTGATATTTAATATAATGAAGTCCTTAGATAAAATGTGATGTTTATCTTAAATATCCCTAGTCCACTATATTGATTAATAGGACGATCAAATATAAGACTAGTATGTGGGTAGATTGATATGGAGATATCAAGTCTAACACATGGGTATGCATTAGGAGTAATGGAATACTGGATTGACCCACAACGAAAAGGATACATTAGATTATGTCAAGTCACAATCGCTTTTCGTAGTGCTAATATAATTGCAATCCTTAGACTTGAAGTCACTAGATACTCTAGTTGTGGAATATTGCGCTTTGATGTTATCAAACGTTACACCGTAACTGGGTAATCATAAAGATGGCTATCGGGCGTGATAGGAAGCAAAACAGCGTTCAGAGCCCGATGACGTACCACACATAGATGATGAGCCCACGACCTAAGGAGAGGCTATGAAAGGCCCATACTCTAAGAAGTGGCTAGAAGCCATGAGATCCGAAATGGATTCCATGTACACCAACAAAGTATGGACTTTGGTGGAACCACCTGAAGGGGCTCGGCCCATAGGGTGCAAGTGGGTCTTCAAGAAGAAGACCGACATGGATGGCAAGGTAGTTGCCTATAAGGGGAGATTGGTTGCTAAAGGGTATACACAAATTCATGGTATTGACTATGATGAGACCTTTTCACCAGTCGCCATGAATAAATCCATTCGAATCCTACTTGCTATTGCAGCATACTACGACTATGAGATTTGGCAAATGGATGTCAAAACAGCGTTCCTTTATGGGAACCTCCTCGAGGATGTGTACATGACACAACCGGAGGGTTTTGAGGATCCAGAGAATGCCAATAAAATCTATAAGCTGCAAAGATCCATTTATGGATTAAAGCAAGCTTCTAGGAGTTGGAATCAACGTTTTGATGACGCAGTCAAAGAGTTTGGCTTCATCAAGAACGAAGATGAGCCTTGTGTTTACAAGAAGGTTAGTGGGAGCTCTGTAGTATTTCTGGTCTTGTATGTGGATGACATACTAATCGTTGGCAATGAAATTCCTACTTTGCAATCTGTTAAATATTGGCTAGGAAATTGCTTTGCAATGAAGGACTTAGGAGACGCGGCCTATATACTTGGTATAAAGATCTATAGGGATAGATCTAGAAGGTTGCTCGGCCTAAGTCAAAGTACATACATAGACAAGGTGTTGAAGAGGTTAACCATGCAAGATTCCAAGAAGGGATTCTTGCCCATGTCGCATGGAGTTACTCTTTCCAAGAATGACTGTCCCTCCAATGAGATTGAGAAGGACCGCATGAGTAGGATACCCTATGCTTCAGCCATATGATCCATCATGTACGCCATGCTATGTACTAGACCAGACGTATCATACGCATTGAGTATGGTGAGCAGATACCAGTCCAATCCGGGTGAGAGTCACTGGATTGCTGTCAAGAACATCCTGAAGTACTTGAGAAGAACTAAGGATGTGTTCTTGATATTTGGAGGTAAGGAAGAGCTAGGTGTAAAGGGTTACACTGATGCAAGCTTTCAAACCGACAAAGATGACTACAGATCGCAGTCTGGATACGTCTTTTGCCTTAATGGAGGAGCTGTAAGCTGGAAGAGTTCCAGCAAGGGACAGTTGCTGATTCTACAACAGAAGCTGAGTACATTGCTGTTGCGGAAGCAGCAAAAGAGGCAGTTTGGATAAAGAAGTTCATCACTGAGCTCGGTGTGGTCCCTAGCATCGTGGATCCCATAGAGTTGTACTGTGTCAACTCTGGGGCAATCGCACAAGCCAAAGATCACACCAGAAGTCAAAGCATGTACTTAGGAGATTCCATCTTATTCGTGATATGATCGATCGCGGAGATGTGAAGATGTTCAAGATTCCAACGGATGACAATGTTTCAGATCCGCTCACGAAACCTCTTGCGCAGCGAATGCATGAAGGGCACGCCAGATCTATAGGCATACGAGATGCGCTAGATTGGCTCTAGTGAAAGTTGGAGACTGTTGGAATAGATGCCCTAGAGGCAATCGTAGATTTAGTATGAACATTGTTTTGGCTAGAATATTCGTTTATTATATATTGTGATATTTAATATAATGAAGTCCTTAGATAAAATGTGTTGTTTATCTTAAATATCCCTAGTCCACTATATTGATTAATAGGACGATCAAATATAGACTAGTATTTGGGTAGATTGATATGGAGATATCAGGTCTAACACATGGGTATGCATTAGGAGTAATGGCATACTGGATTGACCCACAACGAAAAGGATACATTAGATTATGTCAAGTCACAATCGCTTTTCGTAGTGCTAATATAATTTCAATCCTTAGACTTGAAGTCACTAGATACTCTAGTCGTGGAATATTGCGCTTTGATGTTATCGAACGTTACACTGTAACTGGGTAATCATAAAGATGGCTATCGTGCGTGATAGGAAGCAAGCTTAGAGATCGTAGTGATGTAGATAGGATTTGTCCCTCCCACATAATGGGGGTAAATATCCATGGCCACTCGAGGGATGAGGCTTATTGAATGTCTGGCCAGACTCAGATAAATCAATATAGAGATATTGATGTTATATGCACGCATAAGCATATTCCCAGGATCGAGGAACTATGGATTGGATATACGAGTGTGACAATGTATGTCTCGTGTACAATCCGGATATGGAGGCAAAGGGATAGTGCAATTTGACATATTGGGCACAAGAGGTTTGTCGGGATCACTGACTATTTCTATTGGTTGGGTGGCATGGATGTGTTGCTAGACACCGCTCCATGTTAGTAAGAGTTACTACCAACTATATTGAAACCTATGGGGTCACACGTCAAATAGAGTAGAGCTAGATTTGGTATTAATTAATATTGATTAATTAATAGAAGGATCATTGTGCAACACCTTGCAAACTTAGTAGGACTAATTTGCAAGGAAGGGAATAGTTCTAGTTCATCTAGAATAAGGAAACTCTTTTATGGAAACAACAAGGAGTTGTTGGAGTATATAAAGAGGCCTAAGCTTCCTTCCCACTTAATAATTGTTATTAGACATAACAAAGAGAGTGGGAGAGAAAGCAAGAGAGAGCAAGACAAGAGCAAGGGCCGAACCCTAGCCCCCTCCGCCCCCTTCCCGTCGGCTCAAAGAGGAGGCCGCCCCTCCCTTTGTGCCTTTGTTGCTTTGATCTTCTTCCCTCTTCCTCTGGGTTCAAGCTAGAACTTGTTTGAAGGAAGGATCTAGATCTCACCTCTAGACGTGGATCAACCGTAGAGACGAGGACATCATTCTTCGTGTGATCTCACAAATTCAAAGGTACACAATACTATGTCCCTTATCATGTTATGATGTATCCTCCTGACGATCCGTGGTGGACATTGAAGTAGAATTAAATTTTGTTATTCCGCTGCGTTACCTACTTCAAAACCCAACAATTTCCATCCCCAAAATCGATTCCCCTTCCCTGGGAAATGAATTTGCATTCAACTTTATCATGCCCGAGCCGACCATACCGATGGCAGAAATCACCCGGTTTTTCAAACCAAAAGGGGATCCAAACGCTACCCCCAGCCTTCAGCTTCATCCAGAAGCCTTGGCTTAGTGGTTGATTCACATCTATTTCCACCCTCAGCCTCATCATCGGAGTGTTTAACCGCTCCCCTACATCTCCCAGATCTGCCTCTAGGAACTTCCCAATCGAGTTTCCGATCTTCTTAGCGTCGTCTTCCGTCATCTTCTCCATCGGAAGTCCACGAATCTGGATCCAGAATGGTATAACTGAGAAAGGAAGGAGAGTTGGGTCCGTTTCTGGGACGAAATCGTGTAGCACCATCAAGCTATTGAGAACGTTCCACGGTGCTCCGTTCTTCACTCGTCGGCAATCTTCATCCTCCTCGAACAAGAATGAGAACACGTTCTCTCCTCGAGCAGCAACTGTAAAATCTCCTTTAAGTTTCCAGATTTTGCTGAAGATGGAAACCACCAATTGAAGACGCATCTCTCTCTTGGCTATGATTTTACCAAAGAGACACTTTGCAGGTAGCTTTAGATCCGTTAAACCTTCATCTTCGAGCTCTATTTTTAAAACGGTGGTTTGTTGATCTGTGGATTGGAGTGAAAGATCCATTTTGACTAGGACTAGCTGGAAAGGAAATCTTCGGCCACTGAACCCCTTCACGGAGAAGAGACTGACCACTAGATGCAGAGAATACTAGAGAGCACCACTCTCTAGGACTTTCTCTCACGAGGACTTTTTTTTAGCTGGAAAAGATCCTTCTTTTCTTTTACTTGCTTCATTTCCGTCTACTAGATTCCAGGTTTTCGTTTCATTAGAGAAGAAGGATGCAGGGAAAGAAATATTGAAGTTCGCTTTTAGGAAGAGGAAGTATCTAGTAAGTCCTGGTATATTCTTGCCTTGATGGTATATGTAAATTATATGTAGTCCGCCAGAGATGAACTGCTGCCGGGATTTTCCATTTTGTTAGCTGATTATAGTTTGAACAGAAACATTAGTAGGAAGAAACACCGGCTAGCTACAAACTCTTGCCCAAACAAACCTCTGTTCCCACTAGTAAAGGTACGTTATCTCTTTCTTTCTATAATCCTTGTAGAGATGGCAAAAATATCTCTGTCAATAATCCTTTTACAGAGAGCTCAGAAAAATTTGAAAGAACGATGGATAAGAATACAATCGTTCATTCTGTTTCGATGGTAAAAGTTCATTCTGATTCGATAGCGTAATTAACTAATCCTGCAAAAGTTCATGCTCTTCTTGTGCTGAAACTAGGAAGAACGAGACGTGTGTCGCTGATTTGAGTACTGATGTGCTCAGACATATCATCTCCTTTGTTGCGTGTTCTCCTGATGGAGCACACTTATGCGAGGGTACTTTCAGTGTATGACTTAACATTATAATCTCATCTGTAACAAATGTAGTCGATTAGTTCACCTAACGCTTTTACTTTGTTTCCATATCCTGAAAGCTTTTATATTTTATTCTAGAGATCATAGTTCTTGAGGTACAAATTAAAGTTCTTATTGGTACGTCTCTGCCTACTTTTAACTGCCATTCCAGGAGATGACAATCTTAGCACCTGGACCCATTTTGATGTTTGGTGGCTAGTTTAATTCTTCACTTCTTTGATGTTGTTTCCTGGTCATAATTGAATGGCTGCCCAAAAGAACAACTCAGTGATGTACTTCATTTTATTGTGAGATGAGCGTAGGCAGTTAATGCTGATCACTTTTACCTGGTTAAACCTTCTTCTCCTAATCCTCTTAGGTTCACGTAACATTTCTACTGTTTTGTTGCATGCCAGAATAATATTAATGATGAGAAGCTCAAAGTGTTGAGTAGAATATCAGGGTATATGGCAAAATTCACTATGTCTTACCCATTGCAGTGTCACTTTACTTCCTTTTGGATTTAGTTTGGGTTGCTTGACAGTGTATAGGCTACAGACAGTGCCTTCTTCTTTTCCTTCAAATTTTAAGAATATTTGTACCCCTGAGTGGGGTTCTTTTCTGGTCTTGTAACTGACCCTCATGAAGTGCTTCGTGCACATTTTTGATAATCTGGTATGCTCCGCGAATCCATTCTGCTTATTCTTTCCTTATTTCTGTTAGTACGGAGTTACGGACATGCACATGTGGCCTCACCATCTTACTTAAACATCATCGTCAATACAAAATCTTTATGGTCCTTTTGGACCTCTTTCTTCTATAATAGAAAACAATCGTGTTGGACGACGAAGTTGATCGCTCCGGCTTAACGTCTATTGTTTCGTGCTTTTATTGATCCATATGATACAATTGTTTTGTTTCTTCTGATTGTCATAGCTCGCTCAAATCCTTTCGGAAACTTGAAATGTATTGCGTTTGGGGATATCCTCGGTTATTCTATGGCATCAATGGCTTGATAGTCCGCTGTGCATTTGCCAGAAATGTTGATGCTCGTACTATTCTTGGGAAGGTACCCTTTCGGAAATAGCTTTAATGAGCAGAATATATATTATTAGTATCTGTATTGTATCTTATGAGTGCCCCGACTATGTAACTACAGTACATTGAGGACCAAGAGGAAGTTTCAAGTAGGCAGATTGTTGCTGTTATGAAAGCTTTAGTGGTACGTGTGTAGTATAACTAACCGAATTTCGTCCTATATATGTTTCCTGATATATTTTGATGAATTTTGACACGTTTCGCTTATTGGTGTACAAAATCAGTCTGCACAAGAGAAGATGATGCTCTAACGGCTGTAAATACCAGGGGGGAGCAAGCGAGCTTTTGAGTTGGCCATGAAGGTTGGTTCTCTCTCTGGGCGAAATAATAGTTGAAATTAACAGAACTCTCTGACGTTGACAGTGTCTGTGTATTCAGGAGTTCAAGGAGTTGCATGAGGCTACTCGGGAAGAAACACGATATCTTCTGGATCACATCATTGATATCCTGGCGGTGATTCGATCTAAATGAGGAATGGAAGAGGAGAAACCGAAAATTGAAAAATAACTACAATTTTCCGTTTTTATGATACAGCAATATGACTATATGAGACTATGATAGTGACCCAATTGTTTTTTGACGGCAACTGTTGTGATTTTACAAATAAGAGAAAAATCTCCTATAGTGTCAGAAATAAGATGTACAGTCGGACATTTGGGTCTGTTGGACAAATGTTTTTCTCTAATGTTAGTTCGACATCTTAGTTTATGACTTTGTTAGCTATATATGAATGTCGGGGCTCTTCTCTCTGTTTTTATCATCGAAGTCTCTGTGCTTTGCTTCAATCCAAGCCCTGGAATGATGTAGCGAGATCTTATGTCCTTTCCTTATCTTTTTGAATGGTTGACAGGGACTTTAATGGTATGCATTCTGCCTCTAAGATGCTTAGTGATGATAGTTGAAATGTGGTATCAATGGTTTGGTAGATCTGTTTTTGGCGAAAAAGCTGGTTTTTACATTATGGATTAAAAAAATCAGTTTTTTTTGGGAGATTTTGTATAAATCAGTGTATTCGGTGGTGTAGATTGAAAACTGGAGATAATTGTTTGCTGGTAGTTTTTGAATCAGGCAAGTACTTTAATAGCCTGTGAAGTACTACAAATAAAGTCATAATCTAGCAACATTAATCAAAGTATAATTTTTTGGGTGCATTGTTGAACTACTGATAGTAATCAACTAAGAAAAAAGCATCACAAAATATGGTTGAGTTTGAGTAATAAGAACATGACACATAAAAGATAGTAGTCCGGAATATGTTAGAATTGAGTTTCGTAAAAATAAAATATGGAAAAAAATCTAAGATGTTTTTAATGACCTCTGGGACTAAAAAATCGAACAACTATTAAGAAAAAAACTCATTTCTTATTTAATAGAAAGCCAATGCGAGGGTAATATTATCTTTTTGTGTTACACAAATAATTCAAAGAGAAAACTACCAAAAGTTGTGTTTTTCCACCAAAAAACTAAATGAGAAAGTGATTTTTAAACAACTGCGAACAAATACTTTCAATAATCCGTTTGCTTTCTGATATATAAACATAAATATTCTACTCTACCAATAAGACCCTGTTACATTAGTAGTGAATTACTCCCCATGTCGCATAATTTTGGCCCCTTATTCTATTTTGGTATGTCCCAAATTTCTGTCCACTTTTTTTTTTTTGCAACTCTTAATATTGTAACTTTGATACAAGATATGAGACGTATAAAAATGAAAGATTGATGTGAAAAATGACCACAATAACATCCAATCTAGAAGATGGGTTAATTCAGTGGTCGATTGGATACAAACAAGTTGTGGGTTGGCTGGTGACTGAAATTATGAGCCGATGTTTAAAACGAAGGTGCCAGCGTTGGTTCTGGGGCGATGAAAAGCAGGTAGTTTTCTGTTAGATGGACAGGGTAGCGACAATGGAAGACATGCGCTGTTTCAACTTCGAGAGTTGCGGGATAAGGTGATGATTTGCGATGTAGTAGATGATGGAGAAGCAAGTTAGAAGCTTCTACAGTGAACGATGATACGATGACCATACTAATTTTGGTTGGAGAAGATAGGAGAGTGGGTGGATTTATGTGTGATAGAAAAATTGAAAGTTCAGATATAAATCTGGTTTAATTTATTTGATCATACTCACTCATGAATGACAGTTCATCGCTTTTCTGTATTTTCTCTCATGATTTCTCCCCCAAACACGAGAAATAAGGGGGGTGGGGGAGGAAAACCGTATCCTCGTCCCACCGTCATACCCCGGCCCAAACGAGGTCTAGAAGAAAGAAAAAATGTCATAAAATAAAACCATAAAATAGTTTTTGTCCAAACGGACCCTAAACATTTTGAGCGGGCAAATTCGGTGACACGTGCGAGGCAATTGACTGCAGCTGGACTTGACCTGACCAGAGTTAGTAGAACTATGGTAGGTTTTTTTGTTCCTCCAAACAGGCCCTTATATGCAGTTTATAGTTTTTTTTTTTTTTGATCAAAAGGAAGATATATAAAACTAAACACCATTACAAAAGGTGATCAAACGATCCACCAGCCCTCTAAAGTTTTGATCTAGCCACCAACTAACATTTGGGTTTAAGTTAATAGCATTCTTTGCAACCCAATCCGCTACATTAAACTTTCTATCAATCCATCCAAGCTTAATATTTGTTTGCAGCAGGTAGGCCTTGATGTCCTCCACAATGTTCTTACTGCTCCAAGGACAATGTTGAGAATTGAGGACACTTTGGGATAGATTTTTACAATCTGTTAAGATGAGACATCCAGGGTTGTCTCTGGCCACCCACGTGTCACATGCTCTTCTAACACTTAGAGTTTCTGCCATAAAAGATGAGTCAGCAGCAGAGTTCATCCAACCTCCATCTAGGAAGTTCCATCCCTGATTGAAAGCTACCCAGGCCATAGAGGTAGCACCTGTGTGTTTGTTCCAGGTTGCATCACAAAGGATGACTGGGAAAGTCAACTGAGCTGGAATAGAAGGTTGGGAGTTATGAGGAAGTTGGACCTTGCTCCCATTAGTGTTATGGAGGGAACAGGCAGCCTTGATAGCAGAGATGGTTCTCAAAGGGTTTAGGGCTGTTTGGTTGAAGAGATAGGCATTTCTGTGGTTCCAGATAAACCAACAAGTAGTAGACAGATGGTGGATGAAGATATCATTGGCTTCAAACTGTTGATTGAGAATAAGGGAGTGGAACCATTGTTTGATGTTATCAATTCCAGATAAAGTGCAATGGTTCATAAGCCCCATGCCACACCACACAGCCCTAGCCCATTGGCATTTGAAAAGCAGGTGTTCTATGCTTTCCACTTCAGACTCACAAATTTGACAAATAGGAGAAGTTGCACAGTTCCTCCTAAAAAGATTCTCCATGGTTGCTAAGGCATCATTGCACACTTTCCACCAGTAAATCTTCAGCTTAGGAATGATGCTGAGTCTCCATAATTTCTTCCAAAAGCTAGGATCAATGGCAAAAGAAGAGCTAGCTTTACTAACCTGCTTCTGTTTCTCAGATTGGAGATCAAGAGCTACATAATAGCCACTTTTGACAGTATAAGAGCCATTTTGTGTAAGAGGCCAGATTAGTTTATCATGGCTGTTAATCCAGGGGAGATGAATGGACATGATGGCTTTGGCATCCTCCTCCTTAAACCAACTTCTGATGAGAGCTTTGTTCCATCTTCTAGTGTTCTCTTTAATGAGTTTGCAAACCTGTATTTTGCTCCCAAAACCATCCATACTACTAAGGTGTTTAAAACCACCTTTACCATCTGGGATCCATTTATCAGAGATCAAATTGATGGAAGCACCATCACTCACCACCCATCCTGCCTTCTTTTGTAATAGGCTCCTTCCCTCTATGAGACTAGACCAGACCCAAGAGGGGCTGGAACCCTTCTTTGCCTTCCATATTGATGAGTTATGGAAATGAGCTCCTTTTAAAAACCTGAAACATAGGCTATCTTTGGCATGAGCTATCCTCCACACTTGTTTAGCTAGGAGGGCTGTATTGTATGCTTTCAGATCTCTTATCCCAATGCCACCTGCAAATTTAGCTTTGTTGACTTTTGACCAAGCCACCCAATTAACTTTTTTCACATCAGGGCCCCCTCCCCACCAGAAACATCTCATAGCTTTGGTAATATTCTTGCAGAGAGATATGGGGAGACTAATACAAGACATAGCATAGGATGGGATGGCTAGGACTACTGCTTTAAGGAGGGTTTCTCTACCAGCTGGGGAGAGAAGAAGCTGCTGCCACCCTTGCATCTTTTTGACAGCTTTGCTATAGAGGTGATCAAGACCTTCCTTTTTTGTTTTACCCCATAGGGCAGGGAGTCCCAGGTAAGTGACTTTTTTGTCTAAAGCATTGACCTGCAACAAGCTCAAGATGGCTTCTTTTGTCTCTATAGTAGTATTTGGGGAGAAAAGAGCTCCAGATTTGTCTAGGTTTATGTGTAGTCCAGAAGTTTTCCCAAACAGCACCAGAGTGTTCCACATAGCAGAAGCTTCATCCATGTGAGCTTTAAGGAAGAAAATGGCATCATCTGCAAATAGGAGGTGAGAGATAGGTAAACCATGTTTGCCTACCTTTACTCCCTGAATGTGCTTGTCAACCATCTGTTGTTGAATCAATCTAGAGAGGCTATCCATGACTAGCACAAAGATATAGGGTGATAAAGGATCACCCTGTCTAATACCAGCTTTAGGAATAACTGTGCTAGCCTCCAAACCATTTAATTTGATTCTGTACTCCACAGAAGAGATGCAGGTCATAACTCTCTGCACCCAAAGTTGAGAGAAACCCATTTTGAGAAGTAAAGCTTGTAGGAAATCCCACTGGATTTTGTCATAGGCCTTGTGGATGTCAATTTTGAAAGCAAAGTCTCCCTCTCTTCCCTGCTTCTTATGAGTGATGTAGTGCAGGATTTCTTGTGCCATGATTAGATTGTCTTGGATAGCTCTTTGGGGTACAAAGGCAGATTGGTTTTGAAGGACAAGGAGAGGGAGTCAGATAGTTCGTGACAGAGCAGAAGAAGAAGAGAGAAAAATGCGCAGCCCAACTCTGAAGAAGAACCAACCGATCCGCCGTCGCCTCCGGCCGTGTCGCCGCGGTGTTGCCGCCTTCAAGAACTCCCATCCCCGTCCAGGTAGACTACACCCCTCTGATCGAAATTCTGTCTTTTTAATCTTCCTACGATGAGATGCAATCGTGATACCCTTGTTGATCTTGGAGTTTACCCTTTGTAGAATTTACCCTTTTTTCTGATCTGGGTTGTGGAAATTTGGGCAAAATTCACAAAGCTTTTTTAGCAACTACCCTTCAGTTTTTCAACTTTGATGCGATGTTGTGCTTCTTTGATTTGAATGACCTATTTAGCCTGACTAAGGAATGGATTTCTAGTATCTGGAGCAATGTGAGGTGGGTGGTTTTTTACATGTATGCCTTTTGAGTTTAGGCTTATGTTCTAGTTGAGTGATTCAACAGATTTGTAGCAATTGGTTCCAGGAAATCTCTGGGTTTCCTTCGGGAAAACTACTCCAGAAAAGAAAAATGATATGTTTTCTTTGCTCATTCACTACAGTACACATCACTTGTTTACATGCAAGGTTTTAAACGGGGATCGAATGTGTGAATTTTAGAAAACATTCGACGTTTTCTCTGTTTTCCCCTTTTTTCCCGATTTCCCCGACACGAAAAGGCCGTTTTTTCCGTTTTTCCTGATGCGAAACGGCCGTTTTTCCCGTAAGGCCGTTTTGTGTGAATACAACTCACACGACGGCCGACGCGTAAAGGGAAAAACACTCGCGCTCTCGGCTGACCCGTTACAACACGGCCGCTCCGCACTGCTTTTGCCGTTTTTTAAAACCCAGGTTACATCTCGTATTCGCACTGCTCGTATAAAGAAGCCACCTATCCCCAATCAACTATTACCTCTTAAGGAATGAAACTGTCAAACAGAATTTGATTATGTGAAAATATAAAAAGTCTGATCTCCAGATTATGTGGAATTAATGGATATCTGAGGAAATAAATGAAGTAGCAGACAATTTGAGGCTAAACCATGGAAGCTAACTCATTTACCAATGATTCATGAGTCTTAGGAACATTTTGATACGGATAGGTATCCGTCTACCGGCACGGCGCCACGACGGAGTACGCGGGAACGTTACCCGCCGAAGCATCTCGTGAATTACGCTACGAAGTATTAGTTTGTTAATTAATATATTTAGTATTGTCGAAGTAAGCCCGGGTTTCTTTGTGGTTCTTTCCCTGCCCGTTAGGTCGAACCGTGTAGGTCTAGGATTAGGTTAGTATTTTCTATTTAAACAATTGTAGTTTCATAATTTTGTTTTCAATCAGACAAATTCAGTTGTGTCGTTTAATTTAATTTTTGTGTGTGTGTTCCGTGTGTGCCCAAGGGATAGCGAATTGAGCTATCACATTTACATTTAAATTATTATTGGAAGAGGGTTGGATGCTGATTTATCAGAATAGAAATGTTACAGACTCACCCTATCTGGCTTCTTACATACATCCTCTCAACCAACTCTATGCTATGAAGGATTTGATTAGTTAATGCTTGTAATGTTGCTCAAAATGAGACTGTATTTGAATTGTTCCACCCTAAGTGTGGTTATTTTTATGTTCCTTGCGAATTAAACTGTAAATGCCCCTTTTGCTGTTAATGAAATTCAAATTCTTCTTCTGCAGAAACTACAAAGAACAAGACGTGTTTCGCTGATTTGAATACGGACGTGCTCAGACATATCATGCAATATGTTGCTCGTTCTCGTGATGGAGCACACAGTTTTGCAAGGGCACTTCTAGTGTAAGACTTCACATTCTAATCTTATCTGTAACAAATGAATCTAATTAGTTCTCCTAATGCTTTTACTTATTAGCCATACCATGTAATGAGGATCTAAGTAATAGCACAAATGTCAATATATAAATGTATAGTGACTTTTATATAAATATATTGTATTATTTCTGTATATAAAGAATAATACGAGATATATACAGAAATAATACGATTAGTCCGATCGTGGACTTTCACATTCTTACACTAAGCACCTGGACTCTTCCCTCTTAAATTGCGTTTAGGTGGATAGTAGCCTATCTAGTGTAGAAGATGTCACTACCCACTAGTAAATGTTTGATGGCAAGTTTGATTGTTTACTTCTTGGATGTTGCTTCCCACTCATAGTTGAACGGCTGCCCAAAAATGAACAACTCATCGATGTACTTCTTCTGGGTAATGCTGATACCTCGTTCAAACTTCTTCTCCCAATCCTTGTCGTTTCACGTAAACCTTCTTCTTTTACTTCAAATTTAGTTTGGGTTGTTTGAAAGCTGTAGGCTTTTCCCTCGGATTGTGTTAGGGTGTAATGGATGCACCAGAGAAAAATATGATTGTTCGATGATGGTAAGTTCATAGTCCTGAATTTGAAGAATAACCTCTGCCCCAACCGGAGGCATGGAGGGGCAAGGGGTCCACACCCCCCCCCCCACCCCCACCCCAAACATTTTCGAGAATTACATCTGCACTCCTAAAATTTAATTTTTTTAATTGTGCCTCCCTGTTTTATTACAATTGTGCCCCCAAAAATTCTCAATTATGTTTAAAATATTCAAAAAAAATTAAAATGACCCTTATACGTACATTTCATAAGCCCCCTAACCTTTCAAAAAAAACGTGCCCCCCCCAAAAAAAATCCTGGCTCTGCCACTGTATGTTCTCAATACTTTATGTGTGCTCTAGTATGTTTTATCAAGTAGAAGGCTGATATGCACTAATTGAGAAAATTTCCAGTTTGCTCATATATCGCTGTTTCAGATTTATGTCAACAATTTCTTTTTTTTTTTTTGAGAATAAAATTAACCTTTCATTAATCACCGCAAATTTCAAACATCATTGGGAGAGTAAAAACATCTTTTTCCACATATCGTTTTATCCACGCGGGGACTTCCCCGTGCCACTCGCCATTAATTCCCTGCGCCGCGTGTCTGGCTAGCTGGTCGGCCACGCGATTGTTCGCTCTTCCCAAGACTCGGATCTCAATGCTTGAAAATTGACTGAGCAGCGTCAATAACTCCTCCATTATCATCTGCATCTCCCCAATGTAATCTCTTCGATGTCCTTCTCTAGCCTCTTCCAGTTCCTTCACAACTGTGCTCGAATCTCCGACGAGACAGATTGGTTTCTCTCTCCACCTTAAGCTTGCCCGGAGAGCATGGAGGCACCCATATTTCTCCGATTGATTTGCGCTTTCACAATGTGGGGAGGTTTTGGCCCCTGCCATCAGGCATTCTCCTTTCATCGTTCGCATCAGGAAACCTGCAAAAGCTTCGCCGGAAACTGGGTTCCAGTTGCCGTCGAACTGGAGAAACAGCCGGCCTTCATCTATATCCGCCTTCATGTTTTGTGGTTGTTGGATCTCCAAGCTAAGTAACTCTCCCCTTCGAAAGCTTTGTTCTTGCAATTTATGTTTGATGAGGCTTCTTACTGATTCTTGATCCACTGGTATTCCTTTGAATTTTATCGAGTTCCGGTTGTGCCAGATGGCCCATAGAATAACACTGTATCTTGCTAGATCTGCTTCACTAAGCCTTAAAATGTCTGATTTGATCCTTTCTGATGCGATTGTATTTGTTTTGACCAGGAGGTCTTTGCCTTCCGCCGATTCCCAAGCTGATCTTGCTAGGTGACAGTCAAATAGCACATGCTCTGCAGTCTCCTTCCCTTCATTACAGACCACACATTGGTCGTCTACCCTCATACCCCGTTTCTTCAAGTTATCTGCCGTAGGGATGATGTTCCGTGCTGCCCTCCAAGTTAAGTGACAAATTTTCTTCTCTACTTTGATTTTCCATAATTTGGAGTAACTATTGCTTGCCTGGTTTGAACCCTCCCCTGAATTCTCCTGCTTGCGTTTTTCTTTCATTCCCAATAGGTACCCGGATTTGACTGTGTACATACCCGTGTCATTATAGTGCCATCGAATTTTGTCTTCCATTTGTTGTTGGGGTAGTCGGATCTGTGCTATCGCTTGACAGTCCACTTCAAACAGGTACTCTTTGAGCTTTTGCACATTCCAGCTTCGTGTTTCTTGTACTATGAACTCCTCTACTTTCAAATTATTGATCATGCTATTCTTTGTGATTAATTTGAAAGTAGGTTCTCGGGGGATCCATGGTGAATTCATGAGAGCTAGCTTGCCATCTCCAATCTGCCATCTCGACCCTTTTGCCAACAGCTTCTTTCCAAAGCAAATACTTCTCCACGCATAACTTGGTAAGTTACCCTCTTGTGCTTCCCAGAAAGACTTATCTGCATAGTACTTCGCTTTGATCACCTTACTTTATGTCAACAATTGGTGTCAACACGGTAGGGTAAAAAAGTTGGCCCATAAGATACACTTGCTGGTTTCTTTCTTTCTTTCTTCTGATTGCCATTAATTGTTCGCTTCTCAGGTGAAAGACCTTCCGGAAACTTGAAAAGGACACAGAGCTTGAAATGAGCTGCATTCGGGGACCGTAGCGTCACGGAGAACCCTCACTCATTCTGGGATATCAATGGCTTGATAGTCCGTTGTGCACTTGCCAAAAACGCTGATACTCGTACTATTCTTGCAGAGGTATGATTTCATAAATAACTCGAATTAGCACCACAATATATACTAGTATCCGTATTGTATCTTATGTAAATCTGTGACTGTGGTAGCTGATCAGTTCTGTGATTTTTGTATGCTGAGGAACAAAAGGATGTTGTGAGTCAGCAGATATTTTCTGTTGAGAAAACTGTAGTGGTACGTACGTAGTACAACTAATCATATATATGTCTAGCTCAATGATAGTCTATTGAAGTAAAGGTAGATCAGTTTTACTAAATCCACCAAATACCTTCGGCACCTTAACTAAAGAGCCAAGTATATTTAAATTCTGAGTGAGACAATACATGAGAAGGCAATGTACACGGAGATATGTGGCGATTATCCAGGATGAGATCATTCATGCCATTTTTTGACAAATACACAAGCCATTGAAAGACGTGATGGTGCATATAGATTGTTCATTTGGGATATAGAGGCGAAACTTTTGAACCGAAACATTGTGAAGGACTATATTATTGATGGCATTCACATATGAAACTATAGGAGCCCTTTTATTTTTGAGATTTGCTTCGAGAAATGGCGCATCGAGTACAAGACGAGGATGCTCAGACCAAATGTACCTCCACTTTGTTGACAAGATACTTGTTCTAGCTACATCCCTTAGAGGCACTCAGTCTAGAATTCTATGAATTAATTCCCTCGGCAAGGTAACCAAAATATCTAAACCGTTTCCAGTGTCCACATTGCTCCTTTTATGATTGCCGCTCATGTCTGATAAGTAACCTATAAGAAAAAAGTTTTAACAGTGTTGAAGTAAGCATTCTAAACCAAAAAAAATATATATATATATATATATTCTTCCCCAGTTCTCTCTAGCAGGTTGTTGTTGTTGTTGTTGTTGTTGTTATTATTATTATTATTATTATTATTATGATTATTATTATTATTATTATTATTATTATATTGTTCATTAGTAGAAGGAAGCTACAACCTTTTTTTCTAGAAGAATTGGGATTTTTATGAAATAATAATCCTGAATTGTTGGGGTTGTGGGTTTTAATGCAGTAATCAGTAATTTTTAATCAAAAGTTATAACGCCACCAATAAGAATTCCAGTCTTTAGTTACAAACCGTGGTCTACATCACAAAGTAATATGAGGTTCCAACTTCAAAAAATGTAAACTGTAGAGTGTGACAGTCGAAAATAAATTGTAGATAGAGAGAATAGGTCAGAATGAAAGGAACAGATTAAATATTTAGGGACCACATTTAGTATTGGGGGGGGGGGGGGGGGGGGGGGGGGGGGGGTGGGGGTAAGACATGGAATTACAATTTTGGAATGTTTTCCTCAAATTTTGAGCCCCACAAACAGGAGAGAATTTTTTACTCCTATTCAAGTCACTGTCAGTTTAGTTGCTAAAAGTGAAAAATTATTAAGAGAAATTTAATCACAATGGAAGCTCAAATTTTTTATGAAAGCATCCAATTCGAATAGCCGGAAAACGAGCAGACCTGCCAAAGAGAGCATCCAGATTCGTGAAGCCAATCCAGGAAGCGAAATGCCTGTTCGCCAAGGTCTCCAATACCGTAAGGTCCAGGAAACGTCGGGCGGAGGACGATCACCGCCCTCCTCCGCGCACTCGGATCAGGCTTCGGAAGCCAATTGGTGTAATCCACCGGCAAGTCCTCTCCAACAGCAGCGGCGGACATTCTGGAACTCATCAGTGCAACAGAGCGAGTTGCCGATATCCGATTGGGTGGAAAGCGGTTAAGTGCAATTGTGGTGGTGGTGGTGGTGAATTTGAAGAGATTGGGGGGAGGGATAGCCGGATAGAAGAGTGTAAGAGTGAGAGAGAAACTGGAATCACCATCTTCAATTGATCTGGGAGGAGAGGGAGAATGGAGGTGAAATCATTTTGAATGTTGGAGTTAACGCAATCGCTTTGGCGCAGCTATGAATCACGCGGGGTTTAAGCCTATACCATTAATTGCGAAGTTGAAGCCAAGCCACTTAGAGCCGGTCGACTTCAGTGGTGTGGGACTGTGGGCGGTAGTGGGACATTGGTGCAAACATTTTGGAGTACAAGAGTATAACCCGTGCCCTCTAGGCACTATCAAACTAACTTCAAATAAACTCGAAAGAATACAAATGTTTGCTTATGTTATAAAATTTTTGAGCTTCTATTGTGATTAAATATCTCTTAATAAGTTTTTATTTTTAGCAACTAAATTGACAGTGACTTGAATACGAGTACAAAATTTTCTCCTGTTTGTGGGGTTCAAAATTTGAGGGTAGCATTCCAAAATTGTAATTTCATGTCTTAACCCCCCCCCCCCCCCCCCCCCCCCAAATACTAAATGTGGTCCCTAAATATTTAATCTCTTCCTTTCATTATGACCTATTATCTCTATCTACAATTTATTTTCGACTGTCACACTCTACAGTTTACAGTTCTTGAAGTTGGAACCTCATATTACTTTGTGATGTAGACCACGATTTGTGACTAATGACTGGCAATTCTCATTGGTGGTGTTATGATTTTTGATTAAAATTTTGGAATTTTTGCATTAAAACCCACAACCCCAACAATTCAGGATTACCATTTCATAAAAATCCCAATTCTTAAAAAAAAACAAGTTGTAGCTTCCTTCTACTAATGAAAAATAAAATAATTTAAAAAAAAAAACGCCAAGGAGAACTGGAGAAGAAATTTTAGGTTTTCGTATTTATCAGACATGAGCGGCAATCATAAAAGGAGCAGTGTGAGACACTGGAAACGGTTTAGACATTTTGGTTCCCTTGCCAAGGGAATTGATTCATAGAATTCTAGACTGGGTGCCTCTAAGGGATGTAGTTAGAACAAGTATCTTGTCAACAAAGTGGAGGTACATTTTGTCTGAGCTTCCTCGTCTTGTACTCGATGCGCCATTTTTCGAAGCAAATTTTCAAAAAAAAAAGGGCCCCTCTAGTGTTATATGTGAATGCCATCAATAGTATAGTCCTTCTTCACAATGGTTCCGTTCAAAAGTTTCACCTCCATATCCCAAATGAACAATCTGATATGCACCATCACGTCTTTCAGTGGCTTGTGTATTTCTAAAAAAAAATGGCATAAATGATTTCATTGGATAATCGCCACGTATCTCCGTGTACATTGCCTTCTCATGTATTGTCTCACTCTGAATTGAAATATACTTGGCTCCTTAACTGTATAGTTAAGGTGCCGAAAGGATTTGGTGGATTTAGTAAACTGATCTACCTTTACCTCAATCGACTATCATTTACCCCCGAAATATTGATATCTAATCAGAAACCACGACTGCTCTCACTCGGACGGCCACTCCTTCGCCCCGTCATGATCATCCGCATACTTCCCTTATTATGGCGTCCTCCTGAATTGATTTACGGTAAGTTTTCCAGTTGATTTCAATGTTTTCCTCGCTTTCATCTCTTTGTTGGTTTCAATATTTGTTTCTCATGTTCTTTGATTTCATTTTTTTAATCTGTTGTCGTCGGATTGGAGTGCGTTAGAGACTCCCGCCAAGTCGTGTCATGGGTAATTCGACCCTCTCTCAGATCCGCTAATTTGCATAGTGAGGAAGAGTTGTATCATGGGTAATTTCAACCAAAAACCTCTTCAGATATCTCTCTCCCCTGCCTTTCTTCATCTCCGGCCTCGCCTATTTTTTATTTGTTGCTTTGTATTTAGTTATAATGATCTCCTTGCGATTCTAGAAGTGAAACTGAAAGTTTTTTTGGACCCAGGTCTTCAAAATGGTCCAGAATCTGTTCTAAATGTGCTCAATTATTATTTTTACATTTTCTCAGATTGAAAGAATGATGCCATTCCATACTGCTTACAGTCCTTGATTTTTCACTTTCAGTAATAAATTTATCTTAATTGCAGCTCGAGATGGCTCAAATTCATCCTCCATGCCAAGAAAGATGTGTACATTATCTCCTACTCTCAAGGCACTGGTTATCATTTTTTTTAATGTCCCACATAGGTATGTCAAGGTACTTTTGTATCATATAGTTTTCTCTTTTACATTATTGCTTTGTTTATTGTTTGTTGCTAGATGTAAGGTGGTTATGTTACATCCCACAGGTTAGAGGTTCTACCTCTTCGTTTCTTTAGCTTCTAGCAGGAGCATCACCATTGCTTTGGTAGTGCTTTCTTCAACAGGTCAGGTATGTCTATGTTCTCTCTCTTTCTAATTATCTTTCTAATTTGGTGTTTGTATGTTAGAATTTCCCTGTTGAATATAGTTGTTTCTTGATACTGTGCCGTAGAACTTGGAGACACAAGATTCATATGTATCCCTTAAACTCTTAAAAGCTTAAAGAATCATTAGATAAGGAATTTTTAGATAAGGGATTTTAAAATTCAGGAGTTCATTGTTGTTTACCCATGCTCTCAGAGTTACTGTTGAATGGAGTAATTTCTTGATTGTTATCTTGCTCTTAGAATTCCGGATTTAAAATTTAAACATAAACATGGGTCATCTCAATTTAAACGTGTGTAAATGAGAGATTAAAGAATCTAACATATAATGAACTACAGCAATCAATGGAGTTTCAAGGTAAAAAAAAAAGAGTGTTAATATACAATTACATTGAAAACCTAGCTGCAGCCAGATATCAACTCAAGAAAAAGGTATCCTATTAAATGCATCTATTTAATTAGGACTGCCTGTTGTAAGGTTGCTGGGTTCTAAGTTAATGTGTTCCAAGGAAGTTAAACCACAGAGCCACTACATCACTGCTGTTGCCCAGATGACTATCACAACCAATATAAGGAGAGCATCAAAATTGATATTTTTCATTATATGAGGCTATCAGTCCCTCGAATTGCTATTTTTCATTATATGAAGAAGATATCAGCCCTTCTATTTCATTATTTCTTCTAACATAAGAAATCATACAAGTAGAAAAAGATGTTACAGTAACATATCAGTCGTGTACAATAGCATCAACTTCTTTTTTCCACGAGTATTTCTGTGAATAAAGTTAATCAACCATAGTATTTGAACCTCAACAAAAGTAACCCTTTTAATACCAAAACAGTGGCATTCTTCTTAAAGGAATTTGTGTGCGCTTAATATTTTTTTCACACCTATTTCCATTGTTTATCACAAGTTTTAATCTGATGTTTCTGGTTTGTCAAATGTCTACTAATCTACTCAACTGATTTAGGAAATAGATACCCATAAGCCTCACCATGTTACTTAAACATCATCGTCAATTCAAAAAAAATATTGTCCTTTTAGACCCCTTTCTTCTATAATAGACAACAATTGTGTTGGACGAAGAAGTTCACTGCGGCTTACAACTGTTGCTGTGCATTCGCCAGAAACGTTGATGCTCGTACTATTCTTGGAGAAGTACGCTTTCAGGAATAACTTGAATTAGCAGATTATATATTAGTAGTAATTGTATTGTATCTTATGAGTGCCCCGACTATGTAATTATAGTACGTTGAGGACCAAGAGGAAGTTGTGGGCCTGCAGATACTTGCTGTTATAAGAAAGCTTTAGTGGTACGTATGTAGTATAACTAACCGAATTTAGTCCTATACTCCTATATATGTTTCCTGATATATTTTGATGAATTTTGACACGTCTTGCTTATTGATGTACAAAACCAGGCAGCAGAAGAGAAGGGTGATGCTCTAACGGTTGTAAATACCGGGGGAGAAAGAGAGATTTTGAGTTGGCCCTGAGTTGTAAATTAATGAAGTAGTAGTCAACTGTGGCTAAACCATGGAAGCTAACTCATGTACCAATGATCCATGAATCTAAGGAACATTTACAGTTATATTATTATTGGAAGAGGGTTGGATGCTGATTTATCAGAATAGAAACCTGTAAGGCTGTTACAGACACCCTATCTGGTTTCTAACATACCTCCTCTCTCAACCAACTTTATGCTATGAAGTATTTGATTAGTTAATGCTTGCAATGTTGCTCAATATAAGACTGTATTTGAATTGTGCCACCCTAAGTGTGGTTATTTTTATGTTCCTTGCTAATTAAATTGTAAATGCCTCTTTTGCTGTTAATGACATTCAAATTCTTCTTCTGCTGCAGAAACTTACGAAGAACAAGACGTGTATCACTGATTTGAATACTGACGTGCTCAGGTATGTCATGCTATTTCTTGCTCGTTCTCCTGATGGAGCACACAGTTTTGCAAGGGCACTTTCAGTGTAAGACCTCACATTCTAATCTTATCTGTAGCAAATGAATCTAATTAGTTCTCCTATTGCTTTTACTTATTAGCCATACCAGGTAATGAGGATCTAAGTGGATAGTGGCCTATCTAGTGTAGAAGATATCACTACACTAGTGAATGTTTAGTGGCAGGTTTGATTGTTTAGTTCAGAATGGCGCCATGTTGAATCTTTTAATTTTATTGAATGATAAATCAGAATGATACAAGCTATTAATATACTGAGAGAAGGACAGACAGCTAAATACTAAAATGTAACTAATTACTAATATGTCATATACGCCCCCCGCAAGCTGGAGGTTCATGACGAGACACCAAGCTTGGACCGTAACAAAAGAAATGGGCCACGGGAGAGTGGCTTGGTGAGGCAATCGGCCAACTGATCAGCAGAGGAAACATGGGAAACCCGGAGAAGGCCAGCATGAACCTGTTCACGCACAAAGTGAAAATTAAGGACAACATGTTTCATGCGAGAGTGAAACACGGGATTAAAGCAGACGTAATTGGCGCCCATGTTGTCACAATAGATGACATGACAAATCAGATTAGGCAAGGGACCCCCAAGTTCAGCTAGAAGAGAACAAATCCAGCGAAGTTCGGCAGAGGCAGCTGCAATGGCACGGTACTCAGCCTCATTGGATGAGCGAGCAACAGTGCGTTGTTTCTTGGAGCTCCAGGAGATGGGAGAGCCCCCAAGATACACAATATAACCAGAAGTGGAAGTGTAGTTATCCTTGTTCCCTGCCCAATCAGAATCAGAGAAAGCATAAAGAGAGTGAGGCCCGCGCCGAATAACCAATCCAAGATCCGAAGTTCCATGAAGATACCGCAGCACTCGCTTGACTGCATTCCAATGAGCTGTAGTCGGCCTGTGCATGAACTGAGAGAGACGATTAGCGACAAAGGAAATGTCAGGCCTCGTCAGGGAAAGATACTGAAGGCTCGCAACAGCCATCATGTATTCCTTAGCATCAGGAAGAGCTGTACCACTCGTGACTGTGAGATCAGCAGAAGTATCCATGGGTGTATGAACAGGATTGGCACAGGACATGCCAAGCCGATGAAGAAGATCCTGAATATACTTCTGTTGTGACAATAATAAACCATGAGGATGGGAGAGGACCTCCACTCCAAGAAAATAGGATAAGTCCCCAAGATCGTTCAAGGAGAAACGCAGAGAGAGATCACGGATGGAGCTCTGGACAGCAGACAAATCAGATCCAGTAATAACAATGTCATCCACATAAACCAGCAAATATAGGATAACCCCCGAACGACGATATATGAAGAGAGACGTATCCGCCCGAGAGTTGACGAAGCCCTGCTGAAGAAGAAAATGGCAGAGCTTAGCACACCATGCTCTGGGGCCTGCTTGAGGCCATAAATTGTCTTATTAAGGCGACAAACATGACTAGGACGATCCTGATCCACAAAGCCAGGAAGCTGCTGCATATACACAGTCTCAAAGAGAGAGCCCTGGAGGAAAGCATTATTAACATCCAACTGTCTCATAGGCCACTGCTGAGAAACGGCGATAGAAAGGACCTGCCGGATAGTGGACGGTTTAACGACCGGACTAAAAGTCTCATGATAATCAATGTCGGGTCGTTGGTGAAACCCCTTGGCAACTAGACGCGCCTTGTATCTGTCAATAGATCCATCAGGTTTACACTTAATGCGGAAAACCCACCTGCAACCAAAAACATTAGCAGAACGAGGTGGTAGAACAAGATCCCATGTATTATTATGAACCAGAGCATCAAGCTCAGCAGTCATCGCAGGACGCCACTGAGGATACCTCAAAGCTTCAGTGAGAGAGGTAGGTTCGCTACTAGTATCACTAGAGGAGATGGCAGTAAAGGTATAGCGAGGGCCGTTACGAATAGTGCCATCGCGAGACCTGGTGACCATAGGATGAGTGGAGGCAAGAGGGGGTGCAGGAGGGTGGGATTCGGCCACTGGGGAATCTGGAGGCTCGATCAGTGTAGGAGGTGGAGAGGGGGCGGGGGCACGTGTACGACGAACAAAGTGCTGTCCTGAATACCTGTGGGGTGCATTCATATCTGGTGGGGAAGGTGGTGTAGGTAATGGGGAAGCAATTGAAGGCGACGAAGGTACTGCCGAGGGTGAAGCTACTGATGGTGACGGAGATGGCAGTGTAAGTATGCTGGTGGAAGAAGGAAACCACAGGGAGGCAATATCATCGAGTGTGGAAGAGGGGACAGGTGATTGAACTTCAAAGGAAAAGGATGACTCATCCAACCGAACATGTCGGGACTCATATAGACAATGAGAAGTGACATCTAGACAGATGTATGCACTTTGGGTTAAGGAGTACCAAAAAAAGAGACAAGGGGTAGACCGATCATCTAGCTTATGAGTTGTGTACGGACAGAGGTAAGGGTAACAGAGACAACCAAAGACACGAAGTTTGACATAGTTAGGTTGTTGGTTGAAGATGATCTGAAACGGGGAGTGGAATTGGAGACTGCGCTTGGGGAGACGATTGATGAGATAGACAGCAGTGGTGAATGCATAAGGCCAGTAGTGGGTGGGCATGGACGCATGATGAAGTAGTGCAATACCAGTTTCTACGATGTGCCGATGGCGTCGTTCAGCATACCCATTATGCTCAGGCGTATGAGGTAGAGAGGTAAGGTGGGTGATGCCATTAGTAGAGAGATAGTCATGGAGACTTGTGTATTCTCTACCATTGTCAGAATATAGGGTTTTTGAGAGAGACAGAGAAATACTTTTCAACCAAAGCACGCCATCGAACAAAAATATCACGCAACTGAGATTTACGTTGCATGGAATAGAGCCAAATATATTTAGAAAAATGGTCAACAAAGATGACATAGTATTTGGAGCCATCATGAGATGTAACAGGGGAGGTCCAGACATCAGAAAAGACAACTTCAAGAGGTCGAAAATACTTTATACTGGAATTATGAAAAGGAAGTTTGTGACTCTTAGTTCATTGACATGCATTACAAGACACAGACTCTTGTGAACTATTGAACGGAAGAGTAAACTTAGAAACTACTAGTCGACAAACAGATCTAGCTGGATGACCAAGACGATGATTCCACGAATGAAACGACGGACGAGACTCTGTGACGAGTGCTGGGGATGGAGTGGATGCTGGCCACTCATAGACTCTATCTCTAAGAGGGTCGGTGAAGATAAATGCCCCCGTGGTTCGATCCTTCAAAACAAAGCCTTGAGAGGAAAACTCAGCTACTAGGTTATTAGACGAACAAAGCTGGGAGACAAATATAAATTTTTCTTAATGGAAGGAACACAGAGAACATTATGAAATTGAAAGAACGAGAAGTAGAGGATAAAGATAGCGAACCAGTGTGGGTGATTGGCAAGTTTAGTCTTTTATAATTTATTCCTCTTTTATTCATTGTGAAAAGAAAGTTATGCTTCATCTTCTGTTTTACGAGCTTGGGTGTTACTTACTCAGTATTTCCATGCTGACTTTGAAAACTGCGGTTCCTGTTTCCTTCCCACCGCAGGTTTAGGAGCGGAAGACAAAGGGGTAGCCGGGTTTGAGACTCACCTAGAAGGATATCGTCACGAGTAGAATCTAGTGTAGCTAGCTAAGAATAATGTAGTAGTTTTAAAAACGCTTGTGTAATATCTATAGACTTTTGTAATGTTTAATATTATGTAATAAATAAATAAGTTGAAATGTTATGCTTTTGATTTCCGCCGTCACTTTTAGCATCGCCCTCCCGGTCTTGTCCGAGCCGGATAAGGGATTGTTGCAATTTGATGTTAGATGATGGTAAGTTTACGGTATTGAATTTGAAGAATTACATCTGTCCCAACCCGGAGATCCATATTTAACCTGTTTTCTGGCCTTTAAATAGTAAATACACCTTCACGAGGTGCTTCACAAAAAAAGGATATATATTCTCAGGGGCGGAGGCATGGAGGGGCAAGGGGGGTCACCCCCAACTTTTTCAAGAACTACATCTGCACTCTTAAATTTTAAAATGTATTTAATTGTGGCCCCCTGTTTTATTATATGTGATCCCAAAAAATCTCAAACATGTTCAAATATTGAAAAGAATTTAAAATGACCCTTATACATACATTTCATAAGCCCCCTAACCTTTCAAAAACACATCGTGCTCCCCACTTCCTAAAATCCCGGCTCTGCCACTGTATGTTCTCAATACTTTACGTGTGCTCTAGTATGTTCCATTAAGTGGATAGCTGATATGAACTAATGAGGAAAATGTCCAGTTTGCTCATATACCACAGTTTCAAGTTTCTGTCAAAAAATGTTGTCAACATGGCAGAATAAAAAAGTTGATCCATAAGTTCACAGTCTTGCTGGATTGTTTCTTCTGATTGCCATTAATTGTTCGCTTCTCAGGTGCATATCCTTCCGGGAACTTGAAAAGGACACCGAGCTCTTGAAATGTGTTGACTTTGGGTACCATTGCATCACGGAGTACCCTCAGTCATTCTGGGGTATTAATGGCTTGATAGTTCGCTGTGCATTCGCCAAAAACATTGATGCTCGTGCTATTCTTGGGGAGGTATGATTTCAGAAATAACTCGGTATCTGTATTGTATCTTATGTGGGTTTCCGACTGTGGTAGCTAATCAATTCCGTGTTTTTAGTACGCTGAGGAGTGTAAGGAAGTTGTGAGTCGGCAGTGGTATGTACGTAGTATAACTAATTGAAGTTGTGAGTCGGCACATATATATATATATATATATATATATATATATATATATATGTGTGTGTGTGTGTGTGTGTGTGTGTGTGTGTGTGCGCGTGTGTGTGTGTGTGTGTGTTCCCTGATAATGTTTGATGAATTTGACATGTCGTTTGGCTCATTGATGTACAAAATCAGGCAGCAGAAGAGAAGAAGATTGCTCTAAGTGCTGTAAATAACAGGGCAAGAAAGAGAGCTTTTGACTTGGTGTTGAAGGTTGGTTCTCTCTTGATCTCTGGTAGAAACAGTAGATTAAATTAAAGAAAATGAGGTTTACAAGAGGTAATCTGGGAGTCCCCAGTTACAACTCTCTGACAACGGCAGTGTCTGTGTGTATGCGGGAGTGCAAAGAGGTGCATGGGGCTACCTGACAAGAAACTGGACAACTTCTGGATCACATCATTGATATCTTAGATGTGCTTCGATCTCCATGAGATAAATGGAGGAGAAAAGGAACTTTGAAAAATAAGTACCCTTTTATGATACATTTGGAAAATTAAGCAGTATGGGACTATGGTAGTGACCCAATTGTTTTCTACCGGACATTTGGGTCTTTTTTGGGCAACTGTTTTTCTCTAATGTTGGTTATTCTATATGGATGTCGTGTGATCTTTCCTCAGGTTTTAGTGTGAAAGTTTTGTGTGCCTTGCTTTCATCTAAGCCCTATAATGATGTACCAAGGCCTTATGCCCTTTCTTCCAAGATTTATCTCTTTGAATGGTATGCATTCTGCCTTGAAGATACTGGTAATGATATTTAAAATGTAGTATCATTTCTCAAAAGTTCACCATATTTGCATTTTCAACATATACTCCCTCGCGTCCCTATCTTGACGACTGTGCTATTTTGCCTACTCAGGGTACATACCCTTTGCAAGGAACTAGGTCTCATGGCCTATTTTACTCGGCTAGTTCTTTACCGTTACATATTTATTCCGATGCCGATTGTGTTGGGAACCCCACGTACGGGAAAAGCATAACTGGTCTCCTTGTTTTTATTGAGCCTAACCAAGTCCATTGGGCCTATTAAAAAACCCACGGTGGTGCGTTCCTCAACAGAGGCTGAGTACCGCGCGTTAGCCATAACAGCTGCTGATCTTTCCTGGTTTAAACTTCTATTTTTTGACTTACATTTTGCTATCTCTTCTACTCCTACTCTTTGGACAGTTAGTAAGTCAGCCTTAACTCTCACCGCTAACCCACTTTTTCACGCACGCACCAATCATATTGAGCTTGATCATCATTACGTGCGTGAAAAGTCATACATAAAGAACTGCTGGTCTCTTTTGTTTCTAGTGCATGTCAACTAGCTGATCTCCTGACCAAATGGCTTGGTGCTCCTCAATTTAATGCCTTGAAGTTTAAAATAGTGGTTGCTCCACCACCATTACTTTACGAGGGGGTAATAACGGACTAATATAACTGGACTTCAGTAGTGGTCCTTCTCTCCCTATTGGGCTCAAGCTATCAAACCCACTTGGTTTTTTAGTGTGTTTGTTCGGCCCAAAGGGCTTTCTCTTTGATCATTTCCAACCGTTGGAAGGATAATCCACCCGTTACAGATGATGTATATATAGTTCATGTATTAGGGTTCATGTCAACTAATGTAAATACATTACACCTTCAGCAGCCGCTTCGTTACAATTCTCTATATCTCTTCATTTCTCTCTCAAAGCCCTAAAACATCTTTCAGTTTCCTCACCTAAACACAAGAAATATCCGGTCATATCCTTATCCCACCTCCATGCCCCTACCCAAATGAGGCCTTACAACGTTGGCGGAGACAGTGCCGACGGTGGTATGATTCCGACTCTACTCTGGAGTTGCGACTTCCGATATGCTAAGTTCATTGATTTGTTACAGGCAAATCAATGAACAGATCATTGATCTGTATCTTTTATTCCAACAATATATGCAATAAAAGATGCAGATGGAGGCGAATTTATCTACAGGCACCATTAAATCTCAACTTTTTGAAACCTGAGAACAGATCAGATCGGATAATCTGATGGAAAGATTGATCACACCAAAGATCGCCTCAATTTAGTGAAAACTCATCAAAAGAAGTTCAATTCTTTTCAACTCTGACGGGTGCAAGAGGATACCTTTACAACGTTGGCGAGTGACGACGGTGGTATGATTCTGATTCTGACTCTGCTCTGGACTTCCGATCTGCTAGTTCTAGAGATGATGAAAGTTTACTACTGATTTGCTCTTCTTCATGGACTGACTAGGGTGTTGCTACTAACTCTGGTCAGGTCAAGTTCTGGTTCAGTCACTTACTTGGAACGTGTCAACAATAAATTCGCTCGCTCAAAATATTAAGTGCCCGTTTGGACGAGAACAACTTTACGTATTATTGTCTTTTTAACGCTTAACGTAAAAAGAGAAACAAACATAAAATAGTTTTCATCCAAACAAACCCTTAATATATTGAGCGAACGAAGTTATTGTTGACATGTGTCAGGCAATTGACTGAATCCGAACTTGACCTGACCACGGTTAGTAGCAGCACCTAGTAGTAGTCCCATAAAGAAGAGCAAATCAATTGAACCTTCATCTAGAGCAGATCGGAAGTCGGAACTCCACAGCAGAGGAATCACCGTCGCCACTCGCCACCGTTGCAAATATCTGATCTTTTTTTTTCTTCATTATTTTTTTTCTCCCGTTTCATAATTGGAAAAGAATTGAATCTTCGTTTGATGAGTTTTCACTAAATTGAGACCATCTTTGGTTTCATCTTTGGCAGGAAGTAACGCCGGTGATCGATCTTTCCATCAGATTATCTTCCGATCTCATCTGTTCTCATGTAACACCAAGTTGAGATTATCCGATCTGCATCGTTTGTAATTGTAGCATGACCTTTACATCTCCTCTCATACGTATCAATTTAATTTTCTTGTTCAATCATACTCACAATTCATTTACCCATCACTGAAAGTGTCCACCTTCTTTCACTGATGTTGTTACCGTGTAAAGTTCTCTTGAAAGTTAGGATTGAGTTCAGTCCTTTGTGGCGTGAATATTCACAATTTAAAATATCTGTATAATAAATTTATGGGTATGATGAATGATGGGAATTTAATTGGGAGGTCATTCAGTTGAACCTCCCTTTTGTACCTGGTTTGCTCTCTTTAGGAGCATTCCAATTTCTGTTTTTCATATATTTCCTTCGGCTATCTCTATCAGTATGGTTTTTCTCCGCAAATTATATGACTGTATTGTTCTCCTTGAAAAATATCAAATTTGTTCGTAATTCTGAAAACACTATTTAGTTTAATTTTATTTCCTTCCCTTGTATCAATACAAACAATCTTAAAGCATTTTATAGCTAATCCAGTTTACCTATTCTGCTCATCCGTATCCTACCCTCCAATACATGTTTTTGTTCTTTCTTCCTTTTTTGAGGAGTGGGGTCAAGTGAAGTCACAAGCTCTATTGTTAGGGTTGCCTACGACCTTTCATTTGGCTAGCCTATTGCATTGTGTTACAGCTCACTTTGGTATTGATATTTGGTTACGGTTTTATGTTTTGCCCTGTTTACAGCTCTAAAGTCTTCAATGAGGCAGCTCAAGACAAGGATGTACTCAACTCTGTGAAGTTCGGGGGCAGATGCTCGTCTGAGTATTCTATCTCATTTTTGGAATAGTTAGGGCTTGGTGCACAAATGTGCTCAAGCAGGGAATTTTTCTGCCAAATACTTGATTCTGGAGGTACACCTTGTAGATTATAACACTACTTGTAAGTGTTTGTTTCCTTTTTAAGTGCGCGCTGTCAAATGAAACAATTACTTGGATGAACACTAACTGTATCGTCTGCGAAATGTAAACAGACACATCGAACAAACATTTCGCAGAATATACAGTTCCATTGACAAACTAATTGTTTCATTTGACAGCGCGCACTTAAAAAGGAAACAAACACTTACAAGTAGTGTTATAATCTACAAGGTGTACCTCCAGAATCAAGTTTTTGGCAGAAAAATTCCCTGCTTGAGCACATTTGTGCACCAAGTCCTCACTATTCCAAAAATGAGGGAGAATACTCAGACGAGCATCTGCCCCCGAACTTCACAGAGTTGAGTACATCCTTGTCTTGAGCTGCCTCATTGAAGACTTTAGAGCTGTAAACAGGGCAAACATAAAACCGTGACCAAATATCAATACCAAAGTGAGCTGTAACACACTGCAATAGGCTAGCCAAATGAAAGGTCGTAGGCAACCCTAACGCTAGAGCTTGTGACTTCACTTCACCCCACTCCTCACAAAAGGAAGAAAGAACAAAAACATGTATTGGAGGGTAGGATACGGATGAGCAGAATAGGTAAGCTGGATTAGCTGTAAAATGCTTTAAGATTGGTTGTATTGATACAAGGGAAAGGAAATAAAATTAAACTAAATAGTGTTTTCAGAATTACGAACAAATTTGATATTTTTCAAGGAGAACAATACAGTCATATAATTTGCGGAGAAAAACCATACTGATAGAGATAGCCGAAGGAAATATATGAAAAACAGAAATTCAAATGCTCCTAAAGAGAGCAAACCAGGTACAAAAGGGAGGTTCAACTGAATGACCTCCGAATTCAATTCCCATCATTCATCATACCCATAAATATATTATACAGATATTTTAAATTGTGAATATTCACGCCACAATGGACTGAACTCAATCCTAACTTTCAAGAGAACTTTACACGGTAACAACATCAGTGAAAGAAAGAAGACACTTTCAGTGATGGGTAAATGAATTGTGAGTATGATTGAACAAGAAAATTAAATTGATACGTATGAGAGGAGATGTAAAGGTCATGCTACAATTACAAACGATGCAGATCGGATAATCTCAACTTGGTGTTACCTGAGACCAGATGAGATCGGAAGATAATCTGATGGAAACTTGGAAAGATCGATCACGGGCGTTACTTCCTGCCAGAGATGAAACCAAAGATGGTCTCAATTTAGTGAAAACTCATCAAACGAAGATTCAATTATTTTCCAATTATGAAACGGGAGAAAAAAAATAATGAAGAAAAAAAAAGATCGGATATTTACAACGGTGGCAAGTGGCGACGGTGATTCCTCTGCTCTGGAGTTCCGACTTCCGATCTGCTCTAGATGAAGGTTAAATTAAGTTGCTCTTCTTTATGGGACTATTACTAGGTGCTGCTACTATCCGTGGTCAGGTCAAGTTCAGATTCAGTCAATTGCCTGACACGTGTCAACAATAACTTCGTTCGCTCAATATATTAAGGGTTTGTTTGGACGAAAACTATTTTATGTTTGTTTCTCTTTTTACGTTAAGCGTTAAAAAGACAAAAAAATACGTAAAGTTGTTCTCGTCCAAACGGGCACTTAATATTTTGAGCGAGCGAATTTATTGTTGACACGTTCCAAGTAATTGACTGAACCAGAACTTGACCTGACCAGTGTTAGTAGCAACACCCTAGTCAGTCCATGAAGAAGAGTAAACTTTCATCATATCTAGAACTAGCAGATCGGAAGTCCAGAGCAGAGTCGGAATCATATCACCGTCGTCACTCGCCAACGTTGTAAAGGTATCCTCTTGCACCCGTCAGAGTCGAAAAGAGTTGAACTTCTTTTGATGAGTTTTCACTAAATTGAGACGATCTTTGGTGTGATCAATCTTTCCATAAGATTATCCGATCTGATCTGTTCTCAGGTTTCAAAAAGTTGAGATTTAATGGTGCCTGTAGATAAATTCGCCTCCATCTGCATCTTTTATTGCATATATTGTTGGAATAAAAGATACAGATCAATGATCTGTTCATTGATTTGCCTGTAACAAATCAATGAACTTAGCATATCGGAAGTCGCAACTCCAGAGTAGAGTCGGAATCATACCACCGTCGGCACTGTCTCCGCCAACGTTGTAAGGCCTCATTTGGGTAGGGGCATGGAGGTGGGATAAGGATATGACCGGATATTTCTTGTGTTTAGGTGAGGAAACTGAAAGATGTTTTAGGGATTTGAGAGAGAAATGAAGAGATATAGAGAAATGTAACAAAGCGGCTGCTGAAGGTGTAATGTATTTACATTAGTTGACATGAACCCTAATACAATGAACTATATATACATCATCTGTAACGGGTGGATTATCCATCCAACGGTAGGAAATGATCAAAGAGAAAGCCCTTAAATAATGGGCCGAACAAACACAATAAAAAACCAAGTGGGTTTGATAGATTGAGCCCAATAGGGAGAGAAGGACCACTGCTGATGTCCAGTTGTATTAGTCCGTTATTACCCCCTCGTAAAGTAATGGTGGTGGAGCAACCATTATTTTAAACTTCAAGGCATTAAATTGAGGAGCACCAAGCCATTTGGTCAGGAGATCAACTAGTTGACATGCACTAGAAACAAAAGAGACCACCAGTTCCTTTTGTATGACTTTTCACGCACGTAATGATGATCAAACTCAATATGATTGGTGCGTGCGTGAAAAAGTTGGTTAGTGGTGAGAGTTAAGGCTGACTTCTAACTGTCCAAAGAGTAGGAGTAGAAGAGATAGCACAATGTAAGTCAAAAAATAGAAGTTTAAACCAGGAAAGATCAGCAGCTGTTATGGCTAACGCGCGGTACTCAGCCTCCGTTGAGGAACGCACCACCGTGGGTTTTTTAATAGGCCCAATGGACTTGGTTAGGCTCAATAAAAACAAGGAGACAAGTTATGCTTTTCCCGTACGTGGGGTTCCCAACACAATCGGCATCGGAATAAATATGTAACGGTAAAGAACTAGCCGAGTAAAATAGGCCATGAGACCTAGTTCCTTGCAAAGGGTATGTACCCTGAGTAGGCAAAATAGCACAGTCGTCAAGATAGGGACGGGAGGGAGTATATGTTGAAAATGCAAATATGGTGAACTTTTGAGAAATGATACTACATTTCAAATATCATTACAGTATCTTCGAGGCAGAATGCATACCATTCAAAGAGATAAATCTTGGAAGAAAGGGCATAAGGCCTTGGTACATCATTATAGGGCTTAGATGAAAGCAAGGCACACAAAACTTTCACACTAAAACCTGAGGAAAGAGCACACGACATCCATATAGAATAACCAACATTAGAGAAAAACAGTTGCCCAAAAAAGACCCAAATGTCCGGTAGAAAACAATTGGGTCACTACCATAGTCCCATACTGCTTAATTTTCAAAATGTATCATAAAAGGGTACTTATTTTTCAAAGTTCCTTTTCTCCTCCATTAATGACCAAGCCCTCATTTGAAAAACGTTTTATGGAGGTCTCACAGAGCAACAGCTCTTCTGATATCATACATAACACAGCTGTCCCACACATCCTCAGCTCCAAATTTACATCTAATATTATGAAGAGAAGTCAATATTTGGACTATCGTACATCTCAGAAATGAATACTTTTATGATTACCCGGGCCGATTGCGTGCATCAGCAAGCCGGCCCTCCAACATGTTGTGTGTGTCCAACAATACACCACAGCCCAAGAGAAGTTACATAGACGAATCAAAATGGCCCAACCATACTCAATGACAACTCCCGAGCGAGCATCATTTAACAAACTAAAACACAATAACAAAACAAGGGTTCAACCTTTTGAAGACTCGTACATTGCTCATACATCAACATGATTTATCAGAATGTTTATTGGAAATACAACAAGCCTTTCTATTTATATTAATTTAATAATTTCTGGCAGGCTAGGCTAGGTAGGTCACGGGTGATGTTAGTTCTATTTATATTAATTTTATAATTTCTGGCAGGCTAGACTAGCCAGGTCACCAGCTATGTTAGTCTAAGATATAAGTTGAGATCATATATTAAGTTGGTCTAAGATCTCAGTGGAAATGCTTTGAATCAATCACATTTATTGTCCCCTAGTTTCTTAGATATAAATTGTTTGCAGGGTAAAATTGAGAACGTATATTTGTGGATCTGTTGGAGTCTTATATATTCTCATACACGTGTTTTCATTTGATTTAACAAATTAATGCTATTTAGTTGTTGCAATGAATTTTGGTAGAAATCAGTTTTACTGAAATGAGTCATTTTTTTTGGTTTTTAGGTACAACAACTCGAATGCTTTCCAATTGTTACAATGTCTAGTAAAGATGAATATCGTTATTCCTGATATATCACTCTTTAAGGTAAGTTATCTTATCTTCTCGCTATTTGGAGAAAGCTCAAGTGAGCACCCTTGTAATCTGTTGTTCTTTTTATGCTATAGATGTGTTCATAGCTACTCCAGTGATAGGCATCCTCTACTTTTGTGCAATTAAGCATGGAGAAATACAAAATAAGTATACAAGCTAAAAATAACTCTACACTAAATAAGGGGATAGTTCCGTTCTATCACCACAATAAATTTGGCTCACACATCACGTTAAACACTGTTTGCTTGTGTTTTACTGGGTTACTGTTATTGCAGCTGGCACCAAGCCTGGATATACTTGCGAACGTGGACCAAAACAATACGCGTGGGGTGTTCCCTACTTGTGGCCTTGCATCTGACTCCGTGTGTACTGATAATTAGACAAGGGAAAACTTGGGTATTTCCGAGAAGGATATATAGAGTTTGCCTTCAGGAAACTAAGTAGGTAGGTGCCAAGGTAGAGGATAGAAAGAGACTCTTGTATACTTGTAAAGATAGGCATTGGAGTATGGTAGGTATTTTCGTAGATTAAATATTTTGGATGAAGTTAGGAGGCTAATGGAATAGGTTTCTGGCTTATTCTTTTCTAGTTCTAGGAGAAGTGACACTGAATGTAAGAGACAACTTAGAGAGGATTTTGGATAAGCCTGGGTTTATTCTTTGGACGATTAGATAAGTTTGTGCTGCCATCAAAAAATTAGAAAAAGCTCAAATTTACCTATAATTTATTGCTCTTTTTATGCCAAAGATGTATTTTCATAGTTGAATTCATTTCAGTGATATGCATCCTCCATGATGTTAATATGAATAGGCATAGGGAAATACAAAATTTAATGTACAAAAAAAATTAAATCTAACACGGAATAAGAGGAAAAATTCTGCTCTATCACATAAGTTTGACTTGCACATAAAAAAACATCGCGTTAAACCTTGCGTTTTATTGGGTTTTGGCGTTATTATCGGTAGTTTGACATTCATGGCCTTTTTTAGCAGAAACCATGGAGCCGCTAAAGGAAATCAGCATGAATGATCTGAACTTAGACAGGTTCAGGATCATAATGAAAATCATAGCTCAGTCCAACGATGCCAAAGACTTAGCTAGGGCGAGTTGCATGTAAGATTCTACTTTTTATTAGTACTTACATAAATATATCATTTTATTACCGTGACAAACGTACGTATATGAACCCTTTCTGTGTAAGAGTTTTATATAGAATTTTGGACTATAAATGTATATGGAATGTCAATTATTCGTTAGGTCTAGTGTAGCTTACTATGAAAACCACCACTCGAGAATATTTAGTAAATTCATTATCAGTTATTGGGTCTTTAAGTTCGATCCTATATCAACACTTTCTATGTATGTTGTTGCTATTTTTTTTTTCACAAAGCACGTAGATTCTTTGTATGGTTGGTAGACATTTAGAGAAGCTATTGGTCGTGCAGTATGTAGTAATAGGCTAATCTTTTGGAGGTTGATCTTATGAAAAATCTAAAATTTGTTCATAATTCTGAAAACACTATTTAGTTTGTTTTTCTTTCCATTTCCTTTTATCAATCAATACAATCAATCTTAAAGCATTTTACAACTAACCCAGTTTACCTATTCCGCTCATCCTGTCTCCTTCCGTCCAATATGTCATTCTCTCTGTACATGACAGAAGTTACTAATCATCTTCTCTGTTCTTTCTTCATTTTGTGAGGATTGGGATAATTAAACCTATGACCTTCGAAGTGAAGTCTCAATCAGTTCTGTTAGTGTTACCTATTACCTTCATATTTGAAGATAACCAATGTTAGAAGGAAAAAGGAAAAGATAGCTTTATAGTTGCATAGTACGATACTCAAAACCAATTGGCAATGATGGGAGTAGCCCCGAACACTTGCCAATTATTTTTCTTCTTCTTCAATGTCCGATGTGGGACTTCTCAACACGCCCCCTCACGTGTGACATTCTTTTGGCCTACACGTGGATCTTTTTGTCTGCGAGTGTCGTTGAGCATGTGGGTTGTTAGACTATTCACTTGTGTGAACATGACTGTGATACCTTGTAAGAATTCAAGGGGTTTCACCTCAAAACCAATTAGCAATGAGGGGAGAGCCCAAAACACTTATTAATTATTTTTGTTCTTCTTGAATGTCCGAAGTGGACTTGTCAACATGTGGGACATGACCTGTTTTCCCTTAAGAAGGCATTGACATATATGATTAATTCTAGATGATAGTATTAGACATGTCAACAGAAGCAGCTTCTTACAGCTCATTTTGGTATTGATATTTGGTCCTGGCTTTTTTTGCTGCTCTGTTTACAGCTCTTAAGGCTTCAATGAGGCCGCTCAAGACGAGGACGTCCTCAACTTTGTGAAACACGGCGATAGATGCTCATCTGAGTATTCTCCCTCATTTTGGAATACTGAAGGCTTGGTCTGCAGATGTGCTCAAGCAGGAAGTTTTTCTGCCAAATACTTGATTTTGGAGGTACGCCTAACACAGACTTGTAATTTATGAGTTGGTACTGTCATCGTGACAAAATTAGTTTCTCAATGAACTGTATCTTATCCTAAATGTTTGTTCGATGTGTCTGTTTGCTTGGATGAACACTAACTGTGTGTAATTGATCCTACATTTGGTTGCTAATCCACGTTTTATATAAAGAATTTATCAATGCTATTGATAATCTCAAGGCTTGAAAAGAAATACTCGGAGAAATTAAATAAGGTAAAAGACTTGTTTCAGTTTCCTTAGTTTCTCGAGTCATCTTCCGAATCTCAACTCTGTTGTCATTACATGAATGTCCTATTCCTTACCAGATTAATTTATTCATAAAAAGCAGGTATACCTTGAGAAACTTGCGGCACTCGAGGCTGAAAATACAATCGAAAGATACAATGTTGTTTTGTTGGCCTTGGAAGTAAGTAATCCTTATCGCAAGATGTAAAAAGTTGCCGTGAAAATGTTTCAAAACATGTCCTCTTCTTCAATGATTTACTAATGGGGCTGTATGGGCAGGAAATTGAAGAAATTACAAACAACGTTAAGGAGAACAATGAGATTCTGGAATAATTTAAGACATTTAAAAAAGACCGGTCTCCATCTCCATAAAAGAGTCGAACTACTGACCTCTCTTCATTATGTTAGCAGCACAAGCCGAATATAGATGTTCACATTCTGCCCTTCCAATTAAGGTTCATGTATCTTCCAGAAAAAAAAGTTAAGGTTCATGTTCATGAGACGTGCATTGCCCTGCGCTCCCTCCCTTGTCCCTGACTTGTTTTTCTACATTGCCAATGACAAGATCTTATACATTTTCGATGGCCTGTAAGAATTTACCGCGATCAGTCTTTTGCAGTTTCAGTTGTTTTTGGTCTTTCAAGTATAAAATATAAGTGATGATGAAGAAAAAGTTCAGATATGTGTGAGATCTCCTACGATTCTTGGTCTTACATTCAATCTGTTATCAAATAAATCATATCTATGAATTACCAATGCTTTGAGCATTCAACTTTCCTTTTGTCACACAAACTAAACAGATCCACTCAGATCTAATACCACTCTTAGTCACTTGCATTCAATCTTAAATCAAATGAATCAGATCTCTCATATGAAATAGCTATCAAATGCTTTAAGCATTCAACTTAAAGTTTTTTTTTTTTTTTCAATTAGGTTTAGAGTTTTTACAAATGGGTCGGGCTTGAGTTTGAGTGTTAGCTTGGACGATGGGTTGGATTGAGCTTGAGTTCACGTTTTCGAATCTCCGGCCCGGTTCAGCCCGACTCAGTCCAACCCGACTAGGCCCATGGACAGAATAGAGGCAATGGACTGCAGTTAGACTTGACCTGACCAGAGTTAGTAGCACTAGTACGTTTTTTGTTCCTCCAAACAGACCATATTATGCTGGTGATTCTAACGTCGTAACACAGAGCACATGAAGAAGGAGAAAAGAGAAAAATGAGCAGCTCAACTCCAGAGCAGCAGAAGAAGAAGAACCAACCGAGCCGTTGCCGTCGCCTTCAAGAGTTCCCATAACCTACCAGGTAGACTACACTCTCTACTTCTTCCCTCATACTTATTCCCGTGTCATCAAAATTTTGTCTTTTAATCTTCCTACGATGAGTAAACCAATGCAACCGTGATAGCCTCTGTAAAAGAGGATAGTTCTGAATGTAAGGTGTGTAGTAGAAGCAGAGAAAACCAGAAGTATAAGGAATGGAATATCACCATAGTTTTTATTTTTTGACAATAGTAGGAGTGCTTTTTTTTTCAATTAGGTTTAGAGTTTTTACAAATGGGTCGGGCTTGAGTTTGAGTGTTAGCTTGGACGATGGGTTGGATTGAGCTTGAGTTCACGTTTTCGAATCTCCGGCCCGGTTCAGCCCGACTCAGTCCAACCCGACTAGGCCCATGGACAGAATAGAGGCAATGGACTGCAGCTAGACTTGACCTGACCAGAGTTAGTAGCACTTGTACGTTTTTTGTTCCTCCAAACAGACCATATTATGCTGGTGATTCTAACGTCGTAACACAGAGCAGATGAAGAAGGAGAAAAGAGAAAAATGAGCAGCTCAACTCCAGAGCAGCAGAAGAAGAAGAACCAACCGAGCCGTTGCCGTCGCCTTCAAGAGTTCCCATAACCTACCAGGTAGACTACACTCTCTACTTCTTCCCTCATACGAATTCCCGTGTCATCAAAATTTTGTCTTTTAATCTTCCTACGATGAGTAAACCAATGCAACCGTGATAGCCTCTGTAAAAGAGGATAGTTCTGAATGTAAGGTGTGTAGTAGAAGCAGAGAAAACCAGAAGTATAAGGAATGGAATATCACCATAGTTTTTCTTTTTTGACAATAGTAGGAGTGCGCATAGGATGGCCACTTGTGGATTAGGGGGGGGGGGGGTGTGAGGAAAGCATCACTGGGTTGGAGGCTGACCCGCTTGAACTGGGTGTTGGAGAAGCACCACCACCAAGACAAGCGCTCGGAGTAGTATCTGTAGGGGATAAGTCATTGGGAGTGACATGAGGCCTACCAAAAAAGAGTTTAACAAGGTGGGTGAGTGACGCCGAATTGAATCGAGGCGTTTTATGGGAGCAGCAAGAAGCAACGAACAGAAAGGAAAATCATGAAAGAACCTCCATAGGGTTCATAGAAAACACAATATGTTCTGAAATAAACTTATTCATTAATCTGATGAAATAAGTCCACAAGCCGGACTTAAATAGCCAAAAAACCTAAAATTTACCTAAAATAGAGAAATCTCAATAATTATTTTGAATTAAAGTCCTACTATAGAAAAGCATGCTAGAAAAAGATTGTACCAAACCGGGTTTAATTTCACCTCCTAATTAACAAAAAGATTATTACTAAAAATAGCAAATTTGACGATTTCGTGCCCTAAACAGTCGAATTTGGCCAAATCAGTATGGTGCTCCTGACTAAAGTCACGAGTTATCTTTAGAACATCGTTTCTGGTCAGATTGATGTATGGTTTGCCCCGTTCATCAATCCTTCAATTATGCCCCTGATTCTGCGTATTGACCGAAACAGCATTTCTGAAACTGGCAAAATTCTTCCTGCATCAGTCACCCCCACTTCAAAAGAACTCGTCCTCGAGTTCGATTTAGGAACTTGAATGATCCGTTCCACCAAGAAAGGATCACAATAGAAGGATGGAAACTTGAACGGAAAAACTACTAACTCGTTTAAGTCAAATTTCGTCTCTTCGTCGTCATATGCAACTTCATCGCCATCTCCATAGTCATCATAAACCGGTGGGATTGTCGAATCCACCTCAGATTCACAAGATTTGAAAATTCGCCTGTAAAAGATTGCATCACGAAAAATATGACCGATTTGTAACATACCCGAAGAATCTAGCTCGTCGATCATGGATATTGGTCCTCCATAACGCTCGCGATTGAACGGAATCTCGAACGCGGGCTCCAAATCATTACCCAAGGTTTGACCTTCCACCACCATCATCATAACCCCTTGGAGTTTAACTTCCCATTGGGGGGCTTCCTCAGCCAGAACCTGCCCGCAGCCGCCTGGTCGTCCACGTACAATGGTTATGATGATCTTCTTCCCACGTCGAACCGAGCTCTGATACCAACTGACGCCGAATTGAATCGAGGCGTTTTATGGGAGCAGCAAGAAGCAACGAACAGTAAGGAAAATCATGAAAGAATCTCCATAGGGTTCATAGAAAACACAATGTTTTCTGAAATAAACTCAATATTCATTAATCTGATGAAATAAGTCCACAAGCCGGACTTAAATAGCCAAAAAACCTAAAATTTACCTAAAATAGAAAAATCTCAATAATTATTCTGAATTAAATTCCTACTATAGAAAAGCATGCTGGAAAAAGATTGACCCAAATCAGGTTTAAATTGACCTCCTAATTAACAAAAAAATTATTACTAAAAATAGCAAATTTGATGATTTCGTGCCCTAAACAGCCGAATTTGGCCAAATCAGCATGGTGCTCGTGACAAAGTCACGAGTTATCTTTAGAACATAGTTTCTAGTAGATTGATGTATGGTTTGCCCCCGTTCATCAATCCTTCAATTCTGCCCCTGATTCTGCGTATTGACTGAAACAACATTTCTAAACTGGCAAAACTCTTCCTGCATCAGTGAGTTGCACCAGGGAGACCAGCAGCAGACTGCAACCTGTAAGATCCCTCAGAAAATGTGTTGTTATAGAACCAGTGGGATGCAGGGGAAGGTTTGCATTATCATAATCAATGCCATCATGATAAGAAGGACCTGAAAAGAAAACAGTAGAATGTGAGGGAGTGGAAGGAGAAGAATCTGTAGAGCAGTAGCAGCATAAGGAAATGAAAACTCATCAGAAATTGCATCCCTACTAATGTAATTTTTTTTTTGCAAGTTTTATCAAAGCATAGATAACCTTTGTACCCAGATGCATAGCCTACAATGACACATTTCTTGATTTTACGATCTAATTTAGAAGGGTTATAATATGTTAACTTGGGAAAGCAAGCACAACCAAAGACTTTTAAGTTTTTGTAATAAGGTTTTTTATGAAAAAAAATCTCGCAAGGGGACTTTTAAGTTTTCATAACCAGGTTTTGTAAAAAAAAAAGCTCATAAGGGGACTTATGAAAAGTTATAGAACTAGGCATGCGACTTATAAGAAATGTAGCAGTAGCAACAACATGATACCAACAATATTTGGGTAAGGAAGCATTGTTTAACAGGGTAACAGCTGTTCAATGATGTGACGATGTTTTGTTTCAGCAAGTCCGTTTCGTTGAGGAGTATAAGGACAGGATTTTTGGTGAGAAATTTCATGATAACTTAAAAAATTTAAAAATAAAGCAGTATTCACCTCCACTATCAGACCTATTTTTTTGATAGAATTACCTAACAATTTTTCAATGAACAATTTATAAGTAGCAAAAACCGATACAACTTCATGTTTTTGTCTTAATAGAAACAATCACGTGAACCTAGAGTAATCATCTATATAAAAAGAATATAATGCTTAAAACCATGATAAGATAGAGTTGGGGTAGGGTCCCAAAATTCACTGTGCAGTAAATGAAGGGGAGTAGTAACAGTGATGTAGACGAAGAGTAAGGCAATCTAGATAGTTTTCCAGCAAGACAATGTTCACATAAAGAACCAATATCAGCAGCAGTACTAGTGTATTTAACAGAAGCAGAATTTTGAACAATATCATAATTTGGTAAACGGTTAACACATTTAGCTAATGCAGAAATGGAAGGATGACCAAGATGAGAGTGCCACAGTACAGATTGAATTTTTGACCCAAAAAGGTTTGAGGACAAGAGGCGAGAGACATGTAAGATATTGGATACAATCAATTTTTACATGGACCCTAAAAAAATTTGCAGGTGGCCTTCGCTTGAATGCAAAATGAGTCCAGATCAAAAATGAATCGTGCATCATAATCATAACAAATTTTATGAACATAAAGTAAATTTAAAAAGAGTTTAGGAACATGTAAAATATTAGATAATATAAAAGAACAATGTGTAGTGGTGAGATAAGTAGTACCGGAGTGCTGTATGGGAAGAGAGGAGTCGTTACCAATAGTGACATAGTTACTTCCAGAGTAGGGTTGTGCTACAGAGAGATTGAAAAAGTCAGGAGTCATGTGGTTGGATGCTCAGTGTCCGAAGGCCAGATGTCTGAAATTAGAGCTTGTTAAGGAGAAGAGTGAGCTGCTCAGCTGGGTGCCTGCCTTGGTAGGCATAGTCCATATGTGGTAGCAATTGATGGCGGAGTGAAAACCGTAACCGCAAATTTGACAGACCCGATCCCAGAACCGGATCCATATTTCTAACTGGGTCGACCCTAACCAGAATCGGTACCATATGCAAATCCATAACAAGATCCATATCCGGAGTGGGAAACAGCCGAAAGCCGAACGATCCCCTCTGGAATTAGATCGGCCACCGCGACCACTTCGGTGACCAAATCAACTGCCACCATGGTGTCCTGTAGGGTTACAGCCACCGCGGCTGTGGTAGAAGGCCCTCAAATTAAGTTCTTATGTTTGAGGCGCCTGAGACTCATGCATCTTCTCTTCGACTTTGAGTAGAACATATAGTTCCTCAAAGGAGATCGGAACAGAATGGATGCAAAGAGAGGAGTGGAAAGAGTTATACTCCACCGGAAGATCATTAGAGTGTAAAGGGTCATGTCTTCATCGGTGACAAAGGAAGAGGAAACGACAAGCTTGTCTTTGATGGTCTTAAGCCTCTGCATGTACATATCTATGGAGTCTGTGCGTTTTTTTATGGAAGCCATATCGACTTTGAGGGAAAAATATGAGATCTGGTAAGGGACGCATTGTTCCGCTCAAGAACAATCCAGGCCTCACGAGAGATAGTAGATCCAATCTCTTGAGTCAAAGACTCTTGGGAAAGCGTGGCGTTGATGATCGTTAAGACCACCTACTTTTGAAGGTGCCAAACATAGACGCCGAAGTCACCGTGGGAGAAGGTATACCAGTTGCACCGACAAGATGATGAAGAGGGCAAGAGATAGACCCATCGAGATGCCCAAACAGAGAGTAGGTTTTGAAGATGGAGATCATGATTGGATGCTTCGAGAGCACAAAATTTGAGGCATCTAATTTAACAGTATTAGGTTATGTATGTTGGAGAGTAAGTATAACATTGGTGAAGTTGTGGTGCTGGTGGTAAGAGTCATCACTGCTCTGATACCATGAAGGAAGTTTAGGATTCTTGAGAGAAAACGCAGAGAGAAAACGAAGAAGATGAAATGTATTATTTACATAATAATTAATGAATAGATTCTAAAAAAATAATGAATACAGAGAGAAAGAGAGATTAAATAGGGGTCATCTCAACGGTCATATGTTGGCAGATCTAATGGCCAGAAGCAACCCTAATGTTACAGTCGAATTAGGGTTATACATGGTAGAGACTAAAATGACCTTATAGGATGGGTTGTACTACAATATAATATAAACGGGCTTGAGCTTCAATTGAGGCCATCAGGGATATAATTGGCTGAAATATAACTATCAATTACACGGTACAGTACCAACCCATACCCTTATACCTAATAACATCATTATATGTTTGGGCCTTGTTCTAGCCCAATCTCTTCAAGCCCACTAGCAAGACTTCAAGCCCGTTGCTCTTCTAAAGCCCATTTACTAATCTGCTAGGGTTTTATATTTTGTACCGTTTGATTGTTACCGTTGGATGGACTCGTACAATCCAACGGCTGTATTTCTCTCTTTATATTCTCAGAACCTTCTAGGGTTCTGTATTGAGTCGGTCCATTTTCTTCTCATTCATTGTATAGTCTCTCTCTCTCTCTAATATACAGTATACCTTTTGGTTTCTCTCTTTGATTCAATGCATACACAGTTTATTTTTTGATCAAATCTTTCATGGTGTCAGAGCATGTCGCTCATACCTTCTTCTCCGGCGACGCCGCCGCTATACTTACTTGCAAATATACACAACCTTGTCCCGTTTAAGCTTGATAGCTCCAATTTTGTTCTATGGCGGCATCAGATCCAATCTCTGTTCCGCACCCACTCACTTTTTGGATACCTAGATGGTTCTACTGTTTGTCCGCCGTCTCACATCTCATCGGAGACGGGTCCGGTTGCAAATCCGGCCTTCTCGGCATGGATCTTGCAAGATCAGGCAGTTCTCACTGTGCTTAATGCAACTTTGACCACAGAGGCTCTTACTCTTGTGGTGGGTTGTTCAACTTCTGGTGAGGCTTGGCAAACCCTACAGCGCCGCTACGCTTCTTTAACCAGATCTAACATCATTCAATTGAAATCTGATCTCCAAACTGCCAGAAAGGGGTCCGATTCAATCGATGTTTACATGCAACGCCTGGCCACGATCCGCAACAAACTTGCCCTTTCTTCGGTCATTGTTGAAGATGAAGATATGCTCCTCTATGCAGTTGGCGGCCTTCCGGTCGAATACAACCCTTTTCGTTCCTCTCTCCGTACCCACTCCAACCCCATCTCCTTCGAAGAGCTGCATGTCCTTTTAAAAGCTGAAGAACAGATGTTTGCCTCTCAGATCCACACATCCGATCCACTTCCCACTGCTTTCTACTCATCCTCCGGCCGTGGTGGTGGTCGGGGAGGGCGGAACCCTACCGGATCTCGTGGCGGCAGAGGTGGTCAACGGAGTGGTGGCCGTTTTGATTCCTCTCGGGGCGGTCGCTACTTTTCGGGTTATGGGTCTCCACCTGGTTCTGGAAATGGAGGCGGGTCAGGGTACGGTTCCGGATATGGTTCCGGGTACGGATCCGGGTATGGTTCCGGGTACGGATCCGGTCGTTCGGGTCCGGGTCGTAACTCCGGTTACCATCGAGGACGTGGCGGTTCGGGTCGTGGAACCGGATCAGCTGTTGTGAATTGCCAAATCTGTGGACTTGATTACCACAGTGCACTTGACTGTTTTCATCGCATGGATTATGCGTATCAGGGACGCCATCCTCCTGAGAAACTATCTGCCATGGCTGCTTCAACCTCTCGACCTCAATCTCCACAGTCTGATCTCTGGCTCACTGATACAGGAGCTTCAAACCATATGACATATGAACTTGGAAATCTCTCTCTCTCAGAACCTTATTCGGGTAATGACCAAGTTACCATCGGTAACGGCTCTTCTCTGCAAATTCAACACTCCGGTACTGCTCTTCTGACCACTGCTAACTGCTCTTTTCAATTATCAAATACTTTACATGTTCCAAATTTGTCAGTTAATTTATTATCTGTTAACAAACTCTGTCATGAACACAATGTTCGATTTATTTTTGACAAAACACATTTTTATATTCAGGATATGGCAACGGGAAATACCCTGTTCCAGGGTATCAGTAAAAATGGTCTTTACCCTATGTCATCCATGTCTTGTCAGACTGGTCCTCAAGCTCACCTTGGTCAACGAATTCAAAACAACTTATGGCATTCTCGGCTTGGACATCCGTCCAATTCTATTTTATCTAAATGTGTATCTTGTCCTAAAATTTTGAACAATCCTGGTTCTGTTTGTGAATCTTGCCTTGCAGGCAAAATGACTAGACTGCCTTTCTCTTTATCTAAAACTGTTTCTTCTCAACCCCTGCATTTAGTTCATAGTGATGTTTGGGGGCCTTCCTCCACAGTTTCTTGGCAAGGTTATCGTTATTATGTGCTATTTATTGATGATCACTCTCGTTTTACTTGGTTATTTCCTTTGAAATTGAAATCTGAAGTTACTGTTACTTTTCTTAAATACAAAACTTTTATTGAAAAATTATTGGGCTATCCTATTAAAATCCTGCGTTCTGATGGAGGAGGAGAATACATTGCTTACTTGTTCCAACAAATCTTACATGACTCTGGAATTTCACATGAAAAATGTTGTCCACATACCCCGCAACAAAATGGTGTTGCAGAACGTAAACATAGGCACATCACTGAAACTGCAGTGACTTTACTTAATTCTGCATCTTTGCCTAAAACTTTCTGGTTTCATGCTATTGCAACTGCTACCTATCTTATTAATCGTATGCCTAGAAAAACTACACATAACTTGTCACCTTTTGAAATTTTGTTAAAATCTGCACATGATTACTCAAACTTACGTGTTTTTGGCTGTGCTTGCTTTCCATGTCTAAAACCTTATATGAAATCTAAACTTGATCCCAAAACTGTTAAATGTGTCTTCTTGGGTTATGCTGCTGGATATAAAGGCTATATTTGTTTTGACAAGTCAACTCATAAATTCTATGTTAGCAGAGATGTTATTTTTGATGAGTTTTCATTTCCTTATTCTACACCTATCTCACATGATCACTCTGTTTTGCCTACAGGTCCTTCAAGAACAGATATTCCACTAAGAACAGATACTCCACCAAGTTCAGATATTACACTAAGTTCAGATACTACACTTCCTACTAGCAGCTATTCCCGAAGAGCTGTACACCAATCTGAGGACTTGCCTTGGGAGCAGCCAACCACCACTGATGCACACACTCCTGAGGTTCCACCACCCTCTGGTGCTGTGTCCCCATCAGCTGGGTCTGGCTCTAGCTTGGCACCCAATCAAGCTCCAGTGATGATCCCCCCTCCCCACTTCTCCTCTCCCTCCTCCCACTTCTGGTCACCCTATGCAAACCAGAAGCAAATCTGGTATTGTCAAAAAGAAGTTACTTTTTCATACATCTACTACACCTATGCATTCTGGATTTACTACTACTCTTTCTTCTTCACCTCATCTTGAACCCAGAAATTATACAGAGGCCTCTAAACAGCCTGTTTGGCAAAGAGCCATGGAAGATGAGTTTCAAAGTCTTACTCATCAATGCACATGGTCTCTAGTTCCAGCTCCTCCCCATGCCAATATTATAGGCAATAAATGGGTGTTCAAAACCAAATTTAACCCCAACGGGTCTGTTTCTCGATACAAGGCTCGTCTAGTAGCCAAAGGGTTTCACCAAACCCCTGGCCTTGACTATGACGAGACCTTTAGTCCTGTTGTTAAACAAAGTACTGTTCGTTGCATTTTATCTTTAGCTGCTAGCTTTTCATGGCCTTTACAGCAGCTTGACGTTAAAAATGCGTTCTTACATGGAACCCTTCGCGAAACAGTTTTTATGCAACAACCTACTGGGTTTGTTCATCCTCAATTTCCTAAACATGTATGTTTGTTGCACAAGTTAATTTACAGACTTAAGCAAGCACCACGTGCTTGGTTTGAAAAATTTACAACTTATCTTTTTTCTCTTGGTTTTATTTCCTCCTATGCAGATACATCTCTTTTCATTCGACACTACAATAATAGACTTACTATTCTATTATTGTATGTTGACGACATTATAGTTACGGGGAATGATATTCCCTACATAACCACTTTAGTTACCAAATTAAATCACGAGTTTCAAATGACCAATTTGGGTCCTCTAACTTATTTTCTTGGACTACAAATTGTTAGAACTTCTTCTGGTTTACTTATTCATCAAGAAAAATACATTATTGATCTTTTAGCACGTTTTAACATGAGTTCTTGCAAACCCAGTCCTACTCCTCTTGCCTCTGGTACTAAGTACCATGTTAATCTAGGGGAACCCTTGCCAGACCCTACTATATATAGACAATTATTAGGTGCTTTACAGTACCTAACCTTCAGTCGACCTGATTTGGCTTTTGCGGTGAATCACCTATGTCAATTTATGCATTCTCCCACCACAGCTCATCTTAGTGGTGCCAAACGTATCTTACGATACTTACAAGGCACCAAAACTCTTGGCTTATTTTATCACAAAGGTCCGCTAAATTTACAAGTGTTTACTGACGCGGATTGGGCCGGGGACCCAACTGATAGGCGCAGTACAACTGGGCTTATTGTTTTTCTGGGCCCAAATCCCATTCATTGGGTTGCAAAAAAACAACCCACAGTGGCCCGGTCCTCTACCGAAGCAGAGTATCGGGCCCTTGCCACAGCTGCTGCTGATATCTCATGGTTTCGATATCTCTTTCGTGATATGGGTTTCACACTTCCAGAACCTCCCTGTCTTTGGACTGATAACTATTCTGCTTTATCCCTTACTGCAATCCATTATTTCACGCTCGAACAAAACATATCGAGTTAGATTACCATTACATCCGTGAAAAAGTTTTGCGCAAAGAACTAATTGCGTCTTTTGTTTCAGGTAAGGATCAAGTTGCTGACATTTTCACCAAGTCTCTACCAATTGCTCAATTCAATCGTTTCCGGCATAAATTGATGACTTCTCCGGCGTCCTCAGTTTAAGGGGGGCTAATAACATCATTATATGTTTGGGCCTTGGTCTAGCCCAATCTCTTCAAGCCCACTAGCAAGACTTCAAGCCCGTTGCTCTTCTAAAGCCCATTTACTAATCTGCTAGGGTTTTATATTTTGTACCGTTTGATTGTTACCGTTGGATGGACTCGTACAATCCAACGGCTGTATTTCTCTCTTTATATTCTCAGAACCTTCTAGGGTTCTGTATTGAGTCGGTCCATTTTCTTCTCATTCATTGTATAGTCTCTCTCTCTCTAATATACAGTATACCTTTTGGTTTCTCTCTTTGATTCAATGCATACACAGTTTATTGTTTGATCAAATCTTTCAATACCCTCCATACCAAACCCATTGGAAGCTAAAAAATGGTAACTTTGTTTTGAACATGCAAACACCAGCTATACTTAAATTGCTTCAGTTGTAGCAGGAGCTTTCGGCAATCTTCAAGTAGAACACCATAACCGACCGAGTTGCTAATTATGACGATCACTTGATTCTTTTAGTTTTTAGTTTACACCAGTATATTACATTTTTCATTTCTTATTTTCTTATTTCATTCATGTGTAACATTGAGCACCATCTTTCGCATCGCTTTCCTGCATGAAAAACACATTAAAGCTGATGTATTATTTTACATAATTAACTTTTGTCTTATCATGAACCTTTTAATCACGTTAAACTAGCAATAAAGAAATTATCCCATGTGCAAAGCAAATGATACTAACTAGATAATATAAAGGGTAAAAGACGATTTGCACCCTCGTTAGATAGGGTATATACAAAAATAACCTTATCGGGGATATACAAAAACCACCCCTGTCAGAGACAAAAAATCCCCTGTCAGTGACGGACCTTGGACAAATACCACCCTTCTGTTAATGTCAATTGAGAGGGGGGGGGGGGGGGTGCAAACTGACATTTTTATGACCATTTTGCCCTTATTTGTGTTTTTGTGTTTATTTTGTTCTTATTCTTGGTGTTCTTGGCCACCACCTTCACCACCACCACATCCCCACCACCACAACCACCAACGCCACAGATTCACCACCAACAACACCGCCACCTTCCCCGCCACTAACACAAACAACCAACAACACCAATCAAACCTAAGCTAGTTAGTACACCATGACCATCTCCTTCATCTAAGACCAAAAACAAGGTCACCAATTCAGTACTTCCTCCAACTCCCATTACAAACACAAACAACATTACACCTACATACCTCCAATTAACCCATCTCTATACAACTGAAACCACCTCCAATACAACCCGATTCATCACCTAATATCACCATCACCACCTCCGTAATCACCTCACAACTCAGCACCAGCTCTGCACCACAAGTAAAACCCAATACCTAGAACCATCGACCCACCAATTACCATCAGCCAACAACACAATTGAAAGCCATATCAAACCACCACAGCCCACCATTACTTCAATTAAATCAGCTCCAACCTATTATGCAATCACCACCTGCAAACAGCAAAGAGCCAAGCATCGCAAGGCCAAAACCTAGCAGAGGCAGCGCAGAAGCAAGGGCACAAAACAGATCAGAGAAAAGTAGTAGTAGTAGTAGTAGTAGTAGTAGTAGTAGTAGTAGTAGTAGTAGTAGTAGTAGTAGTCGTAGTGGTAGTGGTAGCGGTAGTGGTAGCGGTAGTGGTAGCGGTAGTAGTAGCAGCAGCAGCACCAGTAGTAGTAGAAGAAAGAAGAAGTAGAACGCCCCCATCTCCCTTCTACGCTCAGTCTCAAAGCCCTTAAGATCTCAGGTGACAGCAGATTATTTTCCCCCATCGCCATTTCCCTCTTCCACTCTCCCCTCTCTACCGCCTCTTCGCCTCACCTCCGGTCCCTCCTCGCCGATTTCCTCATCGGCGCCGTCCTCGACATTCTCCTCATCGGTCTCTTCAAGGACCTAATTTGCCGCCCTCGTCCCACCGTCTACAACAAGGACATGTCCCTCACCTTCTACGTCGACCACTGGTCCTTCCCCAGTGGTCACGCCTCTAGGGTTTGTTTCGCCGTAAGAGGCGAAGATATCGGCGGCTGTGGTGGTTGTTGTGGACATGGTGGTGGGTTGTGTGTGCTGAGGGAGATGGGTTTGAGGAGAGAATTGAGAGGTGGAGGCTGAGGGGATAGGGTTTGAGAATGGAGGAGGAGAGAGGGGGGAAGAGAAATGAGGAGAAGGAGGAGAAAAAACGATTATATATTAGTGTAATTAATTTTTCAACCTGAGCGTATATATGTATTTTCCTTCCTCCGTTAGTTCACCGTTACCTGACAGGGGTGGTTTTTGTATATCCCCAAACAATGAGGTTGTCTTTTACCCTAATATAAATGGTTTAAATGGGTTAGTCGGTTTATTAAAAAAACTAAAACCTAAGCCAAATTCTTTAATGTCGGTTCAGAATTTTACGAACCTAAACTAAACCGTTTAATTTTGATTTGGAATTTTAAGAATCTAAATTGAACCGATTAGCACAGTTAAGTCCGGTTTGTGGTTTGGACCAAGGTTGTCAGAATGGTGCTCCAACTCGTTGGATTGTATGATTCTACGAGCCATAGGGTATATGGCGCGGACTGGATCGTTCAGAAAATCATCTTTTGATAGAATTGAGTGGGTTCGCGTCGAAGGACGTAGTATCGGACATAATCGTACAATTCCACCGAATTCATCAATCTCAGCTTTTAGGGCATCCATCTTCTCTTAAGTTACTCACAAGCAGTTGTTTATTACCTGGACAGGAAGGCCGGCGACGTTTACTAGAGGCCAGCGACGATTTCCTGGTGGTCGCTTGATGATCGCAACGGTCTTTGTTGCCACTGCGTCGTCCTCTTTCTATCTTTGTCCACATAATCCAAATTGAGAAAAACCCTAAAGGATATCGTTTTTCTTTACTTTGACATTTTTAGGGCAACTTTATTTTGACATTTTGGGTCATATAACTGTGCTATTCAAAGTAGGCCTATATTTTGAGCAGCAGCAGCAGAAGAAGAACCAACCGAGCTGCCGTCGCCTCCCGCCGTGTCGCCGCGGTGTCACCGCCTTCAAGAATTCCCGTCCCCGACCAGGTAGACTACTACCCTCTAATCAAAATTCTGGTCTTTTAATCTTCCTACGGTGAGTAAACCGATGCAACCGTGATACCACCCTTTTTTGATCCTGGAGTTTTAACATTGTGGGTTGTGTAGAGTTTGCCTTTTTTCTTTTTTTTTTGGTCTGGGTTGTCAAATTTTGGGGAAAATCACAAGCTTTATGATAAAAATTACCCTTCAATTTCTTAACTTTGATGAGATGTTGCCTTCTGGTTCTTTGATTAATTCGATTGAGCTTTATAGACATACTAATGGAATGGGTTTCTAGTTTCCAGTAGCTTGAGCAGTATGAGATTTATTTATTTATTTATTTATTTATTTATTTATTTTTATTATTTTTTTTTTTTTAGTTTAGGCTTAGGTTCAATTTCGTTTCTTTGCGAGTTTTGAATCCATCATCTCAGATCTGGCATTTTGATTTTAGGCTTAGGTTCCCTTTGAAGAAAATACTCGTGAAAAAAGAAAGAAAGAGAAATTATACAAATTTGGGTAAAAATCTATTAAGGTCCTTAGTCAATACTATGTATCTGACCTAAATCATCAGCTTCTTATAAGATGAAATCTTCCAAAGGAATTTGATTATGTGAAAATATTTAAGTTGTAGTGACTTGGGGCTAAACTAAACCATGGCAACTTACTCATATACAAATGATCCATGAATACAAGGAGCAGTTACATTAGTTTATTATTGGAAGAGGGTTGGGTGCTGATTCGTGAGAATAGAAACCTCTGTTACAGTATCTGGTTTCTTATGTCCTCTCACAACCAACTTCATGCTATGAAGTAGTAGTACCACTCCATCCAATCTCTTTTGCACTATTTGGACTTTTACCACTATTCACTTGGTCACTTTGACCCGGTAATTTGGATAGCAAAATTTCGTAATTTTTAGATAATTTTTTCGAAGTGTTGTAGAGTAATTCTTATTCTACAAGACAATAAAAAACTTATCGAAAAATTAAATCATTTTGCGATCTAAATCACCGGGTCAAAGTGACCCAGTTACGGGTGAGAAAAGTCTAATGGTACATTTGAGCTGGGATAGAGTGGTAGTCGTTAATTCCAGTCATGGAAGCGAATGGCGATGTGCAGCAGAATAACGGAAAAGGCGCTTTGTGACACAGCTGCCACTTTTAGTAAACGGATTAAATTCTAACGATTAGTTAATGCTTTCAGTGTTGCTCAAAATAGGACTCCATTTGAATTGTTCCCCCTAAGTGTGGTTATTTTTACGTTCGTTACGAATTAAATTGCAAATGTCTTTTGTTGTTAATGACATTCACATTCTTCTTCAGCAGAAACTACGAAGAACAAGACGTGTATCGCTGATTTGAATTGTGATGTGCTCAGGCATATCATGCTATTTAGTCAATTTATGAAGTAAAAAATATCTTACAGGTTGGAAAGAGAAAATCTTTCCGTAACTATGTCGCAAGCTCTTCCCCTATACGCTATGTCATGTTTCAAGCTACCAAATGGAACTTGTGCAATATGGAGATGGTGATTAGACAATTATTGTGGAACAAAGCTATTCAAGACGCGGATAGCCTGGAACAAAATGCAAATGTCTAAAGATAGTGGGGAATGCAATTCAAGGACCTTAAAAAATTCAACCTCGCTCTTCTTGCAAAGAAAGGGTGGAGGATCATGCATAACAAACAATCTCTATGTAGGAGAGTTAAGGCTAAGTATTTTGCTACTACTGATTTCATGCTGGCAGAGCTGGGTTATGCTCCCCCCTTTGCTCCGAGGAGAATTATTACATGTAGGAAAATTCTTCAACAAGGAACGAGATGGAAAATTAAAAGCAGCGAAAGAATCAGACTAACAGACGCTTCGATACCAAGTAGTCTTGCCTCCAAGCCGATAACGGTTCTACCAAAGCATTACGGTAATGAAAAAGTCAGCAACCTTACGTTAAATGGGGAAATCACTGGAACATGTATCACATGAGATCTTTTTTGTGGACAGTTGACTGCGAGGCCATTCAAAAATCTCTCTTCCTCGGATGAGAGTTCTAAACAAGTTGGTTTAGAATCACATCAGCTCCGGGTTGTATCGTGTAAATTCGAGATATGCGGATGCGCTGGACTAGTCAGAGTTATTGCTACTATAAATCAAGTCTATCCAGCCAACAAATCTCGTCCGTCCAAATTTGGTTACTTGTTCAGATAGTGGCACATCACTTAATGGGTATTACTCCCTTTACACAACAAAACTCTTCTTCACACATCCTCCTTCCTCGTTTTCCCAGAGTTATCTCCTTCCTTTGTACATTTTTCTGCAACTTCTCTCTCTCATCTCACCTCACCTCAACTCATCCGTCGAACACAGTTTCATTTTAGGACCACACTAACATTTGAACCTTTGTTGATGTGGGTATCTGATACGGGTAAAGCGTACCGTAGAAGTCAATACTATTATTATGATTATTAGTATTGGTTATTGAATTGTTTATTTAGAATTAATTAGTTGTTTAAGTTACTTATTTTGTTAAATAATGATCGGGCCTTGTCAAGCCCGCTAGAGTCTAGGGTTATGTTTTGTATTGCCTATTTAAACAAGTTGTAGTGTTTGATTATTTTTATCGAATGAATTGATTATGAAAAGAAATCTTTGTTCGGTCATTAGTAATTGTTAGGAAAAGCGCCGTAGGCTAAAAGCCACGTGGTCAAGTTTTGTCGATTTTCACAAAATCGTCAACCCTGTTACCTTCCCGGTAACAAATTGGTGCTTTCATTGATTTTCACCACTCAGCTGGTGAATCGATGACGAACAAAGGCAGAATTTCTGCAACTCTTGGCGAACGATTGCTTGCTGCAATCGAACGCCTCGAGACCCGCATTGGTGTTCTTGAGAACAAGTTCGACGCGTTCGAAGGCCGATTCGACGCCCTAGAAGCAAGGCTGCCGCCGCCGTCTCTGACAGATTTGTCACAACAAATTCAGATGTCGGAGAAAGAAGAACATCTGGTGACGAGTCTGGCGGAAGCGCAAGAGAAGCGTACAGAGATCGAGTCCAGACTAGAGGTGGCCATTGCAGAGTCCTCTGAGAAGAAGACGAAGGCATTGGAGAATCGATATTCTGCATCCCCAAACGAAGGGGAAGCCAAGGAGCATCACGGCCCCGTCACAGTCCAGCCTTCAATCGCCTTTTTTGCCGGCAATACCAGCCGACCAGACACCAAACCAGCAACGCCGAAGCCGCCGGAGCCCCCACCGCCGTCTCCATCCCCGACGAAACCACCATCTTCCCCGAAGTCGGCGACCCCGTCAAACCAGAACTCGCTGCAACTGCAGCCAAGCTCGTCGGCCATGGCGTTTCCGATCAACCACCAACCGGCCACGGAACCTCCACCCAAACCCCCTGACCCCTCACCGCAAACAGTGGGCGTTCTCGCTGGCCAAACTAGGCACCAGCCGCTCACTCTGACCGCCTGAACCACCAGATCCGTCCATGCCTCTGTTTCCGACGACAACCCCTACATCACCAAATCAGAAACCCCAACAAGAATCCAAACAACCCGATCCACAGCCACCACCGTCTTCCACAGCAACTCCACCCACCGCCTCCATGGCGAGGACGAGCCTCCAGACCCGTACCAGCCTCAGCAGCAACACTCTAGGGCTCAAACTCAATTTGGGCTACTTGATGACTTTGGGCCTATTTCATCCTCACCTGGCCTACCATATTATTCAACTCAGAGGTCTACTTCTCCACTTCAACCCAATTACAATAACACTTTTGAGTCCCAGCCCAAATGTCAGCCAAATCCAAATTACTATGGGCCATCAAGACGCAAGACAAGCTACCACAGTTACTACTACGACGACGACCCAGTACAGTGCGAAGAAGCTAGCTTTCGGACGCGCGACACTTACCGCCGTCGGTCAATCGCCGCGAATCGCCTTGAGGACAAGGCAATTTTCAACCACGGGGAGTTGATACGGGTCAAGCGTATCGTAGAAGTCTATACTATTATTATGATTATTAGTATTGGTTATTGAATTATTTATTTAGAATTAATTAGTTGTTTAAGTTAATTATTTTGTTAAATAATGATCTGGCCTTGTCAAGCCCGCTAGAGTCTAGGGTTAGGTTTTGTTTGCCTATTTAAACAAGTTGTAGTGTTTGATTATTTTTATCGAATGAATTGATTATGAAAAGAAATCTTTGTTCGGTCATTAGTAATTGTTAGGAAAAGCGCCGTAGGCTAAAAGCTACGTGGTCAAGTTTTGTCGATTTTCACAAAATCGTCAACCCCGTTACCTTCCCGGTAACAGTATCTCAAAAATTGAGATCATTTTGACCAATCACAGATGTATAATTGGATTTCTCCAGCAACACCCATAGTCCCATACACCCCCACCCATTTGTTCGTCACTGATTTTATGTTCAAGTTCGACTGTTTTCTTTCGGTTCATGCATAACATCAACATCCTTCTTCTCTGCAGAAACCATGGAGATGGCTCGCACCTCGGATTTAGATAAAGGTATGTCTTCAGCAGTATCTTGTCAGTGTTTCCTTAGCAATCAAATCTGTGAGGTATCACTACTAGGCATATATTTTATTTTTTTGCTCCAAAATTGCGTCAGATCCACATTGTCATGATGATTAAGGCTTCGTTAGCAATTGTTGTTGTCGTATTTATTCAATTATTATTCGTAATTTGATTGGAAAAGAAAGCTAGACCTATGAATCCGTAAGTTAGAACGACCCTTAACTAGAAGAATCTGTTGGCCATATTTGGCGACCGTCTATATCTAGTATTAGTACTGATCCAATAATTTAGATTATCATTTACAAGGCACCGAGTGGATTTCATTGCAATGATGTTTGTAGCTTATGTTGTGAAAACCCATATTGTACATAAACTAAACACAACCGTTCCAAAAAATGCGATAAAACACATCACTTGTTCACAAGTCACAAAAGATGCACGGTCTTTTGGATAACTGTAGTAATATTTTCCCAACTTGAAACTTTCAGACATCACAAATGACTCTGTCGCACCACAAAGCATCCGAGGTTCACCTGGTGCGGGTGCGCGATCTCCCTGAACACTCGTGCTTCCTAGGTCACCTGTAGGAGGAAAGTAGTTAGTGAGGTGTTTCAAGCTGTAAATTCCTAGAAATTAATTGCTTAAGAAGTACATGCTTGGGTGTGTTTGTGGGTCCGACAGTGTTCCTAATTTTAGGGGTGCACGTGCGGCAAATATTTGTATGTGTGTGTGTATGTGTGTATATATATACACATATAGATATATGCACATGCTGTAGTGTAATTGTATAATGTTCATTATGCATGCAAAATTGAAAATAAAAACCATAAAAATATAAATTATATATAAATCTAAAATATTAGTCATTATAAGAAATAGATAATAGACATCACATGTTCACAAAGTCACAAAATAGGTTCATATTTTTTTCCAGAAAATAGAAAATGACCACCCACCAAAAAAGCACCCGAGAATGAGAAGCACATGTGCTTCCTATAAATAGAAATAGAACAACTAAACGAAGATGTAATTTCAAGATATGGAATGCCCGTTGAACTTAAATGTTAACTGTATACTGCACTTCTGGTGAAGCTCTTTCTCCCACATTCTGAAGTTCATATATATGCATATGTGGTCAATAGAGTTGTCAGCAGATTTAGCAGAATGAGAACTTCAGATGAATGACCAAATAGAGAATGAGACCCCTTCACCGCTAAAGAAATTTTTTTGACAGTACCAACAAGTGCAACAAATATCTCGAGATCTGTACTGCAAAATCATATTATTGTTTCGACTTAGACATGAGTTCATATGAAGTAATTGTTAGGAATTCGATACGAGAGAAAGCAAGAGAAAGCAACAACAACAATAAGATTAAGAACACAAGAACTACGCGGTTCACTAGCTTTGAGACTAGCTACGTCCATGACAAACCCTAATCCGATTTATTGATGAGAAACCAAATCAATTACTCAGCCTTTATATAGAGGCTCTACCTATCCTACCTTTCTGCCCAAGTAACCTATGACACGGAATAACAAGTCCAAAGACCAAACAAAAAACCTATCCGCCGAACTAGCCGCCTGATCCTCACTACACTGAATAATACTTGAACCAATTACTCACACATGCATACATGCACATGGCCCCACTAACCGAAGTTTGGGTAGTACTTCAAATATATCGACTGCTCCTTTGATGCTTGTTCCGTGCTTAGCCAATCTCCAGAGCTTTTGTTTGAATCAACCAAAAAACCCAACAGTTATGTACTTTCTATCACATATCGCCGCCTGCACTAGTATTTCTGATATTCCACGACTTAATTACCTAATTTTGAAGACTGAAACAAATTAAACCCACTAATCACAAAAACAAACATCATTGTCTACTTTTTTAGATGATGTCATCAGCCAGAAATCCCGATACTAATATAACTGCAAATGTACCACCGTGGAAGTATATCAATCTTGAGGCATCCTTACTACTTTCTCTAAAAAGAACCACATTAGATTACACTTTCCAAGTAACCTACGACACGGAATAACAAGTCCAAAGACCAAACAAAAAACCTATCCGCCGAAAAACCTATCCGCCGAACTAACCGCCTGATCCTCACTACACTGAATAATACTTGAACAAATTACTCACACATGCATTCATGCACATGGCCCCACTAACCGAAGTTTGGTTAGTACTTCAAATATATCGACTGCTCCTTTGATGCTTGTTCCGTGCTTAGCCAATTTTGTTTGAATCAACCAAAAAACCTAACAGTTATGTACTATCTATCACATATCTCCGCCTGCACTAGTATTTCTGATCCACGACTTAATTACCTAATATCGAAGACCGAAACAAATTAAACCCACTAATCACAAAAACAAACATCACTGTCTACTTTTTTAGATGATGTCATCAGCCAGAAATACCGATACTAATATAACTGCAAATATACCACCGTGGAAGTCCATCAATCTTGAGGCATCCTTACTACTTTCTCTAAAAAGAACCACATTAGATCACACTTTTCATGAGAACCAAAACCTGCCTTCTTCCTGCATACAAAAAGACGGTAACATACTAGTATACTAGTACTTCGACCGTCATCAGGCTCCAAATCCCCAATTTGGCAGAGAAATAATATAGGGTCTAATGGAGATGCAATTGAACCACATTGAAATTCCATCATTGTTCAGCCCATATGAATTTCTTTTTGCAAAATACTGCACCGGATCATGCTTGTTGTGTGAATGAAAAATTACCTTATGGAGGCTTATCAATTTGCATTATCAACTCCTTCCGGAAATATCTCCAATGGAGATCTTCATAGCCTGTGAAATGATGGACGTCAAGGTTCTCATGCCCATCACTCATAATTTGCCAGATCTGCAATAAAATATGGATATCTTGTACCAGCATTACGTAACCTCCCAAATAAATTAAACAACTGGATATGGCTCATGTAAAGATCAGGGCCCAAATTCGGAGGAAAACCAACTGTTTGGAAGGTTTCCTTGCTTAAATTGAACACAAGATTTTATCAAGGGTCCAATAAAGAGAACCCCTGGAATATACTGGATCCATATTGCCCCAAATCACCACTCTGGAAGAAGCTTCAACTTGCCTCCAGAGACTATTCCCCATGTGTAAAGATCTCAAAACCGGTGCAATCTGAATATTTGATGTATATTCTCACAACCTTGACTTATTGGCTGACTGATAGTAACTAAAGCTTTGGATTGATTTTGGCAATATCATATGCTATATCGATATGGGATTACACACCACCAACGGGTCCGACGACCATTCTGAAGCAAGACAGAGAAAGCCGTTGCAAAATGACACAACTTTCAGCTCCCCCTTGCCCAAATATGTATTTGATAGGTGTAACGTTTGAGTGTTCAATGAATTGATTTCGCGTGCCTTCTTCTGATCTAAGTCCAATAGATGTAGTGTTTGGGGTGAAACTTTGACAATGATCTGAGGTGGAAGAGAAATTGATCTTTTAAATTGCAGGCTGATGAACTGAATGCTGAATGATGCAGCACCACCCTTTGCACACCCATTTACACATAAGTTGATGCCCTACTTGGCCTTCTTAAAGCATATACTAACATTTAAGTATGTTTACTACAATTGTGCTGCATCATTGAGCATTCACATTTCATAAACCTGCAACTCAATAGATCAACTTCTCTTCAACCTCGGATCATTATCAAAGTTTCACCCCGAAGACTATATCTATTGGACTTACATCAGAAGAAGGCACGTGAAGTCGTTTCAATGAACACTCAAATATAACTCTTATCAAATACGTATTTTGGCAAGGCGGATCTTAAAGTCACGTCATCTTGCAACCGCTTTCTCTGTCTTGCTTCAGAATTGTATCCGGACTCGGTGGGGGTGTCCAATCCCATATCAATTGAGCATGTGATATTGCTCAAATCAAAATCTTTAGTCCTTTCGGTCAACCCGTTTTTTGGGACTTGATATGTCAACCAAGAAGCACAAGGCTTTGGGAATGTACATCAAATATTCAGAGGGTTTTTCGATTTTTACGCTTGGGAAACAATAATTAATAATTTCTGATGGCAAGTTGAAGCTTCTTAGTGAGTGGTGATTTGGGGCAGTATTAGACTTGTATATTCCAAAGGTTCTCTTATTGGATCATCCATAAAAAAATTCACCAAAACACCGAGTTTATTCTTGTGTTCAATTTATGCAATGCAACATTTCAAACAATTTCCTTAACTCCGAATTCGGGCCCTAATCTGCACAGCAGTGATATTATGTCGTTGAATTGCGGATATTGTGTTACACTGGTACAAGATAACCATAGGTGTCGGTAGATGTGGAAAACTATGAGTGATGGGGATGATAACTTTGATGTCCATCATTGTACAATTTATGTAGAATACCACTAGAGATCTTTTCGGAATGAGGAGTTGAGATGCAACATGGATAAGAACAATTTCATCCATAAACTAATTTGTCATTCAAACAACAAGCATGATATTGTGCAATATTTTGGAGAAGGAAAGCAATGTGAGAGGCTCAACATTGATGGACTTCCAGATTGGTTCAATTGTATCTCTATTAGACGACATCTTATTTCTCCTCTAAATTGAGGGCTTGGAGCAGGATTAGTCACTTAAATCCCGATGAAATCTTAGTACTAGTATATTACCGTCTTTCATGATGCCTGCTAGAATATGTACTGCTACTCAGTAATTCACTACACATAATTTGGCATCTTGGTATTGCTCGTAAATCTCAGCATTCCTTCGCCTTGTGCTACTTTTAGACTGAAATCGTCAAACAGAGCTGATATTGTGAAAATGGACATTATGTTGGGTGGGGTCCACCGCATATGGTGGATTTGCCACACCCAATTACTTCTCGCATGAGTTAATAAACAAAAAGAAAAAAAAAAGGTTTGAATTACTTTTGTTTGCTGGAATGCCCAGCTGTGAACACACTGGATTGTGTGTGTAGTTTTTGGGCTTGGCTACGTGGCCATTTAGGAGCCAAACATTTGATTTGTTACTCACATTTTGTGAGAGTGAGCTGTGGTGGGTTAGTGTGACTCACGGGCAGAGAGTGAGAGAGTGAGAAAGGAACGGCAGAGAGGAAGTAACAAGGCAGTGGCTGCCATTGTTGAAACCCACCAGGGCAGCGAGTTTCCGGCGACAGTTTGACGGCGAGATCGGCTCCGATTCGGCTCAAATTTGGACAGCGAGCTCCCGGTGATGTCCTCTTGATATCCAACGGTTGGATTTCCGGTTAGTCTCCTCTAAGGTGCTCTTCTCTTGTTCACCCTAGATTGTTATCTAGAAGAAATTGTAAGCAAAGAAATTAGCTTTCTTGTTGCTTGGATGATCCTCTAGGTTGCTAGAGATGTATGAGGGTTTATCCTACTATTGTTGATTATAGTGGAAGCTTTGAGTCGAGAGAGGCTCCGTGGTTTTTCCCGATTTCGGGTTTTCCACGTTAAAATTGTCTTGTCTCGTTTTTAGGCTTATTGTCTACTTGCAATTGTGGTGCTCTCCGTTTAGTTGCATATTCGTGGGGAAAGTTTGATTTTTGGGTTACTTGCTTCCGCTTCGACTTTGTTGATTTAGTCGTGTTTCGAGCCCGGATTCCCCAACAAGTGGTATCAGAGCCTGGTTGATTGTTGTTGGCTCGGGTTGTAGTGTTGACTAAAATGGATGAGCATTGTCTTGGTGGCACGATGATCAAGTTGACTTCGGCAAATTATTCTATTTGGAAACCGAGGATGGAAGACTTGTTGTTTTGCAAGGATTTGTATGATCCTGTCGAAGGGGATTCTTCGAAGCCGGCCACCATGACAGACAAGGCATGGGACACATTGCATAGGAAGACTGTGGCCACTATCAGACAGTGGATTGACCAAAGCGTTTTTCACAACGTCGCCAAAGAGACAAGAGCGGATGTTTTGTGGAAAAAGCTTGAGTCTTTGTATGAGAGACAGACAGCTCAGAACAAGATGCACCTCATGAAGCGGCTTGTGAATTTGAGGTACAGGGATGGCCAAAGTGTGTCTGAGCATATGAGCAGGTTTCAGGAGCTCATGAATCAGCTGACGGCAATGCGGATTGTATTTGATGATGAGATTCAGGCATTGTTTCTTCTCAGTAGCTTGCCGGACAGTTGGGAAACTTTGACAGTGGCTCTCAGCAATTCAGCTCCGGATGGAAAGTTGACTAATGACATGGTCAAGGATAGCTTGTTGAATGAAGAAGCTAGACGGTCCGAGTCAGGCATGAACTCGGAGGCTGAGGCACTGGTTTCAGAAAAGAAACAGGATAGAGGGAGAAGTCACAGCAGGGGTCCTAAGAAAAACAGGAACAACTCGAGAGGCCAGTCGAGTGATTGGAAGAAAAGTGTGAAATGCTACCATTGTGGAGGTATGGGACATATGAAGAAAGAGTGCAGGAAGCTGAAGAACAAGGGACAGAAAGGGTCAGACAACCAGAATGAGAAGACAGTTGCTACAACGACGAAGGATGATACACTCATTGTCTGCGAGGAGAATGTTGTGAGTATAGCTTGTCAGAGCAGCAGCTGGGTTATTGACAGCGGGGCTTCCATTCATGTTACCTCCAGGAGAGAGTTCTTCTCATCTTACAGACCAGGTGACTATGGTGTTGTGAAGATGGGGAATGACGGTGTGTCAAAGATCATTGGCATGGGTGATGTGTTCTTGGAGACTAACACTGGAAGCAAGCTTGTTCTCAGGGATGTCAGACATGTTCCAGATATTCGGCTGAATTTGATTTCTGCAGGGAAGCTTGATGAAGATGGGTATAGCAATCATTTCGGTGATGGGAAATGGAGACTTACCCGGGGCTCATTGGTTGTTGCTAGAGGGATGAAGGAGTGCTCACTGTATGTGATGCATGCGAAGCTTACCAGTCCAGTGGTAAATGCAGTTGATGATTCCTCTACAGAGTTGTGGCACAAGAGGTTGGGTCACATGAGTCAGAAAGGACTGGATGTCCTAACCAAGCGAGAGCAGCTCCCTGGTATTAAAGGTAATCCTTTGAAGCATTGCACTCATTGTTTAGCTGGAAAGCAACACAGGTTGAGTTTTCAGCATTCTTATGGTTCTAGAAAGTCTGCTATTCTAGAACTGGTACATTCTGATGTTTGTGGACCCATGAAGACTAGAACAATTGGTGGTGCGAGATACTTTGTCACTTTCATTGATGATCATTCAAGGAAAGTGTGGGCATACACTCTTCGGAGTAAGGACCAAGTGGCTGATGTGTTTAAGGAGTTTCATGCTAGTGTTGAGAGGGAAACAGGAAAGCCATTGAAGTGCATCAGGACTGACAATGGCGGTGAGTACAAGGGTTCCTTTCACTGGTATTGCAGGAACCATGGGATTAAGCATCAGAGGACACCTCCCAAGACCCCACAGCATAATGGTGTAGCAGAAAGGATGAACAGGACCATGATTGAGAAGATCAAATGTATGTTGTCACAAGCAAAGCTGCCAAGAACCTTTTGGGGTGAGGCAATGAGAACAGCTGTGGATTTGATAAATCTCTCTCCTTCAGTTCCTTTGGAGACAGATATACCTGACAGAGTTTGGACAGGTAGAGATGTGTCTTACGATCACTTGAGAGTGTTCGGGTGTCGGGCATTTGTACATGTCCCGAAAGATGAAAGATCAAAGCTTGACGACAAATCCAAGCAGTGTATCTTTCTGGGTTATGGCCATGAAGAGTTTGGATACAGGTTATGGGATCCAGTTACCAAGAAGATTGTTAGGAGCCGAGATGTGGTATTTCTCGAAGATCAGACTATTGAGGACATTGATAGATGTGATAAGCCTCAGGCTGATGGTGATGATTTGGTGGACATGAGTCCAGTTCCTACTCCAGCAGAGCATGGTGATGAGATAGTGCAGGATGATCAGGGTGATGCAGGTGATGTTGATCCACCTCTAGTTGATGATCAGGCAGATGCACAGGATGAGGAGGTACCTCCAGAGCCACCAGCTCCAGCTGTTACAGAGTTGAGGAGATCTAGCAGAGATCGGCAACCCTATCGGAAGTATTCTCCGTCTGAGTATGTGACACTCACGGATGAGGGGGAGCCGGAGAGCTATGATGAGGCCATGACAGTTGACAAGAAAGAGAAATGGCTGAAAGCCATGGAATCTGAGATGCGGTCCTTACATGAGAACAACACATATGAGTTGGTGGAGTTACCTAAGGGTAAGAGAGCACTCAAGAACAGATGGGTCTACAGGTTGAAGTCCGAGAACTCAGAACCAAGGTATAAAGCTAGATTGGTTGTGAAAGGGTTCAGGCAGAAGAAAGGAGTAGACTACAAGGAGATATTCTCACCGGTGGTGAAGATGTCGTCTATCCGGGTTGTTCTGGGTATAGCTGCCAGCAGAGACTGGGAGATTGAGCAGCTTGATGTCAAGACTGCGTTCCTTCATGGTGATTTGGAGGAGGAGATCTACATGGAACAGCCGGAGGGTTTCAGAGTTCAGGGAAAGGAGAATCTAGTGTGCAAGCTGAAGAAGAGTCTGTATGGCTTGAAGCAGGCACCAAGGCAGTGGTACAAGAAGTTTGACTCGTTCATGGGGGAGCATGGATATAAGAAGACAACTTCAGATCATTGTGTGTTTGTGAAGAATTTCTCTGACGGTGATTCGATCATTCTTCTTCTGTATGTCGATGACATGTTGATCGTTGGCCGTGATGCCAGCAAGATTGCGAGATTGAAGAAGGAGTTGGGAAAATCCTTTGCTATGAAGGATTTGGGGTCCGCGGAGCAAATTCTGTGAGAATTTCGCGAGACCGGAAAGCCAAGCGGCTTTGGTTATCTCAGGAGTCCTACATTGAGAAGGTCCTGAAGAGGTTCAATATGGACCAGGCGAAGCCAGTTAGTACACCTCTTGCTGGTCATTTCAAGTTGAGCTCAAAGCAGAGTCCCAAGACAGAGGCAGAGAAGGAAGACATGATGTCGGTTCCATATGCGTCTGCGGTGGGTAGTTTGATGTACGCCATGGTGTGTACAAGGCCGGACATAGCTCATGCGGTTGGCGTTGTCAGCCGGTTTCTCTCCAATTCTGGTAGAGAGCATTGGTCTGCGGTTAAGTGGATATTCAGGTATCTCCGGGGTACTTCTCAGCTGTGTATTTGCTTTGGAAGTGGTGATCCTACTCTTGTTAGTTTCACGGATGCGGACATGGCTGGTGATATCGATTCGAGGAAGTCTACGTCTGGGTATTTGAACACTTTTGCAGGGGGAGCAGTGTCGTGGCAGTCTAGGTTGCAGAAATGCGTTGCATTGTCTACTACTGAGGCTGAGTTTATTGCAGCTACAGAGGGTTGCAAGGAGTTGCTTTGGATGAAGAAGCTGCTACAACAGCTTGGGTTGAAGCAAGAGAAGTATACTTTGTACTGTGACAGTCAGAGTGCTATCCATCTCAGCAAGAACTCGAGTTTTCACTCGAGATCCAAGCACATCGATGTGAGGTATCATTGGATACGGGATGTGTTGGATGGGAGGTCGGTTGAACTTGTCAAGATTCATACCGACGACAATGGTGCTGATATGATGACGAAGTCCGTACCGGTTGCGAAGCTTGAAGTTTGTAGAAACATCGCGGGTATGGAGTCCTCTATATGAGGTGGAGGGGGAGAATGTTGGGTGGGGTCCACCGCATATGGTGGATTTGCCACACCCAATTACTTCTCGCATGAGTTAATAAACAAAAAGAAAAAAAAAAAAGGTTTGAATTACTTTTGTTTGCTGGAATGCCCAGCTGTGAACACACTGGATTGTGTGTGTAGTTTTTGGGCTTGGCTACGTGGCCATTTAGGAGCCAAACATTTGATTTGTTACTCACATTTTGTGAGAGTGAGCTGTGGTGGGTTAGTGTGACTCACGGGCAGAGAGTGAGAGAGTGAGAAAGGAACGGCAGAGAGGAAGTAACAAGGCAGTGGCTGCCATTGTTGAAACCCACCAGGGCAGCGAGTTTCCGGCGACAGTTTGACGGCGAGATCGGCTCCGATTCGGCTCAAATTTGGACAGCGAGCTCCCGGTGATGTCCTCTTGATATCCAACGGTTGGATTTCCGGTTAGTCTCCTCTAAGGTGCTCTTCTCTTGTTCACCCTAGATTGTTATCTAGAAGAAATTGTAAGCAAAGAAATTAGCTTTCTTGTTGCTTGGATGATCCTCTAGGTTGCTAGAGATGTATGAGGGTTTATCCTACTATTGTTGATTATAGTGGAAGCTTTGAGTCGAGAGAGGCTCCGTGGTTTTTCCCGATTTCGGGTTTTCCACGTTAAAATTGTCTTGTCTCGTTTTTAGGCTTATTGTCTACTTGCAATTGTGGTGCTCTCCGTTTAGTTGCATATTCGTGGGGAAAGTTTGATTTTTGGGTTACTTGCTTCCGCTTCGACTTTGTTGATTTAGTCGTGTTTCGAGCCCGGATTCCCCAACACATTATCCTGAGCTAAGATCTATGGAATGAACGGAATACACAGTCAATGGAGTAGTGATAACTTAATCATTTACTGATGTGGTCATGAATGTGTTACGACATGTTTGTCCCGCATTGTGAATTTCTGTAGATTGTGTACGTGGTTGATACGATCTACTGGTTACTAACCTAATCCCCGATTAGTTTTGCGGTGAAACCCCATTGTAGATTCTTTCACACTGAAGTATCTACTATTTGTTTCGTAAATAAAAGCATTTAAACCACTTAAGTATTAGAAGGCTTGGTGCAGTTTGTTACTCCAAAGTGTTGGTCCTATTCCAAAATGTATGTGTGTGCTATTGAAAGATAAACCAGTTCTATGATATGAAGTACTTGTTTTTTTTAGTCGGAACGGGAATTGACGATAACATGTCACGAAACTGGCAAGTTGTGACTCAGCTGCTGCATTTTTTTATGGAAAACTGGATTACATTAAAACGGGCTGGAGGAGCCCAAAAAGTCCAATTCCAGTATATCAACAACCCAAATGGGCTTTTGGGGAAAATTTGTAATTTCTTCAAACTCGATAGCCTTTCATGCAAATAGGTGCGGAGATTTATTACCACTCGATTGCTTCTACATCTGCGTACAGGACCGAGTGATTGGTTCTGGTTTTCGCCGTTCTGCCGGTGACATAGCACTCGTTATCGAATAACACAACCGAGGCGTCACTGGTTATAATATTGCAACAGTTCTCTTGCGGCTTTTACCACTCCGATGCACCCAACGGCCTGATCTGGGCATTTCTGAACAAAAGCTAAGAAGTCCAAACTTTTATCCAATATTTCTTCTGCCGTTCTCTTTTCGTCTTTAAATCTGCTGTTGTTTCTTTGGTACAAAATTGACCAGAATATGATGACCCATGTCTCTACTAGATCCGTGTCTCTTGACTGTAGCATTTCTTCAATACAGATAAATGGCAACTAGATTTTAGGCTTCATGATGGTAAATACAAAAGGAACTGATGTGTTAGACACCTTCTGGTTCAACTGCATTGAACAACTGAAAGATGTTGTCAGGCTCTTGATAGTTCAATCCACCAGATACAAACCTGCAGTATGAAGTTTCCTCAATTTTTGAGGAACATCATTTTGCATCACATTTAGATTTCTTATGTTATAGGCATCATCTTAATTTTGAAGCACCTCTGCAAAGTTTCTATTTAACTGTTTTTAAACAGGTAAAAGTTTTCTTCTTTTATAAGGCTGTGCAAAACAATTAACGTTGCTGTAGTTTATTTCAACCAATGGCTTCCTGTTGTATACAGGTAAAGTTTTGGAGCACCTTTGCAAAGTTTCTATCTAAATGTTTTTAAACAGGTAAAAGTTTTCTTCTTTTATAAGGCTGTGCAAAACAATTAACGTTTCTGTAGTTTATTTCAACCGATGGCTTCCTGTTGTATACATTTCTTTTGAAGTATTTTCAGGGACAATGTTGAAAGCACTATTCTAATTGTTGGTTAGTTTGATTTTTCAGTTCTTTTCCCTATTCAGCTTCGAATGTTTTCCTTTGGTTTATGACGCTAACATCCTTCTTTCCTGCTGAAACTATGGAGACACTTGGCGTTATGGATTTGGATAGAGTTGCGTCATCAGCAATAGCTTGCCAGTGTCTTAGGAGTTAGGAATCAAATCTGTGAGGTATCATGAGGCACATTTTTTATCTCTTTGCTCCAAAACTACTTCACATCATGATGACAACGACTTTGTTAGCAATTGTTGTTGTCATTTTTATTCAGTTACTATTTGTTCTTTGATTGGAAAGAAAATCAAACATATGAATCCTAAGAACCTCAATTAGCAGAATATGGTGGCAATATTTGGTGACTGTCTATATCTACTATTAGTACTTATTCAATAATCAAGATGTTTACTCACAAGGCACTGAGTTTATTGGATTGCATTGATATTGGGAGCTTATATTGTTAAAACTGAAATTGTATATAATCCAAACACATTAACTATTCTTCACCTGTTCACAAGTCGCAAAAGATACACGTTCTTTTGGATAACTGTAGTAATATTTTAAAGAACCTCCCAAATTAGAACTTTCAGAAATCACTATTTCATGATCTTTAATTTCTTAATATTGATCCTTCAACTTGAGAAACCTGATGCAGATTGGGCCGCTAATCCTATTGACCGGGGAAGTACTACTCGGTCCATGGTCTTTCTCGGCCCGAATCCCATTCGTTAGGCCGCCAAAAACAGTCCACCATAGCTCGGTTTTCTGCCGATGCTCAACAACAACTGCTGAGATTTCATGATCTTTAATTTCATTTATCTTTAATTTCTTATTTCTGATCCTCTTATTTCATGGTCTGATAATTTATCGGCCTCGTCCTTAACTGTAATCCCACTGTTTCATGCACGTAGTAAACGTGTAGAATTAGACTACCATTACCTGCGTGAAAAATATGTTATGATGGGAACTTATTGCGCCTTTCATTTCAGGTGGAGATCAAATTGCAGACATATTTACAAAAGGACTTTAGCCTCAATACTTCAATAATCTCAGGGCAGTTCAACCAGCACCATGAGTATATGGTAAAATTAGCGGATACAGCCCATAGAAGAAACATATGGAGCCCTACTGAAGAAGTAGGAGCCCAACACTGAAATATATCTCAAGGCCGGTTAGCCCACTTACATTACCATCACAGCAAGCCCATTACTCGTAAGCAGCCCATCTCTGGACACTATCGTCTTTTGTCACAACCCTAGGAATTGTAACGTGTTGATTTATGACCGTTCTAATATATCGAACCGTATCACTTGTATATATTCATCCTTCCGGATCCTTCTCTATTCAATGAATCACTCAGTATAGTTTTTCTTCTCTCTCTCTTCCTCTCCGTCTTCACCCTTTTTTCTCTATCATATACATGAAACCCTAGTTCCCTTTCGTATAAAGCCTCAAGAGTCCGGATTCATAGTATTCTTTTCTTTTTGGTAAAAAAATTCATAGTATTCTTCTCTTTTTGGTGAGTTCGACAGGATTGCGTGCGAAATCTCGTCTCTTCTTTGGACATCGATCGAGTGAGTTATTTGTTGCCATTATTGGTTAAAATATTGTGCATGTGAGGACTGTTGGATGGTGTGGTAGATAATGGCTTTGATTATGTTCAGATCTATCAGTTTTGTTCTGATGGATGTAGATCTAGATGCCTGCTTGATGAATCATTATCTACAGAGAGAATATATGTCATTCCTCAATGTGCTGACTTTTAAAACTCGTAGTGGTTTCTATTTCCCGCATTAATCAATTTGATTAGATCCAATCGCTTTCTTAATACACGTTATCAGTTTTTCCATTTATATTGGACAGCGATTTCATAACTGTGGTATAGCCACTAGGCTAACGTATGATGGCCTTCGGTGGGGAGCAGCATCAAACTTCTGACCTTTAAAATGAACTGACGAGCTGAATTCTCTTAAGGCATTAGATATGTTAGGAACTTGCTAGAACTACATGCAGAAGTAGAGTGCTTATAGTTCTTAATGGTATTGATATCTAATCAAGTTTTTTGTTTTCTCTGTTAACAGTTCAGGGAAGCAGCCGAAGACAAGAATGTCCTCAACTCTATGAAGTTCGGGAACAGATGCTTGTCCGAGTATTCTTTTTCATCTTGGTGCGTAGATGTGCTCGAGGAGGAAAATTTTGTGCTGGATACATGATTCTGGAGGTACAAGTTAGAGTTTGGAACGCAATTTGCAAGTGTGTGTGTGTAAGAGTTTGGTTTGATCCACTCTTAATATGGAGTATAGAAGATATTCTGGAATGAGAGAACCAAATTTTATTTTGTGGAGCCTAAATATTGAGCTGAAGAGGTGATTTCACACGGTGGTGTCCGTAAGTGGATTAATTTGTGCGGTTTTGTTTGCATTGTTCTTGTTTGTTCTGGGTTGAATTCAAAATGCTGCTGCACCTATTTCTGTTTTGTGGCTGATCTGAGAGTTTTAATCTTGGGATTCTTATGGTTATTCTTCAAACTTTTAGTCGGTAGTTTGTTTCCTAATAGTAACTGTGAAATGAGTTTTTGTTCCATTTGTCAGTGTACTTTCACGAACACCGTGTGTAAGTGATCATATACTTGGTTGCTTACAATGTTTTATATGCAGACTTTTGCAACACTATTGATAGTCTCAAGGCATAATGGAAATATACAGAGAAATCAAGTGAGGTAAAAGACTTATTTCAGTTTCCACCTTTTCTCAAGTCGTCTTTCCACTCTGAACTCTTGTTGTTAATCTGGTTTTGCTATTGCAATTTATTTTTGACAAGAATTATTTTTACTGTTTCCTTTGCTGGTTTAGGTCTAACTATTCAAGTGCATTGCATTTGTTGCAATGGCAGAAAACGATAAAGATCATTGCTCCTGCTATATCAAAATTTGTTGTAAGTTAAATTTGTATCCTCGCTGTTTGGACTTTGGAGTGCCATATATGTACTTCTATATTGTCTAAATATGTTATTCTTTCTATAGGCATAAGAAAGTACAAGAATAAGTTTACAAGCAAAATAACACTACCAAATAATTGCATTATATTTCTATCACCATAAAAAATTGGTTTACCCATATAAAATCACGTTAGACTCCGTTTTCTTGTGCTTGACTGGTTTATTATTATTGCACCTGGATCGTATCCAGGGTAGGAGCATCTCTATTAGGTTATTTATTTCAATTTTTTCCAGAAAATTATAAAGAAGTTGAAATAATGTGGCATTATCTTTGCTAAATATGACTATAATTTTTTGTTAGGAAAATCAATTTTCTCCCCTATTTATGTGGGTCACAATATGTTCCCTACATTTCTCTCATTGTTCCCCACTCTCTTACAATTTAATAGGCACTCAAATTTTTTAGCCATCCATATCTCAGCCCATATTTTTCTTTATCCCCCTCTCCAATGTCAAATTTTATGTCTAAAAATAAACCCAATCCAACTCTACATTATTTTTTCATAACGATAGTTGGAGAACACGCTAAAAAATTGGTTATCTCTTACGCAAAAGGGCAATTTTATCAATAATTGGCCTAACATTTGCCTAATATAATTAGAGATGCTCTAAAGGAGGTAGGTTGTAATAGTTTATGTTGAGAAGTCCCACATCGGACGTTCAAGAAGAACATAGAGAATTTATAAATGTCCTCGGCTACTCCCCTCATTGCCAATTGGTTTTGAGGTTGAACCCTTGGATTCTTACATGGTATGAGAGCCACGGTGTGACTCACACACGTGAATGTAACAACCCACATGCTCACCATTACCCGCAGACAAAAGATCCACGTGTAGGTCAAAGAATACCACACGTGAGGGAGCGTGTTGAGAAGTCCCACATCGGACATTCAAGAAGAATATGAAGAATTAAAAAGTGTCTTGGGCTACTCCCCTCATTGCCAATTGGTTTTGAGGTGGAACCCCATGGATTCTTGCAGTATATAGCAAGTAGAAAATTCTATATCTACTTAATGAAGAAGTATCAAAGGAATACAGTTGGGGTGTTCACTTGTTGGTTGAACTGACAAATAGGCGTCTCCCTGTCAAGTGACACACTACATCGCCGCTGGGGGTGGTGAAAAATAGGAGGTTTATTGCATTATCATGGGTTGGTGCTGGTAAAGAAGCTAGTCCTGAAAGCTAGGTTGTGTTTAGGATCTTGGGACACATAATCTCTCACAGGTTAAGGGATGGAGCTATGGTATACTTTTACATATAGCCATTCTCGTTGATTAAAATCTTAAGGATGGAGTTGTGGAAGTCAAAAGAATAGGTAATGGGTTTAGCCTTTTTCGGGTTGTTAAAATTCGGGGGAAAACCACGTTCCTTTTGACAATTTACTCTAATGCGATGATTGCATGGATGAAGTGGCGCTACCTTTCTTGATCTCAGGATTTCACGTTGTGGGTTTTGTGAAATTTACTCTTTTACTTGTCCGGGTTCTGAAATTTGGGCACAATCACAACTTTTTTAACAATTACCCATTTATGTGAATGCAATGCAGTCTTAAGATTCTTTGATTTGAGTGAGATTTTAGACTAAGGAATGAATCCATTAATCTTAAGAAGCAATGCCGAGAGGGTTTTTTACATGTATGTGGTTTAGACTGAGAGTGTAACAGTCTCTGCTAGATTGGTACAAAGCCTTGTAAGAAAACTTCAGCTCGCGGTGCCTGGACAACGTAAACAGGAATGCAATTGATGACACAAAGCTGATGTTTCTGTCCCCATTCAGGGTCCAAGCCAGCCTAGTTATTCTTCTTCTTGATGAAGTATGGCATTGAAATCCGTTTTGAGAGACTCATTGAGGTAAAAAAAGAAAGGGCATGCGTTGCGATCAAGAGCTTTTTAGATACCTATAAGTCTCGATATAATTTAATTTTTTTTCTTGTGGAAAAGGTTGCCAAATGGAGGTAGTCCAAGCTTTGAGCTTAGTTTGAGTAGAAACAATAGCATCTGGGTAGTTAGAGGAGGAAGACGAGGCTGGATTTGTAATTCCCAAATGGAAGGATCACTGAACTAAATAGTTTCAAACTTGAAGGGTCTGGATTCTGGAAGGGAAGCGGGTGTGAGGATCGGTGGAGAGGAGAACATGGGAATGGTCTTAGGCAGATACTAGGCATAGTTATCAGGGAAACAGGCATTTGGGGGGGGGGGGGGGTCAGCAAAGAAGATGTCTATCCTTTTTTTTGATAAAGTTACTAAGATCTCTCCCATTGGACTAGGACCAAAGAAACCAAGATCCATCGACTTACATTCATCAAGCATATCATTTAAGAATCCGGTATTTCTCCAACAGATCCCATTACCCCATTTGCTTCTATTGGATAAAACCTCATTGACGTCCCCAAAATCCTATCCAAGCAGGTAATGAGATTTAGCAACATTTCACATGTTATTCCAAATGGTGTGTCTAATAGAAACATTTGGACTAGCATAAATGAGATAAATAAGGAATTAGGGAGAGAGAGAGAGAGGAAGGGAAGTTATCTGAATTGAGGCATGAATCTCTTGCTGGCAGACAGCATTCACATCACACTCCACTTCAGAACCATCCCAGGGATGCCAAAGACTTCCAACAAACTCAATTGGACCGGCCACAAATATTCTACTAAAAACCCAGGGAGGCACTCATGTTCCTAGCACTGTTTGTTTTATGGGTCTGTTTGCTTGGATGAACACTAACTGTGTGTAATTGATCCTACATTTGGTTGCTTATCAATGTTTTTTATACAGAATTTATCAACGTTATTGATTGTCTCCAGGCTTAGAAAGAAACACTTGGAGAAATTAAATAAGGTAAAAGACTTATTTCAGTTTCCATATTTTGTCGAGTTACATGAATGTCAACTCTGGTGTTACATGAATGCCTTATTCCTGACCTGATCAATTCATTTTCATTAAAAACAGGAATACCATGAGAAACTGGCGGCACTCGAGGCTGAAAATACAATGGAACGGTACAATGTTTTGGCATTGGAAGTAAGTAATCCTTGTCGCAAGATGTTAATAAATGCCCTGAAAATGTCTCAAAACATTGTTGAATTGTCGCATATATGTATTTCTCTTAAGCTTTGGTGAATTGTTGGACACACGCATCACATGTTGGAGGGCCGGCTTGCCTAATGCACGCAATCGGCTGGGTAATCCAAAAAAAATTCATTTATGAGACGTAGGAGAGTGGAACTATTGACCTCTCTCCATAATATTAGCAGCACAAACCTAATATAAATATATTCACTTTCTACCCTTCAAATTAGGGTTCATGTTCACGAGAGGTGCGCTGCCCTGTGATCCGTCTCTTGTCATGGACTTGTTTTTTCTCCATTGCCGATGACAAGATCCTTATACATTTTGGATGACCTGGAAGAATTTTCCTTGTTCAATCTTTTTCGGTTTCAGTTCTTTTTGGTCATTCAATTAAAATCTAACTGATGATGAAGAATAAGTTCAGATATGTATGAGATCTATCATTTAAATTTGGTAGCAAATGCTTTAAGCATTCATCTTTCCTTTGTCACACGAATGGAGTTGATCCACTTCTAAACTATCTATGCATAGTGACAATAGATGAAGTTGGGAAAACTGATGAAAGTCATCAAACACAAGAAAGGAAATTCCTTCATTCTAGAATATACTATAAGAAAGACAGACTTAACGACACTAATCCGACAACATTAACTCTTCAACTGATTGACACTGCACTACAGAGCTCGTAGTCCACTGCCAATCACATACTCATCCATGAGCTACACCACCATGAAAAAGACACAGACCGAAACAACAAATCAACAACCAGTTACTGATTCAGCACTGTCAATCACAAACTCAATGATCTCACTACACTTGGAAAGAAGCACCAAATTAACAACCAGCTACAACTTCAGCCACTGCAGGCTAGGTGGTTGTTTATTTGTTGTTTCTTTCCCGTGTAGTGAGATCTGTGAGTTCTTGATTGGCAGTGCTGAAGCTATATCTGGTTGTTGATTTGTTGTTTTGGTTCGTACTTCTTCTTCTTGGAAAGGGTTCATAAAAGTATGATTGTCAAGGTAATACAATGCTATTTTTCAGTCGGCACTAATCAAAAGTAAAATCTTACATGCAACTCGCTCTAGCTAAGTCCTTCGCACCATCGTAGGACTGAGCTATGAAGATCATTATGATCTTGAACATGTCTAAGTTCAGATCATTCATGTTGCTTTCTTATAGCGGCCCCATGGTTTCTGCTAGAAAAAGGATGTGAATGTCAAACTACAGATAATATTGGAGTCAGTCAAAGAAAACAGCAGAACGGTAATCAACCGGAAAAAGGTATGGGTGTGAATTACGTACGTAACGACATGAATATCCATAATCAGTGCTGAATTAAATTGCACCGGCCATTCATTATGCTCGTGTATAAATAATATACGCATTTTGAACCGCAATAAGTTCAGATCATTCATGTTGCTTTCTTATAGCGGCCCCATGGTTTCTGCTAGAGAAAGGATGTGAATGTCAAACTACAGATAATATTGGAGTCAGTCAAAGAAAACAGCAGAACGGTAATCAACCGGAAAAAGGTATGGGTGTGAATTACGTACGTAACGACATGAATATCCATAATCAGTGCTGAATTAAATTGCACCGGCCATTCATTATGCTCGTGTATAAATAATATACGCATTTTGAACCGCAAATATTCGCGCCACAATGGACTCGAGCCTTCTTCTCTTCTGAAACCAAACCCCTATATATTCTCTCATAACTTGTATTATCCCTCGGAACATGCCCCTACTATGATCGTCGTTTTGTAACTCTCTCGTTTAGTGAAATTTGTACAAGCTCATCCTAGTCCTCCTAGAATTATCTTAATAGTCCTCTATCCCAACCAGTGGAACATAGGCATTCATCCATGAGAATATAATCTACGAGAATACCTACCATCTTCCAATGCCTATCTTTACGTGTATACCAGAGTCTAAACCCGAATCTTTTTATCCCGTATCTTTTTCACATACCTTCTAAGTTTCCCGAAGGGGAACTCTATATATCCTTCCCAGAAATATCTAAGTTTTCACTTCTCTATTTATGCCTACACGCGAAGTCTGATGCAGGGCCACACAAGGAGGGAACACCCCAAGAATATGAGATGTATTAACTAATAGCATCCTACTTGTTAGAGAATCGACTCATATTCAACGAGCCAAGGTTGAGCGTACTTTTAAACTCACTTTCCATGAGTAACCGAGCCATAACACCAATGAGTTTGGTTTGTCTCGTTTATAGCCCTAAAGATAACGGGGTAGGATACACGCTCTAGGATGTAGTAACCAGAGGTTGAAGCAATGACTGTAAAACCCCTGGTTGGTAGGGGGAGGAATCGCGTTTGGGTTAGGGCAGGGTAGTCTCATGCCCTACCCAAGATTTGAACATTCTAACTGCTACCACTAACAATTATTTTTTATGATATGATACATAATGCTATCTGGTATGTTTTGCGTGTGAATGGCCTTAGCTTGCTAGATTTTAATCAAAAACTAATTTCTTGTGGAGCTAATAACATATCGATTGGCAATGATAGGCAAAAAAGATATACCTGGACCAGGCCATACATGTAGAGAAAAACATTACATTTAGCACTGGGTTTTAGTTATTCGATCGGATTTCATCGTTCCTTTTCCTCACTGATTTTTCGCGACAACTGTAATTTATTCAGCCAGCGGCGACATTTCTGGCTACGAGAACAAGACCTAGGACCAAATCACTTTTGTTTGTCGGGGCGGTGAGAAAATGCAGATGTAAGTGAAATGTTTCAGAATAACATGTTTGCTTTGGCAGTGTGTGACAGATTGACAACTACTATGTATGAACAGGATGTCCACAGAAGGGTGATAGATATCAAGCAGGACTGTAGGGAGATTTCTGGCTTAAGATTTATATAGAGAACAAGTTATTGGTTCTAGTACAGTTTAGATTCTAGTCTTGCGTGTTCTCACCCGCTGGTTGTTCGACGTGTCTAGTTTTCCATTGTGAAGTTCTAGTTTTATAAGGCAATGTTGTGTACAATTTAGAAAATATTGTGCTAATGGATGTATAAACCTTTATTGCAAGTGGAACATAGCAATTAAATGCTCAGTTTTTTATTGTTATAATTACCTTGCAATAATCTGGGTATCAAAAGGATGATTGGAGGTGGTGGCGGTGTGACTCCGGCGTCGGAGGTGTAGGGGCACGCGGGTTTTTTCCGGCTTTTCCCCTTGAGCCGCCGCAACCCTACACCTTCCCTCTTGTCTTGCTGCTCGCTCGCTGGCGCCCTCAATTCTTTCAATTGATGCTCCTTTCTGTTAGTTTTAGTGTGATTAGGGTTTGTTTTTGCAGTAGTTAGGGTTATTTTTTTAGTTTTATTTTGATTTCTGGCGATTGTGGCTCATCCCCCCGTCCTCCTCTATGAAGCTATGTTGGTAAAATCTTTAGATGGATGTGGTTGGCGGGGAGATTTACAATTCTGTTGAAGGCTTTCACTGGAGAGTTTTGAAGCTTGAAGACGATCCTATGGTGCTCCTCCAGTGATTTCAGGTGGCTAGTTTGGTGATCTTCCCACGGTTTCAAATTGGTTTTTCGAGATGTCCTTGGAACTCTAAAGCTTGGTGGTGGAAGGAATCTCTTTCAAGATATGGGGAATGATCAGTTTTGTATTTTATTTTCTTTTTTGCTCTTTTCTAGAGCTCTCTCTTTGTTCAGATCAGGTTTGATCTGAGTCCAGCTGTATTTGGCCGTGATGGTCTCTTCTTAGTAATGAAAGCTTAAGTTTCGGGAAAAAAATTACCTTGCAATAATGGTTATAGATAAATCCATTAACACCACTTAACCTAAAATTCGACAAATCGAACACCCAGCAGCACAAAACTGTACTAGAACCAACAACTCGTTCTGTACATTAATCTCAAGCCAGCAATCTCTCTCCGGTCCTTCTCAATATCGCTTACCTTCCTGTGAACTTCTTGTTGATCCATAGAGTAGTAGTTGGTGAGTCATATATAAACGGCCAAAGTAAACAAGTTATTCCAAAACACTATGTTCTCTTGCAAGATGGCACGTGTGCATTTGCTCACGGCCGTGACTAACAAAAGTGTTCTGGTCCTGACCCTTGTTCTCGCAGCAGCAAATGCCGCCGCTTCCTAAACATGAAACTGTTACTGCAAAAAATTATTTAGGGAAGTGATGATGATATCCGATCAGATAACCAGAACCCATAGCTTAATGTAATGTTTTGCTTTACCTTTGTGGCATGGTCCAGGTATATCCTTTTTTGCCTTATCATTGTCAATCGATATGTTATGACCTTGACAAGAAATTAGAATTTTATTAGAATCTAGCTAGTTAGGGCCATTCACACGCAAAATATACCAGATAGCATTATGCATCATATCATCAAATAAAATAGCAGTAAAAATGTTCGAATCTTGGATGGGACACGTGTCTGCCCGGCCCTAACCCTAACGTGATTCCTCCCCCAGCGAACCAGTATTGTTGCAGCCATCGCTTCAACCATTCATTCCATTTCTTCCAGACCCCTGGCTACCACCACTACTATGGCCTAGATCATGAATCCTAACCCCGTCATAGTTAGGTGTATATACGATCCGAACCAAACTCATTGGTGTTATAGCTCGACTCTTCAAGGAAAGTGATCTGAAATTAGGCTTAATCTTGGCTCATTTAATATGTACCGATCGTCTAACGATTAATGACTCGGTGAAAGCAATAGTTGAAGAATTGGAGAAACTGAGGACGAAACTGACAAGATCAAATCAAAGAAACAATCCCATGGTGTGTGGATTAAGAATTTGATGGAGGAAGATATTGAACAGGAGCACACTGGTCCTTAACACTGTGGCTTTCAAGGTTCGTTTTCCCTTCACTCCCTCATAAAACTAAACAAGGGAATATGTTTCCGATAGCTGCAAAATCTCTCTGTGTGTAAATCAATGCCGCTGGTTACACTTCTTTCTAGCATTTGTGCGGTTCGCCAATCCTTCCCCTGACAATATCTCTCAACTAAATCAGGATATTGGATGGTGTTTAGATACAGTTGGACTTAGTATATAGTCAGCTAAATGTGTTTCTGATTAAAGAATATACTTCAGAGATATATGAAGATTGGACCTTCATTACAATTTTGGAATCTGTGAGGATTAGCATTTGCTTGGTTAGTCAACCTAACTTCGTATGGTGTGATGAAAGCCCCGCTCTTGAGGTCTAGTGCTCTCCTAGTGCAGTTAGCTACACTGGTTGTGTTTTTGGAGGGATGTCATGTTTCCAACTTGTCGAGTTATTGTACTTTTGGTGTATAGCATATTATGTTATAATCATTTGGTGTGGGTGGTTAGTGGAATTAAGATACATGATTAAAGGTTGTGAATCGAAATATGGTGAGATGGAACATGGTTAAATTGTAGGAGCGATATGAATAATTATTGTCCCTTTTACCCATGCAAAAGAGGCAAGTAATGACCTTTTTGAAATATGCAAGCACGTAAAGAGGAATATTATTGCCGCATTTGACGGTCAATAATATTCATCTTTCTGTGCTTAGGGAAAATAATGCAGTGGCAGAGAGGGCAGATAGGTTATTGCCGCAGAGACTGCAGTTTTTGGCTAAAATGGCAGTAAAGGCCCTTTTGGTGGCATTTTATTCTAGCCATTTAAGCTATTTTTCTAGTAGTTTATTTCTATAGGCATAAGAAGTACAACAATTTAAATAACACTAACTCTAAATAAGTGAACTCCCCATAGGAATCACGATAAACATGAAACTGAGCAGGTAGGGAAAAAGGTGAATGAATCCGGTGTGAACTCTGATATACTCGTAAAGATAGCCATTGGAACATGGTAGGCAATCTTGTAGACAAAAATCATAAGTATGAAGTTGTGGTGGTCAAAACAAAAGGTTGTGGGTTTATCCTTTTCTTGTTCTAGGAGAAGTGACCCTGAATATAATCAGTGCCTATGCACCAAAAGTAGGAATAGCAGACTCTTAAGACACTATTTTTGTATTTTTGGATGCAAAGGGTACCAAGCGAGTCCTGGCCAATGCAGGCACAAGGATCTTGGCCTCTACTGGTGACATCTGGTAATACTTCTCCTTTATCAAACTGACAACCTGTCTTATGTTCCAATGCAGTTCCTCCTCCGAAGCTCATTCACCTGGGTTATCAGAATCCAGGGTTGAACAGGTATCAATATCAGGTATATCCTATCTGAATTTCTTTTACAGCGTTATGGGATTTGCATGATGAAGTAGCAAGTTCATATTAGGCTTGTTGATAACTTAAGCCAGTAAAATGGTGAAAACAAGCCAATGGCTACTGTTTTGACACAAATTGTCGATATGGCTAAATCTATTTAGTTTCTGTGGTTGATTAGAGAACTGTGAAAACTAATAATTTTTGTTTGATGCGTATCTCGTCACCCTAGCGTTACCCTACCTAAGTGAGGAATCACCGATTAATAGGACATAGAAACCTCCATAATGCAGTACGTGGAATAAACGAATGAGGAGGGTTAACAGAAATAATTTTATTTAAGTTACATATTTCACCCAAAGTTGATACAAGTGGTGTTTGTGTTACATAGTAGCTTATGTGAAGAAGAAGATACAAAGAGTAGAGTAATTAGAAGAGAGGTATTTTGGAGGGTTTTGTACAATTTACCAGTTGGACGTCATGGTCGCTTGATGAGCTTTGGCTCTGGTTCTGGCTTCCCATCTTCTTCGAGTCCGCACTATGCCTTTTGTGGGTGCTCTCTCTCTCTCTCTCCAGGCCTGAAAGTTCTTACTTTTTTTTTTCTTTGTGAGACCTCTTATTTATAGAGGCTGAGAGTCAAATCTTCTGAGATATGTACAGTAACTCGTATCTTCCAGTGTGATTTTGATTCAAATTTCCCCTCATTTCCTTTCCAGTGTGATTTTGATTCAAATTTCCCCTCATTTCCTGACTTTGGAATTGACATATAATTTTCGAGAGGTCAGGGAGGAGAACTTGTCATTTCCTGACTTTGGAATTGACTCTGGTTTTGAATTTACTTGGGTAGTAAGTCTGGCTTGGTGTCTACTACTTTGAATTTCAAGTGTCAGAATCCAAATTTCGTGGTGCTTTGTTTGGATTTCAGAAGTCTGAAATAATTTGGTTGCAACTTTATTGGCAACAGCAACGTTTGACACACAAGCACCAAGACTTTTATTTTGTCGTATTATATGTTAACGTGAATTCAAACCCTTGTTTACTGCTTCTAGGCTAAGTGATCGAACTCCCACGTGTTCCAGACAATGCATCTTGTATGATATTTGAATTACATCTCTCTGGATTTAACCAACATTCTCAAACTTTAGTCGTACTCGTCCAGTGATAGGCTTACGAGTACTCGCTAATTAAGGAAATGTCATTTTGGCTGTAATCTTATAATTTAAAATTTTATGAGAAAACTTGTAGCCTTGTTAAGGAAATTTGGGAGGAAATTGGGAAAGTTGTAGCTTTATTAAGGAATCTCAATTTTTCAATATATTTGTTATTTGTTTCTCCCGACCGAATGTTAGTTAAGTTTCAGGAGCAAATCATTCCGGGAACTTGAGAATAACACAAAGTTCTTGAAGTCCCTTACATTTGAGAATTCTTAACAGCTGAATCATTTTCGATGATCAATAGCTTACTGAATCATATGTGCCTGTGCTAAGAAAACTTATGAGCTCGAGAGGTTCTTGAACAGAAATGTGGGCAGCAGCACATTTGGCTGTAAATACCAAGGGATGCTAAGGGCTAGTTTGGGAATGCTGTAGCGGTGGTAGAAAGCTGCTGTGTGAAAACACAGGAGAAAGCTGCTGTGAATTCTTGATAAAAAAATGTTTGGTAAATATTACGTAAAAGCTGCTGTGAAATATTGATATATTAATTTTGTGTTTGGTAAAATCTACTGTGAAGTTGCTGTGAGAGGGTAAAATGACAAAAATATATAACACATGTCATTTCCGGAAAGATAAATATTGATATTTTAAAAAAATTGTAAGGTCAAAATCGGTTGTAGATAAATTAATCAAAAGCACTTTCTGGAAAAGCATCTGCCCCCTTGCTTCCTGAAAACTGCTGTGGGACAGCAGAAACTGTCCGGAAAAGCAGAAATTTTATTTTTACCAAACACACTAAAACTGCTTCTGCTGCCGGGAAGCAGCTGTGCTGCCAGCAGAAGCATTCCCAAACTCACCCTAAGAAACCTTCTCATTTGCCAAGTTCTTTGTATTGCCTTATCGTACTTTCATCAGTGTTGTCTCCGTAGATATTTGTTGAAAACAAAATTTTATAAGTTTTGTCGCAATAGGTTTCTGCCTCCTGGAATACTAATCAGTTCTTTCTTTTTTACACTTGATTGATACTAGATAAGGCTACATGCTTTTTCACATGCCTCAATGACACTTCATAATGATCTCGGCTGCATTTACTATGGCGTGCGTTGTAGTAAACACTCGTAAAATTTCATAATGATAACATTTACTTTTATATAGACGATGATGTCCGTCATGTACTTCCCCAAATAAAATGACACCCATCGTGTAGGTTTGAGCGCATGGCTACAATCCGTAAAGGGATTATATCACATTTGGTGTCGTTCTAGAAATAAAAAAGAACGGTGACGGTATAAATGTCTTTAAACATAACAACAATACACTAACTGAAAACATATACTTTTACAAAGTGGTTTTTAAATGATGATTGGAAAACAATCACAGGATCTCATTTGGTTTCTTTCAAACTTAAATACTATTGCTTTTTAGAACGCTACTTTTCGAATCTGAAAGCAATATTAATGTGTTAGGTAAATTTATATTTTTGCTTTCAAGAAAGAAGTTGCTTCTCCGCAACAGCTTTTGAAAAAAAGAAGGAGGTTGTTTTTCGAGATATGCTTTTCGATAAATGTATTATTTGACATTCTTATCCGTTAATACATATGAATAATTATTTATTATAGTAACACTATTTATTAATAATGTCTTGAAAGGGTAAAAGATAATTTGTACCCTCGTGGTTTGGAATATATACAAAAACAACCCTGTTGTTCGGGAATATACAGAAATAACCCCTGTCTCCGTTAGCATCTAATGACGCACTATTGGAGGGATTAAAAGACAAAAATATCCCTAAAATTAAAGGAAATTACCCCACTATAAAACCATTTCCTTCCTTCTCCTCCTCATTTTCTAAACCTAGCCACCAACCTTATCTCTTCCCCTCTCTCTCTTCCTCCTCTTCAACAGACGATACCTCTCCATCACCATTAGCGCCTCCTCTCTTTTCTCCGACCCCAGCCATTCTCAGCTCCAAATTTAGTTCTCTGTTGTGGCGTCGCTTCTCATGTCGTTGCCGAATTCGGAGAATCTCGAATGGGAAGGCTCGAATCTTACCGGGTCAGTTTCGCCGGCGGCGAAAACCCGATGCAGTGGTGTTTTGAGTAGCTCGGATCTAGCGGAGAATGATCTCTCCGACCCTGTTTCCGACTTGTGGAGATGCCTCTGCCTCTGTTTTCATCATCAGCGCCTCCTTTCGATCTTCAACCATAAGCGTCGCCGCTCAAATCTCCGACCACCGAACCCTCAATATCGAGAATCACCGCCTCCTCTCTTCTCTCCAACCACTGGTCCGTGCTCTGGGTGCAAGACATGGCTCTTGAAGAATCCGTCGCCGGAGAAGGCCATGCCCTATATCAATTCATCATTTCTTTATTTTCGATTTTGGATATGGTAGTGGCTCTGTTTTAATTCGTTTTGGGTTTGTTTTTTCTAATTGTGTACAAAGGAATCCTCGAGAGTGACCTAAGTGTACACCTCAAGTAGAGAAGAAGAACACAGAGAGTTGTAGGTGTGTGTAGGGAGAGAGTAAGTACTGATAACTGTGTGTGAGAGAGAGACAGTAGGCTGTGTGTGTCTTGTTGTCTTATTGTCGTGTCGCAACGGGGGGCATAAACGATCCTATATATAGTGGGGTAGTGACCGTTGGGGGGTTTAGTGCACCATAAATGGCGGCTTAATGATAGAACCCCCAACGGCACGTTCGACCGTGTATATAGGAACCGTTACGCATCTGTCCGCAAGTATCGGAGACCGTTATGAGATCATCCGCATTAATGGGACACCTAAGCCTAGGATCTCTCAGTCAGTTACCAGAGGTCCGCGCGAGCTTGGTTGTCGCACACGCGCGACGGACCTTACTCTAGCCTCCAAACCACTAAGTCCCTACAAGTCCCGTGTTATGGTACAGGGGGGCTCTGTCTCGTAGCCCCCACGTGGATCAGCACGGGTGGTGATTCGGTGTGGATGGAGCACAGCTAGGTGTGCTGGATGATCGCCACGTGGAAAGCACCATCTACACTAATCTTCCACATTTTTCTTGCTCTGACCACATTCAGTTGGTGTGCTTGAGATTTGGGAAGGAGATTGTTCGATTGGTACTGCCAATCTTGTCGGAGGGTAAGGGAAATTTGTTGAGCTTTTGGTGACCGAATTCACGGCTCTTGTATGTCGCATAATCTGCAGGTCCAAAGATTAGTTTAAATGGTGTTTTCAGATAAGAAAATCGTTGCTGCGAACGTGAGGGAGTTTTACTTTTCACAGTCCCAAGCCAATCTTATTTCGGTGCTAAAGCAACCTAATTTCACACCCAATGAAAACTCGAGCAAGTGGATTTGTTTTATTACATGAGGCAAATCTTGTAGTATATGAAGATGTTGAGTTTGTGGTTACTTTTTTCATTTTCATTTAAGTTATGTGAAATTGGGTCTGTATGGATAAGCTATTGGTGTTCTTGATGAAATGGTACAGAGAATTCGGGTTGAATTCCAACACTGAACACTGATTATTACTTGTTGAATGTTCTTCTTTTAAGTCAAAATGATAATACATGTAGAACGTTGCAAAAGAAGAAGAAGAACAAGATTGTCAATTTGGCAGTTGTTTGGAGATAAAATGTTGGCTGAGTAGAGGTGCATGTGTAATGGTGATGGTTGCAGGGATGGTGAAGGGATGGAGGTGGTTTAATTGGTATGTGTAAGGTGTTTTGGTTAAGTTTTGCAGCTGCAACTAAGAATTTTAGTTACTTTTGATGTTGTTTGTGTTGGTGTAGGTGTTGTTGGCTATTTTGGTGGTTGTGTTGGTGGTGGTTGTGGTGGTGCTAGAGGTGGTGGCCAAGAACACCTAGAACAAGAATAAAATAAACACAAAAACACAAATAACGTCAAAATGGTCATAAAAAGGTCAGATTGCACCCTCCTCTCAACTGACAATAACAGAAGGCTAGTACTTGTCCAACGTCCGTCACTGACAGGGGGCTTTTGTCTCTGACATGGGTGATTTTTGTATATTCCCGAACAGTAGGGTCGTTATTGTATAAATTCCAAATCACAAGAGTGCAAATTGTCTTTTGTTTAAAGGTGCAAGTTGTCTTTTACCTGTCTTGAAATTGTCATTTAACAGTATAGCAACTCTAAAACAACAATTACCAAACAAGAAATGTCTAAAGTGTTTATCCGTAACAACTTAAAATACATGAATTTACCAATTTGCGTAGGTTTCCACAATATGTTTTTCCCAGTACGCCTTGCACAACAATTTTCTGAAAAGCCACAACATTACCAAACTAGCCCTCAATGTCGACATTAAACGCTGACATTAATTGATCATTGAGCTAGTTTGGCGGCGAGAGATATGAGAAAGGGAATTATTAGACGACAATTAATATAGTTTTGAAATCTCACAATCTGGGATCTTTGGCTCGAAATTCGGATTCGGCCTGACATATGCTGCCGGCACATTGATGTGACAGATTGAGATCCTGGTATGGTAAATTCAAATATTTTTGTGATAAATCAAGATCCAACAGTGGTAAAACTTTATCGATGAAAAAATCACATTTATACGAATCGGCAAAACCAACTAAAAATCTAATTTTATAGTCTAATTTAATTGAGTACAACCAAACAAGGCAAGCCACTCCCAATTACCCAGAGAAACTGAGGAAGCCCAAAAGGCCGAAAGTTCAAAAATGCCCTTTCAATATATATTGAGCGGGAATGTTGTCCGCATGATGCGGCGCAGGTGACTCCTTCACCTCATCCACTTTTTTAACGCCTCAGAGTTTCACCATACCCAACACCAGAGTCACATAAATATTACCAACGCCGTTTCAGCCGCCCTCTCCACCACCACCACCGTCAGTAAGTTTCTGTCTCCTTCAAAGCGTTTCTCTTGCACCCATCAAGCTCCGATTCTTGATTTCATCAAATCCAATGAGCGCCGTTTTCATCTAATTTTGCCAAAAATTACTTTTGATGTGCTTTTCTTGCCTCCTCATGGTTTGTGATTGTCAATTTTCTGTGAAAAATGTAATCTAAATGAGAATCTTCGGGGTCCAAGATAATTTTTTGTGGCAAGCAAAAAATCGTTGATCTTGGTTTCGATTTTTGGGCAGACCTATAGATTTTTACCATGGTCATATTCTCGCCATTTGCTTAATCTTTTATTCCAAGACTTATCAGTTCATCTTTCTTTGATTAGTTCAGAAATTGGTACGACGGACGTAATTAACATGGAATTTTTCTTATGGAATATCTGAATCTACTGTGTCACTTAACTAATTTCTTGCAGATCTGCATGTCAAATTATTGAACATTTTCTTATAAGCTTGTGTCCTCCATTGAGAAGATCCCCTGCATGTGTGGATTGCGCGCGATTATTATTTTATTTACGTGTTCTCTTTGCATATCTTAAAATGTATATACAGACGAACAACAATGTACGTACGTGGGCGTTTCTGTAGTAACATTGTTTATTTGGAGTTTATTTGATTGATGTTCTTCTTCCTTTCAGTTGCATTTTTTTACTGTCTCTAATATTATCATCTGTGGTTTGATATTCACTAACCATTCTTTTGTAGCAGAAACCATCATGAGGACGAGTGGGAAAACAAGAACAAGTGTGACGAGGAGTAGGAGAACTAAAATCAGTGATTTGAACGTGGACGTCTTGCAAGTCATTATGGTTTTTGTAGCAAAGTCATTCAAAGGATTGAGGAGCTTAGCAAACGCGGCTTCTGTGTAAGATTTCACTCTAAACTAGCATCTTTTCTGAGCAACATTATATTAAAAGTTTTGGTTGGTACTTAGCAATATAGTAGTAACATATTAATATTTGCTACTACTATGTTCACACACAGAAACATCGAGTGACTTACTTGTGTATATATTGACCGTATTTAATTACCCTGTTGAGTTGACTAGAATCAAAGTAGGCAAAAATGTGGAAGGAATTATTTCCTTAGTATTTGGGGCGGTGCATTTGGGTTTGTTTCTTTGGAAACAAGCCACATCACTCACTGCCACATATCCGCTATATAAAGTCTCATTGTTTAGTAACAATGAACACACACATACAGAGAGGTCACCGAGAGCTACTTGGTGCTTTGAGATTTGTTTGGGTGTGTGTGTCGGGTGGTGTTTTTCGGGTCGCCGCCGTGGTCGTTAAGGCCACGACGTGCATTGTAATCGGGTTCTCTTCTCAATAAAATATCTGGTTCTGGTCGTGGATTAGCTAGCGGGTTTGTTACGAATTCGTTAGTGAACCACGATAAATATCTGTCTCGTTCTTGTTTCGCTTTCGTCGTTCTTGCTCGAATAATCCCAGGTTACAACAAACTAGTAACAGAGCTCTGAAACAGGAGTTCTGTTACAACAAACTGGTATCAGAGCCAGGTCAAGGGGATCACCAGTTTCAACAAATTGGTATCATAGCCGGGGTTCCAAGATCAGGGTGGAGCCAAGAGCTACTGTTTCACGTTTTGTTGAACTGAAAGCTAGGGTTTCGCGATTCAGGTGGAGCAGGCTATCGGGAGGTTGGGTTTCGAGATTCCGCCAAGAACGATGTCTGGTTTGGCGATCAAGATCGATTTGTTAATGAGAGAGAAGCATGTACACCCACCATATAAAGCCTCGTGTAGGGGGCTATCCGGTCTCCTGTCGGAGCAATCTGGCGCGCATCTGATTAGGCGTGCAAAGGATCTGGCAAATCCAGCACGCATTCAGTACTGGAGCGAATCTGGAGGTTCACGCGCATCTGGCGTTATGGGGACTGACCTTCAGGCGCAATCCGACTCCCGGCGTGGAGCATATGGCGTGTGAATTGAATCTGGTTCTGCCTCATGCGTTGCATGAACTCGTTGGAGTTGGAGCAACGACATGGAGCATCTGGCGCGTGAGATTTCTGGCACGCGCATCTGATTCTGGTTTTAGCGCGCATTATGCACGAATTTGTTCTGGCGTGCATCTGGTTTTGCAGCGTGTACCATGACACGCACTGAGCTCGCATCTGGCGCGATTTGTTTCTGGCGAGCATCTGGCGCAGCTGAGGCATACGGGGAGCATCGGGCATGACAATTTGGGCACTCGTCATCGGTGCATCTGGTCTGGATGACATCTGGGCATTCTGTCATGGTGCATCTATCTGGTGCAATTAGGCGCATCTGGAATACATTCGGTCCTGTTTTCTCAGTGAATGTATTCAAGTCTGGTTCTGGGTGGAGCACTTATTTCTGTTTCCGGAAGTGCATCCGCGTCTGGCGCATTAGTTGCATGAACGCATGGTAGTTGGAGCAACGATTTGACGATTCGGGTTTCGCATACAGCTGCGAAAAATCTGTTTGAGGAGGCGTGCTCGATCAAGTTCTGGGAGACGCATCCGGTTCAGGTTTGAGAGCAGAAACACCAGGTTCGGGGTTGCTGAGATGATTCAAATCAAGTTCGAGATTTGTTGAGTTGACTAGAATCAAAGTAGGCAAAAATGTGGAAGGAATTATTTCCTTAGTGTTTGGGGCGGTGAATTTGGGTTTGTTTCTTTGGAAACAAGCCACATCACTCACTGCCACATATCCGCTATATAAAGTCTCATTGTTTAGTAACAATGAACACACACATACAGAGGGGTCACCGAGAGCTACTTTGGTGCTTTGAGATTTGTTTGGGTGTGTGTGTCGGGTGGTGTTTTTCGGGTCGCCGCCGTGGTCGTTGTGGCCACGACGTGCATTGTAATCGTGTTCTCTTCTCAATCAAATATCTGGTTCTGGTCGTGGATTAGCTAGCGGGTTCGTTTCAAATTCGTTAGTGAACCACGTTAAATATTTGTCTCGTTCTTGTTTCGCTTTCGTCGTTCTTGCTCGAATACCCCCAGGTTATAACAAACTAGTAACAGAACTCTGAAACAGGAGTTCTGTTACAACATACCCTTTGGTCTATCATATAACTCCCTTAGAGTTGCTGCTCTAGAATACTACTTACAGGTTCGCGATTTGTGTCTCTGAAATGTCGACCACTTTCTGGATACTGTATGATGCCTAGGCCGACCCCAAGTCTCTTCTCTTGAGAATAAGTCTCTTCTCTTGAGAATCGTAGACATCGCAAGCTTGTGAGTTCTATCTATGCCTAATAAGTTGTTTACATACTACCCTTTGTAGTTGGTTTGCTCCCCTGCAAGAGCATTTAATTGTCTGCTTATAGTAACTTTTTTTTCTCATCATTTCTTCACTCATGTTCTCCATAGCCTTGGCTTTTCCTGATTTGTGGGAAAAAATAATGATGTCCTTCTGTAACATGCTTTTAGTATCATACATGGAGACAGTTCATATGGATATTGACTTTTTTTTTGCTTGCCTTAACTACAGCTGTAAAAAATTCAAGAAAGCAGCAGAGTAAGCAAGTCCTGTGCTCTGTGAAGGTCGCCTACGGAGATGAATCCTTGTGTCCCAAGTCACTCTGGAACACTAGAGGCTTACTACACAAATGTGCTCGAGCAGGAAATTTTACTGCTCTCAGTACGGTTCTGCAGGTTGAATTTACAACTTAGCAAGCTACGCTTTTCGTGCTCCGGTTAATTCAATATTCAAATTATTTCCATGTTTCCTATTATAGTAACCTTTATTTGGTAGCTAACCAATATTTGTATGTACAGTACACAAGGAAGCGGATAGCAATCTCAAAGGAAAAAAAAGAATACATAGAACATGTCAAACAGGTAAAATGTACTTACATCTGATTCCATATTTATTTTGAGTCTATCTTCAACTATCAACTTTCTTGTTATTATTCGCTTACTTTCACAAGTAATTGATAAACAGCGTGCGGTCGAGGCGGTCGCAGCAGTGGAGGTGGTTAATACAAGGTCAAGAAGGAGAGCTGCTAATATTGCCTTTCAAGTAAGACATTAATTTTTCTTATCCGTGTCGCGCGAGAAATAAATGCCCCGGCATAGTATCATCCACTAATCTTGCTATGCATGGGCTGCAGGAGTTTGAAGAAACGACGAATGATCTTCTACAAGACCAGCAAGAGATTTCAGATCAACTCCAGACATTTGACTCGCTGCAGTTGTCATGATCAATTCTTATTGAAGTGTCTTTTCGTTTTTTATTTCTTTTCTTAGTCTCTAATATTTTAACTCAATCTTGCCAACTACCCTCCCTAATTTTATTTGAATATGTGTTGTCTTCTTTGGAGAATTTGAAGTTTATTTTCGAGGTTACATCATGTATTGATGGCTTAGCCAGTCCTAATCAGACGACACTATATGGCTTCAGTGGAGAAGGCTTCAGTGGAGAACAAAACAATTATCATCGTAGATGTCAGCAAATTCCATTTGCATTGTTGATGGACATATAAATCTTAAGGAAATCAATTATATGTCAAATCTGAATTTACACATACTTCAATTTCACTTATTTGTAGAGTTGAATATAAAATGCTGAAAAAAAATTATTCATCGATCTTGAAATAATACAATACTTATGCTTGTAAAACAATAATGGTAGATAAGTGTTTGGGTTATAGTTTTCATTAATCATATTTAATTTATTGATATTCTATTATAAATAATATCACATAAGTTTCTATATTAATATTAATTTAATTTCACATGCAACACACGTACGTGCCTATAACAAGCATACATAGAACATCATATAAGAATCCTAACTAGCCTTTCACTAAGCAGGTTTGAACCCGTGACCTTATGCAGGGTCAAGAAGCACTCTTTCATTGAGCTAGCACTCATTTGTGCTTGTATTCATGTTCCAGTTAAATCTTAATACCAATTACTTGGTTTCTGTAGAGTGACAGCCCTTCAGGTGGTAGCTAACCAATGTTTTATGTACAGTATGCAAGAAGGCGAATTGAAATCTTAAAGGAAAAGAATGAATACACAGAATATGCCAAACAGGTAGAAATATTTGTTATTTATATCAGTTTCCATCTTTCTTGTTATTATTTGATGACTGTCGCAGCTAATTTTTCCGTACAAACAGCGTTTGGACGAGGCATAGCAGAACTGGGGGTTGTTAATACAAGGGCAAGAAGGAGAGCTGCTACAATGGCCTATCAAGTAAGACATTAATTGAACGGTCTACACGCACCTTCTCAATTGTAGCAAGAGAAATAAATAGCCACTGCCTTGTATTATTCCCTAATTATCACTTTGTGTTGGGTAGGTGTATGAAGAAACGACGACTTATTTTCTACATGACCACCAAGAGATTTGTGATCAAGTCATGGCACTTGAATCGCTGCACTTCTCATGAGGAGTTGATGTTATTCTGTCAAGATCAGATGATCTCTTTGAACTCCAAATCTGCATGAGGCTATGTTTGCCTGTATTTTTCCTTCTTTTTCTTTACTAGCTTGGATTTTGTCATATTTTTTCTTTACTAGCTTGAACACAAACTGTCAGTAACAATCTGACAGTACGTGTTAAAATGTGAAACTTTTTAATTATGATTTGGATATTATTTGGCTGGTTCCTTTATGTTATCCCGCTCGGTTTGAGGTAATATTTGGACACGCAAAGTAGAGATGGACGTGCAGGTTGCATACGGGCAGACTGCTCTACCACCCAGTATAGTCAAGTGGCAGCAGAGTTGGTCAATCCTAGTAAACCAGATTTATTTCTCTTAGGAGTTGAGAATCTCAACCTCAAGCCCTCAGTCCCATGCATAAAATAGGCAGATGAGAAAGTGAAGCTGAAATGGATATTGGTCCATTTTCCGGGGATTTTTAACATTTTTTTCGAGATATTAGTGTCTTCTTTTGGTGAATAAAGCGATAGTTTTTCTTTTTGAAGTATGAACACAAGAGAAAAGAGCCATCCCATCAGGCAGAAAGCCAAGATCATAGAAGTCCTAATGGATCCTGAAAAGTTTGAGCAGGGCTAATTGTTGACACATTTAACGACCCTCCACCTGAACCGATAATTTGTAGTTCACCACCAATCCGGGGTTGGAAATCTGACGCCGAATTTAATCGAGACGTTTTATGGGAGCAGCAAGAAGCAACGAAGATGGAAGGAAGATCATTAAAGAACCTTCATAGAGTTCATAGAATTTTTTTGTAAAGCAAAATTGTTGATCTTGGTTTTGATCTTTGGCGAGACAAAAACCTTTTGATCGATCTCTAAGTCCCTGATTTGATAAGTGATAAACTATTGATATTCAGTTGTACCATGGCTTTGTTCTTTCAATTCTCTGATTTAGTTCAGAAATTGGAAAGATGGATGCAACGTGGATTATCTTATGCAATCGCTAAATCGATCATGTTGACAGAGAATAATCAAACTCCTTATTAGTTTATGCGTTGCTTAACTTCTTGCTTGTAGACAGTGATACTTTGCTTGTAAAAATGGAGTTTATATACACAAATGAACATCAGAGTACGAGGGCGTTTCTATAGCAGTACTGTTCCTTAGGATTTTTAATTGATTGATGCTTCTTTTTTCCTTTCAGCTGTATCGTTTTATTGTCTCTAATAATATTATCATCAATCCGTGGTTTGACATTAGCAAACCTTATTTTTTTAGCAGAAACCATCAATCATGAGGAGGAGTAGGAACACCAGAACCAGTGTGACGAGGAATAAGAAAACTAGTATTGGTGATTTGAATGTGGATGTCTTGCAGCAGGTCGTTATGCTTTTTGCGGCGCAGTTATTCACAGGATTGAGGAGCTTAGCAAACGCCGCTTCTGTGTAAGATTTTACTTTATGTTCACATACAGAAACATTGAGTGACTAATGTGTGTGTATCTATGGAGTGTCCTTAATTCCCTCATTGGGTCTAACATAGTTTCTCCATGATACGTTTGGTTTCTAGGATTAACAGTATTAGTTAGGATTGGACAAAGTATGGTGCATGTCATAGTTAAATATTGTGTTTTGTAGTTCACCTAATTTAAATATGAGTACTAAATAGTTAAAATATTGTGTTTAAAACCCTTTATTATAGGCCTCTTACATGAGGGGATTAGTTAGAATGGACTATTTGTATCTTAATATTGGATTATTGTTGCTAAAATCAAACACAATAATAAAATTAAATGAGCTAATCCAATCCAATCCAATTTCTTAAAAAAAAAAAAAATAAAATAAAATAAAATCCAATCCGATTTCTCAAAAAAAAAAGAAGAAAAAAGAATCCAATCAAATCCTATCAAGCTAATCTAATCCAGTCCGATCTAGCTATTTCCGAAAATCAAACGTGGAGGGCTTCCGTTCTAGAATACTTTCACGTTCGCGATTTTTGTCTCTGGAATTTGAAACTTTATCGTATATCGACCACTCTAGACTTTCTTTTGCATTATATTTAGTAAATCTTGGTCTATATTTGGCATGGTTGATAGGCATTTAGGGAGCTATTGGTCATGCAGAAACCCGCCCTAGGCTGAAGTCTAGCTAGTACAAGTAGTTGTGCAGAGATCACTGTTAACGAATAACGATGACCTTCCCATTTGCTGCTCTTTTATTTTAGTTTTCCCTTTAAGGAAGGAATTCACATATCATGACATCCTTTTGTGACATGCTATCTGGAATGCTCTAAGAATGACATAGATATTGACATCAATTCTGTATTTATATTTACTCTGTTAAATACAGGTGTAAAATATTCAAGGAAGCAACCGAGAGTAAGCAAGTCCAAGGCTCTGTGAACATCGAGTACAGATATGTGTCCTTGTGTCCCGACCCACTCTGGAACACTAGAGGCATGCTGCACAAATGTGCTCAAGCAGAAAATGGTACTGCTCTCAGCACGATTCTGCTGGTGTGCCTTCACAACTTAGCTAGCTACCCTCTAATTCGTGTTCCAGTTAAATCTTAATACCAATTACTTGGTTTCTGTAGAGTAACAGCCCTTCAGGTGGTAGCTAACCAATGTTTTATGTACAGTACGCAAGAAGGCGAATTGAAATCTTAAAGGAAAAAAATGAATACACAGAATATGCCAAACAGGTAGAAATATTTGTTATTTATATCAGTTTCAATCTTTCTTGTTATTATTTGAGGACTGTCGCAGCTAATTTTTCCGTACAAACAGCGTTTGGACGAGGCAATAGCAGAACTGGGGGTTGTTAATACAAGGGCAAGAAGGAGAGCTGCTACAATGGCCAATCAAATAAGACATTAATTAAACGGTCTACACGCACCTTCTTAATTGTAGCAAGAGAAATAAATAGCCACTGCCTTGTATTATTCCCTAATTATCACTTTGTATTGGGTAGGTGTATGAAGAAACGACGACTGATTTTCTACAGGACCACCAAGAGATTTGTCATCAAGTCATGGCACTTGACTCGCTGCACTTCTCATGAGGAGTTCATGTTATTCTGTCAAGATCAGATGATCTCTTTGAACTCAAAATCTGCATGAGGCTATGTTTGCCTGTATTTTTTATTCTTTTTCTTTATTAGCTTGGATTCTGTCATATTTTTTCTTTACTAGCTTGAACACAAACTGTCAGTAACAATCTGACAGTATGTGTTGAAATGTGAAACTTTTTAATTATGATTTGGATATTATTTCGCTGGTTCCTTTATGTTATCCCTCTCGGGTTGAGGTAATATTTGGACACGCAAAATAGAGATGGACGTGCAGATTGCAGATGGGCGGACTGCTCTACCACCCAGTACAGTCAAGTGGCAGCAGAGTTGGTCAATCCCAGATTTATTGCTCTTAGGAGTTGAGAATCTCAACCACAAGCCCTCAGTCCCATGCATAAAGTAGGCAGATGAGAAAGTGAAGCTGAAATGGATATTGGTCCATTTTCCAGGGATTTTTAACATTTTTCTCGAGATATTAGTGTCTTCTTTTGGTGAATAAAGCGACATTTTTTCTTTTTGAAGTATGAACACAAGAGAAAAGAGCAATCCCATCAGGCAGAAAGCCAAGATCATAGAAGTCCTAATGGATCCTGAAAAGTTTGAGCAGGGCTAATTGTTGACACATTTAACGACCCTCCACCTGAACCGATAATTTGTAGTTCACCATCAATCCAGGGTTGGAAATCTGACGCCGAATTTAATCGAGACGTTTTATGGGAGCAGCAAGAAGCAACGAAGATGGAAGGAAGATCATTAAAGAACCTTCATAGGGTTCATAGAAAACACAATATTTTTTGAAATAAACTCAATATTCGATTATCTGATAAAATAAGTCCACAAGCCGGACTTAAATAGCAAAAAACATGAATTATGTCAAAAATAGCAAAATCTCAAAAAATATTCGAAATTAAAGTCCTAATAAAGAACACATGCTGGAAAAAGATTGAACCAAATCGGTGTTAAATTGACCTCCTAATTAACAAAGATTTTATTACTAAAAATCGCAAATTTGACGATTTTGTGACCTAAACAGCCGAATTTGGTCAAATCAGCATGGTGCTCGTGAATAAAGTCACGCGTTATCTTTAGAACGTCGTTTCTGGTCAGATTCATGTATGGTTCGCCCCCGTTCATTATTGTTCAATTTTGCCCTTGATTCTGCGTATGGACCGAAACAGCTTTTCTGAAACTAGGCAAAATTCTTCGTGCATCAAAATCCCTCCACCGTTCTGAATAGTCCACACACCAGCCGCCTTATTCTTCTCATCCACCACCACCATTATCATCACTTCATCAGTAAGTTTTCTTCCCCCAGCACACCCCCCACCCCCGTTCAACATTTTCAGAAACAGTATTATAGCACAATGCATGGCAGCAAAGGAGGTTGTCAATACAAGAACAAGAGTAAGGGCTGCTCCGTTGGCTAGGAAGGTAAGTGATTACGAAAATGTTGGAAACATCTCTTCTTCAATTCACCCAAGTGAATATGTCATTCAACAACCGCTTTGTGTGTGTGCAGGGGTATGTTGAAAGGCTTACTGATCTCCAAAAGGACTATAGGGAGATTTCGGATAAATTAAAGGCATTGGATATTTAATCTGTGGCTGCAAATTGTGTGACATTTAATCTGTGCCAGCAATTCAAGTTACAGTTCACAAATCTGACACACAAGACCAGCATTGCCATGACCTCTTCCTCTATCAAAACTCTTAAATGCATCATTGAGGACAGACCAAAATTGGCATTATAGGGAGCCACAAAAGATGAAAAACTCGGTGTTTGATGATTAACCCTATTCTTGTAGTTGCCAGATTAATATCTTTGCTCAGATGTATTGGCATAGAATGACTGAGGTACAGAATCAATCTCTGTTGTAGCCACATTACACTGAGAAGGTAATGTGACATGTGGCCTAGTCATGGACATATGGGCATTTTACGTAAGAAACAAAGAACTCAATTCATCAACAGAAATAGGTTCACATCGCACTTTAATTCCATATCTAAAGTACTTATACTCACGTGGATGTCATTTTAAGATATATTACACTAAGTCTTATACAGCATTCACCTCATTGACTTACAATAAACTATCAATGATAGACTTCACTTTGTTCAAATATTGCTCCATTGTGCATAGTAACCGTTTTAATTGATGAATGTGAGACCGCGAGAGAGTGAAAAACGTGCCTCCAGACTTTTCCAATTGGAAGAAGCATGCGAAAGATGTATAATCAAAGGCAACAAAGGAGATGAAATAGAGGCAATCAAGCAACTCCTAAGGTGTTGATTGTTCCATCGAGTAATCGCTTAATTTAGTGCATAAATCTAACAAGACGAATCCAACACAGTAGATCATTCGCTTGATGCACCTTTTCCATTTGAGATTTGCAATAAGACAAGTCAGACCAGGAGAAGACCTGAAATTGTTGAGATTCTATTGGAATTGAGAATGGTGGACACACTGGAGGAGTTGTCCCGACTAGAGAAGAACGAAACACCAGAAATGATTGATAGAGCGACGAGCTTCAATGGTGGCTTTGAATAACATAGAAGTTTAGGGTACAAAAGAAGATATAGAAAGAGAAGAGAAGAGAATGAGGGAAAAACAGAAATGAAGATTATGTTGTACTACCTCCGTTTCTTCTCTATCACACCGGTTTGACTTTTTTACTCGTATCCGGGTCATTTTGACTGGTTGATTTGGATAGCAAAACGATTCGATTTTTTGATAATTTTTTACCATGTATAGAGCAACTTTTTATCTACAACACTATGAAAAATTTATCAAAAAATTGTATCGTTTTGCCACACAAATCACCGGGTCAAAGTGACCCAGTGAATAGTAACAAAAGTCAAACCGGTATGATATAGAGGAAACGGAGATAGTATTCAATACAGTATAACTGAAACAATAAAGCATTTATAGCAATACAGTAACTAACTAACACATCTAACAAACTCATGTGTAAAGACAATTTTATCCTTCCAGGTTATACTACTAACATTTACATCCATGTGCTTGAATAATAAATTGCCATCTTGTTTAATGTCGTGTGCTTCGAAACACTTGAGCATCCTACTCCTTGCCAGTAAAAATGAAAAAAAAAACAGCATGTTGATTCTTGAAACTAAACTCCCATCGGAGAACTGCTGTTCCACCAACAACTTGGCAACTTGCTGCCTTTGCGTGTCGATTTATTGTGCAATCATAAATATGATTTCGACATATTGGGCAGTCTTGATAGTGGTCATGGGTTGCTTAAAAAAGTTAGACATCGAAGCTGGGCTAAAGAAGGCCAGCTCAGTCTTGTACCCAATCTGCTTGGGTTTTGCCCAAAATCAACCATTTATTTATTTAGGGTAAAAAACGACCATTTGTATGATGACGAGTCGAGTCGAACTATAAGTACTCGATCCCACTCTTTCCATTAGGGTTATACTTGTTTCCGAGAGGTTCATAAGGCGTGCCTGCGCCGCAGGGCGTCTCCTCCTTGTTCCCGAGTTCTTTTTTCCCTAATTGACCATCCATTTTGGTTTTACACATTATCAATGGTGATTCCTTCATGTAAGTATCGCTCATTTTGTGAATTTTGTAATTTTGATATCTGAGCAAAATTTGATCCGATGATGAAGAGAATTTAGGAGATTTCATCTAGATGCATTGCAGTATTTATGCTAATTATGTGATCTAAGAACTTATGCAATCGAACTCGTTGGAAATTTCAGCTTGTTGTGCATGTCGTTCTGCATCCAGCATGTTTAATTTATCGCTCGCAAAATTGCCATCACATCTAAGTTATGTACTTCTCCCTACATTAATTTTATTTATTTGATGCTTTTTCAAAATCGGGTTACATACTATTATTCCATCAGTCAAATCCTGTTCAAATTCTGGGTACTATTTGTATAGTAACTAATACTTTTGTTTTGATCTAAGTTTTATGATTTCATTTTCTTTGCTCTTTCCTTTAATTTATCAACAATTTGGCAAGAAAAAAAGATATGTGATATGTAAGATTCATGCCAAGTACTACTCTTTATTAGACAAAAATCATTTTCTTAGAGAAGAAAAGATATTTGATATGCAAAATTCATGAAAGATGGGTTCAACATTCAAAATAAATGGTTGGCAAAAAAAAATAACATTCAATAGAAATGTTTTGGATTGACGTGCACGTGTTCAAGCTTGATCATAATAATATAAATTAACGTGTTGTAGTCATCAATTTTTTTATGAGAATATTAATATTTATATTTAGATGAAATAAATTTACTAATATTTCTCAATAAAAAATTTACTAATATGAACTTCATTTTTCGGTTTTTTAGTTGAAGCAATTAGAAAAGGCCCCCAGCAGTTACGACGGAAGAAAAGAATAATGATTATTGTTCCTGACATATCAATGTTTTTGGTAAGTTATTTCTTCTGTTTTAGTTATGTTATTACATTATGTGCTTTGATATTGTCTTAATGTCTCGTTCACTACCAAAGCAAAATGCAACAAGCTCAAATGGCCACTTCTCGCACCCACTGTTGGTGGAGTCTCTTATTTCCTCGGCATGATTACTTCTTCAATTTATTAATATATTTTCTATATGTTACAACTTCTGGTGTGTTACCGGTTCCTTTGCTACGCAATTGAGTTCTTGAACATAATCTTATTTAACATTATAATCGGTGTCTTATTCATTATCGTTCGAGCTTTCTCGTATCCTCGCATCCCTTCTTTTCATTCTCTTTGTTTTGATTCGTTATATTTGAGGAAAGAAAATATAAGTGAAGCCCACTAAATAAAGCGACCCATATAAACTCAACAAAATAAAATAAATAAAGTGAAAGAAAAAAAACTTAAACATTATCGTTTTATTGTTATTCACTTCAACCTAGCCATTCATTTTGCCAAGTTGCCCTAATCATACTCATAAATTACAGACCATAAATGTTAAAAAGTTAGGGGTGTAACTGGGACAGGTTGAACCCGACCAACCCAAGCACAGTCTGAACTAGAATAAGACCCGAGCACATATTCTTTCTTATTTGGACGGGAATGAAAGATCAATTCACCTAGCTAGAACCATAATTTAGTTCAATCATGAAGCAATCGAACAATGAACATGAGCAGAATCATCATGCATGCTAGTTGTCCTAAATGATATCATAGACTTTGGGATCGAAATATCTAAAGCCTTGACCAGATCAGCAGTTTTGGCAAACATTTTGAAACAATACGAAGACTTTTATAGAAGATGTTGAGTTGGTGCCTTGAATTGGTCAAATGCGGCCAAACTCTTTGTTTCCAACTTTGATTAGGAAACATTGGAAGTCAAATGCGGTGTAGGATTATTTAGGAAACAAGTTTGTTTCCAAATCGGATTTGAAAATTTTAGGGATTTCCTAGCGCTATATAAAGAACCTAGTAGTCACATTATTAGGTATGCAAACATTCGTGTAGTCTTGTTCCTCTTAAGTGAATAAGTGTGCTTTTCCGCCGTGGAGGTAGTTAGAAAATATTTTGCGAGCGAACACATAAAATTCTGTGTTCTTCTATAATCCTTCATTGTTCGTGAGGTGGTTTGTCACAACAAACAGGTATCAGAGCAAGGTTTGGCGGTGTTTTCAGATCAAGATCAATGCGGAGCAAAGCTAGGATTTCACAACTTGGTTAAATTAAAGCTAGGATTTTTCGATCTAGGTGGTGCATGCGACTAGGGTTTAATATCCACCAAGAACGATGTCAGGATCGATGTTGAAGATCGGCAGGTTCACAGGAGGGAACAACTTCAGTCTGTGGAAGATTAAGATGGAGGCTTTGCTCAAATCTCAAGGCTTGTGGGCACCTTTGACCGCGGACAAGGGAGGCATGAATGTTGCATATTCGGAGTTCAAGGTATTGGAGAAGAAGGCACACGCAACGATTATGTTGTGCTTATCGGATGACGTGATCATCGAGGTCGCATATCAGAAGGAAGCAGCAGGTCTTTGGCTCAAGTTGGAGAGTCTCTACATGAAAAAGAGTCTCACTAGCAAGTTGATGTTAAAGAAAATGCTCTTTACTTTGCGGATGCTCGAAGGTACGACTCTCAAGGACCATCTTGATCAATTAAATAAAATTCTCTTAGACTTGCGTAATATTGGCGAGAAGGTGGACGATGAGGATGCCGCACTCTTGTTATTGATCTCGTTACCTCCATCATACGAGAACTTTGTTCAGTCGTTCATAGTGAACAAGGACGACTTATCCCTATAGGAGGTCAGGTCGGCGCTCCAAGCTAGGGAACTGCGTCTTAAGGGTGCAGGCATAGGTACAGAGGACCATGCTTCCGGACTGATGGCAACGGGGGGGAGCAAGAAGGGTAAGAAGAACAAGAAATAAGCAGTTTTGTGTTTCTAAGTTGCCCAAGGATGTTTGTGCTTGGTGCAAGGAAAATGGGCACTGGAAGAGAGATTGCTGGAATGAGGTCAACAGGGGCAGAATGGATCCGCAGCTGTAGCAGAACAAGGTAACTCGTCTGAGGATGATTACGTTCTAATGACGGATGTTGTCACGCACTCTCAAGATGCGTGGGTACTTGATTTCGGAGCTTCCTATCATATTTGCTCTAACAGGGAGCTATTCTCGACGTACGACCAAACGGATGGAGGGTTTGTCTGTATGGCAAACGGAGCCGTCTGTAAGGTGATTGGGAGCGGCTCAGTTAGATTGAAGACGAATGAAGGGAAGTTATGTACCTTGGAGCAGGTCAGACATGTACCACTTATTAAGAAGAATCTGATCTCCTTGAGTCTACTCGACAACAAGGGATACAGTTTCAAAGGTGAAGGTGGAGATCTACAAGTCTGCAAGAGTTCTAAGGTGATTCTCAGGGGAGTCAAGAGTGGGAATTTGTACATGTTGCAGGGACTGACGATCAAATGTTCTGCTGGAGTTGTCTCAGCCGAGATTAAGGAAGCTGATCTAACTAAGTTGTGGCATATGAGGCTCGGTCATATGAGTGAACATGGAATGCAGGAACTTCACAAGGAAGGCTATCTCACCGGGCATGCGCCCAAGAGCCTAAGGTATTGTGAGCTTTGCGTGTTTGGGAAGCTACATCGTAGCAAGTTTTCTAAGGAGGTTCATAGAACGAAAGGTACTCTTGATTATGTCCATTCGGATTGTTGGGGTCCATCTCGAGTTGAGGCGATTGGCGGGTACATGTATTTTCTAAGCATCATAGACGACTACTCCAGGATGACTTGGATATTCGTGATGATGCACAAGAGTGAAGCCTTCGCAACATTCAAGGAGTGGAAGACACTAGTAGAGAATCAGGTGGGAAAGAAGGTGAAGAGGCTGCGCACGGACAACGGCTTAGAGTTCTGTTCATCAGAGTTTGATGGATTCTGCAAGGATCATGGAATAGCACGCCATCGCACCGTTCGGCACACACCGCAGTAGAACGGTGTAACCGAGAGAATGAATCAGACACTTTTAGTGAAAGCAAGGTGCATGCTTTCGAATGCAGGTCTTTCTAGAAGTTTCTGGGGAGAGGCAGTTTCCATGGAATGCTATCTCATAAATCGGAGCCCGCACACAGGTATAGGATGCCAGATTCTTATGGAAGTCTGGTCCGGTAATGCAGTTGATTACTCGGATTTGAGAGTTTTAGTTGTGTTGCCTATTATCACGTTGATGATGGAAAACTAGAACCAAGAGCTAAGAAGGGAGTATTCATGGGTTTCAGAACAGGTGTGAAGGGATACAAGATATGGGCAGACAACAAGATTATACTTAGCAGAAGTGTAGTCTTTGATGATACTCATATGTTAAAGAACTCCGTGGAGGTGGAGCTTGGAGGTGTAATGAAGAAGGTGGAGGGGGAGTCGTATCCTACTGATCCTAAGGATTCTGAAATACCTACACCGCTGCCAGAAGCCGAAGAGGAAGAAGCAAAAGAGTCTGATAGTGAGGATGAGGCTACTCTAGAGGAACCAGATCATCAGAGTATTGCGGTGGGAAGACAAAGAAGAGTCATCAAGCCTCCGACGAGATACAGAGATGATGGTATGGTGGGATATGCATTACATGTAGCAAAAGAGGTAGAAGACGAGCCATCCTCCTACAAGGCCGCTATATCTAGTTCTGAGTCAGCACAATGGATTGCCGCAATGGGGAACGAGATGGAGTCTCTTAGCAAGAACTCGACTTGGGAGCTTGTTAAATTTCCTGCGGGAAGGAAGATAGTCAGTTGCAAGTGGGTTTTTAGATGAAAGGAAGGAACTGCATCTAGAGAGGACATCAAGTATAAGGCAAGGCTAGTTGCAAGAGGGTTCAATCAGAAAGAGGGAATTGAATACAACGATATCTTCTCACCGGTGGTCAGACATACTTATATTTGGGTCCTACTAGCAATTGTTGCACACCACGACCTAGAGCTTGAGCAATTGGGTGTCAAGACAGCTTTCCTGCATGGAGAGTTGGAGGAGGAGATATACATGAGCCAACCGGAAGGGTTCCAAGTTCCCGGAAGAGAGAACCATGTGTGCAAGCTGAAGAGATTTCTCTACGGACTTAAGCAGTCACCGAGGCAATAGTAAAAGAGATTTGACAGCTTCATGTTGAAGATTGGTTACCACAAGTGCGAGTATGATTGCTGCGTGTAACACAAAGAGTTGCATGGTGTATCACGTATTTAACTAGTTCTATATGTGGATGATATTCTGATTGCAACTCAAAATATCAAGGAAATTAGAGAACAAAAGAGGTCCCTTAGCGCGGAATTCGAGATGAAGGATCTGGCAGCTGCTCGGTAGATATTAGGAGTTGAGATCTATAGAGACAGGAAGAAGAAGACACTTTTCTTGTCACAGCAGGGATACATCAAGAAGGTCTTGGCAAGATTCAGGATGTTATCAGCTAAAGCTATAGATACTCCTATGGAAACTAACAGCAAGCTAGGAATGTACACCATCCAGACCGAGGAGGAGAAGGAGTACATGTCCAAGGTTCCATATCTAGCGCAGTTGGAAGTCTCATGTATGATACGTTCTGCACTCGACCGGACATAGCATTCGTTGTTAGTGTGGTTAGTCATTTTATGGCTCATCCGAGTAGGGACCATTGGCACGCGGTGAAGCGCATATTCAGGTACCTTAAGGGTACGTCAAACATTGGCCTATGTTATGGGGCTAGTGAAAACATCTTGGTAGCTAGTTTCTCGGATGCGGACTATGTAGGGGATAGTAGAAGATCAATGACAGGCTATGTATTTGATCTGGGAGCATCTTTGTGAGTTGGAAGGCGACGCTACAGTCGACGGTGACTTTTTCCACCACGGAGGCAGAGTATATGGCTCTAACGGAAGCAGCAAAGGAGGCAATTTGGCTTAAGGGATTGGTCAATGATCTAGGGCTACTTCAAGATCAGGCGATAGTCTACTGTGATAGCTTTAGTGCGATTTGCTTGACTAAGGACCAGGTTAATCATGAGAGGACCAAGCATATTGACGTTAGGTATCATTTTCTGAGAAGTGAAAGCAGGATCATGGTGATGAAGGTGGGGACTGCTGACAACCCCGAAGATATGTTCACCAAACTAGTTCCGAAGAGAAAGTTCCAGCATTTTCTGGAATTGCTCAACATCTTGAGCCAGTGAGGCCCTTAGGGGCATGTCGGACCCGGTGGGGGTCCAGTGAGTCTCTGTGACGAGAGACATCTGGTGCGGAGAAGACGTAGCTTTATTTACGAGAAGAGGAGCAGCTGCTGTTGACGAGACAATTCAAGTCAAGGTGGAGATTTGTTGAGTTGGTGCCTTGAATTGGTCAAAGGCGGCCAAACCCTTTGTTCCAACTTTGATTGGGAAACATTGAAAGTCAAAGGCGGCGGAGGATTAGTTAGGAAACAAGTTTGTTTCCAAATCGGATTTGGAAACTTTAGGGATTTCCTTGCACTATATAAAGAACCTAGTAGTCACATTATTAGGTATGCAAACATTCTTGTAGTCTTGTTCCTCTTAAGTGAATAAAGGGTGCTTTTCCGCCGTGGATGTAGTTAGCAAATATTTTACTGGCGAACCACGTAAAATTCTGTGTTCTTCTATATTCCTTCATAGTTCGTGAGGTGGTTTGTCTTAACAGAAGAAAACATACTGATGAGTGATGGCGAGGGAGGTGGGGGCGCTGGGGGTCTGACTAAATTCTGACTCTGGTCTGAATTCAATAAAACTTACTGATGAGGAGAAATCTAGGGGTAATGAATTTGCGAATGGCAGTGGAGAGTAGATTAATTTCCATGCGATGGTGGACAAATGGGACCAATGACGTGTGGGGACCAAGTATGAAATGTCCAAGGAGTTCCTAGCGCGTGCAAATCGACTGTAGGAGCAGGAACCAAACTTCCATTGAATTGGCATTGTTGGCATCTTCAAACCTTCGCGCGACAGTCACCTTCCATAGTTGGCCAAAAGTAACCAACAGTCAAAAAGCTGTCAGCCTAATTTCGCGCCTCCTTGATGTTCTTGTGTGAATCCGAAACCAGTCTTGAATGATCATGCAACCCCTTATAGGTTTTTGCTTTTCTTCGTATTGCTCTTCGTACCGGCTTTGGATTCATAATTTTGTATGTGCTCATTGTTCTACTGTGTACGAGAGAATCCTGTAGGGAGGATTCAATATACACCAAGAGCAGAGGATAAGAACACAGGAAGAGTAGAGTTGTGTGTAGGTAGAGAGTAAGGCAATGGCAACTGTATGAGAGAGAGACACAGGATTTTGGCAGAGCTTCCACGTAGTTCAGGTGATTCGTCCTATGTAAGGACGGTTAACGATCTTATATATAGTGGGGAATAAGACCGTTATAGTGGGTTAATGAGCCCATTAATGGCGGCTTAATTAGCTTAACCACAACGACACGTTCGTCCGCTTATATATGAACCGTTACGCACTTCGTTTGCGTTTACCGGAACCGGTTTGAGGTTGACGAGTTTATGGATCTCGTGCCATAAATCTCTCAAAGCAGTTACTAAAGGTCGAGCGTGGGCTTGGTTGTCGCTCGCGTGCGACAGGACATACTCTAGCCTCCAAACCACTAAGTCCCTACAAGTCCCGTGTAGTGGTATTCGAGGGCCCTATCTCGCAGCCCCCACGTGGATCAGCGCGGGTGGTGATCCAGTGTGTGTGGAGCACAGCTAGGTGTGCTGGATGATCGCCACGTGGCTAAGATCTGCCTGTCTAGAAAGAACTATCTACATTAGCTCCCTTTCTGCGGGTGAAGACACCTAGCCTGAATGGCTTCAATGCGTAGGAACCAATGCACGCGTTGCTGCCACGATTCAAATACAAGCAAAATCAGACCCCGTGCGTGCCATTATGACCTAGAATCCCTAGAGTCGTGCCGTCTGTTCTTGTAGGGTTTTAGGCGTGATGTCAGCTCGTCCTGTGATTGCGCGATTCGACAGTGACGGTTGCGATTCGACTACTGAAAGGACGCGAATCCTCATTGTTCTTGAATAAATACTCTCTGCCCTCCATTGTTGCAAAGCAGCACTTCTCTCTCTAAAGTGAATGTTACCTGGAAGCCTTCAAGAGCAGATTCAAGTAAGCAACCACCAGTTCTTCCTTATCAATCGTCTCCTTCAACTTTCTTCACCAAAACAAGGTTGGCTTTGTTCAATTCAACTAATGTGTTTAAATATCCTTCGAACTGTCTTGGATCTGTAAACCCACAGCTATTTGAAATATACCGTTTATTGAGAACAGCAAAAGAGGCTCTTTCTTAAACCCAGAATTGATTGAATCACCAGATTGAGATGATTTCGAATGTAGAACTTCTGAAATTCTGAGATTCTAAACCAAGAACTGACCCCGAACTGTTCATCTTCTCTTGACAAACCATAATTGCTTCCTGAATCTGAACTGAAATTTAAACCAAAAGTGGGTACAATCCAGCAGCCATATGAATCAAATATAAAGAGAGAGACTAAGGATAATACTTTTTGATCCAGCGCATATTGATCGGACTTGGGGTTGTTGCAGTCCCATGAAGCCTCTATATTGTGCAATAACCACTGTGAAAGACTTCTTTAACCTCGAACGGTCCTTCCCAGTTAGTTGCGAACTTTGGATGGGCCGCTTCTCGCATGCAATGATCTAAAGCGCACAAGACCAAGTCCCCAACCGCAAAATCTCGATGTTGTACTGTTTTGTTGTATGCGCGAGCGATCCTCTCCTTATACCTCTTGTAAGCCCGCTTAGCTTGTTCACGCTTTTCCTCCAATAGAATCAAATCATGATCACATTGATTGTCATATAATGCATGAAAGGCCAATCTCGCAGAGTTGACTTTTACTTCCGCCAGTACGATGGCTTCATCTCCATAACATAAGAGAAACGGGGAGACCCCGTGGGAGTCCTTGGCGATGTTCGATATGCCCATAATGCTATGTTCAAAGAATTGGCCCACTTCTTGTGATCATCAGCGACCATCTTGCTCAAAATTCTTAACAGTGTCTTGTTGGTTGCTTCTGCTTGACCATTCCCTTTTGGATAATAAGGAGTGGAACAGACCTGTCTTATGTTGTACTCCGCTAGCTTTGTGGCCACCTGACGATTTACAAAGGGGGTGCCATTATCCGAAAGGATTGTGTTGGGGATTCCGAACCTGTATATGATGTTTTCTTGAACGAAATTGACCACCGCGAGCGCATTAGCTGTCTCAAGCGGTATTGCCTCCACCCACTTAGTAAACAACTCGGTAGCGGTCAGGATAAACTGATTCCCATGTGAGGCCGGTCGAATGGGGCCAACAAAATCTAGAGCCCAAGTGTGGAAAGGTCACGACATTCCCAACGCGTGTAGATCTACGGCAGCGGCATGTACGAGGTTGCCCTTAAATTGGCATTCCTGACATCTCTTTACCTTGGTGCGGCAATCTGCCTCTGCATAGTTTTGCACCCCCCTGATGCTCTACTTGGTGAGATAAATCCATTACCTCTTGCGCTTCTTGGCTATCTAGGAATCGGAGTAGATTACCCTCATGACCCCTCCGCCAGAGTATGTTTTCCTGCTCCACATATCGAGCCGCCTTTCTTTTCAGTTTCTATGCTTCATTTCTTTGCTCAGGCTCGATTCCTTCTGTGAGAAAATCAAAGAGTGGCTTTCTCTAGTCCATGTCATCATTACCAAAGTGATTGTTAAAGAGTCCTTGATCAATGCACAACTTTCACAATTTCCTTGAACTATTGCAGCAGCCGTGGACAGTTTCGGCAATGAATCCCATATCTTTGGGCATTTCGATAAATCGAAACCTCACCTTCCCCGCAAGTGTGCTGGTGAATCTTTTCCAATAATGCTTGTCCCTCCTGCTGCGAGACGCATCGCATGAGTATCCCTCCTGGGCCTTTGTAGTAGAGGGCGTTGTCATGTATGCAATACCCTTTGGTGGATGCCCTGTTTTCTTTGCTCGTTCCCTCGATGATTGCATGCAATATCGGTTTTCTCCATTCTTCGTTATCCATGGACTCATCCTCGCATGCATCCTCTATCAATGCCAGTGAAGTTCGGACTTCGATTGAGACTCTCGCAGGGCATTTGTCTGCACTAACTTTAGATCCCAGAGTGGCTAAAGCATCAGCATGCCGATTATCAGCTCTAGGCTTGTGCTCATACCTGACATCGCAGAATTGTTGTACCAGCTTCTGCACCAAAGTACGATAGGGTAGCAGATTTACCTCTTTCAATCCGTACTCGCCTGAGGCTTGTTTGAAGACTAACTTAGAATCCCCCATAACCGTCAGATTGCTTACTTCCAGTGCCTTGGCTGCACAGAGTCCTGCGATGAGAGCCTCATACTCCGCTTCATTGTTGGTTACCGGGAAATCAAGTTTCTTGGACATTTGGATGACCTCCCCTTCTGGTTTAGTCAAAAAGATTCCAATTCCTCCACCTTTCCTTGTTGACGATCCATCAAAATGAAGCGTCCAATATGGTAACTCGACTGCATAGATCTCAGGTCCTTCCAGTTCCTCCTCGATCATGGGCTCATGGCTGTTATATGGGAACTGCACCAGAAGATCTGCCACTGCTTGCGATTTGATCGCTCGTAGTCGAACACACGTAATGTCGTATTGTGAAATAGTCATATACCACTTTGCCAACCTTCCGCAGGGAGAGGTGTGAGTCAAGAGATACCGTATGGGGTCGCTCTTTGTAGTCACCACAACTTTGTGCGAGGCAAAGTAGTGTTTTAACTTTTCTATCACAAAGAACAAGGCAAGACAATGGCGTTCGATATCTGTGTACCTTGATTCAGCCGGTTGTACTATGCGAGAAATGTAATAAATCGGCCTTTCTTGCCCTTCATTATCCTAAGCCAAAACCGCCCCTATAGATTTCTTTGTCGACGTCAGATACAACAAAAGCGGCGAACCAAGCTGCGGTGCGATCATTACCCTTGGCGATGTCAGCAGGTCCTTCAGCTTCCCGAATGCGGCCTCATGTTCCTCTGTCCAATTATATACAACATTCTTCTTGAGGAGATCGCTGAAGTAAAAGGTTATTTCTGCGATCGCTGGAATGAATCTCCGCAGGTAAGATAAATTCCCCAGGAACGTCTTCAGAGTGCTTTGATTGTGTGGTGCCGCCATGCTAGTGATAGCCGATACCTTCGCGGGATCGGGCTCAATTCCTTGGCGATGTATAACGCATCCCAAAAAATTTCCCGAGGTCACTCCGAACGCACATTTCATGGGTTTCATCTTCAGCTGGAAACTCCTGCATCTTTCGAATACTTTCCGCAGATCCCCCAAATGGTCCGCTTCCTCTTTAGACTTGACAACCAGATCGTCAACACAGAATTCTACTTCCTGGTGCATCATGTCGTGAAATAGAGCCATCATTGCTCGTTGATAAGTCGCGCCCGCATTCTTGAGCCCAAAAGGCATGACTGTGTAATTAAAGACTCCCACCGGCGTGACGAACGCGGTTTTCCATGCATCTTCAGGGTCCATTTTGATCTGGTTATATCCACTGAAACCATCCATGAAGCTAAACATCCGGTGACCCGCAGTAGAATCGATGAGCAGATCGATGTTGGGCAACGGGAAATCGTCCTTGGGGCAGAAGCGGTTGAGGTCTCTGAAGTCTACGCATATGCGAAGTTGCCCATTCTTCTTTACCACAGGCACAATGTTAGCCAACCAGGTGGGATGATGATTCGGCTCGATAAACCTGGAAGTCAACAGCTTAACGATTTCTTGCTTGATTTTCACATTTATCTCTGGCCTCATGCTTCTCGTACTTTGCTTTACCGGTTTAGATCCCGGGATAACATCTCACCTGTTCATAGTGATGCTCGTGTCCAAACCGGGTATCTCATCATATTCCCAGGCAAACACATCCTTGTATTCAGTCAGCAGTTGCAGCAATCTTGCTTCCTCATCGCTTGTGAGGTCTGCGCTCAGAAAAACGGGCCTCTTCTTTTCTTCGCCTGGGCTCAGGAACACTTCTTTCAATTCCTGCTTCTGGGGTTTCGGCATGTCCTCCATGCATTCAGGTGCTTCTTTCAGCTTATCCTCTAAAGCCTCTGATGCTTGCTTGACTACCTCTGTGACACGTTCGATTTGACTGGTTGGCCCAGGGATATCCCCATGCTCGAATGGGGGTACCCCCGCGCACCTTCATATGCGGTAGCACTTCTTTCCGTTGGAGTAGAAGCTTTCTATTTCTTTGCCCGCCAGATCATGTTTTATCACTCTTTTCAGAGTGTACACGTTCTTCCTTTGGTAGGCGACCTGCGGTGCCTCTTCGCGCACGGACAACTTTTCCTTGGCATCCTCCCTCGTCACCATTACTCCTGCTGGCGACTGATCCTTGATGTCTTCCCATCGAGGCAAAGGGGTTGGGTTAAATGTTCCTGACGCTTGCTCGTCCGCCATTTCAGTAAACCATACTGCTTCAGTGAGGTGCGCCTCATTTAGGTTGAAGGGGTTTACCGAAGCCAGTATCTCCACCACTCTGTCATTCCAGATGGCCTTCATCACCTGGTGAGCTGTTGAAGGGACCGTGTCGAAACGATGAATCCAAGCTCGCCCTATGATCATGTGATACGTAGTATTCGCATCAATGACGTAGAATTTGGCTGAACACTTGATTTTCCCTATCTGGACGCCCAGACAAATCCATCCTATCGTCATCCTGGAGTCACTCCCGAATCCCATCAGTGGGGACGGACGTCTGACAATCTTCTTCTCCGGGATTCCTGCCAACTTTAAAGTGTTGAGCGAGAACACGTTGACGGCTGCTCCTCCATCAACAAATGCCCTCTTGAATTCGACATCATTAACCACCGCTGTTACGTATAAGGGCTTGTGGTGACTCGAGTCCGTCTTCTTGTCACTTGCGGAGAAGGTCATAACCTTTTCAGTAGAGTGAGACGCCCTAACAACTTTTCCATTGGAGACCATGATGTCTTCCTCGAAGTCTTCTGCTACACTTAGAATCGCCTTTGTCATCTCTTTCCGGAATTTCTCCGAAAAGTTCATTTCGTGGTCCTGTTGAGAAGATACCCGAAGCCTAGCTTGCCTTGAACTTTAGCTTGAAGCCCTTTGCATGTGCTATAAAGCAGCTGTGCACTATTAGGAGAAATGGTCGCAAGGGTGGCCACAGACAGCTGCTCTAGAATCCAGATGGCTTCGATCAAGAAAAGTCTCCTGTCATAAGGTTCTATCTTCAGAGATTTCACGAATGACCAGGGTTATGAGAGGCGCATCCGAATCAGCCAGTCCACATCAGCTTGCTTCATTCCTGACAAAGTTGATTCAAGTTTAGAGCATGAAAGCTTTTAAGCAAAGGTGTAGAATGCGAAAAATGGTAACATACCAGTCCTTTCAAGGATCTCGCGCAAAGAGGAAATGTGCATTGATGGAAAAGCCGAAGCATGCATTTGCTGCATTGCTCGTCTGTCAGCCGCGAGTTCAAGCTCATCATAGTTGGCAGGGAGAGTATAAGTCGCAACAGGTGCGACGACAGCTCCGACTTGTGAACTCAAAAAACTCCATGCTGGGGGAACCTCTAAAAACTCTACCTCTGTTGAAGGAACGACAACAGTAGTAGCTGTTGCTCGACTAGGAACTTCTTCGGATGCGAGAGGATCTTGTGGCTCAGGAGCATTCATTTGAACATCAACATTTGCATGTGATGCTATGTCTCCATGACCTGTTCATTCTCATGAAACTCAGCTCCAGCACCCTCTGCTTCCATTTCCTCAACTCCAGCATTAGCATCTTCTTCTCTTAGCACGGTGTCAGCTTCGACATCATCAGATACCTCGATGATATCTTCCACAGGCTCTCCTGCATACTCACTAGCTGCGATAGGCTTCTCAACGTGAGAGATTCGTTCTGGTGCATAAGATATAGGGAGCATTCCTAGGAGGAGACAAAGCTGGAGTATTGTCTATCAGCGAGCTAGAAAACGCATCCATTACCTCGCGAATCAGAGTCTCTACTTGGGGAGCCATTCCCATTTTTAAAGGAATTTCCTTGTCATTCCTTTTCGCAGCAACAATAGAGTTAACCAGCGATTTGGAGCGCTCTCCACATGCGAACCTCCTCAGAGAACACTAAAAAAGCATGTGGTGTAAGTTTCAATGCACCAAGAGAAAGGAGTTTAACACGCATAAGGGAATTGTTTACCTTGGCAAAATCTTCACTGTACTTGATAACATGCGAAGCTCCCTCTCTAACAGCGGTCATATTCTCCTCAAGAATGGTGGATGGGCATAAGTGATTGTCAAGATCCAGCAGGGATTAAAAGCCGTACTGGGAATCATCCAACCTGCAATTCGGACGGAATGGAAAGGCATTCCTTTTGAACGCAGGAGCTTTGCAGGGCTGAGGAGTCGAGTGCGTTTCGAATCTGGCTTGCTGGGTAGCCCAGTAAGAAATCCAATTTCTGGAGAGGCGACCTTCACGGCTACTTGAAGGTTGAACGAAGGGCAAGTTGCTCCGAAAGATCGTCTGCCACTCGCCAGACAGCAGTCGCTTGTAGCAGCCTCTTGCGATCGATTTAGGCCAAATGGAAGGCGCCACTGCATCAAAACCAAACAGGGGAGAAACGCGAGTTGGATCAACGTCGAATGTGATCCTTTCATATCCGGAAGTAAGTTAAGGAACATACTCAGCAAGAGCACGAAGGGAACCCCTTAGAAACCAGCAGAAGAATTCGCGGTAGCGCTCATGACCTTCGATAAGGAGTTCTTCTGAGTAAGCAAGAGACTTGGCGGGATATAGCTTCGGGAACCATCGCACATTTTCAATACGCGTAGCATAAGGCCTAGCTGTAAACTTGCTCTTGTCATCGCATATCAGACTCCAGGTGCACTTGGGAAGATTGGTTCTAAACCATCGAGCAGCTCGCCAACTCGAAAGTTCAGTCTCCGCGCCTGGGACACACCACTTGATGGGCCTAGAAGGAACAGGAGCATAAGAAGGCAATCGCTCAAAAACCCACATGGTAAGGAATGCGATGTTGACATAAGTCAACACATCAAGACGACCGCGAGACTCCTTGATCGCCACTACCAGCTGGTCTAATCGATGATATAAGGTGCCCAAGACCAGATGTAACACCCCCAAAATCGCCAAGCCGGAAGCCCGGGGAGGCCGACCCGGTAGCCCAGGGATGTCACTCCGTACCCGAGATTAAACCCGGATACAAGGAGATTTTATAACAGAATATCCAAACCAAATCTATAAAAATATTTAATTGAATCTTTAAAACTTGTCTCGCCACAAATATGGGCATTATTCCAATCTAAAATTCAACTACTAAATAAAATAGTTCTAGATGTGAAATTTAAATTACTAGAGTGATGTGTCTCGATTTCCCCCAAAAGCCATGATTCCACCTAAACCTGTGGTGCAGAAACAAAAAGAAACACCACAGTTTCCAAAGTCAGCGAAAAATACTGAGTAAGCAACACCCAAGCATGTAAATAGATTATGAAGCAGTTTAAAAACGACACATAAGTTTGAAGAGTAAAGATTCGAGTAAGAGTATAAGTATGAAACAAGAATTCACAAATCTTTTCCTTTTATCACTTCACTTGTGGGGAAACATTCCCAAACTTCCTCATTTGTCCAATCGGGACTTCCAAATCTCAATCATAAAGGTCCATCATTCAGAAAACATATATTACCATGTTGACACGGGGAAGATCTACTAATAACTGGCTACCAGACCATAAGTGTCGACACCCCCCTAAGACTTCTTGCGGCCAGAGCGGTAAGTACTGGATCGAACTCGGGGCGGTTGCGACCGAGCAAAAATAATATAAATGGGGTCGAGAGACGTAGTCCACTTCGACCAAAGCTCAAAATATTGATCCCCGGTACAACTATTCCACTTTACGTCTTTACGTCTTATTAATTTATCATGTGATAGTTGTGATAGAATCACCTTTATAAAATCAGTAAACTTTTTCAAAGAAACAGTTCAAGTAGATATTCAAATTTTGAGACAATAAATCACAAAAGCAGTTTAGACACGAAAGAAGATATGGGCGCTAGGCCTGGCATGTTTACTTACCTTGAATCTCAAGCAAAGCAAATAACTTCCTAGTAATACTCGACGTATCCTTCGTCAACGAATTTGTCGCCTACAAATTTAAAAATATCCTAATCAACACATTGCACACGAAGTCCTATAGGTAAAAGAAATAAATCTCGTACTAACTCTCCCCAACCTTTGCTAAGGTGAACAACCTCTTTTATAATAAAATACGCCTTATAACGTTTATTATTTGTAAAAACATAGCTTTAGTTATATAAATATAACTTATAAGATTAGATAAACTATTATTTTTATTATTTAGAGTAGAGAAGCATATTATTTTACCCAAAACACTTTTATTTCAAATAGTAATTTCTCCCAACCAAACAAGCCTTAGTAGAGAATATAGGTTATAAACTAACTAACTTTTATTTAAAAGAAATAATAAATTTACTTGAAGAAAATAACTTATTCTAATTTGTTATAAACTTATAAATTAAATAAGAAAAATGTAATTTAAACATGTTCTACCCTTTTATTTTGGAGTAAAGATGAGTACAAAAATATTACTTGAAAGTTGTATAAAAATAATTATCTAATTTTTACTACTATAAAGCATAACCCAAGAGTGTTATTTTTCAAAAGATTAACCTTTAAACAAGAAAATAAACTTCCTAATTAAATAATTCTCAAGTATTTTAAAAAGGCTTTCAGTGCATGTTTGGTATCGCCGATTTTAATCCAATTGGATTAAAATCGGCAACTTTTCAACAATCTCGTTTGTTTTGCCTGCAGATTTTAATCTGATAATCTGCAGATTAAAATAATCTCTGTGCAATTGTAGAATCTCCAAAATTGGGGATTATGCAGATTAAAATCTCTAAAAAAATAATTTTGATATCTTTTTTACATTAGCATAATCAAGTTCAGTTATAAATATGTGTATTCAATTGCTTGATTTTAGAGCTCTGTAAATTTTGTCAAATGGATCAATTTAGTGATCTAAAATTTCAGCTCATACCAAACAGATTGTGATTATCAGTTAAGCTGGATTTTCTCCTCAGATTATTTTCAGCTGATTATTGAGATTTTCAGCTGGTACCAAACAGGCTCTCAAACCCTAAAAACTTCTCTTTCAAATTTTGAGTGTAGAGTAGTAAAAAAAAATAGTTGATAGCTATGAGACTCGAACCCCTGACCAACTCAATACTAACAGTCAGCTTTAACCACTAGGCCAATGCCCATTCTTGTGTTTCTACCCAGATAATATTCTTATGTATTAAGAGTTCACTATTGCTAATAATAAAAAAAAGAAAAAAGAAACAAACAAAATAGAAACAAAACAGACGGGTTTGTTTCCTTACCCGAACAGAGAGAGAAGAGTGACGGGTTGATGATGGTGAGGCCGATGGTGGCGGCGGTGAGGCAGGCAGAGGGCGTCGGCGCGGTGGCGGTGCCGTCGGCCGGTTGCGGCGGCGTCGGCGGGCTGCGGCGGCGGCGGTGGGCAGCCCGTCGGGTGAGAGAGAGAGAGAGACAGAAAGAGATTGGGTGTGGGAGATTGAGAGAGAGATCGAAGGAGAGATTGAGAGGTTGAGGGATTGAGATTGTGGGTTTAAAATCTCGGAATTGATGGGTTTATATAGGTAGAGAGGTGAAGAATTCAACCTCCATGAGGAAACCCACTTTCAAAACTTTGATTCCGAATTGGGACCGAAAATTGGCGAAATTGGTTTACTTTTCTCTAAAGTATTGAGCTTTGATGAGATTAAATCGAATTGGTATTGAATTGGGACAAAAATCAAGAGTTTTGGTGAAGATTTGAGGTGGAGGTGGTGTTAGATTCGGACATGGAGAGCTCTCTTCCCGTCCATGGAATTGTTGGGGAAGAAGATAATAGAATTTTAAGGTAAAGACACTTTAAACCCAATAATTTTAGGATTAGTACAACTACTACCCCAAGTTTAATTAAAAGACACTCTAATAGGTATAAGAAAATACATAAAAGCACCTAAGTAGTTTATAACATTAAAATTAACTTTCTAATTAATAATAACTAATACCCAAAATTATCCCAATGTCATACTAACACCAAATAATATCATAAAATATAATAGTAGCACATTAACACCCAATACTTATAATAATATTATATATACACTCAATAATTTCATAAAATAACCGTTTCAACATATCAACACTTAATATTATCTAAAAATACCCGTTTCTAAATAACGGGGTATTACATCCTTCCCCACTTAAAGAAAACTTCGTCCTCGAAGTTGAAACCACATTCTAAACGACCATCAACTAAGAGTCTCCATTCTAGGGTATAACTACCAAATGCAACCTAATATCACACACGATGAGTAACATACTATAACGATGTACTAGAATGACGTACTTAAAATATGAAGGGTTACATCATTCCCCCCTTGGAGAAGTGACGTCCTCGGAACTCAAAATATCTCGTCAAAAAGGTGAGGACACTCCTTCCTCATACCATCCCTCGCTTCACATGTTGCCTCTCAAAGATGTGGTCTACTAGCCATAATCCTACATTATATCCTATTGTATCATTCGTACAATACCCTAAAGTATAAATAAATAAATAAAATGCAATACATGGCATATAGTGAGCAACTAATCAAGTAATATAACACATGGATCATCAAACAATTAGTTTCACATGCATTTTCACACAAGCCTAATTTCTAAAGACATAAACACATAACAGCCCTATACAATACTACCCAAATTCCCAACGGCTTGTCAAATTTTAAATTCTTTCCCTATGTCCATTTTAGATTTCCCTACATGTTTTAGATTTCCCTTTTTGGATAACTAGGCTCTGATACCAACTGTAACACCACCAAAACCGCCAAGCCGGAAGCCCGGGGAGGCCGACCCGGTAGCCCAGGGATGTCACTCCGTACCCGAGATTAAACCCGGATACAAGGAGATTTTATAACAGAATATCCAAACCAAATCTATAAAAATATTTAATTGAATCTTTAAAACTTGTCTCGCCACAAATATGGGCATTATTCCAGTCTAAAATTCAACTACTAAATAAAAAAGTTCTAGATGTGAAATTTAAATTACTAGAGTGATGTGTCTCGATTTCCCCCAAAAGCCATGATTCCACCTAAACCTGTGGTGCAGAAACAAAAAGAAACACCACAGTTTCCAAAGTCAGCGAAAAATACTGAGTAAGCAACACCCAAGCATGTAAATAGATTATGAAGCAGTTTAAAAACGACACATAAGTTTGAAGAGTAAAGAATTCGAGTAAGAGTATAAGTATGAAACAAGAATTCACAAATCTTTTCCTTTAATCACTTCACTTGTGGGGAAACATTCCCAAACTTCCTCATTTGTCCAATCGGGACTTCCAATTCTCAATCATAAAGTTCCATCATTCAGAAAACATATATTACCATGTTGACACGGGGAAGATCTACTAATAACTGGCTACCAGACCATAAGTTTCGACACCCCCCTAAGACTTCTTGCGGCCAGAGAGGTAAGTACTGGAGCGAACTCGGGGCGGTTGCGACCGAGCAAAAATAATATAAATGGGGTCGAGAGACGTAGTCCACATCGACTAAAGCTCAAAATATTGATCCCCGGTACAACTATTCCACTTTACGTCTTTACGTCTTATTAATTTATCATGTGATAGTTGTGATAGAATCACCTATATAAAATCAGTAAACTTTTTCAAAGAAACGGTTCAAGTAGATATTCAAATTTTGAGACAGTAAATCACAAAAGCAGTTTAGACACGAAAGAAGATATGGGCGCTAGGCCTGGCATGTTTACTTACCTTGAATCTCAAGCAAAGCAAATAACTTCCTAGTAATACTCGACGTATCCTTCGTCAACGAATTTGTCGCCTACAAATTTAATAATATCCTAATCAACACATTGCACACGAAGTCCTATAGGTAAAAGAAATAAATCTCTTACTAACTCTCCCCAACTTTTGCTAAGGTGAACAACCTCTTTTATAATAAAATACGCCTTATAAAGTTTATTATTTGTAAAAACATAGCTATAGTTATATAAATATAACTTATAAGATTAGATAAACTATTATATTTATTATTTAGAGTAGAGAAGCATATTATTTTACCCAAAACACTTTTAATTCAAATAGTAATTTCTCCCAACCAAACAAGCCTTAGTAGAGAATATAGGTTATAAACTAACTAACTTTTATTTAAAAGAAATAATAAATTTATTTGAAGAAAATAACTTATTCTAATTTGTTATAAACTTATAAAATAAATAAGAAAAATATAATTTAAACATGTTCTACCCTTTTATTTTGGAGTAAAGATGAGTACAAAAATATTACTTGAAAGTTGTACAATTAGTTTCACATGCATTTTCACACAAGCCTAATTTCTAAACACATAAACACATAAAAGCCCTATACAATACTACCCAAATTCTCAACGGCTTGTCAAATTTTAAATTCTTTCCCTATGTCCATTTTAGATTTCCGTACATGTTTTAGATTTCCCTTTTTGGATAACCAGGCTCTGATACCAACTGTAACACCACCAAAACCGCCAAGCCGGAAGCCCGGGGAGGCCGACCCGGTAGCCCAGGGATGTCACTCCGTACCCGAGATTAAACCCGGATACAAGGAGATTTTATAACAGAATATCCAAACCAAATCTATAAAAATATTTAATTGAATCTTTAAAACTTGTCTCGCCACAAATATGGGCATTATTCCAGTCTAAAATTCAACTACTAAATAAAAAAGTTCTAGATGTGAAATTTAAATTACTAGAGTGATGTGTCTCGATTTCCCCCAAAAGCCATGATTCCACCTAAACCTGTGGTGCAGAAACAAAAAGAAACACCACAGTTTCCAAAGTCAGCGAAAAATACTGAGTAAGCAACACCCAAGCATGTAAATAGATTATGAAGCAGTTTAAAAACGACACATAAGTTTGAAGAGTAAAGAATTCGAGTAAGAGTATAAGTATGAAACAAGAATTCACAAATCTTTTCCTTTAATCACTTCACTTGTGGGGAAACATTCCCAAACTTCCTCATTTGTCCAATCGGGACTTCCAATTCTCAATCATAAAGTTCCATCATTCAGAAAACATATATTACCATGTTGACACGGGGAAGATCTACTAATAACTGGCTACCAGACCATAAGTTTCGACACCCCCCTAAGACTTCTTGCGGCCAGAGAGGTAAGTACTGGAGCAAACTCGGGGCGGTTGCGACCGAGCAAAAATAATATAAATGGGGTCGAGAGACGTAGTCCACATCGACTAAAGCTCAAAATATTGATCCCCGGTACAACTATTCCACTTTACGTCTTTACGTCTTATTAATTTATCATGTGATAGTTGTGATAGAATCACCTATATAAAATCAGTAAACTTTTTCAAAGAAACGGTTCAAGTAGATATTCAAATTTTGAGACAGTAAATCACAAAAGCAGTTTAGACACGAAAGAAGATATGGGCGCTAGGCCTGGCATGTTTACTTACCTTGAATCTCAAGCAAAGCAAATAACTTCCTAGTAATACTCGACGTATCCTTCGTCAACGAATTTGTCGCCTACAAATTTAATAATATCCTAATCAACACATTGCACACGAAGTCCTATAGGTAAAAGAAATAAATCTCTTACTAACTCTCCCCAACTTTTGCTCAGGTGAACAACCACTTTTATAATAAAATACGCCTTATAAAGTTTATTATTTGTAAAAACATAGCTATAGTTATATAAATATAACTTATAAGATTAGATAAACTATTATATTTATTATTTAGAGTAGAGAAGCATATTATTTTACCCAAAACACTTTTAATTCAAATAGTAATTTCTCCCAACCAAACAAGCCTTAGTAGAGAATATAGGTTATAAACTAACTAACTTTTATTTAAAAGAAATAATAAATTTATTTGAAGAAAATAACTTATTCTAATTTGTTATAAACTTATAAAATAAATAAGAAAAATATAATTTAAACATGTTCTACCCTTTTATTTTGGAGTAAAGATGAGTACAAAAATATTACTTGAAAGTTGTACAATTAGTTTCACATGCATTTTCACACAAGCCTAATTTCTAAACACATAAACACATAAAAGCCCTATACAATACTACCCAAATTCTCAACGGCTTGTCAAATTTTAAATTCTTTCCCTATGTCCATTTTAGATTTCCGTACATGTTTTAGATTTCCCTTTTTGGATAACCAGGCTCTGATACCAACTGTAACACCACCAAAACCGCCAAGCCGGAAGCCCGGGGAGGCCGACCCGGTAGCCCGGGGATGTCACTCCGTACCCGAGATTAAACCCGGATACAAGGAGATTTTATAACAGAATATCCAAACCAAATCTATAAAAATATTTAATTGAATCTTTAAAACTTGTCTCGCCACAAATATGGGCATTATTCCAGTCTAAAATTCAACTACTAAATAAAAAAGTTCTAGATGTGAAATTTAAATTACTAGAGTGATGTGTCTCGATTTCCCCCAAAAGCCATGATTCCACCTAAACCTGTGGTGCAGAAACAAAAAGAAACACCACAGTTTCCAAAGTCAGCGAAAAATACTGAGTAAGCAACACCCAAGCATGTAAATAGATTATGAAGCAGTTTAAAAACGACACATAAGTTTGAAGAGTAAAGAATTCGAGTAAGAGTATAAGTATGAAACAAGAATTCACAAATCTTTTCCTTTTATCACTTCACTTGTGGGGAAACATTCCCAAACTTCCTCATTTGTCCAATCGGGACTTCCAATTCTCAATCATAAAGGTCCATCATTCAGAAAACATATATTACCATGTTGACACGGGGAAGATCTACTAATAACTGGCTACCAGACCATAAGTTTCGACACCCCCCTAAGACTTCTTGCGGCCAGAGAGGTAAGTACTGGAGCGAACTCGGGGCGGTTGCGACCGAGCAAAAATAATATAAATGGGGTCGAGAGACGTAGTCCACATCGACTAAAGCTCAAAATATTGATCCCCGGTACAACTATTCCACTTTACGTCTTTACGTCTTATTAATTTATCATGTGATAGTTGTGATAGAATCACCTATATAAAATCAGTAAACTTTTTCAAAGAAACGGTTCAAGTAGATATTCAAATTTTGAGACAGTAAATCACAAAAGCAGTTTAGACACGAAAGAAGATATGGGCGCTAGGCCTGGCATGTTTACTTACCTTGAATCTCAAGCAAAGCAAATAACTTCCTAGTAATACTCGACGTATCCTTCGTCAACGAATTTATCGCCTACAAATTTAATAATATCCTAATCAACACATTGCACACGAAGTCCTATAGGTAAAAGAAATAAATCTCTTACTAACTCTCCCCAACTTTTGCTAAGGTGAACAACCTCTTTTATAATAAAATACGCCTTATAAAGTTTATTATTTGTAAAAACATAGCTATAGTTATATAAATATAACTTATAAGATTAGATAAACTATTATATTTATTATTTAGAGTAGAGAAGCATATTATTTTACCCAAAACACTTTTAATTCAAATAGTAATTTCTCCCAACCAAACAAGCCTTAGTAGAGAATATAGGTTATAAACTAACTAACTTTTATTTAAAAGAAATAATAAATTTATTTGAAGAAAATAACTTATTCTAATTTGTTATAAACTTATAAAATAAATAAGAAAAATATAATTTAAACATGTTCTACCCTTTTATTTTGGAGTAAAGATGAGTACAAAAATATTACTTGAAAGTTGTACAATTAGTTTCACATGCATTTTCACACAAGCCTAATTTCTAAACACATAAACACATAAAAGCCCTATACAATACTACCCAAATTCTCAACGGCTTGTCAAATTTTAAATTCTTTCCCTATGTCCATTTTAGATTTCCGTACATGTTTTAGATTTCCCTTTTTGGATAACCAGGCTCTGATACCAACTGTAACACCACCAAAACCGCCAAGCCGGAAGCCCGGGGAGGCCGACCCGGTAGCCCAGGGATGTCACTCCGTACCCGAGATTAAACCCGGATACAAGGAGATTTTATAACAGAATATCCAAACCAAATCCATAAAAATATTTAATTGAATCTTTAAAACTTGTCTCGCCACAAATATGGGCATTATTCCAGTCTAAAATTCAACTACTAAATAAAATAGTTCTAGATGTGAAATTTAAATTACTAGAGTGATGTGTCTCGATTTCCCCCAAAAGCCATGATTCCACCTAAACCTGTGGTGCAGAAACAAAAAAAAACACCACAGTTTCCAAAGTCAGCGAAAAATACTGAGTAAGCAACACCCAAGCATGTAAATAGATTATGAAGCAGTTTAAAAACGACACATAAGTTTGAAGAGTAAAGAATTCGAGTAAGAGTATAAGTACGAAACAAGAATTCACAAATCTTTTCCTTTAATCACTTCACTTGTGGGGAAACATTCCCAAACTTCCTCATTTATCCAATCGGGACTTCCAATTCTCAATCATAAAGGTCCATCATTCAGAAAACATATATTACCATGTTGACACGGGGAAGATCTACTAATAACTGGCTACCAGACCATAAGTTTCGACACCCCCCTAAGACTTCTTGCGGCCAGAGAGGTAAGTACTGGAGCGAACTCGGGGCGGTTGCGACCGAGCAAAAATAATATAAATGTGGTCGAGAGACGTAGTCCACATCGACTAAAGCTCAAAATATTGATCCCCGGTACAACTATTCCACTTTACGTCTTTACGTCTTATTAATTTATCATGTGATAGTTGTGATAGAATCACCTTTATAAAATCAGTAAACTTTTTCAAAGAAACAGTTCAAGTAGATATTCAAATTTTGAGACAATAAATCACAAAAGCAGTTTAGACACGAAAGAAGATATGGGCGCTAGGCCTGGCATGTTTACTTACCTTGAATCTCAAGCAAAGCAAATAACTTCCTAGTAATACTCGACGTATCCTTCGTCAACGAATTTGTCGCCTACAAATTTAATAATATCCTAATCAACACATTGCACACGAAGTCCTATAGGTAAAAGAAATAAATCTCTTACTAACTCTCCCCAACCTTTGCTAAGGTGAACAACCTCCTTTATAATAAAATACGCCTTATAACGTTTATTATTTGTAAAAACATAGCTATAGTTATATAAATATAACTTATAAGATTAGATAAACTATTATTTTTATTATTTAGAGTAGAGAAGCATATTATTTTACCCAAAACACTTTTAATTCAAATAGTAATTTCTCCCAACCAAACAAGCCTTAGTAGAGAATATAGGTTATAAACTAACTAACTTTTATTTAAAAGAAATAATAAATTTATTTGAAGAAAATAACTTATTCTAATTTGTTATAAGCTTATAAAATAAATAAGAAAAATATAATTTAAACATGTTCTACCCTTTTATTTTGGAGTAAAGATGAGTACAAAAATATTACTTGAAAGTTGTACAATTAGTTTCACATGCATTTTCACACAAGCCTAATTTCTAAACACATAAACACATAAAAGCCCTATACAATACTACCCAAATTCTCAACGGCTTGTCAAATTTTAAATTCTTTCCCTATGTCCATTTTAGATTTCCGTACATGTTTTAGATTTCCCTTTTTGGATAACCAGGCTCTGATACCAACTGTAACACCACCAAAACCGCCAAGCCGGAAGCCCGGGGAGGCCGACCCGGTAGCCCGGGGATGTCACTCCGTACCCGAGATTAAACCCGGATACAAGGAGATTTTATAACAGAATATCCAAACCAAATCTATAAAAATATTTAATTGAATCTTTAAAACTTGTCTCGCCACAAATATGGGCATTATTCCAGTCTAAAATTCAACTACTAAATAAAAAAGTTCTAGATGTGAAATTTAAATTACTAGAGTGATGTGTCTCGATTTCCCCCAAAAGCCATGATTCCACCTAAACCTGTGGTGCAGAAACAAAAAGAAACACCACAGTTTCCAAAGTCAGCGAAAAATACTGAGTAAGCAACACCCAAGCATGTAAATAGATTATGAAGCAGTTTAAAAACGACACATAAGTTTGAAGAGTAAAGAATTCGAGTAAGAGTATAAGTATGAAACAAGAATTCACAAATCTTTTCCTTTTATCACTTCACTTGTGGGGAAACATTCCCAAACTTCCTCATTTGTCCAATCGGGACTTCCAATTCTCAATCATAAAGGTCCATCATTCAGAAAACATATATTACCATGTTGACACGGGGAAGATCTACTAATAACTGGCTACCAGACCATAAGTTTCGACACCCCCCTAAGACTTCTTGCGGCCAGAGAGGTAAGTACTGGAGCGAACTCGGGGCGGTTGCGACCGAGCAAAAATAATATAAATGGGGTCGAGAGACGTAGTCCACATCGACTAAAGCTCAAAATATTGATCCCCGGTACAACTATTCCACTTTACGTCTTTACGTCTTATTAATTTATCATGTGATAGTTGTGATAGAATCACCTATATAAAATCAGTAAACTTTTTCAAAGAAACGGTTCAAGTAGATATTCAAATTTTGAGACAGTAAATCACAAAAGCAGTTTAGACACGAAAGAAGATATGGGCGCTAGGCCTGGCATGTTTACTTACCTTGAATCTCAAGCAAAGCAAATAACTTCCTAGTAATACTCGACGTATCCTTCGTCAACGAATTTATCGCCTACAAATTTAATAATATCCTAATCAACACATTGCACACGAAGTCCTATAGGTAAAAGAAATAAATCTCTTACTAACTCTCCCCAACTTTTGCTAAGGTGAACAACCTCTTTTATAATAAAATACGCCTTATAAAGTTTATTATTTGTAAAAACATAGCTATAGTTATATAAATATAACTTATAAGATTAGATAAACTATTATATTTATTATTTAGAGTAGAGAAGCATATTATTTTACCCAAAACACTTTTAATTCAAATAGTAATTTCTCCCAACCAAACAAGCCTTAGTAGAGAATATAGGTTATAAACTAACTAACTTTTATTTAAAAGAAATAATAAATTTATTTGAAGAAAATAACTTATTCTAATTTGTTATAAACTTATAAAATAAATAAGAAAAATATAATTTAAACATGTTCTACCCTTTTATTTTGGAGTAAAGATGAGTACAAAAATATTACTTGAAAGTTGTACAATTAGTTTCACATGCATTTTCACACAAGCCTAATTTCTAAACACATAAACACATAAAAGCCCTATACAATACTACCCAAATTCTCAACGGCTTGTCAAATTTTAAATTCTTTCCCTATGTCCATTTTAGATTTCCGTACATGTTTTAGATTTCCCTTTTTGGATAACCAGGCTCTGATACCAACTGTAACACCACCAAAACCGCCAAGCCGGAAGCCCGGGGAGGCCGACCCGGTAGCCCAGGGATGTCACTCCGTACCCGAGATTAAACCCGGATACAAGGAGATTTTATAACAGAATATCCAAACCAAATCCATAAAAATATTTAATTGAATCTTTAAAACTTGTCTCGCCACAAATATGGGCATTATTCCAGTCTAAAATTCAACTACTAAATAAAATAGTTCTAGATGTGAAATTTAAATTACTAGAGTGATGTGTCTCGATTTCCCCCAAAAGCCATGATTCCACCTAAACCTGTGGTGCAGAAACAAAAAAAAACACCACAGTTTCCAAAGTCAGCGAAAAATACTGAGTAAGCAACACCCAAGCATGTAAATAGATTATGAAGCAGTTTAAAAACGACACATAAGTTTGAAGAGTAAAGAATTCGAGTAAGAGTATAAGTACGAAACAAGAATTCACAAATCTTTTCCTTTAATCACTTCACTTGTGGGGAAACATTCCCAAACTTCCTCATTTATCCAATCGGGACTTCCAATTCTCAATCATAAAGGTCCATCATTCAGAAAACATATATTACCATGTTGACACGGGGAAGATCTACTAATAACTGGCTACCAGACCATAAGTTTCGACACCCCCCTAAGACTTCTTGCGGCCAGAGAGGTAAGTACTGGAGCGAACTCGGGGCGGTTGCGACCGAGCAAAAATAATATAAATGTGGTCGAGAGACGTAGTCCACATCGACTAAAGCTCAAAATATTGATCCCCGGTACAACTATTCCACTTTACGTCTTTACGTCTTATTAATTTATCATGTGATAGTTGTGATAGAATCACCTTTATAAAATCAGTAAACTTTTTCAAAGAAACAGTTCAAGTAGATATTCAAATTTTGAGACAATAAATCACAAAAGCAGTTTAGACACGAAAGAAGATATGGGCGCTAGGCCTGGCATGTTTACTTACCTTGAATCTCAAGCAAAGCAAATAACTTCCTAGTAATACTCGACGTATCCTTCGTCAACGAATTTGTCGCCTACAAATTTAATAATATCCTAATCAACACATTGCACACGAAGTCCTATAGGTAAAAGAAATAAATCTCTTACTAACTCTCCCCAACCTTTGCTAAGGTGAACAACCTCCTTTATAATAAAATACGCCTTATAACGTTTATTATTTGTAAAAACATAGCTATAGTTATATAAATATAACTTATAAGATTAGATAAACTATTATTTTTATTATTTAGAGTAGAGAAGCATATTATTTTACCCAAAACACTTTTAATTCAAATAGTAATTTCTCCCAACCAAACAAGCCTTAGTAGAGAATATAGGTTATAAACTAACTAACTTTTATTTAAAAGAAATAATAAATTTATTTGAAGAAAATAACTTATTCTAATTTGTTATAAGCTTATAAAATAAATAAGAAAAATATAATTTAAACATGTTCTACCCTTTTATTTTGGAGTAAAGATGAGTACAAAAATATTACTTGAAAGTTGTATAAATATGATTATCTAATTTTTACTACTATAAAGCATAACCCAAGAGTGTTATTTTTCAAAAGATTAACCTTTAAACAAGAAAATAAACTTCCTAAATAAATAATTCTCAAGTATTTTAATAAGGCTTTCAAACCCTCAAAACTTCTCTTTCAAATTTTGAGTGTAGAGTAGTAAAAAAAATAGTTGCTAGCTATGAGACTCGAACCCCAGACCAACTAAATACTAACAGTCAGCTTTAACCGCTAGGCCATTGCCCATTCTTGTGTTTCTACCCAGATAATATTCTTATGTATTAACAGTTCACTATTGCTAATAATAAAAAAAATAAAAAAGAAACAAACAAAATAGAAACAAAACAGATGGGTTTGTTTCCTTACCCGAACAGAGAGAGAAGAGTGACGGGTTGATGATGGTGAGGCCGATGGTGGCGGCGGTGAGGCGGGCAGAGGGCGTCGGCGCGGTGGCGGTGTCGTCGGCCGGTTGCGGCGGCGTCGGCGGGCTGCGGCGGCGGCGGTGGGCAGCCCGTCGGGTGAGAGAGAGAGAGAGACAGAAAGAGATTGGGTGTGGGAGATTGAGAGAGAGATCGAAGGAGAGATTGAGAGGTTGAGGGATTGAGATTGTGGGTTTAAAATCACAGAATTGATGGGTTTATATAGGTAGAGAGGTGAAGAATTCAACCTCCATGAGGAAACCTACTTTCAAAACTTTGATTCCAAATTGGGACCGAAAATTGGCGAAATTGGTTTACTTTTCGCTAAAGTATCGAGCTTTAATGAGATTAAATCGAATTGGGATTGAATTGGGACAAAACTCAAGAGTTTTGGTGAAGATTTGAGGTGGAGGTGGTGTTAGTTTCGGACATGGAGAGCTCTCTTCCCGTCCATGGAATTGTTGGGGAAGAAGATGATAGAATTTTAGGGTAAAGACACTTTAACCCCACTAATTTTAGGATTAGTACAACTACTACCCCAAGTTTAATTAATAGACACTATAATAGTTATAAGAAAATACATAAAAGCACCTAGATAGTTTATAACATTAGAATTAACTTTCTAATTAATAATAACTAATACCCAAAATTATCCCAATGTCATACTAACACCAAATAATATCATAAAATATAATAGTAGCATATTAACACCCAATACTTATAATAATATTATATATACACTCAACAATTTCATAAAATAACCGTTTCAACATATTAACACTTAATAATATCTAAAAATACCCGTTTCTAAATAACGGGGTATTACATCCTTCCCCACTTAAAGAAAACTTCGTCCTCGAAGTTGAAACCACATTCGAAACGACCATCAACTAAGAGTCTCCATTCTAGGGTATAACTACCAAATGCAACCTAATATCACACACGATGAGTAACATAATATAACGATGTACTAGAATGACGTACTTAAAATATGAAGGATTACACCAGAGGCCCAAGTGCGACTCTCTTGCCGAGGGCCAACTTAACAGCAAGGGGGGGGGGGGGGGGGGGCGTGATAAAAAACCCCATCATGAGGGTGACCATCAATCAAGTACCTCGACAACCAGGCACAAAGGAAGCCACACAAGGTTAGATGTTATCCTTTCCCCTCTACATAGTTCTTCGCATTTGGATTCTTGTCCAGAAGTTCCTTGGTAATACTACCATTCGCATAGTCGCGAAATAAGTATTGCACCCACTTGCCCCAGGTGTTCTACGCAGAAGTCTCAACAAGCTGCCATTCGGGAATAACTTTCGCAGATGTCCAACGAGTGGAAATTTTCTTCACCTCGTTTAGGCATTCCTCCATCTGCGCATATAGAGCAAGCTCTGAAGCAGTCCTCAAAGGGCTCAGGGGATCCACTTTGCAAATAGGAGAAAGGCCATACAAGATGTGCACATCTTCCAAAGTAGGAGCAACCTCGAACTCAGCAAAATGGAAGGTGTGAGTCGCAAGTGAATAACGAGACATAAGGTTTAGAAGCATGGACGGATCCAGCTTCACGGCAGCACCCTTCATACGGAATGCGAAATAATCCCAGCATTGTCTAATGCGATAGCATGGTGGGTCAATACATGCTCAATCCACTCATCCATCAAGTCCTACTTTTGACAAAGGCCTGGGTAGAAATCGCAGTATGAGGGAATAACCCATTTTCAATCCCTAGCCTAACCACATCCTTTGAGTCGATTAACTCTAGCATGGCTGCATTGGTAGGCGGGTCAGTGTTCGCAATTCTCCGGAGCAGGCAGGAGCTGGTAGATTCTTCACTTCAACCCTAGCATGATAAAAATCCTTTCCACCCAAATACGGGGCTTTTCTCCACAAGGTCTTGGGAAGATCAGGTATTTCTTCAGGCTCTTTAACGGATTTAGATCCTTTTGTCTTGGCCATTCCTGCAGAAAAGCAAGAAAAAAATGGGGGAGAAATTTACCCACTTTGAGTTTAAATTTCAGTTCAGATTCAGGAAGCAATTATGGTTTGTCAAGAGAAGATGAACAGTTCGGGGTCAGTTCAGGGTTTAGAATCTCAGAATTTCAGAAGTTCTACATTCGAAATCATCTCAATCTGGTGATTCAATCAGTTCTGGGTTTAAGAAAGAGCCTCTTTTGCAGTTCTCAATAAACGGTATATTCCAAATAGCTGTGGGTTTACAGATCCAAGACAGTTCAAAGGATATTTAAACACATTAGTGGAATTGAACAAAGCCAACCTTGTTTTGGTGAAGCAAGATGAAGGAGACGATTGATAAGGAAGAACTGGTGGTTGATTACTTGAATATGCTCTTGAAGGCTTCCAGGTAACATTCACTTTAGAGAGAGAAGTGATGCTTTGCAACAAATGAGGGCATAGAGTATTTATTCAAGAACAATGAAGAGTCACGTTCTTTCAGTAGTCGAATCGCAACCGTCACTGTCGAATCGCGCAATCACAGGAAGAGCTGACGTCACGCATACAACCCTAAAAGAACAGACGGAAAGAATCTAGCGATTATAGGTCATAATGGCACGCACGGGGGCTGATTTGCGTGTATTTGCATTGGTGCGTGGCAGCGACACGTGCATTGGTTCCTGCGCATTGAAGCCTATCCGTCTAGGTGTCTTCACACGCAGAAAGGGGGCTAATGTAGATAGTGCTTTCTAGACAGGCAGATCTTGGCAACGTTGCGATCATGCAGCACACCTATTTGTGCTCCACACACACTGGATCACCACCCGCGCTGATCCACGTGGGGGCTGCGAGACAGGGCCCTAGCATACCACTACACGGGACTTGTAGGGACTTAGTGGTTTGGAGGCTAGAGTAAGTCCTGTCGCGCGCGAGCGACAAACAAGCCCGCGCGCGACCTTTAGTAACTGTTTTGAGAGATTTATGGCACGAGCTCCATAAACTCGGTCAACTTCATAACGGTTCCGGTAAACGCGGACGAAGTGCGTAACGATTCCTATATACGCGGACGAAAGTGCCGTTGTGGTTAAGCTAATTAAGACGCCATTAATGGGCGCATTAACCCACTACAACGGTCGTATTCCCCACTATATATACGATCATTAACCTTCCTTACATAGGACAAATCACCTGAACTACGCAGAAGCTCTGCCATAATCCTGGCTCTCTCTCATACAGTTGCCATTGCCTTACTCTCTCCCTACACACAACTCTACTGTTCCTGTGTTCTTATCCTCTTCTCTTGGTGTATATTGAATCCTCCCTAAAGGAATCTCTCGTACACATTTAGGATGGAGTCACCTTCATGAAGAAGTTCAGGGCCAAATCCTTGGAGTGCAGAGATGAAGTGGTTTAGGGCAGGCTCGTGGAGATATGTCTTCAAGGCATGAGAGATGAGTACAAAGGTATGCTGATCAACCTACAAACTCCTACTTTTTCGAAGTTGATTGAATGCACGGAAAACATAGAACCTATAGTGGAAAGGAAAAAGAAGAAGCACGCCCTTGAACGACCCTCAGGGGGAACCACTTACAAGATTGGAAGGTTTAGTTACAAGAGGGGCGCGAAGCTGATGTTAATACAGTTTCGCCGCACAAGCAGCCCAGGGTTACAAACTCAGATGCGCCGCCTCTACCATGCTCGATAGAGGAGGTGATTGACTTATGCAAACAGTGGCGTAAAGATGGAGTCCTGCCTCCGCTCGAGAGGATACACTCTAAAGAGATGATGAGGGACGCGAAGTGGTGTGAATGCCACGGGAAAATTATGTACCCCACGGCTTACTACAAGAAACTTAGGCACATGGTGAGCCGAAAAATGAAGGAGGGCGAGTTGATTGTTAGCGACCTGAGGCAGGACGTGCGAAATAATCCTCCACCAGCCCATGCGGAGCAAGAGACAAAAGGCAAAGAGGTAGCCATGATTGCCATTATGGATCTCGAAGAACTTGCTAAACCCGTGCGACCCCTTCATTCGATCGGCACGCTCATCCTCCGTGTCTATGCTGTAGTCTTCATTCTTGTGAATTTCAGAAATGATAGGCATACCATCTTCCGCAATCTCTTCGAGATCCATAATCGCAATCATGGATAGCTCTTTCCCTTTTGGCTCTTGCTCCGCATGGGCTGGTAGCGGATTATTTCGCACGTCCTGCCTCTGGGCGCTAACAATCAACTCACCTCCTTCATTTTTCGACTCACCATGTGCCTAAGTTTCTTGCAGTCAGTCGTGGGGTGCATAATTTTCCCGTGGCATTCGCACCACTTCGGGTCCCTCATCATCTCTTTAGAGGGTATCCTCTCGAGCGGAGGCAGGACTCCATCTTTACGCCACTGTTTGCATAAGTCAATCACCTCCTCTATCGAGCATGGTAGACGCGACGCATCTGAGTTTGGAACCCTGGGCTTCTTGTGCGGCGAAACTGTACTAACCTCAGCTTCGCGCCCCCTCTTGTAACTAAACCTTCCAATCTTGAAAGTGGTTCCCCCTGAGGGTCGTTCAGGGGCGTGCTTCTTCTTTTGCCTTACCACTATAGGTTCTATGTTTTTCGTGCATTCAATCAACTTCGAAAAAGTAGGAGTTTGTAGGTTGATCAGCATACGTTTGTACTCATCTCGCATGCCTTGCAGACATATCTCCACGAGCCTGCCCTCAAGCACTTCATCCTGCACTCCAAGGATTTGGCCCTGAACTTCTTGATGAAGGTGACTCCATCCTCCTCGCGCTTCTGATACATACGAGAGAGATGAATCATCGTAACCTTCTCTTCCACCTGGAAGAATTTTGTGTAGAACTTCTGAACCATGTCGTCCTAAGTTTTGACAGATCCGGCCTCCAGAGTTCTATACCATTTGTGTAGGGTTTTGATTCATGGATCGCGCAAACAGAAGCATAATCAAACAAATAGCCATGCAAAACCCTCCAAGGATCACAAGTCTAGATGCATAACGATAGTGAAGGTAAGAAATCATAAACACACCTTTGGGTTCTCCTTGATGACTTCAAACGCGAATAGTGTCACGTTCTCTATAGTTGATCCACGCAGAGTTGATCCTAGAACTCCCAAACTCCTTGGTGCTAGCCCGGAATAAGAGGAGGGTGAAGGAATCACGCAAAACGAGACAAAAGAGGGGCTTCGGCCCTCTTTTTGGCCGACGGGGTGAGGGCGGCGGCAAGGGGGTCGGGTTCGGCCTCCTTGTTGCTTGCTCTCTCTCCTTTGTTCTCTCCCACTCTTGTTATGTTCACTAATGAGCATAAGTTATGAGGAAGGAAGGAAGGAGGGTCCTTTATATAGTCCAACAACTCCTTGTTAACTACCTAAAGGACTTATTCTAGTCCAACTAGAATTCAATTTAGTCCCTTCCTTGCAAATTAGTCCCTACTAAGTTTGCAAGGGTTTGCAAAGTGATCCTTCTAATTAATCCAATTAATTAATTCCCAAATCTAGTTCAACTCTATATAGCGTGTGACCCCATAGGTTCTATCTAGTTGGTAGCAACTATTTGCTAATATGGAGCTGTTTCTAGCAAAACATCCATTCTAGCCAACTAATAGAATAGTCATCTAGACAACCTTGTACAAGTAATTGTCTCATCCCTTTGCCTCAATATCCGGATTGGACACGAGACATACAAGTCACACTCGTATATCCAATCCATAGTTTCTCGATCAATGGGAATAGCCTTATTCGTGCAAATAACATCAATATCGCATATATTTATTTATTTGAGTCTGGCCAGACATTCTATAAGCACTATCCCTCGAGTGGCCTAGGATATCTACTCCCGTTATGTGGGAGGGGCAAATCCTCTCTACGTCCACTACGATCTCTAAGCTTGCTTCTCATTGTATCCAGTACACGCCTTTATAACTACCCAGTTACAGTGTAGCGTTTAACGCTACCAAGATCACAATAATCCACAACTAGAATATCTAGTGACTTCAAGTCTAAGGATGACAATACCATTGCACCGCGAGAAGCACTTGTGACTCAACATAACATGTATGTAGCCTTCTCGGTGATGGGTCAATCCAGTGCAACATTCCGTAATGCACACCTATGTGTTAGATCGTGATATCTCCATATCAATCCAACCCCATACTAGTCTATAGATGATTGTCCCATTAATCATTATACTCCACTAGCGATATTTAAGATAAACAACACAATTGTAAATCTAAGGACTTCATTATATTAAATATCCAATAAATAATAAATGAATTTTCTAGCCATATACAAATTCATACTAAACTAGATTGCCTCTAGGGCATCTATTCCAACAGTCTCCCACTTGCACTAGAGCCAATCTGGCGCATCTCGTATGCCCATACTCCTAGTGTGCCCTTCATGCTTCCACTGCGTGAGAGGCTTTGTAAGCGGGTCTGACAGATTATCATCTGTAGGAATCTTGCATATCCGAACGTCTCCTCTATCGATAATATCTCGAATCAGATGAAACTTCCTGAGCACGTGCTTGGACTTCTGGTGCGATCTGGGTTCCTTTGATTGCGCGATTGCCCCAGTGTTGTCACAGAACAACTCCACTGGATCCGCAATGCTAGGGACCACACCAAGTTCAGAAGCAAACTTTCTGATCCAAACAGCCTCCTTTGCTGCGCCATTCGCAGCAATGTACTCAGCCTCTGTTGTAGAATCAGCTACCGTCTCTTGCTTGGAACTCTTCCAGCTCACCGCTGCTCCATTCAGGCAAAACACATATCCCGACTGTGATCTAAAGTCATCTCTGTCAGTTTGGAAGCTTGCATCAGTGTAACCCCTTACACGCAACTCTTCCTCACCGCCAAACATCAAGAAGGCATCCTTAGTTCTTCTCAAGTACTTTAGGATGTTCTTGACAGCAATCCAGTGACTCTCACCTGGATTGGATTGGTATCTGCTTGTCATACTCAAGGCATATGACACATCTGGTCTAGTACATAACATGGCGTACATGATAGATCATATGGCCGAGGCATAGGGAATCCTACTCATGCGTTCCTTCTCAATCTCATTGGAAGGACAACCACTCTTCGAAAGAGTGATTCCATGTGACATGGGCAAAAATCCCTTCTTGGAATCTTGCATGTTGAACCGTTTCAACACCTTGTCAATATATGTACTTTGACTTAGGCCTAACAACCTCTTAGATCTATCTCTATAGATCTTTATACCGAGTATATAGGCTGCTTCCCCTAAGTGCTTCATTGAGAAACACTTTCCTAGCCAATCTTTCACAGATTGCAGCATGGGAATGTCGTTTCCAATGAGTAGTATGTCATCCACATACAAGACCAGAAAAGCTACAGAGCTCCCACTAACCTTCTTGTAGACACAAGACTCATCTTCGTTTCTGATGAAGCCAAACTCTTTGACCACTTCATCAAAACGTCGATTCCAACTCCTAGAAGCTTGCTTCAATCCATAAATGGATCGTTGCAGCTTACAGACTTTGTTGGCTTGCTTTGGATCCTCAAAACCCTCCGGCTGTATCATATACACGTCCTCGAGGAGATTCCCATAAAGGAATGCTGTTTTGACATCCATCTGCCAAATCTCATTGTCGTAGTATGCTGCAATTGCAAGTAGGATTCGGATGGATTTGGTCATAGCGACTGGTGAAAAGGTTTCATCATAGTCAATACCATGAATCTGTCTGAATCCTTTAGCCACCAATCGGCCCTTATAGGTAATCACATTACCATCCATGTCGATCTTCTTCTTGAAGACCCACTTGCACCCTATGGGTCGCGCCCCATCGGGTGGTTCCACCAAAGTCCATACTTTGTTGGTATACATGGATTCCATCTCGGATCTCATGGCTTCAAGCCACTTCTGCAAGTCTGGGCCACTCATGGCCTCCTCATAGGTAGTAGGCTCATCATCTATGAGCATCGTGTCACCGGAATCGGTTACGAGAAGTCCGTACCTCTCGGGTTCCTGGCGCACTCTACTAGATCTACGAAGCTCTTGTGTTACCTGAACATGTGGCTCCACAACTGCTTGTGATTCCTGTTCATGTTCCATAATCGGTTCAGTGATTTGTGGTTCTTGAACTTCTTCAAGTTCTACATTCCTCCCACTTGCTTCTTTAGAGACAAATTCTCTTTCTAGAAACACGCCGGTCCGAGCAACAAACACTTTGTTTTCGGTTGGATTGTAGAAGTACTATCCCTTAGTTTCCTTAGGGTACCCCACAAATTTACACTTATCCGATTTAGGCCCTAGCTTGTCTGATTGTAAACGTTTTACATAGACATCGCAGCCCCAAATCCTCATGAACGACAGTGTGGGACGCCTCCCACTCCACATCTCATATGGTGTCTTCATGACTGATTTAGATGGAACACGGTTAATGGTGAAAGCTGCACTTAATAGAGCGTAGCCCCAAAACGATAATGGAAGATCGGTTTGACACATCATAGATCGAACCATATCCAATAGGGTTCGATTCCTCCTCTCGGACACGCCATTCCATTGTGGCGTTCCGGGTGGAGTGAGTTGGGACACGATCCCACACTCTCTAAGATAGTCGTCAAACTCTTGGCTCAAGTATTCTCCTCCACGATCCGATCGTAGAGCCTTGATACTTTTGCCAAGTTGCTTCTCTATTTCATTCTTGAATTCTTTGAACACTTCAAAGGATTCGGATTTTGCCCTCATTAGGTACACAAATCCATATCTACTGTAATCATCAGTAAATGTAATGAAGTAGACATAACCACCCCTGGCAGGCGTGGCAAATGGCCCACACACATCAGTATGTATGAGTGCCAATTGCTCACTAGTCCTCTCACCTTTCTTATTGAAAGGGGACTTTGTCATTTTTCCCAATAAACAAGCCTCACATGTCTCATATGATTCAAAATCAAATGAGTCTAGTAATCCATCCTTATGGAGTCTAGATACACGTTTCTCATTTATGTGGCCTAAACGACAATGCCATAAATAAGCAGGATTTAAATCATTTATTTTAATCCGCTTGGTATTAATGTTGTAGACAGGATTGCTTAGATCAAGGTCATAAAGTCCATTAAATAATTGCGCACTAAAATAGTGAATATTATTCAAATAAAAGGAACAACAATTGTTCTTTATTGAAATAATAAAACCTTCCTTGTCCAAACAAGAAATAGAAATAATGTTTCTGCTCATAGCAGGCACAAAATAGCAATTATTTAATTCTAAAACTAATCCTGAAGGCAGAGATAGCTCGCACACGCCTATGGCCAACGCAGCAACCTTTGCTCCATTCCCAACGCGCAGATCTACCTCCCCTTTAGCCAATCTCTTACTTCTCTTTAGATCCTGCACATTTCGACAAATATGAGATCCACATCCAGTATCTAATACCCATGATGTAGAGACAGTTAAATTGACATCTACAACAAAAATACCTGGTGGTGGTGGAATCACTATTCCAAGCCTCTTGTCCTCCAGATATTTTGGGCAGTTCCTCCTCCAGTGTCCAGACTGACTGCAGTAGTGACACTCACCCTTAGTCACGACCTTCGCAATGCCACCAACAGGCTTAAGGTCTTGTTCCTTGGACTTGGCAACTGACTTGCCTTTGCCCTTGGAGGAAGAGGCAAACCTTTTGCCCTTTCCTTTCTGTACCATCATAATGGCCTTGCCCTTACCCTTGTTGATGCTCTGTTCAGCCGTCCTCAACATGTTGAGCAAATCACGCAATGGTTTAACGATCTCGTTCATGTTATAGTTCATAATGAACTGTCCATAACTCTCGGGCAACGATTGCAACACGAGATCGGTTGCCAACTCTTGGCCGACCGGGAACCCAAGCCGGGCGAGATTCTCCAAGTACCCGATCATTCGGAGTACATGGGGTCCCACCGGGTTCCCTTCTGCTAGATGACATTTGAACAGTGCCTTTGAGACCTCATACCTCTCTACCCTCGCCTGCTCTTGGAAGAGCTGCTTTAGATGTTCGATCATATCGACAGCATTCATGTTCTCGTGTTGCTTCTGAAGCTCAGAGGTCATGGTGCAAAGCATTAGGCAGGCCGCATCATTAGCGTCATCAACACGCTTTTGATACGCCTTTAAGGCAGCAGGTTTCTGGTTCTCTGAACCTTCTGGAACATGCTCCTCTATTGCGTACAGTTTCTTCTCTTGCTTGAGAACAATTCTCAAGTTTCTGTACCAATCAAGAAAGTTGGTTCCAGAGAGCTTGTCCTTCTCAAGGACAGATCGTAGGGAATGTTGTGAACTCGATGAGTTGTTTGCCATTTGGAATTCTACAAAAAGGAAAATACGCAAGTTGTAGTATTTGTGAATTTTTGACTATATTTAATAATGGCTAGTTTATTAAATATAGCTCCCACTATTTTTCTACGGATTAATAACCCTCAAGATATTAATGCGGAAAATATCCTTATATTTTCTAGTGGGCCAAGATCCATCTTTTCATCTCCTTATGAGCTTGCTTTGGCAAGTCACCCATAATTTGACTACTTTTAGGTAGGAACAATTCCAATTGCATCCCATATGCAACTCTTGGTTCAATTGGGCAAATAACTCCTTATTTATCCATCCATATGGATAATCCCAATTGATTGCCTCTAGGTTTCTTAATCAAATCAATAGCCTAGTTGTGTTCAACCTCTTATCTAAACAATTGCACATTGTTACGTGCCATCGCATTCCATCATTATGAATCAAGTCGCCATGCTTTGGCACGCACGAACTTGATAAATAATGATGATAATGAGTGTTTAAATAACGAGAAGGCAAGAAAACAATATTTAAAATTTGAGGGATTTTAAATTCAATTTTTAATTATTTTGTTGATCAATTTCAACTAATCTATCTATTTGAGTTTGGGCACAACTCCAAATAATAGATCCGGGTTGTCTAATTATCTTATTATCCTAATTGCATGCATCATCCATACACCAACCACACAAATAATAAGAAAATAAATAAACAACCACATAACAGAAATTAAACGTGATGTGGATATGGCCTTTTCTAGACTAAGATAATTCCAAGCCAATGGAATTATCTATGAACCCTAAGCAAACACATCTCCATGCGTCTTGGTCTTTTGGTCCATCCTTCATAGTCATGTGGAATGCTTCATGCTCCATGCTCCTTCTTTTGTGGCTCCTTTGGCTTTGGGCTTCTTTTCTCCAATCTTGGCTAACAATCTACTTTATCTACCACTAGCTAATATCTATACTAAATAAAATAAATCTCACAAGTTGAGAAAAAAATGGCACGCAGGCCATAAAACCCTAATTAATTATTACAATTAATTGATCAGCTCGCAGGCCGTAAAACCAAACCACAAAATTTAAACATCCACATCAAACCACATCCTAAGGCCATATCCAATCACCATGCGAATTGCACATAAACAGTTAAAATCCAATTTTAACGCGCTTGGTCAATTTTAATTGATTTTAGGATTTCTAGGGTTAAAACGGTCCATGGGCCCAACAATCCAATTGCCCGGGCCCATTAAAGTGAACTACAAGGCCCTAGGGCCGGCCCGGCCCAAAACCCGCAAGCTAGGCCCGCGGGTTAGGGCTGCCTGGCCCCTTAGGGCGGCCAAGCTTGGGCGGCAAGCAAGGGGGCGGTCCCCTAGGGGGCCGAACCTCCTCTTGGGGGTTGTTTCCAAAACAACTCCCTTGCTTGGAGCCCAAGTTTGGTTGTTTCCTTGTTTTGGGAGAACTCCTTCTTCCCCAAGGATGCCCAAACCCTAGATCTATGATCCTAAAATTTCTCAAACTCACCAATGCATGCATCCAATGCAAAAATTGGATCTTGTTATGAGTAATTCTTGACAAATTGCATCCCATGCTTGATTGGTCTTGTTTTACGCGATAAACAATTAAATTAAGGTGTAAAACAACAAGAATGTAACACATAAACTACGTTTATGCTCTATGACCTGTTGCTCTGATACCACTGTAGGGTTTTGATTCATGGATCGCGCAAACGGAAGCATAATCAAACAAATAGCCATGCAAAACCCTCCAAGGATCACAAGTCCAGATGCATAACGATAGTGAAGGTAAGAAATCATAAACACACCTTTGGGTTCTCCTTGATGACTTCAAACGCGAATAGTGTCACGTTCTCTATAGTTGATCCACGCCTAGAGTTGATCCTAGAACTCCCAAACTCCTTGGTGCTAGCCCGGAATAAGAGGAGGGTGAAGGAATCACGCGAAACGAGACAAAAGAGGGGCTTCGGCCCTCTTTTTGGCCGACGGGGTGAGGGCGGCGGCAAGGGGGTCGGGTTCGGCCTCCTTGTTGCTTGCTCTCTCTCCTTTGTTCTCTCCCACTCTTGTTATGTTCACTAATGAGCATAAGTTATGAGGAAGGAAGGAAGGAGGGTCCTTTATATAGTCCAACAACTCCTTGTTAACTACCTAAAGGACTTATTCTAGTCCAACTAGAATTCAATTTAGTCCCTTCCTTGCAAATTAGTCCCTACTAAGTTTGCAAGGGTTTGCAAAGTGATCCTTCTAATTAATCCAATTAATTAATTCCCAAATCTAGTTCAACTCTATATAGCGTGTGACCCCATAGGTTCTATCTAGTTGGTAGCAACTATTTGCTAATATGGAGCTGTTTCTAGCAAAACATCCATTCTAGCCAACTAATAGAATAGTCATCTAGACAACCTTGTACAAGTAATTGTCTCATCCCTTTGCCTCAATATCCGGATTGGACACGAGACATACAAGTCACACTCGTATATCCAATCCATAGTTTCTCGATCAATGGGAATAGCCTTATTCGTGCAAATAACATCAATATCCCATATATTGATTTATTTGAGTCTGGCCAGACATTCTATAAGCACTATCCCTCGAGTGGCCTAGGATATCTACTCCCGTTATGTGGGAGGGGCAAATCCTCTCTACGTCCACTACGATCTCTAAGCTTGCTTCTCATTGTATCCAGTACACGCCTTTATAACTACCCAGTTACGGTGTAGCGTTTAACGCTACCAAGATCACAATGATCCACAACTAGAATATCTAGTGACTTCAAGTCTAAGGATGACAATACCATTGCACCGCGAGAAGCACTTGTGACTCAACATAACATGTATGTAGCCTTCTCGGTGATGGGTCAATCCAGTGCAACATTCCGTAATGCACACCTATGTGTTAGATCGTGATATCTCCATATCAATCCAACCCCATACTAGTCTATAGATGATTGTCCCATTAATCATTATACTCGACTAGGGATATTTAAGATAAACAACACAATTGTAAATCTAAGGACTTCATTATATTAAATATCCAATAAATAATAAATGAATTTTCTAGCCATATACAAATTCATACTAAACTAGATTGCCTCTAGGGCATCTATTCCAACAATTTGTAGGCCACATTTCCCAAAGATTTCGGGAACTCGCGCATCAGCAACTTGGGATCAGCCCCATATGGTCCCATTACATCGATGAAACGCATGACATGCTCGTGGGCATTCCCATTGACATCTTCAAACTTGTCCTACCTAGGAGCCTTATACCTTGCAGGGTTGGGCATGAGATAGATCTCATGTGGGATAGGCGGATCGTTGTCGACCTTCGGAATAATGGTGTCTGCAAACAGTTGATTGGCCAAGAAGGTCTCTATGCGCCGCTGCAGCGATGTCATACACTCCGGTGCGCTCCCTCCAGCAGTAGGAGCAAGGGTCGTAGACGGAGGGGACACATATGATGCGGTCGGGCTAGGAGTATAAGTCACGTTGCTCAGCAGTGCCGGCGGAGGAGGTAAGGGGTATTGTGAAGAGATGTTGGTTGCCACGGTTGGTGGTTGGGGCATATGTGTGGTAAGGGACGGTATTGGGGCCGTTTTCCCCTGGATAGAGGGCAATTGTGTAGGGTTTTGAATCATGGATGCGCAACGGAAACAAAAATAACCATGCAAAACCCTCCAAGGATCACATGTCAAGAGACATAACGATGGTAGAAATCAATAACACACCTTAGGGTTCTCCTTTGATGACTTCAAACGCGAATTGTGTCACAAACTCTATGGTTGATCCACGCCTAGAGTTGATCCTAGATCTCCCAAGTCCTTGGTGCTAGCCCGGAAAGAGGAAGAGGAAGAAAAATCAGGCAAAACAAGACTAAAAAGGGGGCTCTCGGCCTCCTTGTGGCCAACGGGACGGACGGCGGCAAGAGGGGCGGTCGGGCTCCCTTTGTTTGCTTGCTCTCTCTCCTTTTGTTCTTTCCCACTCTTGTTATGTTCAATAATGAGCATAAGTTGTGGGAAGGAAGGAAGTAAGGTCCTTAATATAGTCCAACAACTCCTTGCTAATTACCTAAAGGACTTATTCTAGTCCTACTAGAATTCAATTTAGTCCCTTCCTTGCAAATTAGTCCCTACTAAGTTTGCAAAGTTTTTGCAAAGTGATCCTTCTAATTAATTAATCCAATTAATTAATTCCCAAATCTAGTTCAACTCTATATAGTGTGTGACCCCATAGGTTCTATCTGGTTGGTAGCAACTATTTGCTAATATGGAGCGGTTTCTAGCAAAACATCCATTCTAGCAAACTAATAGAATAGTCATCTTGACAACCTTGTACAAGTAATTGTCTCATCCCTTTGTCTCTATATCCGGATTGGATACGAGACATACAAGTCACACTCGTATATCCAATCCATAGTTTCTCGATCCATGGGAATAGCCTTATTCGTGCAAATAACATCAATATCCCATATTGATTTATTTGAGTCTTGCCAGACATTCTATAAGCACTATCCCTCGAGTGGCCTAGGATATTTGCTCCCGTTATGAGGGAGGGACAAATTCTATGTACGTCCACTACGATCTCTAAGCTTGCTTCTTATTGTATCCAGTACACGCCTTTATAACTACCCAGTTACGGTGTAGCGTTTAACGCTACCAAAATCACAAAAATCCACAACTAGAATATCTAGTGACTTCAAGTCTAAGGATGACAATACCATTGCACCGCGAGAAGCTCTTGTGACTCAACATAACATGTATGTAGCCTTCTCGGAGATGGGTCAATCCAGTGCAACATTACCCCTAATGCACACCTATCTGTTGGGTCGTGATATCTCCATATCAATCCAACCCCATACTAGTCTATAGATGATTGTCCCATTAATCATTATACTGGACTAGGGATATTTAAGATAAACAACACAATTGCAAATCTAAGGACTTCATTATATTAAATATCCAATAAATAATAAATGAATTTCTAGCCACAAATAAATTCATACTAAACTAGATTGCCTCTAGGGCATCTATTCCAACAGACTCCCACTTGCACTAGAGCCAATCTGGCGCATCTTGTATGCCCATACTCCTAGTGTGCCCTTCATGCTTCCACTGCGTGAGCGGCTTTGTAAGCGGGTCTGAGAAATTTTCATCTGTAGGAATCTTGCATATGCGAACGTCTCCTCTATCGATAATATCTCGAATCAGATGAAACTTCCTGAGCACGTGTTTGGACTTCTGGTGCGACCTGGGTTCCTTTGATTGCGCGATCGCCCCAGTGTTGTCACAGTAAAACTCAACTGGATCCGCAATGCTAGGAACCACAACAAAATTCAGAAACAAACTTTCTGATCCAAACAGCTTCCTTTGCTGCACCATTTGCAGCAATGTACTCAGCCTCTGTTGTAGAATCAGCTACCGTCTCTTGCTTGGAACTCTTCCAGCTCACCGTTGCTCCATTCAGGCAAAACACATATCCCGACTGTGATCTAAAGTCATCTCTGCCGGTTTGGAAGCTTGCATCAGTGTAACCCCTTACACGCAACTCTTCCTCACCGCCAAATATCAAGAAAGCATCCTTAGTTCTTCTCAAGTACTTTAGGATATTCTTGAAAGCAATCCAGTGACTCTCACCCGGATTGGATTGGTATCTGCTTGTCATACTCAAGGCATATGACACATCTGGTCTAGTACATAACATGGCGTGCATGATAGATCCTATGGCCGAGGCATAGGGTATTCTACTCATGCGTTCCTTCTCAATCTCATTGGAAGTACAACCACTCTTTGAAAGAGTGATTTCATGTGACATGGGCAAGAATCCCTTCTTGGAATCTTGCATGTTGAACCGTTTCAACACCGTGTCAATATATGTACTTTGACTTAAGCCTAGCAACCTCTTAGATCTATCTCTATAGATCTTTATACCAAGTATATAGGCTGCTTCCCCTAAGTCCTTCATTGAGAAACACTTCCCTAGCCAATCTTTAACATATTGTAGCATGGGAACGTCGTTTCCAATGAGTAGTATGTCATCTACATACAAGACCAGAAAAGCTACAGAGCTCCCAATAACCTTCTTGTAGACACAATGTAACACCCCCAAACGGCCCAAGCCGGAGACCCGGGGATGTCACTCCGTACCCGAGAGGAGCCGGGATACAAGGAGATTTTATAACATGGTTCGCAAGCACAAACATCCACCATAATAAATTAAATCCAATTAAAATAATGTATCATCATAAACCTTCGTCCTAGCCACAAACCGGCAAAAACAACTAAAGCGTTTAAACTGCTAAAGAGTTCAATTTCGAATAAAACAATACTACTAATAATGTTCCATGTGATGCGCGTCCCCTTCTATGCCCGATAACCTTCCTCTAGACCTGTGGTGCGGAATGAAAAAGAAACACCACAGTACATAATCAGCATTGAAATACTGGTAAGCAAACATCCAAACATGTAAAACGATGATGGATAGTTATAAAACAAGACTCATTTGTAAGTAAGAGTTTTTCGCAAACACAGCGGTAATAAAGTTGACTCTTGTATTAAAACATAAGAGTTCCCAATTCCATAGTATATTTCCAAATCAAATTCCATAATATATTTCCAAACCAATTTCCATAATCATTAGGAAAAATCCAAATCAAGTGTTAACTTCATTCCGTTAACAAAACCAAACAAATCCATTATTACTTTGTTGTGACGGGGAAAACCAAATAACCACAGCATGCATGACCTTAAGTGTCGACACCCCCCAAAGACTACGCCGGTCAGAGGAGTGAGTACATGTTACTATCCGGGGACTTGCAACCGGATTAAAAAGAGACGGGACCGCAGCCAACCGCCCAAAAGAATAATAAAGTCCCGCACAACATCTTCCACTTTACGTTATAGTTCATTCATTATCATGGTGACATTTTCATCAAAAACATTTAACAAGTAGAAATCACGTATTCCAAGTCATGTATCATGAAAACACATTTTGAGACGTAACAAATCAAATATTTGTTTGACACGAAAGAGATAAGCACACTAGGCTTGGCACATTTACTTACCTCAAAGCAAATTCCAACAATAGCAATCAATCAACGTACTCTACGTACTCGTCGTCAACGAACTCGTTACCTACACATAACAATATGCTAATCAAACCAATATTCTAGCAATATACTTGCTATACTAATTACATGCATATGGTAGTCCATGGCTTAGGGTTCTAACACTTCCCCAACATCTCATTCAATTCATGCTCCAAAATAAGACCCAAAGCTTTGCTTCAAAATCCCCTAACCTAAAGCATACATAATCCATCATACTCCACCAAATCTATTACTCCAGTTTCCCAAACAGATCATGGTCTAGAAACAGTTCCATTGGATTCAAAACGTTCGAAATAATAAGTTTAGCCTCAAACGGATATTAATTTCGATTCCTGAATCAAAAGTTACACTAGTTTCAAGATTCCAACTTCATTCAAAATATCCATACGGGAATTGTCAATCTTCATGAAACTTTTCCCCCAAGCATCTAGTTCATCCTATAATCATACTAAACCTAACATAACATGATTCCCACATTCAAATCAGATTGTTATCCACCTATTATGATCATTCAAACTCCAAAATCATTCAATCAAACTTCTCTTTCAAACTAGGGTTTCTTCCCAACACCCAAGAACATGATAACCCTAAAACTTGATAATAAATCCTACGAATCCATGAACAATGATCCTAACCATAACAAACTGAAATTTAAAGATTCCATGCAACATACATGAATCATGAACAAGTGATCACAAGATCAAGAGATCAACAAGAGAAACGAGAAGAAGAAACAAAACAACCCAAACCCGCTCAACCCGCCGCCCATGGAGGCGGACGGAGAGAGAGACGGACGGGGTAGAGAAAGAAAGAGAGAAAGAAAAGAGAAAAGAGAAAAAGAGAGAGAGAGAGAGAGAGAGAGATATTACCTTGCCGGAAAAGAGAGAGAGAGAGCGGCGGCGGTGGGGGTATGCCGTCGGTCACAAGGGAGAGAGAGTGAGAGAGGGATGGGTAGAGTAGGGAGAGACGTGAGGGAGAGATTAGGAAAAATAGGAGAGTGAGGGTTTTTATGAGAGTTAGAATTAAAATTAACTTCATAAGTAGGAAACCCTCTTGGATTAGGAAACTTTTATTGTAGGAAGAAATTTAGGTCAAAAGACACTTATTTCCCCTTAGTTTTGCCAAAAGACAAACACCTCCCCCAAACTCAAGTAAAAGACACTAAAACCTTTGATTAAAGTCACAAAGTTCCCCCCCCCCCAAACTCTCAAAACATTATAATTAACTCTCTATAATTACATTAACTTCCCAACACTTATAATAATATCACAAAATACCCGTAGTCACAAAACGGGGTATTTCATCCTTCCCTCCTTAAAGAGAATTCGTCCTCGAAGTTTAAACAAAAACCTCCCTCCTAAAAGAGAAACTGTCCTTGAAGTTTAAACTAAACTTTTAACCACAATAAGGTATACACCTCCCCTCAATGGTACGACTACTAAATGCAACCTAAGGTCATAAATGATATGCAATATACTATAAGTAGTACTGTATTTAAAGAAAAACGGAGGATTACATCCTCTCCCCCTTAGAGGAGTGACGTCCTCGTAACTCAAGGTACCTCGTCAAACAAGTGAGGGTACTTCTTCCTCATATCATCTTCCGCTTCCCAAGTTGCCTCTTCCGTGAGGTGGTTAGTCCATAAGACTTTTACAATCTTGACACTCTTATTACGGGTGTTCCTTGTCTTGGTGTCTAAAATCTTGACAGGCTGTTCTTCATAACTCAAAGACGGGTCCAGTTCTACTGGTTCGGGATCTAATACATGAGATGCATCAGGCATATACTTCTTCAGCTGTGATACGTGAAATACGTTATGGACACGACCTAAATTCGATGGTAAATCCAATCGATAAGCCACTTCTCCAATCTTTTCTATAACATCATATGGTCCTATGAATTTCGGGCTCAACTTCCCTTTCTGATTGAACCTCATGACTCCCTTAGTCGGTGATACTTTAAGAAATGCTTTTTCTCCAACTTGAAATTCCAACGGTCTTCTCTTCTGATCCGCGTAAGATTTCTGTCTATCCTGCGCTGCCTTCATTCGCTGCTGTATAAGTCTCACTTGATCTGTCATCTCTTCAATAAGTTGTGGACCAATTACTATCGTTTCACTTATGTCGTTCCAACACAACGGTGTTCTACACTTCCTTCCATACAAAGCTTCATGTGGTGCCATTCCAATACTGGCATGATAACTGTTGTTGTAGGAGAATTCTATCAAAGGTAATCTATCAACCCATGAACCTTGAAAATCCATAACACACGATCTTAGCATATCTTCCAACGTTTGGATTTCGTTGGCCTGTTGCTGAGAGAACAATCCAAACGTTCTTCGATGTCGGTAAAGCAGTCACGAAATCCATCGAAATAGAATCCCACTTCCAAACTGGGACGTCTAATGGTTGTACTAAGCCTCCCATTCTTTTATGTTCAAACTTCACCTTCTGACAAGTCAGACATTTTGCCACAAATTCTGCCACTTCTTTCTTCATGTTAGGCCACCAAAACATCTTCTTCATGTCTTTATAAAGTTTGTCACCTCCTGGATGTACTGAGTAGGGTGTGTTGTGCGCTTCTCGCATCAACTTCTCCTTAGTTTCCGTACACTTATGTGGTACACACCATCTTCCTTTGTAACGGATACTTCCATCTTCATGTATTTTGAAATCCTTTGCTTGGCCTTCTTCAATCTTCTTCTTTATCCTTTCCAGTTTCACATCTCCTGGCTGGTTACTCCTTATCTCTTCTAAGACATCTGGCACAACTGTCATATTCCCAAGGATATTCTTTACTCCTCCTTGTTTCACTACTTCAATTCCAAGTTTTCGGAACTCTCGGCATAGCCGATCTGGCAAAACTAGCATAGTATCCAAAGTATGGCTCGATTTTCGGCTTAACACATCAGCTACTACGTTTGCCTTCCCTTCATGGTATTGGATACGCAAATCATAATCCTTTATGACTTCTAACCAACGTCTTTGCCTGTTGTTTAGCTCTTTCTGCGTGAAAATGTATTTTAGACTGCTATGATCCGTATACAATCTACACACAGATCCATACAAGTGATGTCTCCATATCTTCAATGCGAATACTATTGCTGCAAGTTCTAAGTCATGCGTAGCATAGTTCTCTTCATGAGTTTTCAATTGTCTTGAAGCATAAGCAATAACTCTTCTTTCTTGCATAAGCACGCATCCTAAACCCTTCTTCGATGCATCACTGTAAACATCAAATTCGCCAGAATCATTGGGTAAAGCTAAGACAGGTGCGGTCGTTAACTTTTCCTTCAATGTCTGGAATGCTTCTTCACAATCTTCGCTCCACTTATACCTTACCGTCTTCTTGGTTAGTGTAGTAAGCGGTCTAGCGATCTTTGATAAATCTTTCACGAAACGCCTGTAATATCCTGCTAATCCGAGAAAACTTCTTACTTCAGACACATTCTTCGGAGTAGGCCAATCTTTAACTGCTGAAATCTTTCCAGGATCCACGGATATTCCTTCCTTGGAAATTATGTGACCCAAAAATGGAACATGTTTTAGCCAAAATTCACACTTCGAGAGTTTAGCATATAACTTCTCATGTCTCAAAGTTTCTAACACTTCTTTGAGATGTTCTTCGTGTTCTTCCTCGCTCTTTGAATAAACAAGGATGTCATCAATAAAGACGACCACGAAACGATCTAGAAACGTTCTCATAACACGATTCATTAGATCCATAAATACTGCTGGAGCATTGGTCAGACCAAAAGGCATAACGGTAAACTCGTAGTGTCCATACCTCGTTCTAAAGGCTGTCTTCGGTATATCCTTCTCGGCTACTCGAAGCTGGTGATACCCTGATCTCAAGTCTATCTTTGAGAAAACACTCGCCCCTTGTAATTGATCAAACAAATCGTCAATTCGGGGTAAAGGGTATTTGTTCTTGATTGTTGCGCTATTCAATTCCCTATAGTCAATGCACAACCTCAAGCTTCCATCTTTCTTCTTCACAAACAACACCGGTGCACCCCAAGGGGAAACACTCGGCCTTATATAACCCTTTTGAAGTAACCCTTGCAATTGATCCTTAAGTTCTTTCAACTCTACTGGTGCCATTCTGTACGGTGCCTTTGAAATTGGAGCTGTTCCAGGTGTTAAATCCATAGTGAATTCAATCTCCCTTCTAGGTGGCATTCCTGGAATTTCGTCCGGGAACACATTGGGAAAATCTCTAACTATTGGTATTTCTTCTAGCACATTCTCCTTCTTAGATATGTCTTGAATATAACACAAATAAGCACTATTCCCTTTCTTCACTTGGTTGACTATGGTCAAGGCTGACACTAGTCGGATACATGGTTCTTTTGTGATACCACGGTAAGAAACTCTTTCTCCTTTTGGACCTTTAAGCCTTATCTTCTGATCGTGGCAGTCTATTACTGCTCGATATTTTCCCAGCCAATCCATTCCCAATATAACATCTATTCCTCCAAGATCAAACTGTATCAGGTTCGCTGGTAGGGTACTAGCCGAAATCTTAACTTCTACTCCTTCAAAAATGGCGTCACATACCGTTACATGACCGGTTGGGGTAGCTACGGGGATGGATATTCTAGACGGCTTATTGAGACTCAATTTTTCCACAAACGATGATGAAATAAACGAATACGAAGCTCCGGAATCAAACAAAGTAAAAGCTGGTTGATCATGAACAAGGAATGTACCAGTGACTACTCCGTTTGCTGCTTCCGCTTCAGTCCTGCTCATGACAGCGATCCTTGCAATATTCCCATTCTGTGCGGTAGTTCGTGCCGTACCAGTCCCATTGTTGTTGGCGTTAGCTGGAGTGTTGTTGTTCCTATTCCCGTTCTGAACTCCATTGTTCCTTCCATTGCCTTGATTGTTCACTTGTTGTCTACCATAATTGTTGCCTCCATTATTGTTGTTGTAGTTCCCATAGTTCCGGTTTCCGCCTTGATTGTTGTTGTTGAACTGTCGGTTTCCTTGGTAATTGCCTCCTTGGTTCCCTAGTTGGTTCCAATTTTGTTTTACTCGACACTCAAACGAACGATGACCCTTCTTGCCACAGTGGTAGCAAGAGACAAGGTTTCCTTGACAGTCCTTTCCTGGATGATTCTGCTGACACTTCTTGCAGTTATAACGGCGGAATTGCTTCATCTCCATTATTCTGTTTGTTACCACGATACTGTCCTTGGTTACTTCCTCCGTGATTAGGGTTAAACCTCTTGTCCTGACTACCTTGGTTAGTCCTACCCTGATTGTTTCCATAGCCCACGGCGTTCTCAACCTTGCGTTTCCCACGCTTCTCATCTTGTGCCTCTTGAATACGCCAAACGGCTGCAGCCCTATCATAAGCTTCCTGTAGAGTATCGTACGTCCTGCACATCAAGTCTTTCTGTAGATGAAGTCCGAGACCAGACATGAACTTCCTGACCTTAGTCGCTTCATCAGGCATCAAGTGACATGCGAATCGGGATAATTCCATGAATTTCTTGAAGTACTCGGTCACGGAACCGTTCCCTTGTGTCAGATTCACGAAGTCTAAGTACTTTTGATCCTGGACATGGTCCGGGTAAAAGCGAGTGCGAAGTGCGGTTTGAAGAGCCTCCCAATTGAAATTGGGTTGCGCCAAAAAGTTCTGACGCGTACTCCTCCACCATGTATTAGCTTCGTTCTTCAAGTAAAATGCCGCGCAAACCACCTTGCGGTCTTCGGGGCACTCAACTAGCTCAAGGATCTTATCCATCTCGTCGATCCAATTCTCGAGCTCAACAGGGTCCTCATTGCCAATGAAGTTCCCTGGCTTCATATCTGCCACTTTCTTGGCACAACTAGTTGCACTCTGTTCTCCATTGTTCATATTCTGAGCCATCTGCGCTAATTGGGCAAAGAATTGGTCCATGCCGTTGTTGTTGTTGTTGTTTGCCATAGGGACTTGACTAATCCTACTGGTGTGGTATTGATGTGGTCTATCAGTCATAATCCCTACACTATAGCCTATTGTATTAGTTATAAAGTACCAAGAAGTACAAAAAATCACGCATATACGGCATGTAGTGCACAATTCAACAAGTAATGTCACACATTGACCATCATTTAACTCAATTACTCGTGTATTTCCACATAGACTGATCACGTCTCAACTTTTCATCTACTTCCAAAATTGGAAAAAGGATCAATCGATCAAGCAAAAATTGCGAATTTAGGTGTGCAACACCCACTCTGAGTCTACTTTCATAACCAAGAAGAATCAGTTCAAAATCAATTGTAAAACTCGAGATATAAAGGAAACTCTACAGCTGCTGTCACAGCCCACCAGAACAGAAACATCGACTTTGAAAAGCCTTAAACTAACTTTAAAATTCTCAAAATGAGCTAGGCTTTCTATGGGAGTTAGAAAATCGTGTCTAATAGTCGCCATAAAAATTTGGGGTCAAAACAAGATCTGGAAGATAGGTAACAATCAAAAATGCTACAGCTAGTCACTTTGCAATTCTGCTACTGTACCGTCAACTTTGGAAATTCGTAGCTAATTCTCCAGAACTCATATGGGGTTGAAATTTCTATGTAAGATACCTGGGTATATCTACTTTCTGGGAAAAATTCAGGGAAAAATAACTCCAAAATTAAGTTCGTCTGCTACAACAAGAACTCACTGCTGCGCAGATTCAACAGCACCGAAAATCAAAGCTTTCGCGTTCTAACTCCATGAACACTTTCTAAGCCCTTAATCAATGATAACAAGCATAACACAACCTTAATTCATCCAATCATACTCCAAAATTCAGAAAGCTAAATTTATAAAACTTCCCCAAATCGGGTCTTCAAAACATAAACATTCTTCATCCCAAAGCAAAACGCTAAAGTTTTACTCTAGTCCAAAAGTGACTATTCAAGAATCGTTCTAAAACTTCAAATGTTGCTTGGCTATGGAGCCTTATTCAAACCAATAAATAAAACTTAAAGCATCTAGTCTAAGAAATCTAAAGAACTCTAACAAGCTTAATCGTCGTCCTCATCGCTTTCGTCCATCTCTTCCTCTTCATCGGAATCATACTCGTGCTCTTCATCTTCTCTAGGGTCTTCTTCACTTTCTTCATATTCCATGGGATCTTCTTCAATCTCGGGGTATTCATCGACATCTTCCATTGGATCCTCTTCAATTTCCTCATCGTCACTAGAGTCTATAATAATCACCACTTTTTCATCACTAGAGCTTATGTAGATCACGTCTTCTTCATCACTGGACTCTATCTCAATAACTGTATAACTTTGCCACTTAAGGTAAGTCTCCATCAATAGTTTGCATATAAAATCTGCACTTACCGTCCATTCACCTTGGCAACGATAATCCCTATCATTCAGACGATTCATCCTGCCCATGATGTTACTATACTTTGTAATAATTTCCCCAAACATGGGTTTCATAGGTAATGCCTTCACCATACAGTAAGCCTGAAAAGCTGGATTTCTATATCGAGGAAAATCTAAGGCTTGGAATCTATCTTCACAATATTGAACCACACGGTCACGAAAATCTGGAAAATCTTCACCTTCAACCCAACGTGTCACAACAGGATGCTTCTCTACTGACAACACACGCTTCCTTGCTGTATGCTTAGTTCTAGCCATCTACAAGAGGAAACAACTTAATAAATCTCTAATTTAAAGGCATAGATTATAATCCAAATAACTACCCTTCGCAAATCAATAATTATTCCCAAGACTCCAAATTGATGGTTACAAGACTCTTGAAGAAATCTCCCAACGAAGTCTCTTAAAGTAGGCTTACTTAGAGTCCAATTGGAATACTTTAAAAATTCGATTGGGTGGATGGGGCACTTGCTTTCTATCCTATTTTCTAAACACTTACACATAACAATCCTATCCGTACTACCAAAATTCCCACGGCTTGTCGAATTTTAAGTTATTTTCTCCTATATTCATTTTAGTTGCCCTAACAAGTATCAAATTTCTTTTTAGAATGCCGGCTCTGATACCACCTGTAACACCCCCAAATGGCCCAAGCCGGAGACCCGGGGATGTCACTCCGTACCCGAGAGGAGCCCGGATACAAGGAGATTTTATAACATGGTTCGCAAGCACAAACATCCACCATAATAAATTAAATCAAATTAAAATAATGTATCATCATAAACCTTCGTCCTAGCCACAAACCGGCAAAAACAACTAAAGCGTTTAAACTGCTAAAGAGTTCAATTTCGAATAAAACAATACTACTAATAATGTTCCATGTGATGCGCGTCCCCTTCTATGCCCGATAACCTTCCTCTAGACCTGTGGTGCGGAATGAAAAAGAAACACCACAGTTCAAAATCAGCATTGAAATACTGGTAAGCAAACATCCAAACATGTAAAACGATGATGGATAGTTATAAAACAAGACTCATTTGTAAGTAAGAGTTTTTCGCAAACACAGCGGTAATAAAGTTGACTCTTGTATTAAAACATAAGAGTTCCCAATTCCATAGTATATTTCCAAATCAAATTCCATAATATATTTCCAAACCAATTTCCATAATCATTAGGAAAAACCCAAATCCAGTGTTAACTTCATTCCGTTAACAAAACCAAACAAATCCATTATTACTTTGTTGTGACGGGAAAAACCAAATAACCACAGCGTGCATGACCTTAAGTGTCGACACCCCCCAAAGACTACGCCGGTCAGAGGAGTGAGTACATGTTACTATCCGGGGACTTGCAACCGGATTAAAAAGAGACGGGACCGCAGCCAACCGCCCAAAAGAATAATAAAGTCCCGCACAACATCTTCCACTTTACGTTATAGTTCATTCATTATCATGGTGACATTTTCATCAAAAACATTTAACAAGTAGAAATCACGTATTCCAAGTCATGTATCATGTAAACACATTTTGAGACGTAACAAATCAAATATTCGTTTGACACGAAAGAGATAAGCACACTAGGCTTGGCACATTTACTTACCTCAAAGCAAATTCGAACAATAGCGATCAATCAACGTACTCTACGTACTCGTCGTCAACGAACTCGTTACCTACACATAACAATATGCTAATCAAACCAATATTCGAGCAATATACTTGCTATACTAATTACATGCATATGGTAGTCCATGGCTTAGGGTTCTAACACTTCCCCAAACTCTCATTCAATTCATGCTCCAAAATAAGACCCAAAGCTTTGCTTCAAAATCCCCTAACCTAAAGCATACATAATCCATCATACTCCACCAAATCTATTACTCCAGTTTCCCAAACAGATCATGGTCTAAAAACAGTTCCATTGGATTCAAAACGTTCGAAATAATAAGTTTAGCCTCAAACGGATCTTAATTTCGATTCCTGAATCAAAAGTTACACTAGTTTCAAGTTTCCAACTTCATTCAAAATATCCATACGGGAATTGTCAATCTTCATGAAACTTTTCCCCCAAGCATCTAGTTCATCCTATAATCATAATAAACCTAACATAACATGATTCCCACATTCAAATCAGATTGTTATCCACCTATTATGATCATTCAAACTCCCAAATCATTCAATCAAACTTCTCTTTCAAACTAGGGTTTCTTCCCAACACCCAAGAACATGATAACCCTAAAACTTGATAATAAATCCTACAAATCCATGAACAATGATCCTAACCATAACAAACTGAAATTTAAAGATTTCATGCAACATACATGAATCATGAACAAGTGATCACAAGATCAAGAGATCAACAAGAGAAAAGAGAAGAAGAAACAAAACAACCCAAACCCGCTCAACCCGCCGCCCATGGAGGCGGACGGAGAGAGAGACGGACGGGGTAGAGAAAGAAAGAGAGAAAGAAAATAGAAAAGAGAAAAAGAGAGAGAGAGAGAGAGAGAGAGAGAGAGAGAGAGATATTACCTTGCCGGAAAAGAGAGAGAGAGAGCGGCGGCGGTGGGGGTGTGCCGTCGGTCACAAGGGAGAGAGAGTGAGAGAGGGACGGGTAGAGTAGGGAGAGACGTGAGGGAGAGATTAGGAAAAATAGGAGAGTGAGGGTTTTTATGAGAGTTAGAATTAAAATTAACTTCATAAGTAGGAAACCCTCTTGGATTAGGAAACTTTTATTGTAGGAAGATATTTAGGTCAAAAGACACTTATTTCCCCTTAGTTTTGCCAAAAGACAAACACCTCCCCCAAACTCAAGTAAAAGACACTAAAACCTTTGATTAAAGTCACAAAGTTCCCCCCAAACTCTCAAAGCATTATAATTAACTCTCTATAATTACATTAACTTCCCAACACTTATAATAATATCACAAAATACCCGTAGTCACAAAACGGGGTATTTCACACAAGACTCATCTTCGTTTCTGATGAAGCCAAACTCTTTGACCACTTCATCAAAACTTCGATTCCAACTTCTAGAAGCTTGCTTCAATCCATAAATGGATCGTTGCAGCTTACAGACTTTGTTGGCTTGCTTTGGATCCTCAAAACCCTCCGGCTGTATCATATACACGTCCTCGAGGAGACTCCCATAAAGGAATGCTGTTTTGACATCCATCTGCCAAATCTCATAGTCGTGGTATGCTGCAATCGCAAGTAGGATTCGGATGGATTTGGTCATAGCGACCCGTGAAAAGGTTTCATCATAGTCAATACCATGAATCTGTCTGAATCCTTTAGCAACCAATCGGCCCTTATAGGTAATCACATTACCATCCATGTCGTTCTTCTTCTTGAAGACCCACTTGCACCCTATGGGCATCGGGTGGTTCCACCAAAATCCATACTTTGTTGGTATACATGGATTCCATCTCGGATCTCATGTCTTCTAGCCACTTCTGAGAGTCTGGGCCATTCATGGCCTCCTCATAGGTAGTAGGCTCATCATCTATGAGCATCGTGTCACCGGAATCGGTCACGAGAAGTCCATATCTCTCGGGTTCCTGGCGCACTCTACTAGATCTACGAAGCTCTTGTGTTACCTGAACAGGTTGCTCCACAACTGCTTGTGGTTCCTGTTCATGTTCCATAATCGGTTCAGTGATTTGTGGTTCTTGAACCTCTTCAAGTTCTACATTCCTCCCACTTGCTTCTTTGGAGATAAACTCTCTTTCTAGAAACAGGCCGGTCCGAGCAACAAATACTTTGTTCTCGGTTGGATTGTGGAAATAGTATCCCTTAGTTTCCTTAGGGTACCCCACAAATTTACACTTATCCGATTTCGGCCCTAGCTTGTCTGATTGTAAACGTTTTACATAGACATCGCAGCCCCAAATCCTCATGAACGACAGTGTGGGACGCCTCCCACTCCACATCTCATATGGTGTCTTCATGACTGATTTGGATGGAACACGGTTAATGGTTAAAGCCGCACTTAATAGAGCGTAGCCCCAAAATGATAATGGAAGATCGGTTTGACACATCATAGATCGAACCATATCCAATAGGGTTCGATGCCTCCTCTCAGACACGCCATTTCATTGTGGCGTTCCGGGTGGAGTTAGTTGGGACATGATCCCACACTCTCTAAGATAGTCGTCAAACTCTTGGCTTAAGTATTCTCCTCCACGATCCGATCATAGAGCCTTGATACTTTTTCCAAGTTGCTTCTCTACTTCATTCTTGAATTCTTTGAACACTTCAAAGGATTCCGATTTTGCCCTCATGAGGTACACAAATCCATATCTACTGTAATCATCAGTAAATATAATGAAGTAGACATAACCACCCCTGGCAGGCGTGGCAAATGGCCCACACACATCGGTATGTATGAGTGCCAATTGCTCACTAGACCTCTCTCCTTTCTTATTGAAAGGGGACTTTTTCATTTTTTCCAATAAACAAGCCTCACATGTCTCATATGATTCAAAATCAAATGAGTCTAGTAATTTATCCTTATGGATTCTAGATACACGTTTCTCATTTATGTGGCCTAAACGACAGTGCCATAAATAAGCAGGATTTAAATAATTTATTTTAATCCGCTTGGTATTAATGTTGTAGACAGGATTGCTTAGATCAAGGACATAAAGTCAATTAAATAATTGCGTACCAAAATAGTGAATATTATTTAAATAAAAGGAACAACAATTGTTCTTTATTGAAATAATAAAACCATCCTTGTCCAAACAAGAAATAGAAATAATGTTTCTGCTCATAGCAGGCACAAAATAGCAATTATTTAATTCTAAAACTAATCCTGAAGGCAGAGATAGCTCGTACACGCCTATGGCCAACGCAGCAACCTTTGCTCCATTCCCAACGCGTAGATCTACCTCTCCTTTAGCCAATCTTCTACTTCTCTTTAGATCCTGCATATTTCAACAAATATGAGATCCACATCCAGTATCTAATACCCATGATGTAGAGACAGTAAAATTGACATCCACAACAAAAATACCTGGTGGTGGTGGAATCACTATTCCAAGTCTCTTGTCCTCCAGATATTTTGGGCAGTTCCTCCTCCAGTGTCCAGGCTGACTGCAGTAGTGACACTCACCTTTAGTCACACCTTTGGCAATGCCACCAACTGGCTTAAGGGCACGTTCCTTGGACTTGGAAACTGACTTGGCTTTGCCCTTGGAGGATGAGGCAAACCTTTTGCCCTTTCCTTTCTGTACCATCATAATGGCCTTGCCCTTTCCCTTGTTGATACTCTGTTCAGTTGTCCTCAACATATTGAGTAAATCTGACAGTGGTTTCACGATCTCGTTCATGTTATAGTTCATGATGAACTGTCCATAACTCTCGGGCAACGATTGCAACACGAGATCGGTTGCCAACTCTTGGCCGACCAGGAACCCCAGTCGGGCGAGATTCTCCAAGTACCCGATCATACGGAGTACATGGGGTCCCACAGCGTTCCCTTCTGCCAGATGACACTTGAACAATGCCTTAGAGACCTCATACCTCTCTACCCTTGCCTGCTCTTGGAAGAGCTGCTTCAGATGCTCGATCATATCGACAGCATTCATGTTTTTGTGTTGCTTCTGAAGCTCAGAAGTCATGGTGCATAGCATAAGACAGGCCGCATCATTAGCGTCATCAACACGCTTTTGATACGCCTTTAGGGCAGCAGGTGTTTGGTTCTCTGGACCTTCTGGAACTTGATCCTCTATTGCGTACAGTTTCTTTTCTTGCTTGAGAACAATTCCCAAGTTTCTGTACCAATCAAGAAAGTTGGTTCCAGAGAGCTTGTCCTTCTCAAGGACAGATCGTAGGGAATGTTGTGAACTCGATGAGTTGTTTGCCATTTGGAATTCTACAAAAGGAAAATACGCAAGTTTTAGTATTTGTGAATTTTTTGACTATATTCAATAATGGCTAGTTTATCAAATATAGCTCCCACTATTTTATTACGGATTAATAACCCTCAAGATATTAATGCGGAAAATATCCTTATATTTTCTAGTGGGCCAAGATTCATGTTTCACCTCCTTATGAGCTTGCTTTGGCAAGTCACCCATAATTCGACTACTTTAGGTAGGAACAATTCCAATTGCATCACATATGCAACTCTTGGTTCAATTGGGCAAATAACTCCTTATTTATCCATCCATATGGATAATCCCAATTGATTGCCTCTAGGTTTCTTAATCATATTAATAGCCCAGTTGTGTTCAACCTCTTATTAAACAATTGCACGTTATTACGTGCCATCGCATTCCATCATTATGAACCAAGTCGTTATGCTTTGGCACACACGAACTTGACAAATAATTATGATAATGAGTGTTTAAATAACGAGAAGGCAAGAACACAATATTTGAATTTTGAGGGATTTTAAATTCAATTGTTTTTTGTTGATCAAAATCAACTAATCTATCTATTTGAGTTTGGGCACAACTCCAAATAATAGATCCGGGTTGTCTAATTATCTTATTATCCTAATTGCATGCATCATCCATTCACCAACCACACAATAATAAGGCAATAAAGTAAACAACCATAAAACAGAAATTAAACGTGATGTGGATATGGCCTTTTCTAGATAATTCCAAGCCAATAGAATTATCTATGAACCCTAAAACAAACACATCTCCATGCGCCTTGATCTTTTGGTCCATTCTTCATAGTCATGTGGAATGCTCCATGCTCCTTGCTCCATCTTTTGTGGCTCCTTTGGCTTTGGGCTTCTTTTCTTCAATCTTGGCTAAGAATCTACTTTATCTAGCACTAGCTAACTTCTATACTAAATAAAATAAATCTCACAAGTTGAGAAAAAAAATGGCACGCAGGGCATAAAACCCTAATTAATTATTACAATTAATTGATCAGCTCGCAGGCCGTAAAACCAAACCACAAAATTAAACATCCACATCAAACCACATCCTAAGGCCATATCCAATCACCATGCGAATTGCACATAAACAGTTAAAATCCAATTTTAATGCGCTTGGTCAATTTTAATTGATTTTAGGATTTCTAGGGTTAAAACGGTCCATGGGCCTAACAATCAAATTGCCCGGACCCAATAAGGTGAACCACAAGGCCCTAGGGCCGGCCCGGCCCATAACCCACACGCCTAGGCCGCGGGTTAGGGCCGCCTGGTCCCTAGGGCGGCCAATCTTGGGCGGCAAGCAAGAGGGGCGGTCCCCTAGGGGGCCTAACCTCCTTGAGGGAGTTATTTCCAAAACAACTCCCTTGCTTGGTGCCCAAGTTTGGTTGTTTCCTTGTTTTGGGAGAACTCCTTCTTCCCCAAGGATGCCCAAACCCTAGATCTAAGATCCTAAAATTTCTCAAACTCACCGATTCATGCATCCAATGCAAAAATTAGATCTTGCTATGATAGATTTTTGACAAATTGCATCCCATGCTTGATTTGTCTTGTTTTAATGCGATAATCAATCAAATTAAGGTGTAAAACAACTAAAACGTAACACATAAACCACGTTTATGCTCTACGACCTGTGGCTCTGATACCACTGTAGGGTATTGAAACATGGATGCGCAACGGAAACAAAAATATTCATGCAAAAACCTCCAAGGATCACAAGTCAAGAGACATAACGATGGTAAAGGAAGAAATCAATAACACACCTTAGGGTTCTCCTTTGATGACTTCAAACGCGAATTGTGTCACGTTCTCAGTGGTTGATCCACGCCTACAGTTGATCCTAGATCTCCCAAGTCCTTGGTGCTAGCCTGGAAAGAGGAAGAGGAAGAAAAATCACGCAAAACGAGACCAAAAAGGGGGCTCTCGGCCTCCTTGTGGCCGACGGGACAGGCGGCGGCAAGAGGGGCGGTCGGGCTCCTCTCGTTTTCTTGCTCTCTCTCCTTTTGTTCTCTACCACTCTTGTTATGTTCAATAATGAGCATAATTTGTGGGAAGGAAGGAAGGAAGGTCCTTTATATAATCCAATAACTCCTTGCCAACTACCTAAAGGACTTATTCTAGTCCTACTAGAATTCAATTTAGTCCCTTCCTTGCAAATTAGTCCCTACTAAGTTTGAAAGGTTTTTGCAAAGTGATCCTTCTAATTAATTAATCCAATTAACTAATTCCCAAATCTAGTTCAACTCTATATAGCGTGTGACCCCATAGGTTCTATATAGTTGGTAGCAACTATTTGCTAATATGGAGAGGTTTCTAGCAAAACATCCATTCTGGCCAACTAATAGAATAGTCATCTTGACAACCTTGTACAAGTAATTGTCTCATCCCTTTGTCTCTATATCCGGATTGGACACGAGACATACAAGTCACACTCGTATATCCAATCCATAGTTTCTCGATCCATGGGAATAGCCTTATTCGTGCAAAGAACATCAATATCCCATATTGATTTATTTGAGTCTGGCCAGACATTCTATAAGCACTATCGCTCGAGTGGCCTAGGATATTTGCTCCCGTTATGAGGGAGGGACAAATTCTATCTACGTCCACTACGATCTCTAAGCTTGCTTCTTATTGTATCCAGTACACGCCTTTATAACTACCCAGTTACGGTGTAGCGTTTAACGCTACCAAAATCACAATAATCCACAACGAGAATATCTAGTGACTTCAAGTCTAAGGATGACAATACCATTGCACCGCGAGAAGCGCTTGTGACTCAACATAACATGTATATAGCCTTCTCGGAGATGGGTCAATCCAGTGAAACATTACCCGTAATGCACACCTATGTGTTTGATCGTGATATCTCCATATCAATCCAACCCCATACTAGTCTATAGATGATTGTCCCATTAATCATTATACTGGACTAGGGATATTTAAGATAAACAACACAATTGTAAATCTAAGGACTTCATTACATTAAATATCCAATAAATAATAAAAGAATTTCTAGCCACATATAAATTCATACTAAACTAGATTGCCTCTAGGGCATCTATTCCAACAAATTGCACCATTGCTGGTGGGGTTTGCGAATTAGGGTTAGGCGGCGTAGGTACTACTCCAGTTCCCTGGGTCGTAGAGGTTCCTCCTCCCTGAGAGACAGCAGTACCCGATGCAGGATTCAGAGCAAGGGTTCCCAGGATGGCCATTATCTGATCCATCTGTGCGGATTGAGCTTGGAGGGCCTTTCCCTGATTCTTAATAGTGGCGTTCAAGGTCTCCAAAGTCGGAGTCCCGCTGGAGGCCGCAGAAGTGTGACGGGTCTCTTCTCCCGAGGTTGTTTCCGTGGAGGGAGATCTGTTGCTGACGTCGTCCTGGTGAGACATGGTTGCTTACAGTGGTAGATTCACGTCGGGTTCACCAAATGTGTACGAGAGAATCCTTTAGGTAGGATTCAATATACACCAAGAGCAGAGGATAAGAACACAGGAAGAGTAGAGTTGTGTGTAGGGGGAGAGTAAGGCAATGGAAACTGTATGAGAGAGAGACAGGATTTTGGCAGAGCTTCCGCGTAGTTCAGGTGATTCGTCCTATGTAAGGAAGGTTAACGATCCTATATATAGTGGGGAATATGACTGTTGAAGTGGGTTAATGCGCCCATTAATGGCTGCTTAATTATCTTAACCACAACGGCACGTTCGTCCGCGTATATAGTAACCGTTACTCACTTCGTCCGCCTTTACCGGAACCGTTATGAGGTTGACCGGGTTTATGGAGCTCGTGCCATAAATCTCTTAAAGCAGTTATTAAAGGTCGCGCGCGGGCTTGGTTGTCGCTCGCGCGCGACAGGACTTACTCTAGCCTCCAAACCACAAAGTCCCTACAAGTCCCGTGTAGTGGTATGCGAGGGCCTTGTCTCGCAGCCCCCACGTGGATCAGCGCGGGTGGTGATCCAGTGTGTGTGGAGCACAGCTAGGTGTGCACGATGATCGCCACGTGGCTAAGATCTGCCTGTCTAGAAAGCACTATCTACAACTACATAAATGGCTCCCAAGAAATCCACAACGGGAACAGTTGTTTTGCCCGATCTTTCTAAAGACCTATGGTGTAAAGTCCACCATATGCCTTATTTTAGATTGCTCCAACGACGTGGTTGGTGAGGCCTAAACAATGTCCCTTTTTTACCAATACTCATCTTCAAATCTATGGGTCCAGTGAGCTCGACCAAACTCAGCCGGACCCATTTCTGCCATTTGGGCCTTTCTATTGAGTCTGTTTTGCCATAGATTAAAAAGTAAAAAAGTAAAATGAGATCCGAGCAGGAGAAAACCCTAAGATACAAGGCCCGGGCAAGGTCGGCACATGCGGCTCACGTCAACAATGTAAACCTTCGGCTAATGCATCTTTTACCTTATCATTCAACAAAAGTTATATTCTTCTTTCTGAGAGTTGTTACTTTTCGTAGATTGACGAAGATACCTTAAGTTTTTGTGTTGTGTCGGTAGTAAAAATTTAGCGGTGACTTGGATATGATTTGATTGTTTACTAGACATATTACTCTGGGCTTTAGATTATTGATGGCCATTCATTCAAGTTGCACGGTGGGCCCTTCAAAAAAAAAGTTGCACCGTGGACTAGTGTAGTAGGGCCCACTCACTTATACATGCAACATGTCTGTATGTGGCTAAAATGACACTTTGTGACAACATAAAGAGTCGAACAGTTACCTCTAGAATAGAATGTGACAATACAAACCTAATATAAATACTCGCATTCTACTCTTTCGATTAGGTTATCAATGTTTTCGAGATGCTGAGAGGGGGCGAGCAAACGCCGCCGCCCTTTGCCTTCTCCGTAGTACGCACCCCACCTACTTCCATTGCTGGAGGCTATCACATCAATCTTCATCGTACGTAGATGCTGATTCGTTCCTGTAAGCATTTTCTCTCATCTATAAGATTTTGCTCTCCTTAGTCAATCAAAAATTTCTTTCATCTATTCAGTATATGTATCAATGCATTTCTTTTTGGAATATAAGTTGTTGATAGAGGAACCTTAAATTCGTTGTTCTTTTGGGGGTGACCCGAGGAAACTAGTCCAATCTGAATTTCTTAAGAATTGCAGCCAGTCATAAATGTAATGCCGCTTCCTTCGCAACTAGTCATGTATGGATTTGTAGGAAAGGTAATTTTATTTCTTTTAGCTTTTGAGAAATTTGTCTTTGAACATGATCCTAGATGTCACGCCCACAGAGTTACCAACTATATTCAGCCATCACCACTGAATATTTCTTTTCGTTGATGCATGTGCTTTTAGTAATCGAGTCATATTATTTATTTAATTTTCCAAACCTACATCAAATTCGTAAGACATTGTTTCGCCAGGATCTTCTGAGTGCTATTAATCAGCTCACTTTGACCGATTAACTCAGAACGATATGATACGAAACCGTGTTATATTTTTTCGTAATATTGTACTTCTTTCTTAACACAATTTTTTTTTTGGAGAAATTATTTTTGACGTCAACCGGTTCAAACCCGAGACCTCATGCAGGGGTTTCTAACGCTCAACTACTTGAGCTACCACCCTAGCTGCAACACTACAATATTCTTGAAAAGATATAAGTTTGTTTTATCATACTATTAGCTAAATTAGTCGTTCCAAGTGAGTTATCTAAAGTCAACTAAGAAAAATATGACTTAGCAGATGAAGCATTTGATAGGCAGAATTGATCAAAGTAGAAATGCGTGAAGTGCATTTTTCCTTTTTTTTTTCAGGATCCATCAATTTCTGTGACAAAGATTCTATATAATGGTTTATGTTGCGACTAATCCGTTATATTATATACTACTTACCTTCTCTGCTTTCTCCTTTACAAAGTATTTTTGAGAGCTGGATTTCTATTTGCACACATTATGTGATGTCGTAGTCAACTGCAATGTAGCTGTCTGTCTCTCAAAAAAAAAAGTAGTCATCATGCAATTTAGTAGTATAAATTTCTTGTTGGTTATTTAGGTCAAGAAATCTCAAGTCAAATGCCCTCTCAAATATAAAAAGATCGATGTTTATGACATTTCAATATTTGCGATTAGTGAAGCTTTCCCTGTGGACTGATTAACCATATCAGGAATATACGCTTGACTAACAGATACAAATCACTCGACAATTCACTCCAGGTGCGCTCTATTTCTCTCTCCTTCTCTCTGTATACATACGTATACATATATTCATATAGAGTAACACTTCATTATGTAAGCATTCTGATCATGTCACCGTGTTGGTCTTGGATTTTGGTGTGTATATAGGAATCAATACAGGGATAATCTCTGAGTCGTCTTCTTCTCTTGTTCTCGATTACCAAGATATGATTTTTTCTTTTTTTATTTTTGGAACTTCTTAGAATAGCTTGTGGAACTTACTTTGCTGGTTGTAGCAGTCCATAAATAATTACAAGTACCCAGTCCAACTGTTAGGACATTCTGTGATGACCAATCAACTAAATTGAGATAGAAATCGTCCTGGAGTGACGGGGCATCCAAACCTGCAAGAAGCAACATACAGATACTTACAACCATATAGCACAAAAGGAATTAAACCTATATAACTACAGTAGATATACGTAAGATTGCCCATAACTACACCTAAAGCTTACGAAGAGAAACATACAATCATATAGCATCAAGATATTGATTGTAGATTATATCCCATATAACTACAGAAGATATGGATAGACTGGTATATGTAGCTAGAAGCAGATCTCTAGTGTTAATCACCTGATCCTATCCCCCTTCAACTAGCGCGAAGAATGAGCATGTATAGCAAATCAGGGCAGACACTAGGTTGGCTCCCTCACACGAGTGATCGCCTTTGTGATATCCTATATAGTCTAGGTGAGCAGAAGATGAGACAGATTTGCGATAAGAGCTAGAAGCCTATTATATGATATGAGACGCTTATCATAAGAGGCATGTGGTCTATGATACGTGTTGGACATCTATCATTAGAGCAAGAATCCTGTCAGGCGGAATCAATTTGTGACATTGGACAGATTCCAATGTGAGATTGGTTTATGGCCATTCAAGTATGGTTAATACCCCAACCCATGTGTAGTCTGCGTAGAGAAAGCCAGATGCTAGAATTTATTTATGTGCGCAAGTGTGTGACATTTCCGTACTCAGGTTGGTAGACAACAAGGTTTCTGGACTAAGATCTTCATAGTGGTCCCTATGGGATAAGACATATGTTCTAATCAGAGTTCAAACACTATGGCGCGTATTTTCCAAAAATATCGCGTGCTGATGAATGACATGAGGTGGCGAGTAGAACTAGTACATGAGAATCCTTGCCGTGTGAACCTCGTCGATCATATAAAGATTATTGACACTGTACGTTTGTCCTTATTAATTTTATATGTGTTGTGGAGAGACGGGTTGGTGGTGCTACTTTGGCGTGATACCTTACAGCTATGAATGATTCGTCCTTCCGGACACTGCTAGAAAAGCAGTTGAGCCGAATCTAAGCGACACATGGATGAAAGGAAGATTCTCATTGCATCACTCTTGGTTATTTTCATTGGGCCCACATAAAAGATCAATTGAGGTCATGGAGGATATGGATATAAAAAAGGGGATTTGGAAACATTTATAGCACGGCCTATGGGACTAGGCAGATGTTCATGGTCGACGAGATGACAATTCGAGCAAATTTGGGGGATGCGAGAGTTATACGATTGCATTGTTTTTCCAAAAGGGTTGAGTACGCGTACTGCTAGCTCATCTCGTATGAGTTTGGAGTATGCATCTCTCGAAATACAGGTACTGTCCCGAGTAACACTCCACGGCCACAAAAACACACGTTGGTAGATGATACAGTTGGAGATTGAGAGAGACTAGACGAACTATGTGCAGCCCCACTGTGTGAGTGGGAGATGTTAGAAAATTAAGAGTTGCGCCTATGTGGGGGTGAATATGTAATTTTCACAAAAATATGGGGTTAACTACAAAAAGGCACAACCCTAAGGGGTTAGTAGCGAAGGCACAAACCCTAGGGGTTAGTTGCAAACTGTCTATAACTTCTGCATATATAAGGAGGCAACCTCATACTGAATAAGATGCAGTAGTAGAGATGCATAAAATAAACTGTGTAGAGATCATGCGCTGATCAAAGACAGTTTCTAAGAACCCTGGCCTCTCTATCTAACTAGCCTCCATTGGTGGAACGTGGTGTCAACAAGAGCTTTTTTCCTAGTGATTCTAGCCAGACAGTTGGGAGCAAGACGCTGGTGCGTGAAAGGAAGTAATCAACGATCATCCGCTGTGCTAGGAGCTTAGGCGAAGAGGTGACACATGAATCTTCCGCTTTAATTCATGTTGTAGATCTATATGTGACTAGATCTGCCTTTCCCTTCGGTACCGGTTCTCCTTCTTGTCCTCGTATTAACAATTCCCATTTCTACAACTGCCTCCAATAAAAGCTATTTGTACCGAAAAATTAGTTGCGTCAGTCATCGAATAATAATAAGAAAGATTAAAACTGAGATAAATAATAAATACTTTTACATGTTTGACATATTCCGCGTATTCAATTTTTTCCCGTAAGATTTCAATTCGCTTTCTTATGTGCTTTATATATAAAACATAGGTTACCTACCAGGTAAAGGCTCGTCAGTTAACTAGAAACCATGTAATTGGGATTTTGAGTTAACTGGAACATGAAAATTAGAGGATAGTTTACTACTTTATAAAGGCTTACGTGCAGAATCGTGCTGAGAGCAGCATCATTTTCTGCTGGAACGCATTTGTGGAGCATGCCGGTAGTGTTCCAGAGTCAGTCTGGACACAAGGACACATCTTTGTACGCGAAGTTCACATAGCGCAAGACTTGCTTACTCTCGGCTGCTTCCCTGAATATCTTACTGCTGTATTCAACAGAGAAAACATAAATACAGAAAACATGTCAATATCTATAGGAAACTAACAACATTCTTCACAAAAGCATGTCACAAAAGGATGTCATGTTATGTGAATTCCTTCCTTAAAAGAGAAATCATCTATTAGTCATACTAGCTAGACTTCAGCCTAGGGCTGGTTTCTGCATGACCAACAGCTCCTTAAATGCCTATCAATCATGCCAAATACAGATCACGTTTTGCGAAATATGTGCATAAGGATGTCTTGAGTTGTCGATATAGGATAAAGTTTTAGACTTCAGAGACACAAATCACGAGCGTGAAAGTATTCTTGAGCGGGTTCCCTCCACGTTTGATATTCTAAATTTGCTAGATTGGACTGGATTGGATTAGATTAGTTGGATATGATTGGATTGGATTGGATTGAATTAACTGAATTATAATTAATACCGTGTTTGATTTTTGACCGCAATAATCAAGTATTAAGATACAAATAGTTCGATATAGTTAATCTCCTCATGTAAGAGAGGGCTAATTAAGATTATTAAACACCATTTTTCACACTACTTAGAATTGATATTTTAATCGTTCAGAACCTCAAAACACAATATTTGTCTAATACGTTACTGTACTTGGTACAATCACAACTAATACCGAACATACCATTGGGGAACTATGTCAGACCCAATAAGGGAAATAATGACACTCCACAGATACACACACATTAGTCACTCAATGATTCTGTATGTGAACATAGTATAAACTATAATCTTACACAGAAGCCGTGTTTGCTAAGCTCCTCAATCCTTTGAATGACTGCGCTACAAAAAGCATAACGACCTGCAAGACATCCAGGTTCAAATGCATTGATTCAAGTTTTCTTTATCCTCCTCACACTGGTTCTTGTTTTCCTACTACTCCTCATCATGATCGATGGTTTCTGCTAGAAACATAAGGTTTTGAATGTCAAACAACGAACAATAATATTATTAGAGACAATAAAAGGATATAGGTGAAAGGAAAAAAGATGCACAAAATCAATTAAAATCCAAATGAATGATACTGCTACAGAAACAACCTCATAATCTGATGTTCATCTTTATATATACTTTAAGCAACTCCTGAAGTAATCAAGAGTTTCATTCTTCTCTGTGAAAAAGATCGATTTAGCTATTGCATAAGATAATAATCCACGTTGCATTGATCTTACAAACTTCTGAACTAACATAGAAAGAAGAGAGCCATGGCACAGATGAATGTCAATACTTTATCAGTGATTCAAATCAGAGACTTAGAGATCGATCACAAGGTTTATGTCTCGCCGAAGATCAAAACCAAGATCAACAATTTTTGCTTTCCGAGAAAGAAAATATTTATTGAACCCCGAATATTCTTGATTCCCCCCACCCCCACCCAAAGATCATATTTTCAGCAAAAAAGTGACAATCTGCGAACATGAGAAAGCAAGAAAAAGCAATCAAACTAAACATTAGCCAAATTGAAGGCCTTGGCGCTCATTTCATCGATGAAGCCAGGAATTGGGTATATCCAAAGCAGGGGTGATGGGTACAAGAGAAACGCTCAGTAGGAGGCATAAGCTTACTGATAACGGTGGTAGTGATGGAGAGGGTGCCGGCGGCGGAAGCGTCGGTGGTTGGACAGAATTCCGATATCTGAGTCTTGTTTGGGCCCTGGAGGGGAAGTTTTGCTCTCTGGCGTTAAAAGAGTCGGATCAGGTAGCGTGTGTCACATGTAGCGCACCATGCGGACAATTTTCCCGCTCAAACTAATAAAAGGGCCTTTTTGGACTTTCCGCCTTTAGGGCTTTCTCTTTTTCTTCTACTTTATTTCTTTTTTTTAATATAAAACGTAAACGATGGGCCTATAGTACAAGCTCAAAGGTCCATTGTACACCGATATCACGGGGTCATAGGTGGTCCTTGCATTTTAATTTTTTTTAGTCCGTGGTCTTTGCATTTGACCACCTACGAGCCCATGATATCGATGTACAATGGACCCTTCGGCTTGTACTGTAGGCCCATCATTTACCTCCTTATAAGAAAAAAACGAATGAAATAGAATAAAAAGAGAAAACCCTAAATGCCGAAAGTCCAAAAAGTCCCTTATTAGTTTGGGCGGGAAAATTGTCCACACGATGCGGTGCACATGACTCACTCCACCTGATCCGATTCTTTTAACGCCAGGGAGCAAACTTCACCACGAGGGCCCAAACAAGAGTCAGATATCAGAATTCCGTCAGACCATCGCTGTTTCCTCCGCCGCAGACACCGCCGGTACCCTCTCCACCACCATCGATGTCAGTAAGTTTACGCCTCCTGCCGAGCGTTTCTCTTGCACCCATCACCCCTGCTTTGGAAATTCCCCGTTAGGTTCCAGTTCCTGACTTCATCGATGAAATGAGGGCTAAGGCCCTCAATTTCGTATGAGAATATTTGGGGCTCAAGATTTTTTAAGAATCAAAATGATTGATCTTGGTTTTGATATTTGGCGAGACATAAACCTTTTGATCGATCTCTAAGTCTCTGATTTGATCACTGATAAAGTGTTGATATTCATTTGTGCTATGGCTCTGTTCCTTCTCTGATTAATTCTGAAATTGAAATGATCAATGCAACGTGGATTATCTTATGCAATTGTAATTCTTTGTGAGTTGCTTAACTACTTGCTTGTAGACAGTAAGAATTTGCTTATTAAAATTGAGTATACATAGATGAACATCAGAGTTCAGGGCGTTTCTGTAGAAGTACTTTTCCTTTGAATTTTAATTGATTGATGCTTCTTTTTCCTTAAAGCTATATCCATTTATTGTCTCTGACATTATTATCATCCGTGGTTTGACATTCAAAAACCTTGTATTCTAGCAGAAACCATCGATAATGGGGAGGAGCAGCAGGAAAACAAGAACAAGTGTGACTAGGAGTTAGAAAACAAGTATCTGTGATTTGAACGTGGATGTCTTCCAGGTCGTTATGCTTTTTGTGGCGCAATCATTCGATGGATTGAGGAGCTTAGCCAACGCGAGTTCTGTGTAAGATTTTACTTTACACTATATTACAAATATGAGGTATTATAGAAGGTGATATAGTAGCTAGTAAGGGGGTGTTTTAGTCTTTTGGCTTTTCATTTTCTTCGGATAGATTTTGTTCTTCAGTGTTTTTAATTTGTTTCGAATTTTTAACTAATCCCAGCCACGTGGCAGGCTGGGATTGGGTCTCTTGGATATTCAGGCTTATTAGCCCTAACGGCTGTGACTTTCTTTCTTCATGAATTGAATGAGAATTTGAGATCTCAATTTCTTCTCTCTGGTTTTGTTCTTCTCCTCTCTTCAATTTCTGTGTTAATATGGTGTAATTGAAGAATTTCAATACACTACGTTCACATGCAGAAACATCGAGCGACTAATGTGTTTGTATCTATGGAGTGTCATTAATTCCCTCGTCGGGTCTTACATACTTCCCCAATGGTATGTTTGGCCTCGAGGTTTAACATTTTTAGTAGGGATTGGACTAAGTAGAGTGCATGTATTAGTTAAATATTTTTTTTTGTATATCTGAACTAATTTAAATATCATTTCTAAATAGTAAAAGAGTTGTGTTTAATATTCTTATATTAGGCTCCTCTTACATAAGGTGATTAGTTAGAAGGGACTATTTGTATCTTAATACTGGATCATTGTTGCCAAAATCAAACAAAATAATTAATATAATTAAGCTAATCCAATCCAACCCGATCGAGTTCGGATCCTCTGTATCATTTGTGTGTACATTTCCATGTATCCATACTATGATTGACACATTTCAAATTTTTTAATTCAACTCAATCGTTTCAAAATTGTATCAAATTGAATAATAAAATATAAAATATACCAATTATAGTAAGGATACGTGGAAGGATACACACAAATGATACAGAGGATCTCAACTCAGATACCATCTGGTTGGCTCATAAAATCAAACGTGGAGGGCTTCTGCTGTAGAAACACTTTCACGTTCGCGATTTATGTCTCTGAAGTCTATGACTTTATCCTATATCGACCACTCTAGACTTCCTTTCGCATTATATTTCGTAAATATGGTCTATATTTGGCATGGTTTATAGGCATTTAGGGAGCTATTGATCATGCAGAAAACCATCCTAGGCTGATGTCTTGCTAGTACAAGTAATTGTGTGGAGATCACTAGTTTGTATTTAATGTGACGTGCTTTATCAAGAATGCAATTAGTTTCACATAGACATTGACGTCTTTTCTGTATTTTGTAAAGTGATTGATAATCACACAGTTGGGTTCATTGCCTAGAGAGAAAACGCAGAGAATGAACTAGAGAGGGCGATGTGAATAGAGAAAGAACAGCCCATATTCATTGATTTTGTCTGGGTAGTGAATAGAGACATAAATATATGTCTGTTACATTGGTGACCATTGGATTGGTCAAACAGATCTCAACGGCTGAGATTAAATGGCCGTTGGTATTTACAATATCAGTCCCCAGCCTTTGTATTATAATTTAGCAAGTTCTCCAATTGTCTTTGTCGTTTCACTTTCGTCCATGCTTGTTTGGGCTATGCTCTTACATATTTATGTTATCTCTGTTAAATACAGCTGTAAAATATTCAAGGAAGCAACCGAGAGTAAACAAGTCCTGCGCTGTGTGAATGTCGCCTACAGAGATGTGTCCTTGTGCCCAGACTCACCCTGGAACACTATAGGCACTCTCCACAAATGTGCTCGCGCAGAAAATGATATTGCTCTCAGCACGATTCTGCAAGTAAACCTTTACAAAGTCATAAACTATCCTCTAGTTTGCATGTTCTAGTTAACTCAAAATCCCAATTACATGGTGTCTAGTTGAGTGACGGGCCTTTATTTGGTAGCTAACTCTATGTTTTATATACAGTACATAGTAAAGCGAATTGAAATCTTAAAGGAAAAAATGAATACACAAAATATGCCAAACAGGTAAAAGTATTTATCATTATCTCACTTTCCATATTTCTTGTTATTACTGGCGAAATTTTTCTCGCCGCATATAGTAATATAGTATAAACGGCAAGATACTTTTTAACTCCGTCAAAAAATACTCATATACAGCAAGAATTTCTTACCGTAAAATAAATTCTCCTACACATCAATTTTTTTTTTACTTTGGAGCCAAATTTTGGGGCGAAATTTCTAATTGCCCGCCCAAATAAAATCCTCGTTTATATATTGTCAAAAAGAACCCCTTATCCTCAAAAAAATAACCCCTTCCTCTATAAAAAAAAAGGGTCTGTCTAGAGTACGTCCCAGGGGCCTGCTTGCAATTTTTTTTGCGGTGGGCCCCCCCCACTACCGGACAAAAAACACGGAAAATCATGGGGTGGTGACCGGTTCTAGCAGGTCACCACCCCCAGTGGATAAAAACGCACAGATTTGGATAAAACTGCAAAGAAACTGATGCAGCATTTTCCAGAATTCACATCAGTGGATAAAAACGCAAAGAACCGGATAACACAGTAAATGATCAGACAAAAAAGGTCAAATAACGGATAAAAATGTCAAGGTACTTAACCAAAAGATTCACACAGTTAATGTAATCCCTAGAATAAATCAGTCCAGTCATTCCCAACACGTCTTGAAGAGTTTTGGTCACCCATTCCCTCGGACCAGTTGTATTCGCAGTTGGAAATCATAGTTTGTTGCGACGCTTGCGATTGAGATTGGCCGACATCTTGACCGGAAACACCAACTGGAGGATTCGGGCATGTAGTTCGATTGTGTCCGTATTCTTGGCATCTCCCGCACTTCTTTCGAACATTTTTGGAGCTCCCTTTTGGTTTTGTATCACCTTTGGATGGAGGCATTACGTGGGCGTACTCTTGTGAGTTGACATTAACCACGGGCTCTTCACCATTTTCTTGCTTCAAAATAATGTCCTTGAGACCCCGTATCATCAAGTCAACATGTTTTTGCCAATAGTCGTAAGTCTCTTGTGATGTTCCACCCATGTCACTAATCATCTCCATTCGTCCCTTCATGCAACCCCGACGAAATGCCTGGGTTTTTGGATCGTCACACCGTCTTATTTTTGGCTCCTGCATGGCTGGATCATTCTTGTAGAAGTCACTATCCGTCTTCTGCCATCGTTTCGATAACAAGTTTTCCGGAATGAATTGTACTCCTTTATGAAAGAGCACAAAAATAATGTGGCCACAAACCATATGTGATGACTCAAACCTCTTGCAGGAACAGTAGAGCATGTTATTATCACGTTGACAGAAAACGGTGTGCTGCCAGGAAAAAGATCAAAGCTTTCAGATATTTTATTTGACAGGTTAGATAGAAGTTATGAACATATAGATAAGAATGAAAGTACTGGAAAGAACTGTGCTGTAAAATAAGGACATCAGATATTTCAATTGACAAGCTAGATCGATACCTAAACATTACAGATAACAGTTTAAAGCAGTCATAAGAGATAGTGTATCATGTGAACTTACTAGAGATGCCCTTGCCTTCTCCCTTGTGACATAGATTGCATCCATGTCATATTCAGGTATTTCTTCAACACCAATAGCTTTGTATTGACTTGCCTTCCTGGCTTGCTCCCTGAACTTCGCAAACACAGCCCTAGTGTAGAACATGGCCGCATGCTCTTCAAGTAGCTTAAATTGGCTTGTTAGGACAGGAAGTGATTGGTCAGAAGTACAATGTTGGCCTCGCTCGTTCTCACGAAGCTTCTCGATACCCCGCATGATTCCCTTAATAAGATCGAGGAGATTGTTCTTGCAGTTCAAATATTGTTTGAAAAATTTGTTGATACTCTCACACCTTTGTGTAGTTGTCTGACCGGCGAAAAAAAATTCCTTGAGAAAAGCCTCTGCCCATAAGTTGCGCGTCATGTAGGCACCCGTTACCCACCGCTTGTTCGCAATACCCCACTTGTCTACCATGTATTGCCAATCATCGTTCCATTGGTTAACGTCGGATCTCTTGCTCAAGCATTTTCGAAAGTCCTTCATAAATTCTGACCCCAACTTTAGGGTTCCTTCGGCATTGCGACATAGATGCCATGCACACAAACGATGCTTCGCTAGTGGAAGAACTTCCGCAATAGCGGCTTTCATTGCCAAGTCTCCATCGGTTATGACTGATATGGGTACCTTGTTATCCATTGCTTCTAGGAAGCAATTTAATACCCATTTGTACGATTCCGTGGTCTCATCTTGTAGAACTGCAACTGCGAAAACGCACGTCTGAAAGTGATTGTTAACACCGGAGAGTATGACAAGAGGCTTTAGGTACATGTTGGTTTTGTAGGTGGAGTCAAGCACCAAAACATCTCCAAACCTTACATAATCTCGTTTGCATCTCTCGTCACGCCAGAAAATGCTTTGTAACTGTTGATTTTCACCCAACTGGAAACTGAAAAGCAAAGATATTTGTTTCAGGAATCTGGATAGAATCTATAAGCAGGTAGACAATTATTCAACATGAAACAGTATTGTAATTTGATATATCAGATAGAAATCTAAGGCATATAGAAAATAACGACAAACAAAACGACAGTATTTCAAACAATACCTTTTGAATACACCCCCGTGGGTATGCTCAAGGGTGTCAATGTATTGCAAGGCCAGCTGCCCATCTCCAGAGTTAGAGTAAGCCTTTCTCAATGACTGTAACTTGTTGTACAGGTCTTTGACAGTGTAACCAACTTTGGCGTAACCACCGGCTTGTGAGACCATTAATTGGAATGCTTCACAAGTTCTTATACCAACTTCCCTTAGTGAAATAACGTGTTCCAAATCATGTTGACTGACCTTCCTATGACACCTAAGCTTGTGTGTTACTTTGGGGTCCGCTAGGGGATGCGAGTGCTCAGAAGTGACTTGCTTTACACGAAACTGTTCGTTCGGGGTAGATCGAGCAATACGAATTCGTGCTGGACAGTCACATCTAGTGTCATCCTTATGCTCTCTCTTCCTCTCAGGCCTTAAGTAGCACTTCTTTAATCGATGGCCTTGTCGGGCACATACGAAGATTCTTGACTTGATTTGTTGTCCGTATTTGTCGAAACACCTACGGTTATCCCTCCGAATGCCGAATCCATTTACAAATGCATACAAAAGGTACCAATCGTACGCCTCTTCTTCACTATTGAACCTCTTCTCCATGATTTGTTCTTCGGAGAGTGATCCCTCTGAAACAAGAAGCACATTTTTAAGTAACTAGTGCACTACATCATACTCTTAATCAAAAAACATCCAAGAATATATCTTACCGTTCACTATGTCATTATCGTGTATGACATTGGAGAAATCTGCGTCATCATCAGTGGGAGGAGGCTCATTGAGATCAAACTTCCTCTTAGGAGATGCATTCACCTCTGCTTCCACGTTGTTTGAAATACCATCTGGAAAGTTGCCACAGTTTTCTGGAAAGTAAGAGCTATTATCTGCAGGAACATGTAACCCAAACACAACACTATTTTCCTCCATTGTTTTGGAGGAGAATGCAGAGAGTTGCAGTTAGAAATGAGAGTTGTTTGTTCAGTTCAAACTGATAATTCAGAATGCAAAGAGTTGGATGATTATTATCATTGGAAATGACATTAGCATTGGAAACAACATAAATCTTTAATGTTGCGGCTCAAGGCCTGATAGTTATCATTAGCACGCCCAAATTAATGCTCTCCAGTAAATAACGAAGAAGAAATACATATGAAACATTGAATTCTGTTCTGACAGACATTGTGACTTTTTGGATAGAAACACAAAACAGATAGAATGCAGATTAAGCGTATTAGAAATTTTTAACCCTAACCCCTAAACCCTAAACCCTAAACCCTAAACCCTAAACCCTAAACCCTTCTGGATAAAAATGTAAAGCATACAAATCCGATAACTGTCTCGGATAAAAATACAAAGCAACTGGATTGGGGGTATAATTGTCTTTCTCCATGACATGTCTCGTCTGCTGCAAAAAAGTAACTGCTAGTGAAACCTACCTCCACCATTGATGGCAGTTGGGTTCCCAATTTAGTCATCATCTCAACTAGTCAATTCAATTCAAATTTTTGATTTGAATCTCTCACATCAAACTCTCAAACTCTCTCTTCAACTTCTGCAACCACCACATACTTCTCTCTCTCATCCAAACTCTCATCTTCTCTACTTTCTTCTGCAATTTCACAATGGATCCCATTGATGAATCCGTTTCTCCTTCAAAAATCACAATGGATGTTTGTGATGAAGTGAACAAGTCCATTACAATGGATGTTGAAGAAAGTGGGCATGTCTCTGAAACTACAGAGGTTCCTCCGGCGACCACCGAAGCCCAAAATGAAGAGGAAATCGATGCAACTCCGGAGACCTCCATACCGGAGAGTAAAGATGAAAACCCAGATCTAACTGCAAATCCGACTGTAGATACTTCAAGCGCTGTACAAACAGAAGAAATCGAAGAGACAATCGGAGTACCAGATAACAACAAAGAGCAGGAAGACATCATCCAAGGCGTGGAAGAAACTGAAGAGACTCAAAAACCAGTGGATCAAATTGATGAAACTCAGGACAGAGGCGTGGAAGAAACTGAAGAGATTCAAAAACCAGTGGATCAAATTGATGAAACTCAGGACACAACCGGTGCACTAGCCACAGGTATTCCAACTTCTGAACTTGCTTTGTGTGTTTTTGATGGATTGAAACCCACCGGTGACCAATTACCGCCGAATTTAGGGTCTGGAGAAGGTGATAATGTGGAGAAACCCACCGAAGAAGGTAGCCGCAAAAGCCCTAGACTGAAGAGAAGGCTGGACTTCAACAAAGAACAAGTGAAACCAAAGAGGAAACAGAGAAAGCAAGCAAAACCAACCAGGGTAGTAATACAACAGATAGAAACCAAGAAAACAGAGAAGAAGAGGAAGGAACCAGAGAAGAAGAGGAAGGAAACAGAGAAGAAGAGGAAGGAAAGAGACCCAAGCCCACATGAGGATATTGACCACACTGAAGAGGTTGCTCTGGAACTGTACATGTGAGTTATTTCATATCCGTTCAAAGTTTCTGTCTGAAAGTTATGAATTATTGTCTAGATCGTTCAAAATTCTATCCACCTTATGTATCCTGTTTGGTTGGTCCAATTGTGAATACTGTAGATCTATAATATTCTCAGAGCATACTACATATTTTACATTTCTATCCATCATTTGTATCCTTCAAACAATTCATCGTCTGTTTTAAACTGTGTTCTATGAGTTTTACTAGGTAGTTGTTTGTGCAGCCAAAGTAGGAAACACAATTATAAACTGAGGAAGGATGGACAGCCGAACAAGAGTCAAAGAAATTCAATGATTCGGGAATGGAATGTAATGGATGAGTATGCAAAGCAAGAATGGGTGGAAGAGGCTGAAAGAAAGATGCAAGAGGATGCAGCATCCACTGGGACAGAAAGTGGTGATGACTTCAGGGTGGAACCAAGATCCACTTCGAAACAAAAGGAACATGAGGATGCTGAGTACAATGAGGCAGTAGCACCACCACAAGAAACAGCACCACAAAAGGAAACTGTGCCACAAAGAGAAACAGCACCACAACAAGAATCATCTACTGGAGCTACTAGAGCATTCATCCGATTTCGGTGAGTTCCACTTCTATCCACAACCTAGATTGTTTTAAGTATTGTGCTTTAAGTTGTTGTTTGACAGTGTGACTTGAATGTATTAGATTTCAATATGTATTACAAACATATCTTTCCATCTCTGAACTTGTTTTAAACTGTCTTGAAGGCTTTAAGTTGTTGTTTGACAGTGTGGCTTGAATGTATTAGATTTCTATCTGAATTACAAACATATCTTTCCATCTCTGAACTTGTTTTAAACTGTCTTGAAGGCTTTAAGTTGTTGTTTGACAGTGTGACTTGAATGTATTAGATTTCTATCTGAATTACAAACATATCTTTCCATCTCTGAACTTGTTTTAAACTGTCTTGAAGGCTTTAAGTTGTTGTTTGACAGTGTGATTTGAATATATTAGATTTCTATCTTAATTAGAAACATATCTTTCTATCTCTGAACTTGTTTTAAACTGTCTTGAAGGCTTTAAGTTGTTGTTTGACAGTGTGATTTTAATGTATTAGATTTCTATCTGAATTAGAAACATATCTTTCTATCTCTGAACTTGTTTTAAACTGTCTTGAAGGATGGAGAGGATTGAATACTACAAGAATGTTGAGGGTATTGATTCAATTACAAAAGACATTACAGACAAGATGAGGGAAGACTGGTTTTCCATGACTGAGGACCAAAGGGACATATACGTTAAAGAAGCAGGTCAAGAGAGGAAGAGAAGAGAAATTTTAGAGGAGCAAGGAGTCCTACAGGCCAAGCCAAAGAGAGTTTCAAAAAAGGCAAGAGTGGTAGAAAGGTTGAAGGAGAGGGAAGTTGTGGCAAAAGAAGGACATAAAAAGAAGGGTGGGAAAAAAGAGAGGTGGCAGAGTTATATGTCCCTTCCAAAGATTCGCGATCTCTACCATGGAATGACTGATGAGCAGAAGGAATGGATTGAGAAGATAGGACTTGGGGGGCTAAGGCATTTGGACATTTTGTATACACCTGAACCTTTCAACGCTTTCATATACGATGCATACGACCCTGCCACACAATCTATCTCTGCCCATGGTCGGGAGTATAGAATCACGGATGAGACAGTTGGCTGGTTGCTTGGGGTGAGTACCACAGGGGAAATTCTTGAAAAAGAGGAATCCGATGTGATTTCAAAGAAGTTGGCCCGTGAGCTTGACCTCACTAAGGCATGCACAAATGTCACTGACTACTTTCCCTGGTTCCTGAAAGATGAGAATAAGATACTAAGTGATGAGTGGAAGAGGAGGGCAGTGGTGTTCATTTTGGCATGTTTTGGGATGCCCAACACAAGACTCGGAGTCAGAAACACACTGGTTCAGTATGTCATGGATCTGGAGAGGCTGGAAAATGTTAACTGGGCAGGTACTTGGCTCCAGTTCCTTAAAGCTCAGCACACTCCGGTGAAATTGAAGGAGGCAATCCGAGGGGCTGGTTGCTTGTTGATACCAATGGTAACTGTCCATTTTACTTGTATATCTCTCTGTTTATAATATCTATCCAAATGTATAACAAATCTGTTTGCATGTGCAGATGGTGTACTTGGAGAAGTTCGTTCCAAAGCACCACAAACACCCTAAAGGATGTGAAGATGCAGAGACAAGGCCTAGACTGAAGCTATGGGACACTGACAACCTGAATTCCAGATGGAAGTTTGTACAAAAGTACATGAGTACAGTAAGACCTGTTACTATATCAATCTACTCCATGTGGTTTAAACTTCTATCTGAAAATACATATCTGATATCCCTGTTTTTTTGAACAATGCAGCTGGAGTTGCTTCCACTACCACACAACCAAGATGATTTCAAACCTGATTTCAGCAAAAAAGAGCAGTGGGATGAGGTCATGTTAATGGTCAATGAACAAATTGGAAGCGTTGTCGAACAGGCCGTGCAGAGGGTACTAGAGAAGAGGTTGGGTAAGCAAATGCAGTATGCAGAGGAGGAAGAAGAACATGAAGAGGAGGAACAACAAAATGATGGAAATTCAAGAGAGGGCAGACAACAAGAATCCGAAGGCCACGCCGAAATTGACCCAGAAGAGCCACAACAGCACAGTACTGTAGATACCACAGCTACAAGTCCATTCAAACCTGTAGAAGTTTCAGAAGAGAACACATCAATGGTTTGCAACAATTTGATAAGTTATATGTCTATCCATCTAATGTGTCATACTGTCATGTTTTGATTTCTATCCATATGTTTCTTATTGCAGGCAGCATCCAACAAGCTTCCACCCAAGTCTCCAATACAAGTATCTTCAACTCCCACCATGCCTAGTCATCCATCACCAAAGGTTTTCCCACCCATCAGGCCTGCTCATGGATCACCTAAGGTGCCAGCTCCTCCCATCGGAAAGAATACTGTCAGTCCATCGAACAGAGGAGGGAGAGGGAGAGGGAGAGGTAGAGGAAGAGGAAGAGGAGGGGAGAGGGAAACAGTAAAGGGCCCAAAGAGAACCTCGGAGAGAGTACGGATGCAGGGCACGTTTGATGTTGTGCTGCCAATCATGCCGGAAGTAGAAGACTGCTGGTTGCATTTCTACATTAGCCGTCAGGCTGTTGAGGGCATGAATGAGAAGCCGGAACTAAGGACTCCATTTCAATAGTAAGTACCCTTTCCCTACATTAAAATGTTTGTGATTGATCAATCTCATTGTTTATTTATAAATAGAATGGCTCATCGTTTATTAAATGGAACGTACCCTTTCTCTACAGTAACGAAATTGTTAATATAAATGGAGTGGCTAGTATAGCATGGGATTATTCATGGCAGCTGGAGGCTCCTACCTTCTTAGGAGATACGGTAAATGAATAAATAATCTTTACTTTATGTTCTATTTTCAAAATGAATGTTATGTTGTAAAATTAGAACGTTAACAGAACTGTTTGATTGTTTTAAAATTTTATCCAAAATTGTATCCATTCAATCTGCAGATGATCGACTGCATGTCCCACATCCTCCACCTCCGAGAGAAATTTAGGACTGATGAGGAAAAGAAGATATGGTTCTTTCCATGCATGTATGCTGTAAGTAATTAAAACACTGGAATCATTGCACTTAATTTCGTCGTTGATTGATCAATACTACATTTCTTTAATGCGGTCATTTTCATGCACAGCCATTGGGTCAGAAGAATGCAAATGGTGGGATAAATCCGATATACATGGGGGACATGAACTCAATGTCTATGGTAAGCGTTACGTCCTAGTCCTCCAAGTGTCAATAAGAAGGGCATTTTTGACTTGGTTTGTTCTTTGGCTTATGTACAGGTTTCTATTCCCCTCAACATCCACGACACGCATTACTTTCTCATGGTATTGCACTTTATTGAGCAAAAAGTGTACATCCTTGATCCGATGTCGAGGTACATTTACCTACCGGATGCCATTCGTGAGAAGCTTGTACAAATGCACACAAATTTCAGCATATCCCTGCCAGAATATAGAGATGTTCATGACATCAGAAAGTGGGAGATTGTTTGGACAAAGCCTGACATTCCAAGGCAACGTAACAAGTAATGTCTTCATACTAATACTTCAATCTATGTTGTTTACATTTTTATCCAATTGTTCTGTAATGCTACTTACTTTCCTTTTTCCAGCCATGATTGTGGAGCGTACGTGTGCTTCTACATGGCAAATCTGAGGGAGCTGATCCCAGACCCTGTTCGGAGGATAAAGATCAATGAAAAATACATAAGAATCTGGCTCGCCAATGAAATTGGCCGTTCCGAGTTCAACGACCTCCGACGGGACCTTCTTGATGCTGTGGACAGATTCAAGTATGAGGAAAACAATGAGGACTTATTTGCCAGAAAGTACAAGGACATACCTACGGTCTATTCAGCCTTTAAGAATCGTTACTTTTGAGTAGTCCATGACAAATATGTGATTTGGTGTTGTTTTGAAAACAATTTAACTTATGTCTGTTTGTTTGAGAATGTTGACAATGAGGGTGGTGAATCTTTCTAGGGATGTAACAGTTGTGTGATTGAGGTTCCAAAAACTCTATTTTTGTTCATGTCAACTACATTGTATGCTACCTGTTTCTAAATCTCGTCTGTATGTTTTGGATTGTTATCTGCATTTTTTGTTTATGTTCGTTTGTTTGACATAAATAAAGCCTGTGTGTTTTGGATTTTTACCTGTTTATGTATGTTTTTTTGACAATGAGGGTGGTGACTCTTTCTGTGGCTGTAATAGTTGTGTGGTTGTGGTTTCAAAACCATGAACTTAACTATTTTTGTTCATGTGAACTACATTACAGTCTAGCTGTTCATAAATATTATCTGTGTGTTTTGGATTTCTATCTACATTTTGGTCAAATCTGTTTCCCAGTCGTGACCACATTCACTGATTCCTTTACTTTGTTAATCAGCATATACTTTGGTAACAGTGTAGTCAAACCTGTATTTATGAACCCTTTACTCCACATTTATGTCCAACAACAAACCACCCTTCCCTTCTCCTACTTATGCACCCAACCACTCTTGCACAAGCACACCTGCCATTTGCTCTCCACCATCTTCTCCTCCTCCAAATATCCCCAAATTCTCATCACCACCATGTCACATACCTCATTCAGCTCCTCCTCTAACCAATACCGTCGTAACCCCGAGTATGGACCAAGGTATTGTAACTGTGGAAGGATACGAGTGATGAGAAGAGCTGGTCCTAACACAAAGAACTCAGGTCGAGATTTCTACCGGTGCCCACTGCCTCAGGGGTCTCAATGTAGTTACTTTGTATGGGCGGACGAAGAACCGCCATGCTTTTGCGAGGAGACAATGCAACGATGGTCCAGAATTATTGAAACAACAAGACGAATGAGGTCTGAAAATCAAGAAATGCTAAGGAGACAAAGGATATCGCACACATGCATCATCGTTCTTGCATTTGCGTTACTTTTCGCAATAATTGTTATTTTTTTTAAGTGAAATGACAGTTGGATGGTGTGCTTCTGTCCACTTTTATGTTCCACAAGTCATGTATCTTCCCTTTAAACCTCCAGTGCTTGCAAATCTGCTGTAATAGCTCAGTTGTAATGCGTTGTTTGCGTTTCTATCTGGTTTGTTTAAGTTTTATCCGATTCTAATCATTTCTGTCCATTTTTAATTATTACTATCTGTAGTTTTATCTCCATCTTTACAGTTTTATCCATTTCTTTACATTTCTATCCAAAATTCTGATGGCGGCGCCCTGGGGTCCATTTTTTTGTCTTTTTGCGGGTAAAACCGTAATTACCGGCAAGAACCGGCTGAGCCGGTTTCTTCCGCGTGGGGCCAGGACGTACTGTAGCCTCCGCGAAAAAAAAAAGCTAATCTTATCATCTTTGGGTGGCCCTTATCTTTCCCTCTCCCCCGATCCCTTCTCTCTGAAAAATCCCCCCTCTCGATCCCATCCTCACCTTAGCCATCACCGCCACACCCCTTTGCCATCACCGGCACCACCTTCAGCCATCACCGCCCTCCTCACCGTCTCCTTCCACGTCGGCATCCCCGTCCAGATCGTCCCGTCTCCGTCGCCGTCCTCAACCCTCTCTGCCATCGAAGAAGCGCGCAGAGAACGAAGAAGAAGGCGAAGAGGGAAGCTTCGATCTCGTCGCGTCCTCATCGTCCCTTCTCCGTCTCCGTCCTCATCGTCCCGTCTCTGTCGCCGTCCTCGTCGTCCCATTGTCGCCCTCCTCGTCGTACCATCCCCATGGATTGAATCTTCAATCTGGGTGTTTTAACTCAGATCTGTTGGGGCCTCCCCCTCTGTCCTTCCCTCGTCTCTGTTTCTTCTTCTTCTTCTTCTTCTTCTTCTTCTTCTTCTTCTTCTTCTTCTTCTTTCTCTGTCCATTCAATCAAATATGTTGGCACCTGTTATTGTTGTTGGTTGTGATGGTGGCGATGATGGTGGCGGTGTTGGCGGAGTTGTTGTTCTGAAGAGGGCAGAGAGGGAGAGGAGGTGGAGGGTGAGGAGAAAAGTGGAAAAAACCCTACTAGGTGGTGAACCGACTTGTGATGATGGTGATGATTGTTTGGAAGTGGGTTCAGGGGTAAAATTGTAAAAATACACATTTTTTTCAATTCAATTAAAAAGAAATTATAGAATTAATTCAAGTTTTTTAATTAATAGAGAAAATAGAAATATATATATATGCATTTTTTTTCAGAGGAAATTATAAACAGCAATAGTACTTGCTGTTTTTAATAGGTGCAAATACGGCGAGAGGAATGTTTTGCCGCGTAAAATGCTAACATAAACGGCGAGAGTCTTACCGTTTTTGTTACCTCATAAACGGCGAGAAAGTGTCTCTTGCCGTTTAAACGATAAACGGCAAGAGTTTTTCTCTCCGCTCAGCAAAAACAGCAACGCACCTTGCGGCCGCTCAAAATCTCGCCGTTTTTGCTATAAACGGCAAGAAAACCTTCATAAACGGTGAAAATTTATTGCCATTTTTTTGTGCGCTTCCAGTAGTGAATTTTCGAAATAGGTAGAATTGGATAGATTTAGAGGAGTAGAATTGAAGAATTTATGAGAAAGTGATTGAGAAATTGATAAGACAAATGAGAGAGTGATTCAAAAATATTTTCTTATTGACTGACTAATAATGAAAGTGATGCAGGAGCAGACGATCCAGATGAAGCTGAACTGTCTGATGCGACTAATTTGGCGCTTCTCTACCATGAGATGGAAGATAAGCACAAGGGACGAAAAAAATGCAGCTTTTTGTGTCGCCGCACTGTTTGGGCCATAACTTTGGCTACGGGTATCAGAATGACGCGAGCCGCCCCAATTCGGAAAGCTCTCGACGAGACGCACGATGCCTCGATCAAGCTATGCTCCATCTGGGTCCGTCTTTATCCCCAAATTCCGCTATTTGACCTATCAAACAGGCGTTTTTAATTATTTTTTACTATTTTTTGTAACATTTCCATTGCTTATTAGGACCTCAGTTTGACACCGTTTTAGGTCAAACTTTCACGTACGTGTTTCTTTCAATAAGGCCAAACTTTTGGGCCAATTTCAGGATTTTGCCATTTTTGGCATATTTTATGATTTCTGCTATATATGCCCGGCTTGTGGGCAGAATTGAGCAGTTTTTGATCAATAGATATTTTCTTCGAACCCTAGGGTCTCTCTACTGGTTTTTGCCTTTCTGTTCGTTGTTCTGCTACGTTTGAACCCTCGCCTTGATTCAATTCGGCGTCAGAAAGACACCACAATACTTAAAAATATAAACTAGCGAACTTTACCCGAAATCCTAGACTCCTACGGGGCAATCCCGGATCTACTGAATACATAATTAAATAAAAAATACTGATTAACTACCAAATAAATGAATAACTAACTAATATTGATACTATCCCGTATCACTCTCCCACCCTTAAAAACCACCTTGCCCTCAAGGTGGGATCTTCAATATTCTTTCCCCGGTCAAATTGACGGCGAACGTCTTTGAGATTATCACTTTGTAGTCCCAAAACAACATTGTACATTGATAGCACTTGTAGGTATAGTTGATGAAGTATTCCACGTCACAGTACACTTTTGGAGCTCAATCTCAAACACTTCAAGCAATTGGGTGCCTTTTTTTTGTTCATTTACTTGCGTTGTGAAGTTCATTCAAAGCCGTAGGCGGTCCTTGGAGAGTGGTCTAAACTGGGTCGTGGGGAAGGTTGGTCGTGTCGCAGGGACCTGCTTCCCGTTGACATGTGGAGCTGCTGCAGGGACTTTAATCGTCGGCGGTACTGGTGCTGTTACATCATCGGCAGCTAGGGTTTCGACTAAAGCGGTGGTTGCTGTGTTGTCTGCTCCTTGTAGTTGCTTGTCGCCTGAATTCTGCTGCTGCAGCGACGACGGATCGTAGTGATGCAAAATGTCACCCTCATCTTGATGAGATAGTTCAACACTGTGTTCCTTTAGTTCCTTGTTGGAGGAGCTTTCATCATGTATCACCTCATGGTTGTATGTATTTTTACCCGTAGTTACGGGTGGACGCTCCACCGCCTCCTGATAATCATCATCCTCTGAATTGCGTATGCCTCGGGTGTGAGCTCGTGAAGGCCAGCGCTCGTCTTCCAGGTCCTCTAGCCATTGCTGGACCGGATCAAAATGTTGTTTGACCGCTATTAATTATTCTGTCCACGAGGAAGAATTGTTATTGTACAGATAAGAACGCTACCACTCGGATGCGGGACTGTCAGTAACAATCGCTACGAGCTAAAATTGCTCGTCTTCTGGCGTACAAAAATAATCAAAGTATCTTTGGATCTTGAAAATCCACCCAACGGGGTCCTCACCTGTAAATCGCAGAGCTTCCAGGCGTGATGTAGGACGAGATTTATGGAAAATATCGTCGAAAACAGGAAGACAGTTTCAGTCAGTCAGAAAAATCAGAGGCAGAATCGAAGGTATCAGATTTATCATGAAACCATACATTATTTTGAGTGTAAACGATGCTCTGAGAAGAGGGCACCATGCCAATTTTGTCAAATTCGGTCATCTTGATCTTCAAATCAGCGTTTTTACTATTTTAGGAAAGATTTGATTTAATTATTTCTCATAGTAGGAAACTCCAATTGACATTCCGTCAATTGGGTTGATCTTAGAATATTCTGAATTATTAGAATATATTGTTAGCTTCTTTTTGCCATTTTGGGTAATTTTTACATTTTTAGCGTTTAGGCTATTTAAATCATTGTAGGCCTTTGGCCAAACCAACCTTTTCATTTTTATCAATAAAATTTCAGTATTCTCATGTTTGAGAACTATTTTTACTTTACGAATATTGTCGTTTGACGTATTTGAACGCTTCTATTCTGCGTCAAGTGGTATCAGAGCAAGGTTTGCCTTGTTCAAATGCCCGGTGGCAAAGTTAGTAGTGAGACCCATGTTGACTTTGGTCGCAGGTTGGATTCCGTAGAGGCAGGATTGCAAGAGTTGCGCGGCGTGGTTGAAGATATACGTAAAACTATTCGCAAGGAGATGCATCGGCGCAACCTCCTACCTGTTAGGGGAGCCATCGGCAGGAACAAAATTCATGGGTTTGCCCATGAACGTCCTGTTGAACACCGTTTGGCAGTTCCTGGGAGACACATTCAAAGAAGATCAATTTTTCCAGAAATCAACATAGGAGCAAAGAATATTGAGGTAAAATCTAGCGTCACATCTTATTTTTCTCCAGAAATTGATTCATCAATATCGAAGAAGGATGACGAGAGTTTTAAATCAGAGGAAATTGAGAAAGATCAGGATGGCTATGATTTTTGCGGAGACAAAATAGTTGAAAATTTTGATGTAACGGATTTTGACAATAAGGATGTGGTAACTGAAGACATGAAAGCAATTTTTTAATATACTACAAAGGAAGATTCTTCAATGCATAAACTGAACACATCTATCACTGTTGAATTTGTTGATTTTATTGGTACTGGGAATTTCTATTATTCGTCACCATTATTATCTGGAATTGCCAAAAAGATGAAGTATGAAGAAAAAATGCAGATTTTGAAGACTTTCAACATCACGGAAAAGATGAAGATTAGATGTGAAAAAATCTCAAAATATCTTATTGTTTGGTATGGGCGGTTTCAATTTTCTAGATTGAACTCGGGGACGAGTTCTTTTGAAGAAAGGGTGACTGATGTAGGACGAGATTTATGGAAAATATCGTCGAAAACAGGAAGACAGTTTCAGTCAGTCAGAAAAATCAGAGGTAGAATCAAGGGTATCAGATTTATCATCAAACCATACCTTATTTTGAGTGTAAACGATGCTCTGAGAAGAACCCGTGACTTTAAAGTCACGGGCACCATGCCAGTTTTGTCAAATTCGGTCATCTTGACCTTCAAATCAGCGTTTTTACTATTTTAGGAAAGATTTGATTTAATTATTTCTCATAGTAGGAAACTCCAATTGACATTCCGTCAATTGGGTTGATCGTAGAATATTCTGAATTATTAGAATATATTGTTAGCTTTCTTTTTGCCATTTTGGGTAATTTTTAAATTTTTAGCGTTTAGGCTATTTAAATCATTGTAGGCCTTTGGCCAAACCAACCTTTTAATTTTTATCAATAAAATTTCAGTATTCTCATGTTTGAGAACTATTTTTACTTTACGAATATTGTCGTTTGACGTATTTGAACGCTTCTATTCTGCGTCAAGGCGAATGCGGGGGTGTTATCCCCGGGTGTGGGTGATTTTCTCGACGGAAGAGGTTTCCAATCGGAATAGCGCGGTGTGGCGGATAGGTCGGCAGTGAACGCCGCCTGTGGTGGTTCTTAGAGCACCCATGAAGAAGCTCTTGTAGTGTTCGTCGCGGCGTCTGCTGCTAATTTTGCAGTGCGTGCTTCGGTGGCCTTGTTTATGCCACTGATCGACGGATCTGCCTTGAGAGTACACGATGAAACAAACTGCTGGGTTTTCCTTGGCATGAGAAGGAGATAAACGAATACTTTGGAACCTTGTGATCTGCTGCCTTCAAGTCCTTTGGTGGGGATTATGGTTTTGGGGACTAATGTGGTTTCCTACTTGTTGCCAATCATTGGCAATCAATGTCATCATTTCCACTCATACAAATCATTATTACTAGTGATGGGTGATGGTTCACAGTGATAGACAAGGGTTTGTGGGAGGATTGTTGCGTACCTGTGGTTTGGGAGACCCACGGCTGAGAAATCAAAGGGTTTGTTTAAGATTGTTACCTCTTGGGTGTAGTGGAGGGCTGTGGGTAGATTTCTTGAGTGGATAACGGCGCCAGAAGGTAACACAATTCACTGGTCTGTGTGATTGCCGGAGCTGCTGCTGCTGCTTATTGTGTGTGATTTTTTCAGCGGATGCGAGGTTGGTTGGTCGTCGCAGAGATCTTCTCTGGCCGGTGTTTTTTGAAAACACCAATGATACAGAAGAATTATCAAAATAGGTAGAATTGGACAGATTTAGAGGAGAAGAATTGAAGAACTTAGCAGAAAGTGATTGAGAAATTGATAAGACAAAAGAGAGTAGGATTCATAAATATTTTCTTATTGACTGATTAATAGTGAAAGACACTACAATACTTAACCTTACCCTAAACCCTAAACTCCTACGGGCCAAGCCCGAATCTACTAAATAACATAATTAAATAAAAAATACTGATTAACTACTAAATAAATGAATAACTAACTAATATTGATACTATCCCGTATCACAGGACCACCAAGGGATTTTTGATCAAGTCAAGGCACTTGAATCGCTGCACTTCTCATGAGCAGTTGATGTTATTATGTCAAGATCAGATGATATCTTTGAACTCCAAATCTGCATTAGGCTATGCCAGCCTTTTTCTTTCTTTAATTTTCTGTCAAGATCAATGATCTCTTTGAACTTCAAATCTTGATTCTGTTACATTTTTTTCCCTACAGTAACAGTCTGGAAGCATGAGTTAAAAAATATCCCCATAAAAAAAAATCCACATCAACTTGGATATTACATAAGCTAGCCAGCTACCTTTGGGTGACTGTTTAATATTAAACTTTTCAATTATGATTTGGAGATAATTTCCTTGGTTACTTGATGTTATCCCTCTTGGGTTGGGTTAAAAGTTGGAAACACAAAATATGTGTCCAGTCAAGTGGCAGCAGAATTGGTCATGTTGTAACAGAACCCCTGTTTCAGAGCTCTGATACCAGTTTGTTCTAACAGAACTCCTGTTTCAGAGCTCCGTTACCAGTTTGTTATAACGTGTGGGTATTCGAGCAAGAACGACGAAAGCGAAACAAGAAAGAGACCGATATTTAACGTGGTTCACTAACGAATTCGTAACGAACCCGCTAGCTAATCCACGGCTAGAGCCAGATATTTTATTAGAAGAGAACCCAATTACAATGCACGTCGTGGCCAGGACGGCCACAACGGCCACCCGAAACAACACCCACGCACACACACACAAAACAATCTCTCAAATTCACCCCTCAAACTCGTCCCTACTGTATGTGTATTCCCCTGACTACTAAACAAAGCCTACCCTTTATTTATACTACCATGATGATGATGATGTGGCTTGCCCACCAACTTAAGCCTTTCACCGCCCCAATCTTTTAGCACACTTTGACTTTGTTTATTTATTTCTTTATTTGTTTGTTTGTTACCAAAACCAATTCTAAGTTTTACCAAATAATTCAAGTCAAAACCCAACAAATTTCCACATTGACTTGAATCATCTCAGCAACCCGAAAACAGAACCTGATGCTTCTCTTCTCAAACTTGAACCGGATGCGCCTCTTGGGTTGGGTTAATAGTTGGAAACACAAAATATGTGTCCAGTCAAGTGGCAGCAGAATTGGTCAAACCTAGTCAACTAGATTTATTGCTCTCAGGACTTGATATGGAAGATGAGAGAGGGAAATAGAAATTGAAATTAGCTTTTTTTAAGAGAAAAGAGAAAGCCAATCAGGTAGAAAGCCACGATCATAGAAGACCAAATGGTTATCATCATTAAGTACGTGTCTCCCATCACACCCACTGCACCTCAATTTCCCGGTTCTTATCGTTAATTTGTTTTTGCAAAATGTGTATTATTGTTTTTTAGCTGCTTTGGAAATTAAACATCAAAGTCGTCAAATTACAATACAAACATAAAACCCAAACAACAAGCAACTAGAAAGTAGATAAACATTCCCATCTCGAGCCTACCAGCAATGATAGGGCCTTTCACAGCATCCAGAGCCTCCTCCAGTATTTTAGGTGATTCACTTGTTTAGCTCCAAGATTGGCAAGTGCATTTGCAAGCTCATTAGCACCCCTTCCAATGTGCTTGATTCTTCCAACAATCCTGCTAAGAATTACCTTTTCATCATTGACTTGGGCATTCATGGATGAAAAGCCAATGGTGTGTCCTTCGAAGATGTTGAGCGCCTCCAGTCAGTCACTTTCGATGACAAGGTTAATCCAGTTTTGTTGTAAGCCACAGTCAAGCCTCTGTAGGTGCTCCAAATCTCTCTCTCCAAGCTAGTACAGCCTCTGATTCTTTCAATGAATCCTAGCTTCCGTTCTCCATTATTGTTCCTGAAGAACCCTCCTATGCAAGCTCTTTCGTTGTCCAATCTAACACAGCCATCCACATTGAGAATTATTCGTGATTCCTCATTCCAATTCTGTAAACTGAAGAATTATCGTAACTTAGTTTAGAATTATTTATATTTTTTAATTTTTTGATTTTTTTTTTTTATTATTTTGGGCTGTTTAAACACTGTAAACCTTCGGGTAATGCATCTTTTACCTTATCATTCAGCAAAATTGAGATTTTTCTATTTGAGAAGTGTTGACTTTCAGTAGATTGACAAAGGTACTCTTCTTAAATTTTGTATTGCGTCAGTAGTAAAACTTTAACTCCGACTCGGATATGATTTGATTGTTTATTAGACCTGTTGCTTTTGCGTTTTTGATTGATCAAGTTGCACGGGTGAGCCTTTAAAAAAAATTGAACGGTGGGCTACTATAGAAGGCCCACTCGCTTATACATGACATATGTTTTTATGTGGCTAAAATGACACTTTGTGATGATTTAAAGAGTCAAACTTTTAACCTCTAGAATAGAATGTGACTATATAAACTAGGGATGCAAGTTCAAACCGGAAAAACCGCAATCCGAGCCGAACCAGGCAGCTTGGTTCAGTTCGGTTCGGTTTGGAAAATATTACGGTTCGGTCAGGTTTGCAAAAATTGCAAACCGTATAATACGGTTCGGTTTAGATTTGAGATACCACAAAACCGTAAAAACCGAACCGAACCATTTTTGTAGTATATTAGGCTATACAACTACAAAACTTGATAACTTCTACACATATATCATATACAACATGTACCTCAAAATTGAACCGAACCCATTAAATGGTTCGGGAAATGATGTTATGTTTTCTACTTTATTTTTTAATTGCTTGACATAGAAATTTTAGAGATCATTTGATTGTTGAATGAACTATTGAGAAATTTTAAATGAAATAATATATTTTCAGAAACCGCGGTTTAAAATCGAACCAAACCGGTCATTCACGGTTCGGTTCAGTTCGGTTCGGAACCATGAACGGTCCGGATTAGGTTTGAATTTTGCCCAAACCGTTACATGCGGTTCGGTTCAGATGGGTGCCAAAACCGGACCGAACCGGACCGTTTTCATCCCTATTATAAACCTAGTAAAAATACTCGCATTCTAATCTCTCGATTAGGTTATCGATCTTTTCGAGATGCTGAGAGGGGGGCGAGGGAACGCCGCCACCCTTTGCCTTCCTCGTAGTACGCACTGTAGGGTTTTGATTCATGGATTGCACAACGGAAGCATAAACAAACATAAAACCATGCAAAACCCTCCAAGGATCACAAGTCAAGAGACATAACGATGGTAAGGGTTAGAAATCATAAACAAACCTTTGGGTTCTCCTTGATGACTTCAAACGCGAATTGTGTCACGTTCTCTATAGTTGATCCACGCCTAGAGTTGATCCTAGATCTCCCAACTCCTTGGTGCTAGCCCAGAAGAGGAAGAGGAAGAAGAAATCACGCAAAACGAGACCCAAAGGAGGGTCTCGGCCTCCTTTGGCCGACGGGGACGGGGCGGCGGCAAGGGGGCGGACGGGCCTCCTTGTTGCTTGCACTCTCTCCTTTTATTTCTCTCCCACTCTTGTTATGTTCACTAATGAGCATAAGTTATGTGGGAAGGAAGGAAGGAAGGTCCTTTATATAGTCCAACAACTCCTTGTTAACTACCTAAAGGACTTATTCTAGTCCTACTAGAATTCAATTTAGTCCCTTCCTTGCAAATTAGTCCCTACTAAGTTCGCAAGGGTTTGCAAAGTGATCCTTCTAATTAATTAATCCAATTAATTAATTCCTAAATCTAGTTCAACTCTATGTAGCGTGTGACCCCATAGGTTCTATCTAGTTGGTAGCAACTATTTGCTAATATGGAGCGGTCTCTAGCAAAACATCCATTCTAGCCAACTAATAGAATAGTCATCTTGACAACCTTTGTACAAGTAATTGTCTCATCCCTTTGTCTCTATATCCGGATTGGACACGAGACATACAAGTCACACTCGTATATCCAATACATAGTTTCTCAATCCATGGGAATAGCCTTATTCGTGCAAATAACATCAATATCCCATATTGATTTATTTGAGTCTGGCCAGACATTCTATAAGTACTATCCCTCGAGTGACCTAGGATATTTACTCCCGTTATGTGGGAAGGACAAATCCTATCTACGTCCACTAGGATCTCTAAGCTTGCTTCTTATTGTATCCAGTACACGCCTTTATAACTACCCAGTAACGGTGTAGCGTTTAACGCTACCAAGATCACAATAATCCACAACTAGAATATCTAGTGACTTCAAGTCTAAGGATGACAATACCATTGCACCGCGAGAAGCGCTTGTGACTCAACATAACGTGTATGTAGCCTTCTCGGAGATGGGTCAATCCAGTGCAACATTCCTTAATGCACACCTATGTGTTGGATCGTGATATCTCCATATCAATCCAACCCCATACTAGTCTATAGATGATTGTCCCATTAATCATTATACTTGACTAGGAATATTTAAGATAAACAACACAATTGTAAATCTAAGGACTTCATTATATTAAATATCCAATAAATGAATTTCTAGCCACAAATAATTCATACTAAACTAGATTGCCTCTAGGGTTTATATTCTAACAGTCTCCCACTTGCACTAGAGCCAATCTGGCGCATCACATATGCCCATACTCCTAGTGTGCCCTTCATGCTTCCACTGCGTGAGAGGCTTCGTAAGCGGGTCTGACAGATTATCATCTGTAAGAATCTTGCATATCCGAACGTCTCCTCTATCGATAATATCTCGAATCAGATGAAACTTCCTGAGCACGTGCTTGGACTTCTGGTGCGATCTGGGTTCCTTTGATTGCGCGATCACCCCAGTGTTGTCACAGAACAACTCCACTGGATCCGCAATGCTTGGGACCACACCAAGTTCAGAAACAAACTTTCTGATCCAAACAGCCTCCTTTGCTGCGCCATTTGCGCCATTTGCTTGGAACTCTTCCAGCTCACCGCTGCTCCATTCAGGCAAAACACATATCCCGACTGTGATCTAAAGTAATCTTTGTCGGTTTGGAAGCTTGCATTAGTGTAACCTTTTACACGCAACACTTCCTTACCGCCAAATATCAAGAAAGCATCCTTAGTTCTTCTCAAGTACTTTAGGATGTTCTTGACTGCAATCCAGTGACTCTCACCTGGATTGGATTGGTATCTGCTTGTCATACTCAAGGCATATGACACATCTGGTCTTGTACATAACATGGCGTACATGATAGATCCTATGGCCGAGGCATAGGGGATTCTACTCATGCGTTCCTTCTCAATCTCATTGGAAGGACAACCACTCTTCGAAAGAGTGATTCCATGTGACATGGGCAAGAATCCCTTCTTGGAATCTTGCATGTTGAACCGTTTCAACACCTTGTCAATATATGTACTTCGACTTAGGCCTAGCAACCTCTTAGATCTATCTCTATAGATCTTTATACCGAGTATATAGGCTGCTTCCCCTAAGTCCTTCATTGAGAAACACTTTCCTAGCCAATCATTCACAGATTGCAGCATGGGAATGTCGTTTCCAATGAGTAGTATGTCATCCACATACAAGACCAGAAAAGCTACAGAGCTCCCACTAACCTTCTTGTAGACACAAGACTCATCTTCGTTTCTGATGAAGCCAAACTCTTTGACCACTTCATCAAAACGTCGATTCCAACTCCTAGAAGCTTGCTTAAATCCATAAATGGATCGTTGTAGCTTACAGACCTTGTTGGCTTGCTTTGGATCTTCAAAACCCTCCGGCTGTATCATATACACGTCCTCGAGCAGATTCCCATAAAGGAATGCTGTTTTGACATCAATCTGCCAAATCTCATAGTCGTGGTATGCTGCAATCGCAAGTAGGATTCGGATGGATTTGGTCATAGCGACTGGTGAAAAGGTTTCATCATAGTCAATACCATGAATCTGTCTGAATCCTTTAGCAACCAATCGGCCCTTATAGGTAATCACATTACCATCCATGTCGATCTTCTTCTTGAAGACCCATTTGCACCCTATGGGCCGCGCCCCATCGGGTGGTTCCACCAAAGTCCATACTTTGTTGGTGTACATGGATTCCATCTCGGATCTCATGGCTTCCAGCCACTTCTGAGAGTCTGGGCCACTCATGGCCTCCTCATAGGTAGTAGGCTCATCATCTATGAGCATCGTGTCGCCGGAATCGGTTACGAGAAGTCCATACCTCTCGGGTTCCTGGCGCACTCTAGTAGATCTACGAAGCTCTTGTGTTACTTGAACAGGTTGTTCCACAACCGTTTGTGGTTCATGTTCATGTTCCATAATCGGTTCAGTGATTTGTGATTCTTGAACCTCTTCAAGTTCTACACCCCTCCTACTTGCTTATTTAGAGACAAACTCTCTTTCTAGAAACACGCCGGTCCGAGCAACAAACACTTTGTTTTCGATTGGATTGTAGAAGTAGTAACCCTTAGTTTCCTTAGGGTACCCCACAAATTTACATTTATCCGATTTAGGCCCTAGCTTGTCTGATTGTAAACGTTTTACAATGACATCGCAGCCCCAAATCCTCATGAATGACAGTGTGGGACGCCTCCCACTCCACATCTCATATGGTGTCTTCATAACTGATTTAGATGGAACACGGTTAATGGTGAAAGCTGCACTTAATAGAGCGTAGCCCCAAAATGACAATGGAAGATCGGTTTGACACATCATAGATCGAACCATATCCAATAGGGCTCGATTTCTCCTCTCGTACACACCATTCCATTGTGGCGTTCCGGGTGGAGTGAGTTGGGACACGATCCCACACTCTCTAAGATAGTCGTCAAACTCTTGGCTCAAGTATTCTCCTCCACGATCCGATCGTAGAGCCTTTATAATTTTGCCAAGTTGCTTCTCTACTTCATTCTTGAATTCTTTGAACACTTCAAAGGATTCCGATTTTGCCCTCATGAGGTACACAAATCCATATCTACTGTAATCATCAGTAAATGTAATGAAGTAGACATAACCACCCCTGGAAGGCGTGGCAAATGGCCCACACACATCAGTATGTATGAGTGCCAATTGCTCACTAGTCCTCTCACCTTTCTTATTGAAAGGGGACTTTGTCATTTTTCCCAATAAACAAGCCTCACATGTCTCATATGATTGAAAATCAAATGAGTCTAGTAATCCATCCTTATGGAGTCTAGATACACGTTTCTCATTTATGTGGCCTAAACGACAGTGCCATAAATAAGCAGGATTCAAATCATTTATTTTAATCCGCTTGGTATTAATGTTGTAGACAGGATTGCTTAGATCAAGGACATAAAGTCCATTAAATAATTGCGCACTAAAATAGTGAATATTATTTAAATAAAAGGAACAACAATTGTTCTTTATTGAAATAATAAAACCATCCTTGTCCAAACAAGAAATAGAAATAAAGTTTCTGCTCATAGAAGGCACAAAATAGCAATTATTTAATTCTAAAACTAATCCTGAAGGCAGAGATTGCTCGCACACGCCTATGGCCAACGCAGCAACCTTTGCTCCATTCCCAACGCGCAGATCTACCTCTCCTTTAGCCAATCTTCTACTTCTCTTTAGATCCTGCATATTTCGACAAATATGAGATCCACATCCAGTATCTAATACCCATGATGTAGAGACAGTTAAATTGACATCTACAACAAAAATACCTGGTGGTGGTGGAATCACTATTCCAAGCCTCTTGTCCTCCAGATATTTTGGGCAGTTCCTCCTCCAGTGTCCAGGCTGACTGCAGTAGTGACACTCACCTTTAGTCACGGCCTTGGCAATACCACCAACAGGCTTAAGGGCAGGTTCCTTGGACTTGGCAACTGACTTGCCTTTGCCCTTGGAGGAAGAGGCAAACCTTTCGCCCTTTCCTTTCTGTACCATCATTATGGCCTTGCCCTTACCCTTGTTGATGCTCTGTTCAGCCGTCCTCAACATGTTGAGTAAATTTGGCAGTGTTTTAACGATCTCGTTCATGTTATAGTTCATAATGAACTATCCATAACTCTCGGGCAATGATTGCAACACGAGATCGGTTGCCAACTCTTGGCCGACCGGGAACCCTAGTCGGGCGAGATTCTCCAAGTACCCGATCATACGGAGTACATGGGGTCCCACCGGGTTCCCTTCTGCCAGATGACATTTGAACAGTGCCTTTGAGACCTCATACCTCTCTACCCTCGCCTGCTCTTGGAAGAGCTGCTTTAGATGTTCGATCATATCGACAGCATTCATGTTTTCGTGTTGCTTCTGAAGCTCAGAAGTCATGGTGCAAAGCATTAGGCAGGCCGCATCATTAGCGTCATCAACACGCTTTTGACACGCCTTTAAGGCAGCAGGTGTTTGGTTCTCTGGACCTTCTGGAACATGCTCCTCTATTGCGTACAGTTTCTTCTCTTGCTTGAGAACAATTCTCAAGTTTCTGTACCAATCAAGAAAGTTGGTTCCAGAGAGCTTGTCCTTCTCAAGGACGGATCGTAGGGAATGTTGTGAACTCGATGAGTTGTTTGCCATTTGGAATTCTACAAAAGGAAAATACGCAAGTTTTAGTATTTGTGAATTCTTGACTATATTCAATAATGGCTAGTTTATCAAATATAGCTCCCACTATTTTTCTACGGATTAATAACCCTCAAGATATTAATGCGGAAAATATCCTTATATTTTCTAGTGGGCCAAGATCCATCTTTCATCTCCTTATGAGCTTGCTTTGGCAAGTCACCCATAATTTGACTACTTTAGGTAGGAACAATGCCAATTGCATCCCATATGCAACTCTTGGTTCAATTGGGCAAATAACTCCTTATTTATCCATCTATATGGATAATCCCAATTGATTGCCTCTAGGTTTCTTAATCAAATTAATAGCCTAGTTGTGTTCAACCTCTTATCTAAACAATTGCACATTGTTACGTGCCATCGCATTCCATCATTATGAACCAAGTCGCCATGCTTTGGCACGCACGAACTTGATGCATAATGATGATAATGAGTGTTTAAATAACGAGAATGCAAGAACACAATATTTGAATTTTGAGAGATTTTAAATTCAATTTTTAATTGTTTTTGTTGATCAATATCAACTAATCTATCTATTTGAGTTTGGGCACAACTCCAAATAATAGATCCGGGTTGTCTAATTATCTTATTATCCTAATTGCATGAATCATCCATACACCAATCACACAGATAATATGACAATAAAATAAACAACCACAAAACAGAAATTAAACGTGATGTGGATATGGCCTTTTCTAGACTAAGATAATTCCATGCCAATGGAATTATCTATGAACCCTAAAGCAAACACATCTCCATGCGTCTTGATCTTTTGGTCCATCCTTCATAGTCTTGTGGAATGCTCCATGCTCCATGCTCCATCCTTTTGTGGCTTCTTTGGCTTTGGGCTTCTTTTCTCCAATCTTGGCTAACAATCTACTTTATCTAGCACTAGCTAATATCTATACTTAAATAAAACAAATCTCACAAGTTGAGAAACAATGGCACGCAGGCCATAAAAACCCTAATTAATTGATCAGCTCGCAGGCCGTAAAACCAAACCACAAAATTAAACATTCACATCAAACCACATCCTAAGGCCATATCCAATCACCATGCGATTTGCACATAAACAGTTAAAATCCAATTTTAACGCGCTTGGTCAATTTTAATTGATTTTAGGATTTCTAGGGTTAAAAGGGTCCATGGGCCCAACAATCAAATTGCCCGGGCCCAACAAAGTGAACCACAAGGCCCTAGGGCCAGCCCGGCCCAAAACCCACAAGGCTAGGCCCGCGGGTTAGGGCCGCCCGGCCCCTAGGGCGGCCAATCTTGGGCGGCAAGCAAGGGGGGCGGTACCTAGGGGGGGCGAACCTCCTTGAGGGAGTTGTTTCCAAAACTACTCCCTTGCTTGGTGCCCAAGTTTGGTTGATTCCTTATTTTGGGAGAACTCCTTCTTCCCCAAGGATGCCCAAACCCTAGATCTAAGATCCTAAAATTTCTCAAACTCACCAATTCATGCATCCAATGCAAAAATTGGATCTTGTTATGATTAATTATTGACAAATTGCATCCCATGCTTGATTTGTCTTGTTTTACGCGATAAACAATCAAATTAAGGTGTAAAACAACTAAAACGTAACACATAAATCACGTTTATGCTCTACGACCTGTGGCTCTGATACCACTGTAGGGTTTTGATTCATGGATTGCACAACGGAAGCATAAACAAACATAAAACCATGCAAAACCCTCCAAGGATCACAAGTCAAGAGACATAACGATGGTAAGGGTTAGAAATCATAAACACACCTTTGGGTTCTCCTTGATGACTTCAAACGCGAATTGTGTCACGTTCTCTATAGTTGATCCACGCCTAGAGTTGATCCTAGATCTCCCAACTCCTTGGTGCTAGCCCGGAAGAGGAATAGGAAGAAGAAATCACGCAAAACGAGACCCAAAGGAGGGTCTCGGCCTCCTTTGGCCGACGGGGACGGGGCGGCGGCAAGGGGGCGGACGGGCCTTCTTGTTGCTTGCTCTCTCTCCTTTTATTTCTCTCCCACTCTTGTTATGTTCACTAATGAGCATAAGTTATGCGGGAAGGAAGGAAGGAAGGTCCTTTATATAGTCCAACAACTCCTTGTTAACTACCTAAAGGACTTATTCTAGTCCTACTAGAATTTAATTTAGTCCCTTCCTTGCAAATTAGTCCCTACTAAGTTTGCAAGGGTTTGCAAAGTGATCCTTCTAATTAATTAATCCAATTAATTAATTCCCAAATCTAGTTCAACTCTATGTAGCGTGTGACCCCATATGTTCTATCTAGTTGGTAGCAACTATTTGCTAATATGGAGCGGTCTCTAGCAAAACATCCATTCTAGCCAACTAATAGAATAGTCATCTTGACAACCTTTGTACAAGTAATTGTCTCATCCCTTTGTCTCTATATCCGGATTGGACACGAGACATACAAGTCACACTCGTATATCCAATCCATAGTTTCTCGATCCATGGGAATAGCCTTATTCGTGCAAATAACATCAATATCCCATATTGATTTATTTGAGTATGGCCAGACATTCTATAAGCACTATCCCTCGAGTGGCCTAGGATATTTACTCCCGTTATGTGGGAGGGACAAATCCTATCTACGTCCACTACGATCTCTAAGCTTGCTTCTTATTGTATCCAGTACACGCCTTTATAACTACCCAGTTACGGTGTAGCGTTTAACGCTACCAAGATCACAATAATCCACAACTAGAATATCTAGTGACTTCAAGTCTAAGGATGACAATACCATTGCACCGCGAGAAGCGCTTGTGACTCAACATAACGTGTATGTAGCCTTCTCGGAGATGGGTCAATCCAGTGCAACATTCCCTAATGCACATCTATGTTTTGGATCTTGATATCTCCATATCAATCCAACCCCATACTAGTCAATAGATGATTGTCCCATTAATCATTATACTTGACTAGGGATATTAAAGATAAACAACACAATTGTAAATCTAAGGACTTCATTATATTAAATATCCAATAAATGAATTTCTAGCCACAAATAATTCATACTAAACTAGATTGCCTCTAGGGCATCTATTCCAACACGCACCCCACCTACTTCCATCACTGGAGGCTATCATATCTTTTCTATCGTACGTTGATGCTATTATATCTTTTCTCTCATCTATTAGATTTCGCTCTCCTTAGTCGATTCAAAAAGTTCTTTTGTCTATTCAGTATATGCATAAATGCCTCTCTTTTTGAAATATGAGTTGTTGATAAAGGAACCTTAAATTCGATATTTGCTGGGGGTGATATGAGGAAATTAGTCCAATCGAAATTTCTTAAGAATTGCAGCTAGTCACGCATGGGTTTGTAGAAAAGGGAATTTTATTTCTTTTAGCTTTTGAGAAATTTGTCTTTAAACATGATCTTAAATGTCTCTCTCACAGAATTACCAACATTAATCAACCATCACCACCGTATATTTCCTTTCTTTGATGCGTGTATTTCTGGTAATCGATTCATATTAATTATTTAATTTTCCGAAACTCAAAATATCGTCGAATTCTTAAGACTCTGTTTCGCCAGGATTAGGGATGGCAATACAGTTCGATCCGATCCGAAATCCGAGTGACTCGATCTGAATGGATCAAGTCCGAATCTGATCCAGTTTAAAATGGATCGGATATGGATATTAAAAACCAAAATCCGATCCGTATCCGGACTCGATCCGAATATATTAGGATATCCGACCCGAAAGGATCCGAACACATTTAGTTTTACGAAAATACCCTTGGAGTTATAAAAAATATGTTATTACCTACATATATATAAACACATTACCAAATAACTACACATTATTTTTTAGGCCTGAAGAAAATATCTTATTAGGTTACGGACAATTTTAGTCTTGTTTTAATTGAATTTGTAGACAATTTAAGACATATTTGGTGCCTTCAACTTTTGAGTGGCTTGCTTATATTTCTTGTTAGATTTACGTGTTTCATATAAAATATTTTTATCTTTTTAGGTAAATTTTTTGGTGTGGCGACTCTTTGGTATTTTAATGCATTTGTTGTGTATTTTGTATGAGAAGTAAAAAAAAATAAAATCTCTGGATCCGAATCTAGATCCGAATTAGATCCGTTTCTGGAGATTTGGATTGTCGGATCGAATACGGATATTGCAAATTAAATCAGGTCCGGATTCTATCCGAATCCGTTTAGGATCCGGTCAGATTTGGATCGAATATGGATCCACTTATTTTGATCGGATTCGGATATAGATATAGGTGGATCCGATCCGAATCCGATCCATTTCCATCCCTAGCCAGGATCTTCTGAGTGTACTATTAATTAATACGAAAAGTTGTTATATTTTTTTGTAATATTGTATATCTTTCTTAACACTACAATATTATTAAAAAGATGGAAAATTTCCGTATCATACTATTAGCTAAATTACTCGTTCAAAGAGAGTTATCTAAAGTCAACTAAGAAAGTTATGGCTTAGCGGAGGAAGTCAAAGTAGAAATGTGTGAAGTGCATTTTTACTTTTTGTTTCCAAACTGGGATCCATTAATTTCCATGAAAAAGATTCTATTTAATGATCTATACTTAGACCAATCTTTTATTATACTCATATATTACTTATCTTCTCTGCTTTCTCATTTACAAATTACTTGGGAGAGCCCGATTTCTATTTGCACACATTTTGTGATGTCGGAGTCAAGTGCAATGTAGTTGTCATCATGTATTTTAGTAGTATAAATTTTCTTGTTGGTTATTTAGGTCAAGAAATCTCAACCAAATGCGCTCTCAAATTTAAGATCGATGTTTATGACATTTCAATATTGGCGGTTAGTGAAGCTTTTCCTGTGGAGAAGTTACTTGGGTTACCGATTAACCATACCAGGGGTATAGGCTTGGCTAACATATACAAATCACTCGGCAATTCATTCCAGGTGCTCTCTCTCTCTCTCTCTCTCTGTATAAACACATATATCCTTGTACAGTAGCACTTCATTATGTATCCATTCTAATTACCTGTGTTGCAGCTACTTTGAAAAATTCCAACAAAAAACCTTGTAGTTTTGGATTGTTTTGACTGTATCCGAAGCTGGTTCTTTGACCCCTTGTAGGCTTATCATCGAACTTCACTTATTTAGTTTGATACTGTAGTAAGTGAAGTCATAAGCTCCATGGCCTTCCTTTTCTGGGAATCCAATTAAGGCATTTACATATTTGATCAACAATTTTGTAAATGATCATGATATATTACTGAAGTGGGGAAAAATCTGGCCCTTGAGCTAGCTTTTGCGATTAAGAAGGCGAGCCACCTAACAATAAAACCAGATGAACCCATAGATGTCTTGGTAAATGGGCTCTAATACCAACGTTAGGTCGTTTTGAACCTTCTTAACTCAGATAGCTAGCTCAAAGGGTTAGGTCCTCCTTCACACATAAGAACTGATGTCTTAAAGGCTGTAATGTTCTGTAGTGCATTCATACAAACGATTGTCAAGCTTAATACAAAGGCAAATTCAGCATGCCTGCAAATGCGTGCTAGCTAAGTAGTAGAGCCTTTAAAAGTAAACATATGTATGATACATGTAATAATATATATTATATATAAAAGTTAGGAGGTGAGAAAAAACTCACTCTCCTTACTTCATTTGTCGTACATGTCATCTACTACGTGTTATAAACGGCCAATGAAAAAATTCATGTCATTAAAACGTTTCCTCAGTATTGATATTATACGTAATTATCACAATTGTAACCTATGAACTTTAAATGTTCTTTATTATATTATCATTCTAATCAATGATTTATTTTTAATACTAAATAACAAATATGTGAAAATGTGAAAGTTATCTTAATTATATTATTCTTATATAAACAATAAAATTAACAATTATAACATCAAGTAATATGTATTGCATAAATTTGTCATTCTACGAAAAAAATGTTGATCTCTACACGTAATTCTAAGAAAAATGTGGCTTTCTCCATGTATTTATGACATTGTTCCATTAATTTTATGCTAATACTTCTCTCTCGGATTCTCATTGCCAGCAAGAAGCCAGAAGATATCGATGGTCGAAGGAGGAGGAGATGGTTCTCTGCGACTCTCGTGGAGGAGCGGCTTTGCATTGCTAATACTTCTTTTGAAAGAGAGAACTTATTTTATGTTTTATGAATAAACATCTAAATCTATATAATCCATAAAAGTAGGAAAGTCACTTTTTCTTGCGCCATTTGGCATTCAGCTCAAGAATTCATCCACCTCATGAATTACATGTCATAAAACAACCAATTAAAATATTCCACATCATCTAAAAATCCTTACTAGGATTGTTAATAATACAAAATTTTGTAACCGATGGAGTTAATAATAAGATGATGAATGCTCTAATTTTATAAGGGAGTGTGCAAATATTCATTAATGGCTGTTAATGGTTTTAGTTTTATGCCACTTGAGTCCACCTAATTTAGTATTTTCATTTTTCTTCATGTGAGTATTGGAAGATATTACGGTTCTACATGTTTACGATTAAGCATTTTGTCTATTGATGTACACGTTTTGTTTAAGAAGTATAAATATAAAATAAATATTCTAAAGAATTAATAAAAAGGCAACGTGAAAATAAGAAAACTAACTCGCGAAGTTAATTTCTTCCTAAAATTCCTAAGAGCAAATATATATTATAATTTTTCATTTTGAATTTCCTATTTTCATTATGTAGCCATTTGGCATTCAGCTCAAGAATTCATCCACTTCTTGAATTACATGTCATAAAATATCAAATTAAAACATTCCACATCATATACAAATTCCTACGAGGATTGTTAATAATATATATATATATATATATATATATATATATATATATATATATATATATATATATATATAGAAACACACACACACAGTTACACACACATCATAGACACACACACACAATTCATTTGATTTTCATCACAAAAATCGTAGAGGGAACTGTTCATCCAAAAATAATTCTACATTTTGTGGATATAAAAGCAGGAAAGACACGTTTTCTTGCGCCATTTGGCATTCAGCTCAAGAATTCATCCACCTAATGAATTACATGTCATAAAACAACCAATTAAAACATTCCCAACATCTAAAAATCCTTACTAGGATTGTTAATAATACAAAATTTTGTAACCGATGGAGTTAATAATAAGATGATGAATGCATTCATTTTATAAGAGAGTGTGCAAATATTCATTAATTGTTGTTAATGATTTCATTTTTATGCCACTTGAGTCCGCCTAATTTAGTATTTTCATTTTTCTTCATGTGAGTATTGGAAGATACTACGGTACTACATGTTTACGATTAAGCATTTTGTCTATTGATGTACACAGTTTGTTTCATAAGTATAAATCCAAAATAAATATTCTTAAATATTAATAAAAAGGTAACGTGAAAATAAGAAAACTAACTTGCGAAGTTAATTTCATCCTGAAATTCCTAAGAGCAAATATATATTATAATTTTTCATTTTGAATGTCCTATTTTCATTACATAACCATTTGGCATTCAGCTCAAGAATTCATCCACTTTTTGAATTACATGTCATAAAATAGCCAATTAAAACATTCCACATCATATACAAATCCCTGTGAGGATTGTTAATAATATATATATATATATACACACACACACACACACACACACACACACACACACAGTTATTTGATTTTCATCACAAAATGGTAGAGGGAACCGTTCATCCAAAAATAATTATACATTTTGTGAACATATTTTAGAAACATAAATTAATTGTAGCTTATAAAGAGTTATTTATAGTCTTTTCATTAAAAAAAAAATCAGAATAAGTAAATTTATGTTGTTAAATTTCAATAAAAACACTATGTTGTTATATTTAATATATAAAGATCTTAACTTTTTTTTGTACAGATTTTAAGAATTCTTACGATTCCATTTACATAGAATAATTTTTACTGTACAAGTTACATGAAAGTACTTAAACACAATTTTTTATGTTCACATAGCTCTACTGTTTTATGTTTCTGATGCGGAGTCTTTCGACGTCTGAGTGAAATGTTATTTCTCGAAAAAAAAAGAACTTTTGTTGTTTCATTACAGAAAAATTATCATGACAAAATGCTCAAACAGCAGCCATAAATATATAAATACTCTAAAATTGGCATTCATTTAAACTATATATATAGATATAATCTACTAGTAAAAGTTATTGGAATAAATAAAACTATGAGATACACGTAAAATAATTTATCATATGCAATTTATGCTAAATACAAATGTGCTGATGTACAAATTAAAGTAATGTCCGGGTACGCGCGGGGTTGCGTCTAGTTACACATAAAAGTTAGGTTGTGAGAAAAAAATCACTCTCCTTATGTCATTTGTCGTAATGTCATCTACTACGTGTTATGAATTGCCAATGAAAAAATTCCATATCATTAAAAGGTACCTCAAGTATTATTAATGATATTATACGTAATTATTACAATTTTAACCTATGAAGTTTAAATGTTCTTTATTATATTATCATTCTAATCAATGATTTATTTTTAATACTAAGTAACAAATATTGTGAAAATGTGACCTTTTCTTTATGATATTATTATATAAACAATAAAATTAACAATTATAACATTAAGTAATATATATTGCATAAATTTGTCATTCTACGAAAAAATGTTGATCTCTACACATAATTCTAAAAAAATGTGGCTTTCTCCATGTATTTATGATATTATTCCATTAATTCTATGCTAATACTACTCTTGAAAGAGAGAACTCATTTTATGTTTACGAATAAACATTAAAAATTTGTGCAATTACCTGATTAGTTTACGAAATACAACAAAAATTTATGTTTTTCTATTAATTATTTATTTGTTAAACTATGTCTTGATATTACTTTTATAATATAAAGTAGTAAGTATAGCAGAGCGTAAATTTTTAACTGAAAAATGTGATTTTTTACAGAAAAATATAGGTAAAAACTCTTTTATTATTATAGTACATGGGACTATTAATCATAATTTATCATAATGTATTTATGATATTATTTTCTCAGTTATGAATAAATAATAGTACAAATTTGTACAATTACATGATTATTTTACTAAATAAAAATTACTTTAGTTTACTATTTTTTTCTTATTTGTTTGTTGTTCTATATTTATGTTATTGTTATATAAAGTAATAAGTGTTGTAAAAAAATTAAATTTTTAAAAATATCACTTTCTACAAAAATCAGCCGTTAACGACTTTTTTGCTATTATTAGTATAACTTTATATGGTGATATTAGTTATAAATTATCAAATTGTATTTATGATACTGTTACATTAGTTCTACGTGATTTTTTTTTATTTTTAGAAAAAATATTTCTATATTTTAATATCGTTTATGAGCATATGTTTCAAAGTCATTTGGTAGATGTGGTCGGCTCATACTTCTCTTGATGCAAGGAATTACTTTGTTTTATGAATATGTATTACAAATTTGTGGAATTACATGATTATATTATCTATAAAATTTAAAATAAATAAAGTCCATTAATAAATATTGTATAAACGTGGCTTTTATTGAAAGTTGTGCTCGACTTTAACCGAAAGATAGTTATTTTTATGAGGATTGGCTTGTTACAAAATATTTAATTACATTATACATGATTTTTCTACAAACATAATAATAATAATAATAATAATAATAATAATAATAATAATAATAATAATAATAATAATAATAATAATTTGTTCTGAAGTTTGTATATACTATACATACCCAATGACTCACAACTAATTAATGGCATCCAAATTTAACATTTCATGATAGGTTTGTGTTTTTATTTTAAAAATAATTGATATGTATTTTAACAAATGAAATAGTTACTATTTGAAAATAAATATTCCACTATTTTGTGTTTATTCACCTATAATATATGCATTTTCTTTATGAATAAAATACGTGCATTTTATTTTCTCAGTACAACAAAAAATAAATGTTCTAAATTTTTTATGAATATTCTTTAATTAAAAAAAATCTTTTTAAGTTGATCAATAAAAAGAAATTAATAATTTCCAATATGTAAAATATTCACAATATTTTGAAAAGGTAGATGAAGATACAAAGTTATTTTATTTGAAAAAGAAATTGTACACTTCACATATAGTGCATTACATATATATAAAACATTCTCAAAATTAAAATTAAATTCCACCCAATCATAATGTAAACAGCTAGCATGTTACAAATATGAACTTACTTATGATATGATTTTTTTACTACTTAAGAATATACGTTCAGATATGTCTGAGGAAAGCATGTATATTTTAAGAAAACTGCACTAGATAAGTCTCCCCCGAAGTATTATGGAATATATAAAGTTACAGTTCAGTACTATAAAAAGACATAGAAAGATGAAAAAAGTGAATGGAGTAATTAATTGCGAACACTTATGTGACCAAAGTGAACGATTTCGACGACGACGTTCAGAGACACTCTCAATTACACAAAATATGTGAGACTGACTATATTAACAAAAAATAGTATAAAAAATTTACACTGTCTCTTAGCTTCCTCCATTATCATGAAATGAAAACACATCTCTATGTAGCTACCTATTCATACCATAGTTGTGAATACCGTTCCGGTCCCCGTTCCGTTTTGCTCTTGGGAACGGAACGATCCCGGATCCGAACGGAACGGCGATCCGTTCCGGATTTATCGCATTTTTTACTATATTATATATATACAATATACTTATTATACAAAACATTAGTGATGCTTCATATCAACATCAAAATACAAAATTTTCCAACATATATCAATGTTGTTTGACATTTCAAACTAGTAATTTGAGATCTAACAAAGAATTTATGAGAAAGTTTTTATAATATGAAAAATATTTTTTTATAAGATCTAGAATAATGTACTTAAACTAAAAATGCATGAGTTTTATAGATAAAATAAATAAATTATTTTTACTTAATATAAACTTCAAGTATTTGCGTAACCAAATTGTGTATACTTTTCGTAATAATTGATTATACGTAGTTGTGTTGAATAAAAGTAAAAACGTCAAACTAATAAATACAATTAGGTACTTCAAAAAAATACAATTAGCTTACATATACTATTTAAAAAAAATGTGAAATCATGCCAACAGTGGTGCAGTTGGCTCAACGGTTAAGTGTAATCTCTTTGAAAGTGGGGTGAGGGGTTCGATTCTCTCCCCCATCACTTTTTGATACAGCAGTATATTGGCTATTCTAACCCAGAACAGATTGGACCGCAATGGCCCGGATCCGACCTAAACGGCCGGATCAACTTGGAACTGGGGGGATTTCTAACCGGTACGGTACTGAGGGAGATTCGTACCGGTTTGGCTACGGAACGGGATGATCCGGCTGTTCCTGTCCGGAACGGAACAGGATCCTTAACTATGATAGAAACCATATGTTAATGACCTCGAAGCCATTGGAAAATTTCATTGAGAAGTGAGTGAAGGAGCCTGAAAGACACCTCCTTGCCCCCATTAAAGGAATGATTTAGGCTTTTCTCCAAGGAGCATGAAGTCCGAAATGGAACAAAAACATAGTAACTACTATCCTTGCCCGACTAGACACAAGTTACACAATGGACGAAAGAGGGGTTACCCAAACCCAAACTACCAACAAAAGACAGACAAGTACAAACCAAAAACAGTAATAACTGACGGTGCTAAACAACACCGGGTCTTATCCAGCATGTAGTCCGAACATAAATACCAAAGAAAACCACTTAAACATCATAGACCATGATAGGAACCCTTTTCCAAAGATTAGTAAAACGCTTTTGGCGCTACTTCATCATACCAATCATCATTAGTTTGATAATCTTCACCGGTATCGTGATCGTGATAGTGATCGGCATCGGCATTATTGGGGGCAGGGATTCCAAAGTCTTGAACTCTGATGCTATGATTGCTACCCTTGACGGAAACGAGGCTGTCCTTGTACATCAAAGCTTCAAACCAGTGTAATTCCGGTAGTGCCATATCCTTGATTTCGCCGGTATCAAGATCATACAATCCAAGTTGGTAGAGCCCTTGTACATGTTCAGAACTAGTTAACACAAACAGGAGACGATTGTTCCAAATCCCTCCCCCACACAGCTGCGCCACACCTGAAACTGATTGAACGGACAACTTCTTGGTCCAGTAGTAGGAACAACAAAAACCCTCCTCTTCTTCCTGATCATGCTTCATCATGACCCAGAAGTCGATGGACGTAACCGGATGAGTGTCATCTACATGAAGTCTAGTGAGAGATCCCTGGTAGACGTCGAGAATCCCACCAGATGAATTGGGAAGACCATCGGGGCCGGGTATATCACGAAACATGTCAGTAGCCATGTCAAATGCCAGCACCACGTCATGAGGATTGTCATGGCCGCCCCGCACAGCCCACCAGTAATAAGTGCCATTCAGATAGGTGTAGCTGTTACCACCAGGAAGTACATCCAGATCTGAGAAACGATGATTTCCTTGATCAAATTCTCTCCAGGAGTCTGTGCTCAAGGTGTAAACAGCCACATGGTCAGAATAGGTTGGTGGTAGTCCATCATCGTCCTCGTTAGGGCTGTAAAATTTTCTAATCCACACAGCTTTGAAGTCTCCTGTTGTTAGGTCCAATCCAAATCCCACATTATACGTAGCCAAGAAGCGTTTAGAGAGGAAATCGGGGGGATGGAACTTGGGGAGAGGCCTGAAATCTCTTGAGGCAGGGTTCCATAAAGCAAGGCGATCTAAGCCGTTGCAGACGCACACGATTCCAGTACAAGGACCGCAAAAGGATAAAGGTTCAGATGACGAAAAACCGAGATCATCGAAGGTGGTCGTGTCGGCGAGGGTGGGATCAGAGAAGAGGCGCAAGGCAAACCTACTTCCAGTGTGGGTTCCGAGGAGGAGGCGGACATTTTGGTGGTGGTAGTAGTGTTGGAGGTGTTTGATGACAAAGGATTGAGTAGTGATGATTGATAGCCATGATTTGCATACACAACGAAACCTTAGCAGTGATTTCACAGGCAGCCATGACAGAATCTCAACAATCACATCTTCAGGAACAACAACAACAATAGGAGTAGCCATTTGAGTCACAATTTCGGATCCAATAATTGAATCAGAAAGATCTTTTTGAATCAAATTGATCAACGAATCAATCTTACTAAACCATAGTATCTCTATGATGCAAAGAAGAACCAAAGTTACCCATTAGTTCAACCGAGGAGGAGGAGGAGCCTCCTATCGAGCTCTCATTTTGCAACCAGAGCTTCCTTCTCTCCGAAATTGATGATGGTGATGACGATGCCGAGGATGATGGTAGGGTTTCTCCCTCTTAGATTTGATGATTCGAAGAGAAGATCGATCGAAAATTGCGAGTCCGCCTCCCGTTAGGGTTTAGAGAAACGAATGCGAAATGAACGACTGAACGCAACGGGAGAAATCTTATAAATAAGTGAGGCGAGCAAAAAGTTGGGGAAGAAACCACGCCACGTAAGTAGATATGTTTCGACTCTTTTTGGGGTTTATTTGGAATTTGATTAAAATTAAATTATAAGTTAGTAAAATATCAAATATATTAATTACATATTAATTAGTAGAAAATATGGATAAGCATAAGAATCAATAGTACTTAATTTGTTTGGAAAAAAAAGTACTTAATTAAATACATTAAATATGGATGACAATTCCATTATATGTAACCGTTCATTCATCATTGTCTCTTCTTCCCTCAGCCACACACTATATAATTCTCTTGTGACATTATTTAAGTGCATCACTCTATTACAAGTAAGTAGATATGTTTTTTTTGCAAATGTAAGTAGATATGTTGTTTGCAAAAAAAAAAAAAAAAAGTAAGTAGATATGTTAACGACATAGCCATCTTATTTTTTTTCTTTCAAAAAAAAAAAAAAATAACGATATAGCCATCTTGAGAGAATTTGTTTGGACTAACAAGAAAGAGCAATATAATTAAATGGGCACAAAGGATATTACGTAGCAACTTTTCTCAAGGCTGTGAAGAGTAAAACAGTCATTTCGACTGATAAACTGGAAGTATAAGATTGAGTGGAATTGACTAATACAGTCAGTTTCAGAGTCAACTTATGGACAACTGAGAAATAGATTGGGAAAACTAGAAATTGGGTTCTTAAGATGGCTGAACAAGTATTTTAGAACATATCGAATATCTTAGAGACTCAAAATATTGAAGGAGATATAACAATTCAAAGTTGGACAATTTCAAGTTGAATCCCACACTTAGTCAAAATCACAAGCAAACAGTTTCTAACACATTATGCTCCCAAATTTAGATTAGAAAACATGGAGATCAAAGGCTGTTTTATATGAACAACTAACACATACTCATAGACCCTTCAAAATAGAGTAATCAGATAGGAATCATCCTATTGTGACAAAAACTGAGGATGTTCAAGTTGAATGTTAACAAAAATCATTTTCATAGATGTAGCTAAAGTGTTGCACAAGTATAGTATCTTTACAGCAGATTTTGGGTTGTGGAGAGAGGGAATTGAAGGATAGATTCATCCTTGTTGTAGAGGGCTAATCCATGCGTACACAGGGACATGAATTACTCCAATACTTCAATTACTCAAGGACATGCATGTACTGTAAGTTGGAGAAGTTTGTTGAATATGTGAGCTATAGTTCTTCAAGAACACAAATGCATCAACTTCAACTGATTTCAAGGAGCTTAGAGACAAATTTATGAAACAAAACAACTATGGGATTGAAGACATGTCTTCAGGGAACCAGAAGCACAAAACAGCAAGACAAATCATACCCAAATGACAAAGTTACGCAGCCCGGAACAGGCACAGTTTGTGCGCCGGAAAATAACCCTCCTACTAATCAAACCCAATCGAATCCGTATTACAGTCAAGTATTCATACTTGAATGGACTCAGGGGAGCCTCCCATCAAGCTCTCATTTTGCAACCAGAGCTGTATAGCTTCCTTCTCTCCAAAATTGATGATGGTGATGATGATTCCGTGTATGATGGTAGGGCTTCTCCCTCTTAGATTTGATGATTCGAAGAGAAGATCGATCAACTTGGGAGAAAATTGCGGGTCCGCCTCCCGTTAGGGTTTATAGAAAACGAATGCGAAATGAATGAGAATGAATTAGAAAGTATTTGACAAATGGACATCAATATTAGAGTCCATTTTTTTCTTCTTCTTGAAATTTTAGAGTCAGTTTGTTTATTCAAAATTGAATAAGGTAATTAATAAACAATCATAGTATAACAAACACACCTTAGCTTAAAGTAGTGAAAAGTTTTTTAGGTCCGTTAAAAGCGGAACCATAGTAGGCAACGGCAAAGCGGAACCCTAGCAGACGACGGAAAAGCTTCGGTGACGGCGCACTAGCTCAGCAAAGGGAATGACGGTAACTCTTTTCTCATGGCGACAATTCCCATAGAAACCGAGAAGGCCTACACGGATTATACAAAGGTAGAGAAGAAGAAGATTGTGTTTAGTACGGAGTACTGTAAAGCAGCGGAAGATGAACTGAAATTCTGCCTACTGGGTTGCTTTGCATCCGGGGAGGTCATTCCACAAATAGGACTTTGGCAAGGTTGTCCGCTCTACCCGTAGTTGTTCCTAATTTGTACTAAGGGGTTATCACATTATTTGTTGGAGGCGTGCCGAAGGAAGCACATCACAGCGATCCGAGAGTGAAGGTATGGTCCCGCTATTTCCCATCTCCTACTTGCAAATGATAGTATCTTCTTTACTAAAGCCTCTACAACAGAGGTTGAGCATCTCTCATGCATTCTGGAGGTTTCTGAGGCCGCTTTGGGACAACAAATAAATCGTCAGAAGTCTACGGTGCTGTTTTTGAACAATGTGGCAAGTGAAAATCCAACATACGTTACGCCATTTAGAGGGCGTCCAACTGGTGGAAGAATATGATAAATAATTGGGGTTGCCAACAAGAATTGGGAGGGCAAAGGTCATACGTTTTTCAAGCTTCTTGGAATTATTTAGTGAGAAGACTAATGGTTGGAAGGAAAATGGGTATCGATTGATGATAAAGAAGTCAGGATTAAGGTGGTGCTTCAATCAATTCCCAACTACTCGATGACTTGTATCATCTTGCCAAAGAATTTGACTGACAATCTTGAATGCTTAGTTAGAACCTTTTGGTGAAAAACTGAGCGGGGAAGGGGAATTTGTTGGGTCGATTGGGAAAGGATTAAGAATCCAAAAGGAAAGGGTGGTTTGGGTTTTCGAGATTTATGGTCTTTCAATATCGCCCTTTTGCGAAACGGGGATGACTGATATTAACAAAACCAAGCTCGCTAATGACAAGGGTCCTCAAAGAAAAGTATTTTCGTAAGTCTTGTTTTATGTAGTCCAATGTTGGACACAACCCGTCGTATATATGGAGAACTATTTGGGAGGGTCGTAAGGTTTTGAGTCGTGGGGTGTACCGACGTGTCGGATATGGAAATTTGGTTGAATGTTTCAATGATAGATGGCTACCAAGACCTTGCAGTTTCAAGTCTATCACTACAACCCCAAGACCGTCTCAGCTTAAGGTTCGCGACTTGATTGATCTTACCGGGAGAGCGTGGGACCAACATAATGTTAACTCAATCTTTTGGCCAGTTGATGCCCAGTTGATTTTGTCTCTTCCCTTGCCTATTACGCCACAACAAGATTGTTGGTCATGGTATTTTGGGGAGCAAGGGACATATTCTGTCCGGTCGGACTATTATTATTTTGAAGAAATAAGGAGGATCGACGAAAAAAAGACAGAGGCGGAGCCCTCCTGATCTGCATGGTTTCTGAAATTATGGGGTACATGAATTCCGCCAAAGATGATGTGTACAGATTGGATAATTATCTAAAATTCATGACAATGATTAACGTGAATGCGGCGTGGAGGGAGGATGATGACAAAGTTTCTATAGGTGTAATCATCCGAGATGACGAATGAAATGTGAAAGTTGCTTGGGCTGGCCCCATCCTTGCCCCGCCATCGAGTAAATTGGTTGAGGCCATTGCTATTCATGAAGGATTAATGCTGGCGGCAGAATTAAACCTAACACAAGTGTGCGTGGAAAGTAGTGTGGCTATAACAACGAGGACAACAAATGGACGATTATTTTGGGGTTGAGCTCATTCTCTGCTACTGTGATGCTCGCATTAACCAACTTCAGGCTAGTTGTCGTTGGTGCCCTAGAGCGGCAAATATTGTTGCCCATGTCTTAGCTCAACAAGCAGTAAATTCTAATTCGACGTGTAGTTGGATTAACCCGGCTCCTGAATGGGTGTCATCTTGTATTCACGTGGATAAGGATCTTTTATCCTATGGGGCAATGAAATTATGTTTCGTAATAAAAGGAAACAAATATAGTGGAGAGTAAATAATTAATAGAGGTAAATGAGAAGTGGACAACGAATATTGAGGGACCATATTAGTAGAAAGAGATGATTTTTGTTGGGATAGATGCCCTAGAGGCAATCTAATTTAGTATGAACAATAAATTGGCTAAAATATTCATTGAATTATTTATTGATATATTTAATATAATGAAGTCCTTAGATTTACAATTGTGTTGTTTATCTTAAATGTCTCTAGTCCATTATACTGATTAACTGGACAATCATATATAGACTAGTATGGGGTTGGATTAATATGGAGATATCATGATCCAACACATGTGTATTCATTAGGAGTAATGACATACTGGATCGACCCATCTCTGAGAACACTACATACATGTTTTGTGAAGTCACAAGTGCTTCTTGAGGTGAAAACGGTATTGTCATCCTTCGACTCGAAGTCCCTAGATCATATAGTTGTGGAATATTGTGTTTTGGTAGCGTGACTGGGTAGTCATAAAGGCGCGTATCGGACAAAATAGGAAGCAAGCTTAGATATCGTAGTGATGTATATAGAATTTGTCCCTCCCACATAACGGGAGCAAATATCCTAGGCCACTCGAGGGATAGTGCTTATAGAATGTCTGGCCAGACTCAAATAAATCAATCTAGGATACTGATGTTATTTGCACGAATAAGGCTATTCCCAGGATCGAGGAACTATAGATTGGATATACGAGTGTGACTTATGTTGTAATACCCCGTTTTAAGATTAAGGGTAAATTGGTGATTTGAGATAAGAATTCAATTTGAGTCATTAAGGTTAATGGTATGAAGGTATTCCCAAAATTTTAATATGTATTAATATATTATGTACATATGGTTTGCATATACATCTAGTGTAGGGAAGGGTTAGACTCATGTTTTCCCTAAGGTTGTGACCCATGATTTTCCTAGCTTTAGCCATGCTAGTCATGTCTCTTTTGTACCATCAAGCTTATTTCCCCTACACACTTTACATTTCTCATTTTTCAAGTTATCTTGTCCAATAAATCACACTTTTCTAGTGTATTCCCGAATTTGAGAGGATGGTCTCTCAAAACATGACCAAAACTTGTTATTTTACTACTCTAAGTGTAGAAAAATAAAGGGAATATGTATATATATGGACCCAATGACTATTTTCTAACATCTCTTATCAATATAGACCACAAAGAAGCTATAATAACAAACCATATATCATGACTATAAGATTATTGCATAAGAACACAAAAAACCAAAAGTTATCATCATACTCTTAAATGACTAGACATAACTTGCTTAGAAAATACTCAAGCCATTTTTGGCAATCATCACACACTTGTGTAGTCTTTTCAAGTAAGGTAAAAACATTTCAACACTCCACATGACTAGTCACATCACCTCACTTTTATACACAACATGACTAGTCACATCATCTATTCCAACACTCTACATGATTTGTCATATAAATCCATTTTTATACTCCATATGAGTAGTCACATCCAATCCAACACTCAACATGACTTGTCACATCAATTCATTTTTATACTCCATATGAGTAGTCACATCCAATCCAACACTCAACATGACTTGTCACATCACTCCCTTTTTATACTCCATATGAGTAGTCACATCCAATCCAACATTCAACATGAGTAGTCACATCACTCCACTCTAATACTCTACATGTCAAGTCACATCATCCACTCCAAGGCTCCACCTTTCTCTATAAATACCTACCTCTCTCACTTGGATGAAACCATCACCACACTCTCCTCTTACTTCCATAGTTGAAGACCTCAAGCTCTCTCTTCCTTTTCACTTCATTTGGGTACTCCTAAAGACCAAGTTGGTAAGTTTCAATCATAGTTCTTTATTTTGATCATTCATGCATCTTCTACACTAGATTTATTCAATTTCATTATTAATTCCTCATGTAGACCCTCTTACTTCTATTTCATATAACTAAAATGAAGTATTCCCATAAGATTGTGGAAAGAAATGAAATTTGAAAGAAGTTAGTCTCGTTTTGATACTCAATTTTCGGCCAAGATTCTTGACCTGACTTTGAGAGGTCATATCTCACTCATAAAAATTCGGTTTTTGTCCCACCTTATATCGTTTCGAAGGTATACGAGTTTACTTTCATTTACAACTGGTTTCACATCCAAATCATTGATAATTTTTCCAGAATTCCATTTTTTGTAAGATGAGTCGGGTCTGGAAATCTTGATTCGGACATACTATTTGACCCAACATTGTGAGGTAGGTCATAACTCACTCATACGAACTCTGTTTTTGCTCCACTTTATACTGTTACGAAGCCCTACGTGTCTACTTTCATCTCGAAGTGGTTTCACATCGAAATAAATTGTAGATATTTTTAAATACTGATTTTCGTAAACTGTGTCAAGATGAAAATTTTAATTTTGAACCCTATTGCAATAACTCATAACTCCCTCATACGAGATTTACTTAAAAATAGTATTAGCTACTAGTATGATACAAATTAACCTAGATTTATCAAAATTTGCACATGAAAATCATTTTGGTATTTATTCGGACCGTAAGAGTTAGATCTAATCATATGTCCTAACAAGGCATTCATATAGGGTTAGTGCAATAATTTGTTTAAGAGTACAACCGTGTGACTAGAAACTTGCCAATTAAATTGTAGGTGAAGGATTCATAGACGAGGGCTACGCCTCTCCATAGAATATATTATCGTGCTAGTTTCCGTTGCTACTAGAGGTAAGTAAACATGCCATGCCTAGTGAGCCCGTCCTCCTTTAGTGTCCAAATATTTTTTAATTTCATGTCTCAAAATGTGATTTGTGATGTACATGTTCAACTTGAGATTTTGATTATGTGTCTAAATGCTCATTTCAAAGTTATCACATGATAAATTAATAATGTGTAATAACGTAAATTGGAAAGAGTTGGGCGGCGGAACACTATATGGATGCTTGGATACTTATATGGTTAACCCGGCCGCACTTAGCCTCGGGTCGCTCCTTGTACTCACTCCTTCTGGGCGCAAGAACCCTTTAGGGGGGTGTCGACACTAAGGTCTTGGTAGCTTGGTTATGGATATGTTGTGATATATTGGCAGTTAGTTCTTCCCCGCTACAACAAAATAATAATGTGGCTTTTTATGTGGATAATTTATGGTGAATTGAATTTTTGGAATCCCCTAATTGGGGCAATGGTATGGATTGTGAATGTTTTTTTTTAAGGATATATGTCCTTATTATTTGAGATCACGTTCCTAAAATCGTATTATTAAATAAAGAGTTGGGAAAAATAGATCTCTTTCATACATGGTCAATCATGAAAACATATTTGATTACCTTCCAATTATCATCTTGGATTATAAAATAAAAATTCCTCTTATCCAGTTTACGTGTTTGGGTGTTTTCTTACTCAGCATTTCTCGCTGACTTTTGGAAAAACTGTGGTCTTTGTTTCATTCCCCCGCAGGCCTAGGCGAAGGAAGCTCATTGTAGGAGGGAGCGTAGAAGTTGTACTAGTTTATCTTAGTTTATTTTATTAGGTTGAACGCTTAGTTTAATTTCAGCTTTTGTAATGTAATGAGACAATTACGCCGTTTGTAATATATAACTATGGATGTTTTGTTCATGATTTCCGCCGTTTCGTTACAAGTAGCACCCTCGCAGTCTTTCTCGAGCCGGAATTAGGGGGTTGTTACAGGTGGTATCAGAGCGGGCAATCCAAAAGGGGAATTAAAAACCTGTAGGGTAATATAAAATGAACTTAGGTCAAGATATCTAAAATTCGACAAGCCGATTGGGTTACCGGTAGTCTGAGTCTTACTATGTCCCACTCACCCATGTCCTTTCTCTCTGAAGAGACGGTTTCAGACTTCATAATGTCTTAATTTATTGGTTTGGAGTATGAGATATATATTGATACATTCTTATGTGGCTGTTTTGGACTTATGTCACTCCCATAGTGGAGTATGAGGGTTATAGAATTCAGGATTTATGATTCCAGAATGGAACTAGGATGATAAAATTATGCAAAGAGGTTGTATATGTGCCGGCATACTTTGGTCACTATGCGTGGATATGTGTGCATTTTGCGAAATACTTCATTCTAACCGTTATCCCACGATAGAAGAATCAATAATACAATAGGTGATAGTGTAGGAATATGACAGATAGACCCATGCGATACTACACCAGGAGGACCCAACAAGAACAAATGGCTCGGAACAACAACGACGCGGAGAAATTCTTCGCGCAAATGGCTCAGATGATGAACAACGGAGGTCAAGCAGGACCTATTTGAGCCAAGAAAGTGGCAGACATGAAACCGATAAGTTTCATGGGAAATGAAGATCCTGTCGAGCTGGAAGATTGGATCATGGAGATGGACAAGGTCCTAGAGTATGTGGAATGTGCTGAAGACCGAAAGGTCAACTGTGCTGTGTTTTACCTGAAAAGTGAGGCCAACCTATGGTGGAGGACCTCGCGAGAGACTCTGTTGGCCCAACCCAACTTCAATTGGGAAGCCCTCCAGACTGCCCTTAGGTCCCGCTTTTATCCTTCCCATGTGAAGAGGACCAAGCGACAAGAGTTTCTGAATCTCCAACAGGGAAGAGATTCAGTGACCGAGTATTTCCGAAAGTTAATGGAATTGACTCGTTTTGCGGGCAACATGGTGCCAGATGAGGAAGAAAAGGTTAACAAATTTATAGCAGGGCTGCAACTTCATGTGCAGAAAGCAATGATGAATAGGATCTACCCAACTTTGGAAGAAGCTTATGATAGGGCTGCGGATATTTGGAGAATCCAAGAGGCCCAAGATAACATGCGGGGAAAGCGCAAGATGGAAGGTTCTGGGGGCAACACTAACTCGTCACGGGGTAACCAGAGTGGCCAAGACAAGAGGTTTAAGCCAAACAACGGCGGAGGTAATCAGGGACAGTACCGAGGTAATCAGCAAAACCATGGAGCTATTCGCCGCTATTTCTGAAAGAGGTGTCAGAGGAACTATCCAGGAGTCGATTGTGCAGGAAATTTGGTCAATTGCCACAACTGTGGTAAGAGGGGCCATCGAGCTTTTGAATGCCTCTCTCCACCAGCTGGGAACCCACAAGTGAACGAAGGAGGTAACTATCAGGGGAATCGCCAGCAGTATGGGAACCAGCAACCGAGGACCTTGCAGATTGAGTACGGGAACGAGAACCATGGTAACCGCAACAACCAGAACAACGGTGGGCAGGGCTATGGAAGGCAGCAAAACTACAACCCTGGGAACGCACGACAGTATAGAGCTCAGAACGGCAACAACAACGCTGGTCAAGGAGCTAACATCAACAACGGAGCTTTTGCAGGAGCGGTTGGAACTCAGAATTCCAATGTGGGAAGATTTGCTGTCATGACAAAGGCTGAGGCTGATGCTGCTCATGGCGTTGTCATGGGTACTTTCCTTATCCATGAGCAACTTGCTTTTGTATTATTTGATTCAGGTGCATCTTATTCCTTCATATCATCTTCATTTATTGATAAACTGGGTCTAAATAAGGGTACTAGAATATCCACTCCTATAACAACACCTACTGGTGAGATAATACTATGTGACACCATGTTCGAGGGTATAGACGTGAAAATTCTAGGATGTACGTTGCCAGCTGATTTGATAAGATTTGATCTTGGGGGCATAGATGTCATCCTAGGAATGAATTGGCTTAGTAGATATCGGGCTGTAATTGATTGCTATGACCAGAAAGTAAGATTGAGGGGGTCCTAATGGCGAGAAAGTCTCTTATCACGGCATCACAAAAGAGCCGTGTATTAGACTAGTATCAGCCTTGACGATAGTGAACCAAGTAAAGAAGGGTAATTCAGCCTATTTATGTTACATCCACGACGTCTCCAAGAAGGAGAATGTGTTGGAAGAGATACCTGTTGTGAAGGAGTTTGCGGACGTATTACCGGATGAGATTCCAGGAATGCCACCTAGCGGAGAAATGAAGTTCACTATTGATTTAGCACCTGGAACCGCACCAATCTCAAAAGCGCCGTATCGAATGGCACCAGCAGAACTGAAGGAGCTGAAGGATCAGTTGCAAGAACTTCTCGAGAAGGGGTACATAAGGCCAAGTGTGTCACCCTGGGGAGCACCAGTACTTTTTGTGAAGAAGAAAGATGGAAGCTTAAGGTTATGCATTGACTACCGTGAGTTGAACAGTGCAACCATCAAGAATAAGTACCCACTACCTCGTATTGAAGATCTATTCAATCAATTACAAGGGGCTAGTGTCTTCTCAAAAATTGACTTGAGATCAGGGTACCATCAGCTTCGGGTAGCCGAGAAGGATATTCTGAAGACAGCCTATAGAACAAGGTATGGCCATTATGAGTTCACTGTAATGCCGTTTGGATTGACCAACGCACCCGCTGTGTTTATGGACTTGATGAATCGGGTCATGAGGCCATTTCTGGACCAATTTGTTGTCGTCTTTATTGATGACATCTTTGTGTACTCGAAGAGCGAGGAGAAGCACAAGGAACATCTCAGAGAGGTGCTGGAGACTCTGAGAAAAGAACAGTTATACGCTAAGTTGTCAAAGTGCGAGTTCTGGCTGGATCGTGTGCCATTTTTGGGCCACATCATCTCGAAGGAGGTAATTTCTTTGGATCCAGGCAAGATCTCTGCAGTTAAAGATTGGCCAACACCGAAGAATGTGTCCGAAATAAGGAGTTACCTTGGCTTAGCGGGTTACTAACGACACTTTGTTAAGGATTTCTCAAAAATTGCAAGGCCACTAACTACGTTGACGAAGAAGGTAGTGAAATATCAGGGCTGTGAAAGTTGTGAAGAGGCGCTTCAGACACTGAAGGAGAAGCTGACTACAGCCCCAGTATTAGCTTTATCAAACGTATCTGGTGAGTTTGATGTGTACAGTGACGCATCTAAGAAGGGGCTAGGATGTGTGCTTATGCAGGAGAAAAGGGTGATTGCCTATGCTTCGAGGAAGTTGAAGCCCCATGAGGAGAACTATGCCACTCACGACTTGGAGCTGGCAGCAGTACTCTTCGCCTTAATGATATGGAGACATCACTTGTATGGAGCTGTTTGCAAGTTGTACACGGGTCATAGCAGCCTCAAGTACATCTTCACACAGAAGGAGCTGAATAATCGACAATGAAGATGGCTAGAGATTATCAAAATATTACGATCTACGTATCCAGTACCACGAAGGAAGGTCTAATGTCGTAGCAGACGCATTGAGCCGGAAGTCGAGCCATACACTTAATGCCATGATAATTCTGCCAGGATGGCTATGCCACGAGTTCAGCAAACTCGAAATCGAAGTATTAGCTCAAGGAGGAGTGAAGAACCTGCTCGGGAGTATGATGGCTGTACCAGACTCCCTTGAAGAGATAAGGAGTAACCAGGCGGGAGATGTGAAACTCGAACGAATCAAGATGAAGATAGCCGAAGGTCAAGCCAGAGACTTTCAAATTCATGAGGATGGAAGCATTCGCTACAAAGGAAGGTGGTGTTTTCCAAAGAAGTGTGCAGAAACCAAACAAAGGCTGATGCATGAAGCGCACAACACACCTTACTCCGTACACCCTGGAGGCGACAAACTCTACAAGGACTTGAAGAAGACATTCTGGTGGCCCAACATGAAAAGGGAAGTAGCATAATTTGTGGCTAAATGTTTGACTTGTCAGAAGGTGAAGTTCGAACACAAGAGAATGGGAGGCTTAGTTCAACCCTTGGACGTACCAGTTTGGAAGTGGGATTCCATTTCTATGGATTTTGTGACTGCGTTGCCGACATCGAAGAATGGACTCAATCAGATTTGGGTAGTTGTAGACAAATTGACCAAAACAGCGAGATTCATTCCGATGAAGGACACATGGAACATGGAACAAAGGGCAAATGCGTATGTCAAGAACATAGTGAGGTATCATGGAGTTACAAGCTCGATAATTTCTGCTAGGGACCTTAGTTTTCTCTCTCACTTTGGAAGGCCTTACAAAAAGCACTGGGGACCCAATTGAGATTCAGCACAGCTTTCCACCCAGCTACGGATGGACAAACAGAAAGAACAATCCAGACGCTGGAAGACATGCTTAGAGCTTGTGTTATGGACTTCCAAGGATCATGGGTTGATAGACTCCCATTGATAGAGTTCTCGTATAACAACAGCTATCATGCTAGTATAGGCATGACACCACACGAGGCTTTGTATGGAAGGAAGTGTCGGACGCCCTTATGATGGAATGATATCAGTGAGACTGTAGTAATTGGACCACAAGTTATTGAGGAGATGACAGATCAAGTACGCCTCATCCAGCAGAGAATGAAAGCAGCTCAGGATAGACAGAAATCCTATGCCGATCAAAAAAGGAGGCCATTGGAATTTCAGGTAGGAGAGAAGGCATTCCTTAAGGTTTCACCAACAAAGGGAGTCATGAGGTTCAATTAGAAAGGAAAGCTCATTCCTAAGTTCATTGGGCCATATGACGTCATAGAGAAGATTGGGGAAGTAGCATATCGGTTAGATCTACCTTCAAATTTTGGGTGAGTCCACAATGTTTTTCATGTCTCACAACTCAAGAAGTATGTGCACGACCCGTCTCATAGGTTGAATCCCGAACATGTGGAGCTAGACCCATCACTGACATATGAAGAAAAACCGATTAAAATACTTGATACGAAGACGAGGGATACGCGGAACAAAAGTGTGAAACTAGTCAAAGTCCTTTTAACCAACCACTTAAGTAAAGAAGCAACATGGGAAGCTGAAGAGGAGATGAGGAAGAAGTATCCTCACTTGTTTAATGAGGTAAATCGAGTTCCGGGGACGTCACTCTCTAAGGAGGGGAGGATGTAACCCTTCGTTTTAGCACCTTATGCATATTAGTAACCCAAAACATCATCTTAACACCTAAGTAATTAGAAGCGATCACGAAAATTAAGGCATGACATTACATAATATTATCGTGCGTTTCAGGATGCTTTATGTACATCGTCATATAAGACACCATATATGAATTTCTTACCCATTGTCTAGCTCTAGCTTCGAGGACGAAGCTCTCTTTAAGGGGGGTAGGATGTAATACCCCGTTTTAAGATTAGGGGTAAATTGGTGATTTGAGATAAGAATTCAATTTGAGTCATTAAGGTTAATGGTAAGAAGGTATTCCCAAAATTTTAATATATGTATTAATATAATATGTACATATGATTTGCATATACATCTAGTGTAGGGAAGGGTTAGACTCATGTTTTCCCTAAGGTTGAGACCCATAATTTTCCTAGCTTTAGCAATGCTAGTCATGTCTCTTTTGTACCTACACACTTTACATTTCTCATTTTTCAAGTTATCTTGTCCAATAAATCAAACTTTCCTAGTGTATTCCCGAATTTGAGAGGATGGCCTCTCAAAACATGACCAAAACTTGTTATTTTACTACTCTAAGTGTAGAAAAATAAGGAGAATATGTATATATATGGACCCAATGACTATTTTCTAACATCTCTTATCAATATAGACCACAAAGAAGCTATAATAACAAACCATATATCATGACTATAAGATTATTGCATAAGAACCCAAAAAACCAAAAGTTATCATCATACTCTTAAATGACTAGACATAACTTGCTTAGAAAATACTCAAGCCATCTTTGGCCATCATCACACACTTGTGTAGTCTTTTCAAGTAAATTAAAAACATTTCAACACTCCATATGACTAGTCACATCACCTCACTTTTATACACAACATGACTTGTCACATCATCTATTCCAACACTCTACATGATTTGTCATATAAATCCATTTTTATACTCCATATGAGTAGTCACATCCAATCCAACACTCAACATGACTAGTCACATCAATCCATTTTTATACTAAGTAGTCACATCCAATCCAACACTCAACATGACTTGTCACATCACTCCTTTTTTATACTCCATATGAGTAGTCACATCCAATCCAACATTCAACATTAGTAGTCACATCACTCCACTCTAATACTCTACATGTCAAGTCACATCATCCACTCCAAGGCTCCACCTTTCTCTATAAATACCTACCTCTCTCACTTGGATAAAACCATCACCACACTCTCCTCTTACATCCATAGTTTAAGACCTCAAGCTCTCTCTTCCTTTTCACTTCATTTGGATATTCCTAAAGACCAAGTTGGTAAGTTTCAATCATAGTTCTTTATTTTGATCATTCATTCATCTTCTACACTAGAGTTATTCAATTCCATTATTAATTCCTCATGTAGACCCTATTCCTTCTATTTGATATAACTAAAATGAAGTACTCCCATAAGATTGTGGAAAGAAATGAAATTTGAAAGAAGTTAATCTCGTTTTGATACTCCATTTTCGGCCAAGATTCTTAACCTGACTTTGAGAGGTCATATCTCACTCATAAAAATTCGGTTTTTGTCCCATCTTATATCGTTTCGAAGGTCTACGAGTTTAATTTCTTTTACAACTGGTTTGACATCCAAATCATTTATAATTTTTCCAAAATTCCATTTTTTGTAAGATGAGTCGGGTCTGAAAATCTGGATTCGGACATACTATTTGACCCAACATTGTGAGGTCATAACTCACTCATACGAACTACTGTTTTGCTCCACTTTATATCTTTACGAAGCCCTACGTGTCTAATTTCATCTCGAAGTGGTTTCACATCGAAATAAATTGTAGATATTTTTAAATACTGATTTTCGTAAACTGTGTCAAGTTGAAAATTTTAATTTTGAACCCTATTGCAATAACGCATAACTCCCTCATACGAGATTTACTTAAAAATAGTATTAGCTACTAGTATGATACAAATTAACCTAGATTTATCAAAATTTGCACATGAAAATCATTTTGGTATTTATTCGGACCGTAAGAGTTAGATCTAATCATATGTCCCAACAAGGCATTCATATAGGGTTAGTGCAATCATTTGTTTAAGAGTACAACCGTGTGACTAGAAACTTTCCAATTAAATTGTAGGTTAAGGGTTCATAGACGAGGGCTACGCCTCTCCATAGAATATATTATCGTGCTAGTTTCCGTTGCTACTAGAGGTAAGTAAACATGCCAGGCCTAGTGAACCCGTCCTCCTTTCGTGTCCAAAAATTTTTATAATTTCATGTCTCAAAATGTGATTTGTGATGTATATGTTCAACTTGAGATTTTGATTATGTGTCTAAATGCTCATTTCAAAGTTATCACATGATAAATTAATAATGTTTAATAACGTAAAGTGGAAAGTGTTGGGCGGCGGAACACTATATGGATGCTTGGATACTTATATGGTTAACCCCGCCGCACTTAGCCCCGGGTCGCTCCTTGTACTCACTCCTTCTGGGCGCAAGAACCCTTTAGGGGGGTGTCGACACTAAGCTCTTGGTAGCTTGGTCATGGATATGTTGTGATATATTGGCAGTTGATTCTTCCCCGCTACAACAAAATAATAATGTGGCTTTCTATGTGGATAATTTATGGTGAATTGAATTTTTGGAATCCCCTAATTGGGGCAATGGTATGGATTTTTTTTTTTTAGGATATATGTCCTGATTATTTGAGATCACGTTCCTAAAATCGTATTATTAAATAAAGAGTTGGGAAAAATAGATCTCTTTCATACATGGTCAATCATGAAAACATATTAGATTACCTTCCAATATCATCTTGGATTATAAAATCAAAATTCCTCTTATTCGATTTACGTGTTTGGGTGTTTTCTTACTCAGCATTTCTCGCTGACTTTTGGAAAAACTGTGGTCTTTGTTTCTTTCCCCCGCAGGCCTAGGCGAAGGAAGCTCAATGTAGGAGGGAGCGCAGAAGTTGTACTAGTTTATCTTAGTTTATTTTATTAGGTTGAACGCTTAGTTTAATTTCAGCTTTTGTAATGTAATGAGACAATTACGCCGTTTGTAATATATAATTATGGATGTTTTGTTCATGATTTCCGCCGTTTCGTTACAAGTAGCACCCTCCCGGTCTCTCCCAAGCCGGAATTAGGGGGTTGTTACATGTATGTCTCGTGTCCAATCTGGATATTGAGACAAAGGGATGAGACAATACTAGCAAAAGGTTTGTCGAATGAATATTTCTATTAGATGGCTAGAATGGATGTCTTGCTAGAGGCCGCTCCATATTAGTAAATAGTTACTACAAACTAAGTAGAAACCTATAGGGTCACACACCATATAGGATTGAACTAGACATGGAATTAATTATATATGATTAATTAATTAGAATGATCAAATCGCAACAACTTGCTAACTTAGTAGGACTAATATGCAAGTTGGACTAATCCGAACTTGAGTAGGATTAAGAGAGGGCCTTTATAGAGAAACAAGGAGTTGTTGGAATATATAAAGGATGCTCCTATATTCCTTCCCTACAACTAATGCTCGTAACATAAGTTGTGTAGGAGAGAAGCAAGGAGAGAGCAAGACAAAGAGGGTCGCCAGACCTCCTTGTCCGCCCCTACCCGTCGGCCACAAGAAGAGAGGCTGCCCCTCTCTTTTGGTCTCCGTTGCATGATTTATTCTTCCTCTTCCATTCTTCCTAGCTAGCACAAGGAGTTGGAGGATCTAGATCTCAATCCTATGCGTGGATCAACCGTAGAGATGTGACACTATTCGTGTTTGAAGTCATCAAAGGAGAAACACAAGGTACTTGTTATGAATCATTTACTATCGTTATGAATTCTCTTTCTGTGATCCTTGGAGGGTATTGAATGGATAAATTATTGTTTATTCCCCTGCGTATGCATGATCAAAATCATACGATTTTACCTATAATTGAGGGACAAAATTGGCACAAAGGGTGTAACATAGCTTAATGCTTATCATGCTTTTTATAACGTAGGTATATTTAAAATTGATTAAAACTAATACGAAATTCATACTAATTATTTTATTCCTATTTTTGAAAATAAATCAATAGTACACATATACTATTTTGTCCCTCTATCCCACTCACTCTACATATGGGTTGAAAAGTTTTACTTTCTCTCTGGCAAACTCTCTCCAACTCTCTCAACTGTTCAACTGCCTCTGCATCTTCAATATCTTCCTTCACCTGCTCCTCCACTGACACTACTCTCATCGCCACCAGCACTTCCTCCGCCATTGCGGCCACCGGCACGACTTTCCTTCCCACTGCAAACCCCACTACCGCTGCAAACACAACCTTTGAAAACTCAACTACCTTCATCTCCACCGATGTCACTTTGGCTCCCACCGTTCCTCTGCCACCATCACCAACCACTTTCGGTGAAGAGGTTTGAAAATATCTTTTAATTTCTCATTCGATCTCCCCAAAAACTGTAATAAAGATGATTCGTAGTTGACTCCTCATAGTTAAAGCAAGTTGAAATATATTCAATCAAAGGAATTGACTTCATTCGGGTTTTTTCCGCCCCAACGAAAATTCAAGAGAGGACATCGAGCCAGCGTCGTTGAAGAAAGAAACCCAAAGATAAATGTATAAGAGTACAGGACCTAAATGCAATAGGTTCCAAACTGATGACATGAACAACGGAGGTTCCATAGTCGATCGATCACTTTTGAAGATGGTTCAGTGGCCGTAGGATCGTTTCTAGTCGTTCTATTTGAATATCAAGTGGAACTGTGTCGTTCCACTTGATGTCGTTAGATGCTTCAACCAGTCAGCACCTCCGAGCAATATGATTGGTCGAGCTTTGTCACTTCTGCGCATCTGGCATCTTAGTCAGCTAAATTCGTTACTACTTTTGGTTTATTAAAATTAGACCCCAAGCTTATATAAGCTTTTCTTTTCAGAACTTGTAATTTGATTTTGTGATAATACAATTGCCATTTTTCTTTCTCTGCAACTATTCTCCTCTCTTGCTTTGCTTTGATTTTATCTCTCTTCTTCCTTCTTCTTCTCCATTTCGTTAAATCTGATATGGTATCAGAGCCTGGTTACTAGCGCAATTACTTCTTCTTAAAGTATTGATCAGCTTCGGCAGATCATTTTGAGTATAGTGAAGGCTAATTTCTGCAGATTTGATGGAGACACCAAATATGGCCGGGAGTGGTTGCTCCTGTAGCAGCTCCGGTGGTGTTTATTGTAATGAATTCTGTAACTCTCCTTGTTTCATAGCATTGTACAGTTTTGACTGTCGTGATAATTTAATATTTTCTATATTGAACTATATGCTCCCTAATTTTTTCAAAAAATGTATCATCAATGTCAACAATTAGTAATTCAAACTAGATTTGATATTACTTTTGAAATGGGTGTAGCACTGGTTCTCAAAAAAAAAAAAAATATGGCATGCCTATGTGTTGTGTAGACTGGAGAGATATATAATGTACCAAATACGAGCCCATGATATCGATGTACAATGGACCCTTGAGCTAGTACTGTAAGCCCATAATTTACCTTTTTATAAGAAAAAAGAAAAAGAGAAAACTCTAATAGGCCTTGTTTTATTAGTTTGAGCGGGAAAATTGTCCACATGATGCGGTACACGTGACTCACTCCACCTGATCCGACTCTTTTAACACCAGGGAGCAAACTTCACTACCAGGGCCCAAACAACACAAGAGTCACATATCGGAATTCTATCCGATCACCGCCGCTTCCGCCGCCGCCACCCTCTCCACCACCATCGTTGTCAGTAAGTTTATTTCTCTTTCACCCATCACCCGTGCTTTGGAAATTTCCCGTTATTTGGTTCTTGACTTCATCTATGTAATGATAGCCAAAGTCATCAATCTGGCTAATTATTAGTTTTGATTGTTTTTCTTGCTTTCTCATGTTCGCAGATTGTCAATTTTCTGCTAAGAAATATGATCTTAGGTTTTGGGGGGGGGGAGTGGGGGGGGGGGTGTGGGATTGAGAATATTCTCGGTTCAAGATTTTTTTTTTCGGAAAGCAAAAAATTTGTTGATCTTTGTTTTGATCTTTTGCGACACATAAACCTTTTGATCGATCTGCAAGTCTTTGATTTGATAACTGATAAAGTATTAATATTCATTTGTAGCATGGCCCTGTTTTTCAATTCTCTGATTATAACGACATGACATGCAATGCCCAACAATCTCTCCCTCAAACTATGGAGATTATCTCTTCAATGATGTTATTATTGTTACCATACTTATCTCCTTTGACTTATCTCATTTTATTTGTATTTATTCATTTGATTTTTATTTATCTCCTTATTGTAATCATAGTGTAATATAAAAGATGTACTGATGATTATCAATTACAATCATTTTATTCTCTCCCTATCATCTCTTTATGGTATCAAAGCACTGATCCGTGCCTCTACTCTAATACTCCGTATTTAAATAAGGGGTTATTTGGTCATTTCGGAAAAATATGTGAAAATTTTGAGAAATTAGTATTTCAAACTTATCAATGACTTTTCTTAATTTTAAAGTATAATGGTGTTATTTGACATCCATGATGATATAAATTTTTAATTTGGGGTTATTTTGTAAATCTTGAAACTTGGATGATACTATACGAAACTTATTTGTATACTTGAGATGTACTTGTAGTTTTCTGAAATTTGAATTTAACATTTATATACAAAGTGGTGTATTTTAAATTTTCTGGAAATTTTATTATATATGAAAATTAACTTATATGTGTGACCTATTGATTGGAAATTATCTTTTCACCCCTCAACTTTTTGTTTTCACAAAGAAACCTCTCATTTCTCAATCTTATATTTTCTACCCCAACTAGCAATTCAACTTTTACAAATACATATCAATCCTCTTTTTATTGTTATTCCAATTTCCACCCCAAATTATTTGTTAGAGACTTGTAATAGCACTTCAATCCTCCCTCCATTAACATCTCTATCAACCCCATCCATCAACTCATGTAATTAATATTTTCACCCTAAGTATTCTCACCAACATATTGGTCAACACCAATAAAATAATGTCTCCTAATGACTACTACCTACCATCTTCTATGTAAATCCTCTTGTGGGATTCTACACCATCAACCTTCACAATCAATCCAATTTCATTCATTCTTATTTTCTTGGCTTGATCATGAGTTTGACACTTGATTGTTCTCTATTTCATAAAACCCACACTAGAACCCACTTGCATGTTGTGAATGTCATCTTCTTTGCATTGTTCTCCAAGAGAGTTTTGATTTGTGTCAAGAGAATGTAAAAATATTAGTTAATGCCTAAAATGGTGTTATTTGGGTGAAAATCAAGTCTCTATAAGTTGCATGTATCATTTGAACCAAACTTGTTGTTTTTTTGGAAAAATTGCATATTCTTACAATCTGACCAGTTTGTGAAAAACGTACATTATCTCTAACTTTTGTCTATGTGAAATTTCTAAATATTACATATTCTGAAACTAGACTCAAGGAGGGTCATTTAGAAAAAAAATCAACTTCATAGCCTTTTTGGTTTGGTAGATAAGCTCATTCAAAGTTGTATGTTTTCTGAAAATCTTTTTCTGGACCACTCTTGCCATTTTTGTTGAAACTCCATTTTCAGAAACCTATGGCATCTCATATTTTTTGTGATAAAATTAGACACATAGGTTATTTATTTTGGAGAATATGGGCATTTTTCCTATTCTCCAAGTAGTAGTAATTGTTCTTCAAAGTTGAAACTTTCTTCCAAACTTGTATCTGCATAGCAGTGTTTGTTATTTTTTTAACTTGAGTTACATAATAGCTATGCATGATTTTCTTGATGTTTCTGAAATTATACACATGTAGGTTCATCATACAATAATTTAAAAATTTTAGGAGATGATTTGAGAAGGTAAATATGGCTCCAAAGTCAGAGCTACAATTCTGTCAAGAATTGTAGTTTCACATTTTTAGAAAACTTGAATTTTTAAACTTCTAAGTGTTTTGTTGGACTTGTTTTGATAATTAAACATCATTATATGTGAATTAGTGAAATTTAGGACAATTTACATGTAGGGTTGCATTTTTATTATGCATGTATAAATTGGTTATAACGAGTACGTCATACGTGTGATTGTAGACATCGACCCCGTAGGAGAGAGCGGTTGTCGTCGGAGTGCTAGGCTTAGTTTCTCGATTTTGATTGTGCTTCATCTCAGTGGTAAGTACATATGTACGACCTTTTCATATCAAATGTTAGAATGTGTGTGATGTTTCAAATGAATTCTTGTTATATGAAAAAGTACGAGTATGCATGTTTTCCACTCGAATGTTGTTAAACTATTTTATTCATCTCCTTTGAGAACTCTCGGAAATTACTTGTGAAATGTTGATATTCTGATTCTAGTTATGTGAAAGAGAAGAAATAAAATACCTCTAATAGACTTAGGACGATGTACGGAGTACTGTTATTAATGGGAGGCGTCAAGCGATCCTCCATTTTCTTGTGGCTAAGACCATTGAAGCAATGCTTCTTATTACTGGATAGAACAGTAATGTTCACAAATCCGCCCCGATGAGCCAAAATGTATCAAGATATTGAGTCCAAGGGGTTTATAGAGCTATAGAGTGCTACTTATACTTGTAAGGGTCACTACGGTATAGGGGTGTCGTCACTTAAGGCCTTTTAGCTAATGTTGTGATCGGGGTTGACGAATGGGCTCCCTTAACGCTCATGTGAAATAGGGTTTGATAGACCCTAGAAGGAACCCTTTGTGATTATTTCGTGATCCCTTTGTCTACATCGCTCCTGCTGGTGGCTCTAGACATGCCTCAGCTAAGCTTAACGGTTAAAGTGGAATTGAAAGAAATTTTGATTACTCTATTGATGTTGTTTGTGGCTCTTGATTGCCTAATCTAATGAATTGAATTAAAAAGCATATGTTACTCGTGAATTAATATTGTTATCAGTTCAAATGGACTTGTTTACTGTTGACACTTTACTCGTGAATCAATTTTTTATCAGTTCAAAGAAACTTGTTTACTTTGGAGATTCTATTGGTTTAGGAGTTCCTATAATACTCGTGGTTTATTCAAGTTTTAAAGTTAAAAAGTTCTTGCTACGCGGTTACTTATATTGTTCATAAATTCTAAACTTTCTTACTTATTAATGTTTCAAATCTATTGGTTTATTTAAACCTATTCTTGCGTGCCTCTCATTGCTTTACATGTCGTAGTCTGTATTTACTCAGTTTTTACTGATTATTTTCTTCAAAACTGCGTCGGTTTTTGCCATTTTAAAACCGCATGTCATCACTCAAGGTGGGGGATGGGAACGCGCACTGAGACGAAGATGTTTAGTTTAAGTTAGATCACTTAATAGATAACATAGTTTATTTCAAACACATTATATTTGTAAACTTATACTCTCAAGATTGTTGTATTTATTAACTAAAATGTAATATTCGTAACTATATTTCTACCTTTGGTTATCGATTGTCGCTTTAACCCTGAACCGAGATCCTGGGTTGTTTCAGCTGGTATCAAAGCATCGGTTCTCCGGTTAAAGTGACTTTTCGATTTTCATTAGTCGAGAGTAAGAAAGATAAAACGTTTTCGAAATTTGAAATTGACTAGGATAACTCAATTTGGGAATAAATGAAGTAATCACGCCGTCGGGGAGTTTGGGTGCTTAAGTAATATTGAACTTGATTTGTACCTTACTTGTTAAGTGACAGTTAACTTCTTATTGATATGTGATCAATGCGAAAACGACTTGCTTATTTATATGTTTGTTATCCTATGAGCATGTTTACTTACTATATAGAAATTATTTGTCATTGTCGTGTGATGTGTATGCACGTTCCCTTATTGGTTAGGTTATTTTGTTGACATGATAGTATCGACGTTTTGACTTAGAAGACCATGAGACCATTCCTTTCATACCTTTGAGTGCGACTTTTAAGATAATACTATGTTTTGTTTCAGTTTGAGTTAATTTGACATGGTCATTTCTAAAGTTAGAAAGTTTTGACAATAAACTATTTAAAAAAAAGAAGAAAAAAGGTTTCTGAAATTTGTTGGCGTGTAGAGATACCAAATGCCAAGTGATATGAACCACTTTGTTTAGCAATCCGCTGGCGTAACTCTTAGTACGACGGTACTATGAGTTGTACCCGCTGTGTAGACTAAGTTGGAACATTTGAAACACATGCGAGTTATGATGGAGAGACCTCTTGTGTGACAACACATAGTGTTCTTTTCTCCCTCGTATGCGTGGAACACTTGAGGTGATTGGTTTATCTAACCCTATAAAGGTAAGACAATATTTTTCATGTGGATGAGCAAAGAAAAATGATAAGTTAGTTTCGATCAAAGTATTTTGTGTTTAAAAGATTTCAAGACTTGTTAAAATGCTCGAAAATTTCGAGTCGCTTTGTAAACGTGGTAACTTGTGTGTTCGTCTAGACATTTCAAAATTTGGTTCCGACCTTTTGCTTGAGCTAATTGTATTTGAATCTCTAGTGTGGTACGAGTGAGTGGGGATGTAACCGACCGAGAGCGCGGTTCCCGTTAATTAAAGTGTTGCATGTGTATTAGCATTGCATACAAGCTTCATGTGCATTACTTGCATTCTCTTGAAGTATGTTCGTAATTTCATTCAAAAAAATTCTTAAGATTCGGGGACGAAGCTTCATTTTAAGGGGGATATAATGTAATACCCCGTATTTAAGTAAGGGGTTATTTGGTCATTTCGGAAAAATATGTGAAAATTTTGAGAAATTAGTATTTCAAACTTATCAATGACTTTTCTTAATTTTAAAGTATAATGGTGTTATTTGACATCCATGATGATATAAATTTTTAATTTGGGGTTATTTTGTAGTTTTTGAAACTTTGATGATACTATACGAAACTTATTTGTATACTTGAGATGTACTTGTGGTTTTCTAAATTTTGATTTTAACATTTATATACAAAGTGGTGTATTTTAAATTTTCTGGAAATTTTATTATTTATAAAAATTAACTTATATGTGTGAGCTATTAATTTGAAATTTTCTTTTCACCCCTCAACTTTTTATTTTCACAAAGAAACCTCTCATTTATCAATCTTATATTTTCAACCCCACTAACAATTCAACTTTTACAAATACATGTCAATCCTCTTTTTATTGTTATTCCAATTTCCACCCCAAATAATTTGTTGGAGACTTGTAATAGCACTTCAATCCTCCCTCCATTAACATCTCTATCAACCCCATCCATCTACTCATGTAATTGATATTTTCACCCTAAGTATTCTCACCAACATATTGGTCAACACCAATAAAATAATGTCTCCTAATGACTACTACCTACCATCTTCTATGTAAATTCTCTTGTGGGATTCTACACCATCAACCTTCACAATCAATCCAATTTCATTAATTCTCATTTTATTCCATGTTCTCTCTTGAAGAACACTCATACAAGCAATATTCTTTCTCCCAAAACTCCATTCTCCTTTTTGGAGCTTGACCTCCACAAAACTTCATCAAAACTCAACTTTCTTGGCTCCAAATTATGAAAAACTTGAGTCTAAACTTCGTACCATCATGGATGGGAGTTCTTTCATCATTCCACTCAAGAATTCAAGGCCAATTTCACTCTTTCATGCACCATCTTGTTGAATCTTTTGGTAATGTTTTCTTCTAGCCTTAAATTCATGCTTGCATGTCTGTGTTTAGAATTGATTTATGAAAACTCATCTTAGATTTATTCATTTCCAAACTTGATTCTCCATTTTCTTGGCTTGATCATGAGTTTAACACTTGATTTGTTCTCTATTTCATAAAACCCACACTAGAACCCACATGCATGTTGTGAATGTCATCTTCTTTGCATTGTTACCCAAGAGAGTTTTGATTTGTGTCAAGAGAATGTAAAAATATTAGTAAATGCCTAAAATGGTGTTATTTGGGTGAAAATCTAGTCTCTATAAGTTGCATGTATCATTTGAACCAAACTTGTTGATTTTTGGAAAAATTGCATATTTTTACAATCTGACCAGTTTGTAAAAAACGTACATTATCTCTAACTTTTGTCTATGTGGAATTTTTAAATCTTTAATATTCTGAAACTAGACTCAAATAGGGTCATTTAGAAAAAAAAAAAAACTCAACTTCATAGCCTTTTTGGTTGGGATATAAGCTCATTCTAAGTTGTATGTTTTCTGAAAATTCATTTCTGGACCACTCTTGCCATTTTTGTTAAAAACTCCATTTTCAGAAACCAATGACATCTCATCTTTTTGTGATAAAATTAGACACATAGGGTATTCATTCTGGAGAATATGGTCATTTTTCCTATTCTCCAAGTAGTAGTAATTGTTCTTCAAAGTTGAAACTTTCTTCCAAACTTGTATCTGCATAGCAGTGTTTGTTATTTTTTTAAATTCAGTTTCTTAATATCTATGCATGATTTTCTTGATGTTTCTGAAAGCAGACACATGTAGGTTCATCATACATTAATTTCAAAATTTTAGAAGATGATTTGATATGGTAAATATGGCTCCAAAGTCAGAGCTACAATTCTGTCCAGAATTGTAGTTTCACATTTTTTAGAAAACTTAAATTTTTGAACTTCTAGGTGTTTTGTTGGACTTGTTTTGATGATTAAACATCATTATATGTGAATTAGTTAAATTTAGGACTATGTACATGTAGGTTTGCATTTTTATTATGCATGTGTAAATTGGTTATAACGAGTACGTCATACGTGTGATTGTAGACATCGACCCCGTAGGAGAGAGCGGTTGTCGTCGGAGTGCTAGGCTTAGTTTCTTGATTTTTATTGTGCTTCATCTCAGTGGTAAGTACATATGTACGACCTTTTCATATCAAATGTGAGCATGTGTGTGATGTTTCAAATGAATGCTTGTTATATGAAAAAGTATGAGAATGCATGTTTTCCACTCGAATGTTGTTAAACTATTTTATTCATCTCCTTTGAGAACTCTCGGAAATTACTTGTGAAAAGTTGATATTCTGATTCTAGTTATGTGAAAGAGAAGAAATAATATACCTCTCATAGACTTAGGACGATGTACAAAGTACTGTTATTAATGGGAGGCGTCAAGCGATCCTCCATTTTCTTGTGGCTAAGACCACTGAAGCAATGCTTCTTATTATTGGATAGAACGTTAATGTTCACAAATCCGCCCCCGATGAGCCAAAATGTATCAAGATATTGAGGACAAGGGGTTTATAGAGTTATACAGTGCTACTTATACTTGTAAGGGTCACTATGGTATAGGGGTGTCGACACTTAAGGCCTTTTATCTAATGTTGTGAGCGGGGTTGACGAATGGGCTCCCCTAATGCTCGGGTGAAGTAGGGTTTGATAGACCCTAGAAGGAACCCTTTGTGATTATTTCGTGATCCCTGTGTCTACATCGATCCTGCTGGTGGCTCTGGACATGCCTCAGCTAAACTTAACGGTTAAAGTGGAATTGAAAGAAATTTTGATTACTCTATTGATGTTGTTTGAGGCTCTTGATTGCCTAATCTAGTGAAATGAATTGAAAAGCATATGCTACTCGTGAATTAATATTGTTATCAGTTCAAATGGACTTGTTTACTGTTGACTTTTTACTCGTGAATCAATATTTTTATCATTTCAAAGAAACTTGTTTACTTTGGAGATTCTACTGGTTTATGAATTCCTATAATACTCGTGGTTTATTCAAGTTTTAAAGTTAAAAAGTTGTTACTACGTGGTTACTTATAATTGTTCATAAATTCTCATCTTTCTTACTTATTAATGTTTCAAATCTATTGGTTTATTTAAACCTATGCTTGCGTGCCTCTCATTGCTTTACATGTCGCAGTGTGTATTTACTCTGTTTTTACTGATTATTTTCTTCAAAACTGCGTTGGCTTTTGCCATTTTAAAACCGCAGGTCATCACTCAAGGTGGGGGATGGGAACGCACACCGAGACGAAGACGTTTAGTTTAAGTTAGATCACTTAATAGATAACATAGATTATTTCAAACACATTATATTTGTAAACTTATATTCTCAAGATTGTTGTATTTATTAACTAAAATGTAATATTCGTAACTATTTTTACTTTTGGTTATCGATTGTCGCTTTAACCCTGAACCGAGATCCTGGGTTGTTTCATCTACTGCCACCACCATGTCCACCCTCTCCGACACCACCTCTTCCTCTCAACTCGCGAATACAACCGATCCCTCAAAACCCTTCACAATCATCAACACTCATAACGTCCCGAAACTCTCCTCACAAAACTACCTATCGTGGAAGCTTCAATTCGAAGCTCTTCTCGTTGGCCACGATCTCTATGGAAATGTCGATGGCACCCTCACGTGCCCATCTCCCACCGTCACAAGTGATGGCACAACCTCCCCAAACCCAGCCTTCACCAATTGGAATTGCCAAGATCGTCTATTGTTTGGTGCCCTCATCAGAACAATCTCTCCAACCGTTGTTCCTCTCATATCTCAAGCCAAAACTTCAGCCGAGCTTTGGAACAAACTCAACAACACCTTTGCCATGCCATCACGTCGCCACATCAAGCAACTCAAAGACAAATTTAACAGAATTGTCAAAGGCACTGCTACCATCACATATTTTATGCGATCTTTGAAAGAATGTTCTGACCACCTTGCTGTTCTTGGCAAACCGATTGAAGACAAATACCACATTGACACAATCCTTGCAGGCCTTGATGACTCTTACAAGTCCGTGATTGACTCAGTCAATGCCTGAGACACAATCATCACCTTTGAAGAGCTTCATGAGAAGCTTATCAACAAAAAACTAGCCATTCTTCAATCCCAAACGTGAACCGATCCATCCCTCCAAGCCACTGCCTTCACTTCCACATCAAAATATAACACCCGCAACACCCCTCGATCTCCTACCCAATGTCTACTACCCACACCAAAACAGTCCCGCCCCTTCCTCGGTAAGTGCCAATGGTGCCGACAACAAGGCCATGTTGTCGCACAAAGTCCTTTGTTCACTAGCCAATTCCCCTTTGCATCACCTCCCCCTCCCCGACCACCTATAACTCACACACATTGTTCTCATACCAAACCGCAAGCCCACACGGCTCAACTCCTATCACCCCTAGCCTCTACCCCGTGGCTGCTCGACAGTGGGGCTTCCCACTACGTCACCAATGATCTTAACAATCTCTCCCTCCATGTGCCATATGATGGAACCGAAGAACTCATATTTGGTGATGGTAAGGGTCTCCCTATAACCCACTTTGGATCTTCCTCTCTATCTTCTCTCACACTTAAAAATGTTCTAGTTGTTCCTTCCATCTCTAAAAATATAATCTCTCTCTTAACTATGTACTGACAATAATATCTTAAACTCTTTTGTCTCCTATTCCTTTCTTTTGAAGCACCTTTCAACGGGGAAGTGCTATTTCAAGGGACTCCTAATCAGGGTATCTATGAGCTCCTCCCTCCCTCTCCTTAAGTTCACACGAGTACCACTTCCTCTCTAGCATGGTACCATCGGTCGGGACATCCCTCCCAGAATATTTTCAAGCTTCTTGCAACTAGCAATAATCTTAATGTTTCCTCTATTTCTACTCTAGATTGTAATTCTTTGGCCTGCAATAAAAGTCATAAAATTCCTTTCTCTACCTCCTCCATCAGTCTAATGCTCCCCTTGAATATGTTTACACTGATCTATGGACTTCTCCAATCTACTCTCATGACAACTTCAAATACTATTTGATTTTTTTCGACCACTACTCCAAATACACCTGGTTCTACAATTTGAAGTAAAAGTCGGACGCTAAGTCTGTTTTCGTTCTCTTCAAAGCTTTAGTCAAAACACACTTCCAACTCCCCCTTAAAACCCTCTATTCCGACAACGGTACTGAATACTCAGCCTTACAAAACTTCCTCACTATTGATGGCACTTCCCATATCGCGACTCCTCCTCATACCCCCCAACACAACGGTTATTCCGAACGCCGTCACCGACATATTGTTGAGACCTTTCTATCTCTCATATCCCACACAAATATGCCTCTTCAATATTGGTCGCATGCTGCTTCCACTGCCGCCTATTTAAACAATCGCCTTCCTACTCCCACTGTCAACAACGTTTCCCCCTTCTTCAAACTCTTTGGTCACCAACCCAACTATACTAAACTTCATAGTTTCGGCTGCCTTTGCTACCCATGGCTTAAACCATATAATTCCCACAAACTAGACCCAACTATTCCATGTGTCTTCATCGGATACTCTCCCACACAAAGTGCCTACTACTGCCTCGACCCTACAACTTCACGCATTGATGTCTCTCGCCACGTCCAATTCAATGAAACTACATTCCTTTTTTCCACGTTACAATCCATACCTGTCAATCCCACTGATCTTATCAACCAATGGGCTCCCCTCTCTCTCTCCACCATACTGTCTCCTACCCCGCAACCCTGACCATCCGAACACTACTCCCAATAACCACCCTCATCTCCACCCCCACGGTTACTTCTCCACCCCCATCACCTAATCCCGCCGAAACCATCTCCCAGCCCTCTCCACCTCCGCCACCCACGTCCACCACAACAAACCCATCCGGATCAACATCTCGAACGACGACCAACTCGATAATGCTCTCACGAAGCTATTACCGCGAGGACTATTCACTACTATTATCAACAAAATCGACCTTCATTCATGGCAGCCCGTTTTGAGGGGGCGTATAACGACATGACATGCAATGCCCAACAATCTCTCCCTCAAATCATGGAGATTATCTCTTCAATATTGTTATTATTGTTACCATACTTATCTCCTTTGATTTATCTTATTTCATTTGTATTTATTCGTTTGATTTGTATTTATCTCCTTATTGTAATCATAGTGTAGTATAAAAAGATAATGTACTGGTGATTATCAATAACAATCATTTTATTCTCTCCCTATCATCTCTTTACTGATCAGTTCAGAAATTGGAAAGATCAACGCAACGTGGATTATCTTATGCAATTGTTAAATCGACCGTGTTGACAGAAAATAATCAAACTCTTTATTTTTTTATGTGCTGCTTAACTTCTTGCATGTAGAAAGTGGAAAATTGCTTGTAAAAGTATACATAGATGAACATCAGAGTACGAGGGAATTTCTGTAGCACTACTGTTCCTTAGGATTTTTAATTGATTGATGCTTCTTTTTTTCCTTTCAGCTATATCCCTTTATTTTCTGTAATAATGTTATCATCCGTTGTTTGACATTCACAAGCCTTATTTTTCTAGGAGATACCATCGATCACGAGGACGAGGAGTAAGAAAACAAGAACCAGTGTGACGAGGAGTAAGAAAACTAGAATCAGTGATTTGAATGTGGATGTCTTGCACGTCGTCATGCTTTTTGTAGCGCAGTCATTTGATGGATTGAGGAGCTTAGCCAACGCGAGTTCAGTGTAAGATTTTACTTTATACTTTGTTCACATACATAAACGTTGAGTGACTTATGTGTCTATGTCTATGGAGTGTCATTAATGACCTCATTGGGTCTAACACAGTTCCTCCATGATACGTTTGGTTTCTAGAATTTACAGTATTAAGTGGGATTGGACAACGTATGGTGCATATCATAGTTAAATATTGTGTTTTGTAGTTCATCTAATTTAAATATCAATACTAAATAGTTAAAAGATTTTGTTTAAAACCCTATATTAGCCCCCTCTTAGATGAGGGGATTAGTTAGAATGGACTATTTGTATCATAATATTGGATCATTGTTGCTAAAATCAAACACAATAATAAATATAAATAAGCTAATCCAATTCAATCCTATCAAGCTAATCTAATCCAGGTCGATCTAGCTATTACGGAAAATCAGGCGTGGAGTACTTCCACTTTGGAATACTATCACGTTCGCGATTTGTCTCTGAAATCTGAAACTTTATCGTATATCAACCACTCTAGACTTTCTTTTGCATTATATTTCTTAAATCTTCGTCTATATTTGATGGTTGATAGGCATTTAGGGAGCTATTGGTCATGCAGAAACCCACCCTAAGCTGAGAAATTTTTTTGTTTGCTCTAAGAACATATAGACGTGGTGCTCTAATCAATACAGCACATGACACGTCAGGAAGAAAGAGAATGAGTAACTGACAAAAGAAAGTGGATTCTTACATGTTCCTGACGTGTCATGTGATGTATTGATTAGAGCATCACGTCATATTTGCTCTTGGAGCAAGCAAGAATTACTCCTAAGCTGAAGTCTAGCTAGTACAAGTAGTAGTACGGAGATCATTGTTCACGACGAACGATGACCTTCACATTTGCTGTTTTTTTATTTTAGTTTTCCCTTTAAAGAAGGAATTCACATTTCTTGACATCCTTTTGTGACATGATGTATCTGCAATGCTCTAAGAATGACATAAATATTGACATCAATTCTCTATTTATGTTTACTCTGTTAAATACAGGTGTAAAATATTCAAGGAAGCAACCGAGAGTAAGCAAGTCATGCTCTCTGTCAACGTCGAGTACACAGATGTGTCCTTGTGTCCCGACTCACTCTGGAACACTAGAGGCATTCTGCACAGATGTGCTCAAGCAGAAAATGGTACTGCTCTCACCACGATGTTATTCTGTCATAATTAGATGATCTCTTTGAACTCCAAATCTGCATTAGGCTATGTTAGCCTATCTTTTTTTTTCTTTACTAAAGAAACACATTCAGTTGAGTGTATTTTACATTTTTTATTTTTCCCTTCAGTTCAGTAACAATCTGAAAATCCGTGTTAAAAGATATCCCAATCAATTTGGATATTACATAGCTAACCAGCTACCTTCGGGTGACTGTTTAAGGTGTTTTTTTTTTTTTTTTTTTTTGTTTTTAATTATGATTTGTATATTATTTGGTTTGTTTCTTGATGTTACACTTCTCGGGTAAAAGTTGTACACGCAAAATAGAGAGGACATGCAGGTTGCAGATGGGCGGACTGTTCTACCACCCAGTCCAGTCAAGTGGCAGCAGAGTAGGTCAAGCCTAGTCAACCTGATTTATTGCTCTCAGGACTTAAGCATCACAACCTTAACCCCTCAGTCCCATGCATCAAGGAGGCAGATGTGAAAGGGAAATTGAAATGGATATTAGTGTTCTCTTTTCGTGAATAAAGCCAAATACTTTTTTTGAAGTATGGACACAAGAGAAATCCCATCAGGCAGGAAAGCCCGGATCATTGAAGTCCGAATGGTTCCTGAAAAGTTTGAGTGGGGCTAATTGTTCACACGTGCAATGACCCTCCACATGAACCCATAATCTGTAGTTCACCACCAGACCAGGGTTGGAAATTCGACCACCATTCTGAATAGTCCACCACTTTTTGCCATCGCCAGATATTTGAAGCAGCCATTTCCAGAACTCGAACCGCTCATCCAAGCTCGATTGGCTAAAGTGAGCATCACTTTCGCTTATCATTGCCCTCGTTTTGCGGATTCAAACTTCTTTGATGACGAGATACGAGGCGGATTGTGTCTGTAAGAAAGGACAGGGTGGCTTCGGCACTACGACTTATAACCTTCGCCCACCCACCTGCTGCCTTCTCATCCACCACTACCATTATCATCGGTATGTTTTCGTCTCTCATCACACCCAGTGGCGAATTAATTCTCGCCTCAATTTCCCGATTCTTGCCGTCAATCAGTTTGTGTCTGCAATGAGTTTTATTGTTGTTTCTTGCATTCTGCTGTTTTTGGGACGGATAATTATGCTAAAAAAAGTGATCTTTTGTGGGCTAATTTGCCGAAATCTTCGATCAATCTGAAAGCCAGGGTTAAGACTGTTACAACCAGCTAGCTCACTCAATCAGATAACAAGATACAACAACTCATAATTCAGTTACTCATGCAACCTAGAACTATTTATGGCTATTCCTTCACTAAAGATTTATTACATTACAAGAATAAGGTGCATGTGCGAGCTACTGGACCCTTTAGAGCTCAAATAATGCAGGATGGCCACCTTTCTGGCACATGATCAGAGGTCATGCAAGAATCAGGGGTACTTGCAAGAGGATTTCACAATGCTTCTATTGGAATGGTCTAATAAGAGAGGTAAAGAAGTGGGTGTGTGAGTGTGGAATATGATAGACGATGAGGCATGAGAATGTGCCCTACCCTGATCTCTTGCAACCTTTACCAATTCTCACTCAGACCTTGGAAGGAAGTCTCTATATGGACTTCATTGAGGTTCTAAAATTTGAGGGGAAGGATGTCATTCTAGTAGTGGTGGACAGACTCTTTTAAGTATGAACACTTCATTCCTCTATGTCACCCTTCATTGTTGCTTAACTTGCCCCAGTTTATATTGAGCAAAGTCATAAACTCCATGGTCAACCTGAAGTTATTTTATCTGATCGGAAGATGTTTTTCTTCATTGATTTTGGACTCCTTGTTTAAACTAGTTGGTACAAAATTGCACCATCCCACTGCATACCATCCTTTAATAGATGGCCAGGCAGAAATATTAAGTCAGTGATTGGTGTCCTATTTGAGGACCATGACAAGTGACATGCCCTAGGGTTGTTGAAATGGTTATCCTTGGTTGAGTGGTTGTATAATACACACTTCCACACAAGCCTGAACAAGACCCCATTTCAGGCTTTCTATGGCTATACCCCTCCCCTATTCTTAATTACTCCACCAAACTACTACTTCTCACATTCGAAAGGTGGAACAATTCCTCAAGAGTAGAGCTGTTTTGATTCATGTATTACAGGATAACTTCCTGTAAGTCAAAGTCAATAAGAAGATGTAAGAAGATACGCACATGACTGAGAGGGAGTTTAATGTTGGAGACTTGGCCTATCACATGCTTGAACCATATAGGTGTTGGGAATTGTACTATTAATGGTTGAATTAATAATTTTTAATTGATTACTTTTCGCATCTTAATTTAGCAAACACCTGAGTATGCAAATGCTATTTATAATTTTTCAAAGAAATATGCATTAGAAAGTCCAATGTTCCATACCTAAGACAATAGGACATGCAAACGAGTTCGGGCATGCGCGAGATTGATTGTCAGTTATTTATGGAATATAAGTAAGGGTTCACAGTCTATATGATTTTGGACAAACCATCGAAACGAATGTAGTGTAACATTATAGTAACACATTTCGGTCAAGGAAACGGTATAGTTTCAAATTGTTACACTAGCATACTTTGTGTATGTTGAACATGACCGCTATATGAAATATAATTATCTCAGACTGAACGAAGTGAGATAATAAAATATTTCATTGTTATTGGTAATATTGGAAACTCTTAATCTATGATTGTTTATGTGGACACAAGTCTTGATTAATCATTACTTTGATATATTGAGTGAGACTCAAATGCGAGTCAACAATCCTGGTATATTGGGTAATGATTGTTAAGATTTGGTGAAAGCTATGGAATCCACGTCTCGTATGAGAATGATGTGCCCTCCTGGGAGCTCACTAGGTTTCGTTATGTCAAGTCTGCCTAGCTGGTTATTTGTAACCAGACATAAAGAACAAGGTTTGAGCGGTTTAGATCAGGGAATACATAAGATGTTGATGAGATCGAAATTGTCAGTAAGAGTAGATCAGCATTAACGGGTATTTGTAATCTTAACGTGGGGAGTTATCTGATATTCATAACAGGAGCTCATACATAATGATGAGAATAAATGTTGGAGTGCAGTTTTATGGAGTAAACTATAATTAATAATTAGTTTTAAATTTAATTCGATTTGAATTATGAGTTTACATATATTATTTGAAGCCGATTCATTGTTTTCTCCAGAGGTCCCCGACGTAGTCCAACATAAGCATGATCATGTGATTCAGAAATATTTTTGAGTCTCAAGTGTGTGAAATATAAAATTGGGATTATGTTTGGTATTTTGTAGTTGATGGATATTACGATAAACCATATGATTAAGACTTAATTGCAAGCTACAATAAAGTTTGTAGGGACTAGGGAGGGACTTGCTATGTAAAGTTTTCCTACAAGGGACCTGTGTGCAATTATGGATAGTCCTAATATTAGAATTAGTAATATGTCTCTATAAATATTCCACCATAGTTCTTAAGTGATGATGATTGTTAATACATCTTTCACACAAAAGAGAGAAAATCCCAGCTGTGCCTTCATGAGTTTTGATGTTCGAATCACCATCGAACATGAATCGGAGCTTGGATAATACGTCGGAAGACTTGCGGACACACCGGATTCGGTTTTTGGGTGTTTAGGCCAAGATAACGATCTCGGATTGTCTTTGGTAAAACACCAAAGTTCTAGATCTCGGAAAAACGAAGAGACTAGTAGAAATGGCGCGTCAATCAGAGTTGTAGAACTCCAGACATTGCTGATCAAAGTTTCTGGTCCGCAGTTGATCTGAAAGGTTGTCATCCGTTGGAATCTTGCACATTTTCACATCTCCTCGATCGATCATATAACGAATAAGATGGAATCTCCTAAGTACATTCTTTGATTTCTTGTCTGATCTTGGTTCCTTGGCTTGTGCGATCGCCCTAGAGTTTCCACAGTACAACTCTATGGGATCCACAATGCTAGGGACCACACCGAGCTCAGTGATAAACTTCTTTATCCAAACTACCTCTTTTGCTACTTCTGCAGCCACAATGTACTCAGCTTCTGTTGCAGAATCAGAAACGGTCCCTTGCTTGGAACTCTTCCATCTCACAGCTCCTCCATTCAGACAAAACACGTATCCAGACTGCGATCTGTAGTCATCTTTGTCGGTTTGGAAGCTTGCATCAGTGTAACCAATTACACTTAGCTCTTCCCTACCTCCAAATATCAAGAACGCATCCTTAGTTCTTCTCAAGTATTTTAGGATGTTCTTGACCGCAATTCAGTGACTCTCACCCGGATTGAACTGATATCTGCTCACCATACTCAACGCGTATGATATGTCTGGTCTAGTAAACAACATGGCGTACATGATGGATCCTATGGCCGAAGCATAGGGTATCCTACTCATGCGGTCTTTCTCAATCTCATTTGAAGGACAATCATTCTTAGAAAGAGTGACTCCATGCGACATGGTCAAGAATCCCTTCTTGGAATCTTGCATGTTGAACCTCTTCAACACCTTGTCTATATAAGTACTTTGAGTTAGGCTGAGTAGCTTTCTAGATCTATCCCTATAGATATTTATACCTAGTATATAAGCTGCATTTCCTAATTCCTTCACTGCGAAACACTTTCCTAGCCAATCTTTAATATATTGCAAAGTAGGAATATCGTTTCCAATTATTAGTATGTCATCCACATATAAGACCAGAAACACTACAGAACTCCCACTAACCTTCTTGTAAACACAGGGCTCATCTTCGTTCTTGCTGAAGCCAAACTCATTGACCGCATCATCAAAAAGTCGATTCCAACTTCTAGAAGCTTGCTTTAATCCATAAACGGATCTTTGCAGCTTACACACTTTATTAGCATTCTCCGAATCCTCAAAACCCTTACACGTCCTCGAGGAGGTTCCCATAAAGGAATGCTGTTTTGACATCCATTTTCCAAAGCTCGTAGTCATAGTATGCTACAATAGCAAGTAGGATTCGAATGGATTTAGTCATGGTGACTGGTGAAAAGGTCTCAACAAAGTCAATACCATGAATCTGTCTATACCCATTAGCCACCAATCGCCCCTTATAGGCAACTACCTTGCCATCCATGTCGGTCTTCTTCTTGAAGACCCACTTGCACCCTATGGGCCGAGCCCCTTCAGGTGGTTCCACCAAAGTCCATACTTTGTTGGTGTACATGGAACCCATTTTGGATCTCATGGCTTCTAGCCACTTCTTGGAGTCTGGGCCTTTCATGACCTGCACGTAGTTTGCAGGCTCATCGTCCTTGAATGGTACTTCATCGGGCTCAATCACGAGAAGTTCGTACCTCTCTGGCTCGTAACGTACTCTTCCTGACCTGCAGGGTTCCAGTGTTACCTGATGTTGAGGATAATTCCCAAGTATAGGAATATCGTTCTAAGTAGTACCCGAGTAAGAACGGGGTCGATTTCCACAAGGATTGGGAAAGAGATTAAACACTCTAAGCTAACTAGTGATCTTACTAGGCAACTAACTAAACTAACAAAACGAGTTTCTCCAAGGCTTTATAGCTAGCCAAGCTTCAAAATCCACCAAGAAAACTTGATGGAGCAAGGGTATTTGTTGAACAATTCAAAGAAACTAAGTTAATACTTAAAGAGAATCTAAAACTTGAAAAGAGTTTGTAGAATTGAGAGAAGAGTTGGTCTTAGTTGAATCATCTAGGAGTGTTGTGCATGAATCCAACACCCAAATGATATTACAAGGATATGTGTGGATTCTAATGTCAAATCCAAGTATGATTCATGAGGAACACTAGTGGAATCCAAAACTAAGTTGTATCAACTATCAAGTATGTGTATTCAAGCATGAATCCACATACAAGATGAAGCTACAAATCGGATTTGTATTCCAACACTTGTTGAGTCATGAATCACAAGAGGAACTTCTCAACTCATTGATTTAACAATTGAATCCACACCCAACACACCTAGATTCATCAACATCAACCAACAATTAGTCTAGCTACTCATATCCAAGAGCCAAGCAACACAAGAGATATCAAGCATATTCATGAACATTTTCATCAAATTCAAGTTCCAACTCAAGAATACACAAAATATTCTTCAATTTCAACCCAAGAACTTGCTTCAAATGCCCAAAATGAAGAACAAAGTTACCAATACTTGATTCAAACTACTACAACTTGACTCCAAACTACACAAACCAAAAAATAGCAGCTAAATGAGAATCAGTTCACAAAACAGTGCTCCAAAACAGTGATCCAAAACAGAGCAATTCGAACCAGACCTGCCTCTCCCTCCTATGGCTGTTGTTGGCTCCGTGTTAGCTCGGGACGAGCTCGGAATCACCAACACAAACCCAGAAACCAGCAAGTTCCGAGAGAGAAGAGAGAGAGACAGAGTTTTAGCTAAGCAAGAGCGTGGTTCGTCCCCCCTTGTTCAATCTTTCGATTTGGCTTTTATAGACTTGTCATCCTTGTTTCGTGGCCTCCAAGAACGCATCTCAGCCCTCTAATTAAACCCAATTCATCTGAATCATTGATTTGAAGAAGCTTCCCGAACCCTAGCTGATTTGGGGCTTTTTGTTTGAGTGGTTCTTGGGCCGAATTGAGAGAGGGGTTTGATAGAGGGTTGGACAAGGAGCAATCTGGTACCGGGTAGGCTTGATTTGGTGAAGAAACGAGCCCGGGGTGAAGCTTGGAAGAAGCTTCGTCGAGCTTCTATGGCTGGTGGGTCTTCTTTCTGTTGAACGATCGTGGAGAGAGAGAGAGACCGTGAGAGAGAGCTGGGGTGTGAGCTGGTTTCGGGAAATTGCACCCGGCTCCCCCCTAGCTTGCTGGAATGCTTTAAAAGGCCCGGATCATCTTTAAACTCTTTTAAAAATGACAATCTGACCCCCACTCCATTACTTATCCTTCAAAATAGCCATTAAAACGTTTCAAAACTTGCACCTAAGCCCCACTTCAGTTAAAAACATAACTTTTTGTCCCTTTTCCTTCACTTTTGACTTCTAGATCTTCAATAATGACCCCAATTCTTCTCTTGTCTTCTCAAATAGGCCCTTAAATCTTCAACTATTCTTCCAATTAGGTCCTCCAAGTCTCTTCTTCACTTCTCTTGGCCTCCCCAAAGCGTCTCAATTCATCATTCAAGCTCTCCCCTAGCTAGCCTCACCTACAAAACAAGATAAAAACAACCAAAGCTACGAAAACAAGCATAAGTCTAGAATTAGGGATGTAGCACGCAAATAACACATAAAAGTAAGTTAAGAGGAGTTCACTAACCTACTAAAATATGCAACTTACGATCCTTAACACCCCCCCCCCCCCAACTAGCCTTTTGCTCGTCCTCGAGCAAAGAGAGCGATATGAGTAGTAAACTAGTGAAGAACCCATCATGAGAGACACACACTCAACTAGACAAGGCTTGACTCAATTCTAAACTAGACTCAAATATTTACAGAAACGCACACACACATTATCTATCCTAAGTGAGAACTCAAAGAAACAAAATACTAAAATTTACTAGCTAGTTTTAATATTTTTGGTGGGGGAAAAAGAAGAATGCATAAATGTCTTCTCAAACAAATTCTCAAAGCCCAAGAAGATTGAGAAAGAAGCTTATGGACGTCTAAGCATATACTCATACAAATGTGGGCGGTGTTTGGTAGAAAGTGACTCATGCAAACCACAAAACTTGTTAAATTAAGTCCAATTTGCGAGAAAGTATGCCTTCAAAAATCAGGATCACAACAAAATAGACATTCTCATACTTATTCAAAAGCTCCCATGTAGGATGGACTTCCAAAGCTTTGAACAATTTTTTTTTTAAGAAGGGGAGATGTGGTTGTGGGCTTGTATGATCCTTTTGTGGATTTTTGGTAGATGGTGCGATTTATCATGATTTTTTTTTTCTTTTCTTCTTCTTTCTTTTTTTTATATTTATTTTTTTTATTTAACCTCAAATCCAAGGCTCTCCAAGACCCACAATAAAATAGAGGAATATACAAGCGAGTGGAATTTTTAAGCTAAAACAAGGGAGCTATCTAGGTGGCGACGTAACATTATCCCCGGACACCCCTCTATTTCTTAAACATCGCATGGGGTGTCATTGGTAATAACCACTCCAATGGGCTACAAGTTTCCACCGCAAAAACGAATAGAGAAAAATCTTTTTGTGAAGTTCAAATAGCTTTAGAAAATGCACCCTTTATGAAAAGTAAAAGACGTCAAAGCTTATGTGATCAACTTAGCTTGAAGGACTTAAACATGAAACGTAAATTTAGTGTGTCGCTTTGTGAGAACGCATGATGTCGCGGAAGGTGGGATATTGGTGTAGATGTATTGAGTATAAGCAAAGAATTCCTTTTTAAAAATAAAAATAAAAAGAACATGGACTAAGAAATTTCATTATTTGAAAACATCTAGCTTTCCAAAATTCCCCCTTTTCACTTTTTCTCATTTTTTTTTCATTTTCTTCATTCATTTTTTTTTCATCATTTTTCAAAATAAGTGACTCAACTATAACTTCCTAAGACTCAATAAATCTATAAAATCTAGACTCAAGATGAAAGGTGAAAATAAATAAAACTACCAAAGAAATAAGAATAAAAATTCTATTGTTTGACACGGGGAAAGAGTGATGCTTCTCATGATAGATTCACACATTTTTTTTTCAATTTTTCTAATTTTTTTGGATTTTCATTTTTTCATTTTTTTGTATTTTTCATGTAAATCACTAATGAAGAAAAAGCATGCTTGTAACCATTTAAGCAAGAAATAAAATCTATTCCACCCCCAACTAAAATATCACATTGTCCTCAATGTGTGAGAACAATGGAAGAGCAAACAAATTCATATAAAGAGACAAGGGATAGATGGACCTCATTTTTCGCTTTCTTGGCCACCAAGCACAAATCCTCCTCCAAGAGCAACCTACAAAATAGCAAATATATGAACTAACGATTTATTTATGTACAATACACGACATCTAGATTGAAGAAGTCATGTCATGGCACTTTTAATTTCTTGTAGTCAAGGAAAGCTTGCCTATGACTATGAGAATGACTAGGGGCAAGGTAACATTCTTTCTTTTTTGCATTCTCAAATTTCCTTTCTCATTCTCTAATGTCTCAAACACAAAGATTGGGTAACTAATACCCGGATCAAGTAAATCAAAATGTAAGGATTTGGTCTCTCCCTTTTTGATAAAAATAGCGCTCTTTTGTTTTTCAAATACATTTTTCAAAATGCTCATATTGAAGGAAGTGCAAGAGACATCACACAATGTGAGAGGCCACCATGACTCATCTTTAGAATTTAAAATGATAGAAGAGTCATGAGAAAACTCAAAAGGAGGATCTTTACCACTAGTTAACTTGATACCTTCAATGAGAACAACATTTTCACTACAAAAATTAATTTTAAGATCCTCTTTTGACATATGAACGCAAGACTTCTCATTCGTGAATTTCACACATTCATCTAGAAAGATTCCAAACTCATCTTTCACAACATGGAATTCATTTTCATAGTGATCAATAGGGGGAATGTGAGAAAAGACATCAAAGTTTTCAAAACCTTCACTTGGACCCCCCAACTTGCTTGAAGGTCCATCCACACTTTCTAGTGGAGGGGGTTTTCCTAGAATATCCTCTAAGTCATCACAAAATAAGTCATCTTCATTAGCCATGCAAGAAAGATTATCCTCAACCCCTAATAATGTGTTTCTTAATTCTAAATGAGGGGGTTTCAAATCATATGTTGTAGATTTCCTTACTATGGAACGAAACTCATTTCTATCATGCAAATCACTCTCAATGCTAAAATATTCATGAGTTGACTCTTGCTCAAGTTGTGCTAAGAATTTCTCTTCCTCCTCCTCAAAATTGTCACCTTCTATGAGAAGAGATGGAAGAGGCCCATAATCACACACAAAATCTAAATCTTCCAAAATAAGATCGCTTGACCCTTGGTGAAGTTGTGCTAATAATTTCTCTTCCTCCTCCTCAAAATCATCCCATTCAATGAGAAGAGATGCAAGAGGCCCATAATCACACAAAAAATCCAATTCTTCTAAAGTGAGCTCACTTGAATCTTTGGAACATGTAGCTAGAGTATAAACATCTTCAACACATGATTCTACCCAACTCACTTCACATACATCATCATCATCATCTTGTGATTTTGGGTGAATACATGCATTAAAAATGTTTAATTCAAGAGTCATGTTCCCAAATGTAATATTCATCATACCACTTCTACAATTTATAATTGTATTAGATGTAGCAAGAAATGGTCTCCCTAAAATAATGGGGATAGATGATGTGCCACTAGCCAAGGGAGAGGTGTCTAAGACAATAAAATCCACCGGAAAGTAACATTGGTTCACTTGAACCAACACATCCTCAATGATACCTCTAAGGAATCTAGTGGACCTATCCGCCAATTGGAGAGTCACTCTTGTGGGTTTCAACTCACCCAATCCTAACTTCTCATACACCGAGTATGGAAGGAGGTTCACACTTGCACCCAAATCTAACAAAGAGTTGTGAATTTTATGATCTCCAATGGTGCAAGTGATAGTAGGTGAACCCGGATCTTTGTACTTAGGAGGGAGATTACTTTGGAGAATTGAGCTCACTTGCTCGGTGAGAAATGCCTTCTTTTTTACTTGAATAGTTCTCTTGAAAGTGCACAAATCCTTGAGAAATTTGGCATAAGCCGGAATTTGCTTGATAGCATCCAAGAGAGGGATGTTTATCTTGACATTTTGGAATGTCTCAAGGATATCTTGGTTGCTAGCTTTCTTAGTAGAGGCTAAAAGTCTTTGGGGAAATGGTGGAGAAACCTTAATTTCCTCACTTTCTTCCACTACATGTTTCCCCTTGTCAAGACGACTTTGTGACTCTTGTGAGTCGACAACTCTCTCTTGGTCATCACTCTTCTCACACTCTTCTTCTCCCTCATTTTCATTGGACTCCCCACTTGAAAGTCCATTGTTAACAACTTTCCCATTTCTCAAAACGGTGATGGCCTTCGCATGTTCCACATGGTTAAAATTTTGGCCCTTTGGATTTTGTTGAGGTTGGGATGGGAATTTTCCCCTCTCTTGAGCATTTATGGTAGACTCCAACCTAGCCAACGCATTTCTCAACTCTTGGGTTGTTTGGTTTTGGTTAGCCATAAATTGCTCTAAATTTTCTTCAAAACTCCTCTTGTTAGGAGGGACATAGCTAGAACTTGAGGGGTTCATTTGGGTATCTTGGCCTTGTCTGCATGATAAATTAGGATGATTTCTCCAGTTGGAGTTATATGTGGCCGAGTATGGCGAGTTATCATATGACTTCCCATAATTGTTGGAATTTAGCACATTTACTTGCTCACCCATAAGCTCTTGGGTTCTTAGGAAGTTGGGACAATCGCTTAACTCTTGTGAATCACTACAAAAAGATCACAATGTCTCATTCTTAGACTTAAGGTAATGCATGCTACTTTTAGGCTTAGAAGACACTTCTTTTGAAGGCTCATTGATGTCCCAAGATTGGACTTTTTCACAAATCTCATCTATACATTCCCACCCCTCATCTACACCTTTTGAAAAGAAATCTCCCCCACTCATCGACTCAATTGTGTGCTTGTGATTGGATGGCAAACCCTCATAAAAGGAGCTAATCAATATCCAAACCTCAAATCCATGGTGAGGAAAAGCAATGAGGAGATCCTTGAAGCGTTCCCAAGCTTGGGGAAGTGGCTCTCCCTCCTTAACACAAAAAGTCACGATTTGCCTTTTTGTGGCATTAGTCTTGTATGTGGGGAGAAATTTCTTGAGAAATTCTTTCTCCAATTCTTCCCAAGTGCCTATCGTCCTAGGTCTCAAGGAGTGAAGCCATGGTTTGGCTTTATCCTTCAAAGAGAAAGGAAACAACCTAAGTTTGATAGTGTTGCTAGAAACACCATTACAATAAACCGTCGAGGCAATGTCACAAAAAGCTTTAAGATGAGAATAGGCACTCTCGGCCTCTAAGCCATGATACTTGGGTAAGATTTGGATTGTACCCGGTTTAACTTCAAAATTTCTTTCATTCAAAGGAACCACAAAGCAAGAAGGTGAACTTTGCCTAGGTGGTTGCATCAAATCTCTAAGTGTACGAAATGGCATCATTTCGTTGTTGCTACTATGCCCATCATCTTCCTCCATGATTTCAAGGCTATCAAGTAAGCTTAAATCTTTGGAAGGGGCTAAGCTAATACTACCACTAATAGATGAACAAAAACTAAGAGTATGTTTTTGTGAGTTTTTTACTTTTCGCTTTTTTTGTTCCAAAGCTCAAATATGAACCCGGAATTTTCTTCAAGCGTATCTAAAAAAAATAAAAATAAAAATAAAAACAAGCAAAACAAGAAACAACTAAAGAGTGAGGCTCTTAGCACCAATCCCCGGCAACGGCGCCAAAAACTTGTTGAGGATAATTCCCAAGTATAGGAATATCGTTCTAAGTAGTACCCGAGTAAGAACTGGGTCGATTCCACAAGGATTGGGAAAGAGATTAAACACTCTAAGCTAACTAGTGAACTTACTAGGCAACTAACTAAACTAACAAATCGAGTTTCTCAAAGGCTTTATAGCTAGCCAAGCTTCAAAATCCACCAAGAAAACTTGATGGAGCAAGGGTATTTGTTGAACAATTCAAAGAAACTAAGAAAATACTTAAAGAGAATCTAAAACTTGAAAAGAGTTTGTAGAATTGAGAGAAGAGTTGGTCTTAGTTGAATCATCTGGAGTGTTGTGCATGAATCCAACACCCAAATGATATTACAAGGATATGTGTGGATTCTAATGTCAAATCCAAGTATGATTCATGAGGAACACTAGTGCAATCCAAAACTAAGTTGTATCAACTATCAAGTATGTGTATTCAAGCATGAATCCACATACAAGATGAAGCTACAAATCGGATTTGTATTCCAACACTTGTTGAGTCATGAATCACAAGAGGAACTTCTAAACTCATTGATTGAACAATTGAATCCACACCCAACACACCTAGATTCATCAACTTCAACCAACAATTAGTCTAGCTACTCATATCCAAGAGCCAAGCAACACAAGAGATATCAAGCATATTCATGAACATTTTCATCAAATTCAAGTTCCAACTCAAGAATACACAAAATATTCTTCAATTTCAACCAAAGAACTTGCATCAAATGCCCAAAATGAAGAACAAAGTTACCAATACTTGATTCAAACTACTACAACTTGACTCCAAACTACACAAACCAACTAATAGCAGCTAAATGAGAATCATTTCACAAAACAGTGCTCCAAAACAGTGCTCCAAAACAGAGAAATTCGAACCAGACCTGCCTCTCCCTCCTATGGCTGTTGTTGGCTCCGTGTTAGCTCGGGACGAGCTCGGAAAAACCAACACAAACCCAGAAACCGGCAAGTGCCGAGAGAGAAGAGAGAGAGACAGAGTTTTAGCTAAGCAAGAGCGTGGTTCGTCCCCCCTTGTTCAATCTTTCGATTTGGCTTTTATAGACTTGTCATCCTTGTTTCGTGGCCTCCAAGAACGCATCTCAGCCCTCTAATTGAATCCAATTCATCTGAATCATTGATTTGAAGAAGCTTCACGAACCCTAGCTGATTTGGGGCTTTTTGTTTGAGTGGTTCTTGGGCCGAATTGAGAGAGGGGTTTGATAGAGGGTTGGACAAGGAGAAATTTGGTACTGGGTAGGCTTGATTTGGTGAAGAAACGAGCCCGGGGTGAAGCTTGGAAGAAGCTTCGTCGAGCTTCTATGGCTGATGGGTCTTTTTTCTGTTGAACGATCGGGGAGAGAGAGAGAGACCGTGAGAGAGAGCTGGGGGGTGAGCTGGTTTCGGGAAATTGCACCCGGCTTCCCCCTAGCTTGCTGGAATGCTTTAAAAGGCCCGGATCATCTTTAAAATCTTCTGAAAATGACAATCTGACCCCCACTCCGTTAATTATCCTTCAAAATATCCATTAAAACGTTTCAAAACTTGCACCTAAGCCCCACTTCAGTTAAAAACATAACTTTTTGGCCCTTTTCCATCACTTTTGACTTCTAGATCTTCAATAATGACCCCAATTCTTCTCTTGTCTTCTCAAATAGGCCCTTAAATCTTCAACTATTCTTCGAATTAGGTCCTCCAAGTCTCTTCTTCACTTCTCTTGGCCTCTCCAAAGAGTCTCAATTCATCATTCAAGCCCTCCCCTAGCTAGCCTCACCTACAAAACAAGATAAAAACAACCAAAGCTACGAAAACAAGCATAAGTCTAGAATTATGGATGTAACACGCAAATAACACATAAAAGTAAGTTAAGAGGAGTTCACTAACCTACTAAAATATGCAATTTACGATCCTTAACACACACCCCAACTAGCCTTTTGCTCGTCCTCGAGCAAAGAGAGCGATAAGAGTAGTAAACTAGTGAAGAACCCATCATGAGAGACACACACTCAACTAGACAAGGCTTGACTCAATTCTAAACTAGACTCAAATATTTACAAAAACGCACACACACATTATCTATCCTTAGTGAGAACTCCAAGAAACAAAATACTAAAAGTTACTAGCTAGTTTTAATATTTTTGGTGGGGGAAAAAGAAGAATGCATAAATGTCTTCTCAAACAAATTCTCAATGCCCAAGAAGATTGAGAAAGAAGCTTATAGACGTCTAAGCATATACTCATACAAATGTGGGCGGTGTTTCGTAGAAAGTGACTCATGCGAACCACAAAACTTGTTAAATTAAGTCCAATTTGCGAGAAAGTATGCCTTCAAAAATCAGGATCACAAGAAACTAGACATTCTCATACTTATTCAAAAGCACCCATGTAGGATGGACTTCCAAAGCTTTGAACACATTTTTTCTTTAAGAAGGGGAGATGTGGTTGTGGGCTTGTATGATCCTTTTGTGGATTTTTAGTAGATGGTGCGATTTATCATGATTTTTTTTTCTTTTCTTCTTCTTTCTATTTTTATTTATTCTTTTTTTATTTAACCTCAAATCCAAGGCTCTCCAAGACCCACAATAAATAGAGGAATATACAAGCGAGTGGGATTTTTAAGCTAAACCAAGGGAGCTATCTAGGTGGTGACGTAACAATATCCCCGGACACCCCTCTATTTCTTAAACATCGCATGGGGTGTCATTGGTAACCACCACTCCAATGGGCTACAAGTTTCCCCCGCAAAAACGAATAGAGAAAAATCTTTTTGTGAAGTTCAAATAGGTTTAGAAAATGCACCCTTTATCAAAAGTAAAAGACGTCAAAGCTTATGTGATCAACTTAGCTTGAAGGACTTAAACATGAAACGTAAATTTAGTGTGTCGCTTTGTGAGAACGCATGATGTCGCGGAAGGTGGGATATTGGTGTAGATGTATTGAGTATAAGCAAAGAATTCCTTTCTAAAATAAAAACAAAAAGAATATGGACTAAGAAATTTCATTATTTGAAAACATCTAGCTTTCCAAAATTCTCCCTTTTCACTTGTTCTCATTTTTTTTTTCATTTTCTTCATTCATTTTTTTTGCATCATTTTTCAAAATAAGTGACTCAACTATAACTTCCTAAGACTCAATAAAGCTATAAAATCTAGACTCAAGATGAAAGGTGAAAATAAATAAAACTACCAAAGAAAGAAGAATAAAAATTCTATGGTTTGACACGGGGAAAGAGTGATGCTTCTCATGAAAGATTCACACATTTTTTTTTCAATTTTTCTAATTTTTTTGGATTTTCATTTTTCATTTTTTTTTGTATTTTTCATGTAAATCACTAATGAAGAAAAAGCATGCTTGTAACCATTTAAGCAAGAAATAAAATCTATTCCACCCCCCAACTAAAATATCACATTGTCCTCAATGTGTGAGAACAATGGAAGAGCAAACAAATTCATATAAAGAGACAAGGGATAGATGGACCTCATTTTTTGCTTTCTTGGCCACCAAGCACAAATCCTCCTCCAAGAGCAACCTACAAAATAGCAAATATATGAACTAACGATTTATATATGTACAATACACGACATCTAGATTGAAGAAGTCAAGTCATGACACTTTTAATTTCTTGTAGTCAAGGCAAGCTTGCCTATGACTATGAGAATGACTAGGGGCAAGGTAACATTCTTTCTTTTTTCGCATTCTCAACTTTCCTTTCTCATTCTCTAATGTCTCAAACACAAAGATTGGGTAACTAATACCCGAACCAAGTAAATCAAAATGTAAGGATTTGGTCTCTCCCTTTTTGATAAAAATAGCGCTCTTTTGTTTTTCAAATACATTTTTCAAAATGCTCATATTGAAGGAAGTGCAAGAGATCACACATTGTGAGAGGCAACCATGACTCATCTTTAGAATTTAAAATGATAGAAGAGTCATGAGAAAACTCAAAAGGAGGATCTTTACCACCAGTTAACTTGATACCTTCAATGAGAGCAACATTTTCACTACAAAAATTAATTTTAAGATCCTCTTTTGACATATGAACGCAAGACTTCTCATTCGTGAATTTCACACATTCATATAGAAAGATTCCAAACTCATCTTCACAACATGAAATTCATTTTCATAGTGCTCAATAGGGGGAATGTCAGAAAAGACATCAAAGTTTTCAAAACCTTCACTTGGACCCCCCAACTTGCTTCAAGGTCCATCCACACTTTCTAGTGGAGGGGGTTCTCCTAGAATATCCTCTAAGTCATCACAAAATAAGTCATCTTCATTAGCCATGCAAGAAAGATTATCCTCAAACCCTAATAATGTGTTTCTTAATTCTAAATGAGGGGGTTTCAAATCATATGTTGGAGTTTTCCTTACTATGGAAGGAAACTCATTTCGATCATGCAAATCACTCTCAATGCTAAAATATTCATGAGTTGACTCTTGCTCAAGTTGTGCTAAGAATTTCTCTTCCTCCTCCTCAAAATTGTCACCTTCTATGAGAAGAGATGCAAGAGGCCCATAATTACACACAGAATCTAAATCTTCCAAAATAAGATCGCTTGACCCTTGGTCAAGTTGTGCTAAGAATTTCTCTTCCTCCTCCTAAAAATCGTCCCATTCAATGAGAAGAGATGCAAGAGGCCCATAATCACACAAAAATTCTAATTCTTCTAAAGTGAGCTCACTTGAATCTTTGGAACATGTAGCTAGAGTATAAACATCTTCAACACATGATTCTACCCAACTCACTTCACATACATCATCATCTTGTGATTTTGGGTGAATACATGCATTAAAAATGTTTAATTCAAGAGTCATGTTCCCAAATGTAATATTCATCATACCACTTCTACAATTTATAATTGCATTAGATGTAGCAAGAAATGGTCTCCCTAAAATAATGGGGATAGATGATGTGCCACTAGCCAAGGGAGAGGTGTCTAAGACAATAAAATCCACCGGAAAGTAACATTGGTTCACTTGAACCAACACATCATCAATGATACCTCTATGGACTCTAGTGGACCTATCCGCCAATTGGAGAGTCACTCTTGTGGGTTTCAACTCACCCAATCCTAACTTCTCATACACCGAGTATGGAAGGAGGTTCACACTTGCACCCAAATCTAACAAAGAGTTGTGAATTTTATGATCTCCAATGGTGCAAGTGATAGTAGGTGAACCCGGATCTTTGTACTTAGGAGGGAGATTACTTTGGAGAATTGAGCTCACTTGCTTGGTGAGAAATGCCTTCTTTTTCACTTGAAGAGTTCTCTTGAAAGTGCAAAAATCCTTGAGAAATTTGGCATAAGCCGGAATTTGCTTGATAGCATCCAAGAGAGGGATGTTTATCTTGACATTTTGGAATGTCTCAAGGATATCTTGGTTGCTAGCTTTCTTAGTAGAGGCTAAAAGTCTTTGGGGAAATGGTGGAGGAACCTTAATTTCCTCACTTTCTTCCACTACTTGTTTCCCCTTGTCAAGACGAATTTGTGACTCTTGTGAGTCGACAACTCTCTCTTGGTCACCACTCTTCTCACACTCTTCTTCTCCCTCATTTTCATTGGACTCCCCACTTGAAAGTCCATTGTTAACAACTTTCCCATTTCTCAAAACGGTGATGGCCTTCGCATGTTCCACATGGTTAAAACTTTGGCCCTTTGGATTTTGTTGAGGTTGAGATGGGAATTTTCCCCTCTCTTGAGCATTTATGGTAGACTCCAACCTAGCCAACACATTTCTCAACTCTTGGGTTGTTTGGTTTTGGTTAGCCATAAATTTCTCTAAATTTTCTTCAAAACTCCTCTTGTTAGGAGGGATGTAGCTAGAACTTGAGGGGTTCATTTGGGTATCTTGGCCTTGTCTCCATGATAAATTAGGATGATTTCTCCAATTGGAGTTATATGTGGCCGAGTATGGCGAGTTATCATATGACTTCCCATAATTGTTGGAATTTAGCACATTTACTTGCTCACCCATAAGCTCTTGGGCTCTTAGGAAGTCGGGACAATCGCTTAACTCATGTGAATCACTACAAAAAGAGCACAATGTCTCATTCTTAGACTTAAGGTAATGCATGCTACTTTTAGGCTTAGAAGACACTTCTTTTGAAGGCTCATTGATGTCCCAAGATTGGACTTTTTCACAAATCTCATCTATATATTCCCACCCCTCATCTACACCTTTTGAAAAGAAATCTCCCCCACTCATCGACTCAATTGTGTGCTTGTGATTGGATGGAAAACCCTCATAAAAGGAGCTAATCAATCTCCAAACCTTAAATCCATGGTGAGGACAAGCAATGAGGAGATCCTTGAAGCGTTCCCAAGCTTGGGGAAGTGGCTCTCCCTCCTTAACACAAAAAATCACGATTTTCCTTTTTATGGCATTAGTCTTGTAAGTAGGGAATAATTTCTTGAGAAATTCTTTCTCCAATTCTTCCCAAGTGCCTATCATCCTAGGTCTCAAGGAGTGAAGCCATGATTTGGCTTTATCCTTCAAAGAGAAAGAAAACAACCTAAGTTTGATAGTGTTGCTAGAAAAACCATTACAATAAACCGTTGAGGCAATGTCACAAAAATCTTTAAGATGAGAATAGGCACTCTCGGCCTCGAAGCCATGATACTTGGGTAAGATTTGGATTGTACCCGGTTTAACTTCAAAATTTCTTTCATTCAAAGGAACCACAAAGCAAGAAGGTGAACTTTGCCTAGGTGGTTGCATCAAATCTCTAAGTGTACGAAATGGCATCATTTCGTTGTTGCTACTATGCCCATCATCTTACTCCATGATTTCAAGGCTATCAAGTAAGCTTAAATCTTTGGAAGGGGCTAAGCTAATACTACCACTAATAGATGAACAAAAACTAAGAGTATGTTTTTGTGAGTTTTTTACTTTTCGCTTTTTTTTTGTTCCAAAGCTCAAATATGAACCCGGAATTTTCTTCAAGCGTATCTAAAAAAAAAAAAAAAAAAAAAAAAAACAAGCAAAACAAGAAACAACTAAAGAGTGAGTCTCTTAGCACCAATCCCCGGCAACGGCGCCAAAAACTTGTTGAGGATAATTCCCAAGTATAGGAATATCGTTCTAAGTAGTACCCGAGTAAGAACGGGGTCGATTTCCACAAGGATTGGGAAAGAGATTAAATACTCTAAGCTAACTAGTGAACTTACTAGGCAACTAACTAAACTAACAAAACGAGTTTCTCAAAGGCTTTATAGCTAGCCAAGCTTCAAAATCCACCAAGAAAACTTGATGGAGCAAGGGTATTTGTTGAACAATACAAAGAAACTAAGCAAATACTTAAAGAGAATCTAAAACTCGAAAAGAGTTTGTAGAATTGAGAGAAGAGTTGGTCTTAGTTGAATCATCTAGGAGTGTTGTGCATGAATCCAACACCCAAATGATATTACAAGGATATGTGTGGATTCTAATGTCAAATCCAAGTATGATTCATGAGGAACACTAGTGGATTCCAAAACTAAGTTGTATCAACTATCAAGTATGTGTAGTCAAGCATGAATCCACATACAAGATGAAGCTACAAATCTGATTTGTATTCCAACACTTGTTGAGTCATGAATCACAAGAGGAACTTCTCAACTCATTGATTTAACAATTGAATCCACACCCAACACACCTAGATTCATCAACTTCAACCAACAATTAGTCTAGCTACTCATATCCAAGAGCCAAGCAACACAAGAGATATCAAGCATATTCATGAACATTTTCATCAAATTCAAGTTCCAACTCAAGAATACACAAAATATTCTTCAATTTCAACCCAAGAACTTGCTTAAAATGCTTAAAATGAAGAAAAAAGTTACCAAAACTTGATTCAAACTACTACAACTTGACTCCAAACTATACAAACCAAATAATAGCAGCTAAATGAGAATCAGTTCACAAAACAGTGCTCCAAAACAGTGCTCCAAAACAGAGCAATTCGAACCAGACCTGCCTCTCCCTCCTATGGCTGTTGTTGGCTCCGCGTTAGCTCGGGACGAGCTCGGAATCACCAACACAAACCTAGAAACCAGCAAGTGCCGAGAGAGAAGAGAGAGAGACAGAGCTTTAGCTAAGAAAGAGCGTGGTTCGTCCCCCCTTGTTCAATATTTCGATTTGGCTTTTATAGACTCGTCATCCTTGTTTCGTGGCCTCCAAGAACGCATCTCAGCCCTCTAATTGAACCCAATTCATCTGAATCATTGATTTGAAGAAGCTTCCCGAACCCTAGCTGATTTGGGGCTTTTTGTTTGAGTGGTTCTTGGGCCGAATTGAGAGAGGGGTTTGATAGAGGGTTGGACAAGGAGCAATCTGGTACCGGGTAGGCTTGATTTGGTGAAGAAACGAGCCCGGGGTGAAGCTTGGAAGAAGCTTCGTCGAGCTTCTATGGCTGCTGGGTCTTGTTTCATGTTGAACGATCGGGGAGAGAGAGAGAGACCGTGAGAGAGAGCTGGGGGGTGAGCTGGTTTCGGGAAATTGCACCCGGCTCCCCCCTAGCTTGCTGGAATGCTTAAAAGGCCCGGATCATCTTTAAAATATTCTGAAAATGACAATCTGACCCCCACTCCGTTAATTATCCTTCAAAATAGTCATAAAACGTTTCAAAACTTGCACCTAAGCCCCACTTCAGTTAAAAACATAACTTTTTGGCCCTTTTCCTTCACTTTTGACTTCTAGATCTTCAATAATGACCCCAATTCTTCTCTTGTCTTCTCAAATAGGCCCTTAAATCTTCAACTATTCTTCGAATTAGGTCCTCCAAGTCTCTTCTTCACTTCTCTTGGCCTCTCCAAAGCGTCTCAATTCATCATTCAAGCTCTCCCCTAGCTAGCCTCACCTACAAAACTAGATAAAAACAACCAAAGCTACGAAAACAAGCATAAGTCTAGAATTAGGGATGTAACACGCAAATAACACATAAAAGTAAGTTAAGAGGAGTTCACTAACCTACTTAAATATGCAATTTACGATCCTTAACACCTGATCAGGTTCTTCCACAACGTCTTGCGGTTCCTGCTCATGTTCCATCATCGGTTTAGTGATTTGTGGTTCTTGAATTTTTTCAAGTTCTACAGTCCTCCCACTTGCTTCTTTAGAGACAAATTCTCTTTCTAGAAACATGTCGGTCCGAGCTACAAACACTTTGTTATCGGTGGGATTGTAGAAATAATATCCTTTCGTTTCCTTAAGATATCCCAAAAATTTACACTTACCCGCTTTGGGCCCGAGCTTGTCTGTTTGTAAACGCTTTACATAGACATCGCAGCCCAAAATCTTCATAAACGACGCTATGGGGTGCTTCCCAGTCCATATCTCATAGGGTTTCTTCATGATTGATTTGGATGTAACACGGTTAATGGTAAAAGTTGTCGTCATTAGAGCATGTCCCAAACGATATTGGAAGATCCGTTTGAGACATCATAGATCGCACCATATCCAATAGTGTGCGATTCCTCATCTCGGACACGCCATTCCATTGTGGCGTTCCGGGTGGAGTGAGGTGAGACACTATCTCACACTCTCTAAGATACTCATCAAACTCTTGGATTAAGTATTCTCCTCCACGATACGATCGTAGAGCCTTAATACTTTTACTAAGTTCCTTCTCTACTTCATTCTTGAATTATTTGAACAATTCAAAGGATTCAGATTTGGCCTTCATAAGGTATACAAATCCATATCTACTGAAATCATAAGTAAATGTAATGAAGTAGGTGTAACCACTTCTGGCAGGCGTGGGGAACGGCCCACATACATCGGTATGTATGAGTGCCACACTACAACATATTCTGCTTTCATCGACCAGTTTCCTTCCGACTACCAAGATTATGGTCTTTAAAAGCAGTACAAACGGTCTTTTTATCAGTTAGTCGTCTGCCTTGTCGTCTTTTATATTTTTAAAGACCAGCTGTGTTTTTTTCGTGGGGAAACGACTAGTTATCCGAAATAAAATATAATTAACGACTCGCAGTTTTGTCGGGAATGGATCTAAACAGACATTTGACCAAACTTTTGGGCGGGAAATGAAATTTTCGCTAAATTTTGGGGAGGGAAATGAAATCTCCCCAAGTATTGGTGGTAAAATCAAATCATACCAAAAAATTAATTCACCCTATCTGCTGGCCAACTAACAACTCCCCGCCATTACTCCCCCTTTCGGCCTCCACATCGAATTCACCTATCAAGAACTCTAGCTAACTCATCATCCTCCACTCGACACCACCGCCGGCTCTCTCTCTCTCTAGCTCCCTCTCTATCTCCGCACAACCGCGGTCCTCTGGCCACCACCGTCTTTCTCCTTTCCCGAATCGATCGTTCTTCATTCCGATTGACTCAATCGGACAACAGCTGATTCAAATCTGAGAATGGAGTTTTGGCGCAAGAAGAGAAATTCCATGCCTCACCCTTCACAAACATCTGCCATCAGCACTGGTTCGTCGCTCTCTGTCTCTCTGTCTCAATTTGGCTTCTTAGTTTCTATTGATTATACATGCGCTTTTCAATTTGGGTCTGTATGGTAGCTTGAGCTCAGATCTAACAAGCTGTTTTCATTTCTATGACTTAAAACGAGCAATTTTACTGTGAGATATGTATTTGTAGGCCGGGCTCCATCTTTCATGCTTATAAATTGTATGTGCTTTAATTTTACTGTGATATCTGCGAACATTTTAACCATGGGTAAATCCTGTGTTCGGATCTGCTAGCTGAGTGTAGAATGTGGTATACACACACACACACACACACACACACACACACACACACACACACACACACATATATATATATATATATATATATAATGTTTCTCACATAACCAAGTGGTTTCTGTTAACTAATTGGAAAGTGTGTAATCATGGGCTGAATGCTATATCTATTCGGCAACATACGGATAGGAATGTGTGTTTTAATGTATATATAATTTGGCTAGTTGAATGTGATATGGATGAAACTGAGGTATCCGAAAATGTACATGTCTCCCAATTTATGTGTACGGTATGAAGTTTTTAAGTACCCTATGTCATTGCTGCAAGTTCATAATCTGATGTGTCCAAACATTTAGTTGTGTAAGAGGCCATGATGATATGGATCTACCGAATTCACTCATTGAAGCTGTTAGAGTTTAATAAGCCAGGCAAGGCAAATTTAATTTTACAACGTGGTGTTGTCATCTCTTATTTGTTAATGAGTACTGATCCGATCCTCTTCATGCTCACTGAAGATGTCGTTACGATATGGATTGTTCGAATTCATTCTGTAGCCGATACAGTGTCATGATATGCATGGCGGGGCAAAATCGTATTGCAGCCTGTGATCGGGTTTTCACGAGTACATATCTGAGCCAATTTCCGTATTTCCCTCGTTCATTCCATGTTTGTTATTTGTTATTATCTATTTCCTGCGTTCAACCTCTCTATTTTGCCGGGTCTTGCGAAGGTCATTTTGACCCGCTCATAATGTTGGCAATTTGATGCAAACATCTGCGCATGAATTTCCTCCGTTCAACCTCTCTATTCTGTCGGGGCTTGCGAAGGTCATTTCGACCCGCTGATAATGTTGGCAATTTAATGCAAGCATTTGTGCATCAAGATCGGGTCGAAGTGGCCATCGCAACTGCCGGGATTCGGTAGCGGATGGACGGATGAATTTACAATTAATGAATGCTAGTTCATTAATTAGTCAGTTTATTCCAATAGGAAATTATCAATTAAAAAAATATGAGAAATATATGAGATAAATCACAGTACATAAAAGTCTTGACCTTGTTGCTAGGTGTACTTGTGAAGGGCATTTTGACCAGCTGATAATTAATGTTGGAAAAATGATGCAATCATTAATTTGTGTGCCTCCAAATCGGGTTGAAATGTCCTTCACAAGTACTCGTAGACTATAGAGGAAGAAATGTTAGAATTAGGAACGAATGATGTTTGGTTCGCTTCAAGTCTATGTTATGGCTTAATGCTTCAACCGCTTGGGAAGTTATGAATGATTTCATGAATGAATATATGAAATATAATAGATATCTTAAACGAATCAATGTTGAGCTGTATTTGTAGGTGCTCCATATTTCATGATTTTAATTTGAATGAGGTGCATTGTCTCATAAATAACTGTTGCTTTTATGATATTAGTGGATGTTAATTCAAGATATTGGTTGTCATGAGTACTGATTTGGGCCTCTTCATGATATTATGATGTTCTTCATGCTCACTGCTTTCTGACTGTAAGAGGCCGTGATGATATGGATCGTTCGAATTCACTATTTGTAGCCGATAGAGTGTGATATGCATGGCAAGGCAAAATCATTTTGCATCTTGTGATCATCGATCGCTTATCTGGCTTTCATGAGTACAGATCTGAGCCTCTTCATTCTCACTGAAGAGTCGATGATGATATGGATCTATTGAATTCACTCGTTGTAGCCCATAGAGTGTGATATGTATGGCTTAAGGAAAAATCCTTTTGCAGCCTGTGATCATCGATCTCTTATCTGCTGGTTTTAATGAGTGCTGATCTGAGCCCCTTTCTGTGATTTACCCGGAGTGGTCAAATTTTTCTTGTGCAGTACTGATATTAGCCTATTATTGCCTTTTATGATGTTCATTATGCGTGCTGCTTGGCTAGTGCTTGGTCACTGTAAGAAACCCTGATGATATGGATATACATATATGTAATTCACTCTATTATTGCATGTGCGTCAGTAACGACAGCAAAACCCCCGTCCTTTAAAGAGGAGGAGGTGAACAGTGCTCTCACACGACGGCCTCCACTGTATTTGAATGCTCCAGTGGTCGTCTCTGATTCAGAGGATGAAAAGGATGAACCACCGAAACTGACTGTATCCCAGGAATGCATGAAGCCCGCTGCCGCACGCGAAAGGAAAGTCAATCTACTTGAAGGTAACAGAATTGTTGAATTGCCTGTGGAAATCTTCAAAGGAATGGTTGAATCTGTCGATCAGAGAATAGCAGATGTGGGGGTAAAAGGCAAAGGAACCAAACGAAGCTAGATGATGCTATCATTGTTGTAGCTTTTGCTTATTTTCTGTTATATATGTAACATTGAATCTTTGCGTGTAAGTGTTCCCGAAACATTTTCTGTGACAGATATTTGAACAATGCTAGCTATGTGTAACTACTACTTGTGTGTTATATTGTCACATCCCCCTCTCGTCGGACCCCGATTAGCGATTAATAAAACTTTGAATTAACGGGAGGAGGGTGCGACATGCGGATGCACCCTTGACTCGTCGAGAGGCTAAATAAGTAATTTATAAAATTCGTGATAAAAGTTTCTAGAAATAACTTTGCAGAAGTGTAAATAACAAATCACTTGGGGTCGTCATGAAAAAAAAACATATCGACTTGAAACGTAATGAAAATATTGGAAATAAAAAGTTATAACTTGGAAATTATTTACATTTAGCCCTCTCGACTCATACGTACTCAGAGCATAATTCGAGAAATATTCTAGGTATCATACATATAAGCACATAAGCATCATCGGTCCAACAAGCCAACACATATCAACCTAACGTCAAGCTACTTCTTTCTTGTTACGTGTCCTTATAACCTGTAAAAAGGGTTACATGAAAGTGTGAGCTCAACTAGCTCAGTGAGTTACACCTGCGCCTCCGTAGGTCTGAATATTAAAAGGGGCAAACTTTCCCATGGAGCGTCATGAACATAAATCATAGTCATACATACATACATATAATTGTGATACTTGAAAGATAAATACATTCATAAAGCGTAACTTGTATCGTATTGTTCCAAATTGGTTGGGACAACATGAACATACATAAATTCGTAAGAAACCTTAGGGTAGGTACATACATTGGGAGGTAGGGTAACTCACCTTGCTATGCCCGAATTAGTCTCAAACTTTAAGAATCTTACCGCCAGAGTCTAGCTAGGTTCTAACTTGATCTTGACACACATAACACAAAATCGAGAAGAACAACTTAAGTGTCACGAATCATACATAATATCTACTACATGCAATGCAACCTAGAAGGTTCTATTTACATCGCGAGGGTGTCCTAATTAGTGATTACTCGAACTAACATAACGTGCCACTTACAAAAACTCATTGGACTTACTAACTAACACGGTTAAAATACTTTTTATACATGATAAATTATACTTTAGACCCGAATATAATGTTTTGCAAAACATGTTTGACAAATTTCTAAATTTTACTTGTAGGCAAAGTGTAACTACCCATAGTTCACAAATTCATAATTAATTTAAAATAATTATCCGGGATTCGAAATTTTTACGTTACATAGATAAAGAGTTTACCCATAACATACTGTAATATAAAAAATTTTAAAGTTTTTTAAGTATTTTTAAACATAACATTTCGGATCTGTTTTGGTACGAAAACAGATGCTGGTAGCAGCCTTGAAAATAAATTCATAAAATATTCATATGGATTCCAAAAATTATGAAATTTTTACAGTAGGTAGCTAACATGTATGCGAATAACATAACCAAATTTGATAAGCATTGAAGTATAATAAGTACATGAAATTTATGAAAAACCGCACTTGTCTGGGGTTGGACAGATTGTCAAAACGGAATCGATTTTTGGCCGATTAAAAATTAAATACAAGTCCAATGAATCTGAAATTTTTACTGTATAAACATCATATAAAAAAAATGCAATTGTTTCATAATTTTGTGAAAATTTTAATTATATTTCCCGATTTTGTGAAAATAGGCTCAAAAAAAGAGTTTTGTGATTTTCCATACTCCAAACTTGTTGCATGAAGAAATTGCTCTACCAAAACATGAAATTACACAAAAAAATTGTTAATCACCTACTTAAAACTATTCATAACATATCATTCCATGATCCTAAGTGTGATTACCCATTAAACTTAGTTTTTTATTGACATGCATGAAAATTCTACATGTATGGAAGTGAAAACCAGATTCACAAGATGTATTTTGTACCTTAAATGGTGATGGTGAGATAGTGTTGGTGCCTACTAGCTTCTTAGCCTCCTAAGGTGGAGATTTTAGCATAACTTAATGGAAATTATGAAGTAAATGAGGGTTGATCCTTCAATTTTGGGGATTTTGGAGAAGATTTAGGACATGGTGCTAGGATGAGGGAAAAAGTCTCATAAGAGAAGAGAGAAAGAAGAGAAGTAATGGACGGATGGGTTTGGGGGAGGAGGAGAAAGTGTAGAAAGAAGTAGGGTGACAAGTGTTGAGGGAAGTGACAAGTGTCATAGTTCATGCAAATTAGGGAATTGATTTGGTGTAACAATTACACCAATTCTACCACTCTATGATGCTCTAAAATCAAAACGTATAGACATGTGATTACTCATATGGAAAAACTAATACGTAATACTTGTATAATTAAAACACACAATCATACTTATTAAACCAATTTTAATTATTCTCCCAACATTCTCCCAACTTATTTCTTGGTTATGCCTAACACCAAAGAACTTAGCAAATAACAAATTAGCACCCAACACTTAAATTTTTAATCAAACATAGTCATTTAATCTAATTAGGCACATAATTCACTTATCATATACTTCACAAGATGAAACTCAAATATTAAAACAATGCCTTCAACTTTCCTTTATTTACACTAAAATGCTATTTATAACTTTGCATGAGCTAATTATCAAACATTAAATGAAATATTTATATATAATCATATATTATTAACATGCTAATGTGAAGTCGAAATGTGGGTTATTACATTCTTCCCACCTTACAAAAAGTTCGTCCTCGAACTCGATTAACGCAGTACTTACGAGGAGATAAAATGCATGAAATCATAACTAACATAAGGAAGCACTTACTACCCATCGAAAAAGAATATAATTTATGATATAGGGTCATCAACTGCGTCAGGGCTTCCACGCTTATGAGAGGGAACTATACATAGTGTCGTCACACTTTGTACCGCTCCAGCAGGCTCATAGTTGTGTTAGAAGTCCATGTTCCCCTTTCACGCTTACGAGAAGGAACAATACGCAGTGTCGTCACACTTTGTACCGCTGCTGCAGGCTTGTAATTGTGTTAGGAGTCCATTTTCGTGTGCATAATGGGGAACAAGTTATAACATCGTAATGTTATAGCTGCTCAACCAAATTACATATGCACCGACCCAACACTTGATATTGTACTTTGGATCGAAAATTAACATACTCTAATCTTTTGTTAACTAGATTAGTCAACATACATGCTACATGAAACAACTTGTTTATTAATAAATCCATGTCATGCAGAACCATACTATGCTATACATATTAAAACACACTTTGAAGGTATCATATTTGGCATATTAGAACATCTTATGGCATACAATTCAATTATTTTACCTTTATTTTGCAAATAAAACGTAATATTTCATGTAAAACATTTCAATGGAGCTCATATAACAATATATTTTAAAACATGCTATACTTTCTTAACACATAAGACCCACAAACAATCATATCGTAAAACTGAGTAACATGACACAATTGATGTCGAAAGAAATATAATCATGTATTACCCATATAAAGTTATATAAGAGAATAATTTTACATCATTATGCATTCTTGTCATTCATACCTAGATACATACAATTATTTACTACTTGCACATATGACATTTTTCACACATACGAAAAAATTCAGAGTAACATACGGAGCACATAAACTCATAAAAGATATAGTAGTATCACTTAGACATGGCATGGTCAAATAAGAAAAAGATGAAATCATGTACGGATACATAATATCAGACCACATACTTACTATCGTCATCTTGTCATGGAAATTTTATAAGTAAAATTCTAGTATCACCCTTGATACGTGACAACATAACATGAACATGTTTCTACACTTCCATATCTTAAAGTTTAAAAGTCATGTATTATTCACATATAAGCTTAGACAAATACATAACAAATTAAAATCATTATACTATACTTGATTCATGAGCTCTTATCATAAAATTACTTCTATTTTATTCATATGGGGCATACACAACACTTAACTATGGTCTCGTAAGTCAACTTGTCATTTTTCTTATCTCAGGTATGATTAATGCAAGAAAGAAAAGATAGGGAGATCGATCACACGCATGCATATCACTTACTCATAAACATATCATCGAATGTCAAAGTAACTACAACATGATCATGCTTAGAAAATAACACGCAATTTACCAAAGTAAATATATATTTACGTAATTGACTCATACACTAGGTCATATTATCACAAAACTTAACGTATCACCTTAACGTTCATAAATACTAGCATCACAAATCCATAGCATGCAATTACAGAAATATACCTACTTGCACATACTTACATACATGAAACACATGAAAGGGTTCCTACGGTATACTAGTCATAGGTATCTATAACCTAGAGCTCTGATACCACAAATGTCACATCCCCCTCTCGTCGGACCCCGATTAGCGATTAATAAAACTTTGCATTAACGGGAGGAGGGTGCGACATGCCGAGGCCTTGACTCGTCGAGAGGCTAAATAAGTAATTTATAAAATTCGTAATAAAAGTTTCTAAAAATAACTTTGCGGAAGTTTAAATAACCAATCACTTGGGGTCGTCATGAAAAAAAAACATATCGACTTGAAACGTAATGAAAATATTGGAAATAAAAAGTTATAACTTGGAAATTATTTAAATTTAGCCCTCTCGACTCATAACGTACTCAGAGCATAATTTGGGAAATATTCTAGGTATCATACAAGGCTCATACAAGGTGTTAAATTCAAAAGTACATAACTTATACATTCTTAAAAAATTTACAAACATGTATTGTACAATATCTCCAAGTCACCTTACACATCTTCAACATATAAGCACATAAGCAAGATCGGTCCAACAAGCCAACACATATCAACCTAACGTCAAGCTACGTTTTTCTTCTTACGTGTCCTTATAACCTGAAAAAAAGGGTTACATGAAAGGGTGAGCTCAACTAGGTCAGTGAGTTACATCTACGCCCCTCCGTAGGTTTGAAAATTAAAATGGGCTAACTTTCCCATGGAGCGTCATGAACGTAAATCATAGTCATACATACATACATACATACATACATACATACATACATACATACACTTGTGATACTTGAAAGATAAGTACATTCATGAGGCGTAACTTGTATCGTAAAGAAAGCGTAACGTAAAGCATAACTTGTATCGTGTGAAATCATATTGTTCCAAATATGAATATTGCTTTGTCTAGCGTTGAGACCGTATCATACATAAACGTGTTTTCTTAGTTTCTAATATTATGGCCCGTGATAACCTTCGTGACTTAACATATCGTAGGGACATGTCCATCGCGACGACCCGTGAGCCGACGCGTGCCTGCCTTTATTGCCCCGGCAAAAGGGCCGTAGCCTGCCTATACCCGATAGGGGGTTTCACTCCGTTACCGTAGCCTTTCTGAAATCGTGTTTTATCTTACGAAATGTTTATTTTGTTTGTTAGCATCCATGGGGGCATAAATATTTCACTCTCGTTAAAACAATACATACATATTAGTGCGGACAACATGAACATACATAAATTCGTAAGAAACTTGAGGGTAGGTACATACATTGGGAGGTAGGGTAACTCACCTTGCTATACCCGTATTAGTCTCAAACTTTAAGAATCTTACCGCCGGAGTCTAGCTAAGTTCTAACTTGATCTTGACACACATAACACAAAATAGATAAGAAAAAATTAAGTTTCACGAATCATACATAAGATCTACTACATGCAATGCAACCGAGAATGTTCTATTTACATCACAAGGGTGTCCTAATTAGTGATTACTCGAACTAACATAACGTGCGACTTACAAAAACTAATTGGACTTACTAACTAACATGGTTAAAATACTTTTTATACATGATAAATTATACTTTAGACCCGGATATAAGGTTTTGCAAAACATGGTTGACAAATTTCTAAATTTTACTTCTAGGCAAAGTGTAACTACCTATAGTTCACAAATCCATAATTAATTCAAAATAATTATTTGGGGACTCGAAATTTTTACGTTACATAGATAAAGAGTTTACCCATAACATACTGTAACATCAAAAATTATAAAGTTTTTTAAGTATTTTTAAACATAACATTTCGGATCTATTTTGGTACGAAAACAGATGCAGGTAGCAGCCTTGAAAATAAATTCATTAAATATTCATAAGAATTCCAAAGATTATGAAATTTTTACAGTAGGTAGCTAACATGTATGCGAATAAAAATATCCAAATTTGGTAAGAATTGAAGTATAATAATTACATAAAATTCATGAAAAAACGCACTGGTCTGGGGTTTGACAGATTGTTAAAACAGAACCCGTTTTTTTGCCGATTAAAAATTAAATACATGTCCAATGAATCTGAAATTTTTAATGTATAAGCTCATATACAAATAAACAAACTGTAATTGTTTCATAATTTTCTGAAATAATTAAGTATTTTTCCCGATTTTGTGAAAATAGGATCAAAAAACGAGTTTTGTGATTTTCCATACTCCAAACTTTTTGCATGAAGAAATTGCTCTACCAAAATACGAAATTAGACAAAAAAATTCTTAATCACCTACTTCAAATCATTCATAACATATTATTCCATGATCCTAAGTGTAATTACCTATTAAACTTTATTTTTTATTGACATGCATGAACAATCTACATGTATGGAAGTGAAAACTATATTCACAAGATGTATTTTGTACCTTAAATGGTGATGGTGAGTTTGTGTTGGTGCCTCCTAGCCTCCTAAGGTGGAGACTTTAGCATAACTTAATGGAAATTATGAAGAAATGAGGGTTGATCCTTCAATTTTGGGGATTTTAGAGAAGATTTAGGACATGGTTCTAGGATGAAGGAAAAAGTCTCATAAGAGAAGAGAGAAAGAAGAGAAGAAATGGAAGGATGGGTTTGGGGGGAGGAGGAGAAAGTGGAGAAAGAAGTGGGGTGACAAGTGTTGAGGGAAGTGACAAGTGTCATAGTTCATGCAAATTAGGGAATTGATTTGGTGTAACAATTGCACCAATTCTACCACACTATGATGCTCTAAAATCAAAACCTATAGACATGTGGTTACTCATATGGCAAAACTAATACGTAATACTTGTATAATTAAAACACACAATCATACTTATTAAACCAATTTTAATTATTCTCCTAACATTTCCCCAACTTATTTCTTGCTTATTCCTAACACCAAGAACTTAGCAATTAACAATTTAGCACCCAACACTTAAATTTTTAATCAAACATAGTTATTTAATCTAATTAGGCACATAATTCACTTATCATATACTTCACAAGATGAAACTCAAATATTAAAACAATGCCTTCACCTTTCCTTTATTTACACTAAAATGCTATTTATAACTTTGCATGAGCTAATTATCAAACATTAAATGAAATATTTATATATAATCATATATTATTAACATGCTAATGTGAAGTCGAAATGTGGGTTATTACATTCTCCCCACCTTATAAAGAGTTCGTCCTCGAACTCGATTAATGCAGTACTTACGAGGAGATAAAATGCATGAAATCATAACTAACATAATGAAGCACTTACTACCCATCGAAAAAGAATATAATTTATGATATAGGGTCATCAACTGCGTCAGGACTTCCACGCTTATGAGAGGGAACTATACATAGTGTCGTCACACTTTGTACCGCTCCAGCAGGCTCATAGTTGTGTTAGAAGTCCATGTTCCCCTTTCACGCTTACGAGAGGGAACAATACGTAGTGTCGTCACACTTTGTACCGCTGCTGCAGGCTCGTAATTGTGTTAGGAGTCCATTTTCGTGTGCATAATGGGGAACAACTTATAACATCGTAATGTTATAGCTACTCAACCAACTTACATATGCACCGACCCAACGCTTGATATTGTACTTCAGATCGAAAATTAATATACTCTAATCTTTTGTTAACTAGATTAGTCAACATACATGCTACATGAAACAACTTGTTTATTAATAAATCCATGTCATGCATAACCATACTATGATATACATATTAAAACACACTTTGAAGGTATCATATTTGGCATATTAGAACATCTTATGGCATACAATTCAATTATTTTACCTTTATTTTGCACATAAAACGTAATATATCATGTAAAACATTTCAAAGGAGCTCATATAACAATATATTTTAAAACATGCTATACTTTCTTAACACATAAGACCCACAAACAATCATATTGTAAAACTGAGTAACATGACACAATTGATGTCGAAAGAAATATAATCATGTATTACCCATATAAAGTTATATAAGAGAATAATTTTACATGATTATGCATTCTTGTCATTCATACCTAGATACATACAATTATTTATTACTTGCACCTATGGCATTTTTCACACATACGAAAAAATTCCGAGTAACATACGAAGCACATAAACTCATAAAAGATATAGTAGTATCACTTAGACATGGCATGGTCAAATAAGAAAAAGATGAAATCATGTACTGACACATAATATCTGACCACATACTTACTATCGTCATCTTGTCATGGAAATTTTATAAAGTAAAATTATAGTATCTCCCTTGATACGTGACAACATAACATGAACATGTTTCTACACTTCCATATCTTAAAGTTTCAAAGTCATGTATTATTCACATATAAGCTTAGACAAATACCTAACAAATTAAAACCATTATACTATACTTGATTCATGAGCTATTATCATAAAATTACTTCTATTTTATTCCTATGGGGCATACACAACACTTAACCATGGTCTCGTAAGTCAACTTGTCATTTTTCTTATCTCAGGTATGATTAATGAAAGAAAGAAAAGATAGGGAGATCGATCACACGCATGCATATCACTTACTCATAAACATATCATCGAATGTCAAAGTAACTAAAACATGATCATGCTTAGCAAATAATACGCAATTTACCAAAGTAAATATATATTTACGTAATTGACTCATACACTAGGTCATATTATCACAAAACTTAACGTATCACCTTAACGTTCATAAATACTAGCATCACAAAGGCATAGCATGCAATTACACAAATATACCTACTTGCACATACTTACATACATCAAAACACATGAAAGGGTTCCTACGGTATACTAGTCATAGGTATCTATAACCTAGAGCTCTGATACCACAAATGTCACATCCCCCTCTCGTCGGACCCCGATTAGCGATTAATAAAACTTTGCATTAACGGGAGGAGGGTGCGACATGCCGAGGCCTTGACTCGTCAAGAGGCTAAATAAGTAATTTAAAAAATTCGCAATAAAAGTTTCTAAAAATAACTTTTCGGAAGTGTAAATAACAAATCACTTGCGGTCGTCATGAAAAAAAACATATCAACTTGAAACTTAATGAAAATATTGGAAAGAAAAAGTTATCACTTGAAAATTATTTACATTTAGACCTCTCGACTCATAACGTACTCAGAGCATAATTCGGGAAATGTTCTAGTTATCATACAATGTCTTAAATTCATAAGTACATAACTTATAAATTCTTAATAAATTTACAAACATGTATTGTACAATATCTCAGGGTCACCTAACACATCTTCAACATATAAGCACATAAGCATCATCGGTCCAACAAGCCAACACATATCAACCTAACGTCAAGCTACTTCTTTCTTCTTACGTGTCCTTATAACCTGAAAAAAGGGTTACATGAAAGGGTGAACTCAACTAGCTCAGTGAGTTACATCTACACCCCTCCGTAGGTTTGAAAATTAAAAGGGGATAACTTTCCCATGGAGCGTCATGAACATAAATCACAGTCATACATACATACATATACTTGTGATACTTCAAAGATAAATACATTCATAAAGCGTAAATTATATCGTAAAGAAAGCGTAACGTAAAGCATAACTTGTATCGTGTGACATCATATTGTTCCAAATAGGAACATTGCTTTGTCTCGCGTAGATACCGTATAATACATTAACGTGTTTTCTTAGTTTCTTATCCTATGGCCCGTGATTACCTTCGTGACTTAACATAACGTAGGGACATGTCCATCGCGACGACCCGTGAGCCGACGCGTGCCTGCTTATATTGCCCCGACAGAAAGCCCATAGCCTGCCTATACCCGACAGGGGGTTTCACTCCGGTACCGTGGCCTTTCTGAAATCGTGTTTTATATTACGAAATGTTTATTTTATTTGTTAGCATCCATGGGGGCATAAATATTTCACTCTCGTTAAAAGCATACATACATATTAGTTGGGAAAGCATGAACATACATAACTTAACACACATAACACAATATAACAAAAATTCATAATGTTAATGAATCATACATAATCACACATAACACAATATATAATACATAACTTAACACACATAACAAAATCTAACTTGATCATGACACAAATAACACAATATATAGAAGAACAACATAAGTGTCACGAATCATACATAATTTCTACTACATGCAATGCAACCTAGAGGGTTCTATTTACATCACGAGGGTGTCCTAATTAGTGATTACTCGAACTAACATAACGTGCCACTTACAAAAACTCATTGGACTTACTAACTAACATGGTTAAAATACTTTTTATACATGATAAATTATACTTTAGACACGAACATAAGGTTTTGCAAAACATATTCTACAAATTTCTAAATTTTACTTGTAGGCAAAGTGTAACTACTGATAATTCACAAATTCATAATTAATTCAAAATAATTATTCGGAAATCGAAATTTTTAGGTTACATAGATAAAGAGTTTACCCATAACATACTGTAATATCAAAAATTATAAAAGTTTTTAAGTATGTTTAAACATAACATTTCATATATGTTTTGGTACGAAATTAGAGGCTGGTAGCAGCCTTCAAAATAAATTCATAAAATGTTCATATGGATTCCAAAAATTATGAAATTTTTACAGTAGGTAGCTAACATGTATGGGAATAACTTGGCCAAACTTAGTAAGAATTGAAGTAGAATAAGTACATGAAATTCATGAAAAACAGCACTGGTCTGGGGTTGGACAGATTGTTAAAACAGAACCTGTTTTCGGCCGATAAAAAATTAAATACAAGTCTAACGAATCTGTAAATGTTACTGTATAAACATCATATACAAATAAACAAACTGTAATTGTTTCATAATTTTCTGAAATGTTTAAGTATTTTTCCCGATTTTATGAAAATAGGCTCAAAAAACGGGTTTTGTGATTTTCCATACTCCAAACTTGTTGCATGAAGAAATTGCTCTACCAAAACATAAAATTACACTAAAAAAATTTCTTAATCACTTTGTACGAGAGAATCCTGCAGAGAGAACTCAATATACACTAAGAGTAGGGGATAGAAAGAACACAGGAAGAGTAAGGTTGTGTGTAGGGAGAGAGTAAGACAATAGCACTGTATGAGAGAGAGACAGGATTTTGGCAGAGCTTCGGCGTATCTCAGGTGATTCGCCCCTGTACGGAAGGGTTCACGATCCTATATACTACCTCTGTTTCTTCTCTTTCACCTTAGGAGGACTTTTTTACCCGTATCTGGGTCACTTTTACTCGGTGATTTGGACAGCAAAACAATGTAATTTTTGATAATCTTTTCATCGTATTGTAGAGTAAAGTTTTCTCTACAAGATCATGCAAAGATTACTGAATTTGTGTATCATTTTGCTAACGAAATCACCGGGTCAAATTGACCCAGTGAATATTGTCAAAAAGTGAAGTAAGGTGAAAGAGAAGAAACAGAGGTAGTACAACGGAGAATGTGACCGTTGTAGTGGGTTAATGCGCCCATTAATGGCGGCTAAATTAGCTTAACCACAACGACACGTTCGTCCGCGTATATAGGGACCGTTACGGCACGTTCGTCCGCGTATACCGGAACCGTACGAGGTTGACCGGGTTTATGGAGCTCGTGCCATAATTCTCTCAAAGCAGTTACTAAGGGTCGCGCGCGGGCTTGTTTGTCGCTCGCGCGCGATAGGAATTACTCTAACCTCCAAACCACTAAGTCCCTACAAGTCCCGTGTGGTGGTATGCGAGGGCCCTGTATTGTAGCCCCCACGTGGATCAGCGCGGCTGGTGATCGAGTGTGTGTGGAGCACAGCTAGGTGTGCTGGATGGTCACCACGTGGCTAAGATATGCCTGTCTAGAAAGCACTATCTACATTAGCCCCCTTTATGCGCGTGAAGGCACACAGCCGGATAGGCTTCAATGCCCAGGAACTAATGTACGCGTCGCCGCCACGCACCAATTCAAATACACGCAAATTCAGCCCCCGTGCCTGTCATTATGACCTAAAATCCCTAGAGTCGTGCCGTCTGGTCTTTTAGGGTTTTAGGCATGACTTCAGCTAGTCCTGTGATTGCGCAATTCGACGGTGACGGTTGCGATTGGACTACTGAAAGGACGCAACCCCTCATTGTTTTTGGATAAATACTCTGTGCTCTCCATTTTTGCAAAGCATCACTTCTTTCTATTAAAGTGAATGATACCCGGAAGCCTTCAAGAGCAGATTCAAGTGATCAATCATTAATTCTTTCTTGTCAATCGTCTCCTTCAACTAGCTTTATCTAAGCAAGCTTTACCAAAACAAGGTTGGCTTTGCTCAATTCCATTTCATGTCCTGATATATGCTTTGAACTGTATTGGATCTGCAAACCCGTGACTATCTGAAACACGTCATTCGTGGAAAACTGCAAAAGAGACCTTGTTCCTTAAACCCAAAACTGATCTAATCACAAGATTGTAACGATTTTGAATGTGGGGCTTCTGAAATTCCAAGCAATATAAATGATTCTGAACTTTCAAAACCAGAATTGACACTGAACTGTTCATCTTTTCTTGACAAAACATAGCTGCTTCAAACTGAAATTCGAACTGATTCTTGAAATTCAAACTGAGAGTGTGTATATTTCTCCCCCCTTTTTTTTCTTGCTTTTCCGCAGGAATGGCAAAGACAAAAGGAACTAAACCCATTAAAGAGGCTGAAGAAATACCTGATCTTCCCCAAACCTTATGGCGGAAAGCCCCCTATTTGGGCGGAAAAGATCTTTATCATGCTAGGGTTAAGGTGAAGAACCTGCCGACTCCCGTTCCCTCTGGAGAGTTGCAGACATTGACCCCGCCTGTTAACGCAGCCATGCTTGAATTGATCGATTCGAAGGATGTGGTCCGATTAGGGGTTGAAAATGGGTGTTTCCCCCATAATGCTGTTTCTACCCATGCGTTTGTCCAGAAATTGGACTTCATTGATGAGTGGATCAACCATGTATTGACCCATCATGCCATCGTATTGAACAATGCAGGCGCCTATTTCGCAGTCTGTGCTATGAAGGGTGTTGCCGTGAAGTTGGACCATTCGATGCTTCTGAACCTTCTTTCCCGCTATTCGCCTGCGACTAACACCTTCCACTTTGCTGAGTTCGAAGCTGCTCCCACTCTGGAAGATGTACACATGCTGTATGATCTTTCTCTTGTTGGTGAGGTAGATCCTCTGAGTCCTTTGAGGACTGATGCAGAACTTGCTCTGTACAAGCAGATGGAGGAATGCTTGTCAGAGGTAAAGAAAATTTCCACTCGTTGGACACCTGCGAAACTTCTTCCCGACTGGCAGCTGGTTGATACATCTGAGAAGAACACCTGGGGCAAGTGGGTGCAGTACTTCTTTCGCGATTATGCGAGTAGCAGTATTACCAAGAAACTCTTGAGCCAGAACCCAAGGGAAAAGAATTATGTGAATGGGAAAGGTTATCATCTGACTTTGTGTGGCTTTCTCTGCGCCTGGTTGTCGAGGTACCTAATTGATGGTCACCCTCATGATGGGGTTTTCTACCATGTCCTTCCTCTTGCTATGAGACTGACCCTTGGTCAGAGGGTCGCACTTGGGCCGCTAGTCTTAGGCACCCTGTATCATAGATTAGACCAACTGGTTGTAGCGACCAAAGACTCTCGCGGTCGCCTTGATGTGTTGACTTATGTTAACATCGCATTCCTGACCATGTGGGTTTTTGAGCGATGGCCCTCCTATGCTCCTGTTCCTTCTAAGTCCAGAAAACGGTGTGTCCCAGGTGCGGAGGATGAACTTTCCAGTGGAAGAGCTGCTCGATGGTTTGGGACCCACTTTCGTAAGTGTACCTGGAGCCTGATATGCGATGACCGCAGCAAGTTTACGGCTAGGCCTTATGCCACGCACATTGAGAATGTGCGATGGTTCCCAAAGTTGTATACATGTTGTATGATCTCTTCCTGCTCTCGCAGAGTATGTTCGTGAGCTTACTCCCAGGTACGAGAGGATCACAGTGGATGTCGGTCCCACTCGCGTTTCTCCCCAGTTTGGCTTTGATGCGGTGGCGCCATCAGTCTGGCCTAGATCCATTCTAAGAGGCTCCTACAAGCAGCTACTGTCTGGTGAATGCCAAACGATCTTGAGGAGCAACTTGCCTTTTGCTCAACCTTCAGGTTGCCGTGCAGGCCGCTTCTCCAAGAATTGGGTCGCGTATTGGACTACTCAACAGGCTAGGTTTGAGACACAGTCGACCCCTCAACCCAGCAGAGCTCCTGTGATCAAGAGAAATTATTTACCCTTCCGTCCTAACTGCAGCTTGGATGACTCCCAGTATGGCTGCTACTCATTTCTGGACCATGAGAATCACTTGTTCCCCTCCACCATCCTTGAAGAGAAGATGGCCGCAGTTAGGGATGGTGCTTCGCATGTCATCAAGTACAGCGAAGATTTTGCAGGGGCAAATAATTTGCTATGCGCGTGTCAAGTTTTTTTCCTTTGATTTGTCGAAACTTATGCTCCATTTTCTGTTTTAGTGCTATCTGAGGAGGTTTGCATCTGGCAAGCGCTCCAAGTTGCTGATCAATACCATTGTTGCTGCGAGAAGGCAGGGTGAGCCAATTCTGCTAGCAATGGGGATGGATCCCGCAATCGAGGCCCGCATTCGCGAGGAAATGTACGCATTTGTTGACTCGCTGATAGACAACACTCCAGCTTTGTCTCCTCCCAGGAACGCTCCATCTCCTCCTGCAGTTGCTGCTCCAAGGTCAAAGAGACCAATGCAGAGGGGAATCACCATCTCTTCCCCTAGGAGTGCTCCCACTTCCTCTCCTGCGAAGTTCCTTACCTCTAAGGACAAGGGCAAAGGTCGCATGCCAAGCAAGGTGCGGAAAGAGCTCGCAGTCGAGACTTTTGTTCCGTTTGATCAGGAGGAAGAGGATGATGAGAGGAGGGAGGTGAGAGAAAGAAATGATGATGAAGAAGAAGAAAGAGTCGAATGTGAAAGAGAAGAATAAAGAGGTGAGATACAAGAGGAAGATTCGGAAGGTATCTCAAACGAACTTATTTTCTCATTACCTAGACTCTAGCACAGTTTACTGAATAGTTTGTTCTTCCGCAGATGATGATGCAGAAACCATCAGCGGCCTTCTGGCCAAGAGGCAGAAGAGGGGTTCTCACTCTAGCGTTTCCAGCGAAGCCATAAACGAGGACATCCTTGCAGAATCTAGGAGAATAGCTGCGGAGGCTGCGGAAAGAAGAAGGAAACGAGAAGAAGATGAGATCGAACTGATAAAGAAGAGGAGTTTGGAAGAGCAACATGTTGACGACTTGGTGCAGCAAGCCGATGAGGAAGATGCGGCTCAAGCCGATGAGGAAGATGCCGCTGCTCTGGAGCAAGCTCAAGTGGACTTTGAGGAAATCACTAGTGGCAATCAAGGTGAGATCTTTAATCTTGCGTTAACTTACCAAGAAGTGATTGTCGGTGCATTAAAGCATGGCTTATGGAAAGCCGATATTCGCCGATGGCTAGTAAGCAAGGTAATCATCCAAGCAATGTCTGTAAACTAGGCTTAGCAACCCAATTACCATCATAACAAGTTTCTTCGCACCCCAGGTCACGCTCACCTGAAGGATGTGTTCAACGAAGATACATTAATAGGATATGGTGTCGCGTCTTTAGCATATGATGAAGATTTGCAATCCCACCTACGCGTGGAGGTGCTCGCTTTTGGTTTATCAAAACAATAAAACATTGTGCGATACAAGTTACCTCACATTTTCCTGTCTTGTATCACAGGCGATGCTGATGAGGCCGTTCCGGAACAAAGAAGTGAACCCTCTGCATCTTATGCCCCAGAGCAAAGCTCTCATATTGAGAAGCCTGTCGCAGTTGCTGAGTATGCAGGAGAGCCCTTGGAGGATGTCATCGAAGTTTCTGATGATATCGAAGCTGACACCGTGCTGATGGAGGAAGATACTAATGCTGCAACTGAGGAAATGGAGACAGATGCTGCTGAGGTTGAGGTTCATGAGCAGGTTGTGGAAGACATAGCATCACATGCGAATGTGAATGTGCAAATGAGTGCTCCCGAGACTCACGAGCCCCTCGCTCCCGAAGGAGTTCCTAGTCGAGCAGCAGCTACTACTGTTGCCATTCCCCCAGCAGAGATAGAGCCTCCAGAGGATCCCCAAGCGTGGAGTTTTTGGAGCTCGCAAGTGGGAGCTGCAATCGCACCTGTGGCGACCGATAACCTTCCTGCCAACTATGAGGAGCTAGAGCTCGCAGCTGATAGACGAGCAATGGAACGAGGACAGACTTCAGCTCTCCCAGCAACGCACATTCCTTCTTTGCGCGAGATCCTTGAGGGAACCGGTATGTCACCATTTTTCGCATTTTCCCCTTTTCATCTACAAGTTTCATGCTCTAAACTTGAATCAACATTGTTAGGATTGAAGCAAGCTGATGTGGATTGGCTAGTTCGGATGCGTCTCTCCTATCCTCGGTCGTTCGCGAGGTCTCTAGAGATAGAGTCTTTTAACAGAAGACTGTTCTTGACCGAAGCCATCTGGATTCCGGAGCAGCTGTCTGCGGCCACCCCTGCGACCATTTCTCCTCAAAGTGCGCAGCACATTTTCAGCATGTGCCAAGGCCTTCAAGCCAAAGTTCAAGACAAGCTGGGCTTCGGGTATCTTGTCAACAGAGTCACCCAGATTCGCGCAGTTGTGAATTTGAAGCGCGGCTTCCACAACCTCGCAGCTGAAGGGCGAAAGGTAGAGGAGCAAAGGCAGAAGGCTGAAGAGGCTGTCAAACTCTTCCATGAGATGAGCGCCAAGTACGAGCAGCTCAAGCGAGAGGTGGACCAAGTGAGAGATACATCACTTTTGTTTTCTCCTGATGACCCCCTGAAAAGATTTATTTTGAAAAATAGCAAGTATTTGTTTGAAAAAAAAAACATTATTTTAATGTTGCTAGGGTTTCTCCCCCCTTTTCTATTAAAGACTTGAATGCCCGTTTTGCCCTTCCCGGGATTTGCTCGAATATTTTATGCGTATCAATTATGACGTCACCTGATGACATATCCGCCTTGATTTTCGCGCTAACTTCTTATCAGATAAGCACGCTTTCCTTGGAAAGTCCATCCGTATTATGACCTTCCGTCATTAATTAGGGCTCGTCACCGAATCGTCGTAGCCTTTAGTAGGGTAATTGAATGTTACCTCTTTCAAGACGGAAGTGATTGATTCTTACCCCTTTTCCAAGATTTGATGATTCAGCTAGGGAACTAGAGGGTCTACGTAGGGTCTATATAAACCCTGCCTCTTGCTGCTTGGGTTCTTCATCCCAAAATGTGGCTTGCCATGAGTCCTTACGACTGCTGGCTTCAACGCTTGTCTTTTGTTGATTCATGGCAATTTCAAGTTGTGAAACCTGAGTTTGTTTTTTGTGGCATAGAAATAGCTTCCAAGATCTTCTTTATGATGCTTATTGATCTTTATAACCATAGTAAAGAAGATGCACATAATACCTCATGCTCGTTCGAAGATTTTTCTTCGTCTATTATGTTTGCTGGTCGTATTTCCGGCAGCCTTCCGGCGAGGTGCATTGCTGTACTGACCTTTTTACCAACTCGTAATGAACAGGGTGTTTCTCCTCTAGCTTTCCCGTACGAGAACTATTTGCCTCCACGTTCTTGAACTAGGGGTGGCGAGCCATTGTGCTCGTCTCCGTGGACAAGGAGCTTCCTGCCCCAGGAGTCGCTGCCTACCTGTTCTTCACCGCCGCATACGCCTGAACAGGTGGTTCATCTGGCATATCACTTGAGCAGAAGACAAGACAGAGGCCTTGTGCAGATCCGGGATCTTGAAGATGGCGTCGCATAGCTTTTGTAGCGTTTGTAGGCCGTTCGTTTTATAGTAAGATTTACCTTACCATTAGCTTTCACTTGTAAGATTCTATCTAGATAGATAGATTGTAAGTCATTTTTGGCTCTTAATGAAATACACTTTTGAGTATTTGCTGTCCTTTGCTTTGATAGAACAGTTTGTAGTATCGCATGTGAGCCGACTATAAAACAAGTTATGTTTCTTTCGCCTTTTTCATTTGTATATTTGCCTGCATAATTCTGCGCTTTACACAGGGTGTTGCTGCTTTAGCTTGCTATCTAATAGATAGGTTCGCAGATCATAAAGATCATACATTAGAGCTGCTTTCTTAGCAGGTACGCTTTTAGATCGTTTGAGATCGCATTTGAATATCGCTGCTATCCTGGCAGATAGGCTTTAGGATCACTTTAGATCGCATTTGCATAGTGCTGCTATCTCGGCAGATAGGCTTGAGGATCACTTAAGATCAGATTTAAGTATTTCTTCTATCTCGACAGATAGGCTTCGGATCAATTAAGATCATATTTGATTAGTGCTGCTAACTCAGCAGATAGGCTTTGGATCAATTAAGATCATATTTGATTAGTGCTGCTATCTCAGCAGATAGGCTTTGGATCAATTAAGATCATATTTGACTAGTGCTGCTATCTCGGCAGATAGGCTTTGTTGTTACGAAATAGAGAAGTAAATGAAGCGATAAAAGACAGCCAAAGTCATAAAATTCTTCCCATTTGGGAGAAGTCTTTTATTATAAATACCCTCATATGGGAGAGGCAAAATTACAAGTCCCTCATATGGGAGAGGCCAGGTTACAAATCTCTCATATGGGAGGAACGACGCATGAGTCTATCACAATACTAGGCATAAAATAGGCATTGTAATCTGATGCATGTAAGGAGAGAAGTTAAGGAACATACTTCTTAATCCAGCGCATGTTGACTGAGCTTGGGGTTGTGGCCGTCCCATGTAGCCTCTGTATATTGCATTAGCAACTGTCAAAGACTTCTTTGACTTCGAGTGGTCCTTCCCAATTGGCTGCGAACTTTGGGTGAGCCGCCTCCCGCATGCAATGATCTGATGCGCGCAAGACAAGATCCCCAACCGCGAAGTCTTGATGTTGGACTATATTGTTGTACGCGCGGGCGATCCTCTCCTTGTACTGTTTATTAGTCCGCTTGGCTTGCTCTCGCTTTTCTTCCAATAAGATCAAGTCATGATCGCGCTGATTCTCATATAGTGCATGAAAGGCCAACCTTGCAGAGTTGATTTTCACCTACGCCGATACAACAGCTTCGGCTCCATAGCATAAAAGGAATGGGGAGACTCCCGTGGGAGTCCTCGGAGAAGTTCGATACGCCCACAATGCTATGTTTAAGGAATCATCCCACTTCTTGTGATCATCTGCAACCATCTTGCTCAGAATCCTCAGCAGTGTCTTGTTGGTCGCTTCTGCTTGACCATTCCCTTTTGGATAATAAGGAGGAGAGCAGACCTGCCTTATATTGTACTTCGCTAGCTTTGCGGCCACCTGACGATTTACAAAAGGGGTACCATTATCCGAGAGAATCGTGTTAGGAATCCCGAACCTGTATATGATGTTCTCCTGGATAAAATGGACCACAGCAAGCGCATTTTCTGTCTTCAGCGGTATTGCCTCTACCCACTTAGTGAACAGCTCGGTCGCGGTGAGGATAAACTGATTCCCATGCGAGGTTGGTCAGATAGGGCCAACAAAATCCAGAGCCCAAGTATGGAATGACCATGGTTTCCCCAACGCATGTAGATCTACAGCAGGGGCGTTTACGAGGTTGCCTTTGAATTTACACTCCTGGCATCTCCTTACTTTGGTGCGGCAATCTGCCTCCATGGTGGGCCAGAAATAGCAAACTGTGAGGAGCTGTCTGCATAGTTTTGCACCTCCTTGATGCTCTACTTGATGAGAGAGATCCATCACCTCTTGCGCTTCCTTGCTGTCTAGGCATCAAAGAAGATTACCCTCGTGACCCCTTCGCCAGAGTATGTTTTCTTGCACCACGTACCGGGCTGCTTTCCTTTTCAGATTTTCAGCTTCTTGTCTTGATTCAGGCTCGATTCCTGCCGTGAGGAAATCAAAGAGCGGGTTCCTCCAATCCGCATCATCATCAACCAGAGAAATTCTTAAAGAATCCCTGATCAATGCGCAACTTTCGCAGTTACCTTGAATTGTCGCTGCAGCCGTTGACATGTCCGGCCAGTGAATCCCATACCTTTGGGCCTTCCGATAGATTGACACCTCACTTTCCCCGCAAGTACGCTGATGAATCTTTTCTAACTACGTTTGTCCCTCCTGCTGCGAGACGCATCGCATGAGTATTCCACCTGGGCCTTTGTAGTAGAGAGTGTTGTCATGTATACAGTACCCCTTAGTGGATGCCCAATTTTCTTTACTCGTTCCCGCTGCGATGGCATGCAATATTGGCTTCCTCCAGTCTGCATCGTCCATGCATTCATCCTCGCATGCGTCCTCTGTCAAGGCCGATGACACTCGTACTTCAATCGAGATTCTTGCAGGGCACTTATCCGCACTAACCTTAGATCCCAGCGTGGCCAAAGCATCAGCACGCCGATTATCTGCTCTAGGTCTATGCTCGTACCTGACATCGCATAATTGTTACACCAGCTTCTGTACCAAAGTCCGGTAGGGAAATAGATTTACTTCTTTTAATCCATACTCGCCTGAAGCTTGTTTGACGATTAGTTTGGAATCCCCCATAACCGTCAAATTTCTTACTTCCAGTGCCCTGGCTGCGCGGAGACCTGCAATGAGAGCCTCATACTCCGCTTCGTTGTTGGTGACTACAAAATCGAGTTTTGTGGACATTTGTATGACCTCTCCATCAGGCTTGGTCAGAACTATTCCAATTCCTCCACCTTTCCTTGTTGACAATCCATCGAAATGAAGCGTCCATTAAAGCAACTCAACTGCATAGATCTCGGGTCCCTCTAGTTCTTCCTCGATCATGGGTTCGTCGCTGTTATCAGGGAACTGTGCTAGTAGATCCGCCACCGCTTGCGATTTGATTGCCCGCGGTCGAACACATCTGATGTCGTATTGGGAGATGGTCATATACCATTTTGCCAGTCTTCCGCCAGGAGAAGTGTGAGTCAAGAGGTACCGTATGGGGTAACTCTTTGTAACCACTACCACATTGTGCGAGGCGAAATAGTGCTTCAACTTTTCTATTACAAAGAATAAAGCAAGGCAATGACGCTCAATATCTGTATACCTTGATTCTGCTGGTTGCACTATGCGGGAAATATAGTAAATCGGCCTTTCTTGCCCTTCATATTCCAGATCCAAAAGTGCCCCTATAGACCTCTTTGTTGATGTTAGGTACAGCAAAAGCGGCGATCCGAGCTGTGCCGCGATCATTACCCTTTGTGACGTCAGCAAATCCATTAACCTTCCGAACGCGGCCTCATGTTTTGTATTCCAATTGTACACAGCATTCTTCTTGAGGAGATCGCTGAAGCAGAAGGTTATTTCTGCGATCGCAGGGATGAACCTTCGCAGGTAAGATAACTTTCCCAAGAATGTATTCAAAGTACTTTAATTGTGCAGTGCCGTCATACTAGTGATGGCTGATACTTTTGCGGGGTCAGGCTCGATGCCCTGGCGATGTATTACACATCCCAAGAACTTCCCTGAGGTCACTCCGAATGTGCACTTCATGGGGTTCATCTTTAGGTGGAAACTTCTGCATCTTTCGAATACTTTCCGCAGGTCCCCCAAGTGGTCCGCTTCTTCCTTTGACTTGACAACCAAGTCATCAACATAAAACTCCACTTCTTTGTGCATCATGTCATGAAACAGAGACATCATGGCTCGCTGATAAGTCGCGCCCGCGTTCTTGAGTCCGAATGGCATAACCGTGTAATTGAAGACTCCCACTGGCGTGATGAATGCGGTTTTCCATGCGTCTTCAGGGTCCATTTTGATCTGGTTGTACCCACTGAAGCCATCCATCAAGCTGAACATACGATGACCCGCAGTTGAATCAATGAGCAGATCGATGTTAGGCAGCGAAAAATCATCCTTAGGGCAAAAGTGGTTAAGATCTATGAAGTCTACACAAATGCGAAGCTGTCCATTCTTCTTTACCACAGGCACAATATTAGCCAACCATGTGGGATGGTGATTGGGCTCGATGAACCTGGCAGTCAGCAGCTTGACAATTTCTTGCTTTATTTTCACGTTTATCTCCGGCCTAAAGCTCCTTGTGCTCTGCATTACCGGCTTAGATCCTGGGATTACATCTAACCTATGCATGGTAATGCTCGCGTCCAGGCCAGGCATCTCATCGTATTCCCATGCAAACACATCTTTGTACTTAGTCAGTAGCTGCGGCAGTCTTTCTTCCTCCTCGCTCGTGAGGTCTGCACTCAGAAAGACGGGTCTCTTCTTTTCTTCTCTTGTGATTAGGAATGCCTCCTTCAGCTCCTGATTCTGCGGTTTGGGCTTATCCTCCATGCACTGAGGCGCCTCTTTTAGCTTATCCTTCGAAACGTCTGGTGTTGGCTTGTCTAACTTAATTACATGCTCGATTTGATTGATTTGCTCAGGGATATCCCCATGCTCGCGTGGGGGTATCCCAGCGCACCTTCATATGCGGTAGCATTTCTTCCCGTTTGCGTAGAAGCTTTCTATCTCTTTGCCCGCGGGATCGTGCTTCACTACCCTTTTCAGGGTGTACACACTCTTTCTTTGATAGGCAATCCGTGGTGCCTCTTCTCGCGCGGACGACTTTTCCTTGGCCTCCTCCCTTATCACCATCACTCTTGCTGGTGATTGATCCTTGATGTCCTCCCATCAAGGCAAAGGAGTCGGATTAAACGGCCCTGGCGTTTGCTCGTCTGCCATTTCAGTGAACCACACTTCTTTGGTGAGGTGCGCCTCGTCCAAATTAAAAGGGTTTACCGAAGCTGGTATCTCTACTACTCTGTCGTTCCAGATAGCCTTCATCACCTAGTGAGCTGTCGAGGGGACTACATCGAAGCGATAAATCCAAGCTCGCCCTATGATCACATGATATGTAGTGTTCGCATCGGTGACGTAGAATTTGGCTGAACATTTGATTTTGCCTATCTGGACGCCCAGAAGGATCCCTCCTATCGTCATCTTCGAATCGCTTCCAAATCCCATCAGCGGGGATGGACGTCTGAAAATCTTCTGCTCCGGGATTCCCGCCAACTTCAGAGTGTTGAGCGAGACCACGTTAACTGCAGCTCCTCCGTCGACAAACGGCATTTGAACTCAACACCATCGATTACTGTCGTCATGTACAAAGGCTTCTGGTGGCTCGCGTCTGTCTTCTTGTCACTTGCGGAGAAGGTTATGACTTTTTATGTGGAGCGGGACGCCCCGACAACCTTCCCGTTGGAAACTACGATATCTTCTTCGTATTCTTCCGCTATCCTTAGGATAGCTTTCGTCATCTCCTTTCGGCACTTCTCCGAAAAATTCATTTCATCGAAGAACTTGCTAAACCCGTGCGACCCTTCATCCGATCGGCACGTTCGTCCTCCGTGTCTATATTGTAGTCCTCCTCATTGTAGACTTCGGCAATGATGGGTAGACCGTCTTTCGCAATCTCTTCGAGATCCATAATCGCGATCATGGCCACCTCTTTGCCTTTCGGCTCTTGCTCCGCATGGGTGGGCAATGGATTGTTTCGCACATCCTGCCTCTGATCGCTGACAATCAACTCACCATCTTTCATTTTTCGGCTCACCATGTTTCTGAGCTTCTTGCAATCAGCCGTGGGGTGCATGATCTTTCCGTGGCATTCACACCACTTTGGGTCCCTCATCATCTCCTTGGAGGGTATCTATTCGAGCGGCGGCAAGATACCGTCTTTACGCCACTGCTTACACAAGTCAGTCGCTTCCTCTACCGAGCATGGTAGAGGTGGCGCATGCAAGTTTGTAACCTTGGGCTGCTTTTGCGGCGAGACTGTATTAACCTCAGCTTCGCCCCCCCTCTTGTAGCTGAACCTTCAAATTTTTAAAGTAGTTCCACTCGGGGATCGTTCAGGGGCGTGCTTCTTCTTCTGTCTCTCCACTATAGGCTCTATGTTTTTCGTGCACTCCATCAATTTTGAAAAGGTAGGAGTTTGTAGGTTGATAAGCATACCTTTGTACTCGTCTCGCATGCCTTGCAGACATATTTCCACGAGCCTTCCCTCAAGCACTTCATCTCTGCATTCCAAGGACTTGGCTCTGAATTTCTTAATGAATGTCACTCCATCCTCCTCGCGTTTCTAATACATGCGAGAGAGATGAATCATCGTCACCTTTTCTTCCACTTGGAAGAACTTGGTATAAAACATCTGAACCATGTCATCCCAGGTCTTCAGGGATCCAGTCTCTAACGTCCTGTACCACTTGTAGGCCACATTTCCCAAATATTTAGGGAACTCGCGCATTAGCAGCTTGGGATCGGCTCCATATGGTCCCATCACATCGATGAAACGCATGACGTGCTCGTGAGCATTCCCGTTGACATCTTCGAATTTGTCCCACTTACGAGTTGGCCAAGAAGGTTTCCATGCCCCGCCGCAGCGATGTCATACACTCCGGTGCACTCCCCTCAGCAGTAGGAGGAAGGGTTGTTGTAGTCGGAGGCGACACATAGGCCGCGGTCGGGCTAGGAGCGTATTTTGAATTCACGTTGCCCAACAGTGCCGGTGGAGAAGACAAGGGGTATTGTGTGGAGAGGTTGGGTGCCAGAGTAGGTGGTTGAGGAATATGTGCGGTAAAAGGCGGTATTTGAGCCGTTTGCCCCTGGACCGAGGGCAACTGCACCGTTGCCGGTGGGGTTTGCAGATTAGGATTAGGTGGCATGGGTATCACTGCAGTCCCCTGGGTGGTGGAAACTCCTCCTCCCTGAGAGACGGCAGTGCCTGATGTAGGATTCGGGGCAAGGGTTCCCAGAATGGCCATTATCTGCTCCATCTGTGCGGATTGAGCCTGAAGGGCCTTTCCCTGATTCTGAATGGTGGCGTTAAGAGCCTCCAACGTCGGAGTCTCACCGGCGGCCACAGAAGCGTGACGGGTCTCCTCTCCCGAGGTGGTCTCCGTGGAGGGAGATCTGTTACTGACATCATCTTCATGAGACATGGTAGCTTGCAATGGTAAGTTTCACGTTGGGTTCACCAAATGTGTACGAGAGAATCCTGCAGAGAGAACTCAATATACACCAGGAGTAGGGGATAAAAAGAACACAGGAAGAGTAAGGTTGTGTGTAGGGAGAGAGTAAGACAATAGCACTGTATGAGAAGGAGATAGGATTTTGGCAGAGCTTCCGCGTATCTCAGGTGATTCTCCCCTGTATGGAAGGGTTAACGATCCTATATATAACGGAGAATGTGACCGTTGTAGTGGGTTAATGCGCCCATTAATGGCGGCTTAATTAGCTTAACCACAACGGCACGTTAGTCCGCGTATATTGGGACCGTTACGGCACGTTCGTTCACGTATACCGGAACCGTTACGAGGTTGACCGGGTTGACCGGGTTTATGGAGATTGTGCCATAAATCTCTCAAAGCAGTTACAAGGGGTCGCGCGCGGGCTTGGTTTTCGCTCGCGCGCGACAGGACTTAATCTAGCCTCCAAACCACTAAGTCCCTACAAGTCCTGTGTGGTGGTATGCGAGGGTCCTGTGTCGCAGCCCCCACGTGGATCAGCGCGGCTGGTGATCCAGTGTGTGTGGAGCACAGCTAGGTGTGCTGGACGGTCGCCACGTGGCTAAGATCTGCCTGTCTAGAAAGCACTATCTACAATCACCTACTTAAAACTATTCATAACATAATATTCCATAATCCTAAGTGTTATTACCCATTAAACTTGGTTTTTTATTGACATGCATGAACAATCTACATGTAAGGAAGTGAAAACTATATTCTCAACATGTATTCCATATTGTGTTGGTGCCTCCTATCCTCCTAAGACGGAGATTTTAGCATAATTTGATTGAAATTATGAAGAAAATGAGGGTTGATCTTTCAATTTTAAGAATTTTGGAGAAGATTTAGGACATGGTGCTAGAATGAGGGATAAAGTCTCATAAGAGAAGAGAGAAAGAAGAGAAAAAATGGATGGATGGGTTTGGGGGGAGGAAGAGAAAGTGGAGAAAGAAGTGGGGTGACAAGTGTTGAGGGAAGTGACAAGTGTCATAGTTCATGCAAATTAGGGAATTGATTTGGTGTAACAATTGCACCAATTCTACCACTCCACGATGCTCTAAAATCAAAACATATAGACATGTGGTTACTCATATGGCAAAACTAATACGTAATACTTGTATAATTAAAACACACAATCATACTTATTAAACCAATTTTAACTATTCTCCTAACATTCCCCCAACTTATTTCTTGGTTATGCCTAATACCTAAGAACTTAGCAATTAACAATTTAGCACCCAACACTTAAATTTTTAATCAAACATAGTCATTTAATCTAATTAGGCACATAATTCACTTATCATATACTTCACAAGATGAAACTCAAATATTAAAACAATGCTTCAACTTTCCTTTATTTACACTAAAATGCTATTTATAACTATGCATGAGCTAATTATCAAACATTAAATGAAATATTTATATATAATCATATATTATTAACATGCTAATGTGAATTCGAAATGTGGGTTATTACATATATATTAACTTATATTCATGTTCAAGGACCGTAAAACTTTTTAATAATTAGGTAAAAACTTAAATGTTCACATAACTTGGTCAACTTTGTGTAAAAAATATAAACTTCCACACACCAATATAAAATTATTAATTAAATTACATCAAAATATGCAATTGGTTGAGATAACTATAGTGTTCTCTTTAAAAAAAATTCCTAATAAAAATCGGGCCCAGGCCGTATTGGGGGCCTAAAGCGGCCGCCTCGGCTGCTTACTATAGAGCTGGCCCTCTTTGTGCATTATCGCTTAAATAACTTATGGTCAAACATAAACCGAAAAGTTACCTCTAATGTGAAAGTTCGACTAGAAGGTTTGGTCAACTATGAAGCAAGTGATTGGTAAACTTTAATTTCGGTTTCCACTTAGTCAACTATATATATATGTATGTATATGTATATATATATATATATATATATATATATAGTTTTGGACGAATAGAGTCAACGGTTATTGAAAATGTCAACTACAGTAAAATGTGAGCTCGTAAGTCAACTCCATTGTCAATGAATGATCATATACTTGACTTTTCGAGGTTATACTACGTCAGCTATGTCGTGAACTGATAAATTTTTGGTCTCTTCTTTGTCTGATTAGTAAGTTCGCACGAAGAAAGTCAACGTAAAGGAAAATGTCAACTGTACGGTCAAATTAAGGGATCGAGCTCATAAGTCAACTACATTGTCAATGAATGATCCTATATACTTGACTTTTTGAGGTTATACTACGTCAACTATGTAGTGAACAGATAAATTTTTTGTCTCCACTTTGCAAGATTAGTAAGTTCGCACGAAAAAAGTCTACGCAAAGAAAAATGTCAACTATACAGTTAAATAAGATGATCGAGCTCATAAGTCAACTCCACAGTAAGTGCATGATGGTCTACCCTAAACCCTAAACCCTAAAATTGACTTTCGAGGTTATACTCGGGAACAGAGAAATTTTTGGTCTCCACTTTGTCAGATGGATAAGTTCGCACGAAGAAAGTCACCGTAAAGGAAATGGTCTACTGTACAATCAAAGGTGATTGAGCTCATAAGTCAACTCCACAGTAAGTGCATGATGGTCTACCCTAAACACTATGTACTTGGTTTTTGAGGTTATACTAAGTCAACTATGTTGTGAACATTAAACTTTTTGGTCTTCCCACTTTGTCAGATTAGTAGGTTCGCACAACGAAAATCAACATAAAAGAAAAGGTCAACTTTACAGTTAAAGGTGAGCTTTGTAATTCAAGTGTATAGGTTATGCATGATATACGTACATATATACAAATAAATATGTACTTGGTAGACATGAAACCCCTCATATTGAGGCAAGAAGGCAACTCTGATGTGAACGGTCAACTATTAATTCTACACCTAGTCAAACATATAGGTTTGGAAAAACGTGAGTTGTAGTCAACTCCACAGTCGATGCATGGTCTATTATGCGGTAGGCCATGAGAGCATATTATCGATTCTTACCTTAATTTATAACCGACATTTCGATTGTCTTATAACCTGTATATTCCACGAACAATGTTCATGTCAGTTGTTCACCAAAAAAAAAAAAAAAAAAAAAATTCTTGTCCGTTTCTAAAGCAAAGTGAAATTAGTTTGAAAATCCGGGAAATAACTGCTATGAAGAAAATACATTTACAAGGGAGGGAACTTGCATTACAATGAAACTTTGGGAGGAAAGTATAATTAACAAAAATATTTGTAGGGTAGGGTAATACAACTACATCCAAATATAGGGGAGGAAAATACATTGAATCAAAATAATTTGTAAGGGATTCAGTTAAACAAAATTCCATATAGGCCCGTTGCTCCCCACTCATTCGTCAACTCTTATCCACAAGCCAAGAGCTCTCCGAAGCTCTTTCCGCGACCACTCACTCAGCTCCCCGGCCAAAGAAACCATTGAATGTTTTCGGGACGGCGACAGCGGTTGCGTCTGAAGGTCATCGGATTGTTAATTCAAGAAACCAGGGAGTCGATATTGGCTTAGCCTCATCGGAGTGTTGATTCAAGGTCATCGGCCGGTTTGGACTAACTTCTCACAAACTCTCGGACAATAGTAGCTGTTGTTGTGTTCTTTTCTTAATTCTTGGTTTATCAGGTCGATTCGTGCTATAAATCTGGAATTCCGTATGTGAATGCATCTGTCGGACCAGTACTGTTGTATTTGGGTGTTTGGTATGCTCTTTGGATTAGGGATATCGTTATTTCTATAGTTGGTCCAAAAATAGCTGTTCAATTTATCCTTCTGTGTTGGGCTGAGTGTTTGTTCTTAATGGTGATGTTGCTAATGTAGATTATTAGTTATACAATTAGAAAAAAGAATAATTAGAATAATTACTAGAATAATAGGGAAAAAATACTTATTATTATATATAAGAACTTTAAATTGCTACAATAATTTGAATAATTACTAGAATAATGATTCAAGGATAGGAAACTAGAATAATAACCTTATTTTTATGTATACGAACTTTAAATTTCTAACGCAGATTATTAATTATACAAATTAGTTATGACTTATGAACATTGATAAAGTCCATTTATGGGAAAATAGTTAATACATGGGGAAGAAATAACAACATATATGTAGATGACTAGGTGTGTTTTAGGAATAAATAACAGCTAGCATAAATAAAAAAGTCAAATAAAACCACAAATTAATACAGGGGAAAAAAAACCACCCCTTACAACCTCAAAGCACAACCCCCTCCTCAAACAATGGGAGGGAGGTTCAGAAATCATTGTTCAACACTAAATTAAAAACATGATTATTAAAGGCATTTAACACAGAAAATGGAAGCAACGGCAGACGAGCGATGGCAGAGGAGCTTTGTCGGCAGAGCTGTGCCCATTCTCAAGCTTCACCTGTGGCTCCATTAGTTCCTAGCAGCCTGCACTCATGGAAGCACACATGCATTCATAACTAGTGATTAGGATTTTCATACGTCGAAAACATAAAGATTAATGTACATATATATGTGCTAAGGCATGTGATTGAAAAAATTATAGAACTACTAGCTTTGGTGTTCACATCAAACCTGGACTGAGGCATGGATCTCTTGCTGAGACTCAACAACAACATCCACCTGTACCACATTTGGCTCCCACAGAATCCAAAAGCCGCCACCAAATCCATATGGATCAGCCACAAAGCATCTCTCAAAGCTAAGATAGGCGCAAATGCATCTGGCCCTGTCCCCAGACATTCTGGTTTCAGTTACACAGACAATGTTTGGCCTGTGCCTGCCAACCAGAGCCATGAAGTTGCTTCTAAAAGCACCAGTGCCCGCATCCTTACAATTACCGAGAAGAAACCTCATGGAAAAGTTGTAAACCCTCACTCCGTCCAGCAGCCCCCTTGGTGCACATCTTCTTTGGTCTTCCACCTTTGCTCTGATCTCCTCCTCCTCTACCACATCCATCAAATTTCTGCCTTCCGCCAAGAAGCCCCCCTTCTGTAGGATCGTATGAAGGTATTCCCTTGAGTTTCTCCAAATGTTTCCCGAATACTCTAGTATCCAGGTTGCCTTGTAGTCCTCCATCATTACATGCTTTGCTTCTCCAATTTTGGATGGAAACTGGACGATGTACCAGAGGTTCGAGCTCAGGCTGTCATCTGCGGTCACAACCTGGTTTGCTTGAAAAACGTCGCCTTCGACCCTTGGTTCCTCCTCATCTATCATCTGATTGATTTGAACGAATGTTCAAATGAACTGTTCAAGGAGGCTGTTGAGGCTCCCGTGGTCCACGATCCATGCTGTTGGGGCCTTGAGGTGAGTCAAGATGGTGGCCATGTTTATTGTGGGAGATGGTATGAGTGGGAGAGGAATGCACCAAGTATTGGTGATCACAAATTGATCTCTTCTCTCTTTAAAGGACCAACATGGTCCCCTTTTACCTGGAGCATCCTCCAGATTGACTAGAGGTAATGTGTTGTCCCCTGACATTAACAAGCTTGGCAGAATATAAACTTTATATGGGATGAAAGGTTCTGTGAATAGATAAAGTCTGTAGGCTTTTGTTTTATACAGGTTGAGACTGCAGGAATATAATGGAGGAGGTGGGGGGTTACAAGAATATGGAGAGTTAGAAGATGGAGAGGTGGAATAGTTATTGGAGGTTAATTACACCATATTTACAAGGTTTAATCCTGAAATAACTGCTACTCCTAAATTAACTGCTATGTTTTTTTGGACGCAATAATAACTGCATATTATTGCTTGTTTGTCATAAATTATTGTCTCCTGATCTCATTTTTAATATAATTTTATTGAATTTTTAATTAAGTAATATTTTAGTTAAATTAATACCTAATTACATTTCGATGGCTAATTTATCTTTTTTTGCCAACATAAAAAAACTGGAGGTGCCCTTAACCCAACTTATGCATGTTTTGTGTGTGTGTGTGTGTCTGTTTGTTTGTTTGCCAAAAAAACACAACTTTTGCAGGGAACCTTCATTAAGCATATTCTGATTCCCCCCTTTATTTCCTTTAAGTCTAGTCAGTCTCTTCTTGATGCTGAAATTCTCTTTTGGAGGGAAAATTTGTCTTATGTGGCAACTAGTCTATAGCTTTTACTTTATTCTGTAGATGCATTACTTGCGACCTATGAGAATATTGACAGACATGGACAAGGCTGTAGGCTTTGGTTTTATACACAGTTGGGAGGATGTGGGGTTAGGAGAAGATGGAGAGGATGGTGGTTAGTGATAATAAATACTGGTTTAATTATGTGGTTTCAGAGAAATATTTGCTGCATGGTTTCAAGATTACTGCAACTTACTAGGCATAGGTTCATGAACCACCTCATTGATTAGGGGTGCCAATGATATATGTGCAACGTGTTTAATTTGAGGTGTGCCTTGTTCACTTTACGGGATTTACTTCGATTAGTTATTTCCCCCATAATGCTGGCTAATACAAGCATGTGAAGGCTCTTCGACCCTTTCATAAGGCTGGCTTATACGTTGTAGAGGTGTGTGTATGCAAACCGGGTCGAAGTGGGCTTCACGAGACCCTGTACATGATAGAGGATGAACGGAGGAATTTCAAATGGATTTTATTTCAGTACAGTTGAAGTATGATATATATGGCTTAATGAATCAACTGCTTCGAAATTTACGAATGATGCATATGGTAATTATTTTTACACCCGTTTCGTAACCTGCCATATAAGGGTTGCATTATTTGCAGGGTGCTGTGATCATCATTTATTTGCTTTAGTGAGTACTGATTTGAGCATTTCTTGCTCACTGTTAGCGCTCACTGTGAGGCCGTGACGATATGGATCTATCGAATTCACTCGTTGAAGCTGTTAGAGAATATTATGCATTGGAGAGTAGTATGGTCATCTCTTATTTGGTTTTAATGAGTACAGATCGGAGCCTCTTCACGGTCACTGAAGAGGTCGTGATGGTTTTGATCTACCGAATTCACTCTCTGTAGCCGATAGAGTTTCATGGTATGCATGGCGAGCCAAATTCCTTTTTGCAGCCAGTGACCGTCGATCTCTTATCTAGTTTTAATGAGTACATATTTGAGCCTCTCTCCGTATATCCCTCTGTTCATTCAATGTTCGGGTCTGTATATGTTCTACGTATCTCGTCTTGATTGGCAAAACACACCTTTGTAATGTCGTCTTTGCGCCAATTGCGTGTTGAGGGGCCGTTCATATCGCGTGCGAGATCCTTGTCCTAATACATGCGTAGCCCGTCGCATAGATTAGTTTTCCTAGAAATTGAGTGTGATAGTTGTTTTTTTATCCATTCAACCTCTCTATTCTGGGTGGAGTTGCGAAGGTCATTTTGACCCGCCAAAAATATTTGCAAAATATTAACAACGCTTTGGTGCATTCAAACCTGGTAAAAATGTCAGTCGCAGCTACCTGCAGAAGGTAGAAAATGAACAGATGAATTACCAAAGGAATTAATTTCACTAAAAAGTCAAGTAATTTCAAATTAAATAAAACTATCAATTAAAGACAACCGACCATACATATATAGAAAACAATATATTACCATGAATAAGAGGAAGATAAGAAGGAAATTAGAGAAAATAAAAGTAGAGTCCGCATTGTCCTCTTTGAGTTGTTCATTTGTCAGGGCCTTGCCTTGTTCCTTCTTGTGTGAAAGCTTGGTTCCGGTAGCCCCCCTGTATCTCTTTTTGATTGGGAAAACGGATTCACCGGTTTCTTCATAGAATTCGAGAGGCACAACCAACCTATAATTTTCAATCTTCATCTGCTCAAATAATTGACTAATTGACTGACTTGTACATTAATGTTGTTCAATGAGGCATTTTAGGGAATTCGAACAGTTACTGCACAATTTTTTGTGAATGGTCATGATGATTAGTGGCTTATAAGTTTATTATGATGTCCTTCATGCTCGCTGTTTGTTTCCAAGTAGTACTGAACTGGGCCTCTTCATGATTATTATAATCTACTGAATGCTAACTGTTTGCGCTCTAGTGATCCCCAATTTGTTACACTAGCAACGATCCATGAATTTACCATTGAATTCTCGTGCCTTACCAATGCCCTGGTCCAAATTACTTCATTTTCACTTTCACATTCATTTTCGATAATGGTTGTGCACTGCTTGGAATTCCAGCAGAGGTAAACTTTGTTTCTTTTATATTTTTGATCCATAATTTTCACAACAACGTAAGATGAATAAACAAAACTAAACTGTATTTCCTATCACCTGCTACAGGTAACATTTCTAGGTTACATAACATTAATCGATAGTATGGATGAGTGGACACTGTTTGGACTTTCTCCAGAGGTAAACATATTTTGGTGCCCCCTTTCATTTCCTTTAAGCCCACTCTCTTCTTGGTTGATATTCCTGTTTTGAGGGAAACCTTGTCTTATGATCGGCAACATAGCTTTTAGAGTAACTACATTTTCTTATGATCGCACAACCTTGTCTTAAGTCCACTATCTTTTTGATGTTGATGATTCTCCAGTCTATTATTGATGTTTAAATTCCCTTTTGGAGGGAAACCTTGTTTTATGATCGCCTAACATAGCTTTCAGAGTAACTATACTGACTGGATGCATTCGTTTTGACATGTGACAAAATTAAGAGCGAGTACAAAGAAAAACATGTGAAGTAATAGCACGAAAATCCAGCAGCTTCTTCGTGGTTATTCAATGCATCACAAGAAAGCTGGGTTGGAAGTCCAAAACCTATGGGGTTACTGAATATTATGGTTCATCAACCATCGAATACAGCAACATATTGGGTTGCGGCATACTATGGTAGATGAACCACACACGCAGCAACCCAATAGATTTTAGACTGCCATGCCAGCTTTAACTCTGATGATTCTCCGTGCCCGGGTGGTGGTAGACGAGAATCTGAATATCTCATTGTAATGCTAGAAATAATCATAAAAAAGCTAGCTGCCACCTCCGACTGCTTCTTTATGATTGTTCCAGCATCACAATGCTGCCGAACAAAATTGCCGTCGATCAGGAGTTGGGCTATGATAAACAGGGGTTGGCATCATTATGTTCTGACTACTTAAAGCAACATATTTTTTATCATTCCATGCATCATAATGCTGCATCAAGACAACCAGAACATAACGAAATCTACCTTGTGGAGATCGTTGACCTCGACATGCTTTCAGACAAGCAAAACTCTATATAGGAAGATGAAAGGTGTAGTGAAATGTACAAGGCTTTATGCTCGGGGTAAGGAGAAGATTGAGAGTTTAAAGATTGACAGGTGGGGGGTTTGGGGGATTAATTGAGTTTAATAAATGCTAGTTTGAAGATGTTGTTTTATATCAAAATTACTACTGGTTTAAACAGTAGTGCAGGTCTGTAGGTATAGGTTAATGATGAACCTCATTGATTAGAGGTGGCAATGTTCTGAAAATAGTTTTAACATTGTTTTTTTTCGGCATAAATGTTTGGTTTTGTGATGTCCGTGGAGTTTAAAATTGGGTCTTTAAACGGCTGGCTAATTGGTCTTTGCAATCTACTATCGGTTGACTTAGTCATAATTTGTTTCTTTAAGCTGATACCAAACAGTCTCTTAGTACCACTCTGTTTCTTATCTTATAGCAAAATGATACAATTTTTTTTATAATAATGACTCAAGAATGAGGCTCAATCTGCAGAGAGATGGGGGGGTGGTTGACCCTCTCTGCAGTTGTTTGCTTTGGAGCCGGTGATTTCTGAACTCTTTCAATCAACTGCCCTCCCATATGTGTATTGTTATGTCGCAAACAACATACATACATAGTGAGTGCTAAATCGGAACTTTCTGGCGAAGCAGACCAAAGTATAATAATACATGGGTTTTTAAAGTAACAGAGCTTCAGAGTAACAATTTGATAAATAAATGCTGATTAAAATTTTTGGTTTCAGAGTAATCATTGCTGGGTTTAAATATGTGGTTGCAGAGACATCATTGCTGGTTTAGAGATTAGTGCAGTAGGTATAGGCTCATGAACCACCTCATTGGTTAGGGGTGGCAACATTACAAAATTATACTAACTTTTTTTCCACTCACCTGTTGCAAGTACAACTTCAATGTTATAGAACATTGATACTAGTAGTATAATAGCGCCTTATGTGATGTCGAAAAAATACCAGGCCAGAAATCTCCAAAATATTTGCGGAGTATTTCGTTCAAGGACGAGTTGCGTCGCCAATAGAGGTAAATTACCCTACAATAATTTATATCATATGACTGTTCCTCGCATTTGAAAATCGTAAATGAGAGCCCTGTGTGGTGTGGGTGGAGGCTCCTACCAGGTGGAAGCTATGCATGGAACACGCACTGAAACACTCACTATATATTTTTGACACTTCCACTCCTGTATGCTGCATATTGCTCGCTGGAGACCCCTGCGTGGTGTTGGTGGAGACTCTTTCCTGGTGGAGACCATGCATACAATTAATACGCTGCACGCACAATATTATATGTACAATGTATGCGCTCAGAAGTTATGGAAGTTTATTGGTATAGTTGAATTGAGATGAGGGCTCCTTGAGAGCTGAAAATTGCATTTGACAATATCAGTGTTGCGACTTCTTCCGGAAGTTGTCCATTATTACCTGTGTGAATCAGATTTAAGAATGTGAATTTTGTATATCGGGTTAACAGCTAGCTAGCCGAGTTTAGTTTAGCATACACCTTGTACTGCATAACTTAATTCTCGTTCATACTTGTCACAAAATTTATATGTTGTTTGTGAATGTCTTTAGGTTTTGTGAATCATACTCCCAACATGACGATTGCATGTCCGTGTAGCTTGCAAGAACTCAAGGTCGCCTCCACCTCCTATGCACGATACACGTTCACATCGGAGCTTCCCTACTCACAACTACGTACCTAGCAAGTGTAGATTATGCTAAGTTTGTAGTTTTGGTTACGATGATATATAGTTTGTTAGGATTTTATGTTGTAGTTGATGTAAATGTACAAATTTTTGGTACACTGGGTTCGGTTGATATTAATAGAAATTTCATTTATTTTCAAGAATTTAGTATTTATTTATAAAAAATATTATTTTTATAGACGACCACTTCTCGACGAACAATTAGTGAGCAAAATAACTATATACGACGAGTAAAATTTTCGTTTTAAGAAATGAAGACAAGTACTATGGTTGTCTTTTCACCCAAAAAATGGGCAAACAGCACAAAATTTACGAAAATAGATAATAAATAACGGCGAAAATAGTAGTCGTGCAGAGACCAATGACAGCGAGAATAACTGTCGGCATAAACTCAACGACCACCATAGTTTGGTCGAAATATTCGTCGGCAAAAATTTAGACCACATACTATTATGGTCGGTAAGTCGTCGGCAAAATATCAACGACGAAAGGTATAGTCAGCAGAAGTGGTCGGTAAAAAACTCTTACCGACCACTGGGAAAAGTTGTTGCCCCGTCGAACTAACGACAGAGCTATTCCGACGCTTTTTGCACGATCTTTTCTCGTCGTCTTTTCATTCTAACGACGAAATTTCGTGTCTTAACGACGAGTTTACTCGTCGTAATAAATCCATTTTTTTGTAGTGCCAGTAACTCACTACTCCTCTCACCTTTCTTATTGAAAGGGGACTTTGTCAAAAAAAATCTGTTTATTACGACGAGTAAACTCGTCGTTAAAACCCAAAATTTCTTCGTTAGAATGAAAAGATGACAAGAAAAGTTCGTCCAAAAAGCGTCGGAATAGCCCCGTTGTTAGTTCGACGGGGCGACAACTTTTCCTAGTGGTCGGTAAAACATTTTTACCGACCACTACTGCCGACCATATATTTTCGTCGTTGACATTTGGCCGACGACTTAACGACCATTATATTATGTGGTCAAAACTTTTGCTGACGAATATTTCGACCAAATTATTTAGTCGTTAATCTTTTCCCGACCACACGGCGACCATTTACTCTTTTAAAAAAACTAATGCCGACGACTTTATCGACTACTTATTCCTGTCGTAGGTATAATGCAGACTACTTTAATCGTCGTTGTTAACTTTTATTCGATTGTGTCTTCTTCTTTTTTTTTCATTTTAACGACCTGTTTAATCGTCGTAATATGTATTTGTCGACAGACTTCCTGGTCGTCTTTTTATTTTGGTGTTCCTCATAGAAGACTACCAACGTAGTCGCCTATCTCACAAATTTCTTAAATCTGCTCATAAAATAAATAAAAAAAAGTAGTCAGGTGTGCATACACACATACAACACCAACAATTGAAAAATACTAAATTTCATTCGAAGCTTAATGAAACCAAACATACACCAACGTACTGTAGGGTTTTGATTCATGGATGCGCAACGGAAACACAAACAATCATAAAAACCATGAAAAACCCTCCAAGGATCACAAGTCAAGAGAAATAACGATTGTAAGGGTAAGAAATCAATGACACACCTTAGGGTTCTCCTTTGATGACTTCAAACGCGAATTGTGTCACGTTCTTTATGGTTGATCCACGCCTAGAGTTGATCCTAGAATCTCCCAAGTCCTTGGTGCTAGCCCGGAAGAGGAAGAGGAAGAAGAATCACACCAAACGAGACCCAAAAAGGAGGGCTCGGCCTCCTTGTGGCCGACGGGGACGGGGCGGCGGGAAAGGGGGCGGTCGGCTCCCTTTGTTGCTTGCTCTCTCTCCTTTTGTTCTCTCCCACTCTTTGTTATGTTCAATAATGAGCATAAGTAATACAGGAAGGAAGGAAGGAAGGAATGAAGGAAGGAAGGAAGGTCCTTTATATAGTCCAACAACTCCTTGCCAACTACCTAAAGGACTTATTCTAGTCCTACTAGAATTCAATTTAGTCCCTTCCTTGCAAATTAGTCCCTACTAAATTTGCAAGGTTTTGCAAAGTGATCCTTCTAATTAATTAATCCAATTAATTAATTCCCAAATCTAGTTCAACTCTATATAGCGTGTGACCCCATAGGTTCTATCTAGTTGGTAGCAACTATTTGCTAATATGGAGCGGTCTCTAGCAAAACATCCATTCTAGCCAACTAATAGAATAGTCATCTTGACAACCTTTGTACAAGTAATAGTCTCATCCCTTTGTCACTATATCCGGATTGGACACGAGACGTACACGTCACACTCGTATATCCAATCCATAGTTTCTCGATCCATGGGAATAGCCTTATTCGTGCAAATAACATTAATACCCCATATTGATTTATTTGAGTCTGGCCAGACATTTTATAAGCACTATCCCTCGAGTGGCCTAGGATATTTGCTCCCGTTATGTGGGAGGGAAAAATTCTATCTACGTACACTACGATCTCTAAGCTTGCTTCTTATTGTATCCAGTACACTCCTTTATAACTACCCAGTTACGGTGTAGCGTTTAACGCTACCAAAATCACAATAATCCACAACTAGAATATCTAGTGACTTCAAGTCTAAGGATGACAATACCATTGCACCACGAGAAGCGCTTGTGACTCAACATAACGTGCATGTAGCCTTCTCGGAGATGGGTCAATCCAGTGCAACATTCCCTAATGCACACCTATGTGTTGGATCGTGATACCTCCATATCAATCCAACCCCATACTAGTCTATAGATGATTGTCCCATTAATCCTTATACTTGACTAGGGATATTTAAGATAAACAACACAATTGTAAATGTAAGGACTTCATTATATTAAATATCCAATAAATAATAAATGAATTTGTAGCCACAAATAATTCATACTAAACTAGATTGCCTCTAGGGCATCTTTTCCAACAGTCTCCCACTTGCACTAGAGCCAATCTAGCGCATCTCGTATGCCCATACTCCTAGTGTGCCCTTCATGCTTCCACTGCGTGAGAGGCTTTGTAAGCGGGTCTGACAGATTATCATCAGTAGGAATCTTGCATATCCGAACGTCTCCTCTATCGATAATATCTCGAATCAGATGAAACTTCCTGAGCACGTGCTTGGACTTCTGGTGCGACCTGGGTTCCTTCGATTGCGTGATCGCCCCAGTGTTGTCAAAGAACAACTCGACTGGATCCGCAATGCTAGGGACCACACCAAGTTCAGAAACAAAATTTCTGATCCAAACAGCTTCCTTTGTTGCGCCATTTGCAGCAATGTACTCAGCCTTTGTTGTAGAATCAGCTACCGTCTCTTGCTTGGAACTCTTCCAGCTCACCGATGCTCCAGTCAGGCAAAACACATATCCCGATTGTGATCTAAAGTCATCTCTGTCTGTTTGGAAGCTTCCATCAGTGTAACCCCTTACACGCAACTCTTCCTCACCGCCAAGTATCAAGAATGCATCCTTAGTTCTTCTCAAGTACTTTAGGATGTTCTTGACTGCAATGCAGTGACTCTCACCCGGATTGGATTGGTATTTGCTTGTCATACTCAAGGCATATGACACATCTGGTCTAGTACATAACATGGCGTACATGATAGATCCTATGGCCGAGGCATAGGGGATTCTACTCATGCGTTCCTTCTCAATCTCATTGGAGGAACAACCGCTCTTCGAAAGAGTGATTCCATGTGACATGGGAAAGAATGCCTTCTTGGAATCTTGCATGTTGAACTGTTTCAACACCTTGTCAATATATGTACTTTGACTTAGGCCTAGCAACCTCGTAGATCTATCTCTATAGATCTTTATACCGAGTATATAGGCTGCTTCCCCTAAGTCCTTCATTGAGAAACACTTTCCTAGCCAATCTTTAACAGATTGCAGCATGGGAATGTCGTTTCCAATGAGTAGTATGTCATCCACATACAAGACGAGAAAAGCTACAGAGCTCTCACTAACCTTCTTGTAGACACAAGACTCATCTTCGTTTCTGATGAAGCCAAACTCTTTGACCACTTCATCAAAACGTCGATTCCAACTCCTAGAAGCTTGCTTCAAACCATAAATGGACCGTTGCAGCTTACAGAATTTGTTGGCTTTCTTTTGATCCTCAAAACCCTCCGGATGTATCATATACACGTCCTCGAGGAGATTCCCATAAAGGAATGTTGTTTTGACATCCATCTGCCAAATCTCATAGTCGTGGTATGCTGCAATCGCAAGAAGGATCCGGATGGATTTGGGCATTGCGACTGGTGAAAAGGTTTCATCATAGTCAATACCATGAATCTGTCTGAATCCTTTAGCCACCAATCGGCCCTTATAGGTAATCACATTACCATCCATGTCGATTTTCTTCTTGAAGACCCACTTGCACCCTATGGGCTGCGCCCCATCGGGTGGTTCCACCAAAGTCCATACTTTGTTGGTATACATGGATTCCATCTCGGATCTCATGGCTTCCAGCCACTTCTGAGAGTATGGGCCGCTCATGGCCTCCTCATAGGTAGTAGGCTCATCATCTATGAGCATCGTGTCACCGGAATCGGTTACGAGAAGTCCATACCTCCCGGGTTCCTGGCGCACTCTACTAGATCTACGAAGCTTTTGTGTTACCTGAACAGGTTGCTCCACAAATACTTGTGGTTCCTGTTCATGTTCCATAATCGGTTGAGTGATTTGTTGTTCTTGAACCTCTTCATGTTCTACATTCCTCCCACTTGCTTCTTTAGATACAAATTCTCTTTCTACAAACACGCCGGTCCGAGCATCAAACACTTTGTTCTCGGTTGGATTGTAGAAGTAGTAACCCTTAGTTTCCTTAGGGTACCCCACAAATTTACACTTATCCGATTTCGGCCCCAGCTTGTCTGATTGTAAACGTTTTACATAGACATCGCAGCCCCAAATCCTCATGAACGACAGTGTGGGATGCCTCCCACTCCACATCTCATATGGTGTTTTCATGACTGATATAGATGGAACACGGTTAATGGTGAAAGCTGCACTTATTAGAGCGTAGCCCCGAAATGATAATGGAAGATCAGTTTGACACATCATAGATCGAACCATATCCAATAGGGTTCGATTCCTCCTCTCGGACACGCCATTCCATTGTGGCGTTCCGGGTGGAGTGAGTTGGGACACGATCCCACACTCTCTTAGATAGTCGTCAAACTCTTGGCTCAAGTATTCTCCTCCACGATACGATCGTAGAGACTTTATACTTCTGCCAAGTTGCTTCTCTACTTCATTCTTGAATTCTTTGAACAATTCAAAGGATTCGGATTTTTCCCTCATAAGGTACACAAATCCATATCTACTGTAATCATCAGTAAATGTAATGAAGTAGACATAACCACCCCTGGCAGGCGTGGCAAATGGCCCACACACATCGGTATGTATGAGCGCCAATTGCTCACTAGTCCTCTCACCTTTCTTATTGAAAGGGGACTTTGTCATTTTCCCAATAAACAAGCCTCACATGTCTCATATGATTCAAAATCAAATGAGTCTAGCAATCCATCCTTATGGAGTCCAGATAAACGTTTCTCATTTATGTGGCCTAAACGACAGTGCCATAAATAAGCAGGATTTAAATCATTTATTTTAATCCGATTGGTATTAATATTGTAGACAGGATTGCTTAGATCAAGGACATAAAGTCCATTAAATAATTGCGCACTAAAATAGTGAATATTATTTAAATAAAAGGAACAACAATTGTTCTTTATTGAAATAATAAAACCATCCTTGTCCAAACAAGAAATAGAAATAATGTTTCTGCTCATAGCAGGCACAAAATAGCAATTATTTAACTCTAAAACTAATCGTGAAGGGAGAGATAGCTCGCACAAGCCTAGGGCCAACGCAACAACCTTTGCTCCATTCCCAACGCGCAGATCTACCTCCCCTTTAGCCAATCTTCTACTTCTCTTTAGATCCTCCATATTTCGACAAATATGAGATCCACATCCAGTATCTAATACCCATGATGTAGAGAAAGTTAAATTGACATCTACAACAAAAATACCTGGTGGTGGTGAAATCACTATTCCAAGCCTCTTGTCCTCCAGATATTTTGGGCAGTTCCTCCTCCAGTGTCCAGGCTGACTGCAGTAGTGACACTCACCTTTAGTCACACCTTTGGAAATGCCACCAACAGGCTTAAGGGCAGGTTCCTTGGACTTGGCAACTGACTTGCCTTTGCCCTTGGAGGAAGAGGCAAACCTTTTGCCCTTTCCTTTTTGTACCATCATTATGGCCTTGCCCTTACCCTTGTTGATGCTCTGTTCAGCCGTCCTCAACATATTGAGTAAATCTGGCAGTGGTTTAGCGATCTCGTTCATGTTATAGGTCAAAATGAATTGTCCATAACTCTCGGGCAACGATTGCAACACGAGATCGTTTGCCAACTCTTGGCCGACCGGGAACCCTAGTCGGGCGAGATTCTCCAAGTACCCGATCATTCGGAGTACATGGGGTCCCACCGGGTTCCCTTCTGCCAGATGACACTTGAACAGTGCCTTAGAGACCTCATACCTCTCTACCCTCGCCTGCTCTTGGAAGAGCTGCTTCAGATGCTCGATCATATCGACATCATTCATGTTTTCGTGTTGCTTCTGAAGCTCAGAAGTCATGGTGCATAGCATAAGGCAGGCCGCATCATTAGCGTCATCAACACGCTTTTGATACGCCTTTAGGGCAGCAGGTGTTTGGTTCTCTGGACCTGCTGGAACATGCTCCTATATTGCGTACAGTTTCTTCTCTTGCTTGAGAAAAATTCTCAAGTTTCTGTACCAATCAAGAAAGTTGGTTACAGAGAGCTTGTCCTTCTCAAGGATAGATCGTAGGGAATGTTGTGAACTCGATGAGTTGTTTGCCATTTGGAATTCTACAAAAAGGAAAATACGCAAGTTTTAGTATTTGTGAATTTTTGACTATATTCAATAATGGCTAGTTTATCAAATATAGCTCCCACTATTTTTCTACTGATTAATAACCCTCAAGATATTAATTCGGAAAATATCCTTATATTTTCTAGTGGGCCAAGATCCATCTTTCATCTCCTTATGAGCTTGCTTTGGCAAGTCACCCATAATTTGACTACTTTGGGTAGGAACAATTTCAATTGCATCCCATATGCAACTCTTGGTTCAATTGGGCAAATAAGTCCTTATTTATCCATCCATATGGATAATCCCAATTGATTGCCTCTAGGTTTCTTAATCAAATTAATAGCCTAGTTGTGTTTAACCTCTTATCTAAACAATTGCACATTGTTACGTGCCATCGCATTCCATCATGATGAACCAAGTCGCCCTGCTTTGGCACGCACGAACTTGATAAATAATGATGATAATTAGTGTTTAAATAACGAGAAGGCAAGAACACAATATTTTAATTTAGAGGGATTTTAAATTCAATTTTAATTATTTTGTTGATCAATATCAACTAATCTATCTATTTGAGTTTGGGCACAACTCCAAATAATAGATCCGGGTTGTCTAATTATCTTATTATCCTAATTGCATGCATCATCCATACACCAACCACACAATAATAAGACAATAAAATAAACAACCACAAAACAGAAATTAAACGTGATGTGGATATGGCCTTTTCTAGACTAAGATAAATCCAAGCCAATGGAATTATCTATGAACCCTAAAACAAACACATCTCCATGCGTCTTTATCTTTTGGTCCATCATTAATAGTCATGTGGAATGCTCCATGCTCCATGCTCCATCTTTTGTGGCTTCTTTGGCTTTGGGTTTCTTTTCTTCAATCTTGGCTAACAATCTACTTAATCTAGCACTAGCTAACTTCTATACTTAATAAAATAAATCTCACAAGTTGAGAAAAAAATGGCACGCAGGCCATAAAACTGTAATTAATTATTACAATTAATTGATCAGCTCGCAGGCCGTAAAACCAAACCACAAAATTAAACATCTACATCAAACCACATCCTAAGTCCATATCCAATCACCATGCGATTTGCACATAAACAGTTAAAATCCAATTTTAACGCGCTTGGTCAATTTTAATTGATTTTAGGATTTCTAGGGTTAAAACGGTCCATGGGCCCAACAATCAAATTGCCCTGGCCCAACAAGATGAACCACAAGGCCCTAGGGCCGGCCCGGCCCAAAACCCACAAGCCTAGGCTGCGGGTTAGGGCCGCCCGACCCCTAGGGCGGCCAAGCTTGGGCGGCAAGCAAGGGGGGAAGGGCGTTCCCTAGGGGGGCCGAACCTCCTTATGGGAGTTGTTTCCAAAACAACTCCCTTGCTTGGGGCCCAAGTTTGGTTGTTTCCTTGTTTTGGAAGAAGTCCTTCTTCCCCAAGGACGCCCAAACCCTAGATCTAAGATCCTAAAATTTCTCAAACTCACCAATTCATGCATCCAATGCAAAAATTGGATCTTGTTATGATTAATTATTGACAAATTGCATCCCATGCTTGATTTGTCTTGTTTTACGCGATAAACAATCAAATTAAGGTGTAAAACAACTAAAACGTAACACATAAACCACGTTTATGCTCTACGACCTGTGGCTCTGATACCACTGTAGGGTTTTAATTCATGGATGCGCAACGGAAACACAAACAATCATAAAAACCATGCAAAACCCTCCAAGGATCACAAGTCAAGAGACATAACGATGGTAAGGGTAAGAAATCAATAACACACCTTAGGGTTCTCCTTTGATGACTTCAAACGCGAATTGTGTCACGTTCTCTATGGTTGATCCACGCCTATATCTCATCCTAGAATCTCCCAAGTCCTTGGTGCTAGCCCGGAACAGGAAGAGGAAGAAGAATCACGCAAAACGAGACCCAAAAAGGAGGGCTCGGCCTCCTTGTGGCCGACGGGGACAGTGCGGCGGCAAAGGGGGCGGTCGGCTCCCTTTGTTGCTTGCTCTCTCTCCTTTTGTTCTCTCCCACTCTTTGTTATGTTCAATAATGAGCATAAGTTATATAGGAAGGAAGGAAGGAAGGAAGGTCCTTTATATAGTCCAACAACTCCTTGCCAACTACCTAAAGGACTTATTCTAGTCCTACTAGAATTCAATTTAGTCCCTTCCTTGCAAATTAGTCCCTACTAAGTTTGCAAGGTTTTGCAAAGTGATCCTTCTAATTAATTAATCCAATTAATTAATTCCCAAATCTAGTTAAACTCTATATAGCGTGTGACCCCATAGGTTCTATCTAGTTGGTAGCAACTATTTGCTAATATGGAGCGGTCTCTAGCAAAACATCCATTCTAGCCAACTAATAGAATAGTCATCTTGACAACATTTGTACAAGTAATTGTCTCATCCCTTTGTCTCTATATGCGGATTGGACACGAGACATACAAGTCACACTCGTATATCTAATCCATAGTTTCTCGATCCATAGGAATAGCCTTATTCGTGCAAATAACATCAATACCCCATATTGATTTATTTGAGTCTGGCCAGACATTCTATAAGCACTATCCCTCGAGTGGCCTAGGATATTTGCTCCCGTTATGTGGGAGGGACAAATTCTATCTACGTCCACTACGATATCTAAGCTTGCTTCTTATTGTATCCAGTACACGCCTTTATAACTACCCAGTTACGGTGTAGCGTATAACGCTACCAAAATCACAATAATCCACAACTTGAATATCTAGTGACTTCAAGTCTAAGGATGACAATACCATTGCACCGCGAGAAGCGCTTGTGACTCAACATAACGTGTATGTAGCCTTCTCGGAGATGGGTCAATCCAGTGCAGCATTCCCTAATGCACACCTATGTGTTGGATCGTGATATCTCCATATCAATCCAACCCCATACTAGTCTATAGATGATTGTCCCATTAATCATTATACTTGACTAGGGATATTTAAGGTAAACAACACAATTGTAAATCTAAGGACTTCATTATATTAAATATCCAATAAATAATAAATGAATTTCTAGCCACAAATAATTCATACTAAACTAGATTGCCTCTAGGGCATCTATTCCATTAGTCTTCCACTTGCACTAGAGCCAATCTGGCGCATCTCGTATGCCCATACTCCTAGTGTGCCCTTCACGTATAGTTACAAATATTCAATAGTTCGAAACAAGCCACAAAAACCCGACCATATGCACATCCACACACAAACTTCCTCCAAAAATTAGTTACAATGTATGTTCACAACTATTCCTCCAAATTCAAAACATTGTTCAGATTTCTTTAACCCTTGTACCTCAGAATGATGTCGGAGAAGTGTTCATGTGTTGGCGCATTGAAGACGGGATGAGCATATGGATGTGCTGCTGCTGCTGCTGGCGGAGCTGTAATTGACATCATTGCTGTGATTTCAAAAAAAGCAGAAGAAAATAATTAACATTTCATGAAAAAAAACAGTTTATGAAAATTGAACACGACGATGGGAACGAGACTAAAATGCTTATGTTTGTATGCATGACATACAAAACTCGCAGGCCCAAAAGCAGAAAAAGTATCAAAGCGAAGTATTCACAAACACCGGACGTTGTAAAACAAGTATGTGGTTCACCTATTATTTAAATTAATGTTCAACGAATTCCAACAACTAAAACTGTTCACACACCCCCACTGCCTCATCATGAATGAACTTAATGCATGCCTCCTAAATGAACATCATAACAACCACCAACCAGTAATAACCATGCACATATGCACCCACAAACACTGAATCGCAACTGTTCGAATTCCCAAAATGAATGATAGGTTAATGACCTGCCCTGCCTATTTAATTTTGTAACCTCCATTTCATTCTCTGACACAGCAAATCCCCACCCTGGAATCATCTTACCATGGAACCCATTCTCAAATGCCTACGTGAAGAGGAGGAGGTCACCAGTCCTTTCACAGGACTGCCAGGGTTCTATGTGGATGTTCCAATAATAATCTCAGATGATGATTCATGCAGTGACAACGAGCCTGTTGTTGGGTTGTTTAAGAAGAAGAGATATAGGCTTGATGAAGGCCCGCTGATGAGATATGCAAGAAGATACGAGATACTGCGAAAGATGAAGAAGAGATACATAGGAGAGAGAGGGGGGGGGGGGCTTCGGGGACAAATCTTAAGCCCCCAATGAACAACTGAAGGACGAAAATGCGGAGCCATCAAACCCCAAGCTCCAGCACTAGCCAGACTTCTATTTTCAGTTCTTACTGTTGTTTTATTTTATGTTATTTTCCTGAAATATTTTTTTTTATTTTGTCCTGAATACACAACTACTTAAATTCTCACAATTACTCAATTGTTTCAACCACAAAAATAGATATCGATCAGTCAACTGGTGGAGTTTCATGTTCCACCTGTAACCGACAAGAACAACACAATGCTAAGTAACAAAGCTGTCCAAAACGAGACGCGAAGAGTTATTTCACCCGGTAAAAGGAAACACAATAAGCCTAGAGCCATGGTATACTTTAAAACTGAGTTTCGTAAAAATGAATTAGGAGGTCACATTATCAACTAAATTAATTGGTTTCATATATCCAGGACGTATAGGCAGACATCACTTTCAACTATATCCAAATTTAAAGTGCCACAAACTTCATGCATACACGAAAACAACTAAAATTTAATTTATCTACACAACATACTCAACATGTCATTTATTCACATACTGAAATGAAAATTGACATTTAAATTACCTTAATAATCCTCCGAAGATGATGAAGAATGATGCCCGCTCGACGCCTTCTCGACCATCAGCTGGTTGGCCATCAAGGACTCCATGTTCTTAAGCCGTTCTTCCATTCCTTTCATAAGGTTGACAGATTCATTTTCCCTTCTCGTTGCCTCTTCAGAACTTTTCTCGGCTTCGTTTGCCTTTTTCTCAGCGTCCTCCGCTCTTCTACTGGCCTCCTCGGCGCCTTTTTCTGCAACCTGTGCCCTAAGCTCAGCAGCTTCAACCATCCTTTCTGCTTCAGCAACCCTGGACTCAATAGCCTCCATGCCTTCTTGAAATTTGAATGAAGTCCTCGGAAGCTGACCAGCACCATATCCCGCTACAAATCCACTCCTGCCCCCAACAACCATCTCCTTTATCTTATCTTTGGTCAGCAACCTCTCCGTATCATTATCCCGCATCTCCAACATCCTTCCCTGTAGTTTAAACAAAGAATAAAATCTTAACACCATAGCATGTAAAATAAAACATGGAGAGGGAATTACGAAACTAACGTGCTTCTCCTCCACATCCGCACTTATCCATGTCCCTGAGTTCTTCCTGGTGTGTGTTGTTTTGTAGCTGTCGATGAGGGAGGGGTTTTCCAACACAAGATAAAATTCCAAATAAATGTTTCATACGGAAATAAGTTCTAGCTGTGAAACTTATAAACTGCTGCGAAAGAGCGGATGACATGGAACTTACCATCTCATATGAACGCTGGACAATGGACTTTTAACCTGCGGTAGAAAGATTTTTGACTTTTGATCGGTTCAACTTAGCCCTGGCACTCCTACACTGCAATGACGTAATAGTGGACATGAAGTCAAAATCCAACCTAAATTAGTTTGCTGCAATGAAAAAGCAGTCAATATTTTACCTTCCACCCATCTGTCTGAAAAAGTGCGCACACTTTTTCCCACTGCTCCTTGGAGACACTTGGTGCTGGGTTTTTAATTACTTCTGCAGGGGTGCAGAAGTTCTTGAAGTGTGTGTCCAGCTTATAACGGTACTCACTATAAGCTTCCTTTGCCATATAATTGATGGCCTGCATAGTGGTGTTTATGTTGTAGTCGAGGTCAAACAGACCCTGCATACGACAAGATATGTGGTCATAAGTACACATTCACAGAAAGTAATTGCAGGAAAAATATGTTCACACGTATTTTACGTCACTTACTTGAAGATGATCATATATGGGTTTCAGGTCAACCTCGTCCATATCTTTCCACCCAGACTTGTCCAGTGGTGCATTCTTCCGCACTCCTATACCCACCTCTGCAGTGACCTCCTTCGCATTTTCGCCAACTGGATTCTTCTTGCCAAGAGGGATGTTCACAGATAACTTCCCTCCCTCGCCCAATTTCTTCCTCGTTGAAAGGCCGCGCTTCACGCCTCTTCCTCTTTTGCTTGAAGGCGGACCTGCCACAATATAATTAATTACTAATTAGTTATATTAGGATCGTAAAAGGTATATTAGGTGGGTTAAGAGAATGAGATACGTACTTGATGTAGGTGGGGCCCCTGCATCATAATGTGTAGGGGCGGATTGAGCCACCGGTGTAAAGGGGGACCTGGGGTACGAGGGGGACCCAACTTGTTGAAGCCGCTGCGATCTCCTCGGTGTTGTAGCATGGGATGTCACGTTCTGCAAGAAAACATTCAAACCTCTGAGCTGAAGCAATAATTAAAAAAAAAAAAAAAAAAAAAAAGACGACAAAAAAAACAAAAAAAAAACATGTTAACTGTATAAGTATTGACATCAGCAGCCATTTCACCGGTATTCAGCTCTCCCATTGTCATGTCAATAGTCTTGCGGCCCCTAGTCAATGGCGGCGACCGTCCCTCAATTTCCTATGATTCCTCATCGGCATTCAGTAAGACATAGACCTACTGAGCTCATGTACGGAAATCACCAATCTTCAAATTCAGTAATCATTCAAGAATACTTACCTTGTCGACCAAACTGTACGAGTCTTTTATGTTCTACCTTTTCAATCCTCTTGATCCCAATGCAACTGCGAATGAGAACTGGAATCACTAGCTAGGTAAAGGCACCAACAACCAAAAACCACCAAACCAAATACAAGCAAAATATAAGCGGAAATGGATATAATGTTACCATTCGGTTGAGAAAGACTTTCAACAAATCTTCTTATCAACTAGGAATCAAATGGAAACATGTCATAAAACAAGTGAGCAAAACCATCGGTCGCATTTAAAAGAAATATCGAAAGCCATAATATAATCCATGACTAGTTCTTCATATTACACATATATCTCGCTGTCAAATAGAATCTCCTTCGCCACTGCAGCCTTAGGTGTAGACCTATTTTGGGCTTGACCATTACCCCCCTCAACAGTCCTTCCTTTCGCACTGGGGGATTTGCGTTGCTGGATCACAGGTGGTAAAACCTATAACGTTTGCACGTAAAGGTTACATTTCAAGCCTAACAGCAATATGAAAGAAAATAGGGACGGTGTAAATTGGTTCAAACATGATCATCATTACCTCTGTGTTTGAGGGAAACAGCTCTGCCCGAGCTGCGGTAGATGGAGACCTCTTGTCAGCTGGTCCAGGAACCCCATGAATAGCTGCAGCGTTACCGCTCAGGGATTTACGATGTTGATTGGCTGTTGGTAAAACCTACAGCATTTGCACGAAAAATTATACATTTCAAAAGTATTAGCAATATTAAACAAAACAGTGGCTATAACTTGGTTCAAACATCATCTACATTACCCGAATGTTGGCCAGAAACTGCGGCGTCCGTGCTGCAGTAGACGTAGCCCTCTTCACGGCTTCTGTATGACCACCGCCAGCAGTACTGTTTCCTTTCCCGTGCGGGGATTTATCTTGCTATTCCACTGGTGGTATGACCTACAAAGTTTGCACAAAAAACATCACATTTCAAGATTACTATTAATATTAAAAAACAATTAAAGACCTGATCACCTTAATACGTGCGGTGGTTCCCGGATGCATGCCAGAACCGACACTCTTTAACTTCTTTTCCTGATTCATAGCTGCCAAAATAGACGATAGTACTTATTAAATACAACCTCATTCCCAAAGTGATTTAGTTTCCCTTCCAATCAACACAAGATTGAAATGCTAATTAAATGTATTAGCCTACTATTACAACTTACCCTCTTGGTCGACATTCAACTTCCTCGTAGCATTCGATCTTTCAAGGTTTTTTGCTTTAGCTCATTCCATCAAATAACTGTGTGGTACACTATACGCCTTATTCTAAATTACCAACAATTAGATGTGAGGAAGCAATGCAATTCCAATAAGACAGAAGTGTCATCAGTTTCACAGATATACCTGCGATGTAAGCCCTCCAGCACCAGCGTGAGCACTTCCATTTAGGCCATTGCTGCCCAAACTATTCTCTCTTTCCGACACAGCCTTCCGCGTCTGTACGCCTTCAGTAATATTGGAAGCGCTGCTCCTCAGCACATGTGATCCTGCAGGGACTAAGAATTACAAAACAGAATTGTAAGATTATAAGCACAGCAGATACAGTAAGGAGCATCAAACACAGACGAAGGGTCATACTAACCACGATGGCTTCCAGTGCCGTCGAGCTTGGCCAACCCCTTCGTCGGATTGCCTTGGGAAGTTTCCTGAATTAACCACATTGTGAGATATACGTAAGGAACTTATAGCAACCAAAATATTTAAATTACAAAAAGACTAACGTAAAGTGAAAATAAACACTGCTCGTTACATATTAATAAGCGTTCACGCTAACAGAACATAACATATCACATCTATCTTCACCTTCTGCGCATCAGCAGAACCACCAACAAAATGATTCTTTATGTCCGGGACGTTCTGCGAGCTTGTAGAACATTTTTGTCAAACCAGTTTCTGTAACTACACAAGAAAGGAAATATCTGCAGTATGAGTCGATAATATGTGAAGACATAAAAGTTGCAATAACGTAGGACAACTCTCACCATGATTTCCGCACAACGAAATGTCCTCCGCCGCTTTTAGTGGACTGACCCGGCCCGACCGTCTAATCTTTTTTGTCGTCGACATCATGTAATCTGCTTATTTACACGATATAGGAAATGTAAATACAGGACCCTGTAATATGAACTGTGAATATTTGAATTACTTGTCATGTCAACAATTTACGTAATCCTCACCAAGTCATTCAAAGCAAGTCGTGGTAATCCTCTACGTAAACAAACAACACGCAGGAAATGCAAACCTTCATGTACAACATATGATTTAAAACAAAACAACTTATACAGATCATCATTCCAAATCATTGAGATCTGTATCTTAATCATCATCAGTGGTACCATCTTCGCTTCGGTAGTCCGTTTCATCCTCAGATGCATAATCCTCGCCAAGTGTTTCTTTTAAGTTGTCAAAATAGTTAGGGTCCACAGTAGGGGGATCCTGAACAATTTGAGTAAGCAAAACCTCATCTATGTTAACATCTACTTCAAACACCTCACTGCGGTTCGATGACTGCTGATAAGCATCCTCAACTCGTCTGCCTATATTTCCATCATTCGCTTTTGGGACCTGATAAGATCGAGCTTCTATCTTCTGCGATATTCGCCAGTTCTACCTGTAACAGTGTCGGGAGCATAGAAGGCTTGTCCATCCTAGGTCGCAAAAATGTAAGGATTCTCTTTATACCAAGTCCTAGAGACGTTTACAGAAGTAAAGTAGCCAACTTTCTTAATCCCTTTCTTATTTCCTACATTAAACCAATCACACTTGAACACCATAACCCGTTTGTGAGTTGGATATGTGAGTTCAAAGCTGTCATTTACTGTACGATAACAATCAATTTCCTTTCCTAAATTTTCAGATAGCACAACTCCGGAATTCTTGGTTGTCTTATGTTCATCATTGGCACACGTGCGGAACCTTAGGCCATTCACAACACAAGCCTTATACCGACGCACTTGCTTGTCAGCACCACAAGCAATTGAATACAGTCCATCTGTTGCTTCAGCTGATTTGTCAAGGAAAATTCAGGCCATCAGAATGAACGGATGTATATTGAAGTTTTAATAAGAATTCAAATACATATAACATGTTCATTACGAGGCCAAGAGAACGAAAAACCTACATGCGTTTAAACTAGTAAGGAAAATCCCGCCGATGCATATGATAGCTTGAAAATGGAATTAGTTTGGGACATATTTTTACCATTGGTTCTAACCCTGTGAGAGTTGAGTTTGCCCATTTTCAGCCTATTTTCCACTTGGTACGAGGCAGAGACTTTTAGGACATGATCGGTAGATTTGAGTAATTTCATGCATAATTGTGTTTGTTGGATATGATCGCGGGTACATGTTATTATGTGCAGGTAACAGGTGCCGAGAAATGCATGGAATTGACTTGGATTTGGAGGCAGCGTATCAAGAAAGCTGAGCAGAAAAGATGCGAAAAAGTTTAACTCCGTGCGTTTAGACGCTGGACCTGCGTTCAGACGCACAACATGGCAGCAGCGGAAGCAAGGAAGAAAGGGAGAAGTAAATTTAACTCTGTGCGTTCATACGGACAGACCTGCGTTCAAACGCAGGACTTGACTCCAGAACCGTGAAGACCAAGGGGTGCGTTCAGACGCATTGGGTGCGTTCAGACGCACCGGGTGCGTTCAGACGCACAAGTCCGAGAAGCCAGAAGGAAGAAGAAGAAAATCAGCTAAGGCCTGCGTTCAAACGCAGGAGACATGCGTTCAGACGCACTGCGTTTAAACGCAGGGAAGCTGCGTTCGAACACATGATGGGTTTCCAGAAGCTTCCAGGACGGGTTTTTGCAAGGGTAGAACAGGAATTTCGGGCATCAGTTTTAGAGACTGTGGCAGTATAAAAGGAGGTGTTCCAGCTAAGAATTAGGGTTACACATACACAATCATCATCACAGCAACCAGTACCAGAGCCGTCAGGATTGGAGCAGAGCAGGATTGGAGCAGTTTTCAGTATTCATCCATAAACCCGTTTGATCTTTCTTCATTCTTTTATGAAACATTGTTTTTCAATAATGTACGCTAGCTAAACCTTTTACCTAGGTTCTCGGTGAACCTAGGGTTTATGAATTCAGCAGTATGGTTTGTTTGATTTTCAGATGCATGACTAGTTGGACGTCTTAATACAGAATTGGATTGTTTATTATCTTGTCTTTGATTTTATATACATGCATGAATGGCTTGATCACCCAGGAGTGTTATAGACAGGATCTTTGTGCACGAGAGTGGCCAGTGAGAGTTAGGAAGAAAAGATAAGACTTGATATCCTATCTTGATGGACCGAGAGGTGAAAGGAATCAGGATATTAGCCCAGAAGCATTAGACTAACTGCTAGATGTTTAGGGGGTGACCGAGAGGAGAACCTGTAACCCTAGCAGACTTAGAACAAACCTGCAGATTTAGGTGGACCGAGGGGACCCAAAATCTTTAGGAGAGTGACAGGTACATGAGACCGAGAGGAGATTGTATTAATGGTATGCTGGCATAAACAAGACTGTTGTGTGTTTCTGAAATCAATTGAACCAGGCAAGCAGAAAAGTAACCCTAGGGGTTCCTGGAACCTAGATTGTTAATTCATCAACTTTTACAACTACAACAATTCACAGAAAATTACTCCAAATAAAATAAGATTTTCTTAGTATTGCTTTATTTACTGCACACTAGTATACTACAATCACACCTCAACTTTCCTTCTTTTTACAGCTTTGCATTTATTTCTAATTCTTATAAGTAAAACTTAGATTGTTCTCGTGGGTTCGACAATCAGAGTCATAAATACATACTCTATATTACTTGATCGTACACTTGCGAAAAAGCAGATAGATTTACGCTGTCAAGTTTTTGGCGCCGTTGACGGGGAACAGTTACAGTTTTTTCTTAAAAAGAAATTAGAATAAGTTTCAAAGCTTTTTCTTTTATTTTTACGTTTATTTTCCCTTAACTTATTGCTCTTGAACTCTGATTTTCAGGCTATTCTAGTATATGCCTTGATTGCCTCGCGAACTGGTGTCACCACTTGAAGACCCCGAAAAACTTTTCAGAGAGCAAAATCGCAGACACCGAGTCACGATGTATGAGCACGAAGAAAACGCGCCAACAGAAGCAGGAACACCCACAGGACAGGAGCAACGCACTCCAGCACATATGGCTCTTTACATTGAGGAGCTGATAGCAGAAGGCTTTGCTGCCAGGAACAATCAGAGGACTCACAACAGATCTGGGAGGGCGATAGTAGAGAACTTCGAAGTTCCTACCGGAGGACATCAACCAGCTATCGTAGTGCCACCAATTACAGCAGAGCACTTCGATCTGAAATCATCCACTATCCAAACCGCCCAGACTCATTGTCCTTTCAATGGGAAAGCAGATGAAGATCCAAACGACTTCCTCGGAAAGTTCGAAGACTACTACAACAAGATTAAGTATAGAGGAGTTGAAGCGGATACGCTGAAATTAATTCTATTCCCATATTGCTTATCAGGACAGCAAAAGACTGGCTAGAAGAAAGACCAGCAAGGTCTATCACAACCTGGGAGGGGTGTGTTACTGATTTTTTGGCGAAATTCTACCCCGCATCTCGTGTTATCAAGCTGCAGAGTGAGATCTTATCCTTCAAATAGAAGATGGGTGAGACGTTGGTAGACGCATGGGACAGGCTGATGAGACTCGTTAAAAGATGCCCCAATCACGGCTTCGGGGACGCGAAAATTCTGCAAGTATTCTACCATGTTCTTGATAGGGAGAATGCTGACAGGATTGACAGGGAAGCTGGGGGTAATTTTCTGTACCATGTGGATAAAGATGGAGCCTACGAACTGATGAAACAATTAGCCAAACAGGAAACTCGTCTGTTTGATGACCGCAGGCTCACAGCACTAGCAGAACCAGCGGCTGATGACAGGATTGATAATCTCACGAAATTAGTACAAGACTTAGTCAAAAAGGTGTATACAGAAAAGAAAACCGTGGCAGCAGCGGATGAACCTGACCTCGATGCAGCAATTCAGGAGCTTCAGGCCGAAGATGCCAATTATGTTCAGCAACAGTGGGATCCCAGCCGCTATAGACCTGGCACACGTGACCATCCAAGGTTCCGTTACGGAAACCCTAATGCAGCAGTTTATGCACCAGGGTTCCAGCACTGGCCACAGGCACAACAGACAGCACCAGCACAACAAGCACCAGCAGCACAACCACAGCTAAATTTATCACAACAACACTTTGAGTCCTATATGGAGAAATTTAATAAGCAGTGGAAAGCTAGATTTTCCCTGATGGAATCATTAACTGCGGATGTAAGCCAAATGAAAATTGCTATCCGCAACCTGGAAGTACAGAATGGTCGGCTTGCACAGAACCAGGCAGAATGAGTCCCAGGGAATTTACCATCAAATACAGTGAACAATCCACGCGCTCAAATCAATGCTATCACAACTCGGAGTGGAATCGCAGTGCAGGATCCGCCGTATCCCAGTCATGCACGTGCAGAAAAGTCAAAGAACATTGAACACGAAGTGTTTGACAGGGAAGACAGCTCAACCGCTAACCCTCAACAAAGGGGTTCGGTCGAGCAGGAAGGAGAATAGACTAATGGGGGTAACCCAGAAACAGTGCCAAGCTCTAAAGAGGTGCCTTACCCTCTGAAGACACGTAAGAGAAATGACAGCAAAGACTACGCCAGATTTATGGAGGTATTCAAGCAATTACAGATAAACATACCTTTCGCCGAAGCACTCGCCAAAATGCCTACTTAGGCGAAATTTCTCAAAGACATATTGTATGGAAGAAGGCGGATGAGCGACTTCGAAACAGTAAATCTGACGGCAGAAGTGAGCAGCTGTGTGAAAAACGGTCTACCACTGAAAAAAAAGACCCTGGCAGTTTTGTTATTCCAGTAACTCTGGGCAGTGCATACACAGGAAAAGCCTTATGCGACTTCGGTGCCAGCATTAACCTGATGCCACTAACCATCTTCAAAATTCTGGGAGTGAGAGAACCGCGGCCAACAAGAATTATGCTTCAAATGGCTGACAGATCCGTAAAACCTGCCTATGGAGTCATTGAAGATATCCTGGTAAAAGTTGGAGAGCTTATTTTTCCAGCAGATTTTGTGATACTGGATATGGAGGCAGGAGAGGTCCCACTAATTTTAGGCAGACCTTTCCTAGCAACTGGTGAAGCCATTATCAACCGCAAAAGTGGAGAGCTGTCCATGCAAATCAACGAAGAAAAAGTGAAATTCAACGTCTTCAAATCTCTCTAACTCCTTGATCATTATGGTCATGAAAACTGTTTTGCAGTGGAAGTAATTGATGATCTGGAAAGTGAGGAGATGGAAAATTTATGGGGGAAATTTGAGGACATGTACCCAGCGGAAACAGAGGAGCACCAAGCTGAGCAGATCATGAGAACAGAAAGCTGGGCCACTCTATATAAGGATGAAGGAGGCGAGCGAAAAATGACATTGGTCCCATCACTTCAGGAACCACCAGTCCTGGAGTTGAAACAGTTGCCAGACCACCTCAGGTACGCATTTATTGGTATAAATAATACTCTGCAAGTAATTGTTTCATCTCTTCTATCTCAGGAACACGAACAAAAGCTGCTGGATGTACTTCGAGAGAATAAAGAAGCTATCTGATGGAAAATTGCTGACCTGAAGGGAATCAGTCCTGATTACTGCATGCACAAAATAAGAATTGACGAAGGAAAGAAGCCAGTCATCAAACCTCAACGAAGATTAAACCCAATCATGAAAGATGTGGTACGTAAGGAGGTCATGAAGTGGCTAGAAGCAGGGATTATATACCCCATATCAGACAGCACCTGGGTTAGTCTTGTCCAGTGTGTGCCAAAGAAAGGGGGTATTACAGTAGTACAGAACGCTGATCAGGAACAGATCGCGCAGCGCACTGTCACAGGCTGGCGGATCTGTATGGATTATCGAGAGCTGAACAACGCGACACTGAAAGACCACTTTCCGCTGCCATTCATGGACCAGATGTTGGACAGATTGTCTCACCATGCTTATTACTGCTTTCTTGACGGGTACTCTGGATACAACCAGATCTATATAAATCTGGAAGATCAAGAAAAGACGACGTTCACCTGCCCATACGGAACATTTGCTTTTAGACGAATGCCATTCGGATTATGTAACGCTCCAGCGACATTCCAAAGATGTATGATAGCCATATTCTCTGACATTATAGAGAAAAATCTGGAAGTTTTTATGGACGATTTTTCGTTATTTGGGGACAGTTTTGATGATTTCTTATACCATCTGGACAGAGTTCTAATTCGATGCAGGAAGACTAACCTGGTACTCAACTGGGAGAAATGCCACTTCATGGTTACTGAAGGAATAGTGCTGGGACACAGGATTTCCAGCAAAGGCCTGGAAGTAGACAGAGCAAAAATAGAGGTGATCAAGCAGCTACCATATCCGACCACAGTGAAGGCAATCAAGAGTTTTTTGGGCCATGCAGGGTTTTTACAGAAGATTTATCAGAGATTTTTCCAAAATTACAAAGCCACTATGTAATTTGTTGGGAAAAGATGTGCCCTTCATATTTGACGAACCCTGCAAAGAAGCCTTTGACGTACTCAAAGACAGGCTCACAACTGAACCCATTATCACAACGCCTGATTGACCCTCCCATTCGAGCTGATGTGCGACGCCAGTGATTACGCAAAGGGCGCAGTGTTGGGACAGCGAAAGGATAAAGTGTGCAGTGTCATTTATTATTCCAGCAGGGTCCTGAATGAAGCACAGATTAATTATGGGACTACAGAAAAGGAGCTGCTGGCAGTCGTTTTTGCTCTGGACAAGTTCAGATCCTATCTGGTAGGTTCAAAAGTCATTATATTCACGGATCATAGTGCGTTGAAATATTTACTGGAGAAAAAGGATGCAAAGCCAAGGCTGCTGCGTTGGATTCTGCTGATGCAGGAATTCAATGTCGAAATCAGGGATAAAAAGGGAGAAGAAAATGTGGTAGCTAATCATCTTTCTCGCCTGGAAAAACCAACAGAAGAATTGGTACCAATTCAAGAAAATTTCCCATATGAGCATATCATGAAGATCAAGACCAACAGACGACCCTGGTATTACGCAATAGCCAATTATTTGGTCAATGGAGCACTCCCTGAAGACATCACCCCTTGGAAGAAAAAGAAGTTTATTTCAGAATGCAGACACTATTTCTGGGATGATCCTTACCTGTTCAAACAAGGGGCAGATAATATTCTCGGACGTTGCATCCCATGTCATTAGATTTTAGAGGTAATTCAGCACTGCCACTCAGCACAGTGTGGGGGACACTTCAGCGGTCCGAGAACAGCTCACAAAGTAATGCAGTCGGGATTTTTCTTGCCAACAGTTTTCAAGGATTGCCATAACTATGCACAAAGTTGTGATCGCTGCCAGCGTACAGGAAATATCTCCCAGCGAAATGAGATGCCCATGACACTTTGGAAGGAAGTTGAGCCTTTTGACGTTTGGGGTATTGATTTTACGGGTCCATTTCCTTCTTCACTTGGAAATCTCTACATCTTACTGGCAGTAGACTACGTATCAAAAAGGTTGGAAGCTATGGCCTGTCAGAAGAATGATGCAGCAGTTGTGGAACGATTCCTCAAACGCAATATTTTTACCAGATTCGGAACACCAAGAGCCATGGTCAGTGATGAAGGCTCTCATTTTATCAATAAAGTCTTTGCCAAGGTTCTAAAGCAGTACGGGGTGTCTGTCCATAAGGTGTCACTGCCTTATCAACCTCAGGAAAACGGGCAAGCAGAGGTGTCAAACAGGGAGATAAAGAGCATAATGGAAAAAACTGTGAATCCTGGACGGAAGGACTTGTCATTAAAGCTGGATGATGCGCTCTGGGAATACAGAACTGCTTACAAAACCCCGCTGGGAATGTCCCCATACCAGCTGGTTTTTGGTAAAGCATGTCACTTACTAGTAGAATTGGAGCACAGAGCATACTGGGCAATCAAGCAGCTTAATATGGATCACGGCTTATCTGGAAACAAAAGGAAGATGGCACTCCTCGAACTAGAGGAATTTCGTAAAACAGCTTATGAGAGTGCCAAAATCTATAAAGAAAAAACGAAGAAGTGGCATGACAATCGCATTCTACCAAAGAAGATAGAAATTGGGCAGAATGTTCTCCTTTACAACTCAAGGATGAAATTCTATCCAGGGAAGCTGCGCTCAAGATGGTCTGGACCATTCATTTTGAAAGACATTACATCATGGGCAGTGGTGGAACTGGAAAACCCAAGGGATAATACAGTTTTCAAGGTGAATGGAAACAGAGTCAAGCCATACAGGGATCCTCAGGAGATCATATAGGTAGAAGCGATCTACCTCGACCTGCCTTGACCATAAAAGAGGTAACAAAGTCGGGCTGTCGACTGTAAATCAAAAGTGCTGGTTGGGAGGCAAATTAACATAGATTAGTTGTTTTTTTTATATATTTAGATCTTTATTATAAAATGTTCATAATCTGAAAGAAAAGTGAGGAAGAGGGGTTTAATATTGAATTCAGTGTTTCAGGAATCATTCGGAAGTTTGAAAGGCATGCGTTCAAACGCAGGTGATATGCGTTTAAACGCATACCTGCGTTCAAACGCAGAAAGCGCGTTCAAACGCAGAAGCACCACCCACCGCAGAAATTCAGAAAAATGGCTAACATATCTGCGTTCAAACGCAGACGACGTGCCTTCAAACGCATACTAAAAGAAGCAGATTTCCAGCTAACACATGTGCGTTCAAACGCACGGGATGCGTTCAAACGCAACAGATAAAAAACTGAAAAATTTCAAGGAAGTGCGTTTAGACGCAGAAGGTGCGTCTGAACGCAGAAAAACAATCAACAGAAGTTTCTAGAGAGAAGGCATGCGTTCAAACGCACGGGGCGCGTTCAAACGCAACTCATCCGAAGATTGCAGAAATAAGGGGTGCGTTCAGACGCAGTGCATATGCGTCCAAACGCATATAATCAAACCCAGAAATTCAAAAAATTACAAGTTATGCGTTCAAACGCACATGGTGCGTTCAAACGCAGTTCAAGACAATTCACAATTTTCCAGAAAAGTAAAGCATTGCGTTCAAACGCAGAAGGTGGGTTCAAACGCACAATCAAGCGGGATCAGAAAATTTTGCAAAATTTTGAATTTCAGGGGCCATTCTTCAATTTCTAAAAGTTTGCCTATATATACTGTACGGGTGAAAGTGACCCATTTTCACTTCAGTTAACAAGTTTTCAACTCTCTCTCTAGAAACTCTCTCTGCCCTTGCAGCTGCCAGCAGCAGTCATCCGCCACAAATCTCTGACTACCACCACAGGGACACCAGACTGCCAGAAACAGTGTGGGGGTGATCACACTCATCCGATCCAAACGCTTCCAGATCTGCTTCAGAGAGCAGTTTCCGGATCTGTACCCGTAAGATTCACTCCGGGTAGTCAGGTTCTGTTTTTTCTCTCTCTTTGCAGATTTCCATTTTTCTTCTTGATTTTTTTTGAGATGGATGTGGACATACCATATATGAGGCCTGATAGGGCAATCGCACCCTTGAACATCATAGATTGCAGACTGCTTAGGGTCGACCATTTCTGTGACCATAGGTTTGTCAATATGGAAGCTCACCGTTTCTTTCTGCAGGACAAAAAGATTAGGTATGACATACCCGCTGAGAGAACTTTTCCTCGTGATATTGTGTCTATGGGAGAAGACCTGTTCAACTACACTGGGCAGGATCATTTTGGGGACTTGTTTACCGGCTTTACCAATCTGCAGGTAAGTTCTGTGCTGGCTAAGGAGATTTTGAGTAATCTCCAGCAGTGCATGAACAGTGAAGCCCAGTCAATTGACTGGATTTACTGCAGAAAGACCTGGATTAGGATCACCCCAGAGAGTATTCGAGAGAGTTTGGGTCTGGAATTAGTGGTGGACGATTGTCAGTTTCAGGAACTGCGGCGTCATCCCTCTGAACAGCTTAGTGAACAGATCCTTCACACACTGTGTGCGGGTGTACCAGGAGCTGCTTGGTATTACCCCCACCGGAGCCCGTCCTACCGAAAACTCCCTGCCACATATCTGATTCGAGAGGCGAGATGGTGGACTGAGTGGGTCAACAACCGAGTTGTGGGCATTAAGCACATGACCCGGATAGACTATAATGTGGCACTTCTGGTCTACTGCTTGATGACCCGTGAACCTGTGAGCCTCCCGGAGATTATTTGTGAGTTTTTCAGGGAGAGACGTGAATCCCACAGTAAGAAGGGTTTGGGTCTTTTGGGGATGTTGACTAAAATGGCACAGGATTATATGGTGCCAATCCCTGGTGAGCTGAGGGATATCCGACCGGTTCAGGTACGCAAGTACCGCAAGATGAGATGTGCTTTGCACGAGGCTCTGCATGGTCCTCCAGAATATGTCCAAGTGGACGATGATGATGATGATGATGATGATGAGGGTGACGCTCTGCCTCATGGTGGGGGTGGTGGCATGCCACCACTGCCTCCACCCGGTGATGGGGGTTTTCCAGCCTTACCAGGTCCCCTTCGACTGCCCCGATCTGTTAGTTCCAGTGAACCCAGGCAGACCAAGCCCGACCTAGGGCAGTCCAGCAGACGGGCCAGGCGCAGTTCTTTTGGGCGCCTGGAGAGGACTGAGCATGAGGAGTGGGTCCGAATGAAAATTAAGGCCCAAGAAAAAATGCAGAACTACCTGGTAAGGACGGTCAAGAAAATGGCCAGTGTTCTTGGAATGTTGTTCAAGACCCAGAAGCATATTTACCATGCTAACACAGCTGCATTGCGAGATCATGAGGCTGCCCTCGCTGAGATTTAGAGCAATATGCGTGGTAAGAAATTTAACTTCCCGGACCACTATTCTAGTGATAACTGTCCCAATTGGACAATGGAGGATAGTAGGCCCTATGATAGCTTCTCTGGCCATGACCCCACCCCTATTCCAGAACACGCATACAATGTTGGTGACCCCGGCAGACCCGGTACCCAGTACCCACCCAGGCAGCATGTAGACCCAGGGGCTAGCAGTGCCCATCCCGGTGCCAGCCACGCTGGTACCGCTGCCGCAGCACGACAGGCTGCGAGGAAACAACCCAGAGGGCGAACCCTTGAACCATCTCCCGAGCCGACTGACCAGTCTACTCCGGAGAACACAGATTGGAGTTACCGACCAGATCAGTAGAGTCGCGAGGACGCGGCACCTCTAGTGTGGGGGTGGGGAATCTTGTCCTCCTGCATAGCCATGTCAGCATATTTTTGTTCATTTTTTTTGTTTTAATTTTTTGAGTCAGCACGTTTTCTTCTTTTGAGTCTACCTACCTATTTTTCTGACCTTGCATTTAAAAAAAAAATCAGAAAAATCTTAAAATCTTTTGAGAAAGGACAATTTATGGGACTATAAACTGTAAATAATTCAGTAAGTAAAACTCCAACAGGGAAGAAAACTGACGTCGAGGTGTAGGAGTTTTATTTTTCTTTGGATGGATAGATCCAGTGCAACCCAGAATTCTCTGGTAGGTTGTAGCCTTAGTAGGAATCCGACTAGTTACCACACCGCCGTCACATAGGTAGTCGACAACCTGCCTACGGGCGTCAGCACGGTCACTGCATTTTTCAGTGGAGTGTTTGGCTTATAACGGACCTCACGTCCTGTTTCTCAGCCTTAGGTCCAAATAGTTAGCCCATTTGAAGCCATTTACCCCTTTATTCACAGCCACTGTAGCCTAGGAAGCCTTCCTTGTGACTTGCGTCACTTGTTTAGTTGGCCAGTACTACGCGTTATGAAAGAGGGAGTGAGTCTGGGAGGGTTGTAGAGGAATGAGAACTTTTAGACAGATCAGTTTTGGACAGCATGAGGGTGTGACAGGGTGAGTTAGAGGCGACATCATTAAATTGCAGGAGGTGAATCATTACATTACACAGTGATCACAGGAGGAGTAGTCGCGTGTGTGTTATCCATTTCACACATATCAGGGGTTCAGGGGGTTGTCAGGTTTTAATTGGAGGTCGTGCCTATTTCTACATCTTTGGTGATGAGGAGGTTAGGTGGGACAGCACACTATCTTCTGGACTACAGGGATCGAGCATCTAACGACTAATGAGGGGGTACTTCTGGCAAGCTTATACTATTCATACCCCACAGATTTGATTGCACTACTTAGTTTAGTTAGTTGAAATCGTGTGTATTTTGTTTGTTTAAAAAAAAGAAAAAAAAAGAAAGTAAATTTGTTGTTTTAAGTTGTTTAGTTTAGTTAATAAAATCAAGCTTAGTAGGAAACACAATTCGGACTACACGCTACTTCACAATTGTGGTCGCGAGAACGGCGAATCAGCAGCATGATTTCGGGAAATTGGGAAGCAGGGACATAGTTGTTCTGGACAGTTTTTGGGAAGCATGGTGTGGGGTGTGAGTTTGGGACAGTGAGGAGTCATAAGAAGTAGGATTGGCTTTGCCCATTACATATAAAACCCTACCTGTTAGACTTAGGATCCCTAATGGAAAACAGCTTGGAAGGTAGGTTAGCTAGGGATTTACTCAGGATGCAGACGAAAGTAACAGTAAGGGGAGCCCGTGCTTATTTTCCACCATGAGAAATAAACAGTCTCACCAATCGATTGTCTATCAGTATTTTCTAGAGCTGGAATGAACATTGAAGGACACATCAGTTTTCATTCTAGAGATTGCCCAATCTCGACTAAAATTTTTTTTTTGTCTTGGGTCAAGTTGTTTATATTATCTGTCTGAGTCAGCTGTTGAGTCTTCTGGTCTGTAGCATGAATCTGTGGAAGGGGGAAGTATGCAATTGAAGTATGCAAAAGAAGGGTCTGCAAGGCAGTATGCAAGGGTCTGCTCGGGACGAGCAGAGTTTAATGTGGGGGGTATTTTGATAGCTTGAAAATGGAATTAGTTTGGGACATCATTTTACCATTGGTTCTAACCTTGTGAGAGTTGAGTTTGCCCATTTTCAGCCTATTTTCCATTTGATACGAGGAAGAGACTTTTAGGACATGATCGTTAGATTTGAGTAATTTCATGCATAATTGTGTTTGTTGGATATGATCGCGGGTACATGTTATTATGTGCAGGTAACAGGTGCCGAGAAATGCATGGAATTGACTTGGATTTGGAGGCAGCGTATCAAGAAAGCTGAGCAGAAAAGATGCGAAAAAGTTTAACTCCGTGCGTTCAGACGCAGGACCTGCGTTAAGACGCACAACAAGGCAGCAGAGGAAGCAAGGAAGAAAGGCAGAAGAAAAGTTAACTCTGTGCGTTCAGACGCACAGACCTGCGTTCAAACGCAGGACTTGACTCCAGAACCGTGAAGACCAAGGGGTGCGTTGAGACGCACCGGGTGCGTTCAGACACACAAGTCCGAGAAGCCAGAAGGAAGAAGGAGAAAATTAGCTAAGGTCTGCGTTCAAACGCACGAGACATGCGTTCAGACGCACTGCGTTTAAACGCAGGGAAGCTGCGTTCGAACGCATGATGGGTTTCCAGAAGCTTCCAGGACGGGTTTTTGCAAGGGTATAACAGGAATTTCGGGCATCAATTTTAAAGACTGTGGCAGTATAAAAGGAGGTGTTCCAGCACAGAATTAGGGTTACACATACACAATCATCATCACAACAACCAGTACCAGAGCCGTCAGGATTGGAGTAGAGCTGGATTGGAGCAGTTTTCAGTATTCAGCCATAAACCCGTTTGATCTTTCTTATTTCTTTTATGAAACATTTTTTTTCAATAATCTACGCTAGCTAAACCTTTTACCTAGGTTCTCGGTGAACCTAGCGTTTATGAATTCAGCAGTATGGTTTGTTTGATTTTCAGATGCATGACTAATTGGACGTCTTAATACAGAATTGGTTTGTTTATTATCTTGTCTTTGATTTTATATACATGCATGAATGGCTTTATCACCTAGGAGTGTTATAGACAGGATCTGGATCACGAGAGTGGCCAGTGAGAGTTAGGAAGAAAAGATAAGATGTGATATCCTATCTTTATGGACCGAGAGGTGAATGGAATCAGGATAATAGCCCAGAAGCATTAGACTAACTGCTAGATGTTTAGGGGGAGACCGAGAGGAGAACCTGTAACCCTAGCAGACTTAGAACAAACCTGCAGAATTAGGTGGACCGAGAGGACCCAAAATCTGTAGGAGAGTGACAGGTACATGAGACCGAGAGGAGATTGTATTAATGGTATGCTGGCATAAACAGGACTGCTGTGTGTTTCTGAAATCAATTGAACCAGGCAAGCTGAAAAGTAACCCTAGGGGATCCTATAACCTAGATTGTTAATTCACCAACTTTTACAACTACAACAATTCCCAGAAAATTACTCCAAATAAATAAGATTTTATAAGTATTGCTTTATTTACTCCACACTAGTTTACTACAATCACACCTCCTTTTTACAGCTTTGCATTTATTTCTAATTCTTATAAGTAAAACTTAGACTGTTCTCGTGGGTTCGACAATCAGAGTCATAAATACATACTCTATATTACTTGATCGTACACTTGCAAAAAAGCAGATAGATTTACGCTGTCAGCATATGATCCCCACGTTCTTGGTCAGGTTCAAGCTCGTGGATTTCGTTACTGTGTTATCTGGATTCAGAGTTATATCAGGATTAAGTACGCTTAAATATTTACTAAATTGGCATCCAATAATTAAGCAAATTTTATAGTTGAACCAATTACATCAAATACGGCTCAACCTCCGTACAGTTTTGTAAAATATACCCATGGATCTGCTCATATTCCTCTGCTGACAGCTCGTAAAAGGATGACCCCGTAAAAGGGTGAGCTGCACCATCGAATATGGACATATTTGACATATCACTAGTGTTGACCTGCCCACCGTTGCGCTCAATCCTATTGAATCTCGTATCAACTCCGTGAAGATACATCAGCACAATGTGAGACATTCATTGTCGATGAAAGCTGCAGCAATTGAACCCTCCGACCTCGCTTTATTTCTTACATACAGCTTTAGCATGTGCAGAAATCTGTTTTAATAACCCGTACAGACACCGTAAACATTTCGTCTTATATATATATATATATATACTATATATATATATATATATTATAACTCATGTATTATACCAGTACCTACCCTTTCAATGGGATACTGACACGATTTCTTACGTGTATGCGCAAGTGCACGATCAAGTAATATAGGGGTGGTATTTCAACCCCGAGTTATCGATCCCACGAGGACAAGATTGAGATTATTTAATTAGTTATTAGATTAGAGTGCCGTAACTAGGAGGAAAAATTTTGGTTGATTAAGAATTGAAATAAATAAATAAATAATATTTTTTTGGATTTTTATTTTATTTAAACAAATATGGAGGAACAAGGCAATCTCTAGATCACCTAGGGCTGTAGGCGATTTCCGGATTAGCTAAGTAACACGTTAACTCTATTCTAGTTAAGTCGGGTAATAGCAGTGACAATCTCCTCTCTGTCTCATGTCGTTCTACGTCACGATCTACTTGGTGTTATGTCGGTCCACCTACGTCTACCGGTCCGTTCTAGTAGGCTCACGACAGTGCACGAAATGATGTCCTTTCAGACCACCACCACACAAACACCTCACTATCTGCTACCGAATCTACCCAATAAGGAAAATCCTACACACTTATCTTCTCAATCTCAGTGATTAAGGATTGTTGTTCATATTTCATCACAACTAGGTCTAAGCCGCTCTCACGCACTCACTAGTTAATTAACAAGTCCGGTTAATTACTCCATTCTTGCCAAGGATAAAGCAAAGCATATGAACAATAACTAGCTAAAACAAATATTAACTTTAAGAAAGAAATTGATTCACGAATAAATCCTAAGTCTCATGATTATCAAATCATAATCTAGTCGTGTCAATAGACTGGATTCAATAATAATATCAAGAAACTAAACATCGATTAAATGAATCTAAGTCCAAAAGCATGAAACAAAGTCTCAAATTCGGAAAACATATTTTCTACATATCAAAACGTTTTGCTACTAATAATCTTAGCAACACAATAGGGTTTCTCCATACAAGTGATTAAAAGAGGAAAGAAGAGATCAAACACTAGAAATCATGAAGATTGGCGCGATCCGGACTCTTTCCCTTGCTTGAGGTTGCTTCCACTGGAGTCTCCTTGCTCTCCTCCTTGATCGTGGCTCTCAGTTGGCGTGAATGGGGATTAATTTCTTCCCTAGGTCGTTCTTCAATCATAACCCGCAGAAGTCTTCAGTAATTGCACAATAGCCCCTTGAAATCTTCTCCTAACTTCATTAGGACATATCTTTTTCGCCCTAACTCGGATTTAGCTCCGTGACCTATCGTTGGAAAGCTCTCTGAGTCTAATTTCATATGGCACTGGTATCACCCAAAAATGAGTTATAGAACTCCGGATATTATCAAAATAAAGCAGACTGGTCATCCAAGCTCCTCCAATTCGGTTTTTCTTGACTCCACTTGAGCTCTCATTGTTTCCGAAGTTCGTTCCATTCCTCCTATCAACCAATTAGCATCGGTTCCTGCCAAAACAACATGAACAAACATACCAAGCGATTATATTTGACAAATAAAAATGAAATATGCATAGAAAACGCCCGGACTAAGAATATAGCACATGGTGAACAACAAGTGATAAAACGACCTTTATTCTCTAACATGAGGCACAAATCATTCTAAAATACCTATTAACATGTGGTAAATGCTAAAGAATTATAGCCCCTAAAAGGTTCTATCAAACTCCCCCACACTTACTCTCTTGCTCGTCTCGAGCAACAATGAAGCACACAATCCCCACACTTGAGACATTGCATACATACAACCAAACTAATGCATACCCCACCGCCTTGCATACTTCACTTTCCGCTAGCCAACACGACTCAAGACTCAATACAAAAAGACACGACTATGCAAACTACATGATATGTACAATGCAACTCAAGTATGTACAATGCAAGGAATTGAAGAACATATTTTTTTTCTTTTTCTTGTTAGAGATTGGGAAATATCTATGAACAGACCGGCATGTCATAAGGCTCTCACATCCCCTATAAGATTCTATAGCTTTGGTGATCAGTAGAACTTGCGGCCAGTTTCGTCAGACAGAACGAGCAAGAACACTCAATAAGTTGCTTCCGCACACTCATCAAACGTATCCCTAGCACTTACCATCCGAGCTATTTATCCACGGGTTAAAATTGTTGACGGCTTAGGACGGGTAGGATAGGATATTTAGAAGCGCAATCCTAGACGTCATGATACATCTCACAAAAACCCATTCTCACACTCCCTCACCAAAATCCAAGGAACCCCACCGAACTAACTACTCCGGCCCTCATTCCCTCAATCCTGGTGTAACGCCGTTCTCGCGGCCACAAATGTGAAGAAGTGATCAAAACTCATAGATAATCTCCGTGGTCTTCATGAAGTTTAATTTCCGGCTCCCTATTCCATTTCACTTTCAACTTTGTGTTTTTCTTTCTTCTTTTTTTTTTCTTTTCTATTCTCATACCAATAAGCACATAGAGCCACCAATGATGATACAATAGTAATATCCAGGGAGATCAAATATCACATTAGATAACGTGGGGATGGAGTGTGTCAAATAAAATGATGAAATCAAATATGTGTAGACACCCCCACACTCAATCTAAAGCATATCCAAAACCCGATAGTCAATATGTGAACGTACTAATTCCAACCAATCCTCCTCATCACCTAAGACGTAGAAAATATGAATGAAGTACAAGCACGTCCTCCTATAAGATCAACCAACCCCCACCCCATATCGTGCGGAAAAAGGTATCATGCACGACGATACTCCACCTGTGATCGTGGTGTATGGACACGACTCACCGCCACACAGAAGTGTGCTGCCGTCTCTAACTCACCCTCATATCCCCTCAAAAGATGACATGTAAGAATGTCCACTCAAGATGTATCAAATCAGCTCACCCTCATCGAACCTCCCTAACTCAACTCCCTCTATCATGACGCATAGGAGGGGACCATTCTAACTAGTGATAGAAGTCACAAGGAACGGTTTCCTAGGCTAGACGTTGTGAATAAAAGGGGGTAAATGGATCAAATTGGGGTAACTAGTGGACCTAGGCAATGGAGACTGGACATGAGGTCCCCATAACAATCACTCGCACAGCTGTTCCGTTTCCACTACGAGGAGGGTTGACGACTACCTAAGTGACGGTGGTGTAGCGCTAGTAGGATAACTAGTTTGAGAGACAACTAATTACAATTCTCAAGTGCATTAGCCCTATAGCCTTCCTACTCCTGATTCTCGCGTGTCTACCTCACTCAGATTTTCATACTACCAAGGGAATACTATCATTGAGCCCTCTCCACACTTACTCTCTTCGATTTCCCTTTCTCAGAAAAATTCAATTTTTAGGGTTTTTCTCGAATTTTTATTTTTTTTTGTTTTTTTTTTTCGACACTATATGTAACTGGCCAACTTGACTAACCAACAAAGTATGGTATTTGGATTCAATAAATAAAAGTGCAACAATAATATACAATGCATAAAATAATTGTGCACATGCAAACTAACGGACTCGACATCTACATGCAAACGCGACTTTCTAAACTACATGTAACAAAGCTATGCAATGGCTAACTAGCTCATAGCTAAAAACTCCCCCACACTTAAGTGCTTCGTTTTCCTCAACGAATATAAGGTGAAATAAAGAGGACTCGGCTGCTCAAGCGTGGGGCCGGTGGGTCTAGTCGGAGTGAGCTAAAAAAGTATCCAATAATCCAAGTATGAGCAAGTTAAATTTTTCTAGAAATTAAGCCCTAAGAGTGCCTACGAAAGAATTAAAGCCGACAGAGAGAAAATTGTACCGAATTTTTCGGAAACACAAGCTAGTGAAGGCATGAGTACCTCCTTAAGCTTCTCGGTGTCCCCGTCTTAAGTTCCTCTTTGAGCTTTGGCCGAATCCCCCTCCAAAGCAACGGATTGTAAGATTTAAGTTCTTTGAGATCTCCCTCTTTGAATTCCCCCACACTCAATCCGCTCACTATCTCAAAAGCTTAAGAGTTAATCCACTCACTATCTCAAAAACTTCGCGATTTGGATGCGTTTTGGGTTTGGGGTGTGTTGGTGTTCTTGCGGGTTTGGAGAGGAAGAAGATGAAGACAAAGAGTGTTTGATCCAGATTGGGGTGTTAGGGGACTTGTTGGTTGGTTCTTGGCTGTAAAATCCTCCAAAATGTCAAAATAACCCCCAAAAAGTATCAAAAATACCCCCCCAAAAGTGAGCTATCCGGGCCATTTCGGCCCCCATTTCAGCCCGAAATAGAGGCCGAAATCATTGGGAAATTTTGAAGCAGAATACCCTTTTCATTTCGGGCCGAAATAGGGGCATTTCGGCCACCATTTCGGCCCGAAATGGTGCCCGAAATTCCTGGAACTCTCCAACTTGTTTTTGCTCTATCTTCTTCATCCGACATCCGTCTCGCGCGATTCTTTCACCGATGGACTCCATATTCGACGATGAATCTATTTTGTACTAGAAAATTTCCAAATCAAGAAATTTTTTCATTTCTTCTCAAATTATCTCTCTTGTGCAAAGAATCGCGCCACCAAAGTTCTTGAACTCTATTTTAACTCCGGATTCCTATGCGTGCAACCCTGATACTCCAACTCGCTACCATGCTCCTCATGACTAATTGGCTACTCCTCAACCTCGAGTAGCTTCTTTATCAAGCTCAATGCTTCCGGTTAGCTAGTTGTTCCTCGTTTTGCGTGCGAAATCGTGCACATGCATCAAGAATGGGAATCCAGAGAGTTCTTCGGTACCTGTGTCATGCACACTCATATAAAATATTAAAACAACTCTCCCTCGCCCCTCACAATCAAATATGGAGAACTCAAAAAAAAAACGAAACAAAATATCAAACTCTACTCTACATTGGGTTGCCTCCCAAGAAGCGCTTGTAATTTAAGGTCGACGGCCCGACCCGGTTACCTCAACCCTCTAGGATAGTGGATGTTGCTTTTAAACTCTCCACTTATTCTTCTTCCACCATATTTTCTCGATACGCTTTTTCTCTCGAGCGCACAAGCTCTTTGGACATGGCGGAAAGCTTTGGAAGTTAAACTCCTTCATCTTGCACTTTTTCTTCCTGATCAACTTCCATAGAGTATCACAAGACTCAAATGAACCTCTCTCCAAGAAATCATCCCAGTGGTACTCCTTCGGTGCCAAATGATCTTCATTAGACACATGCATCTCATCTATACCCCCACACTTGCTGATTTCCAAAGCCTCAATAACAACAATCACAAGTGTGCCATCAGCTTCATCATCAGCACCCCACAAGCTCTCAATGTATGTGTCATCCCAATCATGCCAAGGCTGTAAGATAATTTGAGATTTCCTTGCAGCGAGCATCACATCCTTTATTTTTGGACACACAACTCCACCCTAGTCTGAATCAGAGTCTAAGTCCTCATAAATGGTAGAGTCCACCAATGGTTCATGGACACTGCATTTTTCGCTCGGCTCATGTATCTCTTCTACCACGACTGCAGCTTGGGATGCAGATTCTCGTTCTTTCTCCATCCTAGCCATCAGTGTCCTTTACATCTCTAGGACAGCTGGTAGCCAATGAGGTTCATCCGAACCATCTTGTGATGGTGACCATGTAGGGTTTTGATTCATGGATGCGCAACGGAAACAATAATTAACCATGCAAAACCCTCCAAGGATCACAAGTCAAGAGACATAACGATCGTAAAGGAAGAAATCAATAACACACCTTAGGGTTCTCCTTTGATGACTTCAAACGCGAATTGTGTCACGTTCTCTATGGTTGATCCACGCCTAGAGTTGATTTCTATATCTCCCACTCCTTGGTGCTAGCTCGGAAAGAGGAAGAGGAAGAAGAATCACGCAAAACGAGACGAACCAAAGGAGGTTTCGGCCTCCTTTGGGGCCGACGGGGACGGGCGGCGGGCTAGGGGGGCTGCGGCTCCTCTAGCTTGTTGCTCTCTCTCCTTTTGTTCTCTCCCACTCTTTTTATGATCAATGATGAGCATAAGTTGTGGGAAGGAAGGAAGGAAGGTCCTTTATATAGTCCAACAACTCCTTGCCAACTACCTAAAGGACTTATTCTAGTCCTACTAGAATTCAATTTAGTCCCTTCCTTGCAAATTAGTCCCTACTAAGTTTGTAAGGTTTTGCAAAGTGATCCTTCTAATTAATTAATCCAGTTAATTAATTCCCAAATCTAGTTAACCTCTATATAGCGTGTGATCGCATAGGTTCTATCTAGTTGGTAACAACTATTTGCTAATATGGAGCGGTTTCTAGCAAAACATACATTCTAGCCAACTAATAGAATAGTCATCTTGACAACCTTTGCACAAGTAATTGTCTCATCCCTTTGTCTCTATATCCGGATTGGACACGAGACATACAAGTCAAACTCGTATATACAATCCATAGTTTCTCGATCCATGGGAATAGCCTTATTCGTGCATATAACATCAATATCCCATATTGATTTATTTGAGTCTGGCCAGACATTCTATAAGCACTATCCCTCGAGTGGCCTAGGATACTTGCTCCCGTTATGTGGGAGGGACAAATTCTATCTACGTCTACTACGATCTCTGAGCTTGCTTCTTATTCTATCCAGTACACGCCTTTATAACTACCCAGTTACGGTGTAGCGTTTAACGCTACCAAAATCACAATAATCCACAACTAGAATATCTAGTGACTTCAAGTCTAAGGATGACAATACCGTTGTACCGCGAGAAGCGCTTGTGACTCAACATAACGTGTATGTATCCTTCTCGTAGATTGGTCAATCCAGTGCGAGATTACCCCTAATGCACACATATGTGTTGGATCATGATATCTCCATATCAATCCAACCCAATACTAGTCTATAGATGATTGTCCCATTAATCATTATACTGGACTAGTGATATTTAAGATAAACAACACAATTGTAAATCTAAGGACTTCATTATATTAAATATCCAATAAATAATAAATGAATTTCTAGCCACAAATAAATTCATACTAAACTAGATTGCCTCTAGGGCATCTATTCGAACAGTCTCCCGCTTGCACTAGAGCCGATCTGGCGCATCTCGTATGCCCATACTCCTAGTGTGCCCTTCATGCTTCCACTGCGTGAGCGTCTTTGTAAGCGGGTCTGACAGATTCTCATCCGTAGGAATCTTGCATATCCGAACGTATCCTCTATCGATAATATCTCGAATAAGATGAAGCTTCCTGAGCACGTGCTTGGATTTGTGTTGCGACCTGTGTTCCTTCGATTGCGTGATCGCCGCAGTGTTGTCACAGTACAACTCGACTGGATCCGCAATGCTAGGAACTACAGCAAGTTCAGAAACAAACCTTCTGATCCAAACAGCTTCCTTTGTTGCGCCATTTGCAGCAAAGTACTCTGCCTCTGTTTTAGAATCAGCTACCGTCTCTTGGTTGGAACTCTTCCAGCTCACCGCTGCTTCATTCAAGCAAAACACATATCCCGACTGTGATCTAAAGTCATCTCTGTCGGTTTGGAAGCTTGCATTAGTGTAACCCCTTACACGCAACTCTTCCTCACCGCCAAATATCAAGAAAGCATCCTTAGTTCTTCTCAAGTACTTTAGGATGTTCTTGACTGCAATCCAGTGACTCTCACCTGGATTGGATTGGTATCTGATGGTCATACTCAAGGCATATGACACATCTGTTCTAGTACATAACATGGCGTACATGATAGATCCTATGGCCGAGGCATAGGGATTTCTACTCATGCGTTCCTTCTCAATCTCATTGGAAGGACAACCACTCTTCGAAAGAGTGATTCCATGTGACATGGGCAAGAATCCCTTCTTGGAATCTTGCATGTTGAACCGTTTCAACACCTTGTCAATATATGTACTTTGACTTAGGCCTAGCAGCCTCTTAGATTTATCTCTATAGATCTTTATACCGAGTATATAGGCTGCTTCCCCTAAGTCCTTCATTGAGAAACACTTCCCTAGCCAATCTTTAACAGATTGTAGCATGGGAACGTCGTTTCCAATGAGTTGTATGTCATCCACATACAAGACCAGAAAAGCTACAGAGCTCCCACTAACCTTCTTGTAGACACAAGACTCATATTCGTTTCTGATGAAGTCAAACTCTTTGACTACTTCAACAAAACGTCGATTCCAACTCCTAGAAGCTTGCTTCAATCCATTAATGGATCGTTGCAGCTTACAGACTATGTTGGCTTGCTTTGGATCCTCAAAACCCTCCGGTTGTATCATATACACGTCCTCGAGGAGATTCCCATAAAGGAATGTTGTTTTGACATCCATCTGTCAAATCTCATAGTCATGGTATGCTGCAATCGCAAGTAGGATTCGGATGGATTTGGTCATAGCTACTGGTGAAAAGGTTTCATCATAGTCAATACCATGAATCTGTCTGAATCCTTTAGCCACCAATCGGCCCTTATAGGTAATCACATTACCATCCATGTCGATCTTCTTCTTGAAGACCCACTTGCACCCTATGGGCCGCTCCCCTTCGGGTGGTTCCACCAAATTCCATACTTTGTAGTGTACATGGATTCCATCTCGGATCTCATGGCTTCTAGCCACTTCTGAGAGTCTGGGCCATTCATGGCCTCCTCATAGGTAGTAGGCTCATCATCTATGAGCATCGTGTCACCGGAATCGGTCACGAGAAGTCCATACCTCTCGGGTTCCTGGCGCACTCTACTAGATCTACGAAGCTCTTGTGTTACCTGAACAGGTTGCTCCACAACAACTTGTGGTTCCTGTTCATGTTCCATAATCGATTCAGTGATTTGTGGTTCTTGAACCTCTTCAAGTTCTACAGTCCTCCCACTTGCTTCTTTAGAGACAAACTCTCTTTCTAGAAACACGCCGGTCCGAGCAACAAACACTTTGTTCTCGGCTGGATTGTAGAAGTAGTAACCCTTAGTTTCCTTAGGGTACCCCACAAACTTACACTTATCCGATTTTGGCCCTAGCTTGTCTGATTGTAAACGTTTTACATAGACATCGCAGCCCCAGATCCTCATGAATGACAGTGTGGGACGCCTCCCACTCGACATCTCATATGGTGTCTTCATGACTGATTTAGATGGAACACGGTTAATGGTGAAAGCTTCACTTAATAGAGCGTGGCCCCAAAACGATAATGGAAGATCGGTTTGACACATCATAGATCGAACTATATCCAATAAGATTCGATTCGTCCTCTCGGACACGCCATTCCATTGTTGCAATCCGGGTGAGGTGAGTTGGGACACGATCCCACACTCTCTAAGATAGTCGTCAAACTCTTGGCTCAAGTATTCTCCTCCACGATCCGATCGTAGAGCCTTGAAACTTTTGCCAAGTTGCTTCTCTACTTCATTCTTGAATTCTTTGAACACTTCAAAGGATTCGGATTTTTCCCTCATAAGGTACACAAATCCATATCTACTGTAATCATCAGTAAATGTAATGAAGTAGACATAACCACCCCTGGAAGGCGTGGCAAATGGCCCACACACATCAATATGTATGAGCGCCAATTTCTCACTAGTCCTCTCACCTTTCTTATTGAAAGGGGACTTTGTCATTTTTCCCAATAAACAAGCCTCACATGTCTCATATGATTCAAAATCAAATGAGTCTAGTAATCCATCCTTATGGAGTCTAGATACACGTTTCTCATTTATGTGGCCTAAACGACAGTGCCATAAATAAGCAGGATTTAAATCATTTATTTTAATCCGCTTGGTATTAATGTTGTAGACAGGATTGCTTAGATCAAGGACATACAGTCCATTAAATTATTGCGCACTAAAATAGTGAATATTATTCAAATAAAAGGAACAACAATTGTTATTTATTGAAATAATAAAACAATCCTTGTCCAAACAAGAAATAGAAATAATGTTTCTGCTCATAGCAGGCACAAAATAGCAATTATTTAATTCTAAAACTAATCCTGAAGGCAGAGATAGCTCGCACAAGCCTATGGCCAACGCAGCAACTTTTGCTCCATTCCCAACGCGCAGATCTATCTCTCCTTTAGCCAATCTTCTACTTCTCTTTAGATCCTGCACATTTCGACAAATGTGAGATCCACATCCAGTATCTAATACCCATGATGTAGAGACAGTTAAAATGACATCTACAACAAAAACACCTGGTGGTGGTGGAATCACTATTCCAAGCCTCTTGTCCTCCAGATATTTTGGGCAGTTCCTCCTCCAGGGTCCAGGCTGACTGCAGTAGTGACATTCACCTTTAGTGAAACCTTTGGCAATGCCACCAACAGGCTTAATGGAAGGTTCCTTGGACTTGGCAACTGACTTGCCTTTGCCCTTGGAGGATGAGGCAAACCTTTTTCCCTTTCCTTTCTGCACCATCATAATGGTCTTGCCCTTACCCTTGTTGATGCTCTAATCAGCTATCCACATAATATGGAGTAAATCTGGCAGTGGTTTCACGATCTCATTCATGTTATAGTTCATGATGAACTGTCCATAACTATCAGGAAACGATTGCAACACGAGATCGGTTGCCAACTCTTGGCCGACCGGGAACCCTAGTCGGGCGAGATTCTCCAAGTACCCGATCATACGAAGTACATGGGGTCCCACCGGGTTCCTTTCTTCCAGATGAAACTTGAACAGTGCCTTAGAGACCTCATACCTCTCTACCCTTTCTTGCTCTTGGAAGAGCTGCTTCAGATGCTCGATCATATCGACATCATTCATGTTTTCGTGTTGCTTCTGAAGCTCAGAAGTCATGGTGCATAGCATAAGGCAGGCCGCATCATTAGCGTCATCAACACGCTTTTGATACGCCTTTAGGGAAGCAGGTGTTTGGTTCTCTGGACCTTCAGGAACATGCTCCTCTATTGCGTATAGTTTCTTCTCTTGCTTGAGAACAATTCTCAAGTTTCTGTACCAATTAAGAAAGTTGGTTCCAGAGAGCTTGTCCTTCTCAAGGACAGATCGTAGGGAATGTTGTGAACTCGATGAGTTGTTTGCCATTTGGAATTCTACAAAAGAAAAATACGCAAGTTTTAGTATTTGTGAATTTTTGACTATATTCAATAATGGCTAGTTTACCAAATATAGCTCTCACTATTTTTCTACGGATTAATAACCCTCAAGATATTAATGCGTAAAATATCCTTATATTTTCTAGTGGTCCAAGATCCATGTTTCATCTCCTTATGAGCTTGCTTTGGCAAGTCACCCATAATTTGACTACTTTAGGTAGGAACAGTTCCAATTGCATGCCTTATGCAACTCTTGGTTCAATTGGGCAAATAACTCCTTATTTATCCATCCATATGGATAATCCCAATTGATTGCCTCTAGGTTTCTTAATCATATTAATTGCCTAGTTGTGTTCAACCTCTTATTTAAACAGTTGCACATTACTAGCTTGTGCCATCGCATTCCATCATTATGAACCAAGTCGCCATGCTTTGGCACGCACGAACTTGATAAATAATGATGATAATGAGTGTTTAAATAACAAGAAGGCAAGAACACAATATTTGAATTTTGAGGGATTTTAAATTCAATTTTTTTAATTGTTTTGTTGATCAAAATCAACTAATCTATCTATCTGAGTTTGGGCACAACTCCAAATAATAGATCCGGGTTATCTAATTATCTTATTATCCTTATTGCATGCATCATCCATACACCAACCACACACTAATAAGACAATAAAGTAAACAACCACAATAAAAAAAATAAAAAATAAAAAATAAAAACGTTGTGTGGATATGGCCTTTTCTAGACTAAGATAATTCCAAGCCAATGGAATTATCTATGAACCCTAAAAGCAAACACATCTCCATGCGTCTTGATATTTTGGTCCATCCTTCATGGTCATGTGGAATGCTCCATGCTCCATGCTCCATCTTTTGTGGCTCCTTTTGGCTTTGGGCTTCTTTTCTTCAATCTTGGCTAACAATCTACTTCATCTAGCACTAGCTATCTTCTATACTAAATAAAATAAATCTCACAAGTTGAGAAAAAAATGGCACGCAGGCCATAAAACCCTAATTAATTTTTACAATTAATTGATCAGCTCGCAGGCCGTAAAACCAAACCACAAAATAAACATCCACATCAAACCACATCCTAAGGCCATATCAAATCACCATGCGATTTGCACATAAACAGTTAAAATCCAACTTTAACGCGCTTGGTCAATTTTAATTGATTTTAGGATTTCTAGGGTTAAAACGGTCCATGGGCCCAACAATCCAATTGCCAGGGCCCAAAAAGGTGAACCGCAAGGCCCTAGGGCCGCCACGCCCCTAGGGCGGCCAAGGCTTGGGCGGCAAGCAAGAGGGGCGGTCCCCTAGGGGGCCGAACCTCCTTTAGGGAAATGTTTCCAAAACAACTCCCTTGCTTGGTGCCCAAGTTTGGTTGTTTCCTTGTTTTGGAAGAACTCCTTCTTCTCCAAGGATGCCCAAACCCTAGTTCTAAGATCCTAAAATTTCTCAAACTCACTAATTCATGCATATAATGCAAAAATTAGATCTTGTTATGAGGGATTATTGACAAATTGCATCTTATGCTTGATTTGTCTTGTTTTACGCGATAAACAATCAATTTAAGGTGTAAAACAACTAAAATGTAACACATAAACCACGTTTATGCTCTACGACCTGTGGCTCTGATACCACTGTAGGGTTTTGATTCATGGATGCGCGACGAAAACAACAATTAACCATGCAAAACCCTTCAAGGATCACAAGTCAAGATACATGACGATCGTAAAGGAAGAAACCAATAACATACCTTAGGGTTCTCCTTTGATGACTTCAAACGCGAATTGTGTCACGTTCTCTATGGTTGATCCACGGCTATAGTTGATTTCTAGATCTCCCACTCCTTGGTGCTAGCCCGGAAAGAGGAAGAGGAAGAAGAATCACGCAAAACGAGACGAACCAAAGGAGGTTTCAGCCTCCTTTGGGGCCGACGGGGACGGGCTGCGGGTTAGGGGGGCGGCTGCTCCTCTAGCTTGTTGCTCTCTCCCACTCTTGTTATGATTAATTATGAGCATAAGTTGTGGGAAGGAAGGAAGGAAGGTCCTTTATATAGTCCAACAAATCCTTGCCAACTACCTAAAGGACTTATTCTAGTCCTACTAGAATTCAATTTAGTCCCTTCCTTGCAAATTAGTCCCTACTAAGTTTGCAAGGTTTTGCAAAGTGATCCTTCTAATTAATTAATCAAATTAATTAATTCCAAAATCTAGTTCAACTCTATATAGTGTGTGACCCCATAGGTTCTATCTAGTTGGTATCAACTATTTGCTAATATGGAGCGGTTTTTAGCAAAACATCCATTCTAGCCAACCAATAGAATAGTCATCTTGACAACCTTTGCACAAGTAATTGTCTCATCCATTTGTCTCTATATCCGGATTGGACACGATACATACAAGTCATACTCGTATATCCAATCCATAGTTTCTCGATCCATGGGAATAGCGTTATTCGTGCAAATAACATCAATATCCCATATTGATTTATTTGAGTCTTGCCAGACATTCTATAAGCACTATCCCTCGAGTGGCCTAGGATACTTGCTCCCGTTATGTGGGAGGGAAAAATTATATCTACGTATACAACGATCTCTAAGCTCTCTTCTTATTGTATCCAGTACACGCCTTTATAACTACCCAGTTACGGTGTAGTGTTTAACGCTACCAAAATCACAATAATCCACAACTAGAATATCTAGTGACTTCAAGTCTAAGGATGACAATACCGTTGTACCGCGAGAAGCGCTTGTGACTCAACATAACGTGTATGTAGCCTTCTCGGAGATGGGTCAATCCAGTGCGACATTACCCCTAATGCACACCTATGTGTTGGATCATGATATCTCCATATCAATCCAACCCAATACTAGTCTATAGATGATTGTCCCATTAATCATTATACTGGACTAGGGATATTTAAGATAAACAACACAATTTTAAATCTAAGGACTTCATTATATTAAATATCCAATAAATAATAAATGAATTCTAGCCACAAATAAATTCATACTAAACTAGATTGCCTCTAGGGCATCCATTCCAACGGACCATAGAGGCTCGATTAAGGGCTCGATGGCATGTGGCACAGGCTCCTCTTGTGGCTCATCTGTAATAAGAGAAATCCTTGTGATGCACGCTTGGATCTCTCCCATAATATTGTGTAAGTCTTCCATGCTCACTGATGAGTCCTCTTGGTGGTGTTGAAGCTGTGGTGGATCGAATTTGCATGCGTCTTCATACTTGTGATCCTTCTTGCATTTGTAGCACCAAATAATTGTTCATGTGTCATCATTGTGCCAAACTCTGCATTTAGCACAGTAGTAGAGGTAATCAGAGATCCCCTCATAATCCTCGTCGCTCATCATGCTCATTACGTCTCCTGCTTCCTGTGTTCCTGCAAAAACAAACTCACAAGAAACCCGTGAAGCACACAGATAGAAACAAAATAAAACCAACTAAAAGAAAATAACTCTAAACTAACTCCTAACTAAATAATATACCGCTGTCCCCGGCAACGGTGCCAAAAACTTGACATGATTTCTTACGTGTATGCGCAAGTGCACGGTCAAGTAATATAGGGGTGGTATTTCAACCCCGAGTTATCGATCCCACGAGGACAAGCTTGAGATTATTTGATTATTTATTAGATTAGAATACCGTTAATGGGAGGAAGAATTGTGGTTGATTAAGAATTGAAATAAATAACTAACTAATATTTTTTGATTTTCATTTTATAAAACAAATATGGAGAAACTAGGCAATCTCTATATCACCTAGGGCTGTAGACGATTTTCAGATTAGCTATGTGACACGTTAACTCGATTCTAGTTAATCCGGGTAATAGCACTGAAAATCTCCTCTCAATCTCATGTCGTTCTACGTCACGGTCTACTTGGTGTTATGTCGGTCCACCTACGTCTACCGGTCCCTTCTAGTAGGCTCACGACAGTGCACGGAATGATGTCCTTTCAGACCACCACCACACGAACACCTCATTATCTCCTACCGAATCTACCCACTAAGGCCAATCCTACACACTTCTCTTCTCAATCTTAGTGATTAAGGTTTTTTGTTCATATCTCATCACAACTAGGTCTAAGCCGCTCTCACGCACTCGCTAGCTAATTAACAAGTCCGGTTAATTACTCCATTATTTCCAATGATTAAACATAGCATATGAACAATAACTAGCTAAAAAAAATATTAAATTTAAGAAAGATACTGATTCCCGAATAAACCCTAAGTCTCATGATTATCAAATCATAATCTAGTCGTGTCAATAGATTGGATTCAATAACAATATCAAGAAACTAAACATCGATTCAATGAATCTAAATCCAAAAGCAAGAAACAAAGTCTCAAATCTAGAAAACATATTGTCTACATAAACCCTAGGCTCTCTAGAGAAGCCTAGAAAAACGTTTCGCTACTAATAATCTTAGAAACACAATAGGGTTTCTCCATACAAGTGACTAAAAGAGGAAAGAAGAGATCAAACGCTAGAAATCCTGAAGATTGGCGCGATCCGGGCACTTCCCCTTGCTTGAGGTTGCTCCTAATGGAGTCTCCTTGCTCTCCTCCTTGATCGTGGCTCTCAATAGGTGTGAATGGGGATTAATTTCGTCCCTAGGTTGTTCTTCAATCATAACCCGCAGAAGTCTTCAGTAATTGCGCAATAGCCCCCTGAAATCTGCTCCTGACTTCATTAGGCCATATCTTTTCCTTCCGAACTCGGATTTAGCTCCGTGACCTATCGTTGGAAATCTCTCTGAGTCTTATTTCATATGGCACTGTTCTCACCTAAAAATGAGTTGTAGAACTCCGGATATGATCAAAATAGTGCAGACTGGTCATCCAAGCTCCTTTAATTCGGTTTCTCTTGACTCCACTTGAGCTCTCATTTTTCCGAAGTTCATTCCATGCCTCCTATCAACCAATTAGCATCTGTTCCTGCCAAAACATAATGAACAAACATACCAAGAGATTATATTTGACAAATAACAATGAAATATGCATAGAAAACGCCCGGACTAACAATATAGCACATGGTGAACAACAAGTGGTTAAACGACCTTTATTCTCTAACATTAGGCTCAAATCATTCTAAAATACCTATTAACATGTGGTAAATGCTAAATAATTATACCCCCTAAAAGGTGCTATCAGATACATCCAGCGAAACTGAACCGGACCACCGTATAGTGCCTCTCGCGGCAGATGAACCATCAAGTATATCATGATATCGAAGAAGGAAGGAGGAAATATTAAATAAAATTTACACAATATCAACGTTATATCTTCTTCCTGTTTTTATAAACTCTCAACAGTCAGAGTTATTAAGATGATCTCCTTGAAAAACGCGCTCAGCTCAGTACTAGCAACGACAACTTCGATGCTGAGGTGGCCACGTATTGCAGGTGGAAGCAGCCGTTGTAAACAGGACATGGTAATCATGGCTCTTCATTCCAACTAACTTGTTATCTTTAACACTTACACAAGCTGAAATATTTGACGCATACCCATCTAGAAACTTAATCTCTTTTAACCATTCACATAAACATTTCTTACCGGCTGCGTCCAAGGTATATGGTGCCTTGGGAAGTTTCACTTTCTCCCCAACATTTTCTTCTGGCAGATGCAATTCCAGCCTAATTTTCATACGCTTTAAATCCCTTCGTGCATTTGCATGATCTTTACTTTGTCCTTCAGTACCCATCAGCGTCCCAACAAGACTCTCGCAAATTTTCTTCTCAATATGCATTTTGTCCAGCCAGTGTCTTGTTTTAAGTTCATTCCAATAAGATAGTCAAAAAAAGAATATACTTTTTTTCCCCCAATCTCAAATCTTTGGGAAGTCTCTCTAACTGCTTCAGAATGTCATCCCCGGTTAACTCCTTCGGGGTTTTTTTTTCATTTCCCTCTTCCCAAACTCGGTACTAGTCTGCCACTTATGTTTTTTCCCCAGGAAACTACGAGCACCCATACAAGCTTCCTTCTTACTAAAATGTAGTCTGATTGAATTTTTGTCCTTTTTACAAGATGGGCAAGCTAGTTTTCCTTTGGTGCTTCATCCCGACATCATTGCATAGGCGGGAAAACCGTTAATTGTCCAAAAAAGCGCAGCATGTAAGATGAATCGTTCACAAGTTGTTGCGTCATAGGTCTCGACACCGACTTCCCACATCTCTTTCAGCTCATCAACCAAGGGACGCAAGTAGGTATCGATTGCGTTTCCCGGGGATGTTGGGAGAGGTATCAGAAGCGGCATCATCAGAAAATCCTCATTAAGACACCCCTCAGGGGACATATTGTACTGCCGTGGAGCAACAGGCCACATACTGCAAGCACTATCATCATGCCAAGTGGATTAAATCCATCAGTGGCTAGTCCCAAACGAACATTACGAGGATCCCTAGCAAACCACTCATGCGCTTGGTCAAACTCTTGCCACTGCTTTGCATCAGCAGGATGAGTTATGATTGAGCCATTCTGGACACGCTCTTCCTTGTGCCATTTCATTGCCTTAGCGGTTGTTTTTGACATGAACAACTTTTGCAGCCTCGGTTTAATTGGAAAGTATCTTAGAGCATGTCTAGGAACTCTTTCTCGCATTGTGGTACTCGGCATATATCTAGGCTCACCACAATCAGGGTTTAGACAGTGGTCTAGGTGTTCGTTTTCTTTCCAATATAATGTGCAGTGTTTAGGGCACGCATGGATGTTGATGTATCCTAGCCCTAGTACACGCAACACTTTCTTTGCTTCATAAAATGACTTAGGTATTGAGTGACCAGGATGTACTAACTCTCTAATAAAATCCAACAACAAGTTTACAGATTTGTTACTCCATCTACAAATTGTCTTAATATAAAGCACCCTGACGATGAGTGAAAACTTAGAGAATGTTTGACACCCAGAGTATGCTTTAGATTGCGCATCGTTGAATAACCTGTCGAATTCATGGTGCCCCCAACCGTCGGTGGATGGTACGGAATCGGGCGAGGGAAGTGTTCCCTCCTGTAAGTCCCCGATTAACCCCTACGTGTCATCACCTATTTCTGCAATGTCATCATCCCCACTACCAGCGGTACCATAATCTATACTGACACTTTCCTCCCCATGGTAGATCCATACTGTGTAGTCCTTTTGTATACCGTTCAGATGCAGATGCTCTTTAACTTGCTCAACACTTTCATAAACTACATTAACACAACTACAGCAAGGACATCGTACCCTATTAGAACTATAAGTATGCAATCTAGCAACCTCCATAAACCCAGCAACTCCTTTAGTATATTTAGGAGAAAACTTATCAGTCAGCGACATCCACCCACGATCCATTGAGCCTACACAATTACGAGTAGAAATCGATATTGCCCTACTACAACCTATCCTAAACAAGACATGCAGACAACACGTACATGTAGGAATATGCATAGTCACATCGTCAAAAGTCCAGAGAAGAACATTGAAAAGGTGCAACTCACGATACCACACAATCACGCGAACTGAACAACGGCCAAGTGCAACTTTCCTTCGATTGAATGTAAATCCATATCATCACGGCCTCTTCAGTGAGCATGAAGAGACTCAGATCTGTACTCGGAGCCAAGTAATGCGTATTACACAGGTTGCAAAAGGTTTTTTGCCCCGCCTTGCATATAACACTGTCTCACCATCAACCAGTGCCATCGATAGAGCCACATCATCACACTCTCTTACAGTGCTCATGAAAACCAAATAAGAGATAAACACCAAATAAGAGTGCACATTCAATTATTAGTTAAGAAGGACATAATATGAAAAAGTACACATTAAAACATGTTACCAACCCCACAGCACTATGTAAATAAACAAGCATTTCTAAACTTCACAAGTACAAATCGGTCGTCCAGTGTAATTCATAAAAAGAGGCTTAGATCATTTTTATCATCAAAGACAGATAAGATCTGCTCACAGTTTGCACAATGATTTTTCCTTGCCAATATATTACACTCTATCAGCTTCGACAATCGAATTCGAAAGATCTTACAGTACTAGTGAAAGCCTGAATGAGCGAATTCGAATCAATGATATATCATCACCGCCTCTTACTGTGTACTATAGTGAAAGTTTCAGCGCAACTTGCTCAATACATTTTGCAAATGGGGTTGGAATAAAGGAGTATTGTGACTGATAGCACACACTATGCACAGATTATGGACAACAAGCAATCCAAATATTAACATAAGTTATGATCATAAAATTGCATCCACATAAGTTTGCACTTTACCTCCTTTCATGTTTCTTAGTTGTAGAACGTAAGCTCGAATTCGTCTGTCTTCTGTACAAATCGGCATAAGAAACATGATGTATGATTAATACGGAACATGATGGATCCACAAAGAAACAAATTACGACTCACAGTACCAATACTAATGAACTAGGATAATCAGCAATATAGCAAGTCAAGTCAAACAGACAAGTCGAACGCCACATACGACTCACAAAGTTTAAGGAGTGAGGGATTGACCTAAGCACACAGAGACTTAGAGCTAGCAGTTTGACAATTTAAGATAAAGACGGACAAAGAGAGGGCTAGGAAGAACATATCATGACATTCGTCAAGTGGTACTGTTCATGTATCAAATTCAGAAGATGCATGTCAGTAGTCACACGTAGCGTTGCCACGTTAATAAATAACATAACCTTCTCATGTATATAGACAAACACATGAACGCCCCAAATAAACAATTTAAAAATGACAACATACTAAAGAACGAAAACTTACAGCCACGCAGAAGAAGAATAGCCCTATATTTTTCCTTTCAACCCTCGGGAGCCCCAAATTAAAAAACCCTAGTTTGAATACAAGTATTCTTGCAGTTCTACAGCAGGAATCGACCGATGATAACATATATGAGCAAGAACAAGAAGTAACAAGATATATCAATAAGAACAATTAATATTTTAGCAGATTTTGATAGAAGAAAGACCATACTGAGCTTGCTTGAGGCTAAGACACGAACGACTCCGTGGGTGCTTCAGTGAACACTTCGACGACTTTGAGGTGCAAGTTAGACGAGATTAACCCTTTGTTCGATCAATTCTAGCACGGTTGTTCGATCGGTCGGGGAGCTGAGAGGTTGAGGGAAAGGGCTTGAGAGTTCGGGCCGGAGGATTTTTTGTGGATAAGGAGACAATGACTGGAGCATAGGGATCCAGATCATATTTGTTAATTCATTCCACCCACCATAGTTAATTATGTTAATTGTATTATTTGTCCCATATTATTACTTATTTCAATTTCCATCCCCTCAAAACGGTTTAGGGTTTAGGGTTTACATGAAATTAAGTTGGAGACCTTTGACTAGTGCCCTTTCAAGCTCGCGATTAGGTGTTCATAGATAATGGATTAGTTATTTAGAGTAGGGATCGCAAAGTTGACCGTTGACTGTGGAGTGAACTCTCTAGAGCGGAATATTAATTAGTTTTAGGGTTAAGTGGGGACCGCAATCTTTACCGTTGACTGTAGATCAGTAGCTAGACTTGAGAGTTAAACATGCATGGACTTTGGTTGATCAATTAGTTTCACCTTTTCGAGATAGCAACGTATTCTGAACGTAATAGTGATTGACTTTCGATTAAACCGTAGACCGTACAGTTGACTGTTAAGTTGACTGTTGTCTTCCTTTAACCCAACCTAATATAATGTCACATGGTGGTAACCCCAAAGATGAAAGTTCACTACATAATTAACTTTAGAGTCGACCGTTGACCATACAATTTTGTAATTTAGTTGACTATTGTCTTCCTTTGACCGAACCTAATAGTTTCACCCAGTGGTAACCGCAAAGTTATAAGTTTACGATGTAATTGACCTTTTAGTTGACCTTTGACCGTAACGTTGACTATTTACTTAACTATTTTCTTCCTTTGACTGAACCTCATAGTGTCACGTAGTGGTAACCGCATAGTCGACCTTTGACTATGTACTTGACTTTTTGAGTAGACCAATCACCGTACAATTGACTATACGGGGAAGAAGACTGGATCTACTCGTGAAACACAGTCCCTGGACGGCTGCGGGGATGGTGGCAATCGTCGTGCTCGATGGGTTGGTCTTGGATTCTATAATAGGAGGCGCCCAATCGGAACCCCTGTGCTTCGAGATCGCAGGGGATCTGCTCGGCCAGGGCAGTGGAATGTTTGGCGACGTTCGCTGCTGGTGGAAGGTCACTGGTTTGGATTGTCGTTTGTTTGGGATCTTGGGGTTCGGGTGGTGGAGAGATCGGAATCTGCTGGCGAATGTTTGGTGAATCCAGAGGCAGCGTCTTCGCTGGTGACAGCGACAGAGGATCCGGCGGTTTGGATGGCTGGATCGACGACCTGGGCTTCGTCGGAAACTAGGTGGATGTGGCCGGTGTCAGGGAAGAACCTCTTACCGCCAGGACCTGCAATGGGGCCAGATTATGCTCTGCCTTTTGAGGGTCAGGTTTGTGAATTAGATTATGTGATTGCACCAGAGTTGTTGCTATGGCAGTTGCAGTGTCTTTCGATTTCTCCTTAGGCTACAGGTTGTTGGTCGCCGTTGGGATGGATGACGACGTTGTTTGCTGCTCTTGTGGCGGCGTAGGCAGGAGAGCTTCTCCGGGTTGCGAGGTGGACTTGGCCGCCGTTGGGATGTTGTTGGAGGTTTGTTGAAGGCAGCTGCTATTCTTCGGATCTGATTATGTCCTGGAGCCGACAAAATTCCTCAGTGAAAATCAATCGATATCGTCTCCCACTGAGAGATATTTGTCTCCCACTTGCTTTGAGGCCTGCAAAGGCTGGGATGTCATCGATGTCAAGAACGGCGCAAGGGTAATCACCCATGTCCGCCATTAACTCAATGAAATCACCAATTGATACTAAAAAGTATCTATTGGGCACACAAACACACACGGACACTAGGGTTTTTAACCAACATACACTTTAGTTTTTCTTCATCTTTGATTGATTAATAAAATAATAAACTACAACGTTTAAATATAACAACAACTAACCCTGACTAGACAATTTGGCCTAACGGGCTCGGCCCGGTCTACTATATAATTAAATAACCTAATCAAACTAATTAAATAAATAAACTAGGTAACTAACAATTACTTAAATAAATAAATAATCATAAAGACGCGGTTGATGATACAGTTGACCCGTATCACCTAGTCATGGACATATGCTCATCTTCAGTACGCTATAAAAAATTGAATTCAGCAACAAAAATAGGTGTAGATCGCACTTTAATTGATGAATGTGAGACCGTGCGAGAGTGAAAAACGTGCCTCCAGACATTTCCAAATGGATGAAGCATGTGAAAGATGTATAATCAGAGGCAACAAAGGAGCAGAAATATAGACAAATGAGCAACTCCTACGTTGTTGATCTAGAGAGTTCCACTGAGTCATCGCATATTTTAGCGTAGGAATCTAACACGCCAAATCCAACACAGTAGCAAATCCATCAGAAATTGATGCCTGTGGAGAAACCTTTCGAAGAAAGTTCAAGAATATCATTCGCTTGAAGCACTGTTTCCATTTTTGCAAGTCATATGCAAGCAAAATCGTTGAGATTCTGGTGGAATTGAGAACGGTGGACGTCCCTGGAGGAGTCGTCCTGACCGTAGAAGAACGAAACATAAGAAATGATGGATCAATGTCGAGCGACATGGCTTTGATACCATAATGACGTTTAGGGTTACAGAAGAAGAAATCGAAAGAGAAGAGAAGAGAAAGAGGGAAAAACAGAAATGAAGATTATGTTGTACTCAATACAGTACAACTGGACCAATACAGTATTGATAGCTATACTGTAACTAATTAACACATCTAACCATTTCATGTGTAAAGACAATTTTAACCATCGAGGTTATACTATTATCAATTACATCCATGTGCTTCAATAATATGTTTCTACCTTGTTTAATTCCGTGTGTTTCGAAACATTTGAGCACCCTACTCCTTGCCAGTAAAAATGGAAAAAAAAAGTGTTTATTCTTGAAACTAAACTTTCATCGGAGAACCGCTGTTCCACCAACAACTTGGCAACTTGCTACCTTCGGTTTTCGGTTTATTGTGCAATCATAATTATGATTTCGACATATTGGGCGGATTCTTGATAGTGGTCTTGGGTTGCTGAAAATATTTTGACATCGAAACTGGGCTAAAGAAGCAGGCCTCAGATGGGCCAGCTCAGTCTTGGACCCAATCCACTTGGATTTTGCCCAAAAATCGCCCATTTATGATGAGGAGTCGAGTCGAACTGTTAACCTCTATAAGTAAGATATGACCTAATAAACACAGCATAAGTACTCACATCTCACTCTTTCCATTAGGGTTACAGTTGTTTCCAAGAGGTTCAAAAGGCGTGCCTGCGCCGCAGGGCGCCTCTTCCTTGTTCCCGAGTTCTTTTTTTCCCTTCTTGACAATCCATTTTTCTTTTACACATTATCGATGGTGATTCCTTCATGTAAGTATCCCTCATTTTCTGAATTTTGTAATTTTGATCTCTGAGCAAAATTTGAGTCGATGATGAAGAGAATTTAGGAGATTTCATCTAGGTGCATTGCAGTATTAATGCTAATTATGTGATCTAGGAACTTATGCAATCAAAACTCCTTGGAGATTTCAGCTTGTTGTGCATGTAATTCTGCGTCCATCAAGTTTAATTTATCTATCATGTAAAGGAAAATTTTATTTGTCTTTGAATGACATATCTTCCGTTCACAAAATTCCATCACATCTAAGTTAAGTACTTCTCCCAACAAGAGTTTTATTTATTTGATGCTTTATCAAAAACTGGTTACATACTTATACTGAATCAGCCAAATTATGTTCAAATTTTGGATACTATTTGTATAGTTATTAAAACTTTTGTTTAGATCTAAATTTTGTGATTTCATTTTCCTTACTGTTTCCTTTAAGTTATCAACAATTTGGCAAGAAAAAAAGATATGTGATATGTAAGATTCATACCTAGTACTACTCTTTTTAGAAGAAAATCAATTTTCTTAGAAAAGAAAGATATTTGATGTGAAAAATTCATGAAACGATGGGTTCAACATTCAATATAAATGTTTTGGATTGATGCACGTGTTTGCAAAGTTTAGTCTTACCTTACCAAACAAACATTTATGGCTGTTCTCTAAAAAAACAAAAACAAACATTTGTGGCTTCGTAATAACCCATTTTGGGCCCAATAACTTCTTCAGAAAGATGTAATGGGAATATATAATCTCAAATTATTGCATTAATAAGAAGTTGATATTTCTCTAAGAAAAAGAAATGTTTTGGATCGATGCGCGCGTAGTTCAGGCTTGATCATAACAATATAAATTAACTTGTAGTCATCATTTTTTTTATGAGAATATCAATATTTATATTTAGATGAAACTAAATTTACTAATATGAACTTCAATTATCGGTTGTTTTAGTTCAAGCAATTAGAAAAGGCCCCCAATGGAAGAAAAAAATAAGGATCATTGTTCCTGATATATCAATATTTGTGGTAAGTTATTTTCTTCTGTTTTAATTATGTTATTACAAATGTACTTTGCTATTTTCTTAATGTCTTGTTCACTAAGCAAAATGCAACAAGCTCAAGTGGCCACTTCTCGCACCCACTGTTGGTGGAGTCTCCTATTTACTCCGTATGATTACTTCTTCATTTTATTAATACATTATTTATATTGCTACAACTTCTGGTGTGTTACCGGTCCCTTTGCTAGGCAATTGAATTCTTGAACATTATCTTATTTAACATTTTAGTCGGTGTCTTATTCATTTTATCAAATTTGCCCTTATCATATACATAAAATTACCGACCATAAATGTCGAAAAATTAGGGGCATAACTTGGGCTGTAGAACCCGACCAACCCGAGCACAGTCTGAACTAAAATAGGGGCCGGACACATAGTCATACTTATTGGGACGGGATTGAAAATTTTCAGCCCGAATTTTTCTAAAATGATTTCGGCCATGTTTGGGCTGAATGAGACAAGCCCAATATCTATTAGTCTACTCTCCACTGCCATTCGCAAATTCATTCCACCTAGATTTCTCCTCATCAGTAAGCTTTATTGAATTCAGACCAGAGTCAGATTCAGTCGGACCACCAGCACTCCCACCTCCTTCGTCATCACTTATCAGTTTATTTTCTTCTATACTAGTCGTCGTGTTGTTTCAAAATGTTAGCCAAAACTGCTGACCTGGTCAGGGCTTTAGATCTATCGATCCCAAAGTCTATGATATCATTTTTATGTAACGAGCATGCATGATTATGCTCATGTTCATTGTTCGATTTGCGTCATGATCGATCTAAATTCTGGTTCTAGCTAGGTGAATTGATCTCCAAGTCTGTGAGCTCAATTTTTTGTTTTGCTCAATTGATTCATGTTGTGGTGTGTATAGAGCAAATTAGACGGAGTCCTTTTTTTTGTTTTTTCAACTGTTGTTTGATGGATTTTATACTTCTGAAGATCATCACCAATGCCAATTTGAACCTCCTTGACTTGCTTTTAATCTGAGTTCAGTTTATCAAAAAAGAAGATAATCATCGATGCCAATGATTAAAAATCTAATTAAAAAGATCGCGTTCTTGTATAAAATTAACTAAATTTTGGCGCGCTTACTCGGCTATGCATATATCGTGTCATTCAAATGCTTAAAAAGACATTTCCTTGCCTTGTATCTTCAATTTTGTATTTCGTCAATTTCAATCATCTAAAGTTTATTCGTGATGTGTTGAATGATGACCGTTAACTGTTAGGTTTTTTTGTGATGTTAATATACGGTCTAGTCCTTCGGATGGGGAATAATCACTTAGCTTTTTCTAAGGACGCCGTTTTTAATTCTTTTGCTGGGAATTAGTTGTGATAAGGTGCTTTTACGGTTGAGTCAACACATTAGCCGTTTCACTTGAGTAAATCCACGCTTGCCTCGTTCTGATTGGTCATGTTAGATATTTAGTTGTTTCTTCCCCCTTTTATGCTTGTCTGCCCGTACAATCGAGAATCTCTGGTTTTTAATAGGGAAATTTATGTCATCAATCTGGCTAAACATTTACCGGTGCTTGCTTCACTGAGAAAATCGGTGTGACTATTCACTACTTCTTGTGTTTTCGAAATTGTTTGTTGGGGCATCAAGTCCATAACGGTTTACTCTTTTGCAGGACCCAAAATTATTATCCGCCTCAACGAGTTTTGTGATTTATATCATCCTGGATATGGCGAAGCAAAGAAAAAGAGGTAAAAGTTACTCCTTGCTTTTAAAGAAATAGTACCACTGGTAATGTATCACAGGCTCTACTATATAAGCAAGATGTAATTTATTCCTTTTATGTGCGTTATGTGAATTTGTTTCTTGCTTCTATTTGCTTTTTTTTACTATTTCCATTGACATTCCCGTTACATGAATTTATTCCTTTTATGTGTGTTATGTGAATTTGTTTCTTGCTTCTATTTGCTTTCTTTTGCTATTTCCATTGACATTCTCGTTACTTGCAGAAACCGAAAGGAAGAGAAAGCAGCCGACTCGAATAAATGATTTGAACTTAGAAATCTTCAACCTGGTGATTATCTTTTTGGCACAATCTTACGGCGGTGAAAAGAGCTTAGTACGGGTTGCTTCTGTGTAAGAATTTCTGTTATAAGCGCTCTTACCAATACTAACTAGGAAAATAGAGCATTGTGTTAATATCTAAGTCATTTGCATATGATGTTGACCCTTTCATTTACCTTTTGTTTCTTCACTCAATGAACTACTTACTAGAGTTCACACTTCATACTAAAATCTAACTCTAACAAAAGAAAAAAACATTCTTTGGACTATATCTAGGCCAGCTCTACCAAAAATTAGCTACAAAAAGCTGGTGCAAAATCTGACCGAATTTTCGACCATGATTATTTTCTTGGACAAAACTCATGACTACTATTCACAGTGGAAAAATATAAAAGACCCAGGTTTAATCTAGAGTTGTTAATTGTTTAGTGATAAAAATTAAAAAGTAATATAATAATGATGATGGCCTATATTGGCCTACAGTCGGAGTAAAATTTAGGGCCTAAACAGAGATCGTCTTCCAGTTGCAGATGCACTAAATTATTTGAAATCTTGGAAACTTTGGACGGTTCCATTTCACTTGGAAGAGCAAACTTTAATGATGGCGATAAGTTGGATATCAAAGGTCAAGGGAACATTCAATCCCTCCGATAATTATCGTTCATTCTAATAGAAGAATAGTTTGCGACTCGATCAGTTTCACATCCAAATGGAAGGGAAGTGGCATTTTACCTAGTTGTCTGGTGGATACACGCATTTTGTTTCTCCATTTATCATGACCGGCATAATCAATGTCCCCGGATTGACCAATAACCAGTAACTTCTTTATAACACATAAAAAACCCAATAGGTCATAGCTGTTGGTGTTTTTCTACTGGGTTTTGCACATGAGAAAGTTATAACTTTTGTGAATATGGCTGCCGAAATATACGTATGCAGGAAGATTACATAAGTAATATGCAAACTCAGAGATATAATCATAGACGTAATAAAATGCAGGAGTTACCACGCGTATGAGCATATGTTCAGTTTTCTGTTTACAAGTATCATCTTATTCCTTTGGTTTGCTCCATCCTAAGTGCCGCTTCTCTTCTATACGGAGAGAAATTTCATGTGAAATATGTACTTACAGTTTAAATTGTTTGTGGTATATGTTAATTGTTTTTCGGTTTTCTTCAGCAGCAAACGCTTCAACGAAGCCACTGAGGAAAAACATGTCCTCAAGTCTGTGAATTTCAAGGACATTCGCCTATTTTCGTATCCTGATTCATTCTGGAATACGAGAGAGTTCCTCCACAAGTGTGCTCAAGCAAGAAATGATTCTGCTCACACGAAGATTTCAGAGGTGCATTAATGTGCTCTATACATTAGAATTTTTCATACCACTATTTGTTTAGATAATTATATATGCTCTTCGTCAAAAAATATATGGACTATGGAGTAGTTGCTATTTGTTGTTTTCTTCTGCTCACAATAAGTTCCATGAAACGCGGAACTCTGGTTACTCGTCCAAAGAAAATTTTCCTTGATAAATAATGCTTCTTTAACATCTTTATCTATGTGTAAACTCATGAATCTTCATAAATGTGCAGTACACAGAAATGTTGTTCCATAGAACATTTACAAAGGCGATATTCACAGACAGAGCGGAGCAGGTAATTGTAATACAACTTATTTTGATTTCTCCGAGTTATCTTTCAAACTCTCCACTTGTCCCATTGTTTTTAGATGATATTGCTACCTGATTGATCAATGATTAATTCATACAAACAGCACTACCTCAAGGCATTGGCAGCAAAGGAGGTAGTCAATACAAGGGCAAGAGACCGGGCAGCTTCGATGGCTAGCTAAGAAAGTGAGAAATTCTGAATATGTTCAAAACATTCATAGATCTTTTCTTGAGCTCACCCATGAATCATTCAAAAATTTCATTGTGTGTGTGCAGATTTATGACGAATGGCTTACTTATCTCGACAAGGACCATATTGAGATTTCAGATCAAATGAGCGCATTGCACTCGTTGCAGTAGTGATTATCTTGTAGTTGTATGTGGCAAATGATTGCCGTGTCTGTTCCCATTTTGCATTGCCTTTCAAAAATTAGATATGAATGTTAATGGTAAATTTTGTTAGTATTTCAATACGTGAGATACAAGAGAAAGCAAGGAAACAAAAGTAAGAGTAGGATCAAGAACACAATAATTACGTGCTTCACTAGTTTTGAGACTAGCTACTCCATGGCCAAACCAAATCAATTTATTGATAAGAAGCCAAAACCAATTACAAGCACACACCAAGTCATGACCCTGGCATCTACTTATATACTAATACAAGACTTGGAGTCCAAGTAATGTCCAAAACTAATCTGAGACAAATTAGGAAATAATTCATCCTAAATTGTTTCCTAACCCAATAAGGACACCACCATATATATTAGTCAAAGTAGACCCCTATAAGGATCAAAGAAATTCCTTGCTGCCAAAGTAATGTAATTACTTCCAAAACTACCAGCCTCCTTTGACCATCCCGTGCTAGGATTTTGAACCAACAAAAAACCCTACAAACCTCCACCTTGATTCAAACCAATAGCTACCGAACCAATTCTTCACATCAATCCAAAAAACTCCAATCCGAGTGTATTTCCAATTTTCGGAATTTTGAACACACCCCCAATACGCCCAAAAAGTGCGTCTATGCGTCTTCAACAAACACAAAGACAATGCTCCCAATAAACGCTCCCTAATGCACCATGACACAATGCATGCCGCAATGTTACGCCAATGACACTTTGCAACAAAGTGTCTATCAAACGATGCCATGCAAATTTGCGCCGCCATCCGCACCAATGCGCGCAAAACCAATAACTGAAGCGCGTCAATCCAAGGTCCAATCGCGCCACCAATCAATGGGTGCACAATAACATGCCACCAATCCGCGTGCCCAATAACATGCCCCCATGCTCCATGCCTGGAGCCCTAACCTCCCTCAAGGGGCCTAGAGAGCTTCATCATCCTCGAGTGTCCCTCCTCATCCACCTGAAGCGAGATCTACAGGTGAACTATTCTTGAGACAGTCCCTCTTCCAATGACGTTTCTCCCTCAATTCACTAGTTGATTCGAGTCGCCTCCACCTAGACTTGAATCCTCCTAGCCGCCAAGTCCAGATATAGATCCAGATCAGTCGCCGGGTTGAGCACACCATATCAATTGACGCATGCCGGAACCGAAAGCGTGCTGGATGTACTAAAACTAGATCCACAATTCCAATGCTTTACAACAAGAGCCCGATAGCTCCCACAACAAGGAACTATATAGCCTCCCCATAAAGGCTTGGTGTGCTTGCACACCCTGTTTCAGAGGTCAACCAGCGGAAATCCAATCTTCCCATCAAACCCGACATATCTTGATCACGAACCAACTTCATTGCTCCTCTTGAATCTCAAAGAACCTGACTCTGATACCACTTGTTAGGATTTCAATACGTGTGATATAAGAGAAAGCAATAAAAAAAAAAGCAAGAGTAGTATCAAGAACACAAGAATTACGTGCTTCACTAGCTTTGAGACTAGCTACTCCATGGCCAAACCAAACCTATTTATTGATGAGAAGCCAAAATCAATTACAAGCAAACACCAAATCATGACCTTAGCATCTACTTATATACCAGTACAAGACTTGGAGCCCAAGTAATGTCCAAAACTAATCCGTGACAAACTATGAAATTATTGAACATAAATTGTTTCCTAACCCAATAAGGACACCACCATATATATTGGTCAAAGTAGACCCCTATAAGGAATCAAAGAGATTCCTTGCTGCCAAAGTAATGTAATTACTTCCCAAACTACCAGCCTCCTTTTTGACCATCCCATGTTGGGATTTTGAGTCAACAAAAAACCCCAAAAAATATATGTTTTACTGGTGGATAGATAGACAGTTAGAAATCATTTAACTGTTATTTGGCAACAGCCAGTTATATTTCGGTGTAAACATCCCAAATCCAGTATAAACAATGTAAAATTTGGTTAGTGTGGGAGACTCTACATATCGCGATCTTGTTTTGTACCATTTGCTTCCTTGTAGTCCTCTTTAAAATGTTCAAATCTGCAATTATCATGTATTGACTGCCGTTTCAAGATTGTGATTGAAAATAAGTTGTTTAATTATTTTCTGCTTAAGGAAATACTAAATGTGATGTCCGTTCAATGTAATTTAATTGAGTGATTAATCTTGTTTCTGTATCTCTATTAATTCATTGAACATGTAGGCATCTGTGGGTTATTTCTTTTAGGATTCCAATACGTGAGAAACAAGAGAAAGCAAGAAAACAAAAACAAGATCAAGAACACAAGAATTACGTGGTTCACAAGGTTTGAGATTAGCTAATCCACGACCAAACCAAACCCGATTTATTGATGAGAAGCCAACTGTAGATAGTGCTTTCTGAGCTGACAGATCTTGGCCACGTGGCAACCATCCAGCACACCATATTGTGCTCCACACACACTGGATCACCAGCCGAGCTGATCCATGTGGGGGCTGCGAGATAGAGCCCTCGCATACCACTGCACGGGACTTGTAGGGACTTAGTGGTTTGGAGGCTAGAGTAAGCCCTGTCGCGTGCGAGCCAAGCCCGCACGCGACCTTTAGTAACTGTTTTGAGAGATTTATGGCACGAGCTCCATAAACCCGGTCAATCCGGTCAAACCCGGTCAACCTCGTAACGGTTCCGGTATTCGTGCACAACGTGCTGTAACGGTCCCTATATACTCGGGAGAACGTGCTGTTATGGTTAAGCTAATTAAGCCGCCATCAATGGGCGCATTAACCACACTACAACGGTCACGTTCTCTGCTATATATAGGACGTTAACCTTTCCATACAAAGGAGAACACACTTGCCATACGCGGAAGCTCTGCCAAACCTCTGTCTCTCTCTCAGGCATTAATACTGACTTACTCTCTCCCTACACACAACCCCACTCTTCCTGTGCGATCCTCAATCCTCTACATACGGTGTACACGGAGGTCTCCCCGCCGGAATCTCTTGTGCACATTTTGGTGAACCCGACGTGAACTTACCAACCAAAGCAACCATGTCTCAGGAGGATGATATCAGCAACAGATCGCCTTCCACCGAAACCGCCTCGGGAGATGGGACCCGCCGTACTCCTACCACTCCCGGCGAGACACCGACGCTAGAGTCTTTGGACGCCACTGTTCAAGGCCAGGCGAAAGCTCTCAAGGCCCAGTCCGAGCAGCTAGAACGGATCTTGGCCGTTCTGGGTACCCTTGCACCAAATCCTTCATCAGCCACCGCCGTCTCTCAAGGAGGGGGAGCCCCTACCGCTCCGGGACTGGGAGTGTCAACCACACCTCCCAACCCTAACCTGCAGACTCCACCGGCGATTGCGCAGGCGCCTTCGATTCAGGGGTCAACAGCTCAGATGTTGCCTCTCGCTGCTCACACTCCTCAGCCCTCGGCTTTGGCGTCCAACCCAACTCTGCAGTACCCTTTGCCTCCTCCAACGGCGATCTGGGGGAATGCGAGTAGTCAGTATGCTCCCAATCCTTCGACGGCGTATGTGTCGCCAACGCCTGCGGCAACCCCTCCGTCAACTACCGAAGGAAGCATTCCAGAATGCATGACGTCTCTGCAGAAGCGCGTGGACACTATTCTGGCTCATCAGTCATTCGCGGATACTATTATCCCGAAGCTGGACAATGATCCATTCATCCCACGAGAGATCTATCTCATGCCTAACCCGGCGGGGTACAAAGCTCCCAAATGGGACAAGTTCGAGGATGTCAACGGAAACGCCCATGAACATGTCATGCGTTTCATTGATGTCATGGGGCCATATGGAGCCGATCCCAAACTACTGATGCGAGAGTTCCCAAAGTCTTTAGGGAACGTAGCGTACAAGTGGTACCGAACGTTGGAAGCCGGGTCTGTGAAGACTTGGGATGACATGGTCCAAAAGTTCTACACCAAATTCTTCCATATGGAAGAAAAGGTGACGATGATCCATCTCTCGCGGATGTACCAGAAACGCGAGGAGGACGGGATCACTTTCATCAAGAAATTCAGGGCGAAATCCTTGGAGTGCAAAGATCCAATGCTCGAAAGCCGGCTTGTAGAGATATGCCTGCAGTGCATGCGAGACGAATACAAAGGTATGCTCATTAATTTGAAAACACCTACGTTTTCAAAGCTGATTGAATGCACAAAGAACATCGAGCCTATAGTCGAGAGACAGAAAAAGAAGAACGCTCCGGAGCGACCTTCGAGCGGCACCACCTACAAGATCGCGAGATTTAGTTACAAGAGGGGGCGCGAAGCTGAGGTCAATACAGTTTCACCCCAGAAGCAAGCGAAGGTCGCGAACTTCGATGTACCACCTCTGCCATGCTCAGTAGAGGAGGCAAGCGACCTCTGCAGACAGTGGCGCAAGGACGGCGTCCTGCCACCGCTCGAGAAGATACCCTCTAAAGAGATGGTGAGGGACCCTAAGTGGTGCGAGTACCACGGCAAGGTCATGCACCCCACAGCGGAATGTAAAAAGCTCAGGTTTACATTCGACCAGAAAATGAAGAACGGCGAGCTGATCGTCAGCGATCGTAGAAAGGACGTGCGCAACAATCCTCTTCCTGCCCACGCGGAGCAAGAATCAAAAGGCAAGGAGGTTGCCATGATCTCAATTGTCGACTTGGAAGAAGTCGCAGAGGATGGTCTACCCATCATCGCAGAGGTCCACAACGACGAGGACTACACTATGGACACAGAAGACGAACGTGCCGATCGGATGAAGGGGTCGCACGGCTTTAGCAGATTCTTCGACGAGATGAACTTCTCCGAGAAGTGCCGGACAGACATGACGAAAGCAATCTTGAGGATAGCGGAGGACTACGAGGAGGATCTCGTAGTCTCCGACGGGAAAGTCATCAGGGCGTCTCGCTCTACAGAAAAGATTATGACCTTTTCTGCCAGCGACAAAAAGACAGATGCGAGCCACCAGAGGCCTCTGTACGTGACAGCCATTATTAACGGCGTCGAGTTCAAACGAGCATTCGTTGATGGAGGAGCAGCGGTCAATGTCGTTTCGCTCCACACACTGAAGCTAGCAGGGATCCCCGAGAACAAGATCGTCAGACGTCCATCTCCGCTGATGGGATTCGGAAGCGACTCTAGAATGACGATAGGATGGATCCGCCTGGGCGTTCAGATCGGCAGAATAAAGTGCTCAGCAAAGTTCTATGTCATAGACGCGAACACTACATACCATATGATTATAGGTCGAGCCTGGATTCATCGCTTCGATGCGGTTCCTTCAACAGCCCACCAGGTTATGAAAGCTATCTGGAACGACAGAGTAGTCGAGATACCGGCTTCGACGAACCCATTCAACCTAGACGAAGCACATCTCAGCGAGGCGGTATGGTTCACCGATATGGCGGACGAGCAAACACCGGGACCATTCAACCCTACTCCTTTGCCTCTCTGGGAGGACATCAAAGACCAGTCACCTTCAGGAGTAATGGTGACGAGGGAAGATGCCAAAGACAAGCCGCCTACACGCGAAGAGGCGCCGCGTATCGCATACCATCGGAAGAATGTGTATACTCTGAAAAGAATCGCAAAGCATGATACCGAAGGCAAGGAGATAGAAAGCTTCTATGCCAATGGGAAGAAATGCTATCGCATATGAAGGTGCGCGGGGGTGTCCTCACACGGGCATGGGGATATCCCTGGGCAAATCAATCAAATCGAGCAAATTGCGCTGACGGAAAAGCCAATGCAGGGCGCTCCAGATGAGAAACTCAAGGAAGCACCTGAATGCATGGAAGACAGGCCCAGACCGCAAAAGCAAGAGCTAAAGGAAGTGTTCCTCAGCCCGAACGAGGAAAAGAAAAGGCCAGTCTTTCTAAGTGCGGACCTCACGAGCGAAGAGGAGCAAGGGCTGCTACAACTCCTAACTGAATACAAGGATGTGTTCGCATGGGAGTATGATGAGATGCCAGGTCTGGATACAAGCATCACCATGCACCGTTTAGACATCACCCCAGGGTCTAAACCGGTAAAGCAGAGCACAAGGAGCTTTAGGCCGGAGCTTAACGTGAAAATCAAACAGGAGATTGTCAAACTCCTAGATGCCAAGTTCATAGAGCCGAACCACCATCCCACATGGCTGGCCAACATCGTGCCAGTGGTGAAAAAGAACGGACAGCTCCGCATCTGCGTGGACTTCCGAGATCTCAATCGCTTCTGCCCCGAGGACGATTTCCCACTGCCCAATATCGATTTGCTTATCGATTCAACAGCGGGTCATCGCATGTTCAGTTTCATGGACGGCTTCAGCGGGTACAACCAGATCAAGATGGATCCCGAAGACGCGCGGAAAACCGCATTCATCACTCCGGTGGGAGTGTTCAACTACACAGTAATGCCGTTCGGTCTTAAGAACGCGGGTGCGACCTATCAGCGGGCCATGATGGCTCTGTTCCACGACATGATGCATAAAGAGGTGGAATTCTATGTGGATGACCTGGTGGTTAAATCCAAGCACGAAGCAGATCACCTCGCGGATCTACGAAAGGCGTTCAATAGATGCAGGCGCTTTCAATTAAAGATGAATCCCATGAAATGCGCATTTGGGGTAACATCAGGGAAGTTCTTGGGATGCGTTGTTCATCGCCAAGGAATCGAGCCTGACCCTGCGAAGGTATCAGCCATAATCAGCATGACGCCGCCCCATAACCAGAGTGCATTGAAGACATTTTTAGGAAAGCTATCCTATCTGCGAAGATTCATCCCAGCGATTGCCGAAATCACATGCTGTTTTAGCACTCTTCTCAAGAAGGACGCCGTGTACAACTGGGCTCCGGAGCACGAAGCCGCATTCGAAAAGCTGAAGGATTTGCTGACATCCTCAAAAATAATGATCGCACCTCAACTGGGATCACCGCTTCTGCTATATCTGACATCAACAAGGAGATCCATAGGAGCACTCTTGGCTCAAGAGTACGAAGTTCAGGAAAGGCCTATCTACTACATCTCTCGCATTGTGCAGCCTGCTGAATCAAGGTACACGGACATCGAACGTCATTGCCTTGCCCTATTCTTTGTGATAGAGAAGTTAAAACACTATTTTGCATCACACAAAGTAGTAGTGGTCACTAAGAGCGACCCCTCACGATATTTGCTAACTCACACTACTCCTGGCGGGAGATTGGCGAAGTGGTACATGACCATTTCTCAATATGATATCACATGCGTGCGACCGCGAGCGATTAAGTCGCAGGCGGTAGCGGATCTGTTGGCACAGTTTCCCGATAACAGCCACGAGCCCGTGATCGAGGAAGAGCTCGAAGGCCCTGAGATCTATGCAATCGACGTGCCCTATTGGACGCTCCACTTCGACAGCTCGTCCACAAGGAAAGGTGGAGGCATTGGGATAGTCTTGACCAAACCAGATGGGGAGGTCATACAGATGTCCACAAAGCTCAACTTCGCAGTCACAAACAATGAAGCGGAATACGAGGCTCTCATCGCAGGGCTCCGTGCGGCGAAAGCCTTGGAAGTAAGCAATCTAACGGTCATGGGAGACTCCAAGTTAATCGTCAAGCAAGCCTCGGGCGAGTACGGTTTGAAGGAGATCAACCTTCTGTCTTACCGCACCTTAGTGCAAAAGCTGGTACAGCAGTTTTGTGATGTGAGGTACGAGCACAAGCCCCGAGCAGACAACAGACATGCAGATGCTTTGGCAACCTTGGGATCCAAGGTCAGTACAGACAAATGTCCCGCAAAGATCTCTATCGAAGTGCGAGCATCGTCGGCATTGACAGAAGATGCGTGCGATGATGAACACATGGATGACACGGATCGGAGAAAAGCAATCCTACAGGCTATTGCGGAAGGCACAAGCAGTGAAAGCTGGGCACTCACAAAAGGGTACTGTATACATGACAACACCCTTTACTACAAGGGTCCTGGCGGAATACTCATGCGATGCGTCTCCGAGCGAGAGGGACAACTGCTGTTAGAAAAGATTCACCAACATGCTTGCGGAGAAAGCGAGGTGTCAATCTACAGGAAGGCACAAAGATATGGCATTCATTGGCCAGACATGTCAACAGCCGCAGCCCTGATACAAGGGAAGTGCGAGAGTTGCGCACTAATCAAAGATTCTCTACTCATCGCCCTAACCGATGACGACACGGACTGGAGGAAGCCGCTCTTTGATTTCCTCACCCAGGGCACCGTGCCCGAATCAAGAAAAGAAGCCGAGAAATTGAAAAGGAAAGCATCTTGATATGTAGTACAGGAAAACCTGCTTTGGCGAAGAGGTCACGAGGGCAACTTGCTGCGATGTCTAGACGGCAGAGAGGAACAAGAAGTCATGGACCTTTCTCATCAGGTAAAACACCAAGGAGGTGCGAAATTATGCAGGCAGCTCCTCTCAATTGGATATTTCTGGCCCACAATGGAGGTCGATTGCCGCACCAAAGTACGACGCTGCCAGGAGTGTCAATTCAAAGGAAACCTGGTGCACGCTCCCGCTGTGGATCTACATACATTAGGGACTCCATGGCCATTTCACACATGGGCTCTAGACTTTATCGGTCCCATCCGACCAGCGTCACGCGGGAATCAGTTTATTCTCACTGCAACTGAGCTATTCACCAAATGGGTGGAAGCCTTACCACTGAAAACGGAAAATGCGCTAAGTGTGGTCAACTTCATCCAGGAAAGCATCATATGCAGGTTCCGAATCCCAAACACCATTCTTTCAGATAACGGTACTCCCATTGTTAATCGCCAGGTAGCTGCGAAATTAGCGGAGTACAATATCAGGCAGATATGTTCTACCCCTTATTACCCGAAGGGAAATGGACAAGCCGAAGCGACTAACAAAACGCTGTTGAGAATTCTGAGCAAAATGGTCGCAGATGACCACAAGAAATGTGCCGACTCTCTAAGCATAGCTATGTGGGCCTACCGAACCTCTCCAAGGACACCCACGGGGGCCTCGCCATTCCTACTATGCTTTGGGGCCGAGGCCGTGGTACCTGCGGAAGTGAGAGTCAACTCGGCAAGGCTAGCCTTCCACGCACTCTACGAGAATCAACGTGATCATGACTTAGTCTTGCTGGAGGAAAAGCGAGAACAAGACAAAAGAACCAACAAGCGATATCAAGAAAGGATTGCTCGCGCTTACAATAAGACAGTCCAGCGAAGAGATTTCGCAGTTGGAGACTTGGTCTTGCGCGCATCTGACCACTGTATGCGAGAAGCGACTCACCCGAAGTTCGCAGCCAATTGGGAAGGACCCTTCGAAGTCACAGAAGTCTTCGACAGTGGCTACTGCAGCATACGAAGGTTGCACGGCACAACCTCAACTCCGAGCTCAGTCAACATGCGCTGGATAAAGAAGTACTATCCCTAACTTCTCTTATTTCGTGCGTTTTATTATAACGTCGCTTAATCTCTTGTATGATTACGATTTACACAATCTCCTCTCCCATATGAGAGGATTGTAATATCATCTCTCCCATATGAGAGCGTTATAATAAAAAAAAATTCTCCCAAATGAGAAACTTCGTATTTCTGGATGTCAATTTTGCTTCATTTTAGTTTGTTATAACTGTTAACAATGGTTTATCCGCTACAATGGCAATCTGCAAATGCGATCTTAATTGATCATCTAAGCCTATCTGTTACGATAGCAGCCAATGCAAATGCGATCTTAATTGATCATCTAAGCCTATCTGTTACGATAGCATCCTACGCAAATGCGATCTTAATTGATCATCTAAGCCTATCTGTTACGATAGCAGCCTATGCAAATGCGATCTTAATTGATCATCTAAGCCTATTTGTTACGATAGCAGCCTATGCAAATGCGATCTTAATTGATCATCTAAGCCTATCTGTTACGATAGCAGCCTATACAAATGCGATCTTAATTGATCATCTAAGCCTATCTACTACGATAGCAGCCTATGCAACTGCGATCTTAATTGATCATCTAAGCCTATCTATTACGATAGCAGCCTATGCAAATGCGATCTTAATTGATCATTTAAGCCTATCTGTTACGATAGCAGCCTATGCAAATGCGATCTTAATTGATCATCTAAGCCTATCTGTTACGATAGCAGCCTATGCAAATGCGATCTTAATTGATCATCTAAGCCTATCTGTTACGATAGCAGCCTATGCAAATGCGATCTTAATTGATCATCTAAGCCTATCTGTTACGATAGCAGCCTATACAAATGCGATCTTAATTGATCATCTAAGCCTATCTACTACGATAGCAGCCTATGCAACTGCGATCTTAATTGATCATCTAAGCCTATCTATTACGATAGCAGCCTATGCAAATGCGATCTTAATTGATCATTTAAGCCTATCTGTTACGATAGCAGCCTATGCAAATGCGATCTTAATTGATCATCTAAGCCTATCTGTTACGATAGCAGCCTATGCAAATGCGATCTTAATTGATCATCTAAGCCTATCTAATATGATAGCAGCCTATGCAAATGCGATATTAATTGATCATTTAAGCCTATCTGTTACGATAGCAGCCCATACAAATGCGATCTTGATTGGTCATTTAAGCCTATCTGTTACGATAGCAACTTCAGCAAATACGATCTTGATTGATTTTCTAAAAGTCTATCTGTTACTATAGCAACTCATGCGAAAAATAAATGATCTTAATTGATCTACTAAAGCCTATCTGTTACAATAGCAATATCATGCAAAATGATCCTAAGTGATCTACAGAGGTCTATCTGATATGATAGCATTTGAATCTGAAAGCAGATCACAAGCCCATCTGCCGAGATGGCACAGCTGCGAAAATATGATCTCGAACGATCTAGTGAAACATCTGCGAATTCATATGGCAGATAGCAAATGCGAAACCATTACATAGCATTATGCAAGGCAAAATATGCCGAAACGCATGCGAAGTTGTATTTTGTTGTAAAAAGGCAGCAGATAATACAAAAGCTATTTATCATTATGAGTCGGAAAGACTTACAATTTATCTGTCTAGATAACAGCTTACAAGCGAAAAAGCTCAAATCAAACTACGCAGCCAACATGGCATACAATACATTCGAAAAGTAACTCACAAGCATGAAGTTACACATCGCGGGAATCCCGACTGAAAAAGGATGAACCTAACGGTCCTAACACCGGCTATGCAATACACAGATCTACGGCCAAAGATCTATAGCAAAAGGGATGCTGCTGCGAAGAGATCAGCTTGTCATTCGCTACGTCCCTAGCAGCAAGATCTGCGAGACGGTACGTCAAAGACCCCAAGGGGTGACAAAGGCCTCTGTCTGATCAAGATAAGCACCGGAGGAACCTCCTGTTCCGACATATGCTGCCCTGCAAAACAGGCGAAGCAGTCATTCCTCTGGTGATGGACTCCTTGTCATGATAGACAAGGGCATTGACAAGCCCCCTGAGTTCAAGAACGAAGAGGCAAGAAATCCTCCTCCAGGGATGCTGGAGGAGAATTCCGCCGTTCATTACGAGACAGTAGCACGGTCACTTCGGCGCTGCACCTCACCGGGAGGCGGCCGGAAACATGACCTGCGCACATAATACACGAAGAAATTTCTTCGAACACACATGAGATATCATCTATATCTTCTTTATGATGGTTATAAAGAGCAATAAGCCTCATAAAGTGGATCTTGGAAACTATTTCTACAGCACAAAGCGCAAACTCAGGATTCACAACTTGAAGTTGCCATGAATCAACGAAAAACAAGCGTTGAAGCCAGCAGTCGTAAGGACTCACGGCAAAGCACATTTTTGGGATGAAGAACCCAAATGGCAAACACAGGGTTTATATAGACCTTGCGGAGACTCTTCAGTTGCCAAAGATGAGTCAGCAGAATTTGAAAAGAGGGTAAGGCCAATCACTTACGCCTTCAAAAGCGGTAACCATCAATTACCCTACTAAAGGCTACGACGATTCAGTTGCGTATCCTAATAAATGACGGATGGTCATGATTCGGATGGACATCCCAACGAAAGCGTGCTTATCTGCCGAGAAATTAGCCCGAAAATCAAGCAAACTATCAATTGCTGATGTCATAATTGGATATGCACAGAGATATCCTATCAAATCCCGGAAAGGGCAAAACGGGCAAGTAGATTCTCGTTGTTAAAAAAGGGGGGGGGGAGAAACCCTAGCAGCATCACATTAATGCTTCAAACATTACATTAATGTTTCCTTGCTATTTTCAAAACTCAAAAAGTCAAAAGCAAATTCTTGATCAAGGAGTCATGGGGCGCGAACTGATGGCTCAGCTTCTCTACCTGCTCCACTTCTCGCTTCAATTGCTCGCACTTGGCATTCATCTCATGATAGAGCTTCGTAGCTTCTTCAGCCTTTTGCTTCTGCTGCTCCACCTTCTGCTTTTCAGCTGCGAGGTTCTGTTGGCCGAGCTGCAAAGTTACAGCTGCGCGAATCAGAGTGACTCTTTTCATAAGAAATCTGAAACCCAGTCTGTCTTGAACTTTGGTAAGAAGATTTTGGCACATGCCACAAAGCAATTCGGCGCTCTGGACAGAGATGGTCTCAGGCGTGGCCGCAGACAGCTGTTCCAAAATCCAAATGGCTTCGGTGAGAAACAGCCTCCTGTCGAAGGGCCCTATCTCCAGAGATCTTGCGAACGATCAAGGGTAGGTGAGGCGCATCCGGACTAGCCAGTCCACATCAGTTTGCTTCAAACCTGAAGCAATGTCAAAACTAAGTTGTGCTATCAAACTCGCAAATGCACCATGCGAGATGCAAACAGTGAATCACTACTTACCAGTTCCTTCGAGAATCTCACGGAGAGAAGGAATGCGCATTACTGGGGTCGTCGAAGACTGCCCTTGCTCCATGGCTCTCCTGTCAGCTGCGAGCTCTAATTCCTCATAGTTAGAAGGAAGAGTGTAGGCCGCACCAGCTGCGACTGCATTCCCAACCTGCGAGCCCCAAAAGCCCCACGCAGGAATAGGTTTCGCCGACTCAGTCATCGCCGGAGGCGAAGTGACAGCCGAGGTCGCTTGGCGAGGAACATTCTCAGATGCGGAAGCATCGGCAGTATTTGTCCTTATTTCCTCAGCGCCAGCATGGGCATCTTAATCCAGTAGCACAGCACCAGCTTCAGCATCGTCGGAAAGCTCGATGATGTCCTCGAAAGGCTCACCTGCATGATCTGTAGCTGCGACGGGCTTCTTAGTATGAGGGCTCGGAGTCAGAACATAGGATGCAGAAGACTGACTTCTTTGCTCCGACGCATGTTCCTCAACATTGCCTGCGATACAAATGCCCATGGTATGAGGTAACTCGCATTAGATAATATTTTGCTATCTTTACTTAAGCTAAGAGCAAGCACCTCCACGCGAAGGTGGGATTGAAGCCTCTTCATACACTTAAGACGAGGAACCATGTCCTATTAGTGTATCCTCACTAAGCAAGTCTTTAAGAGGGGCGTGACCTGGGATGCGAAGAAACCAGTCATGATCCTGTTTCAAGTTGCTCAGGTCTAGCACATGCATATCACTCAAATAATTACATGAAGGTTCTCCGCATTTGTCTACTAGCCAACGGCGAATGTCAGGCTTCGACACACCATGCTTTAACGCACCCACAATAACATCTCTATAAGTTACTGCGAGATTGAAGATCTCACCTTTATCGCCGCCTGCGATTTCTTCAAAGTCTGCTTGGACTTGTTCCAAGGCTGCTGCATCCTCTTCTGGAACCGCATCCTCCTCCTCCGCCTGGGGAGCCACTTCTTCGGGAATCTCATCTTCCTCGTCAACTGGACGCACTAAGTCGTCAACATGCTGCTCTTCGAGGCTCCGCTGTCTCACACGCTCGAGCTCCTCCTCTTCTCGCTGCCTTCTTCTTTCAGCAGCCTCCGCGGCTGTCTTCCTGGACTCAGCAAGAATGTCCTCGCTTATGGGATCGTCTGGAATGCCAGAATGGGCATCTCTCTTTTGTCTCTTGGCCACAAGGCCGCCGATGATCTCATCATCATCATCATCTGCGAAGAAATGATTGGTTTAAGAAAGAAGTGCAAAAGAATTACGATAAAGGAAATGCGACGGAGGTACCTCCTGATTCTTCCTCATGCATCACAACTGTTCTTTCTTCTTCTTCTTCATCACTTTCTCTGGGCTCCTGCCTCTCTCCTTCTTCCTCTTGGTTGAATGGAACGAAAGTCTCGACTGCGAGCTCTTTCCGCACTTTGCTGGGCATGCGACCTTTGCCTTTGTCCTTGACAGAAAGGGACCTCACCGGAGGAGAAGTTGGAGCACTTCTAGGGGAAGAAATTATAATTCCCTTTTGCCTAGGTCTTTTCACTCTCGGCGCCGCAGTCGCTGGAAGGGACGGATCATCTCCGGGAGGAGACGAGGCCGGAGCATTGTCTATCAGCGAGTCAGCAAAAGCATTCATGACTGCGCGGATCTTTGTCTCGACCTCAGGGTCCATTCTCCATGATAGCCGAAACGACTGCTTTTGTCTTCGGGTGGCCACAATGGCGTTAATCAATGACTTGGAGCGATCACCAGATGCGAATCGCCGCACATGACACTACAGCAAACAGTACAGAATAAAGGCGTCAGCATAAGGAAATCAAGAAGCTTAACGCACGCAAAGAAATTGCTTACCTCAGCAAATGCCTTGCTGTATCTGACGACATGCGTGTGGCCCTTCTTAACTGCGGCGACCTTCTCCTTCAGAATGATGTCAGGACACAAATGGTTATCACGATCCAACAGTGAGTAGCAACCATATTCAGACTCGCTCAGACTGCAATTGGGGCGAAATGGAAAAGAATTTCTCTTGATCAAGGGGGCTCTGCTTGGCTGTGCGGCCGACTGCGTCTCAATCCTCGTTTGCTGGGCGATCCAGTATGCGAGCCAGTTCTGAGAACAACCACCCTCGCGGGTCCTTGCAGGCTGCTCAAAGGGAAGATTGTTCATGAAGACTGTCTTGCACTCCTTTGTTAGCAAGCGCACCGCGTCAAAACCAAACTGGGGCGAAACTCGAGTGGGGTCAACGTCCACGGTAATCCTTTCATACCTTGGTGCGAGCTCACGAATATGCTCTGCGAGGGCAGGAAGAGAACCTCGTAGACACCAGCAAAATAACTCGCGATAGCGCTCATGGAAATGCGATTCCTCTTCGAAGAGCAACTCTTCTGAGAAGACAACACCCTTAGAAGGGTACAGCTTTGGAAACCATCGCACGTTCTCAACACGTGTAGCATAGGGCCTGGCAGTAAACTCTTCCCGTTTGTCGCATATCAAGCTCCAAACGCACTTGGTATTATTCGCTCCGAACCACCTCGCAGCTCTACCGCTGTTGCGTTCCTCCGTCTCGCCTGGGGGACACCACTTGTCGGGTTTGAGAGCAGTTGGGGCATAGGATGGCCACCGCTCGAAGACCCACATTGTCAAAAAGGAGATGTTGACGAAAGTCAGTACATCGAGGCGGCCACGCGACTCTTTCATGGCCAAAACCAACTGATCAAGCCTGTAATACAGAGTGCCCAAGACCAAGGGTCCGAGTGCGACTCTTTGGCCGAGGGCGAGCCTCACAGCAAGCGGCAAAACATGGTAAAAGACCCCATCATGGGGGTGACCGTCGATCAAGTACCTCGACAACCAAGCACAGAGGAAAGCACAGAGGGTCAAGTGATAGCCTTTACCCTCCACATAATTCTCGGCGTCTGGGTTCTCACTCAGAAGCTTCTTAGTGATGTTGCTGTTCGCATAGTCTCGAAAGAAGTACTGCAACCACTTGTTCCAAGTGTTTTTCGCAGACGTATCAACCAACTGCCAGTTTGGAAGGGCTTTCGTAGTAGTCCACCGAGTGGAGATTTTCTTTACCTCTGCCAGGCATTCCTCCATCTGCGTGTACAAGGCAATCTCCGCAGCCGTCCTCAAAGGACTCAAAGGGTCCACTTCACCCATGGGGGAAAGATCGTACAGCATATGCACGTCCTCGAGTGTAGGAGCAGCCTCGAATTCAGCAAAGTGGAATGTGTGAGTCGCAGGCGAGTAGCGGGACAGAAGGTTTAAAAGCATGGACTGGTCCAGCTTCACGGCAGCACCCTTCATAGCACGGATAGCAAAGTATACGCCAGCTTCATCGAGAGTCGCGGCATGATTGTCCAACACGTGGTCAATCCACTCATCCATATAGTCCAATTTCTGGACGAACGCCTGGGTAGAAATCGCAGTGTAGGGGAAGTACCTGTTTTCGATCCCCAATCGAACCACATCCTCGGAACCAATCAACTCGAGCAAGGCTGAGTTAACTGGGCGAGTCAGTGTCAGCAATCTCTCAACCGGGACAGGATCAGGCATCCTCTTCGCCTTAACTCTCGCATGATAGAAATCTTGGCCACCTAGATAGGGGGCTTTTCGCCACAAGGCCTGCGGAAGGTCGGGTATCTCTTCATCCTCCTTGACGGGTTTGGTTCCTTTTGTCTTGGCCATTCCTGCGGAAGAGCAAGAAAAAAGGGGGAGAAAGGTGCTACACTTCAGTTTGAATTTCGAAATCCAAGATCTATTATGAAAAGAAAGATGAACAGTTTCTGGTATCAATTTCAGAAATTAAGGGTTGCATTGTCAGATCTCACATCCGAAGCCCTTATTATCGAAGGATTAAAGCAAAAGTGGGTTCAAAGATCAAAGCTTCTTTGCAAGTTTCAACAGATTATATGTTCTGGGCTTACAGATTCAACGCAGTTCAAGGCAAACATTGGTATCTTAAATCAAAATTGAACAAGGCCGACCTTGTTTTCTTGAAGCCTGCTTGGATATGCACAACTGAAGAACACGATTTGCAGTTCTGAACTGGTGATTGATTATTTGAATCTGCTCTCGAAGATCTCCGGGTACCATTCACTTTAAGAGAAAGAAGTGATGCTTTGCAACAATGGAGGATACAAAGTATTTATCCAAAAAACAATGAAGGGTTGCGTCCTTTCTGTAGTCGAATCGCAACCGTCACCGTCGAATCGCGCAATCACAGGACAAGCTGACGTCACGCCTAAAACCCTAGAAGCCAGACGTCACGACTCTAGGGGTTTTAGGTCATAATGGCACGCACGGGGGCTGAACTTACCCGTATTTGAATTGGTGCGTGGCGGCAACGCGTATGTTGGTTTCCGCGCATGGAAGTCTATACAGCTATGAGTCTTCACGCGCAAAAAGGGGGCTAATGTAGATAGTGCTTTCTGAGCTGACAGATCTTGGCCATGTGGCAACCATTCAGCACACCATATTGTGCTCCACACACACTGGATCACCAGCCGAGCTGATCCATGTGGGGGCTGCGAGACAGAGCCCTCGCATACCACTGCACGGGACTTGTAGGGACTTAGTGGTTTGGAGGCTAGAGTAAGCCCTGTCGCGTGCAAGCCAAGCCCGCACGCGACCTTTAGTAACTGTTTTGAGAGATTTATGGCACGAGCTCCATAAACCCGGTCAATCCGGTCAAACCCGGTCAACCTCGTAACGGTTCCGGTATTCGCGCACAACGTGCTGTAACGGTCCCTATATACTCGGGCGAACGTGCCGTTATGGTTAAGCTAATTAAGCCGCCATCAATGGGCGCATTAACCACACTACAACGGTCACGTTCTCTGCTATATATAGGACGTTAACCTTTCCATACAAAGGAGAACACACTTGCCATACGCGGAAGCTCTGCCAAACCTCTGTCTCTCTCTCAGGCATTACTACTGACTTACTCTCTCCCTACACACAACCCCACTCTTCCTGTGCGATCCTCGATCCTCTACATACGGTGTACACGGAGGTCTCCCCGCCGGAATCTCTTGTGCACACCAACCCAATTACAAGCACACTCTAAAGTTTTGACCCTAGCATCTACTTATATACTAGTTCAAAACTTGGAGCCCAAGTAATGTCCAAAACTAATCCGAGACAAACTAGGAAATAATTCATCATAAATTATTTCCTTACCCAATAGGGACACTACCAAATATATTAGTCAAAGTAGACCCCTACAAGGAATCAAAGAGATTCCTTGCTGCCAAAGTAATGTAATTACTTCCAAAACTATTAGCCTCCTTTGACCATCCCATGCTAGGATTTTGAATCAACCAAAAAACCCAACAAACCTCCACCTTGATTCAAACTCCATAGGTACCAAATCAATTCTTCTCATCAGTCCAACAAACCCGATCCGAGTGTATTCCCAATTTGCGGAATTTGAACACACTCCCAATGCGCCCCTAACAAGCGCGTCTATGCGTCTTCAACAAACACAAAGACAATGCGTCCCAACAAACGATCCTCTAATGCACCATGACACAATGCATACCCAAACGTTGCGCCAATGACACTTCTCAACAAAGTGCCTATCAAACGATGTCATGCCAATTTGCGCCGCCAACCGCAACAATGCACAAAACCAATAACCAAAGCGCGCCAATCCATGATCCGATCGCGCCACCAACCGATGTGTGCACAATAACACGCCACCAATCCACGTGCCCAATAACACGCGCCTATGCTCCATGCCTGGAGCCCAATCCGCCCTCAAAGGGCCTAGAGAGCTACATCGTCCTTGAGCGTCCCTCCTCCACCTGAAGCGAGATCTACAGGTGAACGATTCTTTGGACACTCCCTCTTCCAATGATGTTTATCCCTCAATTCGCTAGTTAATTCGAGTCGCCTCGACCTAGACTTGAATCCTCCTAGCCGGCAAATCCAGATATAGATCCAGATCACTCGTCGGGTTGAGCACGCCATATCGATTGACGCATGCCGGAACCAAAAGCGTGCCGGATGTACTAAACCTAGATCCACCAATCTGATGCTCCACAACAAGAGCCCGATAGCTCCCCCAACAAGGAACCCGATAGCCTCCCAACAAAGGCTTGGTGTGCTTGCACCCCCTGTTTCAGAGGCCAACCAGCGGAAAACCAATCTTCCCATCAAACCCGACAAATCTTGATCACGAACTCATCAAGCTCCTCTTGAATCTCAACGTAACCAGGCTCTGATACCACTTGTTATGATTCCAATACGTGAGAGACAAGAGAAAGCAAGAAAACAAAAACAAGATCAAGAACACAAGAATTACGTGGTTCACTAGTTTTGAGACTAGCTAATCCACGACCAAACCAAACCCGATTTATTGATGAGAAGCCAACCCAATTACAAGGACACTCTAAAGTTTTGACCCTAGCATCTACTTATATACTAGTACAAAACTTGGAGCCCAAGTAATGTCCAAAACTAATCCGAGACAAACTAGGAAATAATTCATCATAAATTATTTCCTTACCCAATAAGGACACTACCAAATATATTAGTCAAAGTAGACCCCTACAAGGAATCAAACAGATTCCTTGATGCCAAAGTAATGTAATTACTTCCAAAACTATTAGCCTCCTTTGACCATCCATGCTAGGATTTTGAATCAACCAAAAAACCCAACACTTTCTTTACTTAGCATCCGCATGAAAGCCACAACTACTATATTGTTACTGATGTGGCATCTTCTCCTAACAGATGAGTTATCATTCCTCGACCTGGATGTCATACCATATGGAAAACTTGGTGGTTGATGATTAAACCTATTCTTGTAGTCAAAGTAGACCCCTATAAGGAATCAAAGAGATTCATTGTTGCCAAAGTAATGTAATTACTTCCCAAACTACCAGCCTCCTTTTTGACCATCCCATGTTGGGATTTAGAGTCAACAAAAAACCCCAACAAATTTATGTTTTACCGGTGGATGGATAGACAGTTAGAAATCATTTAACTGTTATTTGGCAACAGGCAGTTATATTCGGTGTAAACATCCCAAATCCAGTATAAACAATGTAAAATTTGGTTAGTGTGGGAGACTCTATATATCGCGATCTTGTTTTGTACCATTTGCTTCCTTGTAGTCCTCTTTAAAATGTTCAAATCTGCAATTATTTGGTTCATGTATTGACTGTCGTTTCAGGATTGTGATTGAAAATAAGTTGTTTAATTATTTTCTGCTTAAGGAAATACTAAATGTGATTTCCATTCAATGTAAATTAATTGAGAGATTAATCTTGTTTCTGTATCTCTATTAATTCATTGAACATGTAGGCATCTGTGGGTTCTTTCTTTACTTAGCATCCGCATGAAAGCCACAACTACTATATTGTTACTGATGTGGCATCTTCTCCTACCAGATGAGTTATCATTCCTCGACCTTGATGTCATACCATATGGAAAACTTGGTGGTTGATGATTAAACCTATTCTTGTAGTTGCCAGATTAATATCTTTGCTTAGATGTACTGAGGATGTTGCCACATTAATCTGAGAATGTGATGTGACATGTACCCTAGTCATGGACATATGCTCATCTTCAGTACGCTCAATTCAGCTACATAAATAAGTGTAGATCGCACTCTAATTCCAGATCTAAAATACTCATGAGGAAGTCATTTCAAGATATGTAATAGGATGTCTTCTCCAGCAATCACCTCATTGACCTGTAACAAGTTATCAACCATGGACTTCAATTTGTTCAAATATTGCTCCATTGACAACTCACATTTCTCAGTTGTGCAGAGTAACAATTTAAATTGATGAATGTGAGACCGTGAGAGAGAGAGTGCGCTTTTCCAAATGGAAGAAGCATGCGAAAGATGTATAATCAAAGGCAACAAAGGAGCAGAAATAGAGGCAATGGAGCAACTCTTAATTTGTTGATCTATAGAGTTCCACTGAGAAGCATAATTTTGCTTGATGCACCTTTTCCATTTGCGCACGCCACATCCAGCTTGAGTTGTACAAGCGATTTGAGATTCGCAATAAGACAAGTCGGTCCAGGAGAAGTGCCGAAACAATTGAGATTCTGGTGAATTTGAGAACAGTGGATGTCGGTGGAAGAGTCGTCCTGACAAAGAAGAACAGAACACAAGAAATTATTGTTCAATTTAGAGCTTCAATGGTGGATTATGTTGTATTCAATACAATACAACTGGACCAACACAGTATTTATAGCTATACTATAATCTGTAACTGACTTAACACATCTAACAAACTCATGTGTAAAGACTATCTTATCCTTCCAGGTTATACTACCATCAATTACATCGATATATGTCATTCAATAATATGTTGCTAACTTGTTTCATTCGGTGTGTTTCGAAACACTAGAGCATCCTACTCCTTGCCAGTAAAAATGAATAAAAAAAAACAGAATGTTGATTCTTGAAACTAAACACCCAATGGGGAACCGCAGGTCTACCAACAACTTGGCAACTTGCTGCCTTTGGGTGTCGGTTTATTGTGCAATCATAATTATGATTTCGACATACTTGGCCAATTCTTGATATTGGTCTTGGGTTGCTGAAAAAAGTTTGACATCGAAACTGGGCTAAAGAAGCGGGCCTCAGATGGGCCAGCTCAGTCTTGTACTAAATCCGCTTGGGTTTTGCCCGAAAATCGACCATTTATGATGAGGAGTCAAGTGGAACTGTTAACCTCTATAAGTAAGATATGACATAATAAACACAATATAAGTACTCACATCCCACTCTTTCCATTAGGGTTATAGTTGTTTCCAAGAGGTTCATAAGGCGTGCCTGCGCCGCAAGGCGTCTCCTTCTTGTGAGTACTTTTTTCCTTTCTTGAAGATCTATTTTTCTTTTACACATTATCGATGGAGATTCCTTCATGTAAGTATCCCTCATTTTTTGAATTTCGTAATTTTTTGATCTCTGAGCGAAATTTGAGTTGATGCTGAAGAGAATTTAGGAGATTTCATCTAGGTGCATCGCAGTATTTATGCTAATTATGTGATCTAGGAACTATGCAATCGAAACTCGTTGGAGATTTCAGCTTGTTGTGCATATGGTTCTGCATCCATCATGTTTAATTTATTTATTATGTAAAGGACAATTTTATTTTTCTTTGAATGGCATATCTTCCGCTCACTAAGTTAGGTACTTCTCCCAACAAGAGTTTTATTTAATTGATGCTTTATAAAAATCCGGTTACATATATACTTTTACTCAATCAGCCAAATCATGTTCAAATTTTGGATACTATTTGTATAGTAATTAATACTTTTGTTTAGATCTAAGTTACATGATTTCATTTTCCTTAGTGTTTCCTTTAACTTATCAACAATCTGGCAAGAAAAAAAGATATGTGATTCATACCAAGTACAACCCTTTAATAGAAAAAATCATTTTTCTTAGAAAATAAAAGATATTTGATATGCAAAATTTATTAAAAGGTGGGTTCAACATTCAATAGAAATGTTTTGGGTCAACGTGTGCCTAGTTCAGGCTTGATCATATTAATATAAACTAGGCGATACCCCGCACTAAAGCGCGGGTCTGTGAACTAAATTCTAGTATGTGCAATTAGAAAACTCGCATTACAAAGTAGCATTGACAATGATATTTTAAACCTTGGTTCGGGAACAATGACTTCTAAATTTTCCATTGGAAATGAACTTGAATATAAAACTTTATAAGCTTAATTCCAATCACTTGAAGTGTCTTATGTGACTGTTTCCTAATGCATTCAATATAACATATTGTAACGTTTTCCTGTGACATTGAAATGTATAATAAAAAATTTAGATATGATTATATCTTTAATAAATGCGATATGATATTGCGTGTACAAAAAATCACCAAAATTGATATGCATCATTGTTTATATTTTTGCTAGAGCTGTTTGAAAAATCACCTTTATGACCATACTCTAAACTTATTGTTATGTTCATCATTAAAACTAAGTCAAATATGTTACTTTTCACATTTTTCTTAACTTCAATTCTTTTTGGAGATAATATGTTTAGTGAATCAAGAAATAACTTCTATGTTTTGTAAATTAATAACCAAGTGAACCATGCTTAACTTTTAAAGAACAAATGTAAATGATGTTATAAGACTAACATATCAAATTAATAAATAATTAGGAAGATCACTTCATTTTTTCTTAGAATTCATATAATGACAATGACATAGAGGAAAATTTTCAGCCCAATATTCCTTGAGCTCACACATAAAGATCATAAAATTATCCATCATGTGGTCTCTGAAATACACTAATAAATAAAATAAAGGAAAAATAAAGGATATTTTTAATTTTCTTCATAGTTAGGACATTATGTTGTATTTTTATTTGATTACAATTGAATACTTTTTTATTTCATAGTAATTTGACACATTAAATAAAATATTTTCACTTGAATAATAAACTAATGAGAATTCATGTTAAATTTCGATTAAAAAAACTACATGCTCTCGGTAGCTCAAGTTGTAGAGAATTGGAAACCCTTACATGAGGTCACGAGTTCAAACCCGGTTGACGACAAAAGTAATTTCTCAAGAAAAGTACAAGATTTGAGCATTTTTAATTTATTAGCATGGAGTCTACTAATTAAAGTAAGTTCTAATTTTCATAGACAGTGAGTGTGTTCGAAATAAATGATTAAATAGTGTTAGATTTTATAAAAAATACTCACATAAGTGAACTTATTTTTTATTTTCAACAGTATTATTAGATTTTTAGTAATATATTTATTCATTTCTAAAATGTATCCCACCCCAAATTATAAATATTTTAAGAAGATTATATTATCAAAAATAATATGTGGGTAGTCATTTGTGTAAATTTTGTAACTCCTATATCATTATAGCAGTAGTTAGTGTGAACCCATAATTAAGTACATAAGGTATTTAGAGATGATGAGTAATATGCCATGTAATACATCATATTTACAAAAAAAAAAAAAAAATCGTTGGAGGGTTGTGATTGGCTGGTTTGTCCATGCAGGCGACACTTGTTCTAACAAAGAAAGATTTGAAATGACAAATGACGCAATAATATCAATCATTGACACTTTTCCAGCTTTTAAATATTATATAGATTAATGCGTTGTAGTCATCAACATTTTATGAGAATATCGATACTTATATTTAGATGAAACTAAATTTACTAATATGAACTTCATTTATCGGTTTTTCAGTTCAAGCAATCAGAAAAGGCCCCCAACTGTTGCGATGGAAGAAAAAAGTAAGGATCATTGTTCCTGATATATCAATGTTTGTGGTAAGCTATTTTCTTCTGTTTTAGTTATGTTATTACAAATGTACTTTGATATTGTCTTAATGTCTCGTACACTATGTATCACCACAGAAAAATGCAACAAAGTTGCCACTTCTCACACCCACTGTTGGCGGAATGATTACTTCTTCAATTTATTAATACATTATCTATATGATACAACATTTGGTTTGTTACCCGTTCCTTTGCTAGGCAATTGGGTTCTTTACCATTATCTTATTTAACATTATAGTCGGTGTCTTATGCATTTATAAAATGTAGTTAATTTTATACATGAACGAGATCTTTTTTAATTGGGTTTAATCATTGGCATTGATGATGATCTTCAAAAGTATGAAATCCATCGAACAACAGTTGAAAAAACAACAAAGTACTCAGTTTAATTTGCTCTGTACACCACACAATGTGAATCAATTGAGCATAATTTGCTCTGTACACCACACAGTAGGCTTAAACTTATTAGAAAATGTTATTTACTTTGTGCCTAATAAGTTTTCTAAAAAGCTTTAGTTACATTTTTAGTAGAAAATGTTCTTTACTTAACTTTTATTTTATCTGCTAAAAAATAGTTTTAAGGATTAGAAAGATTAAAAAGTTGAAGTTATAAAAAACTAATTTTTTTTAGCCGTATAAAAAAGTAAAAAAGTTATCAGACATAAACTTTAACGAAAATGACTTGATTATAACTTTTTTTATGACTTTAAAAAAAATAAAAGGTCGCCTAAGATTAGATTAAAAAAAGCGGAGCCTAAATAAGACATTATGCCCCGGCCCTATTTTACTTCAGACTGTGCTCGGGTTGGTCGGGCTCAACCCGCCCAAGTTACACCCTTAATTTTTTCAACATTTATGGTCTATGATTTTATGTATATGATAAGGGTAAATTGGTAAAATGAATAGCCAGGTCGAAGTGAATAACAAGAAAACGATAATGTTTAAACTTTTTGTTCACTTATTTATTTTATTTTCTTGAGTTAATATGGGTCACTTTTTTTTTAGGGAATAATATGAATCACTTTATTCAGTGAGCTTCATTTATATTTTTTTCATCTCCAATGGTACTAGCTAAATGTTATTTATAATTTAATAAAAAATGAATATTTTATTTTAGATATTGTTAAATTTTAGTTAGTTAAATGATTAACTAAATAACACATGACACATTCTCATTATTTCTTGTAAGAGAATTTTAAGAAATTCATGGCATATCCGCTAAGAACATGGTTAAAGAAAATATAAAGTTATTGATCCGGCTCATCAAAATAGAGAGCGAGATAACTATCCGCTAAAATAAAGAGCGAAGTATGGAGCCTTTTGGAGACACTATTTTTTCATCTTATTTATATTTTAAAGGTAAGTATCTCCAATGCTAGTTGGTATAAAATAGGCATATTATGCCCATGAATATGATTTTGCATTTTTATTTTTGCCCCGGGCTCCAATGCTATATGCTATAAATTAGGCAATTCAAATTCAATGCTAATAGTAAGAGATTATTTTCACGGTACTAGACGAAATTTAAAGGAATTTTTATGACAAATGGTGGAGAAATTATAAGAGACATGGTTTGAATAATTAGTCACACCCCCAAAAAGTGGATAAATGTCTCAAAAACCTTAAAAGTAGGGAAAAAATCAAGATGGCGAGGAAATAAACATAGCCAAATTTGGCGATAATGATGCCTATTTTGTGTTTTGCATAATAAGATGTCTAATTCATTAGACTTCTAATTTTGCTCAACTTCATTAAATTTTATCTAAAAATACCAATTTACCTAGCCCATTGGAGATGCTCTAACCGCTATATGGGAAAGAAAATAAGGGATGAGCTGATACGAGAAAGCTCCATATGACATGGGCCTTCAAAAACCAATGAGATGATGAAATTTCACGTTAAATTTCAAACAACAAGATCAAGTGGCCACTCCTCGAACCAACTGTTGGTGGAGTCTCCCATTTACTCGGTATGATTATTTCTTCAATTTTTTAATACATTATCTATATGCTCTTATGGTTTTTAACGGTCCCTTTGCTAGGAAAATGAGTTCTTGATATCATTATCTCATTTAACATTATAGTTGGTGTCTTATTCATTTATCAAATTTACTCATGATAACTCTCGTATGGTTGTGCAACTAGTGTATACTAATAGAACGACGTATTTAGGGTTGTTCAGACTTCATTAGATTGAGCCACATGCGTCACACCTGACAAGAAAACCATTTGGACTTGGTTCGGGGCTTACGGCCATTTAGGCCTTCTAGTCTTGTCTCGTATCCCCTCCTATATATTTTTATTCTTTTTTATTTTCTCAGCAAGAAACAAAACAAACAACTACATCCATCCCCCAAGAATGATCATGTCCCTAACAACAAGATTAACAATGTCAGAAGACGCATCCTCCCAACTGACAAGTCTTTCATCTTGATATCTTCCTTTCTTAGCGAGAGCATCTGCCACAACATTAGTGTTCCTTCGGATGTGCAGAAGGTTGCATCTACATCCGTGAAGTAGAGTTTGAATCTCATGAATGATGACATAGTAGGTGTGGTCTTGGCCTCTTCCATTGAGAATAAGATTGACAGCTTCAAGGGTGTCAGTTTCCTCTACCACCTCAATCAGATTCATCTGATGCACCAGCACAAGGCCTCTATGGATCTCCCAGAGCTAAGCTTCAAGTGTTTCCCAGATAGCCCTTGATCCATTGTCCAGTTTCATCGCAAAGAACACCACCATAGCCAGCAATCCCATCACCTTCCTTTCTGCTCCCATCAGTGTCCAGGTTAACTTTACCTGCACAAGGAGGCACCAGTTAAACTTGATCACAGAGCCCCCCTTGGTGGATCCCTTGCGTTTGAAAGCCTCTATAATCTCATCAATCATCTTAATAGAATTAAAAACTTTCACATTCAGCAGGGTAATAAGATGGTTGAAACAATATTTATTGCGACATATCCAGATAGACCAACAAGAGCTGATAAAAAGGATATTATGCTCATAACTTCGATTGACATCATTAAGATTAGAAGTGAACCAGTTTTGTAAATTGTTCTGTGAAAGTTGGGAACACCACTGAGGGAAAAAATCATTGTCCAGAAACCAGAGGCTTTCAGACAAGTTCTGAAAATATGGTTCAAATCCTCACTGGCCTCAAGACAGTGAGAACAAGAACCATCATTAGTGAGACTTTTAATGAGTCTCAGATGGTAAGTGAGCAGTTTTCCATGTCTAACTTTCTAGACAAAGAGGATAAGGTTCATAGGCATTTTAATCTTCCAAATCTATTTCCAATTATCACCCAAAGGTTCACTACATGCCAAAAGATCATAAGCAGGCGTAGTAGTAAAGGAACCATTGCTATTACCAGACCAGATCAAAGAATCCTCAGTATTGGGGTTAGCAGGGATACCCTTAGGAGAGATAGTATTAAGGATTTCCAATCCTCAATCAGGTTGAGATTCCAACATCTATTCTCATCAATAAGTTTATGAACAATGATTTGTTTTCTTTCTCAGAAGTCTATTCTCTTTTCTTTCTCAAGTTTATGAACAATGATTTGTTTTCTTTCTGAGAAGTCTATTCTCTTTTCTTTCTCTTTGTTTTGATTTGTTATATTTAAGGAAAGAAAATATAAGGGAAGCCCACTAAATAAAGTGGCCCATATAAACTTAAATAAATAAAGTGAACCATATTTTCTCAAAGTATTTTAAGAAGAAAAAACAAAAGAAGTTTAAAAATTATCGTTTTCTTCTTATTCACATCAACCCCGCCCGATTCATTTGATCAATTTCCCCTCCTTAGATACATAAATTAAACAACATAAATGTTAAAAATTTACACACTCTACACTGCTCCCTCTCTATCTCATCTCCATCTCTCTCTCCCTCTTGGATGTGTTCATCTTAACACAACTACACCCACCACCATTTCGTCGTCAAGTTCCTCCCACCGCACCCCACCATTTTTGTCCTCCTCCTCGCTCGCCTCCCCTCTCTCTATTTCTCTCTCTCTCTCTGGCTAGTTCTTATTCATTTATCAAATATATGAAGGCCGACATCAAGAAATGAGATATCCCCATCGAAAAAGATTGCCACAGCCAAGGACAGCCGCGAATGGCCAGGGTTGAAGTGAATAAGAAGAAGAGAAAGATAATGTTTGAATTTTTTTGTGCTTGTTTTTCCTTAAAATACCTTGAGAAATTATGGGTCTATTTAGTGGGCTTCATTTAAATTTACTTTCCTTACATAAAACAAATCCAAACAAGATTAAAAAAAAAAAAAAAAAGGAGAAAGCCCGGAAGGTAAGCCCTGAGCCAAGTACAAATGGTCTTTTGTTGTCACGAGTACTGCACGTGAACCCATTCAAATACGTTGCAGTAGTAGTAGTTGTTTCGCAATTAGACAAGAGTCCGAATTCAGTCATCTCAATCGTAACAACAGTCCGACCACCGCCGCCGCCGTCCTTGTCATCAGTAAGTTTTCTTGATTGTCAGTTTAGTTTCTTCCCCCCTTGATTTCTCTTCATTCTACTTATATATGAGTTAGCCAAAATCAAGATTCTACGTATATATGAGTCTTCTTGTTGTTTCAAAAAGTTAGCCAAAATTGCTGATCTAGTCACGGCTTTTGATCCATCGATCCCAAATTCTGTAATGTAATTTTTGGATAACGAGCTTTTGATGCATGATATTCTGCTTATATTCGTTTGTTTGATTACTTCAGAAAATGAGTGATCTAAACTCTGGTTCTTGCTAGCTGAATTGATCTCGAAGTCCTTACGCTCCCTGGATTTTTTTTGCTCAATTGATTCTTGTTCTGGTGTGTACGTAGCAAATTAGATACAGTTGTTTTTGGTTTTCTAACTGTTGTTTGATGAATTTTATACTTCTGAAGATCATCACCAATGCCAATGATTAAAAATCCAATTAAAAAATATACCGTTCGTGTATAAAGTTAACTAAATTTTTGCGTGCTTACTCAGAAATGTATATATGATAAAGTTTAAAAGACATTTGTGTGCCTTGTATCTTCAATTTTGTACGCCGCCAACTCCAATCATCTACTTATGTGTTGAATTATGACTGTTAACTGTTAGATTTCTTTGAGATGTTAATATACGGTCTAGTCCTTGGGATGCGGAATAATCACATAGCTTTTTCTAGCGACGCCGTTTTTTTTTTTATTCTTATGCTTTTTTTTTAAGGTGAGTTTCGGATTGAGTCTTCACATTAGCCATTTAACTTGAATAAATTCACTCTCTTCTCGTCCTGATCGGTCATGTTAGTTATTTAGTTAGTTTCTTTTCCCCTTTCATGCTTGTATGCCGGTACGATCAAGAATGACTTGTTTTTTATACGGAAAATCGATGTCATTAATCTGGCTAAACATATACCGTTGGTTGCTTCATTGGGAAAATCGGTGTGACTAATTACTTGTCTCGTTCTTGTTTTTGCGAAATTGTTTGTCAAAATTGGTTTGATCTTTTGCAGGACCCAAAATTCCTATCCGCCTCGAAGAGTTTTGTGATTTATATCATCCTAGAAATGGCTAAACAAAGAAAAAGAGGTAAAAGTTACTGTTCCCTTTTAAAGATAGAGTGCCACCAGTACTGTATCATGGTGACAAGCTCTACTATTTAAGCAAGATGTGATTTATTCGTTTTATGCGAATTTGCGTATTGCCTCGATTTGTTTTCTTTTACTGTTTCCATTGACATTCCCTTTTTCTAGCAGAAACTGCAAGGAGGAGTAAGCAGCGCACCATATTAAATGATTTGAACTTAGACATGCTCAACCTTGTGATGATCTTTTTAGCAAAGTCTTACGGCAGTGAAAAGAGTTTGGTACGGGTTGCTTCCGTGTAAGAATTTACTTTATAAGCGCTCTTTTCAGTACTAATTTGGTAGATAATGACTACGACTGATAGAAGATAGAGCACTGTGTTATTGTCTAAGTCTACATGACGTTGACCCCATTCATTTACCTTACGTTTCTTCACTCATTAAACTACTGACTAGAGTTCACACTTCAGACTAAAAGTATCTCCAATAGATGGAGAAAAACATTGATTGGACTACTTCTAAGTCAGTTTGTCAAAAATTAACTCCAAACAGTTGGTGCAAAAGCAGATTTAATTTCAATATTATTTCTTTGGACGGAACTCACGACTATACTATACAAAGTGTAAAAGTTTAAAAGACCCAAGTAACATCCCAAGTTGATGATTGTTTAGTGATGAAGCCTACAAATTAATAAAATAATGATGGTGGACTTCATTTAGGCCTAGTGATGGAGAAACAACGAAAAATGTGTTGGAGTAAAATTTAGGGGATGAACAAGTTTAGTTCAAACGAATGTTTTGTTGTTGGAGATGCACTAAATTCTTTTAATCTAGAAAACTTTGGAGGATTCCAATTTAACTGGAAGAGCTAATTTTAATGATGTCAATAAAGCTGGATATCAAAGGGCAGGGTAACATTCAATCCCTCGGATGATTATATATTGTGTTAATAGAAGAAAGGTTTTCGACTCGATCAGTTTCACATCCAAAGGGAAGAGAAGTGGCATTTTACCTAATTGTGTGTTTCTGTACTGGGTTTGGCACATGAGAAGGTTATAGGTATTGGGAATCTGGCTGCCGAAATATAGTTATGCAGGAACAATACATAAGTAATATGCAAATTCAGTGATATAATCATAGACGTAAATAAAATGCAGGAGATACCACATGTTTGACCATTTATTTAGTTTTGTGTTTACAAGTATCAATTCAGTCCTTTAATTTTCTCCATCCCAAGTACCATTTATCTTATATACGGAGAGAAATTGTTGCAACACATGTTCTTACAATTTATTTATTTATTTTTTTTTTGTTTTGTTTTGTTTTTTTTTTTGTTTTTTTTTTTGTTTTTTTTGTTTTTTGTATATGTTCACTATTTTATGTTTTCTACAGCTGCAAACTCTTCAAGGAAGTCAGTGAGGACTAAAAAGTACTCAAATCTGTGAATTTCAAGGACATCTGTGTATTTGCATATCCTGATTCATTCTGGAATACGAGAGGGTTCCTGCACAAGTGTGCTAAAGCAGGAAATGATTCTGCTCGCAAGAAGATTTCCGAGGTGCGTTAGTTTACTTTTTATATTAGAACTTTTCATATCACTGTTTCTTTCAGATGATTATATTTATAAATGCTCTTTGCCAAATTATATATGGAGTAGTAGCCTTTTTTTTTCTTTGCTCGAGTTCCATGAAAGGTGGAACTCTGGTTACTGGCCCAATGAAAAAATTGCATTGATGTATAATGCTTATTTGACATCTTCGTCTATGTGTAAACTCATGAATGTTCATAAATTTGCAGTACGTAGAAATGCGGTTCCAAAGCACAGTTCGGAAGGCGATACTCACAGACATAGCGGAGGAGGTAATTGGAATACAACTTATTTTGAGTTCTCGGATATCTTTCCAACTCTCCACTAGTCCCATTGTTATTAGACAATTTTGATACCTCGCTGATTGATGATTAATTCATAAAAACAGCATTTCCTAAATGCATTGGCAGCAAAGGAGGTAGTCAATACAAGGGCAAGAGACCAAGCTTCTTCGTTTGCTAAGGAAGTGAGAAATTCTGAAGATTTTCAAAACATTCATAGATCTTTTCTTGAACTCACCTCTGTTGTTCCTCAAAAAAAAAAAAAAAAAAAAAGAACTCACCCCTGTATTACTTTGTGTGTGTGCAGGTTTATGACGAATGGCTTACTGATATCGACAAGGACTACGTTGAGATTTCAGATCAAACGATCGCATTGCACTCGATGCAGTTGTGATTATCTTTTATTTGTATGTGGAAAATTCTTTGCGTGTCTGTTCCGTGTTGCATTGCCATTCACAACTTAGATATGAATATTAATGATAATTTTATGTTCTACTGGTGGGTGGATACAAATCATTTAACTTTTATTTGGCCATGGCCAGTTACATTCAGTGTAAACATCCCAAATTCCGTACAAAAATGTAAATTTTGGTTAGTTTGGAAGACAATATATATCGCGATCTTGTTTTTACCATTTGCCTTCTCGTATTCCTCTTACACGTTGTCATTTGCCATGATTTGGTTCATGTATTGACCGTCATTTATGTATCGTGATTTAGTGGAATAACTCCAATCAAAGACTAACAAAATTAGGGGAGTAACCAAGTGAGGAACCAATGGAAACAAAGCAGCATGGGTTATGCCGGTTGTACGACTTCCGTATGTGGTCATGCGATCAGAAAGTTTGAGCACGGCCAGCGGGCTTGGTCGCACGACCAGACAGTGGACTGTGCGGTTTTGGGGTGTCCATGTTGGTCTTATGCTGCAAATAATGTCTCATGTGTCTATATAAGAGACTTAGGTTATGCCTAAACATTGTGTGCGTGAGTGTGCACCGTGTATGCGAGCAGTGTATGGTGTAATACGGTTCTTTCTCAATAAAACAGCAGGTTCTTCGTTAGTGAATCCGTGAATGAACCATGTTAAATTATGTTTTCGTTTCTTGATTATTATTCGTTCTTGCTCGATGTCTCTGTTATTACAAACTCGTATTAGAGTCTGGTTAGGGTTTCAACAAGAACGATGTATGGTTCATCAATCAAGATCGATATGTTCAGTAGGAGAAACATGTCTAATTTGTTGGCCTATAAAAAGTGATGCAGGTACACCCACCATCTGAAGGGGGGGGGGGTACATTCCAGGTTCCCATTATGGAGAAATCAGGTGCGCATATGGTTCAGGCGTGCAATCCGTCGTGCAGATGAATATGGTATATGGCTTATCATGAACGTATTCAGTTCCGACACGCAGTTGGCAATCTGAAACCTAGTTGGCATTCTGTCAATTGTGGAGTTCAAACACAATGTGGTTATGACTCATCCGTTGCACGAATTCATTATAGTTGGAATAAGGACATCGAGTGAGTATGTTTCGGGCCCACGATCTAGCGTGCATTCTGCACGAGTCTCTTTCTAAAATGCACGTGTTTCTCAGCGGGAACCATGACACAAATTTTACATCGAATATAGCACGACTTGTTTCTTGCGATCATTGGGTTTATGGCACAGCCGAGGTAATTCGCGCGCACCAAGCACAACAATCTACTCTGGCACTATTGAGGGTTTATCTGGTCTGGAATCACTCCTGGAACTTTTCGTGGTGTACTGATCCGGCGCTATTTTGAGCGCATGAGGAATACATGCAGTCCTTTATCAGTGAATGTATTCGAGTCTGGTTTGAGGTGGAGCACATGTCTATGGTTTTCAAAGTGGATCCGCGCATTCGGCACATTCGTCGCAGGGACAACATGAACTTCGTAACAACATATGGCGTCTTTGGTACCACATACAGCTGCAGAATATCTGGCTCTTGGAGGCGTCCTCGTTTCTGGTGGTGGGAGACGTATACGTACCTAGTTTTAAGAGAGAAGCTTAAAGTTCCGGTTCGAGTGGTTGAGAGGATTAATGCAAGGTGGAGCTAGTTGTGTCTTAAATCGAAGCAACCAAGAATCGATGAGGATTTAAGTTGCTAGGCCGTTTAGTTTTGTTGGAATAACTCGAATCAAAGACTAGAAAATTAGGCGAAGAAAATCAAACAGCCAATCGAGGAAGGCGAGGAAACAAAGTAGAGGCAGCATGGGTTTTGTTGGTTGTATGAAAAACCTCTGTTGTAATGTGATCATAAAGTTCTTGTCATACGACCGGTGGCTTTGGGTTTTCCTTGTTGGTTTTGGTATGTCTCAGGCAGCAAGTAATTGTTGTGGTAAATTCACTAATAGCAAACAATTTCATAATATATGTTAGTGTAAAAATGTGAATCGAAAATATCATAATTTAAATAGAGAAGAACGGAAATGAAGATCGAAGAAATTATCAAACTTGTAGGCTAAGGCGATCAAGACCTCTCTTTAGAATAATAATTTTCCCCGCTATACGCTACAAAAAAGGCAACACGGAAACGCTATGCACCGATACAATGCCTTCTGGTGGAGAAAAAAAAATATTTCTCTTATTGTCTTCTCCTATATTATAACCCAACCCGGACATGGGACAAGTGATTGAAGCAGAGAGACACCAATCTGAAAACTTGTTTGGAAACCACATACCAACTTGTATTTATAGACACTAATGGGGGCTTGAAGCACCTCTTCGGAAAAGACACAACCAAAAGACATGATTGTGTGTTAAAAGTTACAAGGATTGAAAAGACACAATTATTTGAGACAAAACGATGGTTAGAAAACCACATTTTGGAATTTTATACAACAGTAATGTTTCTTCTGTCTAAATTAGAGACATAGTCATGCCTGAACATTGCGTGCTTGAGTGTGCTTGAGAGAGAAAGAATACTGAAAATTGGAGATGTTGGGAGTATTCCTTGAATAGGCTCGAGGCATCGAAGAGGGGAAACAGAAACAAGGTCAAACTAAAGATCAAGACGAAGGCAAGGAAGACGAAGAATAAACCAGGACCTCACCTGGGTTCAGGCAGGTCGCACGACCTCAGGGCTAGGTCGCAGGACCTCTTGTCCAGGTCGTACGACCTGGTTCGGAGGCTGACAATTTTAGAATTTGTTTTCTTATTTGTTCTAGGTCAGTTTTTCGATGTTTCTTTGGGACCAAGAAACCTAGTAGGTCTATATAAACGAGTATGCATAGGTTGAAGGTCGTGGATTGTAATTTTGGTGTTTCTATCTGATAAAACGTTGTTTTTGCGACATTGGACATAGCTAGAATTGTGCTAGTGAACCACGTTACATCGGGGGTGTGCTCGTGTTCATCAACCATCATCGTTCACTTGCTTGTTCTGGTTCGTAACAAAATGGTATCAGAGCTCCATTCTGCAGAGGGTTTTGTCATAACAAACTGGTATCATAGCCAGGAGAGCTCATAATTTGGTGTTCGGTGTTCCAAGATCAAGGTGGACCTAAAAAGCCAAGGTTTCATAATCGGTCAAATTTAGAGCTGGGGTTTTGCGATCAAGGTGGAGCACGCGCTCAGGGTTACGAATCGTGACAAGGAGCTGAAAAGAAGATGACCGGGGGGATGACCAAGATCGACAAGTTTATAAGGATAGACAATCGCATGTGGCGAATCAGGATATATGCTTTTCTTACGCAACAAGATATGTGGTTGCCATGGGCCTCTAAAAAAAGGGGTGCTGATACAACCAATGCTGAGTATGAAGCTCGGAAAGAGGGGTGCCGCACAAGGCTTTGTATGGGCATTCAGGCATTCAGGCTTCTGGTGTGTTGATGGCGGCTAAGGGAAGCTACGGTGACGTCTGTTTAAACAGTAGAGAAAAGAGACATCGATGGATGAAGGAGTAACTCAGGATCTGCCGATTCGGATGAAGGTGGAGGGTAATTTGAAGGGTAGTCTACATTCTCTAGGCCCTGTTAGGGTTTGGGGGAATCTTTGCTCTTGACGAGGAGGCGGATTTAGAATAGGTGATTCTCTGAAGAGGGACACAACACGTGAAAAGGGGACGCGTGAAGGGGGGCGTATAATGCGCACAAGGGGAAATAATGTAGGAATTCACTGGGAATTGGAGAAATTTCGTAAAACTTTGAATGAATTCGGTGGAAATTGGAGCAATGTGTTGGGGGGGGGGGTTGTTGTGGGGACTCGGTGGTAGTTGGAACAACAAAGAAATTTGTTGTAGGAGCTCGGTGGGAGTTGGAACAACAAATAGGGGATTCTATTGCAGTAACTCGATCGTAGTTGGAGCATTGATAGTGTTCGGTTTTAGGAACTTGGCGGGAGTTGGAGCATCGCTGGGGGCACTTGTTGTAGGAACTTCGCAAAGTTGGAGCAACTTGTGAATTTGGAGAGAAGCCGCTAATTCAAGCGCAAGCGAAAGAGGGAATTCAAAGCAAGGTGGGGATTTTGTTGGGAATATTCCTTGAATAAGCTCGAGAAGCTTGACGAGGAGTTAGGCGACGAAGAGGGGCAAAGAAATAAGGCCAAACGGAAGATTAAGACGAAGGCAAGGAAGAAAAAGAATAAACCAGCACCTTACCAGGAGTCAGGCAGGTCGCTTGACCTGGGGGGAGGTCGTACGTCCTTGTTCGTGGGCTGGTGATTTTAGAATTGTTTCTTTATGTGTTCTAGGTCAGTTTTGGATGTTTCTTTGGGAGCAAGCAACCTAGTAGGTCTATATACACAAGTATAGGCATATGTTGAAGGTCGTGAGTTGTTCTCTAATAAAACGGTTTTTTGGGACCGTGGACATAGCTAGCATCGTGCTAGTGAACCACGTTACATCGAGTGTGTTCTTGTTCATCTATTATTATCTTTATCTTGCTCGTTTTCAGGTCATAACAAACTGGTATTAGAGTTCGTTTCCGCAGGGGGGTTTTCATAATAGGAGAAATCACAAAACATATTTCCCAGGGAACAACGATCAAATTCGATTGAAAACAACCTTTGCCGCAAATGGAAGGCCTAATTCAACAACATATGTCCTTCATCCAGTAACAACCGAAGAATATATTTAATCGACTTGGAACAAACTTGGCTAATGGGTAAAGTTTGATTTACATCTTGCTTTCATCAAATAAGACTCTCTTTACTGGCTGATGTAAATTGTTACTACTTGAGTTATTCTAAAAAATATAATTACCACATAATTTCCGTGTGACATATTTCTCCTCTGCTAGTTCTTTAAGAAACTCATTTGACTCTCACAAGTTGTAACTCTGGACTCTCACAAGTTAATGATTTTGGTCTTTAGGGTAAAATTATCATTGTTATGATATCGACGTAGTTCGGCGGACTCGTTGATTTTATTGCTCATGGGCGGTGGTAAAGAGTTTTGACTTCAAATTTAGACGTTGATTCCATGTTTGATTGGCTTTCAGCAAATTCTAACAATTGCTATTAAATATAGCAAGATTGTTTACTCACATATGAATCTCACTCATTTTGTCAAAAGTTATCTATTGAGACAATAAAAACAATCACAGATTTCAAATGTTACTGTTATTGATGAAATAATATGTTATCTCACTTTAGTCTACAAGAGAATCCTATTTCATACAGGGTCATGTTCAGGACTTTATATGCTCTTTTGACTTTGCAATTGAGCTGATTTGCACAGTTCCTGAGCCATCCAAGTTTACTCCTATCGATAAAGTGTTGTTCGATGACATATTATTTAACTGCTCGAACAATTTCGGATTGAGTCATGCAACAAGAAGACTTTTTTCTTGCTGGTGGCTCCAACGTGAATCAAACACACGAGTTCCTTTAAGGTCCCAAACCGCTTACCAAATAGGCCTGAGGGATGACCTCCAAGCAACAAGTCATATATACATACACGACTATCTTATAACTAAGTAGACGGTGACACAAAAGTGGGGATGAGCATTATTTCTCAGTGAATTTCTCGAGCGATAAAAGAGAAATATATTAGCACTTCAAATCCCGTACCTTGTAAAAGGTCCCAAGAGAAAATGGTTGAGACAAGTATGGAAATCAATGTACCATAGTTACTACTATCCTCTATGAGCGAAATCAACATAAATATACTAAGTACAAACCAAAGATATAGAGTTTTCGGAGCGACACAGGGGGGCGAACTAGGGTTTCTGTAGGGTTTCTCCGGCGACGAAACTTTGGCGCTAAAGGTGAGTTCCTTCTCGGTTCTTCTCTAGGTTTTCAACCAAGTACCGGATTTGCCTGCTTGTTTCTCTCAGATGGAAGAAAGCGACCTCCTCACACGGCAGTTTGGTAACCTGTCCATGGAAGAGGAACACGTTGACGAGTACGATGAAAATTTCTGTTTAGAAGCCATCCAAAGCTGCAGTCCATGTCTTCTCGGAACTTTTATTCATCCAATAACTTTCAATACCTGGGCGATGAAGATTTTGTTTAAGAATATCTGGCTGGAGGGGAAAGAAACGAAGATCCATGAATTGGCTCCGAACAAGTTCGTTTTCGAGTTCCCTTCGGAGGAAGCTATGGAAAAGGTTCTTTGTGGCGGACCCTGGCTATTTGATGAAAACCTTCTCCTACTCCAACCTTGGACAGTTAACGGTACAGTGGATCTGGCCAAACTTGGAAGAATCGATGTCTGGGTTCAAGTCGCAAATCTGCCGTTCTATCTCCAAACTGAAGAGGAACTCCGGAAAGCTGTCAAGCTCCTCGGACCCGTGGTTCGTACGGATTATATGGTTTTGACCGGGAAGACAGGAGACTATATGAGAGCACGGGTGAAGATCGACATCAACGCGCCACTAATGAGAGGGAAGTTTATCAAACTTTTTTGGTAAGAAAAGGTGGCTCAGCTTTACGTATGAACGTCTTCCGGGAGCTTGCGAGTGGTGTGGAAGAGTGGCTCATTATAGCTGTGATTGTCAAATAGTGAACGATGAAACGAAAGCAAAGACTTTGCCGGGTTTTGGTGAGTGGATGTTCTTTAGGCCACCGACGAAGAGAAAGTTGTTCGATGGCGATAACCTGCGAGCTCCATAGGATACTCATGTGACAAATGAAGATGTTGATAAAGCCACCAGCCACAACACTGAAGGGGATGGAAGATCGGTCTCCGACTCAGTTGGGGTTTCGAAGATGAAGGAAGCAAACAACATGGCTATATGGACGTTGATCATGGGTCCGGGGAGACAACCTTACCGGGAATGTCCTCTTTCACCAACCCATTGGCGAATAATCAGGCGACAAAAATCAATACTATCCCTGCAAGGCTTACGACAGCTCAAAAATAAAAAAATGTGATCAGTGAACCGGAAAATGTGCCGACGGGGGCGAAGAGGAAGATAAGCTACACTAATCTATCACCGAATCCAACTGTGAAGATCCGGGACTTAGAAAATAACCCGAGGACTTCAGCGGCAAGAGGAGGAGGTGGAAGAAGGCGTAGAGGAAGAGGAAGGGGAAGGAACGTCGGCGAAAACGGTGCAGTAGCAGGGAGGGGTCTGATCGCAACTTGAGGGGTACAAATAAGCAGGTGAATGCTGGGTGTGTACGAGAGAATCCTGCAGAGAGAACTCAATATACACCAAGAGTAGGGGATGGAAAAGACACACGAAGTGCAAGGTTGTGTGTAGGGAGAGAGTAAGGCAATAGCACTGTATGAGACAGAGACAGGATTTTGGCAGAGCTTCCGCGTATCTCAGGTGGTTCTTCCCTGTATGGAAGGGTTAATGATCCTATATATAACAGAGAATGTGACCGTTATAGTGTGGTTAATGCGCCCATTAATGGCGGCTTAATTAGCTTAACCACAACGACACGTTCGTTCGCGTATATAGGGACCGTTACAGCACGTTATTCGCGTATACCGGAACCGTTACGAGGTTGACCGAGTATGACCGGGTTTACCGGGTTTATGGAGCTCGTGCCATAAATCTCTCAAAAGCAGTTACTAGGGGTCGCGTGCGGGCTTGGTTGTCGCTCGCGCGCGACATGACTTACTCTAGCCTCCAAACCACTAAGTCCATACAAGTCCCGTGAGGTGGTATGCGAGGGCCCTGTCTCGCAGCCCCCACGTGGATAAGCGCTGCTGGTGATCCAGTGTGTGTGGAGCACAGTATGGTGTGCTAGATGATCGCCACGTGGCTAAGATCTGCCTGTACAGAAAGCACTATCTACATTAGCCCCATTTCTGCGCGTGAAGACGCATAACCGGATAGGCTTCCATGCGCAGGATCCAACGTACGCGTCGCCACCACGCACCAATTCAAATACACGCAAATTCAGCCCCCGTGCGTGTCATTATGACCTAAAACCCCTAGAGTCGTGCCGTCTTTTCTTTTAGGGTTTTAGGCGTGACGTCAGCTTGTCCTGTGATTGCGCGATTCGACGGTGACGGTTGCGTTTCGACTACTGAAAGGACGCAACCCTTCATTTTTTTGGATAAATACTCTGTGCTTTCCATTGTTGCAAAGCATCACTTCTTTCTCTTAAAGTGAATGATACCCGGAAGCCTTCAAGAGCAGATTCAAATAATCAATCATCAATTCTTTTTTGTCAATCGTCTTCTTCAATTGTGCGCATCCAAGCATGCTTTCCCAAAACAAGGTTGGCCTTGTTCAATTATACTTAATGTATCGATATATGCTTTGAACTGTATTGGATCTGTAAACCCATGACTATCTGAAACATGCCGTCCATTGGAAACTGTGAAAGAGACCTTGCTCTTTAAACTCAGAATTGATCTAATCCCCAGATTGTAAAAATTTTGAGTGTGAGGCTTCTGAAATTCCCGGTAATGTAAACGATTCTGAACTTTCAAAACCCCAAAATTGACACTGAGCTTCATCTTCTCTTTGACAAAGCATCGTTGCTCCAAATTGAACTGAGATTTAAACTTCAAATCGAACTGAGATTCAAACTAAAGCATGTGTATTTCTCCCCCCTTTTTTCTTGCTCTTCTGCAGGAATGGCAAAGACTAAAGGAACTAAACCCGTTAAAGAGGTCGAAGAAACACCTGATCTTCCCCAGACCTTATGGCGGAAAGCCCCCTATTTGGGTGGCAAAGACTTCTATCATGCTAGGGTTAAGGTGAAGAACCTGCCAATCCCCGTTCCTGCTGAAGAGTTGCAAAAGTTGACCCCTCCTGTTAACGCCGCTATGCTCGAACTGATCGATTCCAAGGATGTGGTTCGATTGGGGGTTGAAAATGGGTTTTTCCCGCATACTGTGATTTCCACTCAAGCGTTCGTTCAGAAATTGGACTTCATGGATGAAAGGATTGACCATGTATTGACCCACCATGCCATCGCATTGAACAATACTGGCATATATTTCGCAGTCCGTGCTATGAAGGGTGCTGCCGTGAAGCTGGACCAGTCCATGCTTCTAAACCTTCTGTCGCGCTACTCGCCTGCGACTCACACATTCCACTTTGCTGAGTTCGAGGCTCCTCCCACTCTGGAAGATGTGCACATACTGTACGATCTTTCTCCTGTTGGCGAGATGGATCCCCTGAGTCCCTTGAGGACTGATCCGGAACTTGCTCTCTACAAGCAAATGGAGGAGTGCTTGTCGGAAGTCAAGAAAATTTCCACTCGGTGGACGTCTGCGAAGCTCCTTCCCGACTGGCAACTGGTTGATACATCTGCGAAGAAAACTTGGAACAAATGGGTGAAGTACTTCTTTTGCGATTATGCGAACAGTAGCGTCACCAAGAAGCTTTTGAGCCAGAACCCGAAAGCGAAGAATTACGTGAACGGGAAAGGGTACCATCTGACTTTGTGTGCCTTTATCTGCGCCTGGTTGTCGAGGTATCTAATTGATGACCATCCCCATTATGGGGTTTTTTACCATGTCCTTCCCCTTGCTGTGAAGCTGATCCTTGGTCAGAGAGTCGCACTTGGCCACTAGTCTTGGGTACCTTGTACCACAGATTAGATCAACTGGTTGTGGTAACCAAAGATTCTCGAGGCTGCCTTGACGTGTTAACCTATGTCAATATTGCATTCCTGATTATGTGGGTCTTCGAGCGCTTGCCCTCTTATGCTCCAATTCCTTCTAAGCCCAGTAAGTGGTGCGTCCATGGTGCGGAGGAGGAGCTTAACAGAGGCAGGGCTGCGAGATGGTTCGGAACTCACTTTCCTAAGTGTACTTGGAGTCTGATATGCGACGATCGCAGCGAGTTTACATCTAGGCCTTAAGCCACGCGTGTTTAGAATGTGCGCTGGTTCCCAAAATTGTATCCTTCCAAGGCTGTTTCTTTCTCTGAAGATCTTCTTTTCGAGGGCGAGAAGCGTTTCCATGAGCGCTATCGCGAATTCTTCTGCTGGTGTCTAAGAGGTTCTCTTCCTGCTCTTGCGGAGTATGTTCGTGAGCTTACTCCTAAGTACGAGAGGATCACAGTGGATGTCGATCCTACTCGCGTTTCTCCCCAGTTTGGCTTTGATGCGGTGGCACCCTCAATCTGGCCGCAGTCCATCATAAGAGGCTGCTACAAACGACTACTGTCTGGCGAGTGCAAAACAATCTTAAGAAGCAACCTTCCCTTTGAGCAACCCCCAGGTAACCGCGAAGGTGGCTATTCCAGGAAATGGGTTGCCTATTGGAATACCCAGCAGGAAAGGTTTGAGAAACAGTCGACCCCTCGACCAAGCAGAGCTCCTGTGATCAAGAGAAATTCGTTCCCCTTCCGTCCTAACTGCAGCTTAGATGATTCCCAAAATGGCTGCTACTCATTGCTGGATCATGAGAATCACTTGTGCCCCTCAACCATCCTTGAGGAAAAGATGGCCGCAGTTAAGAAAGGTGATTCGCATATCATCAAATACAGCGAAGACTTTGCCAAGGTAAACAATCTCCTTCGCATGCGTTAAGTTTCTTTATTCCAATATGTCGAAACTTATGCTCTATTTTCTGTTGCAGTGCTATGTGAGGAGGTTCGCATCTGGTGAGCGCTCCAAGTCGCTGATCACCACCATTGTTGCTGCGAGAAGGCAGGGTGAACCAGTTCGACTAGCAATGAGAATGGCTCCCGCATTTGAGGCCCGAATTCGCGAGGTCATGGACGTATTTGCTGACTCGCTGATAGACAATACTCCAGCCTTGTCTCCACCTGGGAACGATCCATCTCCCCCAGCAACTGCTGCTCCAAGGGTAAAGAGACCAAGGAAGAAGGGAATCACAATCTCTTCCCCTAGGAGCGCTCCAACTTCCCCTCCTGCGAGGTCCCTTACTTCTAGGGATAAAGGTAACGGTCGCATGCCAAGAAAGGCGCGGAAAGAGATCGCAGTGGAGACCTTTGTTCCGTTTGGTCAGGAGGAAGAGGAGGAAGAGAGAAGGGAGGCGAGAGAAATAGATGTTGATGAAGACGAAGAAAGAGTCGAAGATGTCAGATAAGGAGAGAGAAATGAGATACAAGAGGAAGAGTCGGGAGGTATCTCAAACGTACTCCTCTTCTCATTATCTTAATTCCCGAAATCTTTACTGAACAGTTTGTTCTTTTGCAGATGATGATGAAGAGACCATCAGCGGCCTTTTGGCCAAGAGGCAGAAGAGGGGTTCTCACTCTGGTGTTTCCAACGAAACCATAGACGAGGACATCCTTGCTGAGTCTAGGAGAACAGCTGCGGAGGCTGCTGAAAGAAGAAGGAAGCGAGAAGAAGAGGATATTTAACGCATAAAGCAAAGGAGCCTGGAAGAGCAACATGTAGACGACTTAGTGCGTCAAACCGATGAGGAAGATGCGGTTCCAGAAGCTGCGGCTGCTCAAGTTGATGAGGAAGATGCGGCTGCCCTGGAGCAGGCTCAGGCAGAATTTGAGGAAATCGCAGGCGGCAATGAAGGTGAGATTTTTAATCTTGCGGTATCTTACCGAGACGTGATTGTTGGTGCATTAAAGCATGGCTTATCGAAAGCCGACATTCGCCGCTGGTTAATACGCAAGTGCAGTGAACCTTCAGGTAATTATTTGAACAACACTTGTAAACTAGGCTTAGTAACCCAATCATCATCATGACCGATTTCTTCGCACCCCAGGACATGCACACCTTAAGGATATGCTTAACGAAGACACATTAATAGGGCATGGTATCGCGTCCTTAGCATATGACGAAGATGCTACAATCCCACCTACGCGTGGAGGTACTCGCTCTTGGTTTATCAAAATAATAATAAAATATTACTTAATACAGGTTACCTCACATTGTCCTGTCTTGTATCGCATGTAATGCTGGTGAAACCATGCTGGAACAGAGGAGTCAACCCTTTGCATCTTATGTCCCAGAGCGAAGCTCTCATGTCGAGAAGCCCGTCTCAGCTGCTGAGTACGCAGGAGAGCCCTTAGAGAATGTCATTTAAGTTTCTGATGATGCCGAGGCTGACACCGTGCTGATGGAGGAAGATACCAATGCTGCTGCTAAGGAAATGGAAGCAGATGCTGCTGAGGCTGGGATTCGTGAGCAGATCGTGGAAGATGTAGGATCACATGCAAATGTGAATGATCAAATGAGTGCTCCTGAGTCTCATGGGCCTTTCGCATCTGAAGGCGTCCCTAATCGAGCTGCGGCTTTTACTGTTGCCATTCCTCCAACAAGGATTGAGCCTCCAGAGATTCCTCAAGCATGGAGCTTTTGGAGTTCGCATGTAGGGGCTGCAGTCACACCTGGTGCGGCCTATACCCTTCATGCTAATTATGAAGAGCTAGAACTTGCAGCTGATAGAAGAGCAATGGAACGAGGACAGTCTTCAGCTGCCCCAGTAATGCACATTCCTTCCTTGCGCGAGATCCTTGAAGGAACTAGTATGTTACCGTTATTGTCGTTTGCATCTTGCATTCTTCATTTACGAGCCTCATGTTCTAACTTGAATCAACATTGTTAGGTTTGAAGCAAGTTGATGTGGACTGGCTGGTTCAAATGCGTCTCTCCTATCAACAGAAGGCTGTTCTTGACCGAGGCCATATGGATTCAGGAGCAGCTGTCTGCGGCTACACCTGCGACTATCTCTCCTCAGAGTGCGCAGTTGCTCTTCAGCATGTGTCAAAACCTTCAGGCCAAAGTTCAAGGCAAGCTGGGCTTCGGGTACCTTGTCAACAGAGTCACCCAAATTCACGCAGCTGTGAATTTTAAACGCGGCTTCCATAACCTCGCAGCTGAGGAGCAGGAGGTGGAGAAGCAAAGGTAGAAAGCTGAAGAGGCGGTGAAGCACTTCCATGAGATGAGCACCAACTACGAGCAGTTGAAGCGAGAAGTGGAACAGGTGACAAATTTGTCACTTCAGTTTTCTCCTGATGACTCCCTGATCAAAGATTTATTTTGAAAACAATAGCATGTATTTGGTTTGAACAAAATGTTGAAACATTATCGTAATGTTGCTAGGGTTTCTCCCCCCCCCCCATTTTTTTAATCAAGGCTTGAATGCCCTTTTTGCCCTTCCCGGGATTTGCTCGAATATCTTTGTGCGTATCAATTATGACATCAGCTAGCGATACGTCCGCCTTGATTTTCGCGCTAATTGCTTATCAGATAAGCACGCTTTCATTGGGAAGTCCATCCGTATCATGAACTTCCGTCATTAATTAGGATACGCTACCGAATCGTCGTAGCCTTTAGTAGGGTAATTGAATGTTGCCTTTATCAAGGCGTAAGTGATTGATGCTTACCCCTTTTCCAAGCTTTGCTGACTCAGCTAGAGAATTGAAGGGTCTCCGTTGGGTCTATATAAACCCTGCCTTCTACGGCTTGGGTTTTTCATCCCAAAAGTGGCTTGCCATGAGTCCATACAACTGCTGGCTTCAACGCTTGTCTTTCGTTGATAAATGTCAACTTCAAGTTGTGAAACCTGAGTTTGTGCTTTGTGCCATAGAAATAGCTTACAATATCTTCATTACGAAGCTTATTGATCTTCATATCCTTTATAAAGAAGATGCATATAATTCCTCATGCTTGCTCGAAGAATTTTCATCGTCTATTATGTTTGCAGGTCGTGTTTCCGGCCGCCTCCCGGCGAGGTGCAGTGCCGTACTAACCTTCTTACTGATTCGTAACGAACGGGGGATTTCTCCTCTAGCTTTCCCGGAGGATAACTTCTTGCCTCCACGTTCTTGAACTCGGGGTGGCGAGCCATTGTGCTCGTCTCCGTGGACAAGGAGCTTCTTGCCCTAGGAGTTGCTGCTTGCATGTTCTTCACCGCCGCATACGACGGAACAGGTGGTTCCTCTGGCACATCTCTTGGGCAGAAGACCAGACAGAGGCCTTGTCAGATCCTGGGCTCTTAAAGATAGCGTCGCATAGCTCTTGTAGCGTTAGTAGGCCGTTCGTTTTATAGGAACACCCTACTTGCTACAGATCTTTGGTCGCATGTAGGATCAATAGGCCGATCCTTTTAAAGTAAGGACTTCCCTTTTGTGTAACTTTCGCCTGTAAGCTGCTATCTAGATGAATTGTAAGCCGTGTTGGCCGTGTAATTAGCCCAGTTTGAACTTTTCGCTTGTAAGCTGCTATCTAGACAAATAAAAGTCATTTTGACTCATAATAATAAATCGCTTTGTATGATTTGCTTTTCTTGTTACAACAAACTACAATTTCGCATGCGTGTTTGCAAACTTCGCTTTTTGTAGTGTTGTATTCGCACTTTGCACTGTCGCAATGTTTTCCTACCCAATAGATAGGTTCGCAGATTAAGAAATCATTCACAAGAGCTGCTATCTTAGCAGATGAGCCTTTAGATCAATTGAGATCGCAATTGCATAGTTTTGTTATCTCAGCAGATAAGCTTGAGGATCACTTAGGAACAATGTTAAGTATTGCTGCTATCTAGACAGATAGGCTTGAAGATCACTTAAGATCATATTCGCATAGTGCTGCTATCACGGCAGATAGGCTTGAAGATCACTTAGGATCGTATTCGCATAGTGCTGCTATCATGGCAGATAGGCTTGAAGATCATTTAAGATCGCATTTGCATAGTGCTGCTATCATGGCAGATCATTTAAGATCGCATTTGCATAGTGCTGCTATCATGGCAGATAGGCTTGAAGATCACTTAAGATCGCATTCGCATAGTGCTGCTATCATGGCTAATACGCTTTCGCTATTGAGGAATGGAGGAATAAATAAAACGATAAAGACAGCTGAAACCACAAAGTTCTTCCCATTTGGGAGAAGCCTTTTTATTATAGAACACTCTCATATGGGAGAGGAGAGATTACAATTCCCTCATATGGGAGAGAAGATGCATGAATCTTTAACAATACAGAGCATAAAGTAGGCATTGTAATCTAACGCATGTAATAAGAGGAGTTAAGGATAATACTTCTTAATCCAGCTCATGTTGACTGAGCTTGGGGTTGAGGCCGTTCCATGTAGCCTTTGTATATTGTAATAGCCACCGTCGAAGACTTCTTTGACTTCGAAGGGTCCTTCCCAGTTGGCTGCAAATTTTGGGTGAGCCGCCTCCCGCATGCAATGGTCCGATGCGCGCAAGACCAGGTCCTCAACTGTGAAATCTCGGCGTTGAACTGTTTTGTTGTACGCGCGAGCGATCCTTTCTTGATATCGCTTGTTAGTCCGTTTAGCCTGCTCCCGCTTTTCTTCTAACAGAACCAAGTCATGATCGCGTTGATTCTTGTATAGTGCATGGAAAGCCAACCTTGCAGAGTTGATCTTCACCTCCGCAGGTACTACAGCTTCAGCTCCATAACATAAAAGAAATGGGGAGACTCCTTTTGGAGTCCTGGGAGAAGTTCGATACGCCCAAAAAGCTATGCTCAAAGAATCGGCCCATTTCTTGTGGTCGTCTGCCACCATCTTGCTCAAGATTCTTAACAATGTCTTATTAGTTGCCTCCGCCTGACCATTCCCTTTCGGATAATAGGGGGTAGAATATATCTGCCTTGTGTTGTACTCCGCTAGCTTTGCAGCTACCTGGCGATTGACGAAGGGGGTACCATTATCCGAGAAAATTGTGTTAGGGATTCCGAACCTGCATATGATGTTCTCTTGGATGAAATGGACTACAGCGAGCGCATTTGCTGTCCTCAGTGGTATTGCCTCTACCCACTTAGTGAACAACTCGGTTGCGGTGAGAATGAACTGGTTCCCATGCGAGGTTGGTCGGATAGGGCCAACAAAATCCAAGGCCCAAGTATGGAACGGCCATGGTGTTCCCAACGCGTGTAGATCTACGGCAGGAGCATGTACTAGGTTGCCCTTGAATTGACACTCCTGGCACCTTCTTACCTTAGCGGGGCAATCTACTTCCATGGTGGGCCATAAGTAACCGACTGTGAGGCGCTGTCTGCATAACTTCGCACCTCCCTGATGTTCCACTTGATGAGAGAGGTCCATCACCTCTTGTGCTTCCTTGTTGTCTAGGCATCGCAACAGATTAACCTCGTGGCCTCTTCGCCAGAGTATATTTTCTTGCACCACATATCGTGCTGCTTTCCTCTTTAGTTTCTCAGCTTCTTCTCTCGACTCAGGCTCAATCCCCTCTGTGAGAAAGTCAAAGAGCGGCTTTCTCCAATCCATGTCATCATCGACCAGAGCACTTGATAACGAGTCCTTGATCAGTGCGCAACTCTCCCAATTTCCTTGAATCAATGTCGCGGCCGCTGACATGTCCGGCCAATGAATCCCATACCTCTGGGCTTTTCGATAGATTGACACCTCGCTTTCCTCACAAGTATGTTGGTGAATATTTTCTAACAGCGCTTGTCCCTCCTGCTGTGAGACGCATCGCATGAGTATTCCTCCAGGGCCTTTGTAGTAGAGGGTGTTGTCATGTATGCAATACCCCTTTGTGGACGCCTAGTTTTCGTTGCTCGTTCCTTCTGCAATGGCACGCAGTATTGACTTTCTCCACTCTGCACCATCCATACGTTCGTCTTCACACGCGTCTTATGTCAGCGCCGAGGACGTTCGCACTTCAATCGAGATTCTCACAGGACACTTATCCGCACTAACCTTGGATCCCTGGGTGGCCAAAGCATCAGCATGCCTATTGTCTGTTCTGGGTTTGTGCTCGTACCAGAAATCGCAGAATTGTTGCACCAGCTTCTGTACCAAAGTCTTGTAGGGCAACACGTTTATCTCTTTCAAACCGTACTCGCCCGAGGCTTGTTTGACGATTAGCTTGGAGTCCCCCATAACCATCAAATTGCTTACTTCTAGTGCCCTTGCTGCGCGAATACCTGCGATGAGAGCTTCATACTCTGCTTCATTGTTGGTGACTGTGAAGTCAAGTTTTGTGGACATCTGTATGACCTCTCCATCGGGTTTGGTCAGGACTATCCCGATTCCTCCACCTTTCCTTGTTGATGAACCATCAAAATGGAGCGTCCAATAAGTCAACTCAAATGCATAGATCTCAGGACCTTCCAGTTCTTCCTTGATTACAGGCTCATGACTATTATCAGGGAACTGTGCTAGAAAATCCGCCACCGCTTGCGATTTGATTGCCCTTGGTCGAACGCATGTGATGTCGTATTGAGAAATGGTCATATACCATTTTGCCAGTTTTCCACCAGGAGTAGTGTGAGTCAAGAGATACCGTATAGGATCACTCTTTGTAACCACCACCACTTTGTGCGAAGCAAAATAGTGCTTTAACTTTTCTTTTACAAAGAATAGGGCAAGGCAATGAGGGTCGATGTCCGTGTACCTTGATTCTGCTGGCTGCACTATGCGAGAAATGTAGTAGATCGGCCTTTCTTGCCCCTCATACTCCTGAGCCAAAAGTGCCCCTATAGACCTCTTCGTCGACGTTAGGTACAGCAAGAGCGGTGATCCGAGCTGTGGTGCGATCATTACCTTTGACGACGTCAACAGGTCCTTTAGCCTTCCAAACGCAGCTTCGTGCTCTGTAGTCCAGTTATACACAGCATCTTTCTTGAGGAGATCGCTGAAACAGAATGTAATCTCGGCGATTTCCAGGATGAACCTTCGCAGATAGGATAGCTTTCCCAAGAATGTCTTCAAGGCACTCTGGTTGTGCGGCGTCGTCATGCTAGTGATGGCCGATACTTTCGCAGGATCAGGCTCTATTCCTTGACGATGTACTACGCATCCCAAGAACTTCCCCGAGGTCACTCCGAATGCGCACTTCATGGGGTTCATCTTTAACTGAAAGCTTCTGCATCTGTTGAATACTTTCCGCAAATCCCCCAGGTGATCCGCCTCTTTTTGGACTTGACAACCAAGTCGTTAACGTAAAATTCTACTTCTTTGTGCATCGTATCGTGGAACAGGGCCATCATGGCTCGCTGATAAGTTGCGCCTGCATTCTTGAGACCAAAAGGCATAACCGTATAATTGAAGACTCCTACCGGAGTGATGAAAGAGGTTTTCCGTGCATCTTCAGGGTGCATCTTGATCTGATTGGACCCACTGAAGCCGTCCATGAAGCTGAACATGCGATGAATCGCGGTCGAATCGATAAGTAGATCGATGTTGGGAAGAGGAAAATCATCTTTGGGGCTAAAACGATTAAGGTCTCGGAAGTCCACACAAATGCGAAGCTGCCCATTCTTCTTCACCACAGACACGATGTTAGCCAACCATGTAGGATGGTGATTTGGCTTAATGAATTTGGCAGTCAGAAGTTTGACAATTTCTTGCTTAATCTTCACGTTGATCTCTGGCCTGAAACTTCTTGTGCTCTCCTTTACCGGTTTGGATCCTGGGATTACATCTATCCTGGTGCATGGTGATGCTCGTGTCCAGACCCGGCATCTCATCGTATTCCCATGCGAATACGTCCTTATACTCGGTTTGAAGCTGCAGTAATCTTTCCTCTTCCTCTCTCGTGATATCTGCACTCAGAAAGACTGGCCTCCTCTTTTCTTCGCCTGGGCTTAGGAATACCTCTTTCAGTTCATGCTTTTGTGGTTTGGGCTTGTCCTCCATGCATTCGGGCGATTCTTTGAGCTTTTCCTCTAAAATGCCTGGCATTGGTTTGTCTAGTTCCATGACCTGCTCGACTTGGTTGATTTTCTCGGGGATTACCCATGCTCACTTGGGGGTATCCCCGCGCACCTTCATATGCGGTAGCATTTCGTCCCGTTAGCGTAGAAGCTTTCTATCTCTTTTCCTTCAGGATCATGTTTTTCTATTCTTTTCAGGGTGTAAACATTCTTTCTTTGGTAGGCGATCCGCGGTGCCTCTTCTCGCGTAGAAAGCTTTTCCTTGGACTCCTCTCTTGTCACCATCACTCCTGGAGGTGACTGATCTTTGATGTCCTCCCAACGAGGCAAAGGAGTGGGGTTGAACGGCCCCGACGTTTGCTCATCTGCCATCTCAGTGAACCATACCGCCTCAGTGAGGTGCGCTTCATCCAGGTTGAAAGGATTTATCGAGGCTGGTATCTCTACTATTCTGTCATTCCAAACAGCCTTCATCACCTGGTGAGCTGTCGAAGGGCTCGCATCAAAGCGATGAATCCAGGCCCGGCCTATAATCATGTGATACGTAGTGTTCGCATCAATGACATAGAATTTAGCAGAACACTTGATTTTCCAATCTGGAGACCCAGACGGATCCATCCTATCGTCATTCTGGAGTCGCTTCCGAATCCCATCAGCGGGGATGGACGCCTAACAATCTTCTGCTGCGGGATTCCTGCTAGCTTCAGAGTGTTGAGCGAGACAACGTTAACTGCTGCTCCTCCGTCGACAAACGCTCTTTTGAACTCGAAACCATTGATGACTGCTGTTACGTACAAAGGCTTTTGGTGGCTCGCATTTGTCTTCTTGTCGCTGGCGGAGAAAGTTATGACCTTTTCTGTAGAGCGAGATGCCCTGACAACCTTTCCGTTAGAGATCACGATATCTTCCTCGAAATCCTCTGCTATCCTCAGGATCTCCTTCGTCATTTCCTTCCGGCATTTCTCCGAAAAGTTCATTTCGTCGAAGAACCTGCTGAACCCGTGCGACCCTTTCATTCGATCAGCACGTTCATCCTCCGTGTCTATGTTGTAGTCCTCGTCATCGTGGATCTCTGCAACGATGGGTAGACCATCCTCTGCAACCTCTTCAAGGTCCATAATCGAGATCATGGCAACCTCTTTGCCCTTCGGCTCTTGCTCCGCATGGGCAAGCAGTGGATTGTTTCGCACATCCTTCCTCTGATCACTGACAATGAGCTCCCCATTTTTCATCTTTTGGCTTACCATGATTCTGAGCTTCTTGGAGTCAGCCGTGGGGTGCATGACCTTTCCGTGACATTCCCACCACTTTGGTTCCCTCACCATCTCCTTGGTAGGTATCCTTTCGAGCGGCGGCAAGATTCCGTCTTTACGCCATTGTCTGCACAGGTCACTTGCTTCCTCTACCGAACATGGCAGAGGTGGCGCATCAAAGTTTGCGACCTTCGGCTGCTTTTGGGGCGAGACCGTATTCACTTCGGCTTCGCGTCCCCTCTTGTAGCTAAACCTCCCAATTTTAAAAGTAGTCCCGCTCGGGGATCTCTCAGGGGCGTGCTTCTTTTTCTGCCTTTCCACTATAGGATCTATGTTCTTTGTGCATTCAATCAGCTTCGAAAATGTAGGAGTTTGCAGGTTGATAAGCATACCTTTGTACTCGTCTCGCATGCATTGCAGGCATATTTCCACAAGTCTGCCCTCAAGTATCACGTCACTACATTCCAAGGACTTGGCCCTGAACTTCTTGATGAGTGTCACTCCATCCTCCTCGCGCTTCTGGTACATCCGAGAGAGATGAATCATTGTCACCTTTTCTTCCATCTGGAAGAATTTAGTGTAAAACTTCTGGACCATGTCGTCCCAGGTCTTTATGGATTCGGCTTCCAACGTCCTGTACCACTTGTAAGCCACGTTCCCCAGGGATTTCGAGAACTCGCGCATCAGCAGCTTAGGATCAGCCCCGTATGGCCCCATCACATCGATGAAACGCATGACATGCTCATGGGCGTTTCCGTTGACATCTTCGAACTTGTCCCATTTAGGAGCCTTGTACCCAGCAGGGTTAGGCATGAGGTAGATATCGCGTGGGATAGGTGGATCGTTGTCAAGCTTCGGAATGATGGTGTTCGCGAACGGTTGATTAGCCAGGATGGTTTCTATGCGCCGCTGCAGCGACGTCATACACTCCGACGCACTTCCCCCAGCAACAGGAGGAGGGGTTGTTGCAGTTGGAGGCGACACATATACTGCAGAAGGGCTACGAACGTACTGTGGATTCGCATTGCCCCACGCCGCCGGCGGAGGAGGAAAAGGATATTGTGAAGACGGATTGGATACCAGGATTGGCGGTTGAGGCACATGAGTGGTAAGAGGAAACATTTGAGCTGTTTTCCCCTGAACTGAGGGTAACTGCGCCGTTGATGGTGGAGTTTGAAGGTTAGGATTAGGTGGTGTGGTTGATACTCCCAATCCTTGAGTGGTGGAAGTTCCTCCTCCCTGAGAGACGGAAGTGGCTGGCGTAGAATTTGGGGCAAGAGTCCCCAGGATAGCCATTATCCGTTCCAGCTGCGCAGATTGAGCTTTGAGAGCCTTCGCCTGGGTCTGGATGGTAGCGTCCAAGGCCTCTAACGTCGGAGCTTCACCGGTGGCTGTAGGAGTACGGCGAGTCTCCTCTCCCGAGGTGGTCTCCGTGGAAGGAGATCTGTTACTGACATCATCTTCATGAGACATGGTTGCTTGCAATGGTAAGTTCACGACGGGTTCACCAAATGTGTACGAGAGAATCCTGCCGAGAGAAATCAATATAAACCAAGAGTAGGGGATAGAAAAGACACATGAAGTGCAAGGCTGTGTGTAGGGAGAGAGTAAGGCAATAGCACTGTATGAGAGAGAGACAGGATTTTGGCAGAGCTTCCGCGTATCTCAGGTGGTTCTTCCCTGTATGGAAGGGTTAACGATCCTATATATAACGGAGAATGTGACCATTGTAGTGTGGTTAATGCGTCCATTAATGGCGGCTTAATTAGCTTAACCACAACGGCACGTTCGTCCGCGTATATAGGGACCGTTACAGCACGTTATCCGCGTATACCGGAACCGTTACGAGGCTGACCGGGTTTGACGGGTTGACCGGATTTATGGAGCTTGTGCCATAAATCTCTCAAAAGCAGTTACTAGGGGTCGCGCCCGGGCTTGGTTGTCGCTCGCGCGCGACAGGACTTACTCTAGCCTCCAAACCACTAAGTCCCTACAAGTCCCGTGAGGTGGTATGCGAGGATTCTGTCTCGCAGCCCCCACGTGGATCAGCGCGGCTGGTGATCCAGTGTGTGTGGAGCACATATGGTGTGCTAGATGATCGCCAAGTGGATAAGATCTGCCTGTCCAGAAAGCACTATCTACACTGGGCACAATGCAAGACGCGCCACTGTTAGTACTAAGATAAAAGGGAATGAATCAAGATCTTTGGAGAAGATACACGTGAACTTGGAAAGTGATTCGGCCTCTTTGGATATTTCCACCAATCAAGAGACTTTTAAAGCAGCCCCATTTGATAGCCAATTGGCAACTCTTAGCAGAAGTGCTCCAGGAAAGGAAGGTAAGGATTGTTTTCAGTTTTCTACTTCACATGTTTTTGTTCACCCGATTCCGACACAGGACGGGGGCGCCTTGAATAACCCAAAATGTATTGGTTGAGGCTGCGATGCAGTCCAGCCAGAAACAATAAATCTCTTAAGCTGGAACGTACGGGGGCTTGGCAATCCGCGTAGCGTTGTTTCTCTCCGCGATATAGTGGGGAGAAGAAAGCCAAACATTGTCTTCCTTATAGAGACAAAACTGTATGCATGAGAAATGGATTGGATCAAAAGAAGGCTGGGTCTTCGCAACGGTATTTATCGTGAATGTGACGACAGTGGCGATGGTAGAAGAGGGGGTCTCGCTCTGTTGTGGGATGATGCGATCAGTTTTAGTCTGGAAACTTGGTCTAGTCATCATATTCATGGTGAGATTTCCTTTGATAATGTTTCAAAGAATGTTTTTTTCACGGGTTTCTATAAAGATCCGAACAGGAACGAGAGACACAATCGGGTGCAATCAGGATCTTTGACCCAAGGGATGTACAATCCCTAACCCCGTCCATTTATCTTTCCACTTTAATATTTAATTTCACATGCAAATCGTGCATGAACATTAACATAGATAATATCATCATGCTAACAGCATATCAACAATCAACACAGTTGATAGCATGTATCCAGCATAGTCACGAATATCAATAGTATATTCGAATAGCAATTTCAGCAGCATCTCTGTATGATTCAGATACTCAAATAACAATTTGACAGAACCTCCATATGAATCATATATCAACTTACAACTTCACAATAACCAGGCATAGCATCCGCACAGTGATAACAATTCGATAATTATGACAGTTATATCGAAGCAGTACAACGACTAGCATATAAACACGCAACACAATACGTTTAGGGCTATAACCGTGGAGTTTGTTAGAAGCTTTTTAGCCGGCTGATCGGCCGTGGTGCATAGTTGGTGATTTTAATGCTTTCTCGTCTATCTCGGAAAAGGAAGGAGGAAGATTTGTCTCCTTTAGCTTGACAGAGGGTTTTTTCAGCGTTATTCACATACTACAGTTGAGAGACATGGGTTACTCGGGTTCTCCTTTCACTTGGAGAAACAATCAGGGGGATGACTTGGCTATTCGTGAGAGACTAGATCGTTGTCTGGTCTCAGATTGATGGATTGACATGTGTGGTTGGGCCAGGGTCCAACATCTTATTGCAGAGGTCTCACAACATGTCCATGCTTAAATTTTCCCACATCTTTGACTTTGCCTTGCCAATTTGATACAAGTCGAACATTCCTAACAAATCTCCACCTTGATTTGAATCATCTCAGCAACCCGAAACCAGAACCTGATGCTCCTCTTCTCAAACATGAACCGGATGCGTCTCCCCGAACCTGAAACGAGCACGCCTCCTCAAACAGATGTTTCGCAGCTGTATGCGAAACTCGAATAGACAAACGTTTCTCCAACTACCATGCGTTCTTGAAACGAATGCGCCTGATGCGGATGCACTTGCGGAAACACAAACAAGTGCTCCACCAAGAACCAGACTCGAATACATTCACTGACCGAATGTATTCCCGATGCGCCCAATTGCGCCAGACAGATGCACCATGACAAGTGCCCAGATGTCATTCAGAATAGATGCACCAATGACGAGTGCCCAAATTGTCATGCCTGATGCGCCCCGTATGCCTTAGATGCGCCAGATGCTCGCCAGAAACAGATCGCGCCAGATGAGAGCTCAATGTGTGTCATGGTACACGCCCCAAAAATAGATGCACGCGAGAAAAGACCCGTGCATAATGCGCGCCAGAACGAGAACCAGATGCACGTGCCATAAATCTCACGTGCTAGATGCTCTGTGTCGTTGCTCCAACTCCAACGAGTTCCTGCAAGGCATGAGCCAGAACATGATTCAATTCACACGCCAGATGCTCCACGCCGAGAGCCAGATTGCGCCTGAACGTCAATCGCCAGAAGGCCAGATGCGCGTGAACCGCCAGAGTCGCGCCAGTACCGAATGCGTGCTGGATTTGCCAGATCCCTTGCACGCCTAATCGGATGCGCGCCAGATTGCTCTGAGTGAAGCCCGGATAGCCCCCTCCATGGGGCTTCAGATGGTGTGTGTACCTGCTTCTCTCTCACGAAAAGATCGATCTTGATCGCCAAACCAGACATCGTTTTGGCGGAATGTCGAAACCCAACCTCCCGATAGCCTGCTCCACCGTAATCGCGAAACCCTAGCTTTGAGTTCCACCCGGATCTTGGACCCCGGCTCTGGTACCAGTTTGTTGTAACATAACTCCTGTTTCAGAGCTCTGTTACCAGTTTGTTATAACGTGGGGGTATTCGAGAAAGAACTACGAAAGAAAAACAAGAACGAGACATATATTTAACGTGGTTCACTAACAAATTCGTAACAAACCCGCTAGCTAATCCACGGCCAGAACCAGATATTTTATTGAGAAGAGAACCCGAGTTCAATGCACGTCGTGGCCACAATGGCCAAGGCGGCGACTCGAAACACCCACCCTCGACACATAACATAATCTCTCACAAATTTTTCTCTATGTATGCATTTTACTGTGTGTGTTTATGAGTGTAGACCAGCCCCCTTATATACACACGTGTGTGTGTGACTTGGGCACAAACCAAAAAAGAAAGCACCGCCTCACAAACATGGAATTAATTCCATGCTTAAATTTGCCCACACCTTTGACTTTGCCTTGCCAATTTGATACAAGTTAAACTTTCCTAACACGTGACAACATGACCCGAACTTTTCTCTATGGAGAAAACACTTCGGAGTGTTACTCTCAACTCTAGTCCAGCATTAATCCGCGCCCGTCGCCTCCTTGTCGCCGCCGTAAGAAAGCTCGTCGGAGAGATCCAATTCACTGCTGCTTCCTTCCCACTCGTCAGAATCAGTAAGTATCTATGAAATTCCAAACTTTAATTCATCAAATCCCTACTTTACTCAATTCACCTACAATTGCATCACTGAAATCGCGAGACCCTTTTTTGAGATGTGATGGTTCCGGATTGTGGTTTTGAAAAACAAAACTCGTTTCTGATATGAAATGTTGAAATTGGGGTGAAAATAACTCTCATGTTTGCTAAATCTGATTTTTATGAACTGGGACTGAACATTATCTTGTTCGTTCTTTACTCATTTAGTTGTTTGGAAAACTCAGTGAATTCCATAAGATGAATTGGGGCAAAATCACTATGATCCTGTTTGTGTTTGTGTGTGATTAATCAAGTTTCTAAGTTGAAAATTTCAATTGAGACCAGACACTACTAGAAAAACAGTCTCTTACGGCACTTTTTAATACGGCGGAAACGAAAAGCGCCGTAAAATAAGCCCAATCACGGCAGATTTACTTGTAGCGCCGTATATCTTATAATTAACGGCGGTTTTCAGAAACCGCCGTATAAGTGATCCCTTACGGGGCGGAAAATGTCAACCGCCCTAAGTTAACGGCGGTTACTAAAAATGCGCCTTTAATTAAACGGCGAAAATTAATTTTGCGCCGTTAAACTATGGGGTGGTTTACAAAAACCGCCTTTACTAATGTTTTATTCCCCTCCTAATGTAAATAAAATATATACATGCAATTACTAGATTTAATCCTGGCCGTTGGTTTGGATTCCAAATAGATTAAATCTCATCCATCAATTAGCAACCCTACATTTATAACTCCCCAAACCTGATCTCTCCCTCTCATTTTTCGTCCGCCTCCTCTTGTACCTAGCTCTTCACCGTTATCTCCCTCCCTCCGTCCCTCCCTCCCTCTTGCTCTCTGTGTCTTCATCGATTTTAACTTCCAGCAATCTCCAACCATCTCTTCACCTTCCAGCGACCTCGAGCCATAGTAATGGAGAACCACCACAGGGTCTACTGTTATCCCTGCCTCCCGATGAGGTCGCCGCCCCTCTTTTCTTCTCGCTTCGATCGGACAAGGAAGAGGCAGCAGCGTCAAAAGCCCCTCCACCACTGCATCTCATTTTCCGGCGACCCAGCACCGGAATAAATTGAATCTCTCTCTATCGCGCGATCGGAAAAGGAAGTTTGTGCATGTGTGTGTTCTTCCTTGATCAGATCCCCTACCCCCTTGATCTGATCTAGTTTCACTTATTCTTTCTTCAAGTTGTTGAATATTTGAATTTTGAGGATATGGATCTGGAGTTCTTGACCCTTTTTCAGTTTTGTATCAATCTGGAGTTTTGACTTTTTTTTGAACAAGATCTGGTGTTTTTGACTTGATGATGAAAAAGGTAATTATAAAGGCAAAATATCAAATAATTATAAAAATCGTCAAATAATAAAGAAGCTGTCCGTGCAAAAAAACTAAGAAACTCGAATCTAAAACAAACAAACAAGGAACTGGAAAAGAAGTTAATTGGAAAAAAAATATTATATAATTAAATAATTCTGTAAGGCGGTTTATACTTTCTGACGTAAACGTAAATTTTTCCCTTCTGGTTTAAGGCGGTTCTGGAAAAACGCCGAAACAAAAACTTAGGGCGGTTTTGACCGCCTTGTTTTATTTACGACGGCGTTCTGGGCGACACTTTAGGAACCACCGTAAAAACCGCCGCAGTTTTCTTTATGGTGGTTTTCGGTCATTTTTAAGGCAGTTTTGAACCGCCGTTTGAATCTGTTTTTCTAGTAGTGAGAGTATGTATGTCTATGATACGGATAGGCATCCGTCGGGCGACAGGGCTACGCGACGGGGAGCACGAGCTCGGCACCCTCCGGGTTATCTCAAAGATTATGTTTAGACCTGGTGTTTCTTTAGTCATTCGTTTATTTTATATTATTATGTAGTTTTTTGAAGTTAGGGAGAGGGTAGCATATTTAGTTATTTTAGGAGGGTGGATAGTGTCTTTTACAATTTTATTTGCACTACAAAAACAGTAATGTCGATCTTTTTTCATTATCAATCAATCAAAAAAGAAAATTTGTGTATGCTGAATTCAAAACCCAAGTGTTCGTGTATGTGGAGATTGAATAGTGTCTAGAATTACTATCCCATATCGGAAACGAGTTTAGTTTCCAAAACCACAATCTGGAACATCAAGATCTATCACAACTCTAAAAGGGTCTGGCAATTTCAGTGATGAAATTGTAGGTAAAATGAGTAAAACTAGTGATTTTGATGAATTAGAGTTCGGAAGTTCATAGACACTAACCGATTCTGACGACTGAGGAGGAAGCAGCGGAGAATTGGATCTCTCCGACAAGCTCTGTTACGGCCGTCGCCACGACGGCTGCGGACTTTCATGCTGGACTAGAGTTGAGAGTAACACTCGGAAGTGTTCTCTCAATATAGCAGAGATCGGGTGATGTTTGTCACATGACATGAATAGAAGCCCGCTAAATCCTGTTTGGAGCAACAATTTTATTGTCTACCATATTCCTCGGTCTCGTAATTTTATTTCATCATTTTTGTGGCACATTTGGTGCTCCGCGAGCTCACTAAATAATATTAACCGGATAGGATTATATTAGGTTCGCTGAAATATACACTACTAGAAAAATAGATTCAAACACGGTTCAAAACTGCCTTAAAAATGACCGAAAACCGCCATAAAGAAAACCACGGCGGTTTTTAAGGTGGTTCCTAAAGTGTCGCCCAGAACGCCGTCGTAAATAAAACAAGGCGGTCAAAACCGCCCTAAGTTTTTGTTTCGGCGTTTTTCCAGAACCGCCTTAAACCAGAAGGGAAAAATTTACGTTTACGTCAGAAAGTATAAACCGCCTTACAGAATTATTTAATTATATAATATTTTTTTTCCAATTAACTTCTTTTCCAGTTCCTTGTTTGTTTGTTTTAGATTCGAGTTTCTTAGTTTTTTTGCACGGACAGCTTCTTTATTATTTGACGGTTTTTATAATTATTTGATATTTTGCCTTTATAATTACCTTTTTCATCATCAAGTCAAAAACACCAGATCTTGTTCAAAAAAAAGTCAAAACTCCAGATTGATACAAAACTGAAAAAGGGTCAAGAACTACAGATCCATATCCTCAAAATTCAAATCTTCAACAACTTGAAGAAAGAATAAGTGAAACTAGATCAGATCAAGGGGGTAGGGGATCTGATCAAGGAAGAACACACACATGCACAAACTTCCTTTTCCGATCGCGCGAGAGAGAGAGATTCAATTTATTCCGGTTCTGGGTCGCCGGAAAATGAAATGCAGTGGTGGAGGGGCTTTTGACGCTGCTGCCTCATCCTTGTCCGATCGCAGCGAGAAGAAAAGAGCGGCGGCGACCTCATCGGGAGGCAGAGATAACAGTAGACCCGGTGGTGGTTCTCCATTACTATGGCTCGAGGTCGCTGGAAGGTGAAGAGATGGTTGGAGATTGCTGGAAGTTAAAATCGATGAAGACACAGAGAGCAAGAGGGAGGGAGGAAGGGAGGGAGGGAGATAACGGTGAAGAGCTAGGTACAAGAGGAGGCGAACGAAAAATGAGAGGGAGAGATCAGGTTTGGGGAGTTATAAAGGTAGGGTTGCTAATTGATGGATGAGATTTAATCTATTTTGGATCCAAACCAACGGCCAGGATTAAATCTAGTAATTGCATGTATATATTTTATTTACATTAGGAGGGGAATAAAATATTAGTAAAGGCGGTTTTTGTAAACCACCCCATAGTTTAACGGCGCAAAATTAATTTCCGCTGTTTAATTAACAGCGCATTTTTAGTAACCGCCGTTAACTTAGGGCGGTTGACATTTTCCGCCCCGTAAGAAATCACTTATACGGCGGTTTCTGAAAACCGACGTTAATTATAAGATATACGGCGCTACAAGTAAATCCGCCGTGATTGGGCTTATTTTACGGCGTTTTTCGTTTCCTCCGTATTAAAAAGTGCCGTAACAGACTGTTTTTCTTGTAGTGATAACTAATAATGTGTTAGGTATTGTGTCAAATTAATTCCTCGGTCAGGTACAAAAAAAAATCATAATCAACTAATCGGGGACTAATTTGGTGTATTAAGCACACATTTTTCATTATTTGGTATTTAGCACTAGTGTTACAACTAGTACAGAACAATTAAACAAAATATTAACTAATATATGGGCTATATTTAATCAAGCTACATCTAATACTGCAAATGTTGACAAACTAGCCATTACAGACTTGCAGTTCTCCAAAATTTGTCAATATTCCTCGGTGATTCACAGTACTGAGTGAAAAAAGTATAAACGTTCAAGTAAATGACAATCCAAAAGTAAACAGGTGAATGCATGCATTGATTACATATCTTGTACTTCCTCCGTTGCACCAGGTTCTTCAAAAACTTATTCGGGTATTATTTGAGTCTCGCGATTTCGTTAGCAAAACAAAGCAAGAATTTGATAATTTTTGAGGTATCGTAAAGCAAAGTTTCATGTACAACACCATGAAAATATTACAAAATTCTTGCATCGTTTTGTTAACCCAATCGTTAGGCCCAAATAATTGATAACTCTATATTAGAGTTATATTTCTTCTACGTTTGTGTACCGTTTTGTGTAGTTTCCGGGTTGAATATATTAGAAATACACTATGAACTTGAGGAAATTGGATAAGTTTAGCTTTGAGTGATAAATTATTAATCCGGGCGTTTTTCACATTATTTACATTTATTTTGTCACTTTTGATCGCACGGGGTGTTTTCGTGTTGTGTTGGACAGGAAACGAAGCTCATGGATCAAGAGGAGGAGGAAAACGAACTTCGGAACATATGCGGAAGCTTGGGAGAGAAAGAAATTGGAAGAAAAGAGGACAAAGATGGAAAAAGGGGGTCAAAGTGTCATTTTAGAAAGTTTGAAGTGTAGGATCAAAAGTTGATCCTAGGATCAAAGCAGATCGCACGATCAACTTTTGTGATCGCACGATCTGCTAGGGGAGAACTCACTGACTTATAGGATCAAGTAGCAGATCGTACTACCAAGTAGCAGATCGCAGGATCAGCTTTGGTGATCGTACGATCAGACAAAGATTAGAAGCACGCACAACAAGCAGATCGCACGATCAGCAATAGGTGATCGCGCGATCTGCTAGCAGACCCAGCGCATCAACGTGAAAATAAAAGGGGAATTAGGGTTATTAATTAATAATGTTTGATTATTAATTAATACACCCTAATATTAGAAAAAGAGGAGAGGCTATCAACGCAAGGAGAAGAGAGGAGGCACGCACAAGAGGAGGACTCCTCCTCCATTGAAGCTCTAAGCTTGATTTCTTCTTCTTCTCTCTCAATCTTTCTATGGAGAAACTTGTAAGTCTTGTTTGGTTTATTAGTATTAGCTAGACGTTTTGCTAGGCATCTCTTTGAGAGCCTAGGGTTTATGTAAACGATGATATTTTTCCGGATTTGATCTTTGCTTCATGATTTCTTGATTTCTTCTTTTGAATCAATTCTAGTTTCTTGTTTATGTTAGTAATCCTAATTGAGTGACACGATTGGGAGATAAACTAGGGTTCAAGAACTAGGGTTTGTTCAATAGTTGATTCATGCTTAAAGTTAGCAATATTTTAATTCAATTGTTCTTGTTCTACGCTTAATCTTTAGTATGAATGGAGTAGCTACCCGGACGTGCTAACTAATTAGATGAGTGCACGACAGTGACTCAACCTAATTGTGTAGAGAACTTGAACATCAATCCCGTATCACTGAGACTGAGAAGAGACGTGTTAGGATTGGCCAAATGTGGGTAGATTCGGTAGGTGAGATTCGACGGTTTCGTGCAACGGTGGACCGACAGGACCCGTTGTCGTGCATGTCGTTAGCCTACTAGAACGGACCGGTAGACACATGAGACCGATAGGAGATTGTATTCTACCGTGAAGTAGAATGACTTGAGACCGATAGGAGATAGTCAGCGGTGTTACCCGGCTTAATTAGAATATAGTTAAATAACTAATTAAATTAAATAACTAATTAAATAATCTCAAGCGTGTCCTCGTGGGATCGATAACTCGGGGTTGAAATACCATCCCTATATTACTTGACCGTGCACTTGCGCATACCCTATTGATTCGTTTACCCCTTTTATTCACAGCCTCTAGCCTAGGAAGCCTTTCATTGTGACTTTCATCACTTGTTAGAATGGTCATTTCCTATGCGTCATGATAGAGGGATTTGAGTTAGGGAGGTTTGATGAGGGTGAGCTGATTTGATACATCTTATGTGGATTCTCTTACATGTCGTCTTTTGAGGGGATGTGAGGGTGAGTTAGAGACGGTAGCACACTTCGGTGTGGCGGTGAGTCGTGTCCTTACATCACGATCACAGGTGGAGTACCGTAGTGCGTGATATTTCTTCCGCACGTCATGGGGTGGGGGTTGGTTGATCTTATAGGAGGTCGTGCTTATGCTTTATTTATATTCTCTATATCTTAGGTGATGAGGAGGATCGGTTGGAAAAGCACGTTTACACATTGACTATTGGGTTCGTGATTTGCTTTGCATCAAGTGTGGGGGTGTTGACATCTATGTTATTACATCACTAATTTGACACATTCCACCCCCATGTTATCTAATTCTGATATTTGATCTCCTCGGATATTACTATCGTATTGTCGGCTCCATGTGCTTAATGTTATTGTGTGGAAATGAAAAAAAAGAGAGAAAAAAAAAGTAAAATAGAAAGTGAAAGTGAAATTACAAGGGAATAAAGGAGCAAGCTTGAAATTGAAGACCGGGGAGATTAGCTATTGTTCGAGATCACTTCTTCACATTTGTGGCCGCGAGAACGGCGTTGCACCAAGATTGAGGGAATGAGGGCCGGAGTAGTGAGATTCGGTGTGGTTCCTTGGATTTTGGTGAGGGAGTGTGAGAATCGGGTTTGGTGAGTTAGATCATGACGTCTAGGACTACGCTTCTAAATATCCTATCCTACCCGTCCTAAAACGTCAGCAATTTAACCCGTGGATAAATAGCTCGGAAGGTAAGTGCTAGGGATACGTTTGATGAGTGTGCGGAAGCAACATTTTTTGTGTTCGTGCCCGTTCTGTCTAACGAAACTGGCCGCAAGTTCTACCGATCACCAAAGTTATAGAACTTCCGAGGGAATATGAGAGCCTTATGACGTGCCGGTTTACTTTTTGAGATTGCCCAATCTCTAACTAAAAAGGAAAAAATTGGTGTTGTTTCAATATTTGCATTGTGAAATAATCGAGTTGCATTGTATAGTCATGTAGATTGCATGGGTGTGTGTGTTGTTTGTGTCACATGGCTAGTGAAGTTAAATGCAATTCGGTGGATTGAAAAACATAGTGTGAGAAGTGTTTTTGATTTTGCTCGGGACGCGCAAAAAGGTAGTGTGGGGGGATTTGATAACTCTATATTAGAGTTATATTTCTTCTACGTTTGTGTACCGTTTTGTGTAGTTTCCGGGTTGAATATATTAGAAATACACTATGAACTTGAGGAAATTGGATAAGTTTAGCTTTGAGTGATAAATTATTAATCCGGGCGTTTTTCACATTATTTACATTTATTTTGTCACTTTTGATCGCACGGGGTGTTTTCGTGTTGTGTTGGACAGGAAACGAAGCTCATGGATCAAGAGGAGGAGGAAAACGAACTTCGGAACATATGCGGAAGCTTGGGAGAGAAAGAAATTGGAAGAAAAGAGGACAAAGATGGAAAAAGGGGGTCAAAGTGTCATTTTAGAAAGTTTGAAGTGTAGGATCAAAAGTTGATCCTAGGATCAAAGCAGATCGCACGATCAACTTTTGTGATCGCACGATCTGCTAGGGGAGAACTCACTGACTTATAGGATCAAGTAGCAGATCGTACTACCAAGTAGCAGATCGCAGGATCAGCTTTGGTGATCCTACGATCAGACAAAGATTAGAAGCACGCACAACAAGCAGATCGCACGATCAGCAATAGGTGATCGCGCGATCTGCTAGCAGACCCAGCGCATCAACGTGAAAATAAAAGGGGAATTAGGGTTATTAATTAATAATGTTTGATTATTAATTAATACACCCTAATATTAGAAAAAGAGGAGAGGCTATCAACGCAAGGAGAAGAGAGGAGGCACGCACAAGAGGAGGACTCCTCCTCCATTGAAGCTCTAAGCTTGATTTCTTCTTCTTCTCTCTCAATCTTTCTATGGAGAAACTTGTAAGTCTTGTTTGGTTTATTAGTATTAGCTAGACGTTTTGCTAGGCATCTCTTTGAGAGCCTAGGGTTTATGTAAACGATGATATTTTTCCGGATTTGATCTTTGCTTCATGATTTCTTGATTTCTTCTTTTGAATCAATTCTAGTTTCTTGTTTATGTTAGTAATCCTAATTGAGTGACACGATTGGGAGATAAACTAGGGTTCAAGAACTAGGGTTTGTTCAATAGTTGATTCATGCTTAAAGTTAGCAATATTTTAATTCAATTGTTCATAATCTATGCTTAATTCTTAATGGGGATGGAGTAATTAACCGGAACTATTAGTTGGCTAGTGAAGTGCACGACAGTGACTTTAAATAGCTGGGATGAGATATGAGCATCAATCCCGTATCACTGAGACTGAGAAGAGACGTGTTAGGATTGGCCAAATGTGGGTAGATTCGGTAGGTGAAATTCGACTGTTTCGTGCAACGGTGGACCGACAGGACCCGTTTTCGTGCATGTCGTTAGCCTACTAGAACGGACCGGTAGACACAAGAGACCGATTGGAGATTGTAGTGTACCGTGAAGTAGAATGACTTGAGACCGATAGGAGATAGTCAGCGCTGTTACCCGGCTTAGTTAGAATAGAGTTAACGTGTTGCTCAGATAATCCGGAAATCGTCTACAACCCTAGGTGATCTAGAGATTGCCTAGTTTCTCCAAACTTATATCTTAAACATATAAAAATACAAAAATATTAGATTAGTTTTTATGTCAGTTTCTAAAATCAATCAAATCTTTCCTCCTTCACTGTACTCTAAATTAAATAACTAATTAAATAATCTCAAGCGTGTCCTCGTGGGATCGATAACTCGGGGTTGAAATACCATCCCTATATTACTTGACCGTGCACTTGCGCATACGCGTTAAGAATCCGCGTCAATAATACCCAAATAATTTTTTGAAAACCTGGCGAAACAGAGAGAGTACACTTCATCGGCCCTGTTTGGATAACAAGGTTGGGCATGTTTAGTTAACCAAACTAAGTGAATGTTTGAATTTAATGGTTTTGGTTTTGAGGTTTTGACTTTTATGTGAGTAGAAAAATGAGTGGAATGTGGGTCCTACAAATTTTGGGTTGAAGTTTTGGTTAACTTTTTGTAGAGGTTAACAAAACCGGGATATCCAAACAGGGCCATCGAGAGCATGTCACTCATCTAGCATAGCAATAAGCTAATATTACTTCTCAAAATAATTAATATTACCTTATTACTATGTATATTACATGATAAACTAATTGCCACCTACTGGGTTTGTTTCTTGTGAATCGTCCTATTTTAACGTTTTAACCTGTAACTAGGTTACTTTGACTCGATTATTTAGATAGAAAAACGGTATAATTTTTTGACAACTTTTTTATGGTATTGTAGAGAAAATTTAACTTTACAAGACCATGCAAAGATTAAAATTTTTTTGTATTATTTAATGATCAAATTACTGGGTCAAAGTGACTCAATGAATAGTGACAAAAGTGAAATAGACTGAAAGAGAAGAAACAAAGATAGTATGAGTTATGTGCTTGCAATAATGATGTATTAATATATATACTGTGTAAATTACATGATGCACATTAATAATTATGTGAGCTTCAACTTTGACCAATTGATTGTGTTACTTAGGTACTAATTTTCGCCTATGAATTCAGATATATATAGTCCGAATTAGCAAAATATTTACTAAATGGATTTCTTTTACACAGTGGGATAATGTTGGTTTTCGATTGTGTTTTTTTATTTTAAAGACGGAACCTTTATTTGTGAATTAAATGTAAAGATACAGCAGCATGATTAGAAAATTAATTATAAGGAAAACGTGACATTTTTCTATGTAGACATGCTTCACACAAAGAACCTTGAGCTTTGACTGAAACACATTTTAAACATTTTACACACTGAGATGAGATAGAGTTGGAGGAGTTCCCAATACGAGAATACCATAAGTAGGCTTGAACTCTTTGACCCAATAAGTCTTGAGGACAAGATTTAAGAGGAAGAGAAGACATTTGATAGATGTCATTTTTACTTAGTCCCCGATAAACTATTATGCGAGTTTCCACATCCAAGACGCAAAAATTAAGTTTTATAAAAAAAAATAAAATAAAATAAAATAAAAAAAAACGGAGTATTTTGTTCTTGTTGACGGTAAAAAATTAGCAGATAGTGATGGCACATGAAGAGTATTAGACAGAAAAGAAAAGATACCAGAGTATTGAATAGGAAAAGTTCTTATAGTATCGATTGTCACCTGATATGGCCTAGAATAAGGTTCGGAGAGAGATATTAGAGACATGGAGAGAAATTGCGGAAATCAGCAGTTATGTGGTTTGAGGCGCCTTTGTGTGTCAACCAAACTTTAGGAGAGGGAAATTGTTGTTGTGTAGAGGTTGCTGTCATGGCGAAGAGCTGCTCTGGTGGAATCTTGCCTTGATATGAATAGTCCCTACAATGCGAGCAGTCAAGTGATGTGTGATAGTCATTGCCACAGATTTGGCAAGAGACCGATCCTGAGCCTCCTCGACCTGATCCACCAGTTCCCCCTTGATCCGAACCTTCTAGAATACCCTCAAGCCGATAATTAACTATCTCCATGACCCGAACCGGATCCAGCGCCATAACCTGAACCATACCCGGATTCGGATCCATAACCAAAATTAGGGTTAGACCCAAATAAAAAAGCAGGGCGACCGCCACGAGAGTAGGATGGACCACCGCCCCCACCGCAGTAACTAGATCAACCACGACCACGGTGAACGGATGGAGATCGACCACCACGACCGCCTTTAGTAGTGTAGAAGGCCATCATATTGGGGTTCGAAGAATCAGAGGTGCGTGAGATTCATGCATGGATTCTTCAGATTTCAAAAGAACATGGAGTTCCTCGAACGATGTAGGATCAGATCGAGTGCGTAAAGAGTAACGCAAGGCATTGTACTCGGTGGGAAGGTTGTTTAGGGTATATAGAAGCATATCCTCATCGTCGTTGAGAACGGAAGAGACAACTAGCTTTTTGCGAATGGTTTTTCGTTTCTACATGTAGGAATCGATTTAATTTGATCCGTTTTCAAGGGTTTGGAGATCTGGTTTCAATCGTAAAATTTTGGACCTGAGTGAGAGATGCATATCTACGCTCAAGAACTAGCCAAGTAGAACGATAGGCGAGAGACCCAATCACCTGTGTCAAGGCCACTTGGGAGAGAGTAGCGTTAAGGATGGTGAGGAGCGCTTTGTCATGTAAAGTCTAGGCAGTAAACGCCATATTAGGGGTGGTGGTGCTATCGGTGGCGGTGAGAAACTCAAGACAAGAGTGAGACCCTTCCAATTTGAAGGGAATGTTAGAAAAAAGTTAAATCGGTGTGGAAGTCGGGAAAGAGGCGGTGGAGAGAGCCATTTCAGTGTTCTGATACCATGATTGCAGATTTAGGGTTTTTGTGTATTGAACAAAGAAGATGAACAAGAGAGAGAAAAGAGAGGCACTTAATATACATTCATTGTATTGCCCTAAATGGCTGAAAGAGGGGTTATATGGAGAATACTAAACAGTCGGAAATACTAGGGTTAGTCAAAATCGTATTTACATATGGGCCGTTATAAATATGGGCTTGATACAGAATGAACCAGACTTTGTCTAAAATGATTTGGCCCATGTTTGGGCTGAATCAGACAAGCCCAATATATCTATTAGTCTCCACTGCCATTCACAAAATTCCCCCTCGATTTCTCCTCATCAGTAAGTTTTATTGAATTCAGAGCAGAGTCCGAATTCAGTCGTCCGACCACCAGCGCCTCCACCGCCTTCGCCATCAATCATCAGTATGTTTTCTTCAAAATTTGTCTTAGTTTTGTTTCAAAATGTTAGCCAAAACTAATGATCTGGTCAGGGCTTTAGATCTATCGATACCAAAGTCTATGATATCATTTTTGGATAACGAGCGTGCATGATTCTGCTCATGTTTATTGTTCGATTTGCTTCATGATTGATCTAGATTCTGGTTCGATTGCCTCAGTTTTTTTTGCTCAATTGATTCATGTTGTGGTGTGTACATAGCAAATCAGACAGTGTCCTTTTTGGTTATTCTCAATTGTCGTTTGATGGATTTCATACTTCTGAAGATCATCATCAATGCCAATGATTAAAAATACAATTGAAAAAGATCCCCTTCGTGTGTAAACATAACTAAATTTTGGCGCGTGCATATATCATGTCATTCAAATGCTTAAAAAGACATTTTCGTGCCTTGTATCTTCAATTTCGTACGTCGCCAACTCCAATCATCTGCAGTTTATTTTTGATGTGTTGAATGATGACTGTTAACTGTTAGGTCTCTTTGTGATGTTAATATACCGCCTATTCCTTGCGATGGGGAATAATCACTTTGTTTTTTCTAACGACGCCGATTTGAACTCTTTTCCTGGAAATTAGTTGTAATAAGTTGCTTTTACGGTTGAGTCAACACATTAGCCGTTTCACTTGAATAGATCCACGCTTGTCTCGTTCTAACCGGCCATGTTAGATATTTAGTTAGTTTCTTCCCCCTTTTATGCTTTTATGCCAGTACAATCAAGAATCTATGGGTTTTAATAGGGAAATTGATGTCATCGATCTGGCTAAAAATTTACCGTTGCTTGCTTCACTGGGAAAATCAGTGTGACTATAATCACTTGTCTACTTCTTGTTTCTTCGAAATTGTTTGTTGGGGGCATCAAGTCCATATCGGTTTGATCTTTCGCAGGACCCAAAATTCCTATCCGTCTCGAGGAGTTTTGTGATTTATATCATCCTGGATATGGCGAAGCAAAGAAAAAGAGGTTAAAGTTACGCCTTGCTTTTAAAGAAATACACTAGTACTGTAATATAGTGACAGGCTCTACTATTTAACCAAGATGTAATTTATTCCTTTTATGTGAACTAGGCGTTACCCCGCGCGTACGCGCGGGTACTAAAAGTATCGTACATAAATACGCATGAAGTATATTTGAGTTTTGTCAAGTACATATTATAGGTTCAAAAACGTAATACATAAAATCTATAAAATATTTCAATATGCCTAAGAGATATTTGTGTAAATTGCATAGTAGATTACATCCCCGGGAAGATTATTAATATATATTCTGAATAGCATGTGGCTGCTCTAAAGAAGGTGTCAGTTCAAACTCAAATATTTGCATAAATTATAGATTCACAACGTCATGAAAACATAGTGTTGCACATTTGTGAGCTGACATATTGCATCAAAGTTCACTCATCTAGCAAATTGACAAATTTTAGTTTTTTCAAGAGTAACATGGTCGGCAATGTTATGCGCTTAATTCAACGTGTCCTTAAAACTCGAGAAATGTTTTCTTCTCGTGAATTTTTAAGAAATTTTCTCCTCAATAGTCTGGAGATTAATTATGTTTGAGTTTTCATATTCTTTCTCTTGCTTTTTAACCTAAATGAATCTAAAAGTGAAAATAAAAATGTAATCTAAGTTCCTTTGTAGGACTCTAACTTGATAGATATGTGCATTAGTTTCAAGGTGTGTGTGGTCTTTGTATTCATCTATCATATGAAGTTAGTCAAAGAGTGATTTAATTTTCTGACATAATTACTTATTCTTTCCTTGTCATTTTATTTAGCCTAAAATTATACTTTATTACTTTTAATTATCGAGGGTTTATTTAATTTCATTCTTTGTCATTATTTGTATCAAAGGAATTAAAATACCACTATCCTAAACTCATATCGTACATAAGTAATAAAGTTATTTCTACTTATTTTACATACTTATGTAATTATTTGGTAACACTTCATTTTTTTAATTCCCTTACACACCTATACTAGAAAATAAACCTAACAATTTTATGCCGAAGAAATATATTCATCGACTCCACTCTACTCTTTTTCTTTTGGTAGCCTACACGCATGTAGGGCGGTATACAGCCCGCATATTATTAAAGAAGTCGGGCTCCTAACCTGTAAAAATATGTAGGGGACATAAAACCTTGTCAACTACAATAACAACCAAAAATACTAACGGGACGGGGGGGGGAGTTGGAAGTACTTACCATATCTACCATCATCACCTAACATATGGATGTTCACTCTACTCACTTTCTCAAACTCATTAAACTATTTTAAGCATTTTTAAAAAATACAAAATCTAATCAAGATAGATTACATTTAGGTATTTAATTACATTCAATAAAATGATACATTGACCTCTAAGATAATAGGTAATCACATTACCATCCATGTCGATCTTCTTCTTGAAGACGCACTTGCACCCTATGGGCCGCTCCCCTTTGGATGGTTCCACCAAAGTCCATACTTTGTCGGTATACATGGATTCCATCTCGAATCTCATGGATTCTAGCCACTTTTGAGAGTCTGGCCCTTTTACGGCCTCTTCATAGGTAGTAGACTCATCATCTATGAGCATCGTGTCACCGGAATCGGTCACGAGAAGTCCATACCTCTCGGGTTCCTGGCGCACTCTACTAGATCTACGAAGCTCTTGTGTTACCTGAACAGGCTGTTCCACAACTTCTTGTGGTTCCTGTTCATGTTCCATAATCGGTTAAGTGATTTGTGGTTCTTGAATCTCTTCAAGTTCCACAGTCCTCCCACTTGCTTCTTTAGAGACAAACTCTCTTTCTAGAAACACGCCGGTCCGAGCAAAAAATACTTTGTTCTCGGTTCGATTGTAGAAGTAGTATCCCTTAGTTTCCTTAGGGTACCCCACAAATTTACAGTTATCCGAATTTGGCCCTAGCTTGTCTGATTATAAACGTTTTACATAGACATCGCAGCCCCAAATGTTCATGAACGACAGTGTGGGATGCCTCCCACTCCACATCTCATGTGGTGTTTTCATGACTGATTTAGATGGAACACGGTTAATGCTGAAAGCTGCACTTAATAGAGGATAGCCCCAAAATGATAATGGAAGATCGGTTTGACACATCATAGATCGAACCATATCTAATAGGGTTCGATTCCTCTTCTCGGACACGCCATTCCATTGTGGCGTTCCGGGTGGAGTGAGTTGGGACACGATCCCACACTCTCTAAGATAGTCGTCAAACTCTTGGCTTAAGTGTTCTCCTCCACGCGTAGAGCCTTGATACTTTTGCAAAGTTGCTTCTCTACTTCACTTTTGAATTCTTTGAACCTTTCAAAGGATTCGGATTTGGTCCTCATAAGGTACACAAATCCATATCTACTGTAATAATCAGTAAATGTAATGAAGTAGACGTAACCACCCCTGGCAGGTGTGGCAAATGACACACACACATCAGTATGTATGAGCGCCAATTGCTCACTAGTCCTCTCACTTTTCTTATTGAAAGGGGACTTTGTCATTTTTCCCAATAAACAAGCCTCACTTGTCTCATATGATTCAAAATCAAATGAGTCTAGTAGTCCATCCTTATGGAGTCTAGATACACACTTCTCGTTTATATGGCCTAAACGACAGTGCCATAAGTAAGCATGATTTAAATCATGTATTTTAATCCTCTTGATATTAATGTTCACTACAACAAATTCGGCCTCCGTTGACAGAAAAAATTGTCGCTAGAAAGGCCAAATATGTCGGTAGAAATTCTACCGACAAATAATTTTTTGACGGAAAATGGTCACTACAAGTCGGTCCTTAGTATTAAGGCCGACAAATCTCAATTACGTCGGCAGAAAAAAAAAAGAGCGACATAATTTTTTGTCGACAGTTTAAATCTAACAACAAATTGTTTCTGTCTCTAGTTTAACTACCGACAAGTAATTTTGGTAGTTTATGTAGATAAGTGACAAATATTTTTGTCACCAGTAGATATGATTACATCTTCCTGCCGACACACGTGTTTGTCGGCTGTATCACGACCAAATAAAAAAAATAATGGGGATTTTTACTAATAAGCAGACATGCACCCAAAATTCCAACACTACTCAAACATATTGCACAACTGTGCTCAAATCCAATATCAACCCTCCAAAAGTGGGATTTTTTACATCAAAAACCAACATAATACTGCATAATAACTATTTTGCATCCTTAGCCGAGTTAAAGAGTTGTACAAATTAAAGGGTCGTAGTATTAAGATAACAAAAGAAGCAGATTGCGTAACAGTTCTTTCCTCATTTCTTAGTTAAGACACCGGATGTAGAAAGCAGTCGCAGTGCTTGGTTGGAGTTGTTCAGGACAGAGGATGACCTTGAAACCATCATCTTTCGCTTCTTCAAGAACTCCAATGAGCTTTGTAGGCAGTGAGAAGGAGGAATACTCCCCAATAGAACAGGTTCGAACCTGAAAGCATAATGTGGAATGGTTAATGGGTTTACAAAACTTGCGCAACTAAAATCTAATCGCTTGTCACTGAAAATAGGAAAAGGTCCCTCACCCAGATGTTTTAGGCCGTTTCTTTTTGGAGCCAGTGTTCTTCGTCGGCTTCTCTTCCTCGGAGTCTGATGTAAAAACTTGCCTGCAAACCATGTATTGTTCTAAGTACTCAAAAAAGTTTAGAAAGGAAAGTGCACTGTGTGCCTGTGTGGGTTGAATGGAGGGTCTATAGTTTACTTCTCTCGGGCTGCAAGCAGATTGACTATGTCTTTTGGTAGCATTCCGCTGTTGTTCTGTGACTCCTGGTTTGTCTCAGTTTCTTCAACGTCTTCAATGCTTTCATTCCTCTTTGATTTTCGGGGTGTTTTCTTCTGAGCCCATTGTCTGCGGCGTTCTTTACCTTCCTTGACAATCCTAAACAGAAAAGAAGAATAAAAAAATTAAATCTCTAAAATAAATAAAATTGAGGAAGACACGGTTTTGGGTGTTTCCATGAGAACAAACCGAGAACTACGGAACTATTCATCAGAAGCAGTTTAGAAGATTAAAATGTTCAACCCTTCAATCATATCCTCTAGCTACACGCAGATTACTGCAGTTTTGAATTTTTTAAGAACTCACATTCGGAGTCACATTATGCAGATTACATATGATGGCTCGGTACTGACTGGATGACGTGTTAGATGGTGTGGACACAGTACATACATTCTCCTAAAGAAAACACAAACGCGATATGGATTGAAGAACTAGCTGAGTGATTTGACTATCCATTGTGGATACCTGAGGATAAATAAAGCTATCAGTTTGTTTGTTCAACACTTGAATGACATGCACATCTTTGTGACTGAATAACTTCAAGATAGATATTAATATTTGTGGCCAAGTAGCAGATCCTGGTGAAGAGCAACAAAAGATTGAAGTTGGGAGTCATCATAATTCATAACCCATTTTTAGATTCTTTTCCACCTGCAAAACACTGTACCACCAGTGTATTGACTTATTCCACTGCCCAATTCAACAATAAAAGTTTTCTCTTTCCAAAAAAAAAAAGGGAAAATGTATTTCATGTAGCTGATGTCATGTTTAGTCATGCAAATAGTTTTCATTAAGAAACTAAAAATAGTGCTCTAATTAAGACATTTCCCATCTATATTCGCAGTGTATGTAATGAAGTGTATGTTGTGCGGAAAGAATACCTGAATGGTAGTGTAATTTCTTGAATCGACTAAGAAAACATAGAATCAAATGTTTGACTTGTTAGGCACGCACGGAGCAGGTTGCTAGCAGGGTCACCTACACAACACATAAATTTTAAAGCCCACACATCTCCCACAGTTCTGAATTGAACTTTCACTTTCTGAATAACCTGCCAACCACAAGTGCACTTAGTTAACCGGATATGAATGGATTTCAATAATTCAGTAGAATGTTAAGAAACAATTGCCAAACTACACTGTCCTTTCACCTTTTTTACTTAATTTAAACAGAGAATCCTGGCACTTTACCCTACATATAGTCATGTGTGAATTTGTAAATACCAAGATGTAAATAAACAAAAATCATCGAGTTCAAAATCAGATCATTGTACTCAAATAGGCAAGAACGTACTTTGCTTCAGCTTCAAAGTTGTGGTCTGGGAGTTCACGTTTGTCTCTCACCTGGTGTTGGTCTGAAGTAACAGGGTGCTTTCCAAAGTCTTCTCCTCGATGACATATTGGATTCCAACAATAAGAACAAACTTATATAATAAGATAGCAAGTTAGTGTACAATAAACTTCACAGACGAAATCAAAATAATTGGAGAGGTAAATATAAAGCACATTTAACTCTAAATCGCTTGCAAAGCTCTTTCCTACAACTGCAGTAGATATACCTATGTATAAGGATTGTCAATACAGAAGTCGTAGAAATTTTCTGCTTTTTACCCCATCACAGCTGCTCAAAGGGAATGACATAACCTATATTTGTTGGAGGAGTTCATAATAGTGTACCTAGAAACATAAAATTTTCACATAATAGCAGCTGATGGTGATTAAAAGGTCACCAGTCCATGTTTATTGAAGGAGTTCATCGGAAAAAATAGCCAGCGAAAAAAGCTCAATGTAATGCACTTCTGATATGAACTGAAGAAATAATCATTGTATTTGAGAATAGACTACAGAGAAACTAACCAAGTCAGTCCATCATCTCCTGCAATTCACGCCAACACTGCTGCTCAAACTGAAATACCTAACCTAGATTACATAAACAATTAACTAATACAAGTTAGTGAAATTCACATTATAAGTCTTCTCAAAATAATTCAGAAAGAGTTAATGAATGTAGTACCTGTGGGGAAGTTATTTGAAAATCAATTTGATGCAACAATGTAACCAGAGTAAGATAAATTCCTCCATGAACTGTACTGAGATACCAACAACATATTGCTACTGCAGAGAGAGATTTTAAAAAGAGTGAGGGATGGATAAACTAGTGGACGGCGGAAGAAGAGATACGACCTGATGTAATACCATAGTTATATACTAATCACCTAGTATCCAAATGTAGTCAAGCACCTCAATGCCTCTACATAGGCCCTGCTTGGGGGGGGGGGAAAGAATTAAATTTTCTTAATTAGCTTCTGCTCCACTTCCTTCTCAAAAGAACAAACTCGCAGGGAGAGAAAAGAAAGACGACATCTTACTTTTACATTAGGAGAATTCCGTGATATCAAAACCATTGATAAACTGAGATCTAACAACAAAAATTTACCAATCTAGAATTCCGTGATTGAGTCTGTAAAAGAAGAAGAAGAGATTAGAAAATTTACCAATCTAGAAGAAAGGTAGAAGAAATATATGAAACCCGATCGCTTATGTGCATCTATGCATCCATTGATAAACTGATATCTAACAACAAAAATCTATAACGAAATTGTAAGGACTCAGTAAGCAAAAACAATCTAAAAGAGGGATGAGCCCTTAGCCCCTTACCATCGAAGAGTGCCATGGATATTACTCTTCGGGAGAAAAAGAAATCTATGCGCTTCAGCAGAGAGCGCAAAGGGGATGAGAGCAACAAAATGTCGATTGGTGCGAGAGTGAGAGAGAGGCGATAGAAGAGAACACCGCAGGAGTTTTGAATTTCAAAATCACCTCTGAGAAGTTGGATGGGGGATGGGAAAGGTAGGTCAGATGAATGGGGCCACACGAAAGTCATGGATAGACTATCAACTTCATGTTCACTGGGATAGTTGTACAGAGAGAGCTGTATAAGAGTAAATTGTTGTTTGGAAGGCTATCTTGCGTTTGGTAGGGTTTGTATAGATTTGGGTTAAGCTATCCCACCAGTCCTATTTTGTTATATAGATGATTGAAACTGTTTCTAAATTTTTTAATTACCTCTCAGAATTTGGAATGGTGGGAAACACCAATTGTTTACCCTCCAATTTTTAATTCACTTTTTTGGCAGGAGTTGACAAAAAGATATGTCACTATGTAAGTAGATGTCAAAATCAGATAAATACTCACAATATATTGACCACATTATTGGGAATGATAAAATAATAACTAAAAGGTCGACAAAAAATATCATGTGAATCGACAAATTCTGATATTGTCGATTAATCGCGTAACCATCGACATAAAACCGTCTGTCGACAAAAAAACTGTCAACAAATGTCATATTTGTTGTAGTGGTTGTAGACAGGATTGCTTAGATCAAGGACATACAGTCCATTAAATAATTGCGCACTACAATAGTGAATATTATTAAAATAAAAGGAACGACAATTGCTCTTTATTGAAATAATAAAACCTTCCTTGTCAAAACAAGAAATAGAAATAATGTTTCTGCTCATAGCACGCACAAAATAGCAATTATTTAATTCTAAAACTAATCCTGAAGGCAGAGATAGCTCGCACACGCCCACGGCCAACGCAGCAACTTTTGCTCCATTCCCTAACGCGCAGATCTATCTCCCCTTTAGCCAATATTTTACTTCTCTTTAGATCCTTCACATTTCGACAAATGTGAGATCCACATCCAGTATCTGATACCCACGATGTAGAGACAATTAAATTGACATCTACAACAAAAATACCTGGTGGTGGTGGAATAACTATTCCAAGCCTCTTGTCCTCCAGATATTTTGGGCAGTTCCTCCTCCTGTGTCCAGGCTGACTGCAGTAGTGACACTCACCTTTAGTCACACATTTGGCAATGCCACCAACAGGCTTAAGGGCAGGTTCCTTGGACTTGGCAACTGCCTTGCCTTTGCCCTTGGAGGATGAGACAAACCTTTTGCCCTTTTCTTTCTGAACCATCATAATGGCCTTGCCCTTACCCTTGTTGATGCTTTGTTCAGCTGTACTCAACATATTGAGAAAATCTGGCAGTGGTTTCACGATCTCGTTCATGTTATAGTTCATGATGAACTGTCCATAACTCTCAGGCAACGATTGCAACACGAGATTGGTTGCCAACTCTTGGCCGACCGGGAACCCCAGTAGGGCGAGATTCTCCAAGTACGTACCCGATCATACGGAGTACATGGGGTCCCACCGGGTTCTTTTCTGCCAGATGACACTTGAACAATGCCTTAGAGACCTCATACCTCTTAACCCTTGTCTGCTCTTGGAAGAGCTGCTTCAGAAGCTCAATCATATCGACAACATTCAAGTTTTCGTGTTGCTTCTGAAGCTCAGAAGTCATGGTGCATAGCATAAGGCAGGCCGCATCATTAGCGTCATCAACACGCTTTTGATACGCCTTTAGGGCTGCAAGGGTATTGTTCTCTGGACCTGCTGGAACTTGCTCCTCTATTGCGTACAATTTCTTCTCTTGCTTGAGAACAATTCTCAAGTTCCTATACCAATCAAGGAAGTTGGTTCCATAGAGCTTGTCCTTCTGAAGGAGAGATCGTAGGGAATGTTGTGAACTCGATGAGTTGTTTGCCAATTGGAATTCTACAAAAAGGAAAATACACAAGTTTTTGTATTTGTGATTTTTTTACTATATTCAATAATGGATAGTTTATCAAATACAGCTCCCACTATTTTTCTACGGATTAATAACCCTCAAGATATTAATGAGGAAAATATCCTTATATTTTCTAGTGGGCCAAGATGCATGTTTCATCTCCTTATGAGCTTGCTTTGGCAAGTCACCCATAATTTGACTACTTTAGGTAGGAACAATTCCAATTTCATCCCTTATGCAACTCTTGGTTCAATTGGGCAAATAACTTCTTATTTATCCATTCGCATGGATAACCCAATTGATTGTCTCTAGGTTTTAATCATATTTAACACCTAGTTGTGCCCAACCTCTTATTTAAACAGTTTACACACGAGGTGTGCCATCGCACCACATCATTATTAACCAAGTCGCCATGCTTTAGCACGCACGATCTTGGGAAATCATGATGATGATGAGTGTTTAGATAACGAGAAGGCAAAACGCAATATTTGAATTTTGAGAGATTTTTCAATTCAATTTTAATTATTTTTGTTAATTCATATCTACTGATCAATCTATTTGAGTTTGGGCACAACTTCAAATAATAGATTCGGGTTGTCTAATCATCTTATTATCCTAATTGCATGCATCATCCATACACCAACCACAAAATAATAAGATAATAAAATAAACAACCACAAAATAAAAATAAACGTGATGTGAATATGGCCTTTTCTAGACTAAGATAATTCCAAGCCAATGGAATTATCTATGAACCCTAAAAGCAAACACATCTTCATGCGTCTTCATCTTTTGGTCCATCCTTCATAGTCATGTGGAATGGTCCATGCTCCATCTTTTGTGGCTTACTTTGGCTTTGGGATTCTTTTCTTCAATATTGGGTAACAATCTATTCTATCTAGCACTAGCTAACAACTATACTGAATAAAATAAATCTCAGAAGTTGAGAAAAAATGGCTCGGAGGCCATAAAACCTTAATTAATTATTACAATTAATTGATCAGCTCGCAGGCTGTAAACCAAACCATAAAATTAAACAATCACACCAAACCACATCATAAGGCCATATCCAATCACCATGCGATTTGCACATAAACAATTAAAATCCAATTTTAACGCGCTTGGTCAATTTTAATTTTTTTTAGGACTTTCTAGGGTTAAAACGGTCCATGGGACCCAACAATTAAATTGACCGGACCCCTAAAGAGGACCGCCAAGGCCTTGGGCCGGCCGACCCCTAGCCCACACGGTTAGGCCGTGGGATAGGGCTGCCCCGCCCCTTGGCCGTCCCTTGCTTGGGCGGCAAGCAAGGAGGGGCGGTCCCCTAGGGGGGCCGAACCTCCTTTGGGAGTTGTTTCCAAAACAACTCCCTTGCTTGGTGCCCAAGTTTGGTTGTTTCCTTGTATGAAAAGAACTTTCCATAGGATTCCCAAACCCTAGATCTAAGATCCTAAAATTTCTCAAACTGACTAATTCATGCATCCAATGCAAAAAGTAGGTCTTGTTATGATTAATTATTGACAAATTGCATCATATGCTTGATTTGTCTTGTTTTACGCGATAAACAATAAATTTAAAGTGTAAAACTATCAAAACGTAACACATAAACCACTTTTATGCTCTACGACCTGTGGCTCTGATACCACTGTAGGGTTTGATCATGGATACGCAGCGGAAAAACATAATTTTTCAATGCGATACCCTCCAAGGATCACAGGACAAGAGACAAAACGATGGTAAGGGAAGAAATCAAGTTACACACCTTAGGGTTTCTCCTGTGATGACTTGTAACGTGATTTGTGTCACGTTCTCTATAGTTGATCCACGCCTAGAGTTGAGATCTAGATCTTCCTTCTCCTTTGTGCTAGCTTGGAATGGAGGAAGAGGAAGAAGAAATCACGCAACACGAGGCAACAAGGAGGTGGCGTCCTCCTTGTTGGGCCGACGGGAAGGGGGCGGCGGCAAGGGGGCGTTCGGCCTCTCTTGCTTGCTTGCTCTCTCTCCTTTTGTTCTCTCTCACTCAAGTTATGACCTAAATGCTCATAAGTGTGGGAAGGAAGGAGAATCCTTTATATATTCCAACAAATCCTTGTCAACTACGAAAAGGACCTATTCTAGTCCTACTAGAATTCGGTTTAGTCCGTTCCTTGAAAATTTGTCCTACTAAGTTTGCAAGGTGTTGAAAAGTGATCCTTCTAATTAATTAATCACATTAATTAACTCCCAAATCTAGTTCAACTATATATAGCGTGTGACCCCATAGGTTCTATCTAGTTGGTAGCAACAATATGCTAATATGGAGCGGTTTCTAGCAAAACATCCATTCTAGCCAACTAATAGAATAGTCATCCGACAAACCTTGTACATTTAATTGTCTCATCCCTTTGTCTCTATATCCGGATTGGACACGAGACATACAAGTCACACTCGTATATCCAATCCACAGTTTCTCGATCCATGGGCATAGCCTAATTCGTGCAAATAACATCGATATCCTATATTGATCTATTTGAGTCTGGCCAGACATTCTATAAGCACTATCCCTCGAGTGGCCTAGGATATTTGCTCCCGTTATGTGAGTGGGATAAATTCTATCTACGTCCACTAAGATCTCTAAGCTTGCTTCTTATTGTATCCTGTATGCTTTTATAACTACCCAGTTACGGTGTAGCGTTTGACGCTACCAAAATTGCAATAATCCACAACTAGAATATCTAGCGACTTCAAGTCTAAGGATGACAATACCATTGCACCACGAGAAACACTTGTGACTTAACATAACGTGTATGTAGCCTTCTCGGAGATGGGTCAATCCAGTGCGCCATTACCCCCAATGCACACCGATGTGTTGGATCATGATATCTCAATATCAATCCAACCCCATACTAGTCTATAGATGATTGTCCCATTAATCATTATACTGGACTAGGGATATTTAAGATAAACAAAAAAATTTTAAATCTAAGCACTTCAATATATTAAATAATCCAATAAATAATGCAATGAATGTTCTAGCCAAAATAAATTCATACTAAACTAGATTGCCTCTAGGGCATCTATTCCAACAATGCGATTATAAAGTTATGTTCGTACGATCGCACGACCAGGCTGTGGGCTGGGGCGGTTTTGGGTTTTTTTCGTAGGTTTTGGTATGTCTTAGGTAGCAAGTAATTGTTGTGGAAAATTCACTAATAAAAAAAATGCATAATATTTTTTAGGGTAAAAATATGAATTGAAAATCTCAGAATTTAAATAGTGAAGAACAGAAATGAAGATCAAAGAACTTATCGAACATGTAGGCTAAGCTATCCCTCTTTAGAAAAATTCCCCCATTATACGGTGCAAAAGCTTTACGGAAACGCTATGCACTGATACAATGCCTATCGCAGTGCAGAAAAAGCAATAGTGCACTTCTTGTCTTCTCCTAAATTATAACCCAACCCGGACATGGGATAAGTGATCAAAGAAGAGAGACACTAATCTGAAAACTTGTTTGGAAACCAAATACCAACCTGTATTTATAGAAACTAATGGGTGCTTGAAGTACCTCTCCGGAAAAGACAAAACCAAAAGACACAATTGTTTGTTAGAAGTTGCAACGATTTGAAAAGACATAATAATTTGACACAAAACAATGGTTCAAAATAACATTTTGGAATTTTATACAACAGAAACGTCGCTTACGTCCAAATTAGATACATAGGGTGTGCCTAAACATTTCGTGCTCGAGTGTGCTTGAGAATGCTTGAGAGAGAGAGAAAGAGAGAGAATTGTGAAAGTTGGAGAAATCACAAAACATATTTCTCAGGGAAAAAACTAGCAAATTCGATTCACCATTGTCGCAAATGGGAGGGCAGATTCCACAACATATATGTCCTTCATCCAGTAGCAACCGAATAATGTGTTCAACAGACTCGGAACAAACTTGGATAATGGGTAAAGTTTGATTTACAACTGTCTTTTATCAAATAAGACTCTCTTTACTTTTGAAATTTGTGAAAATATTGACTTGAAGTCAAAGGCGGCAACACATGGAGCATATGATTCCATGTTTTTGTGAGGTAATGGTCTTTTGGCTTTGTCCCCAAGTTACATTTTGCCACACATGTGAATATATAAAGGAGCTGGTACTTGCAACACAACACACACACATTTAGATCCGAGAGTTGGCGAACTTTGAGAGCTTCTTTTGTGTGTGTCCGGTGGTGATTTATCGGGGTGTCCGTCGCAGCCGTTGTGGCCATGACATACGCACTGTAATCAGGTTGCCTCTCAATAAGATATCGAGTTTTGACCGTGGAGGTAGGTAGCGGGTTCGTTGCGAATTCGTAAGCGAACCACGTTAAATAATGACTTGTTCTTTTTTTTTTTTTAATTTGTTCTTGCTTGAATACCCCCACTTTATAACAAACTAATATCAGATGCTGGTTCCAAGATCTAGGTGGAGCCAAGAGCTAGTGTTTTGCGATTAAGGTGGAGCAGGCTATCTGGCGTTCGGTTTCGAGATTCAGCCAATACGATGTCTGGTTTGATGATGAAGATCGATCTGTTTATGAGAAGAAGCGGTTTATGTGTGTTTGCCTCTGAAATAGGAGGCGCATGTACACCCATCATTTGAATCCCCATGGAGGGGGCTATCCGTGCTCCTGTTGGAGCAATCGGGCGCACATCTGATTGGGGTGCAAGGGATCTGGCAAATATGGCAAACATTCGGTATTGGCGTGAAACTGGCGGCGTTGTGGCAACTGGTGGTCAAACGCAATCCAGCTCCCGGCGTGGAGCATCTAGCGTGTGAACTGAATTGGTTCTGGCTCATGAGTTGTAGGAACTCGTTGGAGTTTGAGCAACGACATGGAGCATCTGACGCGTGAATTTTCTTGCACGCAAATCTGATTCTAGTTTCGGCGCGCATTCTGCACGAGGTTTGATATTAGCGTGCACATGTTTGGAGCGTGTACCATCACATAAATTGAGCTCGCATATGCCGCGATCTGTTTCTGGCGAGCATCTGGCGCATCTGAGGCATACGAGGCACGTCAAGCATGACAAATCTGTTTGGGCAATTGTGATTAGGTACATCGGGTCTGGTAAGTATTCACATGTGACCCTTGTCATGGTGCTTCTCTAACATTAGGCTCAAATCATTCTAAAATACCAATTAACATGTGGTAAATGCTAAAGAATTATAGCCCCTAAAAGGTGCTATCAGATACATCCAGCGAAACTGAACCGGACCACCGTATAGCGCTTCTCGCGGCAGATGAACCAGCAAGTATATCATCATATCGAAGAAGGAAGGAGGAAATATTAACTAAAATTTACACAATATCAACGTTATGTCTTCTTCCTGTTTTTATAAACTCTCAACAGTCAGAGTTATTGAGATGATCTCCTTGAAAAACGCGCTCAGCTCAGTAATAGCAACGACAACTTCGATGCTGAGGTGGCCACGTATTGCGAGTGGAAGCAGCCTTTGTAAACAGGACATGGTAATGGCTCTTCATTCCAACTAACTTGTTATCTTTGACACTTACACAAGCTGAAATATTTGACGCATACCGATCTGGAAACTTAATCTCTTTTAACCATTCACATAAACATTTCTTACCGGCTGCGTCCAAGGTGTATGGTGCCTTGGGAAGTTTCACTTTCTCCCCAACATTTTCTTCTGGCAGATGCAATTCCAGCCTAATTTTCATACGCTTTAAATCCCTTCGTGCATTTGCATGATCTTTACTTTATCCTTCAGTACCCATCAGCGTCCCAACAAGACTCTCGCAAATGTTCTTCTCAATATGCATTACGTCCAGCCAGTGTCTTGTTTTAAGTTCATTCCAATAAGATAGTCGAAAAAAGAATATACTTTTTTTCCCCCAATCTCAAATTTTTGGGAAGTCTCTCTAACTGCTTCAGAATGTCATCCCCGGTTAACTCCTTCGTGTTTTTTTTTTCATTTCCCTCTTCCCAAACTCGGTACTAATCTGCCGCTTATGTTTTGGCCCCAGGAAACTACGAGCACCTATACAAGCTTCCTTCTTACTAAAATGTAGTCTGATTGAATTTTTGTCCTTTTTACAAGATGGGCAAGCTAGTTTTCCTTTGGTGCTTCATCCCGACATCATTGCATAGGCGGGAAAATCGTTAATTGTCCCAAAAAGCGCAGCATGTAAGATGAATCGTTCACAAGTTGTTGCGTCATAGGTCTCGACACCGACTTCCCACATCTCTTTCAGCTCATCAACCAAGGGACGCAAGTAGGTATCGATTGCGTTTCCCGGGGACGTTGGGCAAGGTATCAGAAGCGGCATCATCAGAAAATCCTCATTAAGACACCCCTCAGGGGACATATTGTACTGCCGTGGAGCAACAGGCCACATACTGCAAGCACTATCATCATGCCAAGTGGATTAAATCCATCAGTGGCTAGTCCCAAACGAACATTAAGAGGATCCCTAGCAAACCACTCATGCGCTTGGTCAAACTCTTGCCACTGCTTTGCATCGGCAGGATGAGTTATGATTGAGCCATTCTGGACACGCTCTTCCTTGTGCCATTTCATTGCCTTAGCGGTTGTTTTTTACATGAACAACTTTTGCAGCCTCGGTTTAATTGGAAAGTATCTTAGAGCATGTCTAGGAACTCTTTCTCCCTTTGTGGTACTCGGCATATATCTAGGCTCACCACAATCACGGTTTGGACAGTGGTCTAGGTGTTCGTTTTCTTTCCAATATAATGTGAAGTGTTTAGGGAACGCATGGATGTTGATGTATCCTAGCCCTAGTACACGCAACACTTTCTTTTCTTCATAAAATGACTTAGGTATTGAGTGACCAGGATGTACTAACTCTCTAATAAAATCCAACAACAAGTTTACAGATTTGTTACTCCATCTACAAATTGTCTTAATATGAAGCACCCTGACGATGAGTGAAAACTTAGAGAATGTTTGACACCCAGAGTATGCTTCAGATTGCGCATCCTTCAATAACCTGTCGAATTCATGATGCCCCCAACCATCGGTGGATGGTACGGAATCGGGCGAAGGAAGTGTTCCCTCCTGTAAGTCCCCGATTAACCCCTCCGTGTCATCACCTATTTCTGCAATGTCATCATCCCCACTACCAGCGGTACCATAATCTATACTGACACTTTCCTCCCCATGGTAGATCCATACTGTGTAGTCCTTTTGTATACCGTTCAGATGCAAATGCTCTTTAACTTGCTCAACACTTTCATAAACTACATTAACACAACTACAGCAAGGACATCGTACCCTATTAGAACTATAAGTATGCAATCTAGCAACCTCCATAAACCCAGCAACTCCTTTAGTATATTTAGGAGAAAACTTATCAGTCAGCAACATCCACCCACGATCCATTGAGCCTACACAATTACGAGTACAAATCGATATTGCCCTACTACAACCTATCCTAAACAAGACATGCAGACAACACGTACATGTAGGAACATGCATAGTCACATCGTCAAAAGTCCAGAGAAGAACACAGAAAAGGTGCAACTCACGATACCACACAATCACGCGAACTGAACAACAGCCAAGTGCAACTTTCCTTCGATTGAATGTAGATCCATATCATCACGGCCTCTTCAGTGAGCATGAAGAGACTCAGATCTGTACTCGGAGCCAAGTAATGCGTATTACACAGGTTGCAAAAGGTTTTTTGCCCCGCCTTGCATATAACATTGTCTCACCATCAACCAGTGCCATCGATAAAGCCACATCATCACACTCTCTTACAGTGCTCATGAAAACCAAATAAGAGATAAACACCAAATAAGAGTGCACATTCAAATATTAGTTAAGAAGGACATAATATGAAAAAGTACACATTAAAACATGTTACAAACCCCACAGCACTATGTAAATAAACAAGCATTTCTTAACTTCACAAGTACAAATCGGTCGACCAGTGTAATTCATAAAAAGAGGCTCAGATCATTTTTATCATCAAAGACAGATAAGATCTGCTCACAGGTTGCACAATGATTTTTCCTTGCCAATATATTACACTCTATCAGCTTCGACAATCGAATTCGAAAGATCTTACAGTACTAGTGAAAGCCTGAATGAGCGAATTCGAATCAATGATATGTCATCACCGCCTCTTACTGTGTACTATAGTGAAAGTTTCAGCGCAACTTGCTCAATACATTTTGCAAATGGGGTTGGAATAAAGGAGTATTGTAACTGATAGCACACACTATGCACAGATTATGGACAACAAGCAATCCAAATATTAACATAAGTTATGATCATAAAATTGCATTCACATAAGTTTGCACTTTACCTCCTTTCATGTTTCTTAGTTGTAGAACGTAAGCTCCAATTCGTCTGTCTTCTGTACAAATCGGCATAAGAAACATGATGTATGATTAATACGGAACATGATGTATCCACAAAGAAACAAATTACGACTCACAGTACCAATACTAATGAACTCAGATAATCAGCAATATAGCAAGTCAAGTCAAACAGACAAGTCGAACACCACATACGACTCACAAAGTTTAAGGAGTGAGGGATTGACCTAAGCACACAGAGACTTAGAGCTAGCAGTTTGACAGTTTAAGATAAAGACAGACAAAGAGAGGGCTAGGAAGAACATATCATGACATTCGTCAAGTGGTACTTTTCATGTATCAAATTGAGAAGATGCATGTCAGTAGTCACACGTAGCGTTGCCACGTTAATAAATAACATAACCTTCTCATGTATATAGACAAACACATGAACGCCCCAAATAAACAATTTGAAAATGACAACATTCTAAAGAATGAACACTTACAGCCACACAGAAGAAGAATAGCCCTATATTTTTCCTTTCAACCCTAGGGAGCCCCAAATTAAAAAACCCTAGTTTGAATACAAGTATTCTTGCAGTTCTACAGCAGGAATCGACCGATGATAACATATATGAGCAAGAACAAGAAGTAATAAGATAAATCAATAAGAACAATTAATATTTTAGCAGATTTTGATAGAAGAAAGACCATACTGAGCTTGCTTGAGGCTAAGACACGAACGACTCCGTGGGTGCTTCAGTGAACACTTCGACGACTTTCAGGTGCAAGTTAGACGAGATTAACCCTTTGTTCGATCAATTCTAGCACGGTTGTTCGATCGGTCGGGGAGCTGAGAGGTCGAGGGAAAGGGCTTGAGAGTTCGGGCCGGAGGATTTTTTGTGGATAAGGAGACAATGACTGGAGCATAGGGATCCAGATCATATTTGTTAATTCATTCCACCCACCATAGTTAATTATGTTAATTGTATTATTTGTCCCATATTATTACTTATTTCAATTTCCATCCCCTCAAAACGGTTTAGGGTTTAGGGTTTAGGGTTTAGGGTTTACATGAAATTAAGTTGGAGACCTTTGACTAGTGCCCTTTCAAGCTCGCGATTAGGTGTTCATAGATAATGGATTAGTTATTTAGAGTAGGGATCGCAAAGTTGACCGTTGACTGTGGAGTGAACTCTCTAGAGCGGAATATTAATTAGTTTTAGGGTTAAGTGGGGACCGCAATCTTTACCGTTGACTGTAGATCAGTAGCTAGACTTGAGAGTTAAACATGTATTGACTTTGGTTGATCAATTAGTTTCACCTTTTCGGGATAGCAACGTATTCTGAACGTAATAGTGATTGACTTTCGATTAAACCGTAGACCATACAGTTGACTGTTAAGTTGACTGTTGTCTTCCTTTAACCCAACCTAATATAATGTCACATGGCGGTAACCCCAAAGTTGAAAGTTCACTACATAATTAACTTTAGAGTCGACCGTTGACCATACAATTTTGTAATTTAGTTGACTATTGTCTTCCTTTGACCGAACCTAATAGTTTCACCCAGTGGTAACCGCAAAGTTATAAGTTTACGATGTAATTGACCTTTTAGTTCACCTTTGACCGTAACGTTGACTATTTACTTAACTATACTCTTCCTTTGACTGAACCTCATAGTGTCACGTAGTGGTAACCGCATAGTCGACCTTTGACTATGTAATTGACTTTTTGAGTCGACCAATCACCGTACAGTTGACTATACGGGGAAGAAGACTGGAGCTGCTCGTGAAAAACAGTCCCTGGACGGCTGCGGGGATCGTGGAAATCGTCGTGCTCGATGGGTTGGTCTTGGATTCTATAATTGGAGGCGCCCAATCGGAACCCCTGTGGTTCGAGATCGTAGGGGATCTGCTCGGCCGGGGCAGTGGAATGTTTGGCGACGTTCGCTGCTGGTGGAAAGTCACTGGTTTGGATTGTCGTTTGTTTGGGATCTTGGGGTTCGGGTGGTGGAGAGATCGGAATCTGCTGGCGAATGTCTGGTGAATCCAGAGGCGGCGTCTTCGCTGGTGACAGCGACAGAGGATCCAGCGGTTTGGATGGCTGGATCGACAACCTGGGCTTTGTCGGAAACTAGGTGGATGTGGCCGGTGTCAGGGAAGAACCTCTTACCGCCTGGACCTGCAATGGGGCCGGATTATGCTCTGCGTTTGGAGGGTCAGGTTTGTGAATTAGATTATGTGATTGCACCAGAGATGTTACTACGGCAGTTGCAGTGTCTTTCGATTTCTCCGTAGGCTACAGGTTGTTGGTCGCCGTTGGGATGGATGACGACGTTGTTTGCTGCTCTTGTGGCGGCGTAGGCAGGAGAGCTTCGCAGGGTTGTGAGGTGGACTTGGCCGCCGTTGGGATGTTGTTGGAGGTTTGTTGAAGGAAGCCGCTGTTCTTCGGATCTGATTATGTCCTGGAGCCGACAAAATTCCTCAGTGAAAATCAATCGATATCGTCTCCCACTGAGAGATATTTGTCTCCCACTTGCTTTGAGGCCTGCAAAGGCTGGGATGTCATCGATGTCAAGAACGGCGCAAGGGTAATCACCCATGTCCGCCATTAACTCAATGAAATCACCAATTGATACTAAAAAGTATCTATTGGGCACACAAACACACACGAACACTAGGGTTTTTAACCCACATACACTTTAGTTTTTCTTCATCTTTGATTGATTAATAAAATAATAAACTACAACGTTTAAATATAACAACAACTAACCCTGACTAGACAATTTGACCTAATGGGCTCGGCCTGGTCTACTATATAATTAAATACGCGGAGGCTATGGTACGTCCTGGCCCCACGCGGAAGAAACCGGCTCAGCCGGTTCTTGCCGGTAATTACGGTTTTACCCGCAAAAAGACAAAAAAATGGACCCCAGGGCGCCGCCATCAGGATTTTGGATAGAAATGTAAAGAAATGGATAAAACTGTAAAGATGGAGATAAAACTACAGATAGAAATAATTAAAAATGGACAGAAATGATTAGAATCGGATAAAACTTAAACAAACCAGATAGAAACGCAAACAACGCACTACAACTAAGCTATTACAGCAGATTTGCAAGCACTGGAGGTTTAAAGGGAAGATACATGACTTGTGAAACATAAAAGTGGACAGAAGCACACCATCCAACTGTCGTTTCACTTAAAAAAAATAACAATTATTGCGAAAAGTAACGCAAATGCAAGAACGATGATGCATGTGTGCGATATCCTTTTTCTCCTTAGCATTTCTTGATTTTCAGACCTCATTCGTCTTGTTGTTTCAATAATTCTGGACCATCGTTGCATTGTCTCCTCGCAAAAGCATGGCGGTTCTTCGTCCGCCCATACAAAGTAACTACATTGAGACCCCTGAGGCAGTGGGCACCGGTAGAAATCTCGACCTGAGTTCTTTGTGTTAGGACCAGCTCTTCTCATCACTCGTATCCTTCCACAGTTACAATACCTTGGTCCATACTCGGGGTTACGACGGTATTGGTTAGAGGAGGAGCTGAATGAGGTATGTGACATGGTTGGTGATGAGAATTTGGGGATATTTGGAGGAGGAGAAGATGGTGGAGAGCAAATGGCAGGTGTGCTTGTGCAAGAGTGGTTGGGTGCATAAGTAGGAGAAGGGAAGGGTGGTTTGTTGTTGGACATAAATGTGGAGTAAAGGGTTCATAAATACAGGTTTGACTACACTGTTACCAAAGTATATGCTGATTAACAAAGTAAAGGAATCAGTGAATGTGGTCACGACTGGGAAACAGATTTGACCAATATGTAGATAGAAATCCAAAACACACAGATACTATTTATGAACAGGTAGACTGTAATGTAGTTCCCATGAACAAAAATAGTTAAGTTCATGGTTTTGAAACCACAACCACACAACTATTACAGCCACAGAAAGAGTCACCACCCTCATTGTCAAACAAACATACATAAACAGGTAAAAATCCAAAACACACAGGCTTTATTTATGTCAAACAAACAAACATAAACAAAAAAAGCAGATAACAATCCAAAACATACAGACGAGATTTAGAAACAGGTAGCATACAATGTAGTTGACATGAACAAAAATAGAGTTTTTGGAACCTCAATCACACAACTGTTACATCCCCAGAAAGATTCACCACCCTCATTGTCAACATTCTCAAACAAACAGACATAAGTTAAATTGTTTTCAAAACAACACCAAATCACATATTTGTCATGGACTACTCAAAAGTAACGATTCTTAAAGGCTGAATAGACCGTAGGTATGTCCTTGTACTTTCTGGCAAATAAGTCCTCATTGTTTTCCTCATACTTGAATCTGTCCACAGCATCAAGAAGGTCCCGTCGGAGGTCGTTGAACTCGGAACGACCAATTTCATTGGCGAGCCAGATTCTTATGTATTTTTCATTGATCTTTATCCTCCGAACAGGGTCTGGGATCAGCTCCCTCAGATTTGCCATGTAGAAGCACACGTACGCTCCACAGTCATGGCTGGAAAAAGGAAAGTAAGTAGCATTACAGAACAATTGGATAAAAATGTAAACAACATAGATTGAACTATTAGTATGAAGACATTACTTGTTACGTTGCCTTGGAATGTCAGGCTTTGTCCAAACAATCTCCCACTTTCTGATGTCATGAACATCTCTATATTCTGGCAGGGATATGCTGAAATTTGTGTGCATTTGTACAAGCTTCTCACGAATGGCATCCGGTAGGTAAATGTACCTCGACATCGGATCAAGGATGTACACTTTTTGCTCAATAAAGTGCAATACCATGAGAAAGTAATGCGTGTCGTGGATGTTGAGGGGAATAGAAACCTGTACATAAGCCAAAGAACAAACCAAGTCAAAAATGCCCTTCTTATTGACACTTGGAGGACTAGGACGTAACGCTTACCATAGACATTGAGTTCATGTCCCCCATGTATATCTGATTTATCCCACCATTTGCATTCTTCTGACCCAATGGCTGTGCATGAAAATGACCGCATTAAAGAAATGTAGTATTGATCAATCAACGACGAAATTAAGTGCAATGATTCCAGTGTTTTAATTACTTACAGCATACATGCATGGAAAGAACCATATCTTCTTTTCCTCATCAGTCCTAAATTTCTCTCGGAGGTGGAGGATGTGGGACATGCAGTCGATCATCTGCAGATTGAATGGATACAATTTCGGATAAAATTTTAAAACAATCAAACAGTTCTGTTAACGTTCTAATTTTACAACATAACATTCATTTTGAAAATAGAACATAAAGTAAAGATTATTTATTCATTTACCGTATCTCCTAAGAAGGTAGGAGCCTCCAGCTGCCATGAATAATCCCATGCTATACTAGCCACTCCATTTATATTAACAATTTGGTTACTGTAGAGAAAGGGTACGTTCCATTTAATAAACGATGAGCCATTCCATTTATAAATAAACAATGAGATTGATCAATCACAAACATTTTAATGTAGGGAAAGGGTACTTACTATTGAAATGGAGTCCTTAGTTCTGGCTTCTCATTCATGCCCTCAACAGCCTGACGGCTAATGTAGAAATGCAACCAGCAGTCTTCTACTTCCGGCATGATTGGCAGCACAACATCAAACGTGCCCTGCATCCGTACTCTCTCCGAGGTTCTCTTTGGGCCCTTTACTGTTTCCCTCTCCCCTCCTCTTCCTCTTCCTCTACCTCTCCCTCTCCCTCTCCCTCCTCTGTTCGATGGACTGACAGTATTCTTTCCGATGGGAGGAGCTGGCACCTTAGGTGATCCATGAGCAGGCCTGATGGGTGGGAAAACCCTTGGTGATGGATGACCAGGCATGGTGGGAGTTGAAGATACTTGTATTGGAGACTTGGGTGGAAGCTTGTTGGATGCTGCCTGCAATAAGAAACATATGGATAGAAATCAAAACATGACAGTATGACACATTAGATGGATAGACATATAACTTATCAAATTGTTGCAAACCATTGATGTGTTCTCTTCTGAAACTTCTACAGGTTTGAATGGACTTGTAGCTGTGGTATCTACAGTACTGTGCTGTTGTGGCTCTTCTGGGTCAATTTCGGCGTGGCCTTCGGATTCTTGTTGTCTGCCCTCTCTTGAATTTCCATCATTTTGTTGTTCCTCCTCTTCATGTTCTTCTTCCTCCTCTGCATACTGCATTTGCTTACCCAACCTCTTCTCTAGTACCCTCTGCACGGCCTGTTCGACAACGCTTCCAATTTGTTCATTGACCATTAACATGACCTCATCCCACTGCTCTTTTTTGCTGAAATCAGGTTTGAAATCATCTTGGTTGTGTGGTAGTGGAAGCAACTCCAGCTGCATTGTTCAAAAAAACAGGGATATCAGATATGTATTTTCAGATAGAAGTTTAAACCACATGGAGTAGATTGATATAGTAACAGGTCTTACTGTACTCATGTACTTTTGTACAAACTTCCATCTGGAATTCAGGTTGTCAGTGTCCCATAGCTTCAGTCTAGGCCTTGTCTCTGCATCTTCACATCCTTTAGGGTGTTTGTGGTGCTTTGGAACGAACTTCTCCAAGTACACCATCTGCACATGCAAACAGATTTGTTATACATTTGGATAGATATTATAAACAGAGAGATATACAAGTAAAATGGACAGTTACCATTGGTATCAACAAGCAACCAGCCCCTCGGATTGCCTCCTTCAATTTCACCGGAGTGTGCTGAGCTTTAAGGAACTGGAGCCAAGTACCTGCCCAGTTAACATTTTCCAGCCTCTCCAGATCCATGACATACTGAACCAGTGTGTTTCTGACTCCGAGTCTTGTGTTGGGCATCCCAAAACATGCCAAAATGAACACCACTGCCCTCCTCTTCCACTCATCACTTAGTATCTTATTCTCATCTTTCAGGAACCAGGGAAAGTAGTCAGTGACATTTGTGCATGCCTTAGTGAGGTCAAGCTCACGGGCCAACTTCTTTGAAATCACATCGGATTCCTCTTTTTCAAGAATTTCCCCTGTGGTACTCACCCCAAGCAACCAGCCAACTGTCTCATCCGTGATTCTGTAATCCCGACCATGGGCAGAGATAGATTGTGTGGCAGGGTCGTAGGCATCGTATATGAAAGCGTTGAAAGGTTCAGGTGTATACAAAATGTCCAAATGCCTTAGCCCCCCAAGTCCTATCTTCTCAATCCATTCCTTCTGCTCATCAGTCATTCCATGGTAGAGATCGCGAATCTTTGGAAGGGACATATAACTCTGCCACCTCTCTTTTTTCCCACCCTTCTTTTTATGTCCTTCTTTTGCCACAACTTCCCTCTCCTTCAACCTTTCTACCACTCTTGCCTTTTTTGAAACTCTCTTTGGCTTGGCCTGTAGGACTCCTTGCTCCTCTAAAATTTCTCTTCTCTTCCTCTCTTGACCTGCTTCTTTAACGTATATGTCCCTTTGGTCCTCAGTCATGGAAAACCAGTCTTCCCTCATCTTGTCTGTAATGTCTTTTGTAATTGAATCAATACCCTCAACATTCTTGTAGTATTCAATCCTCTCCATCCTTCAAGACAGTTTAAAACAAGTTCAGAGATAGAAAGATATGTTTCTAATTCAGATAGAAATCTAATACATTCAAATCACACTGTCAAACAACAACTTAAAGCCTTCAAGACAGTTTAAAACAAGTTCAGAGATAGAAAGATATGTTTCTAATTCAGATAGAAATCTAATACATTCAAATCACACTGTCAAACAACAACTTAAAGCCTTCAAGACAGTTTAAAACAAGTTCAGAGATGGAAAGATATGTTTGTAATTCAGATAGAAATCTAATACATTCAAGTCACACTGTCAAACAACAACTTAAAGCCTTCAAGACAGTTTAAAACAAGTTCAGAGATGGAAAGATATGTTTGTAATACATATTGAAATCTAATACATTCAAGTCACACTGTCAAACAACAACTTAAAGCACAATACTTAAAACAATCTAGGTTGTGGATAGAAGTGGAACTCACCGAAATCGGATGAATGCTCTAGTAGCTCCAGTAGATGATTCTTGTTGTGGTGCTGTTTCTCTTTGTGGCACAGTTTCCTTTTGTGGTGCTGTTTCTTGTGGTGGTGCTACTGCCTCATTGTACTCAGCATCCTCATGTTCCTTTTGTTTTGAAGTGGATCTTGGTTCCACCCTGAAGTCATCACCACTTTCTGTCCCAGTGGATGCTGCATCCTCTTGCATCTTTCTTTCAGCCTCTTCCACCCATTCTTGCTTTGCATACTCATCCATTACATTCCATTCCCGAATCATTGAATTTCTTTGACTCTTGTTCGGCTGTCCATCCTTCCTCAGTTTATAATTGTGTTTCCTACTTTGGCTGCACAAACAACTTCCTAGTAAAACTCATAGAACACAGTTTAAAACAGACGATGAATTGTTTGAAGGATACAAATGATGGATAGAAATGTAAAATATGTAGTATGCTCTGAGAAGACTATAGAGCTACAGTGTGCAGAATTGGACCAACCAAACAGGATACAAATGTTGGATATAAATGTAAACTTTTTAGTATGCTTTGAGAATATTATAGATCTAAAGTATTCACAATTGGACCAACCAAACAGGATACATAAGGTGGATAGAATTTTGAACGATCTAGACAATAATTCATAACTTTCAGACAGAAACTTTGAACGGATATGAAATAACTCACATGTACAGTTCCAGAGCAACCTCTTCAGTGTGGTCAATATCCTCATGTGGGCTTGGGTCTCTTTCCTTCCTCTTCTTCTCTGTTTCCTTCCTCTTCTTCTCTGTTTCCTTCCTCTTCTTCTCTGTTTTCTTGGTTTCTGTCTGTTGTATTACTACCCTGGTTGGTTTTGCTTGCTTTCTCTGTTTCCTCTTTGGTTTCACTTGTTCTTTGTTGAAGTCCAGCCTTCTCTTCAGTCTAGGGCTTTTGCGGCTACCTTCTTCGGTGGGTTTCTCCACATTATCACCTTCTCCAGACGACCCTAAATTCGGCGGTAATTGGTCACCGGTGGGTTTCAATCCATCAAAAACACACAAAGCAAGTTCAGAAGTTGGAATACCAGTGGCTAGTGCACCGGTTGTGTCCTGAGTTTCATCAATTTGATCCACTGGTTTTTGAATCTCTTCAGTTTCTTCCACGCCTCTGTCCTGAGTTTCATCAATTTGATCCACTGGTTTTTGAGTCTCTTCAGTTTCTTCCACGCCTTGGATGATGTCTTCCTGCTCTTTATTGTTATCTGGTACTCCGATTGTCTCTTCGATTTCTTCTGTTTCTACAGCGCTTGAAGTATCTACAGTCGGATTTGCAGTTAGATCTGGGTTTTCATCTTTACTCTCCGGTATGGAGGTCTCCGGAGTTGCATCGATTTCCTCTTCATTTTGGGCTTCGGTGGTCGCCGGAGGAACCTCTGTAGTTTCAGAGACATGCCCACTTTCTTCAACATCCATTGTAATGGACTTGTTCACTTCATCACAAACATCCATTGTGATTTTTGAAGGAGAAACGGATTCATCAATGGGATCCATTGTGAAATTGCAGAAGAAAGTAGAGAAGATGAGAGTTTGGATGAGAGAGAGAAGTATGTGGTGGTTGCAGAAGTTGAAGAGAGAGTTTGAGAGTTTGATGTGAGAGATTCAAATCAAAAATTTGAATTGAATTGACTAGTTGAGATGATGACTAAATTGGGAACCCAACTGCCATCAATGGTGGAGGTAGGTTTCACTAGCAGTTACTTTTTTGCAGCAGACGAGACATGTCATGGAGAAAGACAATTATACCCCCAATCCAGTTGCTTTGTATTTTTATCCGAGACAGTTATCGGATTTGTATGCTTTACATTTTTATCCAGAAGGGTTTAGGGTTTAGGGTTTAGGGTTTAGGGTTTAGGGTTTAGGGGTTAGGGTTAAAAATTTCTAATACGCTTAATCTGCATTCTATCTGTTTTGTGTTTCTATCCAAAAAGTCACAATGTCTGTCAGAACAGAATTCAATGTTTCATATGTATTTCTTCTTCATTATTTACTGGAGAGCATTAATTTGGGCGTGCTAATGATAACTATCAGGCCTTGAGCCGCAACATTAAAGATTTATGTTGTTTCCAATGCTAATGTAATTTCCAATGATAATAATCATCCAACTCTTTGCATTCTGAATTATCAGTTTGAACTGAACAAACAACTCTCATTTCTAACTGCAACTCTCTGCATTCTCCTCCAAAACAATGGAGGAAAATAGTGTTGTGTTTGGGTTACATGTTCCTGCAGATAATAGCTCTTACTTTCCAGAAAACTGTGGCAACTTTCCAGATGGTATTTCAAACAACGTGGAAGCAGAGGTGAATGCATCTCCTAAGAGGAAGTTTGATCTCAATGAGCCTCCTCCCACTGATGATGACGCAGATTTCTCCAATGTCATACACGATAATGACATAGTGAACGGTAAGATATATTATTGGATGTTTTTTGATTAAGAGTATGATGTAGTGCACTAGTTACTTAAAAATGTGCTTCTTGTTTCAGAGGGATCACTCTCCGAAGAACAAATCATGGAGAAGAGGTTCAATAGTGAAGAAGAGGCGTACGATTGGTACCTTTTGTATGCATTTGTAAATGGATTCGGCATTCGGAGGGATAACCGTAGGTGTTTCGACAAATACGGACAACAAATCAAGTCAAGAATCTTCGTATGTGCCCGACAAGGCCATCGATTAAAGAAGTGCTACTTAAGGCCTGAGAGGAAGAGAGAGCATAAGGATGACACTAGATGTGACTGTCCAGCACGAATTCGTATTGCTCGATCTACCCCGAACGAACAGTTTCGTGTAAAGCAAGTCACTTCTGAGCACTCGCATCCCCTAGCGGACCCCAAAGTAACACACAAGCTTAGGTGTCATAGGAAGGTCAGTCAACATGATTTGGAACACGTTATTTCACTAAGGGAAGTTGGTATAAGAACTTGTGAAGCATTCCAATTAATGGTCTTACAAGCCGGTGGTTACGCCAAAGTTGGTTACACTGTCAAAGACCTGTACAACAAGTTACAGTCATTGAGAAAGGCTTACTCTAACTCTGGAGATGGGCAGCTGGCCTTGCAATACATTGACACCCTTGAGCATACCCACGGGGGTGTATTCAAAAGGTATTGTTTGAAATACTGTCATTTTGTTTGTCGTTATTTTCTATTGGCCTTAGATTTCTATCTGATATATCAAATTACAATACTGTTTCATGTTGGTTTACAATAATTGTCTACCTGCTTATAGATTCTATCCAGATTCCTGAAACAAATATCTTTGCTTTTCAGTTTCCAGTTGGGTGAAAATCAACAGTTACAAAGCATTTTCTGGCGTGACGAGAGATGCAAACGAGATTATGTAAGGTTTGGAGATGTTTTGGTGCTTGACTCCACCTACAAAACCAACATGTACCTAAAGCCTCTTGTCATACTCTCCGGTGTTAACAATCACTTTCAGACGTGCGTTTTCGCAGTTGCAGTTCTACAAGATGAGACCACGGAATCGTACAAATGGGTATTAAATTGCTTCCTAGAAGCAATGGATAACAAGGTACCCATATCAGTCATAACCGATGGAGACTTGGCAATGAAAGCCGCTATTGCGGAAGTTCTTCCACTAGCGAAGCATCGTTTGTGTGCATGGCATCTATGTCGCAATGCCGAAGGAACCCTAAAGTTGGGGTCAGAATTTATGAAGGACTTTCGAAAATGCTTGAGCAAGAGATCCGACGTTAACCAATGGAACGATGATTGGCAATACATGGTAGACAAGTGGGGTATTGCGAACAAGCGGTGGGTAACGGGTGCCTACATGACGCGCAACTTATGGGCAGAGGCTTTTCTCAAGGAATTTTTTTTCGCCGGTCAGACAACTACACAAAGGTGTGAGAGTATCAACAAATTTTTCAAACAATATTTGAACTGCAAGAACAATCTCCTCGATCTTATTAAGGGAATCATGCGGGGTATCGAGAAGCTTCGTGAGAACGAGCGAGGCCAACATTGTACTTCTGACCAATCACTTCCTGTCCTAACAAGCCAATTTAAGCTACTTGAAGAGCATGCGGCCATGTTCTACACTAGGGCTGTGTTTGCGAAGTTCAGGGAGCAAGCCAGGAAGGCAAGTCAATACAAAGCTATTGGTGTTGAAGAAATACCTGAATATGACATGGATGCAATCGATGTCACAAGGGAGAAGGCAAGGGCATCTCTAGTAAGTTCACATGATACACTATCTCTTATGACTGCTTTAAACTGTTATCTGTAATGTTTAGGTATCGATCTAGCTTGTCAATTGAAATATCTGATGTCCTTATTTTACAGCACAGTTCTTTCCAGTACTTTCATTCTTATCTATATGTTCATAACTTCTATCTAACCTGTCAAATAAAATATCTGAAAGCTTTGATCTTTTTCCTGGCAGCACACCGTTTTCTGTCAACGTGATAATAACATGCTCTACTGTTCCTGCAAGAGGTTTGAGTCATCACATATGGTTTGTGGCCACATTATTTTTGTGCTCTTTCATAAAGGAGTACAATTCATTCCGGAAAACTTGTTATCGAAACGATGGCAGAAAACGGATAGTGACTTCTACAAGAATGATCCAGCCATGCAGGAGCCAAAAATAAGACGGTGTGACGATCCAAAAACCCAGGCATTTCGTCGGGGTTGCATGAAGGGACGAATGGAGATGATTAGTGACATGGGTGGAACATCACAAGAGACTTACGACTATTGGCAAAAACATGTTGACTTGATGATACGGGGTCTCAAGGACATTATTTTGAAGCAAGAAAATGGTGAAGAGCCCGTGGTTAATGTCAACTCACAAGAGTACGCCCACGTAATGCCTCCATCCAAAGGTGATACAAAACCAAAAGGGAGCTCCAAAAATGTTCGAAAGAAGTGCGGGACATGCCAAGAATACGGACACAATCGAACTACATGCCCGAATCCTCCAGTTGGTGTTTCCGGTCAAGATGTCGGCCAATCTCAATCGCAAGCGTCGCAACAAACTATGATTTCCAACTGCGAATACAACTGGTCCGAGGGAATGGGTGACCAAAACTCTTCAAGACGTGTTGGGAATGACTGGACTGATTTATTCTAGGGATTACATTAACTGTGTGAATGTTTTAGTTAAGTACCTTGACATTTTTATCCGTTATTTGACCTTTTTTGTCTGATCATTTACTGTGTTATCCGGTTCTTTGCGTTTTTATCCACTGATGTGAATTCTGGAAAATGCTGCATCAGTTTCTTTGCAGTTTTATCCAAATCTGTGCGTTTTTATCCACTGGGGGTGGTGACCTGCTAGAACCGGTCACCACCCCATGATTTTCCGTGTTTTTTGTCCGGTAGTGGGGGGGGGCCCACCGCAAAAAAAATTGCAGCAAGCCCCCTGGGACGTACTCTAGACAGACCCAATTAAATAACCTAATCAAACTAATTAAATAAATAAACTAAGTAACTAACAATTACTTAAATAAATAAATAATCATAAAGACGCGGTTGATGATACAGTTGACCCGTATCACCTAGTCATGGACATATGCTCATCTTCAGTACGCTATAAAAAATTGAATTCAGCAACAAAAATAGGTGTAGATCGCACTTTAATTAATGAATGTGAGACCGTGCGAGAGTGAAAAACGTGCCTCCAGACTTTTCCAAATGGATGAAGCATGTGAAAGATGTATAATCAGAGGCAATAAAGGAGCAGAAATATAGACAAATGAGCAACTCCTACGTTGTTGATCTAGAGAGTTCCACTGAGTCATCGCATATTTTAGCGTATGCAAGCGAAATCGTTGAGATTCTGGTGGAATTGAGAACGGTGGACGTCCCTGGAGGAGTCGTCCTGACCGTAGAAGAACGAAACATAAGAAATGATGGATCAATGTCGAGCGACATGGCTTTGATACCATAATGACGTTTAGGGTTACAGAAGAAGAAATCGAAAGAGAAGAGAAGAGAAAGAGGGAAAAACAGAAATGAAGATTATGTTGTACTCAATACAGTACAACTGGACCAATACAGTATTGATAGCTATACTGTAACTAATTAACACATCTAACAAATTCATGTGTAAAGACAATTTTAACCATCGAGGTTATACTATTATCAATTACATCCATGTGCTTCAATAATATGTTTCTACCTTGTTTAATTCCGTGTGTTTCGAAACATTTAAGCACCCTACTCCTTGCAAGTAAAAATGGAAAGAAAAAAAAAAGTGTTTATTCTTGAAACTAAACTTTCATCGGAGAACCGCTGTTCCACCAACAACTTGGCAACTTGCTACCTTCGGTTTTCGGTTTATTGTGCAATCATAATTATGATTTCGACATATTGGGCGGATTCTTGATTGTGGTCTTGGGTTGCTGAAAATATTTTGACATCGAAACTGGGCTAAAGAAGCAGGCCTCAGATGGGCCAGCGCAGTCTTGGACCCAATCCACTTGGATTTTGCCCAAAAATCGCTCATTTATGATGAGGAGTCGAGTCGAACTGTTAACCTCTATAAGTAAGATATGACCTAATAAATACAGCATAAGTACTCACATCTCACTCTTTCCATTAGGGTTACAGTTGTTTCCAAGAGGTTCAAAAGGCGTGCCTGTGCCGCAGTTCCTTGTTCCCGAGTTCTTTTTTTCCCATCTTGACAATCCATTTTTCTTTTACACATTATCGATGGTGATTCCATCATGTAAGTATCCCTCATTTTCTGAATTTTGTAATTTTGATCTCTGAGCAAAACTTGAGTCGATGATGAAGAGAATTTAGGAGATTTCATCTAGGTGCATTGCAGTATTAATGCTAATTATGTGATCTAGGAACTTATGCAATCAAAACTCGTTGGAGATTTCAGCTTGTTGTGCATGTAATTCTGCGTCCATCAAGTTTAATTTATCTATCATGTAAAGGAAAATTTTATTTGTCTTTGAATGACATATCTTCCGCTCACAAAATTGCCATCACATCTAAGTTAAGTACTTCTCCCAACAAGAGTTTTATTTATTTGATGCTTTATCAAAATCTGGTTACATACTTATACTGAATCAGCCAAATTATGTTCAAATTTTGGATACTATTTGTATAGTTATTAAAACTTTTGTTTAGATTTAAATTTTGTGATTTCATTTTCCTTACTGTTTCCTTTAAGTTATCAACAATTTGGCAAGAAAAAAAGATATGTGATATGTAAGATTCATACCTAGTACTACTCTTTTTAGAAGAAAATCAATTTTCTTAGAAAAGAAAAGATATTTGATGTGAAAAATTCATGAAACGATGGGTTCAACATTCATATAAATGTTTTGCATTGATGCACGTGTTTGCAAAGTTTCGTCTTACCTTACCAAACAAACATTTAAGGCTGTTCTCTAAAAAAAACAAAAACAAACATTTGTGGCTTCGTAATAACCCATTTTGGGCCCAATAACTTCTTCAGAAAGATGTAATGGGAATATATAATCTCGAATTATTGCATTAATAAGAAGTTGATATTTCTCTAAAAAAAAAGAAATGTTTTGGATCGATGCGCGCGTAGTTCAGGCTTGATCATAACAATATAAATTAATGTGTTGTAGTCATCATTTTTTTTATGAGAATATCAATATTTATATTTAGATGAAACTAAATTTACTAATATGAACTTCATTTATCGGTTGTTTTAGTTCAAGCAATTAGAAAAGGCCCCCAATGGAAGAAAAAAATAAGGATCATTGTTCCTGATATATCAATATTTGTGGTAAGTTATTTTCTTCTGTTTTAATTATGTTATTACAAATATACTTTGCTATTGTCTTAATGTCTTGTTCACTAAGCAAAATGCAACAAGCTCAAGTGGCCACTTCTCGCACCCACTGTTGGCGGAGTCTCCTATTTACTCCGTATGATTACTTCTTCATTTTATTAATACATTATCTATATTGCTACAACTTCTGGTGTGTTACCGGTCCCTTTGCTAGGCAATTGAATTCTTGAACATTATCTTATTTAACATTTTAGTCGGTGTCTTATTCATTTTATCAAATTTGCCCTTATCATATACATAAAATTACCGACCATAAATGTCGAAAAATTAGGGGTGTAACTTGGGCTGGAAGAACCCGACCAACCCGAGCACAGTCTGAACTAAAATAGGGGCCGGACACATAGTCATACTTATTGGGACGGGATTGAAAATTTTCAGCCCGACTTTTTCTAAAATGATTTCGGCCATGTTTGGGCTGAATGAGACAAGCCCAATATCTATTAGTCTACTCTCCACTGCCATTCGCAAATTCATTCCACCTAGATTTCTCCTCATCAGTAAGCTTTATTGAATTCAGACCAGAGTCAGATTCAGTCGGACCACCAGAACTCCCACCTCCTTCGCCATCACTTATCAGTTTATTTTCTTCTATACTAGTCGTCGTGTTGTTTCAAAATGTTAGCCAAAACTGCTGACCTGGTCAGGGCTTTAGATCTATCGATCCCAAAGTTTATGATATCATTTTTATGTAACGAGCATGCATGATTATGCTCATGTTCATTGTTCGATTTGCGTCATGATCGATCTAAATTCTGGTTCTAGCTAGGTGAATTGATCTCCAAGTCTGTGAGCTCAATTTTTTGTTTTGCTCAATTGATTCATGTTGTGGTGTGTATAGAGCAAATTAGACGGAGTCCTTTTTTTTGTTTTTTCAACTGTTGTTTGATGGATTTTATACTTCTGAAGATCATCACCAATGCCAATTTGAACCTCCTTGACTTGCTTTTAATCTGAGTTCAGTTTATCAAAAAAGAAGATAATCATCAATGCCAATGATTAAAAATCTAATTAAAAAGATCGCATCCTTGTATAAAATTAACTAAATTTTGGCGCGCTTACTCGGCTATGCATATATCGTGTCATTCAAATGCTTAAAAAGACATTTCCTTGCCTTATATCTTCAATTTTGTATTTCGTCAATTTCAATCATCTACAGTTTATTCGTGATGTGTTGAATGATGACCGTTAACTGTTAGGTTTTTTTGTGATGTTAATATACGGTCTAGTCCTTGGGATGGGGAATAATCACTTAGCTTTTTCTAAGGACGCCGTTTTTAATTCTTTTTCTGGGAATTAGTTGTGATAAGGTGCTTTTACGGTTGAGTCAACACATTAGCCGTTTCACTTGAGTAAATCCACGCTTGCCTCGTTCTGATTGGTCATGTTAGATATTTAGTTGTTTCTTCCCCCTTTTATGCTTGTCTGCCCGTACAATCGAGAACCTCTGGTTTTTAATAGGGAAATTTATGTCATCAATCTGGCTAAACATTTACCGGTGCTTGCTTCACTGAGAAAATCGGTGTGACTATTCACTACTTCTTGTGTTTTCGAAATTGTTTGTTGGGGCATCAAGTCCATAACGGTTTACTCTTTTGCAGGACCCAAAATTACTATCCGCCTCGAAGAGTTTTGTGATTTATATCGTCCTGGATATGGCGAAGCAAAGAAAAAGAGGTAAAAGTTACTCCTTGCTTTTAAAGAAATAGTACCACTGGTAATGTATCACAGGCTCTACTATATAAGCAAGATGTAATTTATTCCTTTTATGTGCGTTACGTGAATTTGTTTCTTGCTTCTATTTGCTTTCTTTTAGTATTTCCATTGACATTCCCGTTACATGAATTTATTCCTTTTATGTGTGTTATGTGAATTTGTTTCTTGCTTCTATTTGCTTTCTTTTACTATTTCCATTGACATTCCCGTTACTTGCAGAAACCGCAAGGAAGAGAAAGCAGCCGACTCGAATAAATGATTTGAACTTAGAAATCTTCAACCTGGTGATGATCTTTTTGGCACAATCTTACGGCGGTGAAAAGAGCTTAGTACGGGTTGCTTCTGTGTAAGAATTTCTCTTATAAGCGCTCTTACCAATACTAACTAGGAAAATAGAGCATTGTGTTAATATCTAAGTCATTTGCATATGATGTTGACCCGTTCATTTACCTTTTGTTTCTTCACTCAATGAACTACTTACTAGAGTTCACACTTCATTCTAAAATCTAACTCTAACAAAAGAAAAAAACATTCTTTGGACTATATCTAGGCCAGCTCTGCCAAAAATTAGCTACAAAAAGCTCGTGCAAAATCTGACCTAATTTTCGACCATGATTATTTTCTGGACAAACTCATGACTACTATTCACAGTGGAAAAATATAAAAGACCCAGGTTTAATCTAGAGTTGTTAATTGTTTAGTGATGAAAATTAAAAAGTATTATAATAATGATGATGGCCTATATTGGCCTACAGTCGGAGTAAAATTTAGGGCCTAAACAGAGATCGTCTTCCAGTTGCAGATGCACTAAATTCTTTGAAATCTTGGAAACTTTGGACGGTTCCATGTCACTTGGAAGAGCAAACTTTAATGATGGCGATAAGTTGGATATCAAAGGTCAAGGGAACATTCAATCCCTCCGATAATTATCGTTCATTCTAATAGAAGAATAGTTTGCGACTCGATCAGTTTCACATCCAAATGGAAGGGAAGTGGCATTTTACCTAGTTGTCTGGTGGATACACGCATTTTGTTTCTCCATTTATCATGACTGGCATAATCAATGTCCCCGGATTGACCAATAACCAGTAACTTCTTTATGACACATAAAAAACCCAATAGGTCATAGTTGTTGGTGTTTTTCTACTGGGTTTTGCACATGAGAAAGTTATAACTTTTGGGAATATGGCTGCCGAAATATACGTATGCAGGAAGATTACATAAGTAATATGCAAACTCAGAGATATAATCATAGACGTAATAAAATGCAGGAGTTACCACGCGTATGAGCATATGTTCAGTTTTCTGTTTACAAGTATCATCTTATTCCTTTGGTTTGCTCAATCCTAAGTGCCGCTTCTCTTCTATACGGAGAGAAATTTCATGTGAAATATGTACTTACAGTTTAAATTGTTTGTGGTATATGTTCATTGTTTTTCTGTTTTCTTCAGCAGCAAACGCTTCAACGAAGCCACTGAGGAAAAACATGTCCTCAAGTCTGTGAATTTCAAGGACATTCGCCTATTTTCGTATCCTGGTTCATTCTGGAATACGAGAGAGTTCCTCCACAAGTGTGCTCAAGCAAGAAATGATTCTGCTCACACGAAGATTTCTGAGGTGCATTAATGTGCTCGATATATTAGAATTTTTCATGCCACTATTTGCTTAGATAATTATATATGCTCTTCGTCAAAAAATATATGGACTATGGAGTAGTTGCTATTTGTTGTTTTCTTCTGCTCACAATAAGTTCCATGAAACGCGGAACTCTGGTTACTCGTCCAAAGAAAATTTTCCTTGATAAATAATGCTTCTTTAACATCTTTATCTATGTGTAAACTCATGAATCTTCATAAACGTGCAGTACACAGAAATGTTGTTCCATAGAACATTTACAAAGGCGATATTCACAGACAGAGCGGAGCAGGTAATTGTAATACAACTTATTTTGATTTTTCCGAGTTATCTTTCAAACTCTCCACTTGTCCCATTGTTATTAGATGATATTGCTACCTGATTGATCAATGAATAATTCATACAAACAGCACTACCTCAAGGCATTGGCAGCAAAGGAGGTAGTCAATACAAGGGCAAGAGACCGAGCAGCTTCGATGGCTAGCTAAGAAAGTGAGAAATTCTGAATATGTTCAAAACATTCATAGATCTTTTCATGAGCTCACCCATGAATCATTCAAAAATTTCATTGTGTGTGTGCAGATTTATGACGAATGGCTTACTGATCTCGACAAGGACCATATTGAGATTTCAGATCAAATGAGCGCATTGCACTCGATGCAGTAGTGATTATCTTGTAGTTGTATGTGGCAAATGATTGTCGTGTTTGTTCCCATTTTGCATTGCCTTGCCTTTCAAAACTTAGATATGAATGTTAATGGTAAATTTTGTTAGTATTTCAATACGTGAGATACAAGAGAAAGCAAGGAAACAAAAGTAAGAGTAGGATCAAGAACACAATAATTACGTGCTTCACTAGTTTTGCGACTAGCTACTCCATGGCCAAACCAAATCAATTTATTGATGAGAAGCCAAAACCAATTACAAGCACACACCAAGTCATGACCCTAGCATCTACTTATATACTAATACAAGACTTGGAGTCCAAGTAATGTCCACAACTAATCCGAGACAAATTAGGAAATAATTCATCCTAAATTGTTTCCTAACCCAATAAGGACACCACCATATATATTAGTCAAAGTAGACCCCTATAAGGATCAAAGTAATTCCTTGCTGCCAAAGTAATGTAATTACTTCCAAAACTACCAGCCTCCTTTGACCATCCCGTGCTAGGATTTTGAACCAACAAAAAACCCTACAAACCTCCACCTTGATTCAAACCAATAGCTACCGAACCAATTCTTCTCATCAATCAAAAAAACTCCAATCCGAGTGTATTCCCAATTTGCGGGATTTTGAACACACCCCCAATATGCCCAAAAAGTGCGTCTATGCGTCTTCAACAAACACAAAGACAATGCTCCCAATAAACGCTCCCTAATGCCCATGACACAATGCATGCCGCAACGTTACGCCAATGACACTTTGCAACAAAGTGCCTATCAAACGATGCCATGCAAATTTGCGCCGCCATCCGCACCAATGCGCACAAAACCAATAACTGAAGCGCGTCAATCCAAGGTCCAATCGCGCCACCAACCAATGTGTGCACAATAACACGCCACCAATCCGCGTGCCCAATAACATGCCCCCATGCTCCATGCCTGGAGCCCGAACCTCCCTCAAGGGGCCTAGAGAGCTTCATCGTCCTCGAGTGTCCCTCCTCTTCCACCTGAAGCGAGATCTACAGGTGAACCATTCTTGAGACACTCCCTCTTCCAATGACGTCTCTCCCTCAATTCACTAGTTGATTCGAGTCACCTCCACCTAGACTTGAATCCTGCTAGCCGCCAAGTCCAGATATAGATCCAGATCAGTCGCCGGGTTGAGCACACCATATCGATTGACGCATGCCGCAACCGAAAGCGTGCTGGATGTACTAAAACTAGATCCACAATTCCAATGCTTTACAACAAGAGCCCAATAGCTCCCACAACAAGGAACTATATAGCCTCCCCACAAAGGCTTGGTGTGCTTGCACACCCTGTTTCATAGGTCAACCAGCGGAAACCCAATCTTCCCATCAAACCCGACATATCTTGATCACGAACCAACTTCACTGCTCCTCTTGAATCTCAAAGAACCTGACTCTGATACCACTTGTTAGGATTTCAATACGTGTGATACAAGAGAAAGCAATAAAACAAAAGCAAGAGTAGGATCAAGAACACAAGAATTACGTGCTTCACTAGTTTTGAGACTAGCTACTCCATGGCCAAACCAAACCTATTTATTGATGAGAAGCCAAAATCAAATACAAGCAAACACCAAATCATGACCTTAGCATCTACTTATATACTAGTACAAGACTTGGAGCCCAAGTAATGTCCAAAACTAATCCGTGACAAACTTTGAAATTATTGATCATAAATTGTTTCCTAACCCAATAAGGACACCACCATATATATTAGTCAAAGTAGACCCCTATAAGGAATCAAAGAGATTCATTGCTGCCAAAGTAATGTAATTACTTCCCAAACTACCAGCCTCCTTTTTGACCATCCCATGTTGGGATTTTGAGTCAACAAAAAACCCCAACAAATTTATGTTTTACCGGTGGATGGATAGACAGTTAGAAATCATTTAACTGTTATTTGGCAACAGGCAGTTATATTCGGTGTAATCATCCCAAATCCAGTATAAACAATGTAAAATTTGGTTAGTGTGGGAGACTCTATATATCGCGATCTTGTTTTGTACCATTTGCTTCCTTGTAGTCCTCTTTAAAATGTTCAAATCTGCAACTATTTGGTTCATGTATTGACTGTCGTTTCAGGATTGTGATTGAAAATAAGTTGTTTAATTATTTTCTGCTTAAGGAAATACTAAATGTGATTTCCATTCAATGTAAATTAATTGAGAGATTAATCTTGTTTCTGTATCTCTATTAATTCATTGAACATGTAGGCATCTGTGGGTTCTTTCTTTACTTAGCATCCGCATGAAAGCCACAACTACTATATTGTTACTGATGTGGCATCTTCTCCTACCAGATGAGTTATCATTCCTCGACCTTGATGTCATACCATATGGAAAACTTGGTGGTTGATGATTAAACCTATTCTTGTAGTTGCCAGATTAATATCTTTGCTTAGATGTACTGAGGATGTAGCCACATTAATCTGAGAATGTGATGTGACATGTACCCTAGTCATGGACATATGCTCATCTTCAGTACGCTCAATTCAGCTACATAAATAAGTGTAGATCGCACTCTAATTCCAGATCTAAAATACTCATGAGGAAGTCATTTCAAGATATATAATACGATGTCTTCTCCAGCAATCACCTCATTGACCTGTAACAAGTTATCAACCATGGACTTCAATTTGTTCAAATATTGCTCCATTGACAACTCACATTTCTCAGTTGTGCAGAGTAACAATTTAAATTGATGAATGTGAGACCGTGAGAGAGAGAGTGCGCTTTTCCAAATGGAAGAAGCATGCGAAAGATGTATAATCAAAGGCAACAAAGGAGCAGAAATAGAGGCAATGGAGCAACTCTTAATTTGTTGATCTATAGAGTTCCACTGAGAAGCATAATTTTGCTTGATGCACCTTTTCCATTTGCACACGCCACATCCAGCTTGAGTTGTACAAGCGATTTGAGATTCGCAATAAGACAAGTCGGTCCAGGAGAAGTGCCGAAACAATTGAGATTCTGGTGAATTTGAGAACAGTGGATGTCGGTGGAAGAGTCGTCCTGACAAAGAAGAACAGAACACAAGAAATTATGGTTCAATTTAGAGCTTCAATGGTGGATTATGTTGTATTCAATACAATACAACTGGACCAACACAGTATTTATAGCTATACTATAATCTGTAACTGACTTAACACATCTAACAAACTCATGTGTAAAGACTATCTTATCCTTCCAGGTTATACTACCATCAATTACATCCATATATGTGGTTCAATAATATGTTGCTAACTTGTTTCATTCGGTGTGTTTCGAAACACTAGAGCATCCTACTCCTTGCCAGTAAAAATGAATAAAAAAAACAGAATGTTGATTCTTGAATTAAACACCCAATGGGGAACCGCAAGTCCACCAACAACTTGGCAACTTGCTGCCTTTGGGTGTCGGTTTATTGTGCAATCATAATTATGATTTCGACATACTTGGCGAATTCTTGATATTGGTCTTGGGTTGTTGAAAAAAGTTTGACATCGAAACTGGGCTAAAGAAGCGGGCCTCAGATGGGCCAGCTCAGTCTTGTACTAAATCCGCTTGGGTTTTGCCCGAAAATCGACCATTTATGATGAGGAGTCGAGTGGAACTGTTAACCTCTATAAGTAAGATATGACATAATAAACACAGTATAAGTACTCACATCCCACTCTTTCCATTAGGGTTATAGTTGTTTCCAAGAGGTTCATAAGGCGTGCCTGCGCCGCAAGGCGTCTCCTTCTTGTGAGTACTTTTTTCCCTTCTTGAAGATCTATTTTTCTTTTACACATTATCGATGGAGATTCCTTCATGTAAGTATCCCTCATTTTTTGAATTTCGTAATTTTTTTATCTCTGAGCGAAATTTGAGTTGATGCTGAAGAGAATTTAGGAGATTTCATCTAGGTGCATCGCAGTATTTATGCTAATTATGTGATCTAGGAACTATGAAATCGAAACTCGTTGGAGATTTCAGCTTGTTGTGCATATGGTTCTGCATCCATCACGTTTAATTTATTTATCATATAAAGGACAATTTTATTTTTCTTTGACTGGCATATCTTCCGCTCACTAAGTTAGGTACTTCTCCCAACAAGAGTTTTATTTAATTGATGCTTTATAAAAATCCGGTTACATATATACTTTTACTCAATCAGCCAAATCATGTTCAAATTTTGGATACTATTTGTATAGTAATTAATACTTTTGTTTAGATCTAAGTTACATGATTTCATTTTCCTTAGTGTTTCCTTTAACTTATCAACAATCTGGCAAGAAAAAAAGATATGTGATTCATACCAAGTACAACCCTTTAATAGATAAAATCATTTTTCTTAGAAAATAAAAGATATTTGATATGCAAAATTTATTAAAAAGTAAGTTCAACATTCAATAGAAATGTTTTGGGTCAACGTGTGCCTAGTTCAGGCTTGATCATATTAATATAAACTAGGCGATACCCCGCGCTAAAGCGCGGGTCTGTGAACTAAATTCTAGTATGTTCAATTAGAAACCTCACATTACAAAGTAGCATTGACAATGATATTTTAAACCTTGGTTCGGGAACAATGACTTCTAAATTTTCCATTGGAAATGAACTTCAATATAAAACTTTATAAGCTTAATTCCAATCACTTGAAGTGTCTTATGTGACTGTTTCCTAATGCATTCAATATAACATATTGTAACGTTTTCCTGTGACATTGAAATGTATAATAAAAAATTTAGATATGATTATATCTTTAATAAATGCGATATGATATTGCGTGTACAAAAAATCACCAAAATTGATATGCATCATTGTTTATATTTTTGCTAGAGCTGTTTGAAAACTCACCTTTATGACCATACTCTAAACTTATTGTTATGTTCATCATTAAAACTAAGTCAAATATGTTACTTTTCACATTTTTTTTAACTTCAATTCTTTTTGGAGATAACATGTTTAGTGAATCAAGAAATAACTTCTATGTTTTGTAAATTAATAACCAAGTGAACCATGCTTAACTTTTAAAGAACAAATGTAAATGATGTTTTAAGACTAACATATGAAATTAATAAATAATTAGGAAGATCACTTCAATTTTTCTTAGAATTCATATAATGACATTGACATAGAGGAAAATTTTCAGCCCAATATTCCTTGAGCTCACACATAAAGATCATAAAATTATCCATCATGTGGTCTCTGAAATACACTAATAAATAAAATAAAGGAAAAAATAAAGGATATTTTTAATTTTCTTCATAGTTAGGACATTATGTTGTATTTTTATTTGATTACAATTGAATACTTTTTTATTTCATAGTAATTTGACACATAAAATAAAATATATTTACTTGAATAATAAACTAATGAGAATTCATGTTAAATTTCGATTACAAAAACTACATGCTCTCGGTAGCTCCAGTTGTAGAGAATTGGATACCCCTACATGAGGTCACGAGTTCAAACCCGGTTGACGACAAAAGTAATTTCTCAAAAAAAGTATAAGATTTGAGCATTTTTAATTTATTAGCATGGAGTCTACTAATTAAAGTAAGTTCTAAATTTTCATAGACAGTGAGTGTGTTTGAAATAAATGATTAAATAGTGTTAGATTTTATAAAAAATACTCACATAAGTGAACTTATTTTTTATTTTCAACAGTATTATTAGATTTTTAGTAATATATTTATTCATGTCTAAAATGTATCCCACCCCAAATTATAAATATTTTAAGAGGATTATATTATCATAAATAATATGTTGGTAGTCATTTGTGTAAATTTTGTAACTCCTATATCATTATAGCAGTAGTTAGTGTGCACCCATAATTAAGTACATAAGGCATTTAGAGATGATGAGTAATATGCCATGTAATACATCATACTTACAAAAAAAAAAATCGTTGGAGGGTTGTGATTGGCTGGTTTGTCCATGTAGGCGACACTTGTTCTAACAAAGAAAGATTTCAAATGACAAATGACGCAATAATATCAATCATTCACACTTTTCTGCTTTTAAATATTATATAGATTAATGCGTTGTAGTCATCAACATTTTTTGAGAATATCGATACTTGTATTTAGATGAAACTAAATTTACTAATATGAACTTCATTTATCGGTTTTTCAGTTCAAGCAATCAGAAAAGGCCCCCAATTGTTGCGATGGGAGAAAAAATTAAGGATCATTGTTCCTGATATATCAATGTTTGTGGTAAGTTATTTTCTTCTGTTTTAGTTATGTTATTACAAATGTACTTTGATATTGTCTTAATGTCTCGTACACTATGTATCACCACAGAAAAATGCAACAACGTGGCCACTTCTCACACCCACTGTTGGCGGAATGAATACTTCTTCAATTTATTAAAACATTATCTATATGATACAACATTTGGTTTGTTACCCGTTCCTTTGCTAGGCAATTGGGTTCTTGACCATTATCTTATTTAACATTATAGTCGGTGTCTTATGCATTTATAAAATGTAGTTAATTTTATACATGAACGAGATCTTTCTTAATTGGGTTTTTAATCATTGGCATTGATGATGATCTTCAAAAGTATGAAATCCATCGAACAACAGTTGAAAAAACAACAAAGTACTCAGTTTAATTTGCTCTGTACACCACACAATGTGAATCAATTGAGCATAATTTGCTCTGTACACCACACACTAGGCCCAAACTTATTAGAAAATGTTATTTACTTTGTGCCTAATAAGTTTTCTAAAAAGCTTTAGTTACATTTTTAGTATAAAATGTTCTTTACTTAACTTTTATTTTATCTGCTAAAAATTAGTTTTAAGGATTAGAAAGATTAAAAAGTTGAAGTTATAAAAAACTAATTGTTTTTAGCCGTATAAAAAAGTAAAAAAGTTATCAGACATAAACTTTAACGAAAATGACTTGATTATAACTTTTTTTATGACTTTAAAAAAAATAAAAAGTCGCCTAAAATTAGATAAAAGAAAAGCGGAGCCTAAATAAGACATTATGCCCCGGCCCTATTTTACTTCAGACTGTGCTCGGGTTGGTCGGGCTCAACCCGCCCAAGTTACACCCTTAATTTTTTCAACATTTATGGTCTGTGATTTTATGTATATGATAAGGGTAAATTGGTAAAATGAATAGCCAGGTCGAAGTGAATAACAAGAAAACGATAATGTTTAAACTTTTTGTTCACTTATTTATTTTATTTTCTTGAGTTACTATGGGTCACTTTTGTTTTTAGGGAATAATATGAATCACTTTATTCAGTGAGCTTCATTTATATTTTTTTCATCTCCAATGGTACTAGCTAAATGTAATTTATAATTTAATAAAAAATGAATATTTTATTTTAGATATTGTTAAATTTTAGTTAGTTAAATGATTAACTAAATAACACATGACACATTCTCATTATTTCTTGTAAGAAAATTTTAAGAAATTCAGGGCATATCCGCTAAGAACATGGTTAAAGAAAGTATAAAGCTATTGATCCTGCTCATCAAAATAGAGAGCGAGATAACTATCCGCTAAAATAAAGAGCGAAGTATGGAGCCTTTTGGAGACACTATTTTTTCATCTTATTTATATTTTAAAGGTAAGTATCTCCAATGCTAGTTGGTATAAAATAGGCATATTATGCCCATGAATATGATTTTGCATTTTTATTTTTGCCCCGGACTCCAATGCTATTAGCTATAAATTAGGCAATTCAAATTCAATGCTAATAGTAAGAGATTATTTTCACGGTACTAGACGAAATTTAAAGGAATATTTATGACAAATGGTGGAGAAATTATAAGAAACATGGTTTGAATAATTAGTCACACCCCCAAAAAGTGGATAAATGTCTCAAAAACCTTAAAAGTAGGGGAAAAATCAAGATGGTGAGGAAATAAACATAGCCAAATTTGGCGATAATGGTGCCTATTTTGTGTTTTGCATAATAAGATGTCTAAGAGCATCTCCAATAGGTTATTTATATGGCGGTTATCTTTAAAATATAAATAAGATGGGAAAAATATTGTCTCCAATAGGCTCTCTACTACGCTCTTTATTTTAGCGGATAGTTATCCCGCTCACTATTTTTAAAGAGGCTGATAAATAACTTCATATTTTGTTTACCCATGTTCTTAGCGGTTATGTCCTGAATTCCTTCAAAATTCTCATACAAGAAATATTGAGAATGTGCCACGTGTTATTTAGCTAATCATTTCACTAACACCATTGGAGCAATGACTAGATATTTACAATATCTAAAATAGAAATGTTAAATTTTCATCAAATTATAAATAACTTTTAACTAGTACTACTGGAGATGCATTCATTAGACTTCTAATTTTGCTCAACTTCATTAAATTTTGTCTAAAAATACCAATTTACCTAGCCCATTGGAGATGCTCTAACCGCTATATGGGAAAGAAAATAAGGGATGAGCTGATACGAGAAAGCTCCATAGGACATGGGCCTTCAAAAACCAATGAGATGATGAAATTTCACGTTAAATTTCAAACAACAAGATCAAGTGGCCACTCCTCGAACCAACTGTTGGTGGAGTCTCCCATTTACTCGGTATGATTATTTCTTCAATTTTTTAATACATTATCTATATGCTCTTATGGTTTTTACCGGTCCCTTTGCTAGGAAAATGAGTTCTTGATATCATTATCTCATTTAACATTATAGTTGGTGTCTTATTCATTTATCAAATTTACTCATGATGATGGCTGCGGCGGTGGGACTGTAGTTATGATTGGGCTCACTGAATTCTGACTCTCGTATGGTTGTGCAACTAGTGTATACTAATAGAACGATGTATTTAGGGTTGTTCAGACTTCATTAGATTGAGCCACGTGCGTCACACCTGACAAGAAAACCATTTGGACTTGGTTCGGGGCTTACGGCCATTAAGGCCTTCTAGTCTTGTCTCGTATCCCCTCCTATATTTTTTTATTCTTTTTTTTTGCTCAGCAAGAAACAAAACAAACAACTACATTCATCCCCCAAGAATGATCATGTCCCTAACAACAAGATTAACAATGTCAGAAGGCGCATCCTCCCAACTGACAAGTCTTTCATCTTGATATCTTCCTTTCTTAGCGAGAGCATCTGCCACAACATTAGTGTTCCTTCGGATGTGCAGGAGGTTGCATCTACATCCGTGAAGTAGAGTTTGAATCTCATGAATGATGACATAGTAGGTGTGGTCTTGGCCTCTTCCATTGAGAATAAGATTGAAAGCTTCAAGGGTGTCAGTTTCCTCTACTACCTCAATCAGATTCATCTGATGCACCAGCACAAGGCCTCTATGGATCTCCCAGAGCTAAGCTTCAAGTGTTTCCCAGATAGCCCTTAGATCCATTGTCCAGTTTCATCGCAAAGAACACCACCATAGCCAGCAATCCCATCACCTTCCTTTCTGCTCCCATCAGTGTCCAGGTTAACTTTACCTGCACAAGGAGACACCAGTTAAACTTGATCACAGAGCCCCCCTTGGTGGATCCCTTGCGTTTGAAAGCCTCTATAATCTCATCAATCATCTTAATAGAATTAAAAACTTTCACATTCAGCAGGGTAATAAGATGGTTGAAACAATATTTATTGCGACATATCCAGATAGACCAACAAGAGCTGATAAAAAGGATATTATGCTCATAACTTCGATTGACATCATTAAGATTAGAAGTGAACCAGTTTTGTAAATTGTTCTGTGAAAGTTGGGAACACCACTGAGGGAAAAAATCATTGTCCAGAAACCAGAGGCTTTCAGACAAGTTCTGAAAATATGGTTCAAATCCTCACTGGCCTCAAGACAGTGAGAACAAGAACCATCATTAGTGAGACTTTTAATGAGTCTCAGATGGTAAGTGAGCAGGTTTCCATGTCTAACTTTCTAGACAAAGAGGATAAGGTTCATAGGCATTTTGATCTTCCAAATCTATTTCCAATTATCACCCAAAGGTTCACTACATGCCAAAAGATCATAAGCAGGCGTAGTAGTAAAGGAACCATTGCTATTACCTGACCAGATCAAAGAATCCTCAGTATTGGGGTTAGTAGGGATACCCTTAGGAGAGATAGTATCAAGGATTTCCAATCCTCAATCAGGTTGAGATTCCAACATCTATTCTCATCAATAAGATTATGAACAATGATTTGTTTTCTTTCTGAGAAGTCTATTCTCTTTTCTTTCTCTTTGTTTTGATTTGTTATATTTAAGGAAAGAAAATATAAGGGAAGCCCACTAAATAAAGTGGCCCATATAAACTTAAATAAATAAAGTGAACCATATTTTCTCAAAGTATTTTAAGAAGAAAAAACAAAAGAAGTTTAAAAATTATCGTTTTCTTCTTATTCACTTCAACCCCGCCCGATTCATTTGATCAATTTCCCCTCCTTAGATACATAAAATTAAACAACATAAATGTTAAAAATTTACACACTCTACACTGCTCTCTCTCTATCTCATCTCCATCTCTCTCTCCCTCTTGGATGTGTTCATCTTAACACAACTACACCCACCACCATTTCGTCGTCAAGTTCCTCCCACCGCACCCCACCATTTTTGTCCTCCTCCTCGCTCGCCTCCCCTCTCTCTATTTCTCTCTCTCACTCTCTGGCTAGTTCTTATTCATTTATCAAATATATGAAGGCCGACATCAAGAAATGAGATATCCCCATCGAAAAGATTGCCACAGCCAAGGACAGCCGCGAATGGCCAGGGTTGAAGTATATAAGAAGAAGAGAAAGATAATGTTTGAGTTTTTTTGGGCTTGTTTTTCCTTAAAATACTTTGAGAAATTATGGGTCTATTTAGTGGGCTTCATTTAAATTTACTTTCCTTACATAAAACAAATCCAAACAAGATTAAAAAAAAAATAAAAAAGGAGAAAGCCCGGAAGGTAAGCCCTGAGCCAAGTCCAAATGGTCTTTTGTTGTCACGAGTACTGCACGTGAACCCATTCAAATACGTTGCAGTAGTAGTAGTTGTTTCGCAATTAGACAAGAGTCCGAATTCAGTCATCTAAATCGTAACAACAGTCCGACCACCGCCGCCGCCGTCCTTGTCATCAGTAAGTTTTCTTGATTGTCAGTTTAGTTTCTTCCCCCCTTGATTTCTCTTCATTCTACTTATATATGAGTTAGCCAAAATCAAGATTCTACGTATATATGAGTCTTCGTGTTGTTTCAAAAAGTTAGCCAAAATTGCTGATCTAGTCAGGGCTTTTGATCCATCGATCCCAAATTCTGTAATGTAATTTTTGGATAACGAGCTTTTGATGCATGATATTCTGCTTATATTCGTTTGTTTGATTACTTCAGAAAATGAGTGATCTAAACTCTGGTTCTTGCTAGCTGAGTTGATCTCGAAGTCCTTACGCTCCCTGGATTTTTTTTGCTCAATTGATTCTTGTTCTGGTGTGTACGTAGCAAATTAGATACAGTTGTTTTTGGTTTTCTAACTGTTGTTTGATGAATTTTATACTTCTGAAGATCATCACCAATGCCAATGATTAAAAATCCGATTAAAAAATATACCGTTCGTGTATAAAGTTAACTAAATTTTGACGTGCTTACTCAGAAATGTATATATGATAAAGTTTAAAAGACATTTGTGTGCCTTGTATCTTCAATTTTGTACGCCGCCAACTCCAATCATCTACTTATGTGTTGAATTATGACCGTTAACTGTTAGATTTCTTTGAGATCTTAATATACGGTCTAGTCCTTGGGATGCGGAATAATCACTTAGCTTTTTCTAGCGACGCCGTTTTTTTTATTCTTTTGCTTTTTTTTAAGGTGCGTTTAGGATTGAGTCATCACATTAGCCATTTAACTTGAATAAATTCACTCTCTTCTCGTCCTGATCGGTCATGTTAGTTATTTAGTTAGTTTCTTTTCCCCTTTCATGCTTCTATGCCGGTACGATCAAGAGTCTCTTGTTTTTTATACGGAAAATCGATGTCATTAATCTGGCTAAACATATACCGTTGGTTGCTTCATTGGGAAAATCGGTGTGACTAATTACTTGTCTCGTTCTTGTTTTTGCGAAATTGTTTGTCAAAATTGGTTTGATCTTTTGCAGGACCCAAAATTCCTATCCGCGTAGAGGAGTTTTGTGATTTATATCATCCTAGAATGGCTAAACAAAGAAAAAGAGGTAAAAGTTACTGTTCCCTTTTAAAGATAGAGTGCCACCAGTACTGTATCATGGTGACAGGCTCTACTATTTAAGCAAGATGTGATTTATTCGTTTTATGCGAATTTGCGTATTGCCTCTATTTGTTTTCTTTTACTGTTTCCATTGACATTCCCTTTTTCTAGCAGAAACTGCAAGGAGGAGTAAGCAGCGCACCATATTAAATGATTTGAACTTAGACATGCTCAACCTTGTGATGATCTTCTTAGCAAAGTCTTACGGCAGTGAAAAGAGTTTGGTACGGGTTGCTTCCGTGTAATAATTTACTTTATAAGCGCTCTTTTCAGTACTAATTTGGTAGATAATGACTACGACTGATAGAAGATAGAGCACTGTGTTATTGTCTAAGTCTACATGACGTTGACCCCATTCATTTACCTTATGTTTCTTCACTCATTACTGACTAGAGTTCACACTTCAGACTAAAAGTATCTCCAATAGATGGAGAAAAACATTGATTGGACTACTTCTAAGCCAGTTTGTCAAATATTAACTCCAAACAGTTGGTGCAAAAGCAGATTTAATTTCAATATTATTTCTTTGGACGGAACTCACGACTATACTATACAAAGTGTAAAAGTTTAAAAGACCCAAGTAACATCCCAAGTTGATGATTGTTTAGTGATGAAGCCTAAAAATTAATAAAATAATGATGGTGGACTTCATTTAGGCCTAGTGATGGAGAAACAACGAAAAATGTGGTGGAGTAAAATTTAGGGGATGAACAAGTTTAGTTCAAACGAATGTTTTGTTGTTGGAGATGCACTAAATTCTTTTAATCTAGAAAACTATGGAGGATTCCAATTTAACTGGAAGAGCTAATTTTAATGATGTCAATAAAGCTGGATATCAAAGGGCAGGGTAACATTCAATCCCTCGGATGATTATATATTGTGTTAATAGAAGAAAGGTTTTCGACTGGATCAGTTTCACATCCAAAGGGAAGAGAAGTGGCATTTTACCTAATTGTGTGTTTCTGTACTGGGTTTAGCACATGAGAAGGTTATAGGTATTGGGAATCTGGCTGCCGAAATATAGTTATGCAGGAACAATACATAAGTAATATGCATATTCAGTGATATAATCATAGACGTAAATAAAATGCAGGAGATACCACATGTTTGGCCATTTATTTAGTTTTCTGTTTACAAGTATCAATTCAGTCCTTTAATTTTCTCCATCCCAAGTGCCATTTATCTTATATACGGAGAGAAATTGTTGCAACACATGTTCTTACAATTTATTTATTTTTTTGTTTTTTGTTTTTATTTGTTTTTTTTTTGTTTTTTTTTGTTTTTTGTATATGTTCACTATTTTATGTTTTCTACAGCTGCAAACTCTTCAAGGAAGTCAGTGAGGACAAACAAGTACTCAAATCTGTGAATTTCAAGGACATATGTGTATTTGCATATCCTGATTCATTCTGGAATACGAGAGGGTTCCTGCACAAGTGTGCTAAAGCAGGAAATGATTCTGCTCGCAAGAAGATTTCCGAGGTGCGTTAGTTTACTTTTTATATTAGAACTTTTCATATCACTGTTTCTTTCAGATGATTATATTTATAAATGCTCTTTGCCAAATTATATACGGAGTAGTAGCCTTTTGTTTTCTTTGCTCGAGTTCCATGAAAGGTGGAACACTGGTTACTGGCCCAAAGAAAAAATTGCATTGATGTATAATGCTTATTTGACATCTTCGTCTATGTGTAAACTCATGAATGTTCATAAATTTGCAGTACGTAGAAATGCGGTTCCAAAGCACAGTTCGGAAGGCGATACTCACAGACATAGCGGAGGAGGTAATTGAAATACAACTTATTTTGAGTTCTGGGATATCTTTCCAACTCTCCACTAGTCCCATTGTTATTAGATTATTTTGATACCTCGCTGATTGATGATTAATTCATAAAAACAGCATTTCCTAAAGGCATTGGCAGCAAAGGAGGTAGTCAATACAAGGGCAAGAGACCAAGCTTCTTCGTTTGCTAAGGAAGTGAGAAATTCTGAAGATTTTCAAAACATTCATACATCTTTTCTTGAACTCACCTCTGTTGTTCCTCAAAAAAAAAAAAAAAAGAAAGAACTCACCCCTGTATTACTTTGTGTGTGTGCAGGTTTATGACGAATGGCTTACTGATATCGACAAGGACTACGTTGAGATTTCAGATCAAACGATCGCATTGCACTCGATGCAGTTGTGATTACCTTTTATTTGTATGTGGCAAATTCTTTGCGTGTCTGTTCCGTGTTGCATTGCCATTCACAACTTAGATATGAATATTAATGATAATTTTATGTTCTACTGGTGGGTGGATACAAATCATTTAACTTTTATTTGGCCATGGCCAGTTACATTCAGTGTAAACATCCCAAATTCAGTACAACAATGTAAAATTTGGTTAGTTTGGAAGACAATATATATCGCGATCTTGTTTTTACCATTTGCCTTCTCGTATTCCTCTTACACGTTGTCATTTGCCATGATTTGGTTCATGTATTGACCGTCATTTATGTATCGTGATTTAGTGGAATAACTCCAATCAAAGACTAACAAAATTAGGGGAGTAACCAAGTGAGGAACCAATGGAAACAAAGCAGCATGGGTTATGCCGGTCGTACGACTTCCGTATGTGGTCATGCGATCAGAAAGTTTGAGCACGGCCAGCGGGCTTGGTCGCACGACCTGACTGTGGACTGTGCGGTTTTGGGGTTTCCATGTTGGTCTTATGCTGCAAATAATGTCTCATGTGTCTATATAAGAGACTTAGGTTATGCCTAAACATTGTGTGCGTGAGTGTGCACCGTGTATGCGAGCAGTGTATGGTGTAATACGGTTCTTTCTCAATAAAACAGCAGGTTCTTCGTTAGTGAATCCGTGAATGAACCATGTTAAATTATGTTTTCGTTTCTTGATTATTATTCGTTCTTGCTCGATGTCTCTGTTATTACAAACTCGTATTAGAGTCTGGTTAGGGTTTCAATAAGAACGATGTCTGGTTCATCAATCAAGATCGATCTGTTCAATAGGAGAAACATGTCCAATTTTTTGGCCTATAAAAAGTGATTTAGGTACACCCACCATCTGAAAGGGGGGGGGGGGGTACATTCAAGGTTCCCATTATGGAGAAATCAGGTGCGCATATGGTTCGGGCGTGCAATCGGTCGTGCAGATGAATATGGCATATGGCTTATCATGAACGTATTCAGTTCCGACACGCAGTTGGCAATGTGAAACCTAGTTGGCATTCTGGAAATTGTGGAGTTCAAACACAATGTGGTTAAGACTCATCCGTTGCACGGATTCATTAGAGTTGGAATAAGGACATCGAGTGAGTATGTTTCGGGCCCACGATCTAGCGTGCATTCTGCACGAGTCTCTTTCTAAAATGCATGTGTTTCTCAGCGGGAACCATGACACGAATTTTTCATCGAATATAGCACGACTTGTTTCTTGCGATCATTGGGTTTATGGCACAGCCGAGGTAATTCGCGCGCACCAAGCACAACAATCTACTCTGACACTATTGAGGGTTTATCTGGTCTGGCATCACTCCTGGAACTTTTCGTGGTGTACTGATCCGGCGCTATTTTGAGTGCATGAGGAACACATGCAGTCCTGTATCAGTGAATGTATTCGAGTCTGGTTTGAGGTGGAGCACATGTCTATGGTTTTCAAAGTGGATCCGCGCATTCGGCACATTCGTCGCAGGGACAACATGAATGTCGTAACAACATATGGCGTCTTTGGTACCACATACAGCTGCAGAATATCTGGCTCTTGGAGGCGCCTCATTTCTGGTGGTGGGAGACGTATACGTACCTAGTTTTAAGAGAGAAGCTTAAAGTTCCGGTTCGAGTGGTTGAGAGGATTAATGCAAGGTGGAGCTAGTTATGTCTTAAATCGAAGCAACCAAGAATCGATGAGTATTTAAGTTGCTAGGCCGTTTAGATCTAAGGTAGAGTTTTGTTGGAATAACTCGAATCAAAGACTAGAAAATTAGGCGAAGAAAATCAAACAGCCAATCGAGGAAGGCGAGGAAACTAAGTAGAGGCAGCATGGGTTTTGTTGGTGGTATGAAAAACCTCTGTTGTAATGTGATCATAAAGTTCTTGTCATACGACCAGTGGCTTTGGGTTTTCCTTGTTGGTTTTGGTATGTCTCAGGCAGCAAGTAATTGTTGTGATAAATTCACTAATAGCAAACAATTTCATAATATATGTTAGTGTAAAAATGTGAATCGAAAATCTCATAATTTAAATAGAGAAGAACAGAAATGAAGATTGAAGAAATTATCGAACTTGTAGGCTAAGGCGATCAAGACCTCTCTTTAGAATAATAATTTTCCCCGCTATACGCTACAAAAAAGGCAACACGGAAACGCTATGCACCGATACAATGCCTTCCGCGGTGGAGAAAAAACAATATTTCTTTTATTGTCTTCTCCTATATTATAACCCAACCCGGACATGGGACAAGTGATTGAAGCAGAGAGACACCAATCTAAAAACTTGTTTGGAAACCACATACCAACTTGTATTTATAGACACTAATGGGGGCTTGAAGCACCTCTTCGGAAAAGACACAACCCAAAAAACATGATTGTGTGTTAAAAGTTACAAGGATTGAAAAGACACAATGATTTGAGACAAAACGATGGTTAGAAAACCACATTTTGGAATTTTATACAACAGTAATGTTTCTTGTGTCTAAATTAGAGACATAGTCGTGCCTGAACATTGCGTGCTTGAGTGTGCTTGAGAGAGAAAGAATACTGAAAATTGGAGATGTTGGGAGTATTCCTTGAATAGGCTCGAGGCATCGAAGAGGGGAAACAGAAACAAGGTCAAACTAAAGATCAAGACGAAGGCAAGGAAGACAAAGAATAAACCACGACCTCACCAGGGTTCAGGCAGGTCGCACGACCTCAAGGCTAGGTCGCAGGACCTCTTGTCCAGGTCGTACGACCTGGTTCGAAAGCTGAAAATTTTAGAATTTGTTTTCTTATGTGTTCTAGGTCAGTTTTTAGATGTTTCTTTGGGACCAAGAAACCTAGTAGGTATATATAAACGAGTATGCATAGGTTGAAGGTCGTGGATTGTATTTTTGGTGTTTCTATCTGATAAAACGGTGTTTTTTGCGACCTTGGACATAGCTACAATTGTGCTAGTGAACCACGTTACATCGGGTGTGCTCGTGTTCATCAACCATAATCGTTCACTTGCTTGTTCTGGGTCGTAACAAAATGGTATCAGAGCTCGATTCTGCAGAGGTTTTTGTCATAACAAACATGTATCATAGCTAGGAGAGCTCATAATTTGGTGGTCGGTGTTCCAAGATCAAGGTGGAGCTAAAAAGCCAAGGTTTCATAATCGGTCAAATTTAGAGCTAGGGTTTTGCGATCAAGGTGGAGCACGCGCTCAGGGTTACGAACCGTGACAAGGAGCTGAAAAGAAGATGACCGGGGGGATGACCAAGATCGACAAGTTTATGAGGATAGACAATCGCATGTGGCGAATCAGGATATATGCTTTTCTTACGCAACAAGATATGTGGTTGCCATGGGCCTCTAAAAAAAGGGGTGCTGTTACAACCAGTGCTGAGTATGAAGCTCCGAAAGAGGGGTGCCGCACAAGGCTTTGTATGGGCATTCAGGCATTCAGGCTTCTGGTGTGTTGATGGCGGCTAAGGGAAGCTACGGTGACGTCTGTTTACACAGTAGAGAAAAGAGACATCGATGGATGAAGGAGGAACTCAGGATCTGCCGATTTGGATGAAGGTGGAGGGTAATTTGAAGGGTAGTCTACATTCTCTAGGCCCTGTTAGGGTGTGGGGGAATCTTTGCTCTTGACGAGGAGGCGGATTTGGAATAGGTGAGTCTCTGAAGAGGGACACGATACGTGAAAAGGGGACGCGTGAAGGGGGGCGTATAATGCGCACAAGGGGCGATAATGTAGGAATTCAGTGGGAATTGGAGAAATTTCGTAAAACTTTGAATGAATTCGGTGGAAATTGGAGCAATGTGTTGGGGGGGGGGGGGGGGTTGTTGTGGGGACTCGGTGGGAGTTGGAACAACAAACAAATTTGTTGTAGGAGCTCGGTGGGAGTTGGAACAACAAATAGGGGATTCTATTGCAGTAACTCGATCGTAGTTGGAGCATTGATAGTGTTCGGTTTTAGGAACTTGGCGGGAGTTGGAGCATCCCTGGGGGCACTTGTTGTAGGAACTTCGCAAAGTTGGAGCAACTTGTGAATTTGGAGAGAAGCCGCTAATTCAAGCGCAAGCGAAAGAGGGAATTCAAGGCAAGGTGGGGATTTTGTTGGGAATATTCCTTGAATAAGCTCGAGAAGCTTGACGAGGAGTTAGGCGACGAAGAGGGGCAAAGAAATAAGGCCAAACGGAAGATTAAGACGAAGGAAAGGAAGAAAAAGAATAAACCAGCACCTTACCAGGAGTCAGGCAGGTCGCTTGACCTGGGGGGAGGTCGTACGACCTTGTTCGTGGGCTGGTGATTTTAGAATTGTCTCTTTATGTGTTCTAGGTCAGTTATGGATGTTTCTTTGGGAGCAAGCAACCTAGTAGGTCTATATACACAAGTATAGGCATATGTTGAAGGTCGTGCATTGTATTTGTAGTGTTTCTCTCTAATAAAACGGTTTTTTCGGACCGTGGACATAGCGAGCATCGTGCTAGTGAACCACGTTACATCGAGTGTGTTCTTGTTAATCTATTATTATCTTTCTCTTGCTCGTTTTCAGGTCATAACAAACTGGTATTAGAGTTCGTTAAAGAAGGGTGTTTTTCATAATAGGAGAAATCACAAAACATATTTCCCAGGGAACAACGATCAAATTTGATTGAAAACCACCTTTTCCGCAAATGGAAGGCCTAATTCCACAACATATGTCCTTCATCCAGTAACAACCGAAGAATATATTTAATCGACTTGGAACAAACTTGGCTAATGGGTAATGTTTGATTTACATCTTGCTTTCATCAAATAAGACTCTCTTTACTGGCTGATGTAAATTGTTACTACTTAAGTTATTCTAAAAAATATAATTACCACATAATTTCCGTGTGACATATTTATCCTCTGCTAGTTCTTTAAGAAACTCATTTGCCTCTCACAAGTTGTAACTCTGGACTCTCACAAGTTAATGATTTTGGTCTTTCGGGTAAAATTATCATTGTTATGATATCCACGTTGTTCGGCGGACTCGTTGATTTTATTGCTCATGGGCGGTGGTAAAGAGTTTTGACTTCAAATTTAGACGTTGATTCCATGTTTGATTGGCTTTCAGCAAATTCTAACAATTGCTATTAAATAGAGCAAGATTGTTTACTCACATATGAATCTCACTCATTTTATCAAAAGTTATCTATTGAGACAATAAAAACAATCACAGATTTCAAATGTTACTGTTATTGATGAAATAATATGTTATCTCACTTTAGTCTACAAGAGAATCCTATTTCATACAGGGTCATGTTCAGGACTTTATATGCTCTTTTGACTTTGCAATTGAGCTGATTTGCACAGTTCCTGAGCCATCCAAGTTTACTCCTATCGATAAAGTGTTGTTCGATGACATATTATTTAACTGCTCGAACAATTTCGGATTGAGTCATGCAAGAAGAAGACTTTTTTCTGGCTGGTGGCTCCAACGTGAATCAAACACACGAGTTCCTTTAAGGTCACAAACCGCTTACCAAATAGGCCTGAGGGATGACCTCCAAGCAACAAGTCATATATACATACACGACTATCTTATAACTAAGTAGACGGTGACACAAAAGTGGGGATGAGCATTATTTCTCAGTGAATTTCTCGAGCGATAAAAGAGAAATATATATTAGCACTTCAAATCCCTTACCTTGTAAAAGGTCCCAAGAGAAAATGGTTGAGACAAGTATGGAAATCAATGTACCATAGTTACTACTATCCTCTATGAGCGAAATCAACATAAATATACTAAGTACAAACCAAAGATATAGAGTTTTCGGAGCAACACAGGGGGGCGAACTAGGGTTTCTGTAGGGTTTCTCCGGCGACGAAACTTTGGCGCTAAAGGTGAGTTCCTTCTCAGTTCTGCTCTAGGTTTTCAACCAAGTACCGAATTTGCCTGCTTGTTTCTCTCAGATGGAAGAAAGCGACCTCCTCACACGGCAGTTTGGTAACCAGTCCATGGAAGAGGAACACGTTGACGAGTACGATGAAAATTTCTGTTTAGAAGCCATCCAAAGATGCAGTCCATGTCTTCTCGGAACTTTTCTTCATCCAATAACTTTCAATACCTGGGCGATGAAGATTTTGTTTAAGAATATCTGGCCGGAGGGGGAAGAAACGAAAGATCCATGAACCGGCTCCGAACAAGTTCGTTTTCGAGTTCCCTTCGGAGGAAGCTATGGAAAAGGTCCTTTTTGGCGGACCCTGGCTATGAGATGAAAACCTTCTCCTACTCCAACCTTGGACAGTTAACGGTACAGTCGATCTTGCCAAACTTGGAAGAATCGATGTCTGGGTTCAAGTCGCAAATCTGCCGTTCTATCTCCAAACTGAAGAGGAACTCCGGAAAGCTGTCAAGCTCCTCGGACCGGTGGTTCGTACGGATTATATGGTTTTGACCGGGAAGACAGGAGACTATATGAGAGCACGGGTGAAGATCGACATCAACGCGCCACTATTGAGAGGGAAGTTTATCAAACTTTTTGGTAAGAAAAGGTGGCTTAGCTTTACGTATGAACGTCTTCCGGGAGCTTGCGAGTGGTGTGGAAGAGTGGCTCATTATAGCTGTGATTGTCAAATAGTGAACGATGAAACGAAAGCAAAGACTTTGCCGGGTTTTGGTGAGTGGATGTTCTTTAGGCCACCGACGAAGAGAAAGTTGTTCGATGGCGATAACCTGCGAGCTCCATAGGATACTCGTGTGACAAATGAAGATGTTGATAAAGCCACCAGCCACAACACTGAAGGGGATGGAAGATCGGTCTCTGACTCAGTTGGGGTTTCGAAGATGAAGGAAGCAAACAACATGGCTATATGGACGTTGATCATGGGTCCGGGGAGACAACCTTACCGGGAATGTCCTCTTTCACCAACCCATTGGCGAATAATCAGGCGACAGAAATCAATACTATCCCTTCAAGGCTTACGGCAGCTCAAAAATCTAAATATGTGATCAGTGAACCGGAAAATGTGCCTACGGGGGCGAAGAGGAAGATAAGCTACACTAATCTATCACCGAATCCAACTGTGAAGATCCGGGACTTAGACAATAACCCGAGGACTTCATCGGAAAGAGGAGGAGGTGGAAGAAGGCGTAGAGGAAGAGGAAGGGGAAGGAACGTCGGCGAAAACGGTGCAGTAGCAGGGAGGGGTCTGATCGCAACTTGAGGGGTACAAATAAGCAGGTGAATGCTGGGTGTGTACGAGAGAATCCTGCAGAGAGAACTCAATATACACCAAGAGTAGGGGATAGAAAATACACACGAAGTGCAAGGCTGTGTGTAGGGAGAGAGTAAGGCAATAGCACTGTATGAGAGAGAGACAGGATTTTGGCAGAGCTTCCGCGTATCTCAGGTGGTTCTTACCTGTATGGAAGGGTTAACGGTCCTATATATAACGGAGAATGTGACCGTTATAGTGTGGTTAATGCGCCCATTAATGGCGGCTTAATTAGCTTAACCACAACGGAACGTTCGTCCGCGTATATAGGGACCGTTACAGCACGTTATCCGCGTATACCGGAACCGTTACGAGGTTGACCGAGTTTGACCGGGTTGACCGGATTTATGGAGCTCGTGCCATAAATCTCTCAAAAGCAGTTACTAGGGGTCGCGCGCGGGCTTGGTGGTCGCTCGCGCGCGACAGGACTTACTCTAGCCTCCAAACCACTAAGTCCCTAAAAGTCCCGTGAGGTGGTATGCGAGGGCCTTGTCTCGCAGCCCCCACGTGGATCAGCGCCGCTGGTGATCCAGTGTGTGTGGAGCACATTATGGTGTGCTAGATGATCGCCACGTGGCTAAGATCTGCCTGTACAGAAAGCACTATCTACATTAGCCCCCTTTCTGCGCGTGAAGACGCATAACCGGATAGGCTTCCATGCGCAGGATCCAACGTACGCGTCGCCACCACCCACCAATTCAAATACACGCAAATTCAGCCCCCGTGCGTGTCATTATGACCTAAAACCCCTAGAGTCGTGCCGTCTGGTCTTATAGGGTTTTAGGCGTGACGTCAGCTTGTCCTGTGATTGCGCGATTCGACGGTGACGGTTGCGATTTGACTACTTAAAGGACGCAACCCTTCATTGTTTTTGGATAAATACTCTGTGCTCTCCATTGTTGCAAAGAATCACTTCTTTCTCTTAAAGTGAATGATACCCGGAAGCCTTCAAGAGCAGATTCAAATAATCAATCATCAATTCTTTTTTGTCAATCGTCTTCTTCAACTGTGCGCATCCAAGCAAGCTTTACCAAAACAAGGTTGGCCTTGTTCAATTATACTTAATGTATCGATATATGCTTTGAACTGTATTGGATCTGTATACCCATGACTATCTGAAACATGCCGTCCATTGGAAACTGTGAAAGAGACCTTGCTCTTTAAACTCAGAATTGATCTAATCCCCAGATTGTAAAAATTTTGAGTGTGAGGCTTCTGAAATTCCTGGTAATGTAAACGATTCTGAACTTTCAAAACCCCAAAATTGACACTGAGCTTCATCTTCTCTTTGACAAAGCATCGTTGCTCCAAATTGAACTGAGATTTAAACTTCAAATCGAACTCAGATTCAAACTAGAGCATGTGTATTTCTCCCCCCTTTTTTCTTGCTCTTTCGCAGGAATGGCAAAGACTAAATAAACTAAACCCGTTAAAGAGGTCGAAGAAACACCTGATCTTCCCCAGACCTTATGGCGGAAAGCCCCCTATTTGGGTGGCAAAGACTTCTATCATGCTAGGGTTAAGGTGAAGAACCTGCCAATCCCCGTTCCTGCTGAAGAGTTGCAAACGTTGACCCCTCCTGTTAACGCCGCCATGCTCGAACTGATCGATTCCAAGGATGTGGTTCGATTGGGGGTTGAAAATGGGTTTTTTCCGCATACTGCGATTTCCACTCAAGCGTTCGTTCAGAAATTGGACTTCATGGATGAAAGGATTGACCATGTATTGACCCACCATGCCATCGCATTGAACAATACTGGCATATATTTCGCAGTCCGTGCTATGAAGGGTGCTGCCGTGAAGCTTGACCAGTCCATTCTTCTAGACCTTCTGTCGCGCTACTCGCCTGCGACTCATACATTCCACTTTGCTTAGTTCGAGGCTCCTCCCACTCTTGAAGATGTGCACACACTGTACGATCTTTCTCCTGTTGGTGAGGTGGATCCCCTGCGTCCCTTCAGGACTGATCCGGAACTTGCTCTCTACAAGCAAATGGAGGAGTGCTTGTCAAAAGTCAAGAAAATTTCCACTCGGTGGACATCTGCGAAGCTCCTTCCCGACTGGCAACTTGTTGATACATCTGCGAAGAACACTTGGAACAAATGGGTGCAGTACTTCTTTCGCGATTATGCGAACAATAGCGTCACCAAGAAGCTTCTGAGCCAGAACCCGAAAGCGAAGAATTACGTGAACGGGAAAGGGTACCATCTGACTTTGTGTGCCTTTATCTGCGCCTGGTTGTCGAGGTATCTAATTGATGGCCATCCCCATGATGGGGTTTTTTACCATGTCCTTCCCCTTGCTGTGAAGCTGATCCTTGGTCAGAGAGTCGCACTTGGGCCACTAGTCTTGGGTACCTTGTACCACAGATTAGATCAACTGGTTGTGGCAACCAAAGATTCCCGCGGCCGCCTTCACGTGTTAACCTATGTCAATATTGCATTCCTGATTATGTGGGTCTTCGAGCGCTTGCCCTCTTATGCTCCTATTCCTGCTAAGCCCAGTAAGTGGTGCGTCCCTGGTGCGGAGGAGGAGCTTAACAGAGGCAGGGCTGCGAGATGGTTCGGAACTCACTTTCCTAAGTGTACCTGGAGTCTGATATGCGACGATCGCAGCGAGTTTACATCTAGGCCTTATGCCACGCGTGTTGAGAATGTGCGCTGGTTCCCCAAATTGTATCCTTCCAAGGCTGTTGCTTTCTCTGAAAATCTTCTTTTCGAGGGCGAGAAGCGTTTCCATGAGCGCTTTCGCGAATTCTTCTGATGGTGTCTAAGAGGTTCTCTTCCTGCTCTTGCGGAGTATGTTCGCGAGATTACTCCTAAGTACGAGAGGATCACAGTGGATGTCGATCCTACTCGCGTTTCTCCCCAGTTTGGCTTTGATGCGGTGGCACCCTCAATCTGTCCGCAGTCCATCATAAGAGGCTGCTACAAACGACTACTGTCTGGCGAGTGCAAAACAATCTTAAGAAGCAACCTTCCCTTTGAGCAACCCCCAGGTAACCGCGAAGGTGGCTATTCCAGGAAATTGGTTGCCTATTGGAATACCCAGCAGGAAAGGTTTGAGATACAGTCGACCCCTCGACCAAGCAGAGCTCCTGTGATCAAGAGAAATTCCTTCCCCTTCCGTCCTAACTGCAGCTTAGATGATTCCCAATATGGCTGCTACTCATTGCTGGATCATGAGAATCACTTGTGCCCCTCCACCATCCTTGAGGAAAAGATGGCCGCAGTTAAGAAAGGTGATTCGCATATCATCAAATACAGCGAAGACTTCGCCAAGGTAAACAATCTCCTTCGCATGCGTTAAGTTTCTTTATTCCAATATGTCGAAACTTATGCTATATTTTCTGTTGCAGTGCTATGTGAGGAGGTTCACATCTGGTGAGCGCTCCAAGTCGCTGATCACCACCATTGTTGCTGCGAGAAGGCAGGGTGAACCAGTTCGGCTAGCAATGAGAATGGCTCCCGCAGTTGAGGCCCGAATTCGCGAGGTCATGGACGTATTTGCTGACTCGCTGATAGACAATACTCCAGCCTTGTCTCCACCTGGGAACGATCCATCTCCCCCAGCAGCTGCTGCTCCAAGGGCAAAGAGACCAAGGCAGAAGGGAATCACAATCTCTTCCCCTAGGAGCGCTCCAACTTCCCCTCCTGCGAGGTCCCTTACTTCTAGGGATAAAGGTAACGGTCGCATGCCAAGCAAGGCGCGGAAAGAGCTCGCAGTGAAGACCTCTGTTCCGTTTGGTCAGGAGGAAGAGGAGAAAGAGAGAAGGGAGGCGAGAGAAATAGATGATGATGAAGACGAAGAAAGAGTCAAAGATGTCAGATAAGGAAAGAGAAATGAGATACATGAGGAAGAGTCGGGAGGTATCTCAAACGTACTCCTCTTCTCATTATCTTAATTCCCGCAATCTTTACTGAACAGTTTGTTCTTTTGCAGATGATGATGAAGAGACCATCAGCGGCCTTTTGGCGAAGAGGCAGAAGAGGGGTTCTCACTCTGGTGTTTCCAACGAAACCATAGACGAGGACATCCTTGCTGAGTCTAGGAGAACAGTTGCGGAGGCTGCTGAAAGAAGAAGGAAGCGAGAAGAAGAGGAGATTGAATGCGTAAAGCAAAGGAGCCTGGAAAAGCAACATGTCGACGACTTGGTGCGTTAAACCGATGAGGAAGATGCGGTTCCAGAAGCTGCGGCTGCTCAAGTTGATGAGGAAGATGCGGCTGCCCTGGAGCAGGCTCAGGCAGACTTTGAGGAAATCGCAGGCGGCATTGAAGGTGAGATTTTTAATCTTGCGGTAACTTACCGAGACGTGATTGTTGGTGCATTAAATCATGGCTTATCGAAAGCCGACATTCGCCGCTGGTTAGTACGCAAGTGCAGTGAACCTTCAGGTAATTATTTGAACAACACTTGTGAACTAGGCTTAGTAACCCAATCATCATCATGACCGATTTCTTCGCACCCCAGGTCATGCACACCTTAAAACGAAGACACATTAATAGGGCATGGTATCGCGTCCTTAGCATATGACGAAGATGCTACAATCCCACCTACGCGTGGAGGTGCTCGCTCTTGGTTTATCAAAATAATAATAAAATATTACTTAATACAGGTTACCTCACATTGTCATGTCTTGTATCGCATGTAATGCTGGTGAAACCATGCTGGAACAGAGGAGTCAACCATTTGCATCTTATGTCCCAGAGCGAAGCTCTCATGTCGAGAAGCCCGTCGCAGCTGCTGAGTACGCAGGAGAGCCCTTAGAGGATGTCATTGAAGTTTTTGATGATGCCGAGGCTGACACCGTGCCGATGGAGGAAGATACCAATGCTCCTGCTAAGGAAATGGAAGCAGATGCTGCTGAGGCTGGGATTCGTGAGCAGATCGTGGAAGATGTAGGATCACATGCAAATGTGAATGTTCAAATGAGTGCTCCTGAGTCTCATGGGCCTTTCGCATCTGAAGGCGTCCCTAATCGAGCTGCGGCTTTTACTGTTGCCATTCCTCCAACAAGGATTGAGCCTCCAGAGATTCCTCAAGCATGGAGCTTTTGGAGTTCGCAGGTAGGGGCTTCAATCACACCTGGTGCGGCCTATACCCTTCCTGCTAATTATGAAGAGCTAGAACTTGCAACTGATAGAAGAGCAATGGAACGAGGACAGTCTTCAGCTGCCCCAGTAATGCGCATTCCTTCCTTGCGCGAGATCCTTGAAGGAACTGGTATGTTACCGTTATTGTCGTTCGCATCTTGCATTCTTCATTTACGAGCCTCATGTTCTAACTTGAATCAACATTATTAGGTTTGAAGTAAGCTGATGTGGACTGGCTGGTTCAAATGCGTCTCTCCTATCCTCGATCATTTGCGAGGTCCTTGGAGATAGAGCCTTTCAACAGAAGGCCGTTCTTGACCGAGGCCATATGGATTCTGGAGCAGCTGTCTCCGGCTACACCTGCGACTATCTCTCCTCAGAGTGCGCAGTTGCTCTTCAGCATGTGTCAAAACCTTCAGGCCAAAGTTCAAGGCAAGCTGGGCTTCGGGTACCTTGTCAACAGAGTCACCCAGATTCGCGCAGCTGTGAATTTGAAACGCGGCTTCCATAACCTCGCAGCTGAGGAGCAGAAGGTGGAGAAGCAAAGGTAGAAAGCTGAAGAGGCCGTGAAGATCTTCCATGAGATGAGCACCAACTACGAGCAGTTGAAGCGAGAAGTGGAACAGGTGACAAATTTGTCACTTCAGTTTTCTCCTGATGACTCCCTGATAAAAGATTTATTTTGAAAACAATAGTATGTATTTGGTTTGAACAAAATGTTGAAACATTATCGTAATGTTGCTAGGGTTTCTCCCCCCCCCCCCCATTTTTTTAATCAAGGCTTGAATGCCCTTTTTGCCCTTCCCGGGATTTGCTCGAATATCTTTGTGCGTATCAATTATGACATCACCTAGCGATACGTCCGCCTTGATTTTCGCGCTAATTGCTTATCAGATAAGCACGCTTTCATTGGGAAGTCCATCCGTATCATGACCTTCCGTCATTAATTAGGATACGCTACCGAATCGTCGTAGCCTTTAGTAGGGTAATTGAATGTTGCCTTTATCAAGGCGTAAGTGATTGATGCTTACCCCTTTTCCAAGCTTTGCTGACTCAGCTAGAGAATTGAAGGGTCTCCGTTGGGTCTATATCAACCCTGCCTTCTACGGCTTGGGTTTTTCATCCCAAAATGTGGCTTGCCATGAGTCCATACAACTGCTGGCTTCAACGCTTGTCTTTCGTTGATTCATGTCAACTTCAAGTTGTGAAACCTGAGTTTGTGCTTTTTGCCATAGAAATAGCTTCCAATATCTTCATTACGAAGCTTATTGATCTTCATATCCTTCATAAAGAAGATGCATATAATGCCTCATGCTTGCTCGAAGAATTTTCTTCGTCTATTATGTTTGCAGGTCGTGTTTCCGGCCGCCTCCCGGCGAGGTGCAGTGCCGTACTGACCTTCTTACCGATTCGTAACGAACGGGGGATTTCTCCTCTAGCTTTCCCGGAGGAGAACTTCTTGCCTCCACATTCTTGAACTCGGGGTGGCGAGCCATTGTGCTCGTCTCCGTGGACAAGGAGCTTCTTGCCCTAGGAGTTGCTACTTGCATGTTCTTCACCGCCGCATACGACGGAACAGGTGGTTCCTCTGGCACATCTCTTGGGCAGAAGACCAGACAGAGGCCTTGTCAGATCCTGGGCTCTTAAAGATAGCGTCGCATAGCTCTTGTAGCGTTAGTAGGCCGTTCGTTTTATAGAAACACCCTACTTGCTACAGATCTTTGGTCGCATGTAGGATCAATAGGCCGATCCTTTTACAGTAAGGACTTCCCTTTTGTGTAACTTTCGCCTGTAAGCTGCTATCTAGATGAATTGTAAGCCGTGTTGGCCGTGTAATTAGCCCAGTTTGAACTTTTCTCTTGTAAGCTGCTATCTAGACAAATAAATTGTAAGTCATTTTGACTCATGATAATAAATCGCTTTGTATGATTTGCTGTTCTTGTTACAACAAACTACAATTTCGCATGCATGTTTGCAAACTTCGCTTTTTGTAGTGTTGTATTCGCACTTTGCACTGTCGCAATGTTTTCCTACCCAATAGATGGGTTCGCAGATTATAGAAATCATTCAGAAAAGCTGCTATCTTAGCAGATGAGCCTTTAGATCAATTGAGATCGCAATTGCATATTTTTGTTATCTCAGCAGATAAGCTTGAGGATCACTTAGGAACAGTGTTAAGTATTGCTGCTATCTAGACAGATAGGCTTGAAGATCACTTAAGATCATATTCGCATAGTGCTGCTATCACGGCAGATAGACTTGAAGATCACTTAGGATCGTATTCGCATAGTGCTGCTATCATGGCAGATAGGCTTGAAGATCATTTAAGATCGTATTTGCATAGTGCTGCTATCATGGCAGATCACTTAAGATCGCATTTGCATAGTGCTGCTATCATGGATGATAGGCTTGAAGATCACTTAAGATCGCATTCGCATAGTGCTGCTATCATGGCTAATACGCTTTCGCTATTGAGGAATGGAGGAATAAATAAAACAATAAAGACAGCTGAAACCACAAAGTTCTTCCCATTTGGGAGAAGCCTTTTTATTATAGAACACTCTCATATGGGAGAGGAGAGATTACAATTCCCTCATATGGGAGAGAAGATGCATGAATCTTTAACAATACAGAGCATAAAGTAGGCATTGTAATCTAACGCATGTAATGAGAGGAGTTAAGGATAATACTTCTTAATCCAGCTCATGTTGACTGAGCTTGGGGTTGAGGCCGTCCCATGTAGCCTTTGTATATTGCAATAGCCACCGTCGAAGACTTCTTTGACTTCGAAGGGTCCTTCCCAGTTGGCTGCGAATTTCGGGTGAGCCGCCTCCCGCATGCAATGGTCCGATGCGCGCAAGACCAGGTCCCCAACTGTGAAATCTCGGCGTTGAACTGTTTTGTTGTACGCGCGGGCAATCCTTTCCTGATATCGCTTGTTAGTCCGTTTAGCCTGCTCCCGCTTTTCTTCTAACGGAACCAAGTCATGATCGCGTTGATTCTTGTATAGTGCATGGAAAGCCAACCTTGCAGAGTTGATCTTCACCTCCGCAGGTACTACAGCTTCAGATCCATAACATAAAAGAAATGGGGAGACTCCTGTGGGAGTCCTGGGAGAAGTTCGATACGCCCACAAAGCTATGCTCAAAGAATCGGCCCATTTCTTGTGGTCGTCTGCCACCATCTTGCTCAAGATTCTTAACAATGTCTTATTAGTTGCCTCCGCCTGACCATTCCCTTTCGGATAATAGGGGATAGAATATATCTCCCTTATGTTGTACTCCGCTAGCTTCGAAGCTACCTGGCGATTGACGAAGGGGGTACCATTATCCGAGAGAATTGTGTTAGGGATTCCGAACCTGCATATGATGTTCTCTTGGATGAAATGGACTACAGCGAGCGCATTTGCTGTCCTCAGTGGTATTGCCTCTACCCACTTAGTGAACAACTCGGTTGCGGTGAGAATGAACTGGTTCCCATGCGAGGTTGGTCGGATAGGGCCAACAAAATCCAAGGCCCAAGTATGGAACGACCATGGTGTTCCCAACGCGTGTAGATCTACGGCAGGAGCATGTACTAGGTTGCCCTTGAATTGACACTCCTGATACCTTCTTACCTTAGCGGGGCAATCTACTTCCATGGTGGGCCAGAAGTAACCGACTGTGAGGAGCTGTCTGCATAACTTTGCACCTCCCTGATGTTCCACTTGATGAGAGAGGTCCATCACCTCTTGTGCTTCCTTGTTGTCTAGGCATCGCAACAGATTACCCTCGTGGCCCCTTCGCCAGAGTATATTTTCTTGCACCACATACCGTGCTGCTTTCCTCTTTAGTTTCTCAGCTTCTTTTCTCGACTCAGGCTCAATCCCCTGTGTGAGAAAGTCAAAGAGCGACTTTCTCCAATCCATGTCATCATCGACCAGAGCAATTGATAACGAGTCCTTGATCAGTGCGCAACTCTCCCAATTTCCTTGAATCAATGCCGCGGCCGCTGACATGTCCGGCCAATGAATCCCATACCTCTGGGCTTTTCGATAGATTGACACCTCGCTTTCCTCACAAGTATGTTGGTGAATATTTTCTAACAGCGCTTGTCCCTCCTGTTGTGAGACGCATCGCATGAGTATTCCGCCAGGGCCTTTGTAGTAGAGGGTGTTGTCATGTATGCAATACCCCTTTGTGGACGCCTAGTTTTCGTTGCTCGTTCCTTCTGCAATGGCACGCAGTATTGAATTTCTCCACTCTGCACCATCCATACGTTCGTCTTCACACGCGTCTTATGTCAGCGCCGAGGACGTTCGCACTTCAATCGAGATTCTCACGGGACACTTATCCGCACTAACCTTGGATCCCTGGGTGGCCAAAGCATCAGCATGCCTATTGTCTGTTCTGGGTTTGTGCTCGTACCAGACATCGCAAAATTGTTGCACCAGCTTCTGTACCAAAGTCTGGTAGGGCAACAGGTTTATCTCTTTCAAAACGTACTCGCCCGAGGCTTGTTTGACGATTAGCTTGGAGTCCCCCATAACCATCAAATTGCTTACTTCTAGTGCCCTTGCTACGCGAAGACCTGCGATGAGAGCTTCATACTCTGCTTCATTGTTGGTGACTGTGAAGTCAAGTTTTGTGGACATCTGTATGACCTCTCCATCGGGTTTGGTCAGGACTATCCCGATTCCTCCACCTTTCCTTGTTGATGAACCATCAAAATGGAGCGTCCAATAAGGCAACTCAACTGCATAGATCTCAGGACCTTCCAGTTCTTCCTCGATTACAGGCTCATGACTATTATCAGGGAACTGTGCTAGCAAATCCGCCACCGCTTGCGATTTGATTTCCCTTTGTCGAATGCATGTGATGTCGTATTGAGAAATGGTCATATACCATTTTGCCAGTTTCCACCAGGAGTAGTGTGAGTCAAGAGATACCGTATAGGATCACTCTTTGTAACCACCACCACTTTGTGCGAAGCAAAATAGTGCTTTAACTTTTCTATTACAAAGAATAGGGCAAGGCAGTGACGGTCGATGTCCGTGTACCTTGATTTTGCTGGCTGCACTATGCGAGAAATGTAGTAGATCGGCCTTTCTTGCCCCTCATAATCCTGAGCCAAAAGTGCCCCTATAGACCTCTTCGTCGACGTTAGGTACAGCAAGAGCGGTGATCCGAGCTGTGGTGCGATCATTACCTTTGACGACGTCAACAGGTCCTTTAGCCTTCCAAACGCAGCTTCGTGCGCTGTAGTCCAGTTCTACACAGCATCTTTTTTGAGGAGATCGCTGAAACAGAATGTAATCTCGACGATTGCCAAGATGAACCTTCGCAGATAGGATAGCTTTCCCAAGAAAGTCTTCAAGGCACTCTGGTTGTGCGGCGCCGTCATGCTAGTGATGGCCGATACTTTCGCAGGATCAGGCTCTATTCCTTGACGATGTACTACGCATCCCAAGAACTTCCCCGAGGTCACTCCGAATGCGCACTTAATGGGGTTCATCTTTAACTGAAAGCTTCTGCATCTGTTGAATACTTTCCGCAAATCCCCCAGGTGATCCGCCTCTTTTTGGACTTGACAACCAAGTCGTCAACGTAAAATTCTACTTCTTTGTGCATCGTATCGTGGAACAGGGCCATCATGGCTCGCTGATAAGTTGCGCCTGCATTCTTGAGACCAAAAGGCATAACCGTATAATTGAAGACTCCTACCGGAGTGATGAAAGCGGTTTTCCGTGCATCTTCAGGGTGCATCTTGATCTGATTGTACCCAATGAAGCCGTCCATGAAGCTGAACATGAGATGACGCGCGGTCGAATCGATAAGTAGATCGATGTTGGGAAGCGGAAAATCATCTTTGGGGCAGAAACGATTAAGGTCTCGGAAGTCCACACAAATGCGAAGCTGCCCATTCTTCTTCACCACAGGCACGATGTTAGCCAACCATGTAGGATGGTGATTTGGCTTAATGAATTTGGCAGTCAGAAGTTTGACAATTTCTTGCTTAATCTTCACGTTGATCTCCGGCATGAAACTTCTTGTGCTCTCCTTTACCGGTTTGGATCTTGGGATTACATCTAACCTGGTGCATGGTGATGCTCGTGTCCAGACCGGGCATCTCATCTTATTCCCATGCAAATACGTCCTTATACTCGATTTGAAGCTGCAGTAATCTTTCCTCTTCCTCTCTCGTGAGATCTGCACTCAGAAAGACTGGCCTCCTCTTTTCTTCGCTTGGGCTTAGGAATACCTCTTTCAGTTCCTGCTTTTGTGGTTTGGGCTTGTCCTCCATGAATTCGGGCGATTCTTTGAGCTTTTCCTCTAAAATGCCTGGCGTTGGTTTGTCTAGTTCCATGACCTGCTAGACTTGGTTGATTTTCTCGGGGATATCCCCATGCTCACTTGGGGGTATCCCCGCGCATCTTCATATGCGGTAGCATTTCGTCCCGTTAGCGTAGAAGCTTTCTATCTCTTTTCCTTCGGGATCATGTTTTGCTATCCTTTTCAGGGTGTAAACATTCTTTCTTTGGTAGGCGATCCGCGGTGCCTCTTCTCGCGTAGACAGCTTTTTCCTTGGACTCCTCTCTTGTCACCATCACTCCTGGAGGTGACTGATCTTTGATGTCCTCCCAACGAGGCAAAGGAGTGGGGTTGAACGGCCCCGGCGTTTGCTCATCTGCCATCTTAGTGAACCATACCGCCTCAGTGAGGTGCGCTTCATCCAGGTTGAAAGGATTTATCGAGGCTGGTATCTCTACTATTCTGTCATTCCAAACAGCCTTCATCACCTGGTGAGCTGTCGAAGGGCTCGCATCAAAGCGATGAATCCAGGCTCGGCCTATGATCATGTGATACGTAGTGTTCGCATCAATGACATAGAATTTAGCTGAACACTTGAAATTTCCAATCTGGAGACCCAGACGGATCCATCCTATCGTCATTCTGGAGTCGCTTGCGAATCCCATCAGCGGGGATTGACTCGAGACAATCTTCTGCTCCGGGATTTCTGCTAGCTTCAGAGTGTTGAGCGAGACAACGTTAACTGCTGCTCCTCCGTCGACAAACGCTCTTTTGAACTCGACACCATTGATGACTGCTGTTACGTACAAAGGCTTTTGGTGGCTCGCATTTGTCTTCTTGTCGCTGGCGGAGAAAGTTATGACCTTTTCTGTAGAGCGAAATGCCCTGACAACCTTTCTGTTAGAGATCACGATATCTTCCTCGAAATCCTCTGCTATCCTCAGGATCGCCTTCGTCATTTCCTTCCGGCATTTCTCCGAAAAGTTCATTTCGTCGAAGAACCTGCTGAACCCGTGCGACCCTTTCATTCGATCAGCACGTTCGTCCTCCGTGTCTATGTTGTAGTCCTCGTCATCGTGGATCTCAGCAACGATGGGTAGACCATCCTCTGCAACCTCTTCAAGGTCCATAATCGAGATCTTGGCAACCTCTTTGCCCTTCGGCTCTTGCTCCGCATGGGCATGCAGTTGATTATTTCGCACATCCTGCCTCTGATCACTGACAATCAGCTCGCCATTTTTCATCTTTTGGCTTACCATGATTCTGAGCTTCTTGCAGTCAGCCGTGGGGTGCATGAACTTTCCGTGACATTCCCACCACTTTGGTTCCCTCACCATATCCTTGGAAGGTATCCTTTCGAGCGGCGGCAAGATTCCGTCTTTACGCCATTGTCTTCACAGGTCACTTGCTTCCTCTACCGAACATGGCAGAGGTGGCGCATCGAAGTTTGCGACCTTCGACTGCTTTTGGGGCGAGACCGTATTCACTTCGGCTTCGCGTCCCCTCTTGTAGCTAAACCTCCCAATTTTAAAAGTAGTCCCGCTCAGGGATCTCTCAGGGGCGTCTTCTTTTTCTGCCTTTCCACTATAGGCTCTATGTTCTTTGTGCATTCAATCAGCTTCGAAAATGTAGGAGTTTGCAAGTTGATAAGCATACCTTTGTACTCGTCTCGCATGCATTGAAGGCATATTTCCACAAGTCTGCCCTCAAGTATCACGTCTCTGCATTCCAAGGACTTGGCCCTGAACTTCTTGATGAATGTCACTCCATCCTCCTCGCGCTTCTGGTACATCCGAGAGAGATGAATCATTGTCACCTTTTCTTCCATCTGGAAGAATTTAGTGTAAAACTTCTGGACCATGTCGTCCCAGGTCTTTATGGATCCGGCTTCCAACGTCCTGTACCACTTGTAAGCCACGTTCCCCAGGGATTTCGAGAACTCGCGCATCAGTAGCTTAGGATCAGCCTCGTATGGCCCCATCACATCGATGAAACCCATGACATGCTCGTGGGCGTTTCCGTTGACATCTTCGAACTTGTCCCATTTAGGATCCTTGTACCCAGCAGGGTTAGGCATGAGGTAGATATCGCGTGGGATAGGTGGATCGTTGTCAAGCTTCGGAATGATGGTGTCCGCGAACGGTTGATTAACCAGGATGGTTTCTATGCGCCGCTGCAACGACGTCATACACTCCGACGCACTTCCCCTGGCAGCAGGAGGAGGGGTTGTTGCAGTTGGAGGTGACACATATACTGCAGAAGGGCTACGAACGTACTGTGGATTCGCATTGCCCCACGCCGCCGGCGGAGGAGGCAAAGGATATTGTGAAGACGGATTGGATACCAGGATTGGCGGTTGAGGCACATGAGTGGTAAGAGGCAACATTTTAGCTGTTTTCCCCTGAACTGAGGGTAACTGCGCCGTTGACAGTGGAGTTTGAAGGTTAGGATTAGGTGGTATGGTTGATACTCCCAATCCTTGAGTGGTGGAAGTTCCTCCTCCCTGAGAGACGGCCATGGCTGGCGTAGAATTTGGGGCAAGAGTCCCCAGGATAGCCATTATCTGTTCCAGCTGCGCAGATTGAGCTTTGAGAGCCTTCTCCTGGGTCAGGATGGTAGCGTTCAAGGCCTCTAACGTTGGAGCTTCACCGGTGGCTGTAGGAGTACGGCGAGTCTCCTCTCCCGAGGTGGTCTCCGTGGAAGGAGATCTGTTACTGACATCATCTTCGTGAGACATGGTTGCTTGCAATGGTAAGTTCACGTCGGGTTCACCAAATGTGTACGAGAGAATCCTGCAGAGAGAACTCAATATACACCAAGAGCAGGGGATAGAAAAGACACATGAAGTGCAAGGCTGTGTGTAGGGAGAGAGTAAGGCAATAGCACTGTATGAGAGAGAGACAGGATTTTGGCATAGCTTCCGCGTATCTTAGGTGGTTCTTCCCTGTATGGAAGGGTTAACGATCCTATATATAACGGAGAATGTGACCGTTGTAGTGTGGTTAATGCGTCCATTAATGGCGGCTTAATTAGCTTAACCACAACGGCACGTTCGTCCGCATATATAGGGACCGTTACAGCACGTTATCCGCGTATACTGGAACCGTTACGAGGTTGACCGGGTTTGACCGGGTTGACCGGATTTATGGAGCTTGTGCCATAAATCTCTCAAAAGCAGTTACTAGGGGTCGCGCGCGGGCTTGGTTGTCGCTCGCGCGCGACAGGACTTACTCTAGCCTCCAAACCACTAAGTCCCTACAAGTCCCGTGAGGTGGTATGCGAGGGCCCTGTCTCGCAGCCCCCACGTGGATCAGCGCGGCTGGTGATCCAGTGTGTGTGGAGCACAATATGGTGTGCTAGATGATCGCCAAGTGGCTAAGATCTGCCTGTCCAGAAAGCACTATCTACCCTGGGCATAATGCAAGACGCGCCACTGCTAGTACTAAGATAAAAGGGAATGAATCAAGCTCTTTGGAGAAGATACACGTGAACTTGGAAAGTGATTCGGCCTCTTTGGATATTTCCACCAATCCAGAGACTTTTAAAGCAGCCCCATTCGATAGCCAATTGGCAACTCTTAGCATCAGTGCTCCGGGAAAGGAAGGTAAGGATGGTTTTCAGTTTGCTACTTCACATGTTTTTGTTCACCCGATTCCGACACAGGACGGGGGCGCCTTGAATAACCCAAAATGTATTGGTTGAGGCTGCGATGCAGTCCAGCCAGAAACAATAAATCTCTTAAGCTGGAACGTACGGGGGCTTGGCAATCCGCGTAGCGTTGTTTCTCTCCGCGACATAGTGGGGAGAAGAAAGCCAAACATTGTCTTCCTTATAGAGACAAAACTGTATGCATGAGAAATGGATTGGATCAAAAGAAGGCTGGGTCTTCGAAACGGTATTTATCGTGAATGTGACGGCAGTGGCGATGGTAGAAGAGGGGGTCTCGCTCTGTTGTGGGATGATAGGATCAGTTTTAGTCTGGAAACTTGGTCTAGTCATCATATTCATGGTGAGATTTCCTTTGATAATGTTTCAAAGAATGGGTTTTTCACGGGTTTCTATGGAGATCCGAACAGGAACGAGAGACACAATCGGGTGCAATCAGGGTCTTTGACCCAAGGGATGTACAATCCCAAACCCCGTCCATTTATCTTTCCACTTTCATATTTAATTTCACATGCAAATCGTGCATGAACATTAACATCGATAATATCATCATGCTAACAGCATATCAACAATCAACACAGTTGATAGCATGTATCCAGCATAGTCACGAATATCAATAGTATATTCGAATAGCAATTTCAGCAGCATCTCTGTATGATTCAGATACTCAAATAACGATTTGACAGCACCTACATATGAATCATATATCAACTTACAATTTCACAATAACCAGGCATAGCATCGGCACAGTGATAACAATTCGATAATTATGACAGTTATATTGAAGCAGTATGACGACTAGCATATAAACACGCAACACAATACGTTTAGGGCTATAACCGTGGAGTTTGTTAGAAGCTTTGTAGCCGGCTGATCGGCCGTGGTGCATAATTGGTGATTTGAATGCTTTCTCGTCTATCTCGGAATAGGAAGGAGGAAGATTTGTATCCTTTAGCCAGACAAAGGGTTTTTGCAGCGTTATTCACATACTACAGTTGAGAGACATGGGTTACTCGGGTTCTCCTTTCACTTGGAGAAAAAATCAGGGGGATGACTTGGCTATTCGTGAGAGACTAGATCGTTGTCTGGTCTCAGATTGATGGATTGACATGTGTGGTTGGGCCAGGGTCCAACATCTTATTGCAGAGGTCTCACAACATGTCCATGCTTAAATTTTCCCACACCTTTGACTTTGCCTTGCCAATTTGATAGAAGTTAAACATTCCTAACAAATCTCCACCTTGATTTGAATCATCTCAGCAACCCGAAACCAGAACCTGATGCTCCTCTTCTCAAACATAAACCGGATGCGTCTCCCAGAACCTGAAACGAGCACGCCTCCTCAAACAGATGTTTCGCAGCTGTATGCGAAACTCGAATAGACAAACGTTTCTCCAACTACCATGCGTTCCTGAAACGAATGCGCCTGATGCGGATGCACTTGCGGAAACACAAACAAGTGCTCCACCCAGAACCAGACTCGAATACATTCACTGACCGAATGTATTCCTGATGCGCCCAATTGCGCAAGACAGATGCACCATGACAAGTGCCCATATGTCATTTAGAACAGATGCACCAATGACGAGTGCCCAAATTGTCATGCCTGATGCGCCTCGTATGCCTTAGATGCGCCAGATGCTCGCCAGAAAAACATCGCGCCAGATGAGAGCTCAATGCGTGTCATGGTACACGCCCCAAAAATAGATGCACGCGAGAAAAGACCCGTGCATAATGCGCGCCAGAACGAGAACCAGATGCACGTGCCATAAATCTCACGTGCTAGATACTCTGTGTCGTTGATCCAACTCCAACGAGTTCCTGCAAGGCATGAGCCAGAGCCAGATTCAATTCACACGCCAGATGCTCCACACCGAGAGCCAGATTGCGCCTGAACGTCGATCGCCAGAAGGCCAGATGCGCGTGAACTGCCAGAGTCGCGCCAGTACCGAATGCGTGCTGGATTTGCCAGATCCCTTGCACGCCTAATCAGATGCGCGCCAGATTGCTCCGAGTGAAGCCCGGTGTAGATACTGCTTTCTGACATGACAGATCTTGGCCACGTGGCGGCCATCCAGCACACCATATTGTGCTCCACACACACAGGATCACCATCCGAGCTGATCCATGTGGGGGCTGCGAGACAGAGCCCTCGCATACCACTGCACGGGACTTGTAGGGACTTAGTGGTTTGGAGGCTAGAGTAAGCCCTGTCGCGTGCGAGCCAAGCCCGCACGCGACCTTTAGTAACTGTTTTGAGAGATCTATGGCACGAGCTCCCTAGACCCGGTCAATCCGGTCAAACCCGGTCAACCTCGTAACGGTTCCGGTATTCGCGCACCACGTGCTCTAACGGTTCCTATATACTCGGACGAACGTGCCGTTATGGTTAAGCTAATTAAGCCGCCATTAATGGGCGCATTAACCACACTACAACGGTCACGTTCTCCAGTATATATAGATCGTCAAACTTTCCATACAAAGGAGAACACACTGCCATACGCGGAAGCTCTGCCAAACCTCTGTCTCTCTCTCAGACATTGCTACTGGCTTACTCTCTCCCTACACACACCCCTATTCTTCCTGTGCGATCCTTGATCCACTACACACGGTGCACACGGAGGTCTCCCTGCCGGAATCTCTTGTGCACATTTTGGTGAACCCGACGTGAACTTACCAGCAAAAGCAACCATGTCTCAGGAGGATGATGTCAGCAACCGATCGCCTTCCACCGAAACTCCCTCGGGAGACGAGACCCGCCGTACTCCGACGACTCCCGGCGAAGCACCGACGTTAGAGTCTTTGGACGCCACCGTCCAGAGTCAGGCGAATGCTCTCAAATCCCAATCTGCGCAACTAGAACAAATCTTGGCTGTTCTAGGCACCCTCGCGCCGAATCCTCCACCGCCTGCCGCTATCCCTCAAGGAGGAGGAACCCCTGCTGCTCCAGGATTGGGAGTGCCAGCCACACCTCCCAACCCTCATCTGCAGACTCCACCGTCGGCTGCGCAACTGCCTTCGGTTCAAGGATCAACGGCACAGATGCTGCCTTCTGCTGTTCACGCTCCTCAGCCCTCGGCTTTGGCGTCCAACCCAACTCTGCAGTACCCTTTGCCTCCCCCAACGATGATCTGGGGAAACGCGGGTACTCAGTATGCTCCCAATCCTCCGGCGGCATATGTGTCGCAACCGCCTACGGCAACCCCTCCGGCGACTACCGAGGGAAGCATTCCAGAATGCATGACGTCTTTGCAAAAGCGCGTGGACACCATCCTGGCTCATCAGTCATTCGCGGATACCATTATCCCGAAGTTAGACAATGATCCACCTATTCCACGAGAGATCTATCTATTGCCTAACCCGGCGGGGTACAAGGCTCCCAAATGGGATAAGTTCGAAGACGTCAATGGAAACGCTCATGAGCATGTCATGCGTTTCATCGATGTCATGGGTCCGTTCGGGGCTGATCCCAAATTACTGATGCGGGAGTTCCCAAAATCTCTTGGGAACGTAGCATACAAATGGTACCGGACATTGGAGACCGGATCCGTGAAGACTTCGGACGACATGGTCCAAAAGTTCTATACCAAGCTCTTTCAAATGGAGGAGAAGGTGACGATGATCCATCTCTCGCGGATGTACCAGAAGCGCGAGGAGGATGGGATCACCTTCATCAAGAAATTCCGGGCGAAATCCTTGGAGTGCAAAGATCCAATGCCCGAAAGCCGGCTCGTGGAGATATGCCTACAGTGCATGCGAGATGAATACAAAGGTATGCTCATCAATTTGCAAACACCTACGTTTTCAAAACTAATCGAATGCACGAAGAACATCGAGCCCATAGTCGAGAGACAGAAAAAGAAGAACGCTCCAGAGCGACCTGCGAGCGGCACCACTTACAAGATCGGAAGGTTCAGCTACAAGCGGGGACGCGAAGCTGAGGTCAACACAGTTTCGCCCCAGAAACAAGCGAAGGTTGTGAACTTCGATGTGCCGCCTCTGCCATGCTCGGTAGAGGAAGCGAGTGACCTCTGCAAACAGTGGCGCAAGGACGGCGTCCTACCACCACTCGAGAAAACACCCTCCAAGGAGATGGTGAGGGACCCTAAGTGGTGCGAGTACCACGGCAAGATCATGCATCCCACGGCCGAGTGCAAGAAACTCAGGTTCGCGTTCGATCAGAAGATGAAGAACGGCGAGCTAAACGTCAGCGACAACAGGAAGGACGTGCGCAACAACCCACTTCCTGCCCATACAGAGTCAGGCTCGAAAGGCAAAGAGGTCGCCATGATCTCGATCGTAGACCTGGAGGAGGTCGCAGAGGATGGTCTACCCATCATTGCTGAGGTCCATCAAGACGAAGATTATAGCATGGACACGGAGGATGAACGTGCCGACCGCATGAAAGGGTCGCACGGCTTCAACAAATTCTTCGACGAGATGAATTTCTCCGAGAGGTGCCGGACTGATATGACAAAAGCAATCTTAAGGATAGCGGAGGACTACGAGGAGGACCTCGTGGTCTCCAACGGGAAAGTCATCAGGGCGTCTCGTTCCACAGAAAAGAGCATGACCTTTTCTGCCAGTGACAAGAAGACGGATGCGAGTCATCAGAGGCCTCTGAACGTGACCGCCATCGTCAATGGCGTCGAATTCAAGCGAGCATTCGTCGATGGTGGAGCAGCGGTCAACGTTGTTCCACTCCACACACTGAAGCTAGCAGGGATCCCCGAGCACAAGGTAGTCAAACGTCCATCTCCACTGGTGGGATTCGGGAGCGACTCTAGAATGACGATCGGATGGATCCGCCTGGGCGTCCAGATTGGCAAGATCAAGTGCTCGGCGAAGTTCTATGTCATAGACGCGAACACCACATACCACATGATCATAGGTCGAGCTTGGATTCATCGCTTCGATGCAGTCCCTTCGACGGCTCACCAGGTTATGAAAGCTATCTGGAACGACAGAATTGTCGAGATAGCGGCTTCGACTAACCCGTTCAACTTGGACGAAGCACATCTCAGCGAGGCGGTGTGGTTCACTGAGATGGCGGACGAGCAAACACCCGGGCCTTTTAACCCTACTCCTTTACCTCTCTGGGAGGACATCAAGGACCAGTCACCTGCGGGCGTGATGGTGACAAGGGAAGATGCCAAGGAAAAGCCGCCTGCACGCGAAGAGGCGCCACGTATCGCATATCATAGAAAGAATGTGTACACCTTGAAGAGGATCGCGAAGCATGACCCCGAGGGAAAGGAGATAGAGAGCTTCTACGCCAACGGGAAGAAATGCTATCGCATATGAAGGTGCGCGGGGATGTCCTCACACGGGCATGGGGATGTCCCTGAGCAAATCAATCAAATCGAACAAGTCGCGCTAACGGAAGAGCCAACACAAGGCACTCCAGACGAGAAACTCAAAGAAGCGCCTGAATGCATGGAAGACAGGCCAAGACCGCAAAAGCAAGAGCTAAAGGAAGTGTTCCTCAGCCCGAACGAGGAAAAGAAAAGGCCGGTCTTCCTGAGCGCGGACCTCACAAGCGAAGAGGAACAGGGACTGCTGCAGCTCCTAACTGAGTACAAGGACGTGTTCGCATGGGATTATGATGAGATGCCAGGACTGGATACAAGCATCACCATGCACCGTTTAGACATCATCCCAGGGTCTAAGCCGGTCAAGCAAAGCACCAGAAGCTTCAGGCCAGAACTCAACGTGAAGATCAAGCAGGAGACTGTCAAACTCCTAGATACCAAGTTCATAGAGCCAAATCATCATCCCACATGGCTGGCCAACATCGTGCCGGTGGTGAAGAAGAACGGACAGCTTCGCATCTGCGTGGACTTCCGAGATCTCAATCGCTTCTGCCCTAAGGACGATTTCCCACTCCCCAACATCGATTTGCTTATCGATTCAACAGCAGGCCATCGCATGTTCAGTTTCATGGACGGTTTCAGCGGGTACAATCAAATCAAGATGGATCCCGAAGATGCGCGGAAAACTGCATTCATTACTCCTGTGGGGGTATTCAACTACACGGTAATGCCGTTCGGTCTTAAGAACGCGGGCGCAACCTATCAGCGGGCCATGATGGCTCTGTTCCACGACATGATGCACAAAGAGGTGGAATTCTACGTGGATCACCTGGTGGTTAAATCCAAGCACGAAGCGGATCACCTTGCAGACCTGCGAAAGGTGTTCAACAGATGCAGGAGCTTTCAACTGAAAATGAACCCCATGAAATGCGCGTTCGGCGTGACCTCGGGGAAGTTCTTGGGATGCGTAGTCCATCGCCAAGGGATAGAGCCTGACCCTGCGAAAGTGTCAGCCATCACCAGCATGACGCCACCCCATAACCAAAGTACCTTGAAAACATTCTTGGGAAAACTGTCGTACCTGCGGAGATTCATCCCAGCAATTGCAGAAATCACATGCTGTTTCAGCACTCTTCTCAAGAAGGACGCCGCGTACGACTGGGCTCCGGACCACGAAGTTGCATTCGAAAAGCTGAAAGAGCTGCTCACGTCCTCAAAGATAATGATCGCGCCCCAGCTGGGATCACCGCTTCTGCTATATCTCACATCAACAAGGAGATCTATAGGAGCACTCTTGGCCCAGGAGTATGAAGGCCAAGAGAGGCCCATCTACTATATCTCTCGCATTGTGCAGCCTGGTGAATCAAGGTACACAGACATCGAACGTCATTGCCTTGCTTTATTCTTTGTGATAGAAAAGTTGAGACACTATTTTGCATCACACAAAGTAGTGGTGGTCACCAAGAGCGCCCCATAAGATATTTGCTAACTCACACTACTCCGGGTGGGAGACTGGCGAAATGGTACATGACCATCTCTCAATACGATATCACATGCGTGAAACCAAGAGCGATCAAGTCACAGGCGGTAGCGGATCTGCTGGCACAGTTTCCCGACAACAGCCACGAACCTGTGATCGAAGAAGAGCTCGAAGGCCCTGAAATCTACGCAATCGACGTGCCCTATTGGACCCTCCACTTCGACGGTTCGTCAACCAGGAAGGGCGGAGGCATTGGGATAGTCTTGACAAAACCAGATGGGGAAGTCGTACAGATGTCCGCAAAGCTTAACTTCGCAGTCACAAACAACGAAGCAGAATACGAGGCTCTCATCGTAGGGCTCCGTGCGGCAAAAGCCTTGGAAGTGAGCAACTTAATAGTCATGGGAGATTCCAAGCTGATTGTTAAGCAAGCCTCGGGCGAATATGGTTTGAAGGAGATCAACCTCCTGTCTTATCGTACCCTAGTACAGAAACTGATGCAACAATTCTGCGATATGAAGTACGAACACAAGCCTCGAGCAGACAACAGGCACGCAGACGCTTTAGCAACTCTGGGATCTAAGGCCAGCATGGACAAATGCCCTGCAAGGATTTACATCGAGGTGCGAACATCGTCAGCACTAACAGAAGATGTGTGCGACGACGAACACATGGATGATGCAGACTGGCGGAAAGCAATCCTGCAAGCCATTACGAAAGGCACCAGCAGCGAAAGCTGGGCACTCACAAAAGGATACTGCATTCAGGACAACACCCTTTACTACAAGGGTCCTGGAGGAATACTCATGCGGTGTGTCTCCGAGGAAGATGGACAACAGCTGTTAGAAAAGATTCACCAACACGCTTGCGGAGAAAGCGAGGTGTCAATCTACAGAAAGGCTCAGAGATATGGCATTCATTGGCCAGGCATGTCAACAGCCGCAGCCCTGACACAAGGGAAGTGCGAAAGATGCGCGCTAATCAAAGACTCTCTACTCGTCGCCCTAACTGATGACGACACGGACTGGAGGAAGCCACTGTTTGATTTCCTCACCCACGGCACCATGCCCGAATCGAGAAAAGAGGCCGAAAAATTGAAAAGGAAAGCGTCTCGATACGTGGTACAGGAAAACCTGCTTTGGCGAAGAGGTCACGAGGGCAACTTGCTGCGATGTCTAGACGGCAGAGAAGCACAAGAAGTCATGGACCTTTCTCATCAGGTGGAGCATCAAGGAGGTGCGAAATTATGCAGACAGCTCCTCTCAATTGGATACTTCTGGCCCACAATGGAAGTCGATTGCCGCACCAAAGTGCGACGCTGCCAAGAATGCCAATTCAAAGGGAACCTAGTGCACGCTCCCGCCGTGGACTTACATGCATTAGGGACGCCATGGCCATTTCACACATGGGCTCTGGACTTCATCGGTCCCATCCGACCAACGTCGCATGGGAACCATTTCATTCTCACCGCAACCGAGCTGTTCACTAAGTGGGTGGAAGCAATACCACTAAAGACGGCAAATGCGCTGGCTGTGGTCAATTTCATTCAGGAAAGCATCATATGCAGGTTCGGAATCCCAAACACCATTCTTTCAGATAACGGTACTCCTTTTGTGAATCGCCAGGTAGCTGCGAAATTAGCGGAGTACAACATCAGGCAGATATGTTCTACCCCTTACTACCCAAAGGGAAACGGACAAGCCGAAGCGACTAACAAGACGCTGTTGAGAATATTGAGCAAAATGGTCGCAGACGACCACAAGAAGTGGGCCGACTCTCTAAGCATAGCTCTGTGGGCCTACAGAGCTTCTCCAAGGACACCCACAGGGGCCTCGCCATTTCTACTGTGTTATGGGGCCGAGGCTGTGGTACCTGCGGAGGTTAGAGTCAACTCGGCAAGGCTGGCATTCCATGCACTCTATGAAAATCAACGCGATCATGACTTAATCTTGCTGGAAGAAAAGCGAGAACAAGCCAAAAGGACTAAAAAGCGGTACCAGGAAAGAATCGCTCGCGCTTACAACAAGACAGTCCAGCGAAGGGATTTCGCAGTCGGAGACCTGGTCTTGCGCGCATCTGACCACTGCATGCGAGAAGCAACTCACCCAAAGTTCGCAGCTAATTGGGAAGGACCCTTCGAAGTCACAGAAGTCTTCGATAGTGGCTACTGCAGCATACGAAGGTTGCACGGTACAACCTCAACTCCCAGTTCAATCAATATGCGCTGGATAAAGAAGTACTATCCCTGACTTCCCTCATTTCATACGTTTTATGATAACGTGCTTAATGTCTCATGTGGCTATGATTTACGCAATCTCCTCTCCCATATGAGAGGATTGTAATCCCATCTCTCCCATATGAGAGCGTTATAATAAAAGAATTCTCCCAAATGAGAAGTTCATATTTCTAGCTGTTTATGTTGCCCTATTTAATTTGTTATTACTGTTAACAATGGTTTATTCGCTGCAATAGCAATTCATACAAAATGCGATCTTAATTGATCATATAAGCCTATCTCTTTACGATAGCAGCTAGCTCAAATACGATCTTAAGTGATCATCTAAGCCTATCTCTAATGATAGCAGCTAATGCAAATGCGATCTTAAGTGATCATCCAAGCCTATCCCTCACGATAGCAGCCAATGCAAATACGATCTTAAGTGATCATCTAAGCCTATCTCTAATGATAGCAGCTAACGCAAATGCGATCTTAAGTGATCATCCAAGCCTATCCCTCACGATAGCAGCCAATGCAAATGCGATCTTAAGTGATCATCTAAGCCTATCTCTTACGATAGCAGCCAACACAAATGCGATCTTAATTGATCATCTAAAGCCTATCTCTCACGATAGCAGCCAATGCAAATGCGATCTTAAGTGATCATCTAAGCCTATCTCTTACGATAGCAGCCAACACAAATGCGATCTTAATTGATCATCTAAAGCCTATCTCTTACGATAGCAGCCAAAACAGATGCGATCTTAATTGATCGTCTAAAGCCTATCTCTCACGATAGCAGCCAACTCAAATGCGATCTTAATTGATCATGTAAAGCCTATCTCTTACGATAGCAGCCAAACGCAAATGCGATCTTAACTGATCATCTAAAGTCTATCTCTCACGGTAGCAGCCAATTCAAATGCGATCTTAATTAATCATGTAAAGCCTATCTCTTACGATAGCAGCCAAGCGCAAATGCGATCTTAATCGATCTTGTAAAGCCTATCTCTTACGATAGCAGCCAAACGCAAATGCGATCTCAATTGATCATCTAAGCCTATCTCTCAAGATAGCGGTCTACACAAGTGCGATCTCAAGCCTATCTGCTATGATAGTGACTTATACACAAAACGATTTTACCTGATCTTCTCAAGCCTATCTGTTACGATAGCAACTTATATGCAACGTGATTTTTGTTGATCACCAAAGCCTCTGTTACGATGGCAACGCATGCGCAAAATGATCTTACTGGATCTTCTAAAAGTCTATCTGTTGCGATAGCAATTTATGCGAGAAACGATCTCAAGCAGTTCGCTAATAAAGCCTATCTTTTGTGATAGCAGTTCGCACCACTTAGTGATCTTAATTGATTTGCTGAAGACTATCTGTTACGATAGCAATGTTGTGAACATGATCTTAAATGGTTTGCAACGGCCAACTGCAAGCCCATCCGCCGAGATGGCACAGCTGCGAATCTCCGCACATGACACTACAACAGTACAAAATAAAAAGTGTCAGCACAAGGAAATCGAGAAAACTTAACACATGCGAAGAAGAGTGCTTACGTCAGCAAAAGCCTTGCTGTATCTGACGACTTGCGTGTCGCCCTTCTTGATTGCGGCGACCTGCTCCTTCAGAATGAAATTAGGGCACAAATGGTTCTCACGGTCCCACAGTGAGTAGCAACCATACTCAGACTCGCTCAAGCTGCAATTGGGGCGAAACGGAAAAGAGTTTCTTTTGAGCAAGGGGGCCCTACCTGGCTGCGCCGCCGACTCCGTCTCAATCCTCGTTTGCTGGGCAGCCCAGTATGCGAGCCAGTTCTGGGAACAACCACCCTCGCGGGTACCCGCAGGCTGCTCGAAAGGAAGGTTGTTCATGAAAACTGTCTTGCACTCCTTTGTGAGCAAGCGCTTGTAGCATCCTCTGACAATGGACTGGGGCCAGATTGATGGGGCCACAGCGTCAAAACCGAACTGAGGAGAGACTCGAGTAGGGTCAACATCCACTGTAAGCTTTTTATACCTTGGCGCGAGCTCACGAATATGCTCCGCGAGGGCAGGAAGGGAACCTCGCAGACACCAGCAAAAGAACTCGCGATAGCGCTCGTGGAAATGCGGTCCCTTCTCAAAGAGAAGTTCTTCTGAGAAGACCATACCTTTGGAGGGGTATAGCCTTGGAAACCATCTCACATTCTCAATGCGCGTGGCATAGGGCCTGGCAGTAAACTCCTTCCGTTTGTCGCATATCAAACTCCAAACGCACTTGGTGTTGCCTGTTCCGAACCATCTCGCAGCTCTTCCGCTGTTGCGCGCTTCTGTCTCGCCTGGGGAACACCACTTATCAAGTTGGAGAGCAGTTGGGGCATAAGACGGCCAGCGCTCGAAAACCCACATTGTCAAGAAGGAAATATTGACAAAGGTCAAAACATCGAGGCGGCCACGCGACTCCCTCATAGCCAAAACCAGCTGATCGAGCCTATAATACAGCGTGCCCAAAACCAAGGGTCCAAGTGCGACTCTCTGGCCAAGAGCGAGCCTCACAGCAAGTGGCAGCACATGATAGAAGACTCCGTCATGGGGGTGACCATCAATCAGGTACCTCGATAGCCAAGCACAGAGAAAAGCACAAAGGGTCAAATGATAGCCCTTGCCCTCTACGTAATTCTCGGCCTCCGGGTCCTCACTCATAAGTTTCTTAGTGATGCTGCTGTTCGCATAGTCTCGGAAGAAGTACTGCAACCATTTGTTCCAGGTATTCTTCGCAGACGTATCAACCAGCTGCCAGTTCGGAAGGGGCTTTGTAGTGGTCCACCGAGTGGAGATTTTCTTCACCTCAGCTAGGCATTCCTCCATCTGCGTATACAAGGCAATCTCCGCAGATTTCCTCAAGGGACTCAGAGGGTCCACTTCACCCATGGGGGAAAGCTCGTACAGCATTTGCACGTCCTCGAGCGTGGGGGCAGCCTCGAACTCAGCAAAATGGAACGTGTGAGTCGCAGGCGAGTAACGGGACAGAAGTTCTAGAAGCATGGATTGATCCAGCTTCACGGCAGCACCCTTCATAGCACGGATAGCAAAATACACGCCGGCTTCGTTAAGAGTCTCGGCGTGATGATCCAACACGTGGTCAATCCACTCATCCATATAGTCCAATTTCTGGACGAACGCCTGAGTAGAAATCGCAGTATACGGGAAGTGCCCGTTCTCGATCCCCAATCGAACTATATCCTCGGAACCAACCCACTCGAGCAGGGCTGAGTTAACTGGGCGAGTCAACGTCAGCAATCGCTCAACGGGAACAGGATCAGGCATCCTCTTCGTCTTTATCCTCGCATGGTAGAAATTTTTGCCGCCTAAGAAGGGGGCTTTTCGCCACAAGGCCTGCGGAAGGTCGGGTATCTCTTCATCTTCCTTGACGGGCCTGGTTACTCTTGTCTTGGCCATTCCTGCGAAAGAGCAAGAAAAAGGGGGGAGAAATACCACACTTCAGTTTAAATTTTGGGAATTCAAGATCTATGCGAAGGAGATCAAGACCTCTTCACAAATCCCACGGGTTTACAGATTCAACGCAGTTCAAGGCAAACACTGGTATCTTAAATCAAAAGTAAACGAGGCCAACCTTGTTTTCTTGAAGCTTGCTTGGATATGCACAATTGAAGAACACGGATTGCGGTTCTGAACTGGTGATTGATTATCTGGATCTGCTCTCGAAGATCTCCGGGTACCATTCACTTTAAAAGGAAAAATTAATGTTTTGCAATAATGGGGGATACAAGGTATTTATCCAAAACAATGAAGGGTTGCGTCCTTTCGATAGTTGAATCGCAACCGTCACCGTCGAATCGCGCAATCACAGGACAAGCTGACGTCACGCCTAAAACCCTAAAGGTCAGACGGCACGACTCTAGGGGTTTTAGGTCATAATGACACGCATGGGGGCTGAACTTACCCGTATTTGAATTGGTGCGTGGCGGCGACGCGTATGTTGGTTTCCGCGCATGGAAGTCTATACGGCTATGAATCTTCACGCGCAGAAAGGGGGCTAATGTAGATACTGCTTTCTGACATGACAGATCTTGGCCACGTGGCGGCCATCTAGCACACCATATTGTGCTCCACACACACAGGATCACCATCCGAGCTGATCCATGTGGGGGCTGCGAGACAGAGCCCTCGCATACCACTGCACGGGACTTGTAGGGACTTAGTGGTTTGGAGGCTAGAGTAAGCCCTGTCGCGTGCGAGCCAAGCCCGCACGCGACCTTTAGTAACTGTTTTGAGAGATCTATGGCACGAGCTCCCTAGACCCGGTCAATCCGGTCAAACCCGGTCAACCTCGTAACGGTTCCGGTATTCGCGCACCACGTGCTCTAACGGTTCCTATATACTCGGACGAACGTGCCGTTATGGTTAAGCTAATTAAGCCGCCATTAATGGGCGCATTAACCACACTACAACGGTCACGTTCTCCAGTATATATAGATCGTCAACCTTTCCATACAAAGGAGAACACACTGCCATACGCGGAAGCTCTGCCAAACCTCTGTCTCTCTCTCAGACATTGCTACTGGCTTACTCTCTCCCTACACACACCCCTATTCTTCCTGTGCGATCCTCGATCCACTACACACGGTGCACACGGAGGTCTCCCTGCCGGAATCTCTTGTGCACACCCGGATAGCCCCCTCCATGGGGCTTCAGATGGTGTGTGTACCTGCTTCTCTCTCACGAAAAGATAGATCTTGATTGCCAAACCAGACATCGTTCTTGGCGGAATCTCGAAACCCAACCTCCCGATAGTCTGCTCCACCTTAATCGCGATACCCTAGCTTTGAGTTCCACCCGGATCTTGGACCCCGGCTCTGATACCAGTTTGTTGTAACATAACTCCTGTTTCAGAGCTCTGTTACCAGTTTGTTATAACGTGGGGGTATTCGAGAAAGAACTACGAAAGCAAAACAAGAACGAGACATATATTTAACGTGGTTCACTAACAAATTCGTAACAAACCCGCTAGCTAATCCACGGCCAGAACCAGATATTTTATTGAGAAGAGAACCCGAGTTCAATGCACTTCGTGGTCACAATGGCCACGGCGGCGACCCGAAACACCCACCCTCGACACATAACATAATCTCTCACAAATTTTTCTCTATGTATGAATTTTACTGTGTGTGTTCATGAGTGTAGACCAGCCCCCTTATATACACACGTGTGTGTGTGACTTGGGCACAAACCAAAAAAGAAAGCACCGCCTCACAAACATGGAATTAATTCCATGCTTAAATTTGCCCACACCTTTGACTTTGCCTTGCCAATTTGATACAAGTTAAACTTTCCTAACACGTGACAACATGACCCGAACTTTTCTCTATGGAGAAAACACTTCGGAGTGTTACTCTCAACTCTAGTCCAGCATTAATCCGCGCCCGTCGCCTCCTTGTCGCCGCCGTAAGAAAGCTCGTCGGAGAGATCCAATTCACTGCTGCTTCCTTCCCACTCGTCAGAATCAGTAAGTATCTATGAACTTCCAAACTTTAATTCATCAAATCCCTACTTTACTCATTTCACCTACAATTGCATCACTGAAATCGCGATACCCTTTTTTGAGATGTGATGGTTCCGGATTGTGGTTTTGAAAAACAAAACTCGTTTCTGATATGGGTTGTTGAAATTGGGGTGAAAATAACTCTCATGTTTGCTAAATCTGATTTTTATGAACTGGGACTGAACATTATCTTGTTCGTTCTTTACTCATTTAGTTGTTTGGAAAACTCAGTGAATTCCATAAGATGAATTGGGGCAAAATCACTCTGATCCTGTTTGTGTTTGTGTGTGATTAATCAAGTTTCTAAGTTGAAAATTTCAATTGAGACCAGAGTATGTATGTCTATGATACGGATAGGCATCCGTCGGGCGACAGGGCTACGCGACGGGGAGCACGAGCTCGGCACCCTCCGGGTTATCTCAAAGATTATGTTTAGACCTGGTGTTTCTTTAGTAATTCGTTTATTTTATATTATTATGTAGTTTTTTTAAGTTAGGGAGAGGGTAGCATATTTAGTTATTTTAGGAGGGTGGATAGTGTCTTTTACAATTTTATCTGCACTACAAAAACAGTAATGTCGATCTTTTTTCATTATCAATCAATCAAAAAAGAAAATTTGTGTATGCTGAATTCAAAACCCAAGTGTTCGTGTATGTGGAGACTGAATAGTGTCTAGAATTACTATCCCATATCGGAAACGAGTTTAGTTTCCAAAACCACAATCTGGAACATCAAGATCTATCACAACTCTAAAAGGGTCTGGCAATTTCAGTGATCAAATTGTAGGTAAAATGAGTAAAACTAGTGATTTTGAGGAATTAGAGTTCGGAAGTTCATAGACACTAACCGATTCTGACGACTGAGGAGGAAGCAGCGGAGAATTGGATCTCTCCGACGAGCTCTGTTACGGCCGTCGCCACGACGGCTTCGGACTTTCATGCTGGACTAGAGTTGAGAGTAACACTCGGAAGTGTTCTCTCAATATAGCAGAGAACGGGTGATGTTTGTCACATTACATGAATAGAAGCCCGCTAAATCCTGTTTGGAGCAACAGTTTTATTGTCTACCATATTCCTCGGTCTCGTAATTTTATTTCATCATTTTTGTGGCACATTTGGTGCTCCGCGAGTTCACTAAATAATATTAACCGGATAGGATTATATTAGGTTCGCTGAAATATAACTAATAATGTGTTAGGTATTGTGTCAAATTAATTCCTCGGTCAGGTACAAAAAAAATCATAATCAACTAATCGGGGACTAATTTGGTGTATTAAGCACACATTTTTCATTATTTGGTATTTAGCACTAGTATTACAACTAGTACATAACAATTAAACAAAATATTAACTAATATATGGGCTATATTTAATCAAGCTACATCTAATACTGCAAATGTTGACAAACTAGCCATTACAGACTTGCAGTTCTCCAAAATTTGTCAATATTCCTCGGTGATTCACAGTACTGAGTGAAAAAAGTATAAACGTTCAAGTAAATGACAATCCAAAAGTAAACAGGTGAATGCATGCATTGATTACATATCTTGTACTTCCTCCGTTGCGCCAGGTTCTTCAAAAACTTATTCGGGTATTATTTGAGTCTCGCGATTTCGTTAGCAAAACAAAGCAAGAATTTGATAATTTTTTGAGGTATCGTAAAGCAAAGTTTAATGTACAACACCATGAAAAGATTACAAAATTCTTGCATCGTTTTGTTAACCCAATCGTTAGGCCCACATAATACCCAAATAATTTTTTGAAAACCTGGCGAAACAGAGGGAGTACACTTCATCGAGAGCATGTCACTCATCTAGCATAGCAATAAGCTAATATTACTTCTCAAAAAAATTAATATTACCTTATTACTATGTATATTACATGATAAATTAATTACCACCTACTGGGTTTGTTTCTTGTGAATCGTCCTACTTTGACTTTTTAACCTGTAACTAGGTTACTTTGACTCGATTATTTAGATGGAAAAACGGTATAATTTTTTGACAACTTTTTTATGGTATTGTAGAGGAAATTTAACTTTACAAGACCATGCAAATATTAAATTTTTTTTGTATTATTTAATGATCAAATTACTCGGTCAAAGTGACTCAATGAATAGTGACAAAAGTGAAATAGACTGAAAGAGAAGAAACAAAGATAGTATGAGTTATGTGCTTGCAATAATGATGTATTAATATATATCCCGTGTAAATTACATGATGCACATTAATAATTATGTGAGCTTCAACTTTGACTAATTGATTGTGTTACTTAGGTACTAATTTTCGCCCATGAATTCAGATATATATAGTCCGAATTAGCAAAATATTTACTAAATGGATTTCTTTTACACAGTGGGATAATGTTGGTTTTCGATTGTGTTTTTTTATTTTAAATACGGAACCTTTATTTGTGAATTAAATGTAAAGATACAGCAGCATGATTAGAAAATTAATTATAAGGAAAACGTGACATTTTTCTATGTAGACATGCTTCACACAAAGTACCATGAGCTTTGACTGAAACACATTTTAAACATTTTACACACTGAGATGAGATAGAGTTGGAGGAGTTCCCAATACGAGAATACCATAAGTAGGCTTGAACTCTTTGACCCAATAAGTCTTGAGGACAAGATTTAAGAGGAAGAGAAGACATTTGATAGATGTCATTTTTACTTAGTCCCCGATAAACTATTATGCGAGTTTCCACATCCAAGACGAAAAATGAAGTTTTATAAAAAAAAATAAAAAAAAAATAAAAATAAAAATCGGAGTATTTTGTTCTTGTTGACGGTAAAAAATTAGCAGATAGTGATGGCACATGAAGAGTATTAGACAGAAAAGAAAAGTTACCAGAGTATTGAATAGGAAAAGTTCTTATAGTATCGATTGTCACCTGATATGGCCTAGAATAAGGTTCGGAGAGAGATATTAGAGACATGGAGAGAAATTGCGGAAATCAGCAGTTATGTGGTTTGAGGCGCCTTTGTGTGTCAACCAAACTTTAGGAGAGGGAAATTGTTGTTGTGTAGAGGTTGCTGTCATGGCGAAGAGCTGCTCTGGTGGAATCTTGCCTTGATATGAATAGTCCCTACAATGCGAGCAGTCAAGTGATGTGTGATAGTCATTGCCACAGATTTGGCAAGAGACCGATCGTGAGCCACCTCGACCTGATCCACCAGTTCCCCCTTGATTCGAACCTTCTAGAATACCCTCAAACCGATAATTAACTATCTCCATGACCCGAACCGGATCCAGCGCCATAACCTGAACCATACCCGGATTCGGATCCATAACCAAAATTAGGGTTAGACCCAAATAAAAAAGCATGGCGACCGCCACGAGAGTAGGATAGACAACCGCCCCCACCGCAGTAACTAGATCAACCACCACCACGGTGAACGGATGGAGATCGACCACCACGACCGCCTTTAGTAGTGTAGAAGGCCATCATATTGGGGTTCGAAGAATCAGAGGTGCGTGTTCATGCATGGATTCTTCATATTTCAAAAGAACATGGAGGTCCTCGAACGATGTAGGATCATATCGAGTGCGTAAAGAGTAATGCAAGGCATTGTACTCGGTGGGAAGGTTGTTTAGGGTATATAGAAGCATATCCTCATCGTCGTTGAGAACGGAAGAGACAACTAGCTTTTTGCGAATGGTTTTTCGTTTCTACATGTAGGAATCGATTTAATTTGATCCGTTTTCAAGGGTTTGGAGATCTGGTTTCAATCGTAAAATGTTGGACCTGAGTGAGAGATGCATATCTACGCTCAAGAACTAGCCAAGTAGAACGATAGGTGAGAGACCCAATCACCTGTGTCAAGGCCACTTGGGAGAGAGTAGCGTTAAGGATGGTGAGGAGCGCTTTGTCATGTAAATTCTAGGCAGTAAATGCCATATTAGGGGTGGTGGTGCCATCGGTGGCGGTGAGAAACTCAAGACAAGAGTGAGACCCATCCAATTTGAAGGGAATGTTAGAAAAAAGTTAAATCGGTGTGGAAGTCGGGAAAGAGGCGGTGGAGAGAGCCATTTCAATGTTCTGATACCATGATTGTAGATTTAGGGTTTTTGTGTATTGAACAAAGAAGATGAACAAGAGAGAGAAAAGAGAGGCACTTAATATACATTCATTGTATTGCCCTAAATGGCTGAAAGAGGGGTTATATAGAGAATACTAAACAGTCGGAAATACTAGGGTTAGTCAAAATCGTATTTACATATGAGCCGTTATAAATATGGGCTTGATACAAAATGAACCAGACTTTGTCTAAAATGATTTGGCCCATGTTTGGGCTGAATCAGACAAGCCCAATATATCTATTAGTCTCCACTGCCATTCACAAAATTCCCCCTCGATTTCTCCTCATCTGTAAGTTTTATTGAATTCAGAGCAGAGTCCGAATTCAGTCGTCCGACCACCAGCGCCTCCACCGCCTTCGCCATCAATCATCAGTATGTTTTCTTCAAAATTTGTCTTAGTTTTGTTTCAAAATGTTAGCCAAAACTAATGATCTGGTCAGGGCTTTAGATCTATCGATACCAAAGTCTATGATATCATTTTTGGATAACGAGCGTGCATGATTCTGCTCATGTTTATTGTTCGATTTGCTTCATGATTGATCTAGATTCTTGTTCGATTGCCTCATTTTTTTTTGCTCAATTGATTAATGTTGTGGTGTGTACATAGCAAATCAGACAGTGTCCTTTTTGGTTATTCTCAATTGTCGTTTGATGGATTTCATACTTCTGAAGATCATCATCAATGCCAATGATTAAAAATACAATTGAAAAAGATCCCCTTCGTGTGTAAACATAACTAAATTTTGGCGCGTGCATATATCATGTCATTCAAATGCTTAAAAAGACATTTTCGTGCCTTGTATCTTCAATTTCGTACGTCGCCAACTCCAATCATCTGCAGTTTATTTGTGATGTGTTGAATGATGACTGTTAACTGTTAGGTCTCTTTGTGATGTTAATATACCGTCTATTCCTTGCGATGGGGAATAATCACTTTGTTTTTTCTAACGACGCCGATTTGAACTCTTTTCCTGGAAATTAGTTGTAATAAGTTGCTTTTACGGTTGAGTCAACACATTAGCCGTTTCACTTGAATAGATCCACGCTTGTCTCGTTCTAACCGGCCATGTTAGATATTTAGTTAGTTTCTTCCCCCTTTTATGCTTGTATGCCAGTACAATCAAGAATCTATGGGTTTCAATAGGGAAATTGATGTCATCGATCTGGCTAAAAATTTACCGTTGCTTGCTTCACTGGGAAAATCAGTGTGACTATAATCACTTGTCTACTTCATGTTTCTTCGAAATTGTTTGTTGGGGGCATCAAGTCCATATCGGTTTGATCTTTCGCAGGATCCGAAATTCCTATCCGTCTCGATGAGTTTTGTGATTTATATCATCCTGGATATGGCGAAGCAAAGAAAAAGAGGTTAAAGTTACGCCTTGCTTTTAAAGAAATACACTAGTACTGTAATATAGTGACAGGCTCTACTATTAAACCAAGATGTAATTTATTCCTTTTATGTGAACTAGGCGTTACCCTGCGCGTACGCGCGGGTACTAAAAGTATCGTACATAAATACACATGAAAACATGAAGTATATTTGAGTTTTGTCAAGTACATATTATAGGTTCAAAAACATAATACATTAAAATTTATAAAATATTTCAATATGCCTAAGAGATATTTGTGTAAATTGCATAGTAGATTACATCCCCGGGAAGATTATTAATATATATTCTGAATAGCATGTGGCTGCTCTAAAGAAGGTGTCAGTTCAAACTCAAATATTTTCATAAATTATAGATTCACAACATCATGAAAACATAGTGTTGCACATTTGTGAGCTGACATATTGCATCAAAGTTCACTCATCTAGCAAATTGACAAATTTTAGTATTTTCAAGAGTAACATGGTCGGCAATGTTATGCGCTCAATTCAACGTGTCCTTAAAACTCGAGAAATGTTTTCTTCTTGTGAATTTTTAAGAAATTTTCTCCTCAATAGTCTGGAGATTAATTATGTTTGAGTTTTCATATTCTTTCTCTTGCTTTTTAACCTAAATGAATCTAAAAGTGAAAATAAAAATGTAATCTAAGTTCCTTTGTAGGACTCTAACTTGATAGATATGTGCATTAGTTTCAAGGTGTGTGTGGTCTATGTATTCATCTATCATATGAAGTTAGTCAAAGAGTGATTTAATTTTCTGACATAATTACTTATTCTTTCCTTGTCATTTTATTTGGACTAAAATTATACTTTATTACTTTTAATTATCGAGGGTTTATTTAATTTCATTCTTTGTCATTATTTGTATCAAAGGAATTAAAATACCACTATCCTAAACTCATATCGTACATAAGTAATAAAGTTATTTCTACTTATTTTACATACATATGTAATTATTTGGTAACACTTCATTTTTTTAATTCCCTTACACACCTATAGCAGAAAATAAACCTAACAATTTTATGCCGAAGAAATATATTCATCGACTTCACTCTACTCTTTTTCTTTCGGTAGCCTACACGCATGTAGGGCGGTATAGAGCCCGCATATTAATAAAGAAATCGGGCTCCTAACCTGTAAAAATATGTAGGGGACATAAAACCTTGTCAACTAAAATAACAACCAAAAATACTAACGGGGGGGGGGGGGGAGTTGGAAGTACTTACCATATCTACCATCATCACCTAACATATGGATGTTCACTCTACTCACTTTCTCAAACTCAGTAAACTATTTTAAGCATTTTAAAAAAATACAAAATCTAATAAAGATAGATTACATTTAGGTATTTAATTCCATTCAATAAAATGATACATTGACCTCTAAGATAATAGGTAATCACATTACCATCCATGTCGATCTTCTTCTTGAAGACCCACTTGCACCCTATGGGCCGCTCCCCTTTGGATGGTTCCACCAAAGTCCATACTTTGTTGGTATACATGGATTCCATCTCGAATCTCATGGATTCTAGCCACTTTTGAGAGACTGGCCCTTTTACAGCCTCTTCATAGGTAGTAGACTCATCATCTATGAGCATCGTGTCACCGGAATCGATCACGAGAAGTCCATACCTCTCGGGTTCCTGGCGCACTCTACTAGATCTACGAAGCTCTTGTGTTACCTGAACAGGCTGTTCCACAACTTCTTGTGGTTCCTGTTCATGTTCCATAATCGGTTCAGTGATTTGTGGTTCTTGAATCACTTCAAGTTCTACAGTCCTCCCACTTGCTTCTTTAGAGACAAACTCTCTTTCTAGAAACACGCCGGTCCGAGCAAAAAATACTTTGTTCTCATTTCGATTGTAGAAGTAGTATCCCTTAGTTTCCTTAGGGTACCCCAAAAATTTACAGTTATCCGAATTTGGCCCTAGCTTGTCTGATTATAAACGTTTTACATAGACATTGCAGCCCCAAATCTTCATGAACGACAGTGTGGGACGCCTCCCACTCCACATCTCATGTGGTGTTTTCATGACTGATTTAGATGGAACACGGTTAATGCTGAAAGCTGCACTTAATAGAGGATAGCCCCAAAATGATAATGGAAGATCGGTTTGACACATCATAGATCGAACCATATCTAATAGGGTTTGATTCCTCTTCTCGGACACGCCATTCCATTGTGGCGTTCCGGGTGGAGTGAGTTGGGACACGATCCCACACTCTCTAAGATAGTCGTCAAACTCTTGGCTTAAGTATTCTCCTCCACGATCCGATCGTAGAGCCTTGATACTTTTGCCAAGTTGCTTCTCTACTTAACTTTTGAATTCTTTGAACCTTCCAAAGGATTCGGATTTGGTCCTCATAAGGTACACAAATCCATATCTACTGTAATAATCAGTAAATGTAATGAAGTAGACGTAACCACCCCTGGCAGGTGTGGCAAATGACCCACACACATCAGTATGTATGAGCGCCAATTGCTCACTAGTCCTCTCACTTTTCTTATTGAAAGGGGACTTTGTCATTTTTCCCAGTAAACAAGCCTCACATGTCTCATATGATTCAAAATCAAATGAGTCTAGTAGTCCATCCTTATGGAGTCTAGATACACACTTGTCGTTTATATGGCCTAAACGACTGTGCCATAAGTAAGCAGGATTTAAATCATGTATTTTCATCCTCTTGATAGTAATGTTGTAGACAGGATTGCTTAGATCAAGGACATACAGTCCATTAAATAATTGCGCACTACAATAGTGAATATTAATAAAATAAAAGGAACGACAATTGCTCTTTATTGAAATAATAAAACCTTCCTTGTCAAAACAAGAAATAGAAATAATGTTTCTGCTCATAGCACGCACAAAATAGCAATTATTTAATTCTAAAACTAATCCTGAAGGCAGAGATAGCTCGCACACGCCCACGACCAACGCAGCAACTTTTGCTCCATTCCCTAACGCGCAGATCTATATCCCCTTTAGCCAATATTTTACTTCTCTTTAGATCCTTCACATTTCGACAAATGTGAGATCCACATCCAGTATCTGATACCCACGATGTAGAGACAATTAAATTGACATCTACAACAAAAATACCTGGTGGTGGTGGAATAACTATTCCAAGCCTCTTGTCCTCCAGATATTTTGGGCAGTTCCTCCTCCTGTGTCCAGGCTGACTGCTGTAGTGACACTCACCTTTAGTCACACATTTGGCAATGCCACCAACAGGCTTAAGGGCAGGTTCCTTGGAGTTGGCAACTGCCTTGCCTTTGCCCTTGGAGGATGAGGCAAACCTTTTGCCCTTTCCTTTCTGAACCATCATAATGGCCTTGCCCTTACCCAAATTGATGCTTTGTTCAGCTGTCCTCAACATATTGAGAAAATCTGGCAGTGGTTTCACGATCTCGTTCAGGTTATAGTTCATGATGAACTGTCCATAACTCTCAGGCAACGATTGCAACACGATATTCTCCAAGTACGTACCCGATCATACGGAGTACATGGGGTCCCACCGGGTTCCCTTCTGCCAGATGACACTTGAACAATGCCTTAGAGACCTCATACCTCTCAACCCTTGTCTGCTCTTGGAAGAGCTGCTTCAGATGCTCAATCATATCGACAACATTCATGTTTTCGTGTTGCTTCTGAAGCTCAGAAGTCATGGTGCATAGCATAAGGCAGGCCGCATCATTAGCGTCATCAACACGCTTTTGATATGCCTTTAGGGCTGCAGGGGTATTGTTCTCTGGACCTGCTGGAACTTGCTCCTCTATTGCGTACAATTTCTTCTCTTGCTTGAGAACAATTCTCAAGTTCCTATACCAATCAAGGAAGTTGGTTCCAGAGAGCTTGTCCTTCTGAAGGACAGATCGTAAGGAATGTTGTGAACTCGATGAGTTGTTTGCCAATTGGAATTCTACAAAAAGGAAAATGCGCAAGTTTTTGTATTTGTGATTTTTTTACTATATTCAATAATGGATAGTTTGTCAAATTCAGCTCCCACTATTCTTCTACGGATTAATAACCCTCAAGATATTAATGCGGAAAATATCCTTATATTTTCTAGTGGGCCAAGATCCATGTTTCATCTCCTTATGAGCTTTATTTGGCAAGTCACCCATAATTTGACTACTTTAGGTAGGAACAATTCCAATTGCATCCCTTATGCAACTCTTGGTTCAATTGGGCAAATAACTTCTTATTTATCCATCCGCATGGATAACCCAATTGATTGTCTCTAGGTTTTAATCATATTAAACACCTAGTTGTGCCCAACCTCTTATTTAAACAGTTTACACACGAGGTGTGCCATCGCACCACATCATTATTAACCAAGTCGCCATGCTATAGCACGCACGATCTTGGGAAATCATGATGATGATGAGTGTTTAGATAACGAGAAGGAAAAGCGCAATATTTGAATTTTGAGAGATTTTTCAATTCAATTTTAATTATTTTTGTTGATCCATATCTACTGATCTATCTATTTGAGTTTGGGCACAAATTCAAATAATAGATCCGGGTTGTCTAATTATCTTATTATCCTAATTGCATGCATCATCCATACACCAACCACAAAATAATAAGACAATAAAATAAACAACCACAAAACAAAATAAAACGTGATGTGAATATGGCCTTTTCTAGACTAAGATAATTCCAAGCCAATGGAATTATCTATGAACCCAAAAAGCAAACACATCTTCATGTGTCTTCATCTTTTGGTCCATCCTTCATAGTCATGTGGAATGGTCCATGCTCCATCTTTTGTGGCTTCCTTTGGCTTTGGGCTTCTTTTCTTCAATATTGGGTAACAATCTATTCTATCTAGCACTAGCTAACAACTATACTAAATAAAATAAATCTCACAAGTTGAGAAAAAAATGGCTCGGAGGCCATAAAACCCTAATTAATTATTACAATTAATTGATCAGCTCGCAGGCTGTAAACCAAACCACAAAATTAAAAAATCACACCAAAACACATCATAAGGCCATATCCAATCACCATGCGATTTGCACATAAACAATTAAAATCCAATTTTAACGCGCTTGGTCAATTTTAATTATTTTTAGGATTTTCTAGGGTTAAAACGGTCCATGGGACCCAACAATCAAATTGACCGGACCCCTAAAGAGGACCGCCAAGGCCTTGGGCCGGCCGACCCCTAGCCCACACGGTTAGGCTGTGGGCTAGGGCTGCCCCGCCCGTTGGCCGTCCCTTGCTTGGGCGGCAAGCAAGGAGGGGCGGTCCCCTAGGGGGGCCGAACCTCCTTTGGGAGTTGTTTCCAAAACAACTCCCTTGCTTGGTGCCCAAGTTTGGTTGTTTCCTTGTATGAAAAGAACTTTCCATAGGATTCCCAAACCCTAGATCTAAGATCCTAAAATTTCTCAAACTGACTAATTCATGAATCCAATGCAAAAACTAGGTCTTGTTATGATTAATTATTGACAAATTGCATCATATGCTTGATTTGTCTTGTTTTACGCGATAAACAATAAATTTAAAGTGTCAAACTATCAAAACGTAACACATAAACCACGTTTATGCTCTACGACATGTGGCTCTGATACCACTGTAGGGTTTTGATCATGGATACGCTGCGGAAAAACATAATTTATCAATGCAATACCCTCCAAGGATCACAGGACAAGAGACAAAACGATGGTAAGGGAAGAAATCAAGTTACACACCTTAGGGTTTCTCCTATGATGACTTGTAACGTGATTTGTGTCACGTTCTCTATAGTTGATCCACGCCTAGAGTTGAGATCTAGATCTTCCTTCTCCTTTGTGCTAGTTCGGAATGGAGGAAGAGGAAGAAGAAATCACGCAACACAAGGCAACAAGGAGGTGGCGTCCTCCTTGTTGGGCCGACGGGAAGGGGGCGGCGGCAAGGGGGCGTTCGGCCTCTCTTGCTTGCTTGCTCTCTCTCCTTTTGTTCTCTCCCACTCAAGTTATGAACTAAATGCTCATAAGTATGGGAAGGAAGGAGAATCCTTTATATATTCCAACAAATCCTTGTCAACTACCAAAAGGACCTATTCTAGTCCTACTAGAATTCGGTTTAGTCCGTTCCTTGCAAATTAGTCCTACTAAGTTTGCAAGGTGTTGAAAAGTGATCCTTCTAATTAATTAATCACGTTAATTAACTCCCAAATCTAGTTCAACTCTATATAGCGTGTGACCCCATAGGTTCTATCTAGTTGGTAGCAACAATTTGCAAATATAGAGCGGTTTCTAGCAAAACATCCATTCTAGCCAACTAATAGAATAGTCATCCGACAAACCTTGTACAATTAATTATCTCATCCCTTTGTCTCTATATCCGGATTGGACACGAGACATACAAGTCACACTCGTATATCCAATCCACAGTTTCTCGATCCATGGAATAGCCTAATTCGTGCAAATAACATCGATATCCTATATTGATCTATTTGAGTCTGGCCAGACATTCTATTAGCACTATCCCTCGAGTGGCCTAGGATATTTGCTCCCGTTATGTGAGTGGGCTAAATTCTATTTACGTCCACTACGATCTCTAAGCTTGCTTCTTATTGTATCCGGTACACGCCTTTATAACTACCCAGTTACGGTGTAGCGTTTGACGCTACCAAAATTGCAATAATCCACAACTAGAATATCTAGCGACTTCAAGTCTAAGGATGACAATACCATTGCACCACGAGAAGCACTTGTGACTTAACATAACGTGTATGTAGCTTTCTCGGAGATGGGTCAATCCAGTGCGCCATTACCCCCAATGCACAACGATGTGTTGGATCATGATATCTCAATATCAATCCAACCCCATACTAGTCTATAGATGATTGTCCCATTAATCATTATACTGGACTAGGGATATTTAAGATAAACAAAACAATTGTAAATCTAAGCACTTAAATATATTAAATAATCCAATAAATAATACAATGAATGTTCTAGCCAAAATAAATTCATACTAAACTAGATTGCCTCTAGGGCATCTATTCCAACAATGCGATCATAAAGTTATGTTCGTACGATCGCACGACCAGGCTGTGGGCTGGGGCGGTTTTGGGTTTTTTTTGTAGGTTTTGGTATGTCTTAGGTAGCAAGTAATTGTTGTGGAAAATTCACTAATAAAAAAAATGCATAATATTTTTTAGGGTAAAAATGTGAATTGAAAATCTCAGAATTTAATTAGTGAAGAAAAGAAATGAAGATCAAAGAACTTATCGAACATGTAGGCTAAGCTATCCCTATTTAGAAAAATTCCCCCATTATACGGTGCAAAAGCTTTACGGAAACGCTATGCACTGATACAATGCCTATCGCAGTGAAGAAAAAGCAATAGTGCACTTCTTGTCTTCTCCTAAATTATAACCCAACCCGGACATGGGATAAGTGATCAAAGAAGAGAGACACTAATCTGAAAACTTGTTTGGAAACCAAATACCAACCTGTATTTATAGAAACTAATGGGTGCTTGAAGTACCTCTCCGGAAAAGACAAAACCAAAAGACACAATTGTTTGTTAGAAGTTGCAACGATTTGAAAAGACATAATAATTTGACACAAAACAATGTTTCAAAGTAACATTTTGGAATTTTATACAACAGAAATGTCGCTTACGTCTAAATTAGAGACATAGGGTGTGCCTAAACATTTCGTGCTCGAGTGTGCTTGAGAATGCTTGAGAGAGAGAGAAAGAGAGAGAATTGTGAAAGTTGGAGAAATCACAAAACATATTTCTCAGGGAAAAAACTAGCAAATTCGATTCACCTTTGTCGCAAATGGGAGGGCAAATTCCACAACATATATGTCCTTCATCCAGTAGTAACCGAATAATGTGTTCAACAGACTCGGAACAAACTTCGAAAATGGGTAAAGTTTGATTTACAACTACCTTTTATCAAATAAGACTCTCTTTACTGCTGAAATTTGTGAAAATATTGACTTGAAGTCAAAGGCGGCAACACATGGAGCATATGATTCCATGTTGTTGTGAGGCGATGGTCTTTTGGCTTTGTCCCCAAGTTACATTTTGCCACACATGTGAATATATAGGAGCTGGTACTTTCAACACAACACACACACATTTAGATCCGAGAGTTGGCGAACTTTGAGAGCTTCTTTTGTGTGTGTCCGGTGGTGATTTTATCGGGGTGTCCGTCGCAGCCGTTGTGGCCATGACATACGCACTGTAATCAGGTTGCCTCTCAATAAGATATCGAGTTTTGTCCGTGGAGGTAGGTAGCGGGTTCGTTGCGAATTCGTAAGCGAACCACGTTAAATAATGACTTGTTCTTTTTTTTTTTTTTAATTTGTTCTTGCTTGAATACCCCCACTTTATAACAAACTGATATCAGAGCCTGGTTCCAAGATCTAGGTGGAGCCAAGAGCTAGTGTTTCGCGATTAAGGTGGAGCAGGCTATCTGGCGTTCGGTTTCGAGATTCAGCCAATACGATGTCTGGTTTGATGATGAAGATCGATCTGTTTATGAGAAGAAGCGGTTTATGTGTGTTGGCCTCTGAAATAGGAGGCGCATGTACACCCATCATTTGAATCCCCATGGAGGGGGCTATCCGTGCTCCTGTTGGAGCAATCGGGCGCACATCTGATTGGGGTGCAAGGGATCTGGCAAATATGGCAAACATTCGGTATTGGCGTGAAACTGGCGGCGTTGTGGCAACTGGTGGTCAAACGCAATCCAGCTCCCGGCGTGGAGCATCTAGCGTGTTAACTGAATCTGGTTCCGGATCATGAGTTGTAGGAACTCGTTGGAGTTTGAGTAACGACATGGAGCATCTGACGCGTGAATTTTCTTGCACGCAAATCTGATTCTAGTTTCGGTGCGCATTCTGCACGAGGTTTGATATTAGCGTGCACATGTTTGGAGCGTGTACCATCACATACATTGAGCTCGCATATGGCGAGCATCTGGCGCATCTGAGGCATGCGAGGCGCATCAGGCACGACAAATCTGTTTGGGCAATTGTGATTAGGTACATCGGGTCTGGTAAGTATTCACATGTGACCCTTGTCATGGTGCTTCTCTCTGGCGCAACTGGGCACATCGAGTACATTCTGTCATGTTTCTCAGTGAACGTATCTGAGTCTAGGTTTGGGTGGAGGGCTTGTTTTTTGTTCAGGATGTGCATCTACATCGGGCGCATTCGTTGCAGGGACACCATGGAAGTCGGAGCAACGATTTGGCGATTTGGAGATTCAGGTTACGCATACAGCTGCGGAACATCTGGTTGGGGAGGCTTGCTTGTTTTTGGTTCAGGGGGACGCATCCGGTTCATGTTTGAATAGAGAAACATCAGATTCTAGTTTTGGCTAGTTTCGGGTTGCTTAGATGATTAAGTCAAGGTGGAGATTTGTTGAACATTTTGGTTTGAAGTCACCTTTTGCCACACATGAGTATAAAGGAGCTGGTACTTGCAACACATCACACACAGGTTCAGGTCTGAAATTTGGTGAACTTTGAGAGATTCTGTTGCGTGTGTCGGGTGGGTGGTTTATCGGGTTGGCTTCCGCGGCTGTTGTGGCCACTGCATGCGCATTGTAATCGGGTTATATCTCAACAAAATATAGGAATTTGGCCGTGGAGGTAGCTAGCATATTCGTTGCGAATTCGTTAGTGAACCACGTTAAATATTGTCTCGTTCTTGTTTTCGTTTCATTTTTTTTATTTTTTTTTTTTGAGAATCTGTTTTCGTTTCATTCGTTCTTGCTCGAATACTCACAAGTTATAATATAAATAATTACGACATAAGTTATTCTAAAAAAATATAATCACCGATGTTTTTGGTCTTTATAGGTGAAATAATCATTGTTATGAAACATAGTTCGGCTGACTTATTGATTTTATTGCTTTTGGGCTGTGTTAAGAGTTTTGACTTCAAATTTAGACGTAGATTCCATGTTTGATTGGCTTTCACCAAAGTCTATTGCAATTCAATATAGATTTAAAATAGGGGTGAAAGTTCAATTGCTTCAAACTTGAGACGGGGCCTTCTATGCAGTTTATAGTTATATCAAGCTGCCTATGATAATTTTCGCGTGACCGAGAGCAGAAGAAGAGAGAAAATGAGCGGTACAACTGAAGAGCAGCAGCAAAAGAAGAAGCAACCGAGCCGTCGTCGCCTCCGGCCGTGTCGCCTCGGTGTTGCCGCCTTCAAGAACTCCCATCCCCGTCCAGGTAGACTACACCCCTCTTCTTCACTCATACGAATTCTCTCTATCAAATTGATTGAATCTCTCTACCCTTCTAGATCTTATTGGAGTTTTACAACGTGGGTTTTGTATGCATTTCAAGTTCAGGCTTAGATTCAATTTTGTTTCTTAGTGGGTTTTGATTGAATCAACTGAGATTTGGCAATTGGTTTCATTTTGAAGAAACTACTCATGAAAAAAAAGGGAGAGAAGAGAAGAGAAGAGAAATGATACTAATTTGGGTAAAATTCTATTAAGTCCTCCTAGTTAATGAAATTAGTACTTGCATTATGCAACTAGAATACACGGCACACACACTTTGTGTACAAACAAAAATGTTTTTTCAGAAGAAAACAATCACGCTAAAAAATGCTAAATGTTAAAGGATAGTGGGTGAAACTAATGGGTTAGTGGGTTGAAATTACACAAAATGTGTGCTTAATGGTTAGATAGTTACCAAGTGATGGGTTTCTTGTGATTTCCAATTTTACCCTAACAAAGCACAATGCAATGTCTAATGTAAAAGGTTTCACCAAAATTCTTATTCCCTTTATATACTAGTTGGATCACGTGATAGATACTTTTATTTCTTCGTTGAATTCCACTAAAAAATCCGAGATAGTACATCATTAGCACTTTAGAAAAAGCTTGCTAGATATTATTTATAGCTAATACCAAAGTATTGTGCCAAGGAGTCACTCAAGCATGTTAAGAATATGTACACGAGTTTATGCTTGATGAATTTGGAAAAGCCGTTTACATGGTACATAAATTTTAGGAATCGAAATGGTAACTGCATTTATTTTTATTTCTTGATGAATTTGGAGTCACTGATAAATCTATTGATACTTTGATAAAAGATGGGCATGACAATTTAGTAGTGTCGGTCTTTATTCAGTTTAACGCGGAAAATATGGAATTCGTTAAAGTTAGTGAGGATGTAAAGCTGTAAATACCGTTAAAAGTTAAGACTTGAGTGCTCAATCAGACGTGCTAAGTAGCATATCTTTTAGAACAAAAAAGAAAAGTCCATGGTATTATGCTTTAGCACTTTAAATTCCCATAAAAAAGTAAATATTTTATTTTGCAATGCATTGAAAATGCTCTTCCTCCCGACCTTTTATTAATCTGAGAACGTTGTGTGACTCTACTACCAAAGATTTCAGTAATCTATCTCTTCCTCGGCTCTGTGAGGCTTAACAGCTAGTTTCTTCTCATTTTTTAATCTTTGATTTTTTGGTTCATTGTCGTTTAGAAAATGGTTTTGGCATTGGATACGTACTTTTAGTAATGATTGTGATCCTGGTCAGAGTATAACACTTGGCTCTTAATTTCTAGTTGCTGGACAATTTGGAAAAAAATGTTATGAAATTGTTACTACTGATAACAATTTCATGACGATTATATTGTGAGTAGTTGGAACTGAGTGTCAATCTATATATATATATAAAAGTAAAGCCATGGAGAGGTTTATCCTCCTTGTGTCACATGTGATTTGAGAAGAATTTTTAATATGACATATGTCATAATGAATTCCCAAATTTAGTTGACATGGCATATTTTCACCAATGAAATCTTCCCAAACTCATGTATCATTGACATGTAACTTCCAGCTCAACTTATGTTTTGCTAAGGAATGACAAAAGTACATTGAACATTTCCTATAGAACTATTATGCATGTACATAGAATAAGACTTGCATGGAAAAATGTAACTTTTGCTATCCTATTATGCATATACTTTGAATCTGAGTTATGCTTGGAGAAAAAAAAAAGTCAGACAATTACAAGTCAGTGTGTAAAAATAAATTTTTATTGATTTGTTATCTACTGTGCTTGTTTGATTATTTAGTCACTTTTCATTTTAACACGAACATAGCAAGTTTTTTTGTCCTTCAACATGGATTTTTTACTTTCATTTAAAAAAGAAGAAACAAAATTATTAATTTTTACTTTCAAAATGGTTAATTTTAACACGAACATAGCAAGTATTTTTCCTTCTGCATGAATTTTTTACTTTTTTTAAAGTTTCACTTGAAAAAGAAGAAATAATTTATTTTTTAATATTTTACATGAATTTTTAACTTTCACTTGAAAAAGAAGAAATGAAATTATTAACTTTTTTCCATCTTTCAACTGGTCCAATGTTGTAAATGGAAGTTGATGCAATGAGGTCATACACCATTCGACATATTTTTCGAATTTCATTTAAATAAGAAAAGAAAATTATTAAAAAATTTATTCCACCTTTTAACTGGTCCAATCTATTGAATTGAAGTTCAAGTTACGGGGTCATATAGCCATTCAATAGTCTTCACATCCCCCAAATCCGTGTGAATAAGCATAAGTAGAAAATGGGGTCCTATAAAATATATGTTCATGTTCATTTTATGTATGAAGAAATTTTATTAATTATAGATTAATCAATTTCCAACCATTCTACAAAGCAACGCGAATAGGAGATTCATTCTTCTCTTGTCATGTATGATTTGAGAATCATTTTATACTATGCATTTGTATCCTCTATTCCAAATGCCATACATGTGCCACATATGGGCCAGTAAAAATTTACCAACTCAATTCTTATTTAAATGTAACAGAGTGACAATTACATTGTAAGCATAATCTTTCCACTTTCCTACGTATCGGAAACAACACAAAAAACTGCTAACTTTTCAAACTAATTTTAATTTTTTTTTTATCTAAATGTATGTATTGTCTCGATCAAAATAACATTACCCTAACAACTTTAAACCATAACAAAAATGGAGTCGGACTCAATTTAAAATAAAAGAAAAAAATTAAACAGACATAATTTGTTTTATCAAATCATGTGTGAACTCAAATTTCTCTACACAACCAGTAAAAGACTTCCGTGAGTCCCTCAAGACAAAGAGTGGGACACAATATAAAATAAAAGAAAAAATTAAGCAGATAAAAAATAGTTTTATCAAATCACGTGTGCAATCTAATTTCTCTACACAACCACTCAAAGACCTCCGTTGAATCCCTCAAGCTGGCGGAAGTGGATTATTACTATTTACTCATATTTCTTAGGATATCCAAAACTCACATTAAAGAACTTGCCTAAAGAAATCTACATATATTACTAATTGCTTATCAAGTTGACTTTTTGCCATAACATATATTCCAAATAAGATAAGAAACAGTGATCAATCACATGTGCAATCTAATTTCTCTACACAACCAGTAAAAGACTTATGTTGAGTCCCTCTACAAAAAGGTTCGGCCACAATTTAAAATAAAAGGATAATATTAAACAGACAAAAATTAGTTTTATCAAATCACGTGTGCAATCTAATTTCTCTACACAACCACTCAAAGACTTCCGTTGAATCCCTCAAGCTTGCCTCAGTGAATTATTTCTATTTACTCATATTTCTTAGGACACTCAAAACTTTCATCAAAGAAATCAGTAGATATTATTAATTTCTTATCAGCTTGTCTTTTTGCCATAACATAGAATCCAAATAAGATAAGAAACAATGACAAATAACAAATAAAAAAATGTAAAACTAAAATAAAATTATGATATAAATTTGTCAGGAAAAAAGATTTTTCGTTATATATGAAATTAGAACAAGTGTATATTTGTAAGTCTAATAAATGCTCATACAACATTAGTGCATTACCAATAAAGATTTCACACAACATTATTACATTAAAATGATTATTTATGAGTGATAAAATATGTTGATGAAAATTTTCAGAAAAAAGTATTTATACTGTTGAGATGATTTTAGATTTTAAATTATTATTATTTTAGATTTATGAATAATATTCAACGTTAGATAACTAATTTCATTTTGATTTGATTTATAATAATTTTTCTACCTTTAACTAAACAGTGATTTTTGATTTGAATGTTTTTTTTTAGCTCCCTTCAATTGGTGTTTATTTGAGAACCATCTCAAGAAGCGTAGTGAATATTTCCATTTTTTAAAATTATTATCTTTTATAAAATTTAGTTTTTCTTGATTATACTAACGCGCGCACATAGGATGTTTTTATTTATAACATCTATAGATGCGTCAACCCACACGCCCAAAGTAATTTCTCCACAAAACCAGTCATAATGTTCTCATAAATCCCTCAAATTTGGCATCAACGACTTTTTCGTTCATTTTCTCAAGATAAAAAGATTTTTATTGTATTATATCATTGCTTTCAAGTTGAATTTTTCCATTACATAGAACCCAAACAGAATGTAAAACAAAGATAATGATTAAAAAAATTAAAAAAACAATGAAATAAAAAAATCTAAGTTTTTGAAATTAAAGATATATAGTTAGATACAAAATTTAAAAATATAACAAAAATGCCCATGCAACATTAGTGTAAACAATAATGATCTCATACATGATTAGTATGTTACAAATAATTATTTGTTCTTTCCAAATAGGTTTATGTGACGAAGACTTTAGAGATGTTAGATAGTATAAAATATAAGAATATTTTATACAAAATTAGTGCCTTACAATTTATGATTTATGAATATGTTCATAGAGTTGGTCAATTACCATCTCACACACAGAGCCGGTCCTATGGGCAAGCAGCCGGTGCGGCCGCTTTAGGCTTGGGGCCGGCTTAGGCCCATTTTTTTATACAAGTTTTACAGATTGTATTTAGATACATTTAATATGTACATTAAAATGTTATTCAGTTCAGCGGTAAATTAATTTTTGCCACAAATTGGACACAAGTTTGACTCTCCTTGATGACGTATGTTATTTTATTTAGTTTTAATATAGGCTTAATTACTTAATATATATCTTGCCTAAACTAACACTTTGCAACCCCCAATTTTAAATTATACTTATTACCGACCCCCATTTGCAAACATACTTGATGAAATTGGTCAATTTTTTGCCGTCAGTAACTTAACATTTAAAATTTAATCCAAGGGGTTTTCGGTTAAATCCATTTTCAATATCCATCTGTATCATTTAATAGCTTCACCTGTATCATTTAACACCTCTAAGTAACCCTCCATAGACAACAGAGAAGGACGAAGTTGAGGAAGGACGAATCTGAGGAAGCACAAAGCAGAAGAGAAATCTGCAAAATCTTTTGTCGAATCAAGGAGATGGCTGGTTGGATCTGCCATTGTGGCCAGCTGTGTTCGCTCACACCATCTTGGACGGATCGAAATCCTGGAAGGAGGTTCTTCGGGTGCCCTAACTATGGGGTATTTCGTACTTGTTATTCTGGAGGCTTTATGTTCTTGTTGTTCTTCTGATTCTTCTGAATCTAACATTAATTTTTCATTGCAGAGCAATCAAGCATGTCAATTTTTTCAGTGGTTTTACCCCCCAATGTGTGCAAGATCAGTTGTAGTGATACCATGTCTACTTAGGCGAATCCGAAGATTGGAGGGGAGAGCAGCGAAATCAGAAAAAAAAAAATGACATTGATGGCATCTTGCATCATCCTTCTCGTGATTGTGATGATGATTTTGGTTGTTAGTTGCACAAGTTTAGGGATCTGGGTTCTCTGCTGGTTCATGTGGTTGTATTTTGAACAAGATTGGGGTCTAGAGTTATCTGCTGGTTATTTTGGTAGAACAAAATGGTAAATTGATTGTGTAGTTTACCAACCATGATGTAATGAATATTAAGCTATATTCAATGCTATTATAGTTTGGTAGAACATCTGGGTCAAATTCAATTTGGATAGATTCACCCCCTTCTTGGTTGCAATCTAGTTTCGATAATGATGTAGCTCCCAGGTTGTTAGCCCCAGACTGAGTTTTCTAATTTACATCTATTCCTCAAAAATTAAAAAATAAAAATAAAAAAAAAGAGAATTTTAACCAACCGCTCCTTACCGTTTGAGCGCACGCGCAATCGAAAAAGAAACAAGTCGTTTGACCGACCGTTCCTTACCGATTGAGCGCATTTACAGTCAGACCTTTTAATAAATTCATAATAAAAAAAATGTATACACACTAATTCATATTTCATAAAACTTGGAAATCAACCACAGTATGCTCATCATGCAAAAAAAAAAAACTGGAAATAACTCCATAGTGGGTAAACTTTCAGCAGTAACAAGATGCCACACCTGGAAATAACTCCATAGTAGACCAAACTACAATTGACACTACAAAAAAATGTCCAAAAACGACGGCCAAAAAGCGTCGTTTATGACAAAAATTGCGTCGTTTTAGATATTTACGACGGCACACAGGCCGTCGTTTGCATTGGGGTCGTTTTTCGTTATACGACGGTCGCTGACCGACGCAATTATTCTTTTACGACGGTTTATTTTTGGCCGTCATTAATAGTTTGAAATACGACGGCTGGTTGCTGGCTGTCGTTAGAAGTATCAAATACGACGGCTCATTTTTGACCGTCGTTACTTGTTTAAAAATACGACGGTTTGCTGAATGTCGTTAGAAGTATCAAATACGACGGCTCCTTTTTGACCGTCGTTACTTGATTAAAAATACGACGGTTACAGACGCTTAGTTCGTTACTGTCGTGTCTGTGATTTTACGACGGCTTAACTCCGTCGTTTTTGTACTTTTCCCATGACTTTATACCGTTGTTTAGTTGTGACATTTCTCTTAATTGTTTACTCTTCTCTTAACCTTCTCCAATTCATGCAACAATCTGCCCAGAAAATTCACAAAAACAGAGCCAACAAATTCATTGAACAAAAAATCTATCGAAATCCGCTGTCATTACAAATCAATCTGCCCAAAGGAGCATGTCAAAACATCACTGTTATTTTTATTTCAATACTTAGCCACAAAACCTGACTTAAAATTAACTAAAAGAAGTCATCAATCACGACTCTGCAACAAAGTCCCCTATTAACTACTTGAGCATCAATATTCACATACCATCAACCAATAGCATTCATTAACCAATTTCTTAAACTCAACACTTCTGCATGTAGATCATCTTCACTTCACTACTTGAGTAATTTGACCTGTACCACAACAAACAAAATATGATTATTTGTAGTACTTCATCTAGCGAAATTAGCAAACCATAAGAGGCAATTATAAAAAATGCATACCCATTTAGTTTGTCATGCTACGCACTGTCTTTTTGCACTTTGTATATCGTCCCCGCTACAACTTGAATTTACCCTTAATGCATGTCTCAATTCTAACCCCTACATAAGTTTTCCCCAACCGGAAGCCAAGCACTACAGTAGATGGATCAGTAGCTTCTACAACACCATGTGCTATTGCAAAACACGGTTTTGATTTCGACAACATCTCAACCTTCGAGCCAACCTGCAGCAAAACAAACACGTACAACAACCATAAGTATCAACATAACAAATCAACTTGAAATTTGATAGCTTATCCCAACTGTATATAAAGTCCTACCAGATGCGCTTATCCCAACTGTATACAAAGTCCATCTCAACTGTTTCAGGATTTTGGTACTCAAAATTAGTCCTCTAAAGCAATTTAAACAAGTGATTCGCAAAGTACTAAGTTGGATAACAAACAACATCCAAAGCAACAGTTATACTCCCAGTGTTGTCATCTAAACATTTGTCTTTCCCGCTTTTCCTCTATGTATTGGAGCGGAGTTTCAGAACCTGTCGGTCTGAAAATTACTTGGTGAAGGTATTAGAGGTAATTTCATTTACCAAGGCAGCTAAGAAAACTGAACAGAGATGAGTGAAGTAAACATGTGGAACCTCGGAAATAGTGAATGACTCTGAAATTTACTATCCTCTTCAATATTCTAAATGTGTGCATCATGGCTGCTACAAGTTTGGTCCGAAATTAAAGAGGATGTTGTATAGGAACCAATGTTTGCGTCTTAATGCAATGATTTATCGTAAATGTATGCAGGTTTCAGTACTACCAGGGGATGTCCTTGGTCTGGTTATTTCAAAGGCAAATGGTTTCAGATACAAAAGTGGACAATACATATTTTCATAATGCCCTCGTATATCTTTATTTGAATGGTAAATACTAATTTTATCTTCCAGACCTCAAAGTCGTTGCATATGTTTGGGGGAGTCGAACGTTAAACATACTGACAGGTTAGTAGCAGTTGGGATTTTGCATCTCGCCTCATCAGATATTTTTCTCATGTGTTAAGAGGATGAAAACCAAAGCCATATTGAAATAAAACCAAGATCTTGCTATTGTTCGGCAGTTTTTCCTATCCAAAAAACGATGTGTTTTACAATTTTCCAAATTAGCAGGACAAATTAAAAATATGTGGAAAACATTCAACCAGGATCAAGGTGAACTGGTTAACAAATACAAAAACGTGCAGTCCTCAGGTTGGAATGGAATACAAGCAGTTTGAAACTTTGACCCAACTTAGAATCCTTAGCTTGAACGAGAGAGATAATTAAGTAAACATAGAGCCCTTATCAAAATCTTAGTATTCACTCTTCAACGTGAAGACAAAATAAATATATACAAATTATATTTCTGAGACTTGCGCAAATGTCGGTGTTACTTATCAGTCTCAGAATCCATCTTTCTGTCGGCTCAACAATTTACACAAGGGTTTAGCCACTTAAGCCACAGAATGGAATACCCCCTTGAGTTTGTTAGAAAACTACTGATTCAAAACATCCTTTTGCACTGAAACTGAGAAGAAAAAGATATTCTATGCAGGATATCGAGATAGATGATGGCTACTCAAATCGTGTCTGAGTACTTTCCCAAGTCCAAACTAAGTAACAATGGGCGTTTCAATTTGATGAAGCAATCAGGGTTCCATTCAAAGCAACAAATAAATAACACTACATACCGCAAAAACTCCTTGCCCAAAGACATATCCTGGAGACTGACGGTCCGTAGTTCACGCCGCAACAACAGAATGTATTTTTCATCCATGGTGCATGCTGAATCGTGAAATATATCAACAACATCAATCTCGGAAGCATCAATTTACATGAATATATCAAAAAGAGGAAGAAAGTCTTCATCCTCCAAGTCGTCTAGGAAAACCACAAGTCTGCAGAATTGGTGTTGGACTTTCTTGTTGTCAACATGATCAAAAAAGTTATGAACATAAGGGAACGAATACGCTGCAGTTTACTTTATGAGTTTTGGATACCAGGAACAGAAATTGCTGAAGCACCAACCGAAGAGTCAGAAATTGTATTTTATGACATCATTCAGGAGGAATTTGTAGGGTTAATGAACTGTTTAGAAAGAATAAGAGACTGATAGCTAAAGGTACCCAAAATAACAAAAATGCAGTCGGCAAAATGACAGTGCTCTTACATAAATTGGGAAAATCATTAAGAATTATGATGCTATTAAACGAACACTAATAAACTTTAGAAACTTCATTCATCATTGAGTTTCTTTACACAGAACAAATGGTAGCATAGGCTAGCATTCACAAGAAACTAATACTCATATCATGGAGTAAATATTGCTATGAGATAGTTATTGAGTAGTACTGATGCAAAGACTGACCCATATGTATATGCGCACACATCCATTTTCTGTAAATTCGACTCCAGGAGATGACTACCTCAGTGTTTACATCCGTACAGTGGGAGATTGGACACATGAACTTAAGAAAATATTTACTGAGGAAACTGGTTCACCATGTGCGATAGGTCGAGCTAAATTCGGACATTTTGGAAACATGGATCAAAGAGGGTAAGTTTACTATTGCTCTGTTATACATTGATTTTTTAGCATTCCCTATTAGTAACAGGCATCCGAAATTGTTTGTTGATTGACCTTATGGTGCTCTCGCAGAGGACTACAAGAACTATGATGTTTTACTTCTCGTAGGGCTTGTGGATGTGCTTTGCAAGGTTCCAGGTTGGGCTCACCCACAGTACTCTCAGCCACCAGCACCAGAACCTCTCCAGCACCATCAGTACCCTCAGTTAATGGCTGGATCGACGACCTGGGCTTCGTCGGAAACTAGGTGGATGTGGCCGGTGTCAGGGAAGAACCGCTTACCGCCAGGACCTGCAATGGGGCCAGATTATGCTCTGCCTTTAGAGGGTCAGGTTTGTGAATTAGATTATGTGATTGCACCAGAGTTGTTGCTATGGCAGTTGCAGTGTCTTTCGATTTCTCCGTAGGCTACAGGTTGTTGGTCGCCGTTGGGATGGATGACGACGTTGTTTGCTGCTCTTGTGGCGGCGTAGGCAGGAGAGCTTCTCCGGGTTGCGAGGTGGACTTGGCCGCCGTTGGGATGTTGTTGGAGGTTTGTTGAAGGCAGCTGCTGTTCTTCGGATCTGATTATGTCCTGGAGCCGACAAAATTCCTCAGTGAAAATCAATCGATATCGTCTCCCACTGAGAGATATTTGTCTCCCACTTGCTTTGAGGCCTGCAAAGGCTGGGATGTCATCGATGTCAAGAACGGCGCAAGGGTAATCACCCATGTCCGCCATTAACTCAATGAAATCACCAATTGATACTAAAAAGTATCTATTGGGCACACAAACACACACGGACACTAGGGTTTTTAACCCACATGCATACACTTTAGTTTTTCTTCATCTTTGATTGATTAATAAAATAATAAACTACAACGTTTAAATATAACAACAGCTAACCCTGACTAGACAATTTGACCTAACGGGCTCGGCCCGGTCTACTATATAATTAAATAACCTAATCAAACTAATTAAATAAATAAACTAGGTAACTAACAATTACTTAAATAAATAAATAATCATAAAGACGCGGTTGATGATACAGTTGACCCGTATCACCTAGTCATGGACATATGCTCATCTTCAGTACGCTATAAAAAATTGAATTCAGCAACAAAAATAGGTGTAGATCGCACTTTAATTGATGAATGTGAGACCGTGCGAGAGTGAAAAACGTGCCTCCAGACTTTTCCAAATGGATGAAGCATGTGAAAGATGTATAATCAGAGGCAACAAAGGAGCAGAAATATAGACAAATGAGCAACTCCTACGTTGTTGATCTAGAGAGTTCCACTGAGTCATCGCATATTTTAGCGTATGCAAGCGAAATCGTTGAGATTCTGGTGGAATTGAGAACGGTGGACGTCCCTGGAGGAGTCGTCCTGACCGTAGAAGAACGAAACATAAGAAATGATGGATCAATGTCGAGCGACATGGCTTTGATACCATAATGACGTTTAGGGTTACAGAAGAAGAAATCGAAAGAGAAGAGAAGAGAAAGAGGGAAAAACAGAAATGAAGATTATGTTGTACTCAATACAGTACAACTGGACCAATACAGTATTGATAGCTATACTGTAACTAATTAACACATCTAACAAATTCATGCGTAAAGACAATTTTAAACATCGAGGTTATACTATTATCAATTACATCCATGTGCTTCAATAATATGTTTCTACCTTGTTTAATTCCGTGTGTTTCGAAACATTTGAGCACCCTACTCCTTGCCAGTAAAAATGGAAAGAAAAAAAAAAGTGTTTATTCTTGAAACTAAACTTTCATCGGAGAACCGCTGTTCCACCAACAACTTGGCAACTTGCTACCTTCGGTTTTCGGTTTATTGTGCAATCATAATTATGATTTCGACATATTGGGCGGATTCTTGATAGTGGTCTTGGGTTGCTGAAAATATTTTGACATCGAAACTGGGCTAAAGAAGCAGGCCTCAGATGGGCCAGCTCAGTCTTGGACCCAATCCACTTGGATTTTGCCCAAAAATCGCTCATTTATGATGAGGAGTCGAGTCGAACTGTTAACCTCTATAAGTAAGATATGACCTAATAAACACAGCATAAGTACTCACATCTCACTCTTTCCATTAGGGTTACAGTTGTTTCCAAGAGGTTCAAAAGGCGTGCCTGCGCCGCAGTTCCTTGTTCCCGAGTTCTTTTTTTCCCTTCTTGACAATCCATTTTTCTTTTACACATTATCGATGGTGATTCCATCATGTAAGTATCCCTCATTTTCTGAATTTTGTAATTTTGATCTCTGAGCAAAATTTGAGTCGATGATGAAGAGAATTTAGGAGATTTCATCTAGGTGCATTGCAGTATTAATGCTAATTATGTGATCTAGGAACTTATGCAATCAAAACTCGTTGGAGATTTCAGCTTGTTGTGCATGTAAATCTGCGTCCATCAAGTTTAATTTATCTATCATGTAAAGGAAAATTTTATTTGTCTTTGAATGACATATCTTCCGCTCACAAAATTGCCATCACATCTAAGTTAAGTACTTCTCCCAACAAGAGTTTTATTTATTTGATGCTTTATCAAAATCTGGTTACATACTTATACTGAATCAGCCAAATTATGTTCAAATTTTGGATACTATTTGTATAGTTATTAAAACTTTTGTTTAGATTTAAATTTTGTGATTTCATTTTCCTTACTAGTTCCTTTAAGTTATCAACAATTTGGCAAGAAAAAAAGATATGTGATATGTAAGATTCATACCTAGTACTACTCTTTTTAGAAGAAAATCAATTTTCTTAGAAAAGAAAAGATATTTGATGTGAAAAATTCATGAAACGATGGGTTCAACATTCAATATAAATGTTTTGGATTGATGCACGTGTTTGCAAAGTTTAGTCTTACCTTACCAAACAAACATTTATGGCTGTTCTCTAAAAAAAACAAAAACAAACATTTGTGGCTTCGTAATAACCCATTTTGGGCCCAATAACTTCTTCAGAAAGATGTAATGAGAATATATAATCTCGAATTATTGCATTAATAAGAAGTTGATATTTCTCTAAAAAAAAGAAATGTTTTGGATCGATGCGCGCGTAGTTCAGGCTTGATCATAACAATATAAATTAACGTGTTGTAGTCATCATTTTTTTTATGAGAATATCAATATTTATATTTAGATGAAACTAAATTTACTAATATGAACTTTATTTATCGGTTGTTTTAGTTCAAGCAATTAGAAAAGGCCCCCAATGGAAGAAAAAAATAAGGATCATTGTTCCTGATATATCAATATTTGTGGTAAGTTATTTTCTTCTGTTTTAATTATGTTATTACAAATATACTTTGCTATTGTCTTAATGTCTTGTTCACTAAGCAAAATGCAACAAGCTCAAGTGGCCACTTCTCGCACCCACTGTTGGCGGAGTCTCCTATTTACTCCGTATGATTACTTCTTCATTTTATTAATACATTATCTATATTGCTACAACTTCTGGTGTGTTACCGGTCCCTTTGCTAGGCAATTGAATTCTTGAACATTATCTTATTTAACATTTTAGTCGGTGTCTTATTCATTTTATCAAATTTGCCCTTATCATATACATAAAATTACCGACCATAAATGTCGAAAAATTAGGGGTGTAACTTGGGCCGGAAGAACCCGACCAACCCGAGCACAGTCTGAACTAAAATAGGGGCCGGACACATAGTCATACTTATTGGGACGGGATTGAAAATTTTCAGCCCGACTTTTTCTAAAATGATTTCGGCCATGTTTGGGCTGAATGAGACAAGCCCAATATCTATTAGTCTACTCTCCACTGCCATTCGCAAATTCATTCCACCTAGATTTCTCCTCATCAGTAAGCTTTATTGAATTCAGACCAGAGTCAGATTCAGTCGGACCACCAGAATCCCACCTCCTTCGCCATCACTTATCAGTTTATTTTCTTCTATACTAGTCGTCGTGTTGTTTCAAAATGTTAGCCAAAACTGCTGACCTGGTCAGGGCTTTAGATCTATCGATCCCAAAGTTTATGATATCATTTTTATGTAACGAGCATGCATGATTATGCTCATGTTCATTGTTCGATTTGCGTCATGATCGATCTAAATTCTGGTTCTAGCTAGGTGAATTGATCTCCAAGTCTGTGAGCTCAATTTTTTGTTTTGCTCAATTGATTCATGTTGTGGTGTGTATAGAGCAAATTAGACGGAGTCCTTTTTTTTGTTTTTTCAACTGTTGTTTGATGGATTTTATACTTCTGAAGATCATCACCAATGCCAATTTGAACCTCCTTGACTTGCTTTTAATCTGAGTTCAGTTTATCAAAAAAGAAGATAATCATCAATGCCAATGATTAAAAATCTAATTAAAAAGATCGCATCCTTGTATAAAATTAACTAAATTTTGGCGCGCTTACTCGGCTATGCATATATCGTGTCATTCAAATGCTTAAAAAGACATTTCCTTGCCTTATATCTTCAATTTTGTATTTCGTCAATTTCAATCATCTACAGTTTATTCGTGATGTGTTGAATGATGACCGTTAACTGTTAGGTTTTTTTGTGATGTTAATATACGGTCTAGTCCTTGGGATGGGGAATAATCACTTAGCTTTTTCTAAGGACGCCGTTTTTAATTCTTTTGCTGGGAATTAGTTGTGATAAGGTGCTTTTACGGTTGAGTCAACACATTAGCCGTTTCACTTGAGTAAATCCACGCTTGCCTCGTTCTGATTGGTCATGTTAGATATTTAGTTGTTTCTTCCCCCTTTTATGCTTGTCTGCCCGTACAATCGAGAACCTCTGGTTTTTAATAGGGAAATTTATGTCATCAATCTGGCTAAACATTTACCGGTGCTTGCTTCACTGATAAAATCGGTGTGACTATTCACTACTTCTTGTGTTTTCGAAATTGTTTGTTGGGGCATCAAGTCCATAACGGTTTACTCTTTTGCAGGACCCAAAATTACTATCCGCCTCGAAGAGTTTTGTGATTTATATCGTCCTGGATATGGCGAAGCAAAGAAAAAGAGGTAAAAGTTACTCCTTGCTTTTAAAGAAATAGTACCACTGGTAATGTATCACAGGCTCTACTATATAAGCAAGATGTAATTTATTCCTTTTATGTGCGTTATGTGAATTTGTTTCTTGCTTCTATTTGCTTTCTTTTACTATTTCCATTGACATTCCCGTTACATGAATTTATTCCTTTTATGTGTGTTATGTGAATTTGTTTCTTGCTTCTATTTGCTTTCTTTTACTATTTCCATTGACATTCCCGTTACTTGCAGAAACCGCAAGGAAGAGAAAGCAGCCGACTCGAATAAATGATTTGAACTTAGAAATCTTCAACCTGGTGATGATCTTTTTGGCACAATCTTACGGCGGTGAAAAGAGCTTAGTACGGGTTGCTTCTGTGTAAGAATTTCTCTTATAAGCGCTCTTACCAATACTAACTAGGAAAATAGAGCATTGGGTTAATATCTAAGTCATTTGCATATGATGTTGACCCGTTCATTTACCTTTTGTTTCTTCACTCAATGAACTACTTACTAGAGTTCACACTTCATACTAAAATCTAACTCTAACAAAAGAAAAAAACATTCTTTGGACTATATCTAGGCCAGCTCTGCCAAAAATTAGCTACAAAAAGCTGGTGCAAAATCTGACCTAATTTTCGACCATGATTATTTTCTTGGACAAAACTCATGACTACTATTCACAGTGGAAAAATATAAAAGACCCAGGTTTAATCTAGAGTTGTTAATTGTTTAGTGATGAAAATTAAAAAGTAATATAATAATGATGATGGCCTTTATTGGCCTACAGTCGGAGTAAAATTTAGGGCCTAAACAGAGATCGTCTTCCAGTTGCAGATGCACTAAATTCTTTGAAATCTTGGAAACTTTGGACGGTTCCATGTCACTTGGAAGAGCAAACTTTAATGATGGCGATAAGTTGGATATCAAAGGTCAAGGGAACATTCAATCCCTCCGATAATTATCGTTCATTCTAATAGAAGAATAGTTTGCGACTCGATCAGTTTCACATCCAAATGGAAGGGAAGTGGCATTTTACCTAGTTGTCTGGTGGATACACGCATTTTGTTTCTCCATTTATCATGACTGGCATAATCAATGTCCCCGGATTGACCAATAACCAGTAACTTCTTTATAACACATAAAAAACCCAATAGGTCATAGCTGTTGGTGTTTTTCTACTGGGTTTTGCACATGAGAAAGTTATAACTTTTGGGAATATGGCTGCCGAAATATACGTATGCAGGAAGATTACATAAGTAATATGCAAACTCAGAGATATAATCATAGACGTAATAAAATGCAGGAGTTACCACGCGTATGAGCATATGTTCAGTTTTCTGTTTACAAGTATCATCTTATTCCTTTGGTTTGCTCCATCCTAAGTGCCGCTTCTCTTCTATACGGAGAGAAATTTCATGTGAAATATGTACTTACAGTTTAAATTGTTTGTGGTATATGTTCATTGTTTTTCTGTTTTCTTCAGCAGCAAACGCTTCAACGAAGCCACTGAGGAAAAACATGTCCTCAAGTCTGTGAATTTCAAGGACATTCGCCTATTTTCGTATCCTGATTCATTCTGGAATACGAGAGAGTTCCTCCACAAGTGTGCTCAAGCAAGAAATGATTCTGCTCACACGAAGATTTCTGAGGTGCATTAATGTGCTCTATATATTAGAATTTTTCATGCCACTATGTGTTTAGATAATTATATATGCTCTTCGTCAAAAAATATATGGACTATGGAGTAGTTGCTATTTGTTGTTTTCTTCTGCTCACAATAAGTTCCATGAAACGCGGAACTCTGGTTACTCGTCCAAAGAAAATTTTCCTTGATAAATAATGCTTCTTTAACATCTTTATCTATGTGTAAACTCATGAATCTTCATAAACGTGCAGTACACAGAAATGTTGTTCCATAGAACATTTACAAAGGCGATATTCACAGACAGAGCGGAGCAGGTAATTGTTATACAACTTATTTTGATTTTTCCCAGTTATCTTTCAAACTCTCCACTTGTCCCATTGTTATTAGATGATATTGCTACCTGATTGATCAATGATTAATTCATACAAACAGCACTACCTCAAGGCATTGGCAGCAAAGGAGGTAGTCAATACAAGGGCAAGAGACCGAGCAGCTTCGATGGCTAGCTAAGAAAGTGAGAAATTCTGAATATGTTCAAAACATTCATAGATCTTTTCTTGAGCTCACCCATGAATCATTCAAAAATTTCATTGTGTGTGTGCAGATTTATGACGAATGGCTTACTGATCTCGACAAGGACCATATTGAGATTTCAGATCAAATGAGCGCATTGCACTCGATGCAGTAGTGATTATCTTGTAGTTGTATGTGGCAAATGATTGCCGTGTTTGTTCCCATTTTGCATTGCCTTTCAAAACTTAGATATGAATGTTAATGGTAAATTTTGTTAGTATTTCAATACGTGAGATACAAGAGAAAGCAAGGAAACAAAAGTAAGAGTAGGATCAAGAACACAATAATTACTTGCTTCACTAGTTTTGAGACTAGCTACTCCATGGCCAAACCAAATCAATTTATTGATGAGAAGCCAAAACCAATTACAAGCACACACCAAGTCATGACCCTAGCATCTACTTATATACTAATACAAGACTTGGAGTCCAAGTAATGTCCAAAACTAATCCGAGACAAATTAGGAAATAATTCATCCTAAATTGTTTCCTAACCCAATAAGGACACCACCATATATATTAGTCAAAGTAGACCCCTATAAGGATCAAAGTAATTCCTTGCTGCCAAAGTAATGTAATTACTTCCAAAACTACCAGCCTCCTTTGACCATCCCGTGCTAGGATTTTGAACCAACAAAAAACCCTACAAACCTCCACCTTGATTCAAGCCAATAGCTACCGAACCAATTCTTCTCATCAATCCAAAAAACTCCAATCCGAGTGTATTCCAAATTTGCGGGATTTTGAACACACCCCCAATACGCCCAAAAAGTGCGTCTATGCGTCTTCAACAAACACAAAGACAATGCTCCCAATAAACGCTCCCTAATGCACCATGACACAATGCATGCCGCAACGTTACGCCAATGACACTTTGGAACAAAGTGCCTATCAAACGATGCCATGCAAATTTGCGCCGCCATCCGCACCAATGCGCACAAAACAAATAACTGAAGCGCGTCAATCCAAGGTCCAATCGCGCCACCAATCAATGTGTGCACAATAACACGCCACCAATCCGCGTGCCCAATAACATGCCCCCATGCTCCATGCCTGGAGCCCGAACCTCCCTCAAGGGGCCTAGAGAGCTTCATCGTCCTCGAGTGTCCCTCCTCTTCCACCTGAAGCGAGATCTACAGGTGAACTATTCTTGAGACACATCCTCTTCCAATGACGTCTCTCCCTCAATTCACTAGTTGATTCGAGTCGCCTCCACCTAGACTTGAATCCTCCTAGCCGCCAAGTCCAGATATAGATCCAGATCAGTCGCCGGGTTGAGCACACCATATCGATTGACGCATGCCGCAACCGAAAGCGTGCTGGATGTACTAAAACTAGATCCACAATTCCAATGCTTTACAACAAGAGCCCAATAGCTCCCACAACAAGGAACTATATAGCCTCCCCACAAAGGCTTGGTGTGCTTGCACACCCTGTTTCATAGGTCAACCAGCGGAAACCCAATCTTCCCATCAAACCCGACATATCTTGATCACGAACCAACTTCATTGCTCCTCTTGAATCTCAAAGAACCTGACTCTGATACCACTTGTTAGGATTTCAATACGTGTGATACAAGAGAAAGCAATAAAACAAAAGCAATAGTAGGATCAAGAACACAAGAATTACTTGCTTCACTAGTTTTGAGACTAGCTACTCCATGGCCAAACCAAACCTATTTATTGATGAGAAGCCAAAATCAAATACAAGCAAACACCAAATCATGACCTTAGCATCTACTTATATACTAGTACAAGACTTGGAGCCCAAGTAATGTCCAAAACTAATCCGTGACAAACTATGAAATTATTGATCATAAATTTTTTCCTAACCCAATAAGGACACCACCATATATATTAGTCAAAGTAGACCCCTATAAGGAATCAAAGAGATTCATTGCTGCCAAAGTAATGTAATTACTTCCCAAACTACCAGCCTCCTTTTTGACCATCCCATGTTGGGATTTTGAGTCAAAAAAAAACCCCAACAAATTTATGTTTTACCGGTGGATGGATAGACAGTTAGAAATCATTTAACTGTTATTTGGCAACAGGCAGTTATATTCGGTGTAAACATCCCAAATCCAGTATAAACAATGTAAAATTTGGTTAGTGTGGGAGACTCTATATATCGCGATCTTGTTTTGTACCATTTGCTTCCTTGTAGTCCTCTTTAAAATGTTCAAATCTGCAATTATTTGGTTCATGTATTGACTGTCGTTTCAGGATTGTGATTGAAAATAAGTTGTTTAATTATTTTCTGCTTAAGGAAATACTAAATGTGATTTCCATTCAATGTAAATTAATTGAGAGATTAATCTTGTTTCTGTATCTCTATTAATTCATTGAACATGTAGGCATCTGTGGGTTCTTTCTTTACTTAGCATCCGCATGAAAGCCACAACTACTATATTGTTACTGATGTGGCATCTTCTCCTACCAGATGAGTTATCATTCCTCGACCTTGATGTCATACCATATGGAAAACTTGGTGGTTGATGATTAAACCTATTCTTGTAGTTGCCAGATTAATATCTTTGCTTAGATGTACTGAGGATGTAGCCACATTAATCTGAGAATGTGATGTGACATGTACCCTAGTCATGGACATATGCTCATCTTCAGTACGCTCAATTCAGCTACATAAATAAGTGTAGATCGCACTCTAATTCCAGATCTAAAATACTCATGAGGAAGTCATTTCAAGATATATAATACGATGTCTTCTCCAGCAATCACCTCATTGACCTGTAACAAGTTATCAACCATGGACTTCAATTTGTTCAAATATTGCTCCATTGACAACTCACATTTCTCAGTTGTGCAGAGTAACAATTTAAATTGATGAATGTGAGACCGTGAGAGAGAGAGAGAGAGTGCGCTTTTCCAAATGGAAGAAGCATGCGAAAGATGTATAATCAAAGGCAACAAAGGAGCAGAAATAGAGGCAATGGAGCAACTCTTAATTTGTTGATCTATAGAGTTCCACTGAGAAGCATAATTTTGCTTGATGCACCTTTTCCATTTGCACACGCCACATCCAGCTTGAGTTGTACAAGCGATTTGAGATTCGCAATAAGACAAGTCGGTCCAGGAGAAGTGCCGAAACAATTGAGATTCTGGTGAATTTGAGAACAGTGGATGTCGGTGGAAGAGTCGTCCTGACAAAGAAGAACAGAACACAAGAAATTATGGTTCAATTTAGAGCTTCAATGGTGGATTATGTTGTATTCAATACAATACAACTGGACCAACACAGTATTTATAGCTATACTATAATCTGTAACTGACTTAACAGATCTAACAAACTAATGTGTAAAGACTATCTTATCCTTCCAGGTTATACTACCATCAATTACATCCATATATGTGGTTCAATAATATGTTGCTAACTTGTTTCATTCGGTGTGTTTCGAAACACTAGAGCATCCTACTCCTTGCCAGTAAAAATGAATAAAAAAAACAGAATGTTGATTCTTGAATTAAACACCCAATGGGGAACCGCAAGTCCACCAACAACTTGGCAACTTGCTGCCTTTGGGTGTCGGTTTATTGTGCAATCATTATTATGATTTCGACATACTTGGCCAATTCTTGATATTGGTCTTGGGTTGCTGAAAAAAGTTTGACATCGAAACTGGGCTAAAGAAGCGGGCCTCAGATGGGCCAGCTCAGTCTTGTACTAAATCCGCTTGGGTTTTGCCCGAAAATCGACCATTTATGATGAGGAATCGAGTGGAACTGTTAACCTCTATAAGTAAGATATGACATAATAAACACAGTATAAGTACTCACATTCCACTCTTTCCATTAGGGTTATAGTTGTTTTCAAGAGGTTCATAAGGCGTGCCTGCGCCGCAAGGCGTCTCCTTCTTGTGAGTACTTTTTTCCCTTCTTGAAGATCTATTTTTCTTTTACACATTATCGATGGAGATTCCTTCATGTAAGTATCCCTCATTTTTTGAATTTCGTAATTTTTTTATCTCTGAGCGAAATTTGAGTTGATGCTGAAGAGAATTTAGGAGATTTCATCTAGGTGCATCGCAGTATTTATGCTAATTATGTGATCTAGGAACTATGAAATCGAAACTCGTTGGAGATTTCAGCTTGTTGTGCATATGGTTCTGCATCCATCATGTTTAATTTATTTATCATGTAAAGGACAATTTTATTTTTCTTTGAATGGCATATCTTCCGCTCACTAAGTTAGGTACTTCTCCCAACAAGAGTTTTATTTAATTGATGTTTTATAAAAATCCGGTTACATATATACTTTTACTCAATCAGCCAAATCATGTTCAAATTTTGGATACTATTTGTATAGTAATTAATACTTTTGTTTAGATCTAAGTTACATGATTTCATTTTCCTTAGTGTTTCCCTTAACTTATCAACAATCTGGCAAGAAAAAAAGATATGTGATTCATACCAAGTACAACCCTTTAATAGATAAAATCATTTTTCTTAGAAAATAAAAGATATTTGATATGCAAAATTTATTAAAAGGTGGGTTCAACATTCAATAGAAATGTTTTGGGTCAACGTGTGCCTAGTTCAGGCTTGATCATATTAATATAAACTAGGCGATACCCCGCGCTAAAGCGCGGGTCTGTAAACTAAATTCTTGTATGTGTAATTAGAAACCTCACATTACAAAGTAGCATTGACAATGGTATTTTAAACCTTGGTTCGGGAACAATGACTTCTAAATTTTCCATTGGAAATGAACTTCAATATAAAACTTTATAAGCTTAATTCCAATCACTTGAAGTCTCATGTGACTGTTTCCTAATGCATTCAATATAACATATTGTAACGTTTTCCTGTGACATTGAAATGTATAATAAAAAATTTAGATATGATTATATCTTTAATAAATGCGATATGATATTGCGTGTACAAAAAATCACCAAAATTGATATGTATCATTGTTTATATTTTTGCTAGAGCTGTTTGAAAACTCACCTTTATGACCATACTCTAAACTTATTGTTATGTTCATCATTAAAACTAAGTCAAATATGTTACTTTTCACATTTTTTTTAACTTCAATTCTTTTTGGAGATAACATGTTTAGTGAATCAAGAAATAACTTCTATGTTTTGTAAATTAATAACCAAGTGAACCATGCTTAACTTTTAAAGAACAAATGTAAATGATGTTATAAGACTAACATATCAAATTAATAAATAATTAGGAAGATCACTTCAATTTTTCTTAGAATTCATATAATGACATTGACATAGAGGAAAATTTTCAGCCCAATATTCCTTGAGCTCACACATAAAGATCATAAAATTATCCATCATGTGGTCTCTGAAATACACTAATAAATAAAATAAAGGAAAAAATAAAGGATATTTTTAATTTTCTTCATAGTTAGGACATTATGTTGTATTTTTATTTGATTACAATTGAATACTTTTTTATTTCATAGTAATTTGACACATTAAATAAAATATTTTTACTTGAATAATAAACTAATGAGAATTCATGTTAAATTTCGATTACAAAAACTACATGCTCTCGGTAGCTCAAGTTGTAGAGAATTGGAAACCCCTACATGAGGTCACGAGTTCAAACCCGGTTGACGACAAAAGTAATTTCTCAAAAAAAGTATAAGATTTGAGCATTTTTAATTTATTAGCATGGAGTCTACTAATTAAAGTAAGTTCTAAATTTTCATAGACAGTGAGTGTGTTCGAAATAAATGATTAAATAGTGTTAGATTTTATAAAAAATACTCACATAAGTGAACTTATTTTTTATTTTCAACAGTATTATTAGATTTTTAGTAATATATTTATTCATTTCTAAAATGTATCCCACCACAAATTATAAATATTTTAAGAGGATTATATTATCATAAATAATATGTTGGTAGTCATTTGTGTAAATTTTGTAACTCCTATATCATTATAGCAGTAGTTAGTGTGCACCCATAATTAAGTACATAAGGCATTTAGAGATGATGAGTAATATGCCATGTAATACATCATACTTACAAAAAAAAAAAAAAAAAATCGTTGGAGGGTTGTGATTGGCTGGTTTGTCCATGTAGGCGACACTTGTTCTAACAAAGAAAGATTTCAAAGGACAAATGACGCAATAATATCAATCATTCACACTTTTCTGCTTTTAAATATTATACAGATTAATGCGTTGTAGTCATCAACATTTTTTGAGAATATCGATACTTGTATTTAGATGAAACTAAATTTACTAATATGAACTTCATTTATCGGTTTTTCAGTTCAAGCAATCAGAAAAGGCCCCCAATTGTTGCGATGGAAGAAAAAATTAAGGATCATTGTTCCTGATATATCAATGTTTGTGGTAAGTTATTTTCTTCTGTTTTAGTTATGTTATTACAAATGTACTTTGATATTGTCTTAATGTCTCGTACACTATGTATCACCACAGAAAAATGCAACAAAGTGGCCACTTCTCACACCCACTGTTGGCGGAATGATTACTTCTTCAATTTATTAAAACATTATCTATATGATACAACATTTGGTTTGTTACCCGTTCCTTTGCTAGGCAATTGGGTTCTTGACCATTATCTTATTTAACATTATAGTCGGTGTCTTATGCATTTATAAAATGTAGTTAATTTTATACATGAACGAGATTTTTTTTAATTGGGTTTTTAATCATTGGCATTGATGATGATCTTCAAAAGTATGAAATCCATCGAACAACAGTTGAAAAAACAACAAGGTACTCAGTTTAATTTGCTCTGTACACCACACAATGTGAATCAATTGAGCATAATTTGCTCTGTACACCACACAGTAGGCCCAAACTTATTAGAAAATGTTATTTACTTTGTGCCTAATAAGTTTTCTAAAAAGCTTTAGTTACATTTTTAGTATAAAATGTTCTTTACTTAACTTTTATTTTATCTGCTAAAAATTAGTTTTAAGAATTAGAAAGATTAAAAAGTTGAAGTTATAAAAAACTAATTGTTTTTAGCCGTATAAAAAAATAAAAAAGTTATCAGACATAAACTTTAACGAAAATGACTTGATTATAACTTTTTTTATGACTTCAAAAAAAATAAAAAGTCGCCTAAAATTAGATAAAAGAAAAGCGGAGCCTAAATAAGACATTATGCCCCGGCCCTATTTTACTTCAGACTGTGCTCGGGTTGGTCGGGCTCAACCCGCCCAAGTTACACCCTTAATTTTTTCAACATTTATGGTCTGTGATTTTATGTATATGATAAGGGTAAATTGGTAAAATGAATAGCCAGGTCGAAGTGAATAACAAGAAAACGATAATGTTTAAACTTTTTGTTCACTTATTTATTTTATTTTCTTGAGTTAATATGGGTCACTTTTGTTTTTAGGGAATAATATGAATCACTTTATTCAGTGAGCTTCATTTATATTTTTTTCATCTCCAATGGTACTAGCTAAATGTAGTTTATAATTTAATAAAAAATGAATATTTTATTTTAGATATTGTTAAATTTTAGTTAGTTAAATGATTAACTAAATATCACATGACACATTCTCATTATTTCTTGTAAGAGAATTTTAAGAAATTCAGGGCATATCCGCTAAGAACATGGTTAAAGAAAGTATAAAGTTATTGATCCTGCTCATCAAAATAGAGAGCGAGATAACTATCCGCTAAAATAAAGAGCGAAGTATGGAGCCTTTTGGAGACACTATTTTTTCATCTTATTTATATTTTAAAGGTAAGTATCTCCAATGCTAGTTGGTATAATATAGGCATATTATGCCCATGAATATGATTTTGCATTTTTATTTTTGCCCCGGACTCCAATGCTATTAGCTATAAATTAGGCAATTCAAATTCAATGCTAATAGTAATAGATTATTTTCACGGTACTAGACGAAATTTAAAGGAATATTTATGACAAATGGTGGAGAAATTATAAGAGACATGGTTTGAATAATTAGTCACACCCCCAAAAAGTGGATAAATGTCTCAAAAACCTTAAAAGTAGGGGAAAAATCAAGATGGCGAGGAAATAAACATAGCCAAATTTGGCGATAATGATGCCTATTTTGTGTTTTGCATAATAAGATGTCTAATTCATTCGACTTCTAATTTTGCTCAACTTCATTAAATTTTGTCTAAAAATACCAATTTACCTAGCCCATTGGAGATGCTCTAACCGCTATATGGGAAAGAAAATAAGGGATGAGCTGATACGAGAAAGCTCCATAGGACATGGGCCTTCAAAAACCAATGAGATGATGAAATTTCACGTTAAATTTCAAACAACAAGATCAAGTGGCCACTCCTCGAACCAACTGTGGAGTCTCCCATTTACTCGGTATGATTATTTCTTCAATTTTTTAATACATTATCTATATGCTCTTATGGTTTTTACCGGTCCCTTTGCTAGGAAAATGAGTTCTTGATATCATTATCTCATTTAACATTATAGTTGGTGTCTTATTCGTTTATCAAATTTACTCATGATGATGGCTGCGGCAGTGGGACTGTAGTTATGATTGGGATCACTGAATTCTGACTCTCGTATGGTTGTGCAACTAGTGTATACTAATAGAACGATGTATTTAGGGTTGTTCAGACTTCATTAGATTGAGCCACGTGCGTCACACCTGACAAGAAAACCATTTGGACTTGGTTCGGGACTTACGGCCATTAAGGCCTTCTAGTCTTGTCTCGTATCCCCTCCTATATTTTTTTATTCTTTTTTTTTTGCTCAGCAAGAAACAAAACAAACAACTACATTCATCCCCCAAGAATGATCATGTCCCTAACAACAAGATTAACAATGTCAGAAGGCGCATCATCCCAACAGACAAGTCTTTCATCTTGATATCTTCCTTTCTTAGCGAGAGCATCTGCCACAACATTACTGTTCCTTCGGATGTGTAGGTGGTTGCATCTACATCCGTGAAGTAGAGTTTGAATCTCATGAATGATGACATAGTAGGTGTGGTCTTGGCCTCTTCCATTGAGAATAAGATTGAAAGCTTCAAGGGTGTCAGTTTCCTCTACTACCTCAATCAGATTCATCTGATGCACCAGCACAAGGCCTCTATGGATCTCCCAGAGCTAAGCTTCAAGTGTTTCCCAGATAGCCCTTGATCCATTGTCCAGTTTCATCACAAAGAACACCACCATAGCCAGCAATCCCATCACCTTCCTTTCTGCTCCCATCAGTGTCCAGGTTAACTTTACCTGCACAAGGAGACACCAGTTAAACTTGATCACAGAGCCCCCCTTGGTGGATCCCTTGCGTTTGAAAGCCTCTATAATCTCATCAATCATCTTAATAGAATTAAAAACTTTCACATTCAGCAGGGTAATAAGATTGTTGAAACAATATTTATTGCGACATATCCAGATAGACCAACAAGAGCTGATAAAAAGGATATTATGCTCATAACTTCGATTGACATCATTAAGATTAGAAGTGAACCAGTTTTGTAAATTGTTCTGTGAAAGTTGGGAACACCACTGAGGGAAAAAATCATTGTCCAGAAACCAGAGGCTTTCAGACAAGTTCTGAAAATATGGTTCAAATCCTCACTGGCCTCAAGACAGTGAGAACAAGAACCATCATTAGTGAGACTTTTAATGAGTCTCAGATGGTAAGTGAGCAGGTTTCCATGTCTAACTTTCTAGACAAAGAGGATAAGGTTCATAGGCATTTTGATCTTCCAAATCTATTTCCAATTATCACCCAAAGGTTCACTACATGCCAAAAGATCATAAGCAGGCGTAGTAGTAAAGGAACCATTGCTATTACCTGACCAAATCAAAGAATCCTCAGTATTTGGGTTAGCAGGGATACCCTTAGGAGAGATAGTATTAAGGATTTCCAATCCTCAATCAGGTTGAGATTCCAACATCTATTCTCATCAATAAGATTATGAACAATGATTTGTTTTCTTTCTGAGAAGTCTATTCTCTTTTCTTTCTCTTTGTTTTGATTTGTTATATTTAAGGAAAGAAAATATAAGGGAAGCCCACTAAATAAAGTGGCCCATATAAACTTAAATAAATAAAGTGAACCATATTTTCTCAAAGTATTTTAAGAAGAAAAAACAAAAGAAGTTTAAAAATTATCGTTTTCTTCTTATTCACTTCAACCCCGCCCGATTCATTTGATCAATTTCCCCTCCTTAGATACATAAAATTAAACAACATAAATGTTAAAAATTTACACACTCTACACTGCTCTCTCTCTATCTCATCTCCATCTCTCCCTCCCTCTTGGATGTGTTCATCTTAACACAACTACACCCACCACCATTTCGTCGTCAAGTTCCTCCCACCGCACCCCACCATTTTTGTCCTCCTCCTCGCTCGCCTCCCCTCTCTCTATTTCTCTCTCTCTCTCTCTCTGGCTAGTTCTTATTCATTTATCAAATATATGAAGGCCGACATCAAGAAATGAGATATCCCCATCGAAAAGATTGCCACAGCCAAGGACAGCCGCGAATGGCCAGGGTTGAAGTATATAAGAAGAAGAGAAAGATAATGTTTGAGTTTTTTTGTGCTTGTTTTTCCTTAAAATACTTTGAGAAATTATGGGTCTATTTAGTGGGCTTCATTTAAATTTACTTTCCTTACATAAAACAAATCCAAACAAGATTAAAAAAAAAAAAAAAAAACAAAAAAGGAGAAAGCCCGGAAGGTAAGCCCTGAGCCAAGTCCAAATGGTCTTTTGTTGTCACGAGTACTGCACGTGAACCCATTCAAATACGTTGCAGTAGTAGTAGTTGTTTCGCAATTAGACAAGAGTCCGAATTCAGTCATCTCAATCGTAACAACAGTCCGACCACCGCCGCCGCCGTCCTTGTCATCAGTAAGTTTTCTTGATTGTCAGTTTAGTTTCTTCCCCCCTTGATTTCACTTCATTCTACTTATATATGAGTTAGCCAAAATCAAGATTCTACGTATATATGAGTCTTCGTGTTGTTTCAAAAAGTTAGCCAAAATTGCTGATCTAGTCAGGGCTTTTGATCCATCGATCCCAAATTCTGTAATGTAATTTTTGGATAACGAGCTTTTGATGCATGATATTCTGCTTACATTCGTTTGTTTGATTACTTCAGAAAATGAGTGATCTAAACTCTGGTTCTTGCTAGCTGAATTGATCTCGAAGTCCTTACGCTCCCTGGATTTTTTTTGCTCAATTGATTCTTGTTCTGGTGTGTACGTAGCAAATTAGATACAGTTGTTTTTGGTTTTCTAACTGTTGTTTGATGAATTTTATACTTCTGAAGATCATCACCAATGCCAATGATTGAAAATCCAATTAAAAATATACCGTTCGTGTATAAAGTTAACTAAATTTTGACGTGCTTACTCAGAAATGTATATATGATAAAGTTTAAAAGACATTTGTGTGCCTTGTATCTTCAATTTTGTACGCCGCCAACTCCAATCATCTACTTATGTGTTGAATTATGACCGTTAACTGTTAGATTTCTTTGAGATGTTAATATACGGTCTAGTCCTTGGGATGCGGAATAATCACTTAGCTTTTTCTAGCGACGCCGTTTTTTTTATTCTTTTGCTTTTTTTTTAAGGTGCGTTTAGGATTGAGTCATCACATTAGCCATTTAACTTGAATAAATTCACTCTCTTCTCGTCCTGATCGGTCATGTTAGTTATTTAGTTAGTTTCTTTTCCCCTTTCATGCTTGTATGCCGGTACGATCAAGAATCTCTTGTTTTTTATTCGGAAAATCGATGTCATTAATCTGGCTAAACATATACCGTTGGTTGCTTCATTGGGAAAATCGGTGTGACTAATTACTTGTCTCTTTCTTGTTTTTGCGAAATTGTTTGTCAAAATTGGTTTGATCTTTTGCAGGACCCAAAATTCCTATCCGCCTCGAGGAGTTTTGTGATTTATATCATCCTAGAAATGGCTAAACAAAGAAAAAGAGGTAAAAGTTACTGTTCCCTTTTAAAGATAGAGTGCCACCAGTACTGTATCATGGTGACAGGCTCTACTATTTAAGCAAGATGTGATTTATTCGTTTTATGCGAATTTGCGTATTGCCTCTATTTGTTTTCTTTTACTGTTTCCATTGACATTCCCTTTTTCTAGCAGAAACTGCAAGGAGGAGTAAGCAGCGCACCATATTAAATGATTTGAACTTAGACATGCTCAACCTTGTGATGATCTTCTTAGCAAAGTCTTACGGCAGTGAAAAGAGTTTGGTACGGGTTGCTTCCGTGTAATAATTTACTTTATAAGCGCTCTTTTCAGTACTAATTTGGTAGATAATGACTACGACTGATAGAAGATAGAGCACTGTGTTATTGTCTAAGTCTACATGACGTTGACCCCATTCATTTACCTTATGTTTCTTCACTCATTACTGACTAGAGTTCACACTTCAGACTAAAAGTATCTCCAATAGATGGAGAAAAACATTGATTGGACTACTTCTAAGCCAGTTTCTCAAATATTAACTCCAAACAGTTGGTGCAAAAGCAGATTTAATTTCAATATTATTTCTTTGGACGGAACTCACAACTATACTATACAAAGTGTAAAAGTTTAAAAGACCCAAGTAACATCCCAAGTTGATGATTGTTTAGTGATGAAGCCTAAAAATTAATAAAATAATGATGGTGGACTTCATTTAGGCCTAGTGATGGAGAAACAACGAAAAATGTGGTGGAGTAAAATTTAGGGGATGAACAAGTTTAGTTCAAACGAATGTTTTGTTGTTGGAGATGCACTAAATTCTTTTAATCTAGAAAACTTTGGAGGATTCCAATTTAACTGGAAGAGCTAATTTTAATGATGTCAATAAAGCTGGATATCAAAGGGCAAGGTAACATTCAATCCCTCGGATGATTATATATTGTGTTAATAGAAGAAAGGTTTTCGACTCGATCAGTTTCACATCCAAAGGGAAGAGAAGTGGCATTTTACCTAATTGTGTGTTTCTGTACTGGGTTTGGCACATGAGAAGGTTATAGGTATTGGGAATCTGGCTGCCGAAATATAGTTATGCAGGAACAATACATAAGTAATATGCATATTCAGTGATATAATCATAGACGTAAATAAAATGCAGGAGATACCACATGTTTGACCATTTATTTAGTTTTCTGTTTACAAGTATCAATTCAGTCCTTTAATTTTCTCCATCCCAAGTGCCATTTATCTTATATACGGAGAGAAATTGTTGCAACATATGTTCTTACAATTTATTTATTTTTTTGTTTTTTGTTTTGATTTGTTTTTTTTTTTTTTGTTTTTTTTGTTTTTTGTATATGTTCACTATTTTATGTTTTCTACAGCTGCAAACTCTTCAAGGAAGTCAGTGAGGACAAACAAGTACTCAAATCTGTGAATTTCAAGGACATATGTGTATTTGCATATCCTGATTCATTCTGGAATACGAGAGGGTTCCTGCACAAGTGTGCTAAAGCAGGAAATGATTCTGCTCGCAAGAAGATTTCCGAGGTGCGTTAGTTTACTTTTTATATTAGAACTTTTCATATCACTGTTTCTTTCAGATGATTATATTTATAAATGCTCTTTGCCAAATTATATATGGAGTAGTAGCCTTTTGTTTTCTTTGCTCGAGTTCCATGAAAGGTGGAACACTGGTTACTGGCCCAAAGAAAAAATTGCATGGATGTATAATGCTTATTTGACATCTTCGTCTATGTGTAAACTCATGAATGTTCATAAATTTGCAGTTCGTAGAAATGCGGTTCCAAAGCACAGTTCGGAAGGCGATACTCACAGACATAGCGGAGGAGGTAATTGGAATACAACTTATTTTGAGTTCTGGGATATCTTTCCAACTCTCCACTAGTCCCATTGTTATTAGATGATTTTGATACCTCGCTGATTGATGATTAATTCATAAAAACAGCATTTCCTAAAGGCATTGGCAGCAAAGGAGGTAGTCAATACAAGGGCAAGAGACCAAGCTTCTTCGTTTGCTAAGGAAGTGAGAAATTCTGAAGATTTTCAAAACATTCATACATCTTTTCTTGAACTCACCTCTGTTGTTCCTCAAAAAAAAAAAAAAAAAAAGAACTCACCCCTGTATTACTTTGTGTGTGTGCAGGTTTATGACGAATGGCTTACTGATATCGACAAGGACTACGTTGAGATTTCAGATCAAACGATCGCATTGCACTCGATGCAGTTGTGATTATCTTTTGTTTGTATGTGGCAAATTCTTTGCGTGTCTGTTCCGTGTTGCATTGCCATTCACAACTTAGATATGAATATTAATGATAATTTTATGTTCTACTGGTGGGTGGATACAAATCATTTAACTTTTATTTGGCCATGGCCAGTTACATTCAGTGTAAACATCCCAAATTCAGTACAACAATGTAAAATTTGGTTAGTTTGGAAGACAATATATATCGCGATCTTGTTTTTACCATTTGCCTTCTCGTATTCCTCTTACACGTTGTCATTTGCCATGATTTGGTTCATGTATTGACCGTCATTTATGTATCGTGATTTAGTGGAATAACTCCAATCAAAGACTAACAAAATTAGGGGAGTAACCAAGTGAGGAACCAATGGAAACAAAGCAGCATGGGTTATGCCGGTCGTACGACTTCCGTATGTGGTCATGCGATCAGAAAGTTTGAGCACGGCCAACGGGCTTGGTCGCACGACCAGACTGTGGACTGTGCGGTTTTGGGGTTTCCATGTTGGTCTTATGCTGCAAATAATGTCTCATGTGTCTATATAAGAGACTTAGGTTATGCCTAAACATTGTGTGCGTGAGTGTGCACCGTGTATGCGAGCAGTGTATGGTGTAATTCGGTTCTTTCTCAATAAAATAGCAGGTTCTTCGTTAGTGAATCCGTGAATGAACCATGTTAAATTATGTTTTCGTTTCTTGATTATTATTCGTTCTTGCTCGATGTCTCTGTTATTACAAACTCGTATTAGAGTCTGGTTAGGGTTTCAATAAGAACGATCTCTGGTTCATCAATCAAGATCGATCTGTTCAATAGGAGAAACATGTCCAATTTGTTGGCCTATAAAAAGTGATGCAGGTACACCCACCATCTGAAAGGGGGGGGGGGGTACATTCCAGGTTCCCATTATGGAGAAATCAGGTGCGCATATGGTTCGGGCGTGCAATCCGTCGTGCAGATGAATATGGCATATGGCATATCATGAACGTATTCAGTTCCGACACGCAGTTGGCAATCTGAAACCTAGTTGGCATTCTGGAAATTGTGGAGTTCAAAAACAATGTGGTTAAGACTCATCCGTTGCACGGATTCATTAGAGTTGGAATAAGGACATCGAGTGAGTATGTTTCGGGCCCACGATCTAGCGTGCATTCTGCACGAGTCTCTTTCTAAAATGCATGTGTTTCTCAGCGGGAACCATGACACGAATTTTTCATCGAATATAGCACGACTTGTTTCTTGCGATCATTGGGTTTATGGCACAGCCGAGGTAATTCGCGCGCACCAAGCACACAAATCTACTCTGGCACTATTGAGGGTTTATCTGGTCTGGCATCACTCCTGGAACTTTTCGTGGTGTACTGATCCTGCGCTATTTTGAGTGCATGAGGAACACATGCAGTCCTGTATCAGTGAATGTATTCGAGTCTGGTTTGAGGTGGAGCACATGTCTATGGTTTTCAAAGTGGATCCGCGCATTCGGCACATTCGTCGCAGGGACAACATGAATGTCGTAACAACATATGGCGTCTTTGGTACCACATACAGCTGCAGAATATCTGGCTCTTGGAGGCGTCCTCGTTTCTGGTGGTGGGAGACGTATACGTACCTAGTTTTAAGAGAGAAGCTTAAAGTTCCGGTTCGAGTGGTTGAGAGGATTAATGCAAGGTGGAGCTAGTTATGTCTTAAATCGAAGCAACCAAGAATCGATGAGGATTTAAGTTTCTAGGCCGTTTAGATCTAAGGTAGAGTTTTGTTGGAATAACTCGAATCAAAGACTAGAAAATTAGGCGAAGAAAATCAAACAGCCAATCGAGGAAGGCGAGGAAACAAAGTAGAGGCAGCATGGGTTTTGTTGGTGGTATGAAAAACCTCTGTTGTAATGTGATCATAAATTTCTTGTCATACGACCAGTGGCTTTTGGGTTTTCCTTGTTGGTTTTGGTATGTCTCAGGCAGCAAGTAATTGTTGTGATAAATTCACTAATAGCAAACAATTTCATAATATATGTTAGTGTAAGAATTTGAATAAAAAATCTCATAATTTAAATAGAGAAGAACGGAAATGAAGATCGAAGAAATTATCGAACTTGTAGGCTAAGGCGATCAAGACCTCTCTTTAGAATAATAATTTTCCCCGCTATACGCTACAAAAAAGGCAACACGGAAACGCTATGCACCGATACAATGCCTTCCGCGGTGGAGAAAAAACAATATTTCTCTTATTGTCTTCTCCTATATTATAACCCAACCCGGACATGGGACAAGTGATTGAAGCAGAGAGACACCAATCTGAAAACTTGTTTGGAAACCACATACCAACTTGTATTTATAGACACTAATGGGGGCTTGAAGCACCTCTTCGGAAAAGACACAACCCAAAAAACATGATTGTGTGTTAAAAGTTACAAGGATTGAAAAGAAACAATGATTTGAGACAAAACGATGGTTAGAAAACCACGTTTTGGAATTTTATACAACAGTAATGTTTCTTGTGTCTAAATTAGAGACATAGTCGTGCCTGAACATTGCGTGCTTGAGTGTGCTTGAGAGAGAAAGAATACTGAAAATTGGAGATGTTGGGAGTATTCCTTGAATAGGCTCGAGGCATCGAAGAGGGGAAACAGAAACAAGGTCAAACTAAAGATCAAGACGAAGGCAAGGAAGACGAAGAATAAACCAGGACCTCACCAGGGTTCAGGCAGGTCGCACGACCTCAGGGCTAGGTCATAGGACCTCTTGTCCAGGTCGTACGACCTGGTTCGGAGGCTGACAATTTTAGAATTTGTTTTCTTATGTGTTCTAGGTCAGTTTTTAGATGTTTCTTTGGGACCAAGAAACCTAGTAGGTATATATAAACGAGTATGCATAGGTTGAAGGTCGTGGATTGTATTTTTGGTGTTTCTATCTGATAAAACGGTGTTTTTTGTGACCTTGGACATAGCTAGAATTGTGCTAGTGAACCACGTTACATCGGGTGTGCTCGTGTTCATCAACCATAATCGTTCACTTGCTTGTTCTGGGTCGTAACAAAATGGTATCAGAGCTCGATTCTGCAGAGGTTTTTGTCATAACAAACAGGTATAATAGCCAGGAGAGCTCATAATTTGGTGGTCGGTGTTCCAAGATCAAGGTGGAGCTAAAAAGCCAAGGTTTCATAATCGGTCAAATTTAGAGCTAGGGTTTTGCGATCAAGGTGGAGCACGCGCTCAGGGTTACGAATCGTGACAAGGAGCTGAAAAGAAGATGACCGGGGGGATGACCTAGATCGACAAGTTTATGAGGATAGACAATCGCATGTGGCGAATCAGGATATATGCTTTTCTTACGCAACAAGATATGTGGTTGCCATGGGCCTCTAAAAAAAGGGGTGCTGTTACAACCAGTGCTGAGTATGAAGCTCCGAAAGAGGGGTGCCGCACAAGGCTTTGTATGGGCATTCAGGCATTCAGGCTTCTGGTGTGTTGATGGCGGCTAAGGGAAGCTACGGTGACGTCTGTTTAAACAGTAGAGAAAAGAGACATCGATGGATGAAGGAGGAACTCAGGATCTGCCGATTTGGATGAAGGTGGAGGGTAATTTGAAGGGTAGTCTACATTCTCTAGGCCCTGTTAGGGTGTGGGGGAATCTTTGCTCTTGACGAGGAGGCGGATTTGGAATAGGTGAGTCTCTGACGAGGGACGCGATACGTGAAAAGGGGACGCGTGAAGGGGGGCGTATAATGCGCACAAGGGGCGATAATGTAGGAATTCAGTGGGAATTGGAGAAATTTCGTAAAACTTTGAATGAATTCGGTGGAAATTGGAGCAATGTGTTGGGGGGGGGGGTTTGTTGTGGGGACTCGGTGGGAGTTTGAACAACAAACAAATTTGTTGTAGGAGCTCGGTGGGAGTTGGAACAACAAATAGGGGATTCTATTGCAGTAACTCGATCGTAGTTGGAGCATTGATAGTGTTCGGTTTTAGGAACTTGGCGGGAGTTGGAGCATCCCTGGGGGCACTTGTTGTAGGAACTTCGCAAAGTTGGAGCAACTTGTGAATTTGGAGAGAAGCCGCTAATTCAAGCGCAAGCGAAAGAGGGAATTCAAGGCAAGGTGGGGATTTTTTTGGGAATATTCCTTGAATAAGCTCTAGAAGCTTGACGAGGAGTTAGGCGACGAAGATGGGCAAAGAAATAAGGCAAAACGGAAGATTAAGACGAAGGAAAGGAAGAAAAAGAATAAACCAGCACCTTACCAGGAGTCAGGCAGGTCGCTTGACCTGGGGGGAGGTCGTACGACCTTGTTCGTGGGCTGGTGATTTTAGAATTGTTTTTTATGTGTTCTAGGTCAGTTTTTGATGTTTCTTTGGGAGCAAGCAACCTAGTAGGTCTATATACACAAGTATAGGCATATGTTGAAGGTCGTGCGTTGTATTTGTAGTGTTTCTCTCTAATAAAACGGTTTTTTGGGACCGTGGACATAGCAAGCATCGTGCTAGTGAACCACGTTACATCGAGTGTGTTCTTGTTAATCTATTATTATCTTTCTCTTGCTCGTTTTCAGGTCATAACAAACTGGTATTAGAGTTCGTTTCCGCAGAGGGTTTTTCATAATAGGAGAAATCACAAAACATATGTCCCAGGGAACAACGATCAAATTTGATTGAAAACCACCTTTTCCGCAAATGGAAGGCCTAATTCCACAACATATGTCCTTCATCCAGTAACAACCGAAGAATATATTTAATCGACTTGGAACAAACTTGGCTAATGGGTAATGTTTGATTTACATCTTGCTTTCATCAAATAAGACTCTCTTTACTGGCTGATGTAAATTGTTACTACTTAAGTTATTCTAAAAAATATAATTACCACATAATTTCCGTGTGACATATTTATCCTCTGCTAGTTCTTTAAGAAACTCATTTGACTCTCACAAGTTGTAACTCTGGACTCTCACAAGTTAATGATTTTGGTCTTTCGGGTAAAATTATCATTGTTATGATATCGACGTAGTTCGGCGGACTCGTTGATTTTATTGCTCATAGGCGGTGGTAAAGAGTTTTGACTTCAAATTTAGACGTTGATTCCATGTTTGATTGGCTTTCAGCAAATTCTAACAATTGCTATTAAATAGAGCAAGATTGTTTACTCACATATGAATCTCACTCATTTTATCAAAAGTTATCTATTGAGACAATAAAAACAATCACAGATTTCAAATGTTACTGTTATTGATGAAATAATATGTTATCTCACTTTAGTCTACAAGAGAATCCTATTTCATACAGGGTCATGTTCAGGACTTTATATGCTCTTTTGACTTTGCAATTGAGCTGATTTGCACAGTTCCTGAGCCATCCAAGTTTACTCCTATCGATAAAGTTTTGTTCGATGACATATTATTTAACTGCTCGAACAATTTCGGATTGAGTCATGCAAGAAGAAGACTTTTTTCTGGCTGGTGGCTCCAACGTGAATCAAACACACGAGTTCCTTTAAGGTCACAAACCGCTTATCAAATAGGCCTGAGGGATGACCTCCAAGCAACAAGTCATATATACATACACGACTATCTTATAACTAAGTAGACGGTGACACAAAAGTGGGGATGAGCATTATTTCTCAGTGAATTTTTCGAGCGATAAAAGAGAAATATATATTAGCACTTCAAATCCCTTACCTTGTAAAAGGTCCCAAGAGAAAATGGTTGAGACAAGTATGGAAATCAATGTACCATAGTTACTACTATCCTCTATGAGCGAAATCAACATAAATATACTAAGTACAAACCAAAGATATAGAGTTTTCGGAGCGACACAGGGGGGGCGAACTAGGGTTTCTGTAGGGTTTCTCCGGCGACGAAACTTTGGCGCTAAAGGTGAGTTCCTTCTCGGTTCTGCTCTAGGTTTTCAACCAAGTACCGAATTTGCCTGCTTGTTTCTCTCAGATGGAAGAAAGCGACCTCCTCACACGGCAGTTTGGTAACCTGTCCATGGAAGAGGAACACGTTGACGAGTACGATGAAAATTTCTGTTTAGAAGCCATCCAAAGATGCAGTCCATGTCTTCTCGGAACTTTTCTTCATCCAATAACTTTCAATACCTGGGCGATGAAGATTTTGTTTAAGAATATCTGGCCGGAGGGGGAAGAAACGAAAGATCCATGAACCGGCTCCGAACAAGTTCGTTTTCGAGTTCCCTTCGGAGGAAGCTATGGAAAAGGTTCTTTTTGGCGGACCCTGGCTATGAGATGAAAACCTTCTCCTACTCCAACCTTGGACAGTTAACGGTACAGTCGATCTTGCCAAACTTGGAAGAATCGATGTCTGGGTTCAAGTCGCAAATCTGCCGTTCTATCTCCAAACTGAAGAGCAACTCCGGAAAGCTGTCAAGCTCCTCGGACCGGTGGTTCGTACGGATTATATGGTTTTGACCGCGAAGACAGGAGACTATATGAGAGCACGGGTGAAGATCGACATCAACGCGCCACTAATGAGAGGGAAGTTTATCAAACTTTTTGGTAAGAAAAGGTGGCTCAGCTTTACGTATGAACGTCTTCCGGGAGCTTGCGAGTGGTGTGGAAGAGTGGCTCATTATAGCTGTGATTGTCAAATAGTGAACGATGAAACGAAAGCAAAGACTTTGCCGGGTTTTGGTGAGTGGATGTTCTTTAGGCCACCGACTAAGAGAAAGTTGTTCGATGGCGATAACCTGCGAGCTCCATAGGATACTCGTGTGACAAATGAAGATGTTGATAAAGCCACCAGCCACAACACTGAAGGGGATGGAAGATCGGTCTCTGACTCAGTTGGGGTTTCGAAGATGAAGGAAGCAAACAACATGGCTATATGGACGTTGATCATGGGTCCGGGGAGACAACCTTACCGGGAATGTCCTCTTTCACCAACCCATTGGCGAATAATCAGGCGACATAAATCAATACTATCCCTGCAAGGCTTACGGCAGCTCAAAAATCAAACTATGTGACCAGTGAACCGGAAAATGTGCCTACGGGGGCGAAGAGGAAGATAAGCTACACTAATCTATCACCGAATCCAACTGTGAAGATCCGGGACTTAGACAATAACCCGAGGACTTCAGCGGCAAGAGGAGGAGGTTGAAGAAGGCGTATAGGAAGAGGAAGGGGAAGGAACGTCGGCGAAAACGGTGCAGTAGCAGGGAGGGGTCTGATCGCAACTTGAGGGGTACAAATAAGCAGGTGAATGCTGGGTGTGTACGAGAGAATCCTGAAGAGAGAACTCAATATACACCAAGAGTAGGGGATAGAAAAGACACACGAAGTGCAAGGCTGTGTGTAGGGAGAGAGTAAGGCAATAGCACTGTATGAGAGAGAGACAGGATTTTGGCAAAGCTTCCGCGTATATCAGGTGGTTCTTCCCTGTATGGAAGGGTTAACGGTCCTATATATAACGGAGAATGTGACCGTTATAGGGTGGTTAATGCACCCATTAATGGCGGCTTAATTAGCTTAACCACAACGGAACGTTCGTCCGCGTATATAGGGACCGTTACAGCACGTTATCCGCGTATACCGGAACCGTTACGAGGTTGACCGAGTTTGACCGGGTTGACCGGATTTATGGAGCTCGTGCCATAAATCTCTCAAAAGCAGTTACTAGGGGTCGCGCGCGGGCTTGGTTGTCGCTCGCGCGCGACAGGACTTACTCTAGCCTCCAAACCACTAAGTCCCTACAAGTCCCGTGAGGTGGTATGCGAGGGTCCTGTCTCGCAGCCCCCACGTGGATCAGCGCCGCTGGTGATCCAGTGTGTGTGGAGCACAGTATGGTGTGCTAGATGATCGCCACGTGGCTAAGATCTGCCTGTACAGAAAGCACTATCTACATTAGCCCCCTTTCTGCGCGTGAAGACGCATAACCGGATAGGCTTCCATGCGCAGGATCCAACGTACGCGTCGCCACCACGCACCAATTCAAATACACGCATATTCAGCCCCCGTGCGTGTCATTATGACCTAAAACCCCTAGAGTCGTGCCGTCTGGTCTTATAGGGTTTTAGGCGTGACGTCAGCTTGTCCTGTGATTGCGCGATTCGACGGTGACGGTTGCGATTCGACTACTTAAAGGACGCAACCCTTCATTGTTTTTGGATAAATACTCTGTGCTCTCCATTGTTGCAAAGAATCACTTCTTTCTCTTAAAGTGAATGATACCCGGAAGCCTTCAAGAGCAGATTCAAATAATCAATCATCAATTCTTTTTTGTCAATCGTCTTCTTCAACTGTGCGCATCCAAGCAAGCTTTACCAAAACAAGGTTGGCCTTGTTCAATTATACTTAATGTATCGATATATGCTTTGGACTGTATTGGATCTGTATACCCATGACTATCTGAAACATGCCGTCCATTGGAAACTGTGAAAGAGACCTTGCTCTTTAAACTCAGAATTGATCTAATCCCCAGATTGTAAAAAATTTGAGTGTGAGGCTTCTGAAATTCCTGGTAATGTAAACGATTCTGAACTTTCAAAACCCCAAAATTGACACTGAGCTTCATCTTCTCTTTGACAAAGCATCGTTGCTCCAAATTGAACTGAGACTTAAACTTCAAATCGAACTGAGATTCAAACTAAAGCATGTGTATTTCTCCCCCCTTTTTTCTTGCTCTTTCGCAGGAATGGCAAAGACTAAAGGAACTAAACCCGTTAAAGAGGTCGAAGAAACACCTGATCTTCCCCAGACCTTATGGCGGAAAGCCCCCTATTTGGGTGGCAAAGACTTCTATCATGCTAGGGTTAAGGTGAAGAACCTGCCAATCCCCGTTCCTGTTGAAGAGTTGCAAACGTTGACCCCTCCTGTTAACGCCGCCATGCTCGAACTGATCGATTCCAAGGATGTGGTTCGATTGGGGGTTGAAAATGGGTTTTTTCCGCATACTGCGATTTCCACTCAAGCGTTCGTTCAGAATTTGGACTTCATGGATGAAAGGATTGACCATGTATTGACCCACCATGCCATCGCATTGAACAATACTGGCATATATTTCGCAGTCCGTGCTATGAAGGGTGCTGCCGTGAAGCTGGACCAGTCCATTCTTCTAAACCTTCTGTCGCGCTACTCGCCATCGACTCACACATTCCACTTTGCTGAGTTCGAGGCTCCTCCCACTCTTGAAGATGTGCACATACTGTACGATCTTTCTCCTGTTGGTGAGGTGGATACCCTGCGTCCCTTGAGGACTGATCCGGAACTTGCTCTCTACAAGCAAATGGAGGAGTGCTTGTCAAAAGTCAAGATAATTTCCACTCGGTGGACATCTGCGAAGCTCCTTCCCGACTGGCAACTGGTTGATACATCTGCGAAGAACACTTGGAACAAATGGGTGCAGTACTTCTTTCGCGATTATGCGAACAGTAGCGTCACCAAAAAGCTTCTAAGCCAGAACCCGAAAGCGAAGAATTACGTGAACGGGAAAGGGTACCATCTGACTTTGTGTGCCTTTATCTGCGCCTGGTTGTCGAGGTATCTAATTGATGGCCATCCCCATGATGGGGTTTTTTACCATGTCCTTCCCCTTGCTGTGAAGCTGATCCTTGGTCAGAGAGTCGCACTTGGGCCACTAGTCTTGGGTACCTTGTACCACAGATTAGATCAACTGGTTATGGCAACCAAAGATTACCGCAGCCGCCTTAAAGTGTTAACCTATGTCAATATTGCATTCCTGATTATGTGGGTCTTCGAGCGCTTGCCCTCTTATGCTCCTATTCCTGCTAAGCCCAGTAAGTGGTGCGTCCCTGGTGCGGAGGAGGAGCTTAACAGAGGCAGGGCTGCGAGATGGTTCAGAACTCACTTTCCTAAGTGTACCTGGAGTCTGATATGCGACGATCGCAGCGAGTTTACATCTAGGCCTTATGCCACGCGTGTTGAGAATGTGCGCTGGTTCCCCTAATTGTATCCTTCCAAGGCTGTTGCTTTCTCTGAAGATCTTATTTTCAAGGGCGAGAAGCGTTTCCATGAGCGCTATCGAGAATTCTTCTGATGGTGTCTAAGAGGTTCTCTTCCTGCTCTTGTGGAGTATGTTCGCGAGATTACTCCTAAGTACGAGAGGATCACAGTGGATGTCGATCCTACTCGCGTTTCTCCCCAGTTTGGCTTTGATGCGGTGGCACCCTCAATCTGTCCGCAGTCCATCATAAGAGGCTGCTACAAACGACTACTGTCTGGCGAGTGCAAAACAATCTTAAGAAGCAACCTTCCCTTTGAGCAACCCCCAGGTAACCGCGAAGGTGGCTATTCCAGGAAATGGGTTGCCTATTGGAATACCCAGCAGGAAAGGTTTGAGACACAGTCGACCCCTCGACCAAGCAGAGCTCCTGTGATCAAGAGAAATTCCTTCCCCTTCCGTCCTAACTGCAGCTTAGATGATTCCCAATATGGCTGCTACTCATTGCTGGATCATGAGAATCACTTGTGCCCTCCACCATCCTTGAGGAAAAGATGGCCGCAGTTAATAAAGGTGATTCGCATATCATCAAATACAGCGAAGACTTCGCCAAGGTAAACAATCTCCTTCGCATGCGTTAAGTTTCTTTATTCCAATATGTCGAAACTTATGCTATATTTTCTGTTGCAGTGCTATGTGAGGAGGTTCGCATCTGGTGAGCGCTCCAAGTCGCTGATCACCACCATTGTTGCTGCGAGAAGGCAGGGTGAACCAGTTTGGCTAGCAATGAGAATGGCTCCCGCAGTTGAGGCCCGAATTCGCGAGGTCATGGACGTATTTGCTGACTCGCTGATAGACAATACTCCAGCCTTGTCTCCACCTGGGAACGATCCATCTCCCCCAGCAACTGCTGCTCCAAGGGCAAAGAGACCAAGGCAGAAGGGAATCACAATCTCTTCCCCTAGGAGCGCTCCAACTTCCCCTCCTGCGAGGTCCCTTACTTCTAGGGATAAAGGTAACGGTCGCATGCCAAGCAAGGCGCGGAAAGAGCTCGCAGTGGAGACCTTTGTTCCGTTTGGTCAGGAGGAAGAGGAGGAAGAGAGAAGGGAGGCGAGAGAAATAGATGATGATGAAGACGAAGAAAGATTCGAAGATGTCAGATAAGGAAAGAGAAATGAGATACATGAGGAAGAGTCGGGAGGTATCTCAAACATACTCCTCTTCTCATTATCTTAATTCCCGCAATCTTTACTGAACAGTTTGTTCTTTTGCATATGATGATGAAGAGACCATCAGCGGCCTTTTGGCCAAGAGGCAGAAGAGGGGTTCTCACTCTGGTGTTTCCAACGAAACCATAGACGAGGACATCCTTGCTGAGTCTAGGAGAACAGCTGCGGAGGCTGCTGAAAGAAGAAGGAAGCGAGAAGAAGAGGAGATTGAATGCGTAAAGCAAAGGAGCCTGGAAGAGCAACATGTCGACGACTTGGTGCGTCAAACCGATGAGGAACGGTTCCAGAAGCTGCGGCTGCTCAAGTTGATGAGGAAGATGCGGCTGCCCTGGAGCAGGCTCAGGCAGACTTTGAGGAAATCGCAGGCGGCATTGAAGGTGAGATTTTTAATCTTGCGGTAACTTACCAAGACGTGATTGTTGGTGCATTAAATCATGGCTTATCGAAAGCCGACATTCGCCGCTGGTTAGTAAGCAAGTGCAGTGAACCTTCAGGTAATTATTTGAACAACACTTGTGAACTAGGCTTAGTAACCCAATCATCATCATGACCGATTTCTTCGCACCCCAGGTCATGCACACCTTAAGGATATGCTTAACGAAGACACATTAATAGGGCATGGTATCGCGTCCTTAGCATATGACGAAGATGCTACAATCCCACCTACGCGTGGAGGTGCTCGCTCTTGGTTTATCAAAATAATAATAAAATATTACTTAATACAGGTTACCTCACATTGTCCTGTCTTGTATCGCATGTAATGCTGGTGAAACCATGCTGGAACAGAGGAGTCAACCATTTGCATCTTATGTCCCAGAGCGAAGCTCTCATGTCGAGAAGCCCGTTGCAGCTGCTGAGTACGCAGGAGAGCCCTTAGAGGATGTCATTGAAGTTTTTGATGATGCCGAGGCTGACACCGTGCCGATGGAGGAAGATACCAATGCTCCTGCTAAGGAAATGGAAGCAGATGCTGCTGAGGCTGGGATTCGTGAGCAGATCGTGGAAGATGTAGGATCACATGCAAATGTGAATGTTCAAATGAGTGCTCCTGAGTCTCATGGGCCTTTAGCATCTGAAGGCGTCCCTAATCGAGCTGCGGCTTTTACTGTTGCCATTCCTCCAACAAGGATTGAGCCTCCAGAGATTCCTCAAGCATGGAGCTTTTGGAGTTCGCAGGTAGGGGCTTCAATCACACCTGGTGCGGCCTATACCCTTCCTGCTAATTATGAAGAGCTAGAACTTGCAACTGATAGAAGAGCAATGGAACGATGACAGTCTTCAGCTGCCCCAGTAATGCGCATTCCTTCCTTGCGCGAGATCCTTGAAGGAACTGGTATGTTACCGTTATTGTCGTTCGCATCATGCATTCTTCATTTACGAGCCTCATGTTCTAACTTGAATCAACATTGTTAGGTTTGAAGCAAGCTGATGTGGACTGGCTGGTTCAAATGCGTCTCTCCTATCCTCGATCATTTGCGAGGTCCTTGGAGATAGAGCCTTTCAACAGAAGGCCGTTCTTGACCGAGGCCATATGGATTCTGGAGCAGCTGTCTCCAGCTACACCTGCGACTATCTCTCCTCAGAGTGCGCAGTTGCTCTTCAGCATGTGTCAAAACCTTCAGGCCAAAGTTCAAGGCAAGCTGGGCTTCGGGTACCTTGTCAACAGAGTCACCCAGATTCGCGCAGCTGTGAATTTGAAACGCGGCTTCCATAACCTCGCAGCTCAGGAGCAGAAGGTGGAGAAGCAAAGGTAGAAAGCTGAAGAGGCCGTGAAGATCTTCCATGAGATGAGCACCAACTACGAGCAGTTGAAGCGAGAAGTGGAACAGGTGACAAATTTGTCACTTCAGTTTTCTCCTGATGACTCCCTGATCAAAGATTTATTTTGAAAACAATAGTATGTATTTGGTTTGAACAAAATGTTGAAACATTATCGTAATGTTGCTAGGGTTTCTCCCCCCCCCATTTTTTTAATCAAGGCTTGAATGCCCTTTTTGCCCTTCCCGGGATTTGCTCGAATATCTTTGTGCGTATCAATTATGACATCAGCTAGCGATACGTCCGCCTTGATTTTCGCGCTAATTGCTTATCAGATAAGCACGCTTTCATTGGGAAGTCCATCCGTATCATGACCTTCCGTCATTAATTAGGATACGCTACCGAATCGTCGTAGCCTTTAGTAGGGTAATTGAATGTTGCCTTTATCAAGGCGTAAGTGATTGATGCTTACCCCTTTTCCAAGCTTTGCTGACTCAGCTAGAGAATTGAAGGGTCTCCGTTGGGTCTATATCAACCCTGCCTTCTACGGCTTGGGTTTTTCATCCCAAAATGTGGCTTGCCATGAGTCCATACAACTGCTGGCTTCAACGCTTGTCTTTTGTTGATTCATGTCAACTTCAAGTTGTGAAACCTGAGTTTGTGCTTTGTGCCATAGAAATAGCTTCCAATATCTTCATTACGAAGCTTATTGAACTTCATATCCTTCATAAAGAAGATGCATATAATGCCTCATGCTTGCTCGAAGAATTTTCTTCGTCTATTATGTTTGCAGGTCGTGTTTCCGGCCGCCTCCCAGCGAGGTGCAGTGCCGTACTGACCTTCTTACCGATTCGTAACGAACGGGGGATGTCTCCTCTAGCTTTCTCGGAGGAGAACTTCTTGCCTCCACGTTCTTGAACTCGGGGTGGCGAGCCATTGTGCTCGTCTCCGTGGACAAGGAGCTTCTTGCCCTAGGAGTTGCTGCTTGCATGTTCTTCACTGCCGCATACGACGGAACAGGTGGTTCCTCTGGCACATCTCTTGGGCAGAAGACCAGACAGAGGCCTTGTCAGATCCTGGGCTCTTAAAGATAGCGTCGCATAGCTCTTGTAGCGTTAGTAGGCCGTTCGTTTTATAGGAACACCCTACTTGCTACAGATCTTTGGTCGCATGTAGGATCAATAGGCCGATCCTTTTACAGTAAGGACTTCCCTTTTGTGTAACTTTCGCCTGTAAGCTGCTATCTAGATGAATTGTAAGCCGTGTTGGCCGTGTAATTAGCCCAGTTTGAACTTTTCTCTTGTAAGCTGCTATCTAGACAAATAAATTGTAAGTCATTTTGACTCATAATAATAAATCGCTTTGTATGATTTGCTGTTCTTGTTACAACAAACTACAATTTCGCATGCATGTTTGCAAACTTCGCTTTTTGTAGTGTTGTATTCGCACTTTGCACTGTCGCAATGTTTTCCTACCCAATAGATGGGTTCGCAGATTATAGAAATCATTCACAAAAGCTGCTATCTTAGCAGATGAGCCTTTAGATCAATTGAGATCGCAATTGCATAGTTTTGTTATCTCAGCAGATAAGCTTGAGGATCATTTAGGAATAGTGTTAAGTATTGCTGCTATCTAGACAGATAGGCTTGAAGATCACTTAAGATCATATTCGCATAGTGCTGCTATCACGGCAGATAGGCTTGAAGATCACTTAGGATCGTATTCGCATAGTGCTGCTATCATGGCAGATAGGCTTGAAGATCATTTAAGATCGTATTTGCATAGTGCTGCTATCATGGCAGATCACTTAAGATCGCATTTGCATAGTGCTGCTATCATGGCAGATAGGCTTGAAGATCACTTAAGATTGCATTCGCATAGTGCTGCTATCATGGCTAATACGCTTTCGCTATTGAGGAATGGAGGAATAAATAAAACGATAAAGACAGCTGAAACCACAAAGTTCTTCCCATTTGGGAGAAGCCTTTTTATTATAGAAAACTCTCATATGGGAGAGGAGAGATTACAATTCCCTCATATGGGAGAGAAGATGCATGAATCTTTAACAATACAGAGCATAAAGTAGGCATTGTAATCTAACGCATGTAATGAGAGGAGTTAAGGATAATACTTCTTAATCCAGCTCATGTTGACTGAGCTTGGGGTTGAGGCCGTCCCATGTAGCCTTTGTATATTGCAATAGCCACCGTCGAAGACTTCTTTGACTTCGAAGGGTCCTTCCCAGTTGGCTGCGAATTTTGGGTGAGCCGCCTCCCGCATGCAATGGTCCGATGCGCGCAAGGCCAGGTCCCCAACTGTGAAATCTCGGCGTTGAACTGTTTTGTTGTACGCGCGGGCGATCCTTTCCTGATATCGCTTGTTAGTCCGTTTAGCCTGCTCCCGCTTTTCTTCTAACTGAACCAAGTCATGATCGCGTTGATTCTTGTATAGTGCATGGAAAGCCAACCTTGCAGAGTTGATCTTCACCTCCGCAGGTACTACAGCTTCAGATCCATAACATAAAAGAAATGGGGAGACTCCTGTGGAAGTCCTGGGAGAAGTTCGATACGCCCACAAAGCTATGCTCAAAGAATCGGCCCATTTCTTGTGGTCCTCTGCCACCATCTTGCTCAAGATTCTTAACAATGTCTTATTAGTTGCCTCCGCCTGACCATTCCCTTTCGGATAATAGGGGATAGAATATATCTGCCTTATGTTGTACTCCGCTAGCTTCGCAGCTACCTGGCGATTGACGAAGGGGGTACCATTATCCGAGAGAATTGTGTTAGGGATTCCGAACCTGCATATGATGTTCTCTTGGATGAAATGGACTACATCGAGCGCATTTGCTGTCCTCAGTGGTATTGCCTCTACCCACTTAGTGAACAACTCGGTTGCGGTGAGAATGAACTGGTTCCCATGCAAGGTTGGTCGGATAGGTCCAACAAAATCCAAGGCCCAAGTATGGAACGGCCATGGTGTTCCCAACGCGTGTAGATCTACGGCAGGAGCATGTACTAGGTTGCCCTTGAATTGACACTCCTGACACCTTCTTACCTTAGCGGGGCAATCTACTTCCATGGTGGGCCAGAAGTAACCGACTGTGAGGAGCTGTCTGCATAACTTCGCACCTCCCTGATGTTCCACTTGATGAGAGAGGTCCATCACCTCTTGTGCTTCCTTGTTGTCTAGGCATCGCAACAGATTACCCTCGTGGCCCCTTCGCCAGAGTATATTTTCTTGCACCACATACCGTGCTGCTTTCCTCTTTAGTTTCTCAGCTTCTTTTCTCGACTCAGGCTCAATCCCCTGTGTCAGAAAGTCAAAGAGCGACTTTCTCCAATCCATGTCATCATCGACCAGAGCAATTGATAACGAGTCCTTGATCAGTGCGCAACTCTCCCAATTTCCTTGAATCAATGCCGCGGCCGCTGACATGTCTGGCCAATGAATCCCATACCTCTGGGCTTTTCGATAGATTGACACCTCGCTTTCCTCACAAGTATGTTGGTGAATATTTTCTAACAGCGCTTGTCCCTCCTGCTGTGAGACGCATCGCATGAGTATTCCGCCAGGGCCTTTGTAGTAGAGGGTGTTGTCATGTATGCATTACCCCTTTGTGGACGCCTAGTTTTCGTTGCTCGTTCCTTCTGCAATGGCACGCAGTATTGACTTTCTGCACTCTGCACCATCCATACGTTCGTCTTCACACGCGTCTTATGTCAGCGCCGAGGACGTTCGCACTTCAATCGAGATTCTCACGGGACACTTATCCGCACTAACCTTGGATCCCTGGGTGGCCAAAGCATCAGCATGCCTATTGTCTGTTCTGGGTTTGTGCTCGTACCAGACATCGCAGAATTGTTGCACCAGCTTCTGTACCAAAGTCTGGTAGGGCAACAGGTTTATCTCTTTCAAACCGTACTCGCCCGAGGCTTGTTTGACGATTAGCTTGGAGTCCCCCATAACCATCAAATTGCTTACTTCTAGTGCCCTTGCTGCGCGAAGACCTGCGATGAGAGCTTCATACTCTGCTTCATTGTTGGTGACTGTGAAGTCAAGTTTTGTGGACATCTGTATGACCTCTCCATCGGGTTTGGTCAGGACTATCCCGATTCCTCCACCTTTCCTTGTTGATGAACCATCAAAATGGAGCGTCCAATAAGGCAACTCAACTGCATAGATCTCAGGACCTTCCAGTTCTTCCTCGATTAGAGGCTCATGACTATTATCAGGGAACTGTGCTAGCAAATCCGCCACCGCTTGCGATTTGATTTCCCTTTGTCGAATGCATGTGATGTCGTATTGAGAAATGGTCATATACCATTTTGCCAGTTTTCCACCAGGAGTAGTGTGAGTCAAGAGATACCGTATAGGATCACTCTTTTTAACCACCACCACTTTGTGCGAAGCAAAATAGTGCTTTAACTTTTCTATTACAAAGAATAGGGCAAGGCAATGACGGTCGATGTCCGTGTACCTTGATTTTGCTGGCTGCACTATGCGAGAAATGTAGTAGATCGGCCTTTCTTGCCCCTCATACTCCTGAGCCAAAAGTGCCCCTATAGACCTCTTCGTCGACGTTAGGTACAGCAAGAGCGGTGATCCGAGCTGTGGTGCGATCATTACCTTTGACGACGTCAACAGGTCCTTTAGCCTTCCAAAAGCAGCTTCGTGCTCTGTAGTCCAGTTATACACAGCATCTTTCTTGAGGAGATCGCTGAAACAGAATGTAATCTCGACGATTGCCAGGATGAACCTTCGCAGATAGGATAGCTTTCCCAAGAAAGTCTTCAAGGCACTCTGGTTGTGCGGCGCCGTCATGCTAGTGATGGCCGATACTTTCGCAGGATCAGGCTCTATTCCTTGACGATGTACTACGCATCCCAAGAACTTCCCCGAGGTCACTCCGAATGCGCACTTCATGGGGTTCATCTTTAACTGAAAGCTTCTGCATCTGTTGAATACTTTCCGCAAATCCCCCAGGTGATCCGCCTCTTTCTGGACTTGACAACCAAGTCGTCAACGTAAAATTCTACTTCTTTGTGCATCGTATCGTGGAACAGGGCCATCATGGCTCGCTGATAAGTTGCGCCTGCATTCTTGAGACCAAAAGGCATAACCGTATAATTGAAGACTCCTACCGGAGTGATGAAAGCGGTTCTCCGTGCATCTTCAGGGTGCATCTTGATCTGATTGTACCCACTGAAGCCGTCCATGAAGCTGAACATGAGATGACCCGCGGTCGAATCGATAAGTAGATCGATGTTGGGAAGCGGAAAATCATCTTTGGGGCAGAAACGATTAAGGTCTCGGAAGTCCACACAAATGCGAAGCTGCCCATTCTTCTTCATCACAGGCACGATGTTAGCCAACCATGTAGGATGGTGATTTGGCTTAATGAATTTGGCTGTCAGAAGTTTGACAATTTCTTGCTTAATCTTCACGCTGATCTCCGGCATGAAACTTCTTGTGCTCTCCTTTACCGGTTTGGATCTTGGGATTACATCTTACCTGGTGCATGGTGATGCTCGTGTCCAGACCGGGCATCTCATCTTATTCCCATGCAAATACGTCCTTATACTCGATTTGAAGCTGCAGTAATCTTTCCTCTTCCTCTCTCGTGAGATCTGCACTCAGAAAGACTGGCCTCCTCTTTTCTTCGCTTGGGCTTAGGAATACCTCTTTCAGTTCCTGCTTTTGTGGTTTGGGCTTGTCCTCCATGCATTCGGGCGATTCTTTGAGCTTTTCCTCTAAAATGCCTTGCGTTGGTTTGTCTAGTTCCATGACCTGCTCGACTTGGTTGATTTTCTCGGGGATATCCCCATGCTCACTTGGGGGTATCCCCGCGCATCTTCATATGCGGTAGCATTTCGTCCCGTTAGCGTAGAAGCTTTCTATCTCTTTTCCTTCGGGATCATGTTTTGCTATCCTTTTCAGGGTGTAAACATTCTTTCTTTGGTAGGCGATCCGCGGTGCCTCTTCTCGCGTAGACAGCTTTTCCTTGGACTCCTCTCTTGTCACCATCACTCCTGGAGGTGAGTGATCTTTGATGTCCTCCCAACGAGGCAAAGGAGTGGGGTTGAACGGCCCCGGCGTTTGCTCATCTGCCATCTTAGTGAACCATACCGCCTCAGTGAGGTGCGCTTCATCCAGGTTGAAAGGATTTATCGAGGCTGGAATCTCTACTATTCTGTCATTCCAAACAGCCTTCATCACCTGGGGAGCTGTCGAAGGGCTCGCATCAAAGCAATGAATCCAGGCTCGGCCTATAATCATGTGATACGTAGTGATCGCGTTGATTCTTGTATAGTGCATGGAAAGCCAACCTTGCAGAGTTGATCTTCACCTCCGCAGGTACTACAGCTTCAGATCCATAACATAAAAGAAATGGGGAGACTCCTGTGGGAGTCCTGGGAGAAGTTCGATACGCCCACAAAGCTATGCTCAAAGAATCGGCCCATTTCTTGTGGTCGTCTGCCACCATCTTGCTCAAGATTCTTAACAATGTCTTATTAGTTGCCTCCGCCTGACCATTCCCTTTCGGATAATAGGGGATAGAATATATCTGTCTTATGTTGTACTCCGCTAGCTTCGCAGCTACCTGGCGATTGACGAAGGGGGTACCATTATCCGAGAGAATTGTGTTAGGGATTCCGAACCTGCATATGATGTTCTCTTGGATGAAATGGACTACATCGAGCGCATTTGCTGTCCTCAGTGGTATTGCCTCTACCCACTTAGTGAACAACTCGGTTGCGGTGAGAATGAACTGGTTCCCATGCAAGGTTGGTCGGATAGGTCCAACAAAATCCAAGGCCCAAGTATGGAACGGCCATGGTGTTCCCAACGCGTGTAGATCTACGGAAGGAGCATGTACTAGGTTGCCCTTGAATTGACACTCCTGACACCTTCTTACCTTAGCGGGGCAATCTACTTCCATGGTGGGCCAGAAGTAACCGACTGTGAGGAGCTGTCTGCATAACTTCGCACCTCCCTGATGTTCCACTTGATGAGAGAGGTCCATCACCTCTTGTGCTTCCTTGTTGTCTAGGCATCGCAACAGATTACCCTCGTGGCCCCTTCGCCAGAGTATATTTTCTTGCACCACATACCGTGCTGCTTTCCTCTTTAGTTTCTCAGCTTCTTTTCTCGACTCAGGCTCAATCCCCTGTGTCAGAAAGTCAAAGAGCGACTTTCTCCAATCCATGTCATCATCGACCAGAGCAATTGATAACGAGTCCTTGATCAGTGCGCAACTCTCCCAATTTCCTTGAATCAATGCCGCGGCCGCTGACATGTCCGGCCAATGAATCCCATACCTCTGGGCTTTTCGATAGATTGACACCTCGCTTTCCTCACAAGTATGTTGGTGAATATTTTCTAACAGCGCTTGTCCCTCCTGCTGTGAGACGCATCGCATGAGTATTCCGCCAGGGCCTTTGTAGTAGAGGGTGTTGTCATGTATGCATTACCCCTTTGTGGACGCCTAGTTTTCGTTGCTCGTTCCTTCTGCAATGGCACGCAGTATTGACTTTCTGCACTCTGCACCATCCATACGTTCGTCTTCACACGCGTCTTATGTCAGCGCCGAGGACGTTCGCACTTCAATCGAGATTCTCACGGGACACTTATCCGCACTAACCTCGGATCCCTGGGTGGCCAAAGCATCAGCATGCCTATTGTCTGTTCTGGGTTTGTGCTCGTACCAGACATCGCAGAATTGTTGCACCAGCTTCTGTACCAAAGTCTGGTAGGGCAACAGGTTTATCTCTTTCAAACCGTACTCGCCTGAGGCTTGTTTGACGATTAGCTTGGAGTCCCCCATAACCATCAAATTGCTTACTTCTAGTGCCCTTGCTGCGCGAAGACCTGCGATGAGAGCTTCATACTCTGCTTCATTGTTGGTGACTGTGAAGTCAAGTTTTGTGGACATCTGTATGACCTCTCCATCGGGTTTGGTCAGGACTATCCCGATTCCTCCACCTTTCCTTGTTGATGAACCATCAAAATGGAGCGTCCAATAAGGCAACTCAACTGCATAGATCTCAGGACCTTCCAGTTCTTCCTCGATTAGAGGCTCATGACTATTATCAGGGAACTGTGCTAGCAAATCCGCCACCGCTTGCGATTTGATTTCCCTTTGTCGAATGCATGTGATGTCGTATTGAGAAATGGTCATATACCATTTTGCCAGTTTTCCACCAGGAGTAGTGTGAGTCAAGAGATACCGTATAGGATCACTCTTTGTAACCACCACCACTTTGTGCGAAGCAAAATAGTGCTTTAACTTTTCTATTACAAAGAATAGGGCAAGGCAATGACGGTCGATGTCCGTGTACCTTGATTTTGCTGGCTGCACTATGCGAGAAATGTAGTAGATCGGCCTTTCTTGCCCCTCATACTCCTGAGCCAAAAGTGCCCCTATAGACCTCTTCGTCGACGTTAGGTACAGCAAGAGCGGTGATCCGAGCTGTGGTGCGATCATTACCTTTGACGACGTCAACAGGTCCTTTAGCCTTCCAAACGCAGCTTCGTGCTCTGTAGTCCAGTTATACACAGCATCTTTCTTGAGGAGATCGCTGAAACAGAATGTAATCTCGACGATTGCCAGGATGAACCTTCGCAGATAGGATAGCTTTCCCAAGAAAGTCTTCAAGGCACTCTGGTTGTGCGGCGCCGTCATGCTAGTGATGGCCGATACTTTCGCAGGATCAGGCTCTATTCCTTGACGATGTACTACGCATCCCAAGAACTTCCCCGAGGTCACTCCGAATGCGCACTTCATGGGGTTCATCTTTAACTGAAAGCTTCTGCATCTGTTGAATACTTTCCGCAAATCCCCCAGGTGATCCGCCTCTTTTTGGACTTGACAACCAAGTTGTCAACGTAAAATTCTACTTCTTTGTGCATCGTATCGTGGAACAGGGCCATCATGGCTCGCTGATAAGTTGCGCCTGCATTCTTGAGACCAAAAGGCATAACCGTATAATTGAAGACTCCTACCGGAGTGATGAAAGCGGTTCTCCGTGCATCTTCAGGGTGCATCTTGATCTGATTGTACCCACTGAAGCCGTCCATGAAGCTGAACATGAGATGACCCGCGGTCGAATCGATAAGTAGATCGATGTTGGGAAGCGGAAAATCATCTTTGGGGCAGAAACGATTAAGGTCACGGAAGTCCACACAAATGCGAAGCTGCCCATTCTTCTTCATCACAGGCACGATGTTAGCCAACCATGTAGGATGGTGATTTGGCTTAATGAATTTGGCTGTCAGAAGTTTGACAATTTCTTGCTTAATCTTCACGCTGATCTCCGGCATGAAACTTCTTGTGCTCTCCTTTACCGGTTTGGATCTTGGGATTACATCTTACCTGGTGCATGGTGATGCTCGTGTCCAGACCGGGCATCTCATCTTATTCCCATGCAAATACGTCCTTAAACTCGATTTGAAGCTGCAGTAATCTTTCCTCTTCCTCTCTCGTGAGATCTGCACTCAGAAAGACTGGCCTCCTCTTTTCTTCGCTTGGGCTTAGGAATACCTCTTTCAGTTCCTGCTTTTGTGGTTTGGGCTTGTCCTCCATGCATTCGGGCGATTCTTTGAGCTTTTCCTCTAAAATGCCTTGCGTTGGTTTGTCTAGTTCCATGACCTGCTCGACTTGGTTGATTTTCTCGGGGATATCCCCATGCTCACTTGGGGGTATCCCCGCGCATCTTCATATGCGGTAGCATTTCGTCCCGTTAGCGTAGAAGCTTTCTATCTCTTTTCCTTCGGGATCATGTTTTGCTATCCTTTTCAGGGTGTAAACATTCTTTCTTTGGTAGGCGATCCGCGGTGCCTCTTCTCGCGTAGACAGCTTTTCCTTGGACTCCTCTCTTGTCACCATCACTCCTGGAGGTGAGTGATCTTTGATGTCCTCCCAACGAGGCAAAGGAGTGGGGTTGAACGGCCCCGGCGTTTGCTCATCTGCCATCTTAGTGAACCATACCGCCTCAGTGAGGTGCGCTTCATCCAGGTTGAAAGGATTTATCGAGGCTGGAATCTCTACTATTCTGTCATTCCAAACAGCCTTCATCACCTGGTGAGCTGTCGAAGGGCTCGCATCAAAGCAATGAATCCAGGCTCGGCCTATAATCATGTGATACGTAGTGTTCGCATCAATGACATAGAATTTAGCTGAACACTTGATTTTTCCAATCTGGAGACCCAGACGGATCCATCCTATCGTCATTCTGGAGTCTCTTCCGAATCCCATCAGCGGGGATTGACTCCTGACAATCTTCTGCTCCGGGATTTCTGCTAGCTTCAGAGTGTTGAGCGAGACAACGTTAACTGCTGGTCGTCCGTCGACAAACGCTCTTTTGAACTCGACACCATTGATGACTGCTGTTACGTACAAAGGCTTTTGGTGGCTCGCATTTGTCTTCTTGTCGCTGGCGGAGAAAGTTATGACCTTTTCTGTAGAGCGAGATGCCCTGACAACCTTTCTGTTAGAGATCACGATATCTTCTTCGAAATCCTCTGCTATCCTCAGGATCGCCTTCGTCATTTCCTTCCGGCATTTCTCCGAAAAGTTCATTTCGTCGAAGAACCTGCTGAACCCGTGCGACCCTTTTATTCGATCAGCACGTTCGTCCTCCGTGTCTATGTTGTAGTCCTCGTCATCGTGGATCTCAGCAACGATGGGTAGACCATCCTCTGCAACCTCTTCAAGTTCCATAATCGAGATCTTGGCAACCTATTTGCCCTTCGGCTCTTGCTCCGCATGGGCATGCAGTTGATTATTTCGCACATCCTGCCTCTGATCACTGACAATCAGCTCGCCATTTTTCATCTTTTGGCTTACCATGATTCTGAGCTTCTTGCAGTCAGCCGTGGGGTGCATGACCTTTCTGTGACATTCCCACCACTTTGGTTCCCTCACCATCTCCTTGGAAGGTATCCTTTCGAGCGGCGGCAAGATTCCGTCTTTACGCCATTGTCTTCACAGGTCACTTGCTTCCTCTACCGAACATGGCAGAGGTGGCGCATCGAAGTTTGCGACCTTCGGCTGCTTTTGGGGCGAGACCGTATTCACTTCGGCTTCGCGTCCCCTCTTGTAGCTAAACCTCCCAATTTTAAAAGTAGTCCCGCTCGGGGATCTCTCAGGGGCGTGCTTCTTTTTCTGCCTTTCCACTATAGGCTCTATGTTCTTTGTGCATTCAATCAGCTTCGAAAATGTAGGAGTTTGCAGGTTGATAAGCATACCTTTGTACTCGTCTCGCATGCATTGAAGGCATATTTCCACAAGTCTGCCCTCAAGTATCACGTCTCTGCATTCCAAGGACTTGGCCCTGAACTTCTTGATGAATGTCACTCCATCCTCCTCGCGCTTCTGGTACATCCGAGAGAGATGAATCATTGTCACGTTTTCTTCCATCTGGAAGAATTTAGTGTAAAACTTCTGGACCATGTCGTCCCAGGTCTTTATGGATCCGGCTTCCAACGTCCTGTACCACTTGTAAGCCACGTTCCCCAGGGATTTCGAGAACTCGCGCATCAGTAGCTTAGGATCAGCCTCGTATGGCCCCATCACATCGATGAAACTCATGACATGCTCGTGGGCGTTTCCGTTGACATCTTCGAACTTGTCCCATTTAGGATCCTTGTACCCAACAGGGTTAGGCATGAGGTAGATATCGCCTAGGATAGGTGGATCGTTGTCAAGCTTCAGAATGATGGTGTCCGCGAACGGTTGATTAACCAGGATGGTTTCTATGCGCCGCTGCAACGACGTCATACACTTCGACGCACTTCCCCCGGCAGCAGGAGGAGGGGTTGTTGCAGTTGGAGGCGACACATATACTGCATAAGGGCTACGAACGTACTGTGGATTCGCATTTCCCCACGCCGCCGGCGGAGGAGGCAAAGGATATTGTGAAGACGGATTGAATACCAGGATTGGCGGTTGAGGCACATGAGTGGTAAGAGGCAACATTTGAGCTGTTTTCCATTGAACTGAGGGTAACTGCGCCGTTGACGGTGGAGTTTGAAGGTTAGGATTAGGTGGTGTGGTTGATACTCCCAATCCTTGAGTGGTGGAAGTTCCTCCTCCCTGAGAGACGACCGTGGCTGGCGTAGAATTTGGGGCAAGAGTCCCCAGGATAGCCATTATCCGTTCCAGCTGTGCAGATTGAGCTTTGAGAGCCTTCTCCTGGGTCAGGATGGTAGCGTTCAAGGCCTCTAACGTCGGAGCTTCACCGGTGGCTGTAGGAGTACGGCGAGTCTCCTCTCCCGAGGTGGTCTCCGTGGAAGGCGATCTGTTACTGACATCATCTTCGTGAGACATGGTTGCTTGCAATGGTAAGTTCACGTCGGGTTCACCAAATGTGTACGAGAGAATCCTGCAGAGAGAACTCAATATACACCAAGAGCAGGGGATAGAAAAGACACATGAAGTGTAAGGCTGTGTGTAGGGAGAGAGTAAGGCAATAGCACTGTATGAGAGAGAGACAGGATTTTGGCATAGCTTCCGCGTATCTTAGGTGGTTCTTCCCTGTATGGAAGGGTTAACGATCCTATATATAACGGAGAATGTGACCGTTGTAGTGTGGTTAATTCGTCCATTAATGGCGGCTTAATTAGCTTAACCACAACGGCATGTTCGTCCGCGTATATAGGGACCGTTACAGCACGTTATCCGCGTATACTGGAACCGTTACGAGGTTGACCTGTTTTGACCGGGTTGACCGGATTTATGGAGCTTGTGCCATAAATCTCTCAAAAGCAGTTACTAGGGGTCGCGCGCGGGCTTGGTTGTCGCTCGCGCGCGACAGGACTTACTCTAGCCTCCAAACCAATAAGTCCCTACAAGTCCCGTGAGGTGTTATGCGAGGGCCCTGTCTCGCAGCCCCCACGTGGATCAGCGCGGCTGGTGATCCAGTGTGTGTGGAGCACAATATGGTGTGCTAGATGATCGCCAAGTGGCTAAGATCTGCCTGTCCCGAAAGCACTATCTACACTGGGCATAATGCAAGACGCGCCACTGTTAGTACTAAGATAAAAGGGAATGAATCAAGCTCTTTGGAGAAGATACACATGAACTTGGAAAGTGATTCGGCCTCTTTGGATGTTTCCACCAATCTAGAGACTTTTAAAGCAGCCCCATTCGATAGCCAATTGGAAACTCTTAGCATCAGTGCTCCGGGAAAGGAAGGTAAGGATGGTTTTCAGTTTGCTACTTCACATGTTTTTGTTAACCCGATTCCGACACAGGACGGGGGCGCCTTGAATAACCCAAAATGTATTGGTTGAGGCTGCGATGCAGTCCAGCCAGAAACAATAAATCTCTTAAGCTGGAACGTACGGGGGCTTGGCAATCCGCGTAGCGTTGTTTCTCTCCGCGATATAGTGGGGAGAAGAAAGCCAAACATTGTCTTCCTTATAGAGACAAAACTGTATGCATGAGAAATGGATTGGATCAAAAGAAGGCTGGGTCTTCGCAACGGTATTTATCGTGAATGTGACGGCAGTGGCGATGGTAGAAGAGGGGGTCTCGCTCTGTTGTGGGATGATACGATCAGTTTTAGTCTCGAAACTTGGTCTAGTCATTATATTCATGGTGAGATTTCCTTTGATAATGTTTCAAAGAATGGTTTTTTCACGGGTTTCTATGGAGATCCGAACAGGAACGAGAGACACAATCGGGTGCAATCAGGGTCTTTGACCCAAGGGATGTAAAATCCCTAACCCCGTCCATTTATCTTTCCACTTTCATATTTAATTTCACATGCAAATCGTGCATGAACATTAACATCGATAATATCATCATGCTAACAGCATATCAACAATCAACACAGTTGATAGCATGTATCCAGCATAGTCACGAATATCAATAGTATATTCGAATAGCAATTTCAGCAGCATCTCTGTATGATTCAGATACTCAAATAACTATTTGACAGCCCCTACATATGAATCATATATCAACTTACAATTTCACAATAACCAGGCATAGCATCGGCACAGTGATAACAATTCGACAATGATGACAGTTATATCGAAGCAGTATGACGACTAGCATATAAACACGCAACACAATACGTTTAGGGCTATAACCGTGGAGTTTGTTAGAAGCTTTGTAGCCGGCTGATCGGCCGTGGTGCATAATTGGTGATTTGAATGCTTTCTCGTCTATCTCGGAAAAAGAAGGAGGAAGATTTGTATCCTTTAGCCAGACAGAGGGTTTTTGCAGCGTTAGTCACATACTACAGTTGAGAGACATGGGTTACTCGGGTTCTCCTTTCACTTGGAGAAAAAATCAGGGGGATGACTTGGCTATTCGTGAGAGACTAGATCGTTGTCTGGTCTCAGATTGATGGATTGACATGTGTGGTTGGGCCAGGGTCCAACATCTTATTGCAGAGGTCTCACAACATGTCCATGCTTAAATTTTCCCACACCTTTGACTTTGCCTTGCCAATTTGATACAAGTTAAACATTCCTAACAAATCTCCACCTTGATTTGAATCATCTCAGCAACCCGAAACCAGAACCTGATGCTCCTATTCTCAAACATGAACCAGATGCGTCTCCCAGAACCTGAAACGAGCACGCCTCCTCAAACAGATGTTTCGCAGCTGTATGCGAAACTCGAATAGACAAACGTTTCTCCAACTACCATGCGTTCCTGAAACGAATGCACCTAATGCGGATGCACTTGAGGAAACACAAACAAGTGCTCCACCCAGAACCAGAATCGAATACATTCACTGACCGAATGTATTACCGATGCGCCCAATTGCGCCAGACAGATGCACCATGACAAGTGCCCATATGTCATTCAGAACAGATGCACCAATGACGAGTGCCCAAATTGTCATGCCTGATGCGCCCCGTATGCCTTAGATGCGCCAGATGCTCGCCAGAAAAAGATCGCGCCAGATGAGAGCTCAATGCGTGTCATGGTACACGCCCCAAAAATAGATGCACGCGAGAAAAGACCCGTGCATAATGCGCGCCAGAACGAGAACCAGATGCACGTGCCATAAATCTCACGTGCTAGATACTCTTTGTCATTGCTCCAACTCCAACGAGTTCCTGCAAGGCATGAGCCTGAGCCAGATTCAATTCACACGCCAGATGCTCCACACCGAGAGCCAGATTGCGCCTGAACGTCAATCGCCAGAAGGCCAGATGCGCGTGAACTGCCAGAGTCGCGCCAGTACCGAATGCGTGCTGGATTTGCCAGATCCCTTGCACGCCTAATCAGATGCGCGCCAGATTGCTCCGAGTGAAGCCCGGATAGCCCCCTCCATGGGGCTTCAGATGGTGTGTGTACCTGCTTCTCTCTCACGAAAAGATAGATCTTGATCGCCAAACCAGACATCGTTCTTGGCGGAATCTCGAAACCCAACCTCCCGATAGTCTGCTCCACCTTAATCGCGATACCCTAGCTTTGAGTTCCACCCGGATCTTGGACCCCGGCTCTGATACCAGTTTGTTGTAACATAACTCCTGTTTCAGAGCTCTGTTACCAGTTTGTTATAACGTGGGGGTATTCGAGAAAGAACTACGAAAGCAAAACAAGAACGAGACATATATTTAACATGGTTCACTAACAAATTCGTAACAAACCCGCTAGCTAATCCACGGCCAGAACCAGATATTTTATTGAGAAGAGAACCCGAGTTCAATGCACTTCGTGGTCACAATGGCCACGGCGGCGACCCGAAACACCCACCCTCGACACATAACATAATCTCTCACAAATTTTTCTCTATGTATACATTTTACTGTGTGTGTTCATGAGTGTAGACCAGCCCCCTTATATACACACGTGTGTGTGTGACTTGGGCACAAACCAAAAAAGAAAGCACCGCCTCACAAACATGGAATTAATTCCATGCTTAAATTTGCCCACACCTTTGACTTTGCCTTGCCAATTTGATACAAGTTAAACTTTCCTAACACGTGACAACATGACCCGAACTTTTCTCTATGGAGAAAACACTTCGGAGTGTTACTCTCAACTCTAGTCCAGCATTAATCCGCGCCCGTCGCCTCCTTGTCGTCGCCGTAAGAAAGCTCGTCGGAGAGATCCAATTCACTGCTGCTTCCTTCCCACTCGTCAGAATCAGTAAGTATCTATGAACTTCCAAACTTTAATTCATCAAATCCCTATTTTACTCATTTCACCTACAATTGCATCACTGAAATCGCGAGACCCTTTTTTGAGATGTGATGGTTCCGGATTGTGGTTTTGAAAAACAAAACTCGTTTCTGATATGGGTTGTTGAAATTGGGGTGAAAATAACTCTCATGTTTGCTAAATCTGATTTTTATGAACTGGGACTGAACATTATCTTGTTCGTTCTTTACTCATTTAGTTGTTTGGAAAACTCAGTGAATTCCATAAGATTAATTGGGGCAAAATCACTCTGATCCTGTTTGTGTTTGTGTGTGATTAATCAAGTTTCTAAGTTGAAAATTTCAATTGAGACCAGAGTATGTATGTCTATGATACGGATAGGCATCCGTCGGGCGACAGGGCTACACGACGGGGAGCACGAGCTCGGCACCGTCCGGGTTATCTCAAAGATTATGTTTAGACCTGGTGTTTCTGTAGTAATTCGTTTATTTTATATTATTATGTAGTTTTTTTAAGTTAGGGAGAGGGTAGCATATTTAGTTATTTTAGGAGGGTGGATAGTGTCTTTTACAATTTTATCTGCACTACAAAAACAGTAATGTCGATCTTTTTTCATTATCAATCAATCAAAAAAGAAAATTTGTGTATGCTGAATTCAAAACCCAAGTGTTCGTGTATGTGGAGACTGAATAGTGTCTAGAATTACTATCCCATATCGGAAACGAGTTTAGTTTCCAAAACCACAATCTGGAACATCAAGATCTATCACAACTCTAAAAGGGTCTGGCAATTTCAGTGATGAAATTGTAGGTAAAATGAGTAAAACTAGTGATTTTGAGGAATTAGAGTTCCGAAGTTCATAGACACTAACTGATTCTGACGACTGAGGAGGAAGCAGCGGAGAATTGGATCTCTCCGACGAGCTCTGTTACAGCCGTCGCCACGACGGCTGCGGACTTTCATGCTGGACTAGAGTTGAGAGTAACACTCGGAAGTGTTCTCTCAATATAGCAGAGATCGGGTGATGTTTGTCACATGACATGAATAGAAGCCCGCTAAATCCTGTTTGGAGCAACAGTTTTATTGTCTACCATATTCCTCGGTCTCGTAATTTTATTTCATCATTTTTGTGGCACATTTGGTGCTCCGCGAGTTCACTAAATAATATTAACCGGATAGGATTATATTAGGTTCGCTGAAATATAACTAATAATGTGTTAGGTATTGTGTCAAATTAATTCCTCGGTCAGGTACAAAAAAAAAATCATAATCAACTTATCGGGGACTAATTTGGTGTATTAAGCACACATTTTTCATTATTTGGTATTTAGCACTAGTATTACAACTAGTACATAACAATTAAACAAAATATTAACTAATATATGGGCTATATTTAATCAAGCTACATCTAATACTGCAAATGTTGACAAACTAGCCATTACAGACTTGCAGTTCTCCAAAATTTGTCAATATTCCTCGGTGATTCACAGTACTGAGTGAAAAAAGTATAAACGTTCAAGTAAATGACAATCCAAAAGTAAACAGGTGAATGCATGCATTGATTACATATCTTGTACTTCCTCCGTTGCGCCAGGTTCTTCAAAAACTTATTCGGGTATTATTTGAGTCTCGCGATTTCGTTAGCAAAACAAAGCAAGAATTTGATAATTTTTTGAGGTATCGTAAAGCAAAGTTTAATGTACAACACCATGAAAAGATTACAAAATTCTTGCATCGTTTTGTTAACCCAATCGTTAGGCCCAAATAATACCCAAATAATTTTTTGAAAACCTGGCGAAACAGAGGGAGTACACTTCATCGAGAGCATGTCACTCATCTAGCATAGCAATAAGCTAATATTACTTCTCAAAAAAATTAATATTACCTTATTACTATGTATATTACATGATAAATTAATTACCACCTACTGGGTTTGTTTCTTGTGAATCGTCCTACTTTGACTTTTTAACCTGTAACTAGGTTACTTTGACTCGATTATTTAGATAGAAAAACGGTATAATTTTTTGACAACTTTTTATGGTATTGTAGAGGAAATTTAACTTTACAAGACCATGCAAAGATTAAATTTTTTTTGTATCATTTAATGATCAAATTACTGGGTCAAAGTGACTCAATGAATAGTGACAAAAGTGAAATAGACTGAAAGAGAAGAAACAAAGATAGTATGAGTTATGTGCTTGCAATAATGATGTATTAATATATATCCTGTGTAAATTACATGATGCACATTAATAATTATGTGAGCTTCAACTTTGACTAATTGATTGTGTTACTTAGGTACTAATTTTCGCCCATGAATTCAGATATATATAGTCCGAATTAGCAAAATATTTACTAAATGGATTTCTTTTACACAGTGGGATAATGTTGGTTTTCGATTGTGTTTTTTTATTTTAAAGACGGAACCTTTATTTGTGAATTAAATGTAAAGATACAGCAGCATGATTAGAAAATTAATTATAAGGAAAACGTGACATTTTTCTATGTAGACATGCTTCACACAAAGTACCATGAGCTTTGACTGAAACACATTTTAAACATTTTACACACTGAGATGAGATAGAGTTGGAGGAGTTCCCAATACGAGAATACCATAAGTAGGCTTGAACTCTTTGACCCAATAAGTCTTGAGGACAAGATTTAAGAGGAAGAGAAGACATTTGATAGATGTCATTTTTACTTAGTCCCCGATAAACTATTATGCGAGTTTCCACATCCAAGACGCAAAAATGAAGTTTTATAAAAAAAAAATAAAAAAAAAAAATAAAAATAAAAATCGGAGTATTTTGTTCTTGTTGACGGTAAAAAATTAGCAGATAGTGATGGCACATGAAGAGTATTAGACAGAAAAGAAAAGTTACCAGAGTATTGAATAGGAAAAGTTCTTATAGTATCGATTGTCACCTGATATGGCCTAGAATAAGGTTCGGAGAGAGATATTAGAGACATGGAGAGAAATTGCGGAAATCAGCAGTTATGTGGTTTGAGGCGCCTTTGTGTGTCAACCAAACTTTAGGAGAGGGAAATTGTTGTTGTGTAGAGGTTGCTGTCATGGCGAAGAGTTGCTCTGGTGGAATCTTGCCTTGATATGAATAGTCCCTACAATGCGAGCAGTCAAGTGATGTGTGATAGTCATTGCCACAGATTTGGCAAGAGACCGATCCTGAGCCACCTCGACCTGATCCACCAGTTCCCCCTTGATTCGAACCTTCTAGAATACCCTCAAACCGATAATTAACTATCTCCATGACCCGAACCGGATCCAGCGCCATAACCTGAACCATACCCGGATTCGGATCCATAACCAAAATTAGGGTTAGACCCAAATAAAAAAGCAGGGCGACCGCCACGAGAGTAGGATAGACCACCGCCCCCACCGCAGTAACTAGATCAACCACCACCACGGTGAACGGATGGAGATCGACCACCACGACCGCCTTTAGTAGTGTAGAAGGCCATCATATTGGGGTTCGAAGAATCAGAGGTGCGTGAGATTCATGCATGGATTCTTCATATTTCATAAGAACATGGAGTTCCTCGAACGATGTAGGATCATATCGAGTGCGTAAAGAGTAATGCAAGGCATTGTACTCGGTGGGAAGGTTGTTTAGGGTATATAGAAGCATATCCTCATCGTCGTTGAGAACGGAAGAGACAACTAGCTTTTTGCGGATGGTTTTTCGTTTCTACATGTAGGAATCGATTTAATTTGATCCGTTTTCAAGGGTTTGGAGATCCGGTTTCAATCGTAAAATGTTGGACCTGAGTGAGAGATGCATATCTACGCTCAAGAACTAGCCAAGTACAACGATAGGTGAGAGACCCAATCACCTGTGTGAAGGCCACTTGGGAGAGAGTAGCGTTAAGGATGGTGAGGAGCGCTTTGTCATGTAAATTCTAGGCAGTAAATGCCATATTAGGGGTGGTGGTGCCATCGGTGGCGGTGAGAAACTCAAGACAAGAGTGAGACCCATCCAATTTGAAGGGAATGTTAGAAAAAAGTTAAATCGGTGTGGAAGTCGGGAAAGAGGCGGTGGAGAGAGCCATTTCAGTGTTCTGATACCATGATTGCAGATTTAGGGTTTTTGTGTATTGAACAAAGAAGATGAACAAGAGAGAGAAAAGAGAGGCACTTAATATACATTCATTGTATTGCCCTAAATGGCTGAAAGAGGGGTTATATAGAGAATACTAAACAGTCGGAAATACTAGAGTTAGTCAAAATCGTATTTACATATGGGCCGTTATAAATATGGGCTTGATACAGAATGAACCAGACTTTGTCTAAAATGATTTGGCCCATGTTTGGGCTGAATCAGACAAGCCCAATATATCTATTATTCTCCACTGCCATTCACAAAATTCCCCCTCGATTTCTCCTCATCAGTAAGTTTTATTGAATTCAGAGCAGAGTCCGAATTCAGTCGCCCGACCACCAGCGCCTCCACCGCCTTCGCCATCAATCATCAGTATGTTTTCTTCAAAATTTGTCTTAGTTTTGTTTCAAAATGTTAGCCAAAACTAATGATCTGGTCAGGGCTTTAGATCTATCGATACCAAAGTCTATGATATCATTTTTGGATAACGAGCGTGCATGATTCTGCTCATGTTTATTGTTCGATTTGCTTCATGATTGATCTAGATTCTGGTTCGATTGCCTCATTTTTTTTTTGCTCAATTGATTCATGTTGTGGTGTGTACATAGCAAATCAGACAGTGTCCTTTTTGGTTATTCTCAAATTGTCGTTTGATGGATTTCATACTTCTGAAGATCATCATCAATGCCAATGATTAAAAATACAATTGAAAAAGATCCCCTTCGTGTGTAAACATAACTAAATTTTGGCGCGTGCATATATCATGTCATTCAAATGCTTAAAAAGACATTTTCGTGCCTTGTATCTTCAATTTCGTACGTCGCCAACTCCAATCATCTGCAGTTTATTTGTGATGTGTTGAATGATGACTGTTAACTGTTAGGTCTCTTTGTGATGTTAATATACCGTCTATTCCTTGCGATGGGGAATAATCACTTTGTTTTTTCTAACGACGCCGATTTGAACTCTTTTCCTGGAAATTAGTTGTAATAAGTTGCTTTTACGGTTGAGTCAACACATTAGCCGTTTCACTTGAATAGATCCACGCTTGTCTCGTTCTAACCGGCCATGTTAGATATTTAGTTAGTTTCTTCCCCCTTTTATGCTTGTATGCCAGTACAATCAAGAATCTATGGGTTTTAATAGGGAAATTGATGTCATCGATCTGGCTAAAAATTTACCGTTGCTTGCTTCACTGGGAAAATCAGTGTGACTATAATCACTTGTCTACTTCTTGTTTCTTCGAAATTGTTTGTTGGGGGCATCAAGTCCATATCGGTTTGATCTTTCGCAGGACCCGAAATTCCTATCCGTCTCGAGGAGTTTTGTGATTTATATCATCCTGGATATGGCGAAGCAAAGAAAAAGAGGTTAAAGTTACGCCTTGCTTTTAAAGAAATACACTAGTACTGTAATATAGTGACAGGCTCTACTATTAAACCAAGATGTAATTTATTCCTTTTATGTGAACTAGGCGTTACCCTGCGCGTACGCGCGGGTACTAAAAGTATCGTACATAAATACACATGAAAACATGAAGTATATTTGAGTTTTGTCAAGTACATATTATAGGTTCAAAAACATAATACATAAAATTTATAAAATATTTCAATATGCCTAAGAGATATTTGTGTAAATTGCATAGTAGATTACATCCGCGGGAAGATTATTAATATATATTCTGAATAGCATGTGGCTGCTCTAAATAAGGTGTCAGTTCAAACTCAAATATTTTCATAAATTATAGATTCACAACATCATGAAAACATAGTGTTGCACATTTGTGAGCTGACATATTGCATCAAAGTTCACTCATCTAGCAAATTGACAAATTTTAGTATTTTCAAGAGTAACATGGTCGGCAATGTTATGCGCTCAATTCAACGTGTCCTTAAAACTCGAGAAATGTTTTCTTCTTGTGAATTTTTAAGAAATTTTCTCCTCAATAGTCTGGAGATTAATTATGTTTGAGTTTTCATATTCTTTCTTTTGCTTTTTAACCTAAATGAATCTAAAAGTGAAAATAAAAATGTAATCTAAGTTCCTTTGTAGGACTCTAACTTGATAGATATGTGCATTAGTTTGAAGGTGTGTGTGGTCTATGTATTCATCTATCATATGAAGTTAGTCAAAGAGTGATTTAATTTTCTGACATAATTACTTATTCTTTCCTTGTCATTTTATTTGGACTAAAATTATACTTTATTACTTTTAATTATCGAGGGTTTATTTAATTTCATTCTTTGTTATTATTTGTATCAAAGGAATTAAAATACCACTATCCTAAACACATATCGTACATAAGTAATAAAGTTATTTCTACTTATTTTACATACATATGTACTTATTTGGTAACACTTCATTTTTTTAATTCCCTTACACACCTATAGCAGAAAATAAACCTAACAATTTTATGCCGACGAAATATATTCATCGACTTCACTCTACTCTTTTTCTTTTGGTAGCCTACACGCATGTAGGGCGGTATAGAGCCCGCATATTATTAAAGAAATCGGGCTCCTAACCTGTAAAAATATGTAGGGGACATAAAACCTTGTCAACTACAATAACAACCAAAAATACTAACGGGGGGGGGGGGGGGGGTGGGGGAGTTGGAAGTACTTACCATATCTACCATCATCACCTAACATATGGATGTTCACTCTACTCACTTTCTCAAACTCAGTAAACTATTTTAAGCATTTTAAAAAAATACAAAATCTAATAAAGATAGATTACATTTAGGTATTTAATTCCATTCAATAAAATGATACATTGACCTCTAAGATAATAGGTAATCACATTACCATCCATGTCGATCTTCTTCTTGAAGACCCACTTGCACCCTATGGGCCGCTCCCCTTTGGATGGTTCCACCAAAGTCCATACTTTGTTGGTATACATGGATTCCATCTCGAATCTCATGGTTCCACCAAAGTCCATACTTTGTTGGTATACATGGATTCCATCTCGAATCTCATGGAAGATCGGTTTGACACATCATAGATCGAACCATATCTAATAGGGTTTGATTCCTCTTCTCGGACACGCCATTCCATTGTGGCGTTCCGGGTGGAGTGAGTTGGGACACGATCCCACACTCTCTAAGATAGTCGTCAAACTCTTGGCTTAAGTATTCTCCTCCACGATCCGATCGTAGAGCCTTGATACTTTTGCCAAGTTGCTTCTCTACTTAACTTTTGAATTCTTTGAACCTTTCAAAGGATTCGGATTTGGTCCTCATAAGGTACACAAATCCATATCAACTGTAATAATCAGTAAATGTAATGAAGTAGACGTAACCACCCCTGGCAGGTGTGGCAAATGACCCACACACATCAGTATGTATGAGCGCCAATTGCTCACTAGTCCTCTCACATTTCTTATTGAAAGGGGACTTTGTCATTTTTCCCAGTAAACAAGCCTCACATGTCTCATATGATTCAAAATCAAATGAGTCTAGTAGTCCATCCTTATGGAATCTAGATACACACTTGTCGTTTATATGGCCTAAACGACTGTGCCATAAGTAAGCAGGATTTAAATCATGTATTTTAATCCTCTTGATATTAATGTTGTAGACAGGATTGCTTAGATCAAGGACATACAGTCCATTAAATAATTGTGCACTACAATAGTGAATATTAATAAAATAAAAGGAACGACAATTGCTCTTTATTGAAATAATAAAACCTTCCTTGTCAAAACAAGAAATAGAAATAATGTTTCTGCTCATAGCACGCACAAAATAGCAATTATTTAATTCTAAAACTAATCCTGAAGGCAGAGATAGCTCGCACACGCCCACGACCAACGCTGCAACTTTTGCTCCATTCCCTAACGCGCAGATCTATCTCCCCTTTAGCCAATATTTTACTTCTCTTTAGATCCTTCACATTTCGACAAATGTGAGATCCACATCCAGTATCTGATACCCACGATGTAGAGACAATTAAATTGACATCTACAACAAAAATACCTGGTGGTGGTGGAATAACTATTCCAAGCCTCTTGTCCTCCAGATATTTTGGGCAGTTCCTCCTCCTGTGTCCAGGCTGACTGCAGTAGTGACACTCACCTTTAGTCACACATTTGGCAATGCCACCAACAGGTTTAAGGGCAGGTTCCTTGGACTTGGCAACTGCCTTGCCTTTGCCCTTGGAGGATGAGACAAACCCTTTGCCCTTTCCTTTCTGAACCATCATAATGGCCTTGCCCTTACCCTTATTGATGCTTTGTTCAGCTGTCCTCAACATATTGAGAAAATCTGGCAGTGGTTTCACGATCTCGTTCATGTTATAGTTCATGATGAACTGTCCATAACTCTCAGGCAACGATTGCAACACGAGATTCTCCAAGTACGTACCCGATCATACGGAGTACATGGGGTCCCACCGGGTTCCCTTCTTCCAGATGACACTTGAACAATGCCTTAGAGACCTCATACCTCTCAACCCTTGTCTGCTCTTGGAAGAGCTGCTTCAGATGCTCAATCATATCGACAACATTCATGTTTTCGTGTTGCTTCTGAAGCTCAGAAGTCATGGTGCATAGCATAAGGCAGGCCGCATCATTAGCGTCATCAACATGCTTTTGATACGCCTTTAGGGCTGCAGGGGTATTGTTCTCTGGACCTGCTGGAACTTGCTCCTCTATTGCGTACAATTTCTTCTCTTGCTTGAGAACAATTCTCAAGTTCCTATACCAATCAAGGAAGTTGGTTCCAGAGAGCTTGTCCTTCTGAAGGACAGATCGTAGGGAATGTTGTGAACTCGATGAGTTGTTTGCCAATTGGAATTCTACAAAAAGGAAAATGCGCAAGTTTTTGTATTTGTGATTTTTTTTACTATATTCAATAATTGATAGTTTGTCGAATTCAGCTTCCACTATTTTTCTACGGATTAATAACCCTCAAGATATTAATGCGGAAAATATCCTTATATTTTCTAGTGGGCCAAGATCCATGTTTCATCTCCTTATGAGCTTTCTTTGGCAAGTCACCCATAATTTGACTACTTTAGGTAGGAACAATTCCAATTGCATCCCTTATGCAACTCTTGGTTCAATTGGGAAAATAACTTCTTATTTATCCATCCGCATGGATAACGCAATTGATTGTCTCTAGGTTTTAATCATATTAAATACCTAGTTGTGCCCAACCTCTTATTTAAACAGTTTACACACGAGGTGTGCCATCGCACCACATAATTATTAACCAAGTCGCCATGCTTTAGCACGCACGATCTTGGGAAATCATGATGATGATGAGTGTTTAGATAACGAGAAGGAAAAGCGCAATATTTGAATTTTGAGAGATTTTTCAATTCAATTTTAATTATTTTTGTTGATCCATATCTACTGATCTATCTATTTGAGTTTGGGCACAAATTCAAATAATAGATCCGGGTTGTCTAATTATCTTATTATCCTAATTGCATGCATCATCCATACACCAACCACAAAATAATAAGACAATAAAATAAACAACCACAAAACAAAATGAAACGTGATGTGAATATGGCCTTTTCTAGACTAACATAATTCCAAGCCAATGGAATTATCTATGAACCCTAAAAGCAAACACATCTTCATGTGTCTTCATCTTTTGGTCCATCCTTCATAGTCATGTGGAATGGTCCATGCTCCATCTTTTGTGGCTTCCTTTGGCATTGGGCTTCTTTTCTTCAATATAGGGTAACGATCTATTCTATCTAGCACTAGCTAACAACTATACTAAATAAAATAAATCTCACAAGTTGAGAAAAAAATGGCTCGGAGGCCATAAAACCCTAATTAATTATTACAATTAATTGATCAGCTCGCAGGCTGTAAACCAAACCACAAAATTAAAAAATCACACCAAACCACGTCATAAGGCCATATCCAATCACCATGCGATTTGCACATAAACAATTAAAATCCAATTTTAACGCGCTTGGTCAATTTTAATTATTTTTAGGATTTTCTAGGGTTAAAACGGTCCATGGGACCCAACAATCAAATTGACCGGACTCCTAAAGAGGACCGCCAAGGCCTTGGGCCGACCGACCCCTAGCCCACACGGTTAGGCCGTGGGCTAGGGCTGCCCCGCCCGTTGGCCGTCCCTTGCTTGGGCGGCAAGCAAGGAGGGGCGGTCCCCTAGGGGGGCCGAACCTCCTTTGGGAGTTGTTTCCAAAACAACTCCCTTGCTTGGTGCCCAAGTTTGGTTGTTTCCTTGTATGAAAAGAACTTCCCATATGATTCCCAAACCCTAGATCTAAGATCCTAAAATTTCTCAAACTGACTAATTCATGAATCCAATGCGAAAACTAGGTCTTGTTATGATTAATTATTGACAAATTGCATCATATGCTTGATTTGTCTTGTTTTACGCGATAAACAATAAATTTAAAGTGTAAAACTATCAAAACGTAACACATAAACCACGTTTATGCTCTACGACATGTGGCTCTGATACCACTGTAGGGTTTTGATCATGGATACGCTGCGGAAAAACATAATTTATCAATGCAATACCCTCCAAGGATCACAGGACAAGAGACAAAACGATGGTAAGGGAAGAAATCAAGTTACACACCTTAGGGCTTCTCCTATGATGACTTGTAACGTGATTTGTGTCACGTTCTCTATAGTTGATCCACGCCTAGAGTTGAGATCTAGATCTTCCTTCTCCTTTGTGCTAGCTCAGAATGGAGGAAGAGGAAGAAGAAATCACGCAACACAAGGCAACAAGGAGGTGGCGTCCTCCTTGTTGGGCCGACGGGAAGGGGGCGGCGGCAAGGGGGCGTTCGGCCTCTCTTGCTTGCTTGCTCTCTCTCCTTTTGTTCTCTCCCACTCAATTTATGAACTAAATGCTCATAAGTATGGGAAGGAAGGAGAATCCTTTATATATTCCAACAAATCCTTGTCAACTACCAAAAGGACCTATTCTAGTCCTACTAGAATTCGGTTTAGTCCGTTCCTTGCAAATTAGTCCTACTAAGTTTGCAAGGTGTTGAAAAGTGATCCTCCTAATTAATTAATCACGTTAATTAACTCCCAAATCTAGTTCAACTCTATATAGCGTGTGACCCCATAGGTTCTATCTAGTTGGTAGCAACAATTTGCAAATATGGAGCGGTTTCTAGCAAAACATCCATTCTAGCCAACTAATAGAATAGTCATCCGACAAACCTTGTACAATTAATTATCTCATCCCTTTGTCTCTATATCCGGATTGGACACGAGACATACAAGTCACACTCGTATATCCAATCCACAATTTCTCGATCCATGGGAATAGCCTAATTCGTGCAAATAACATCGATATCCTATATTGATCTATTTGAGTCTGGCCAGACATTCTATTAGCACTATCCCTCGAGTGGCCTAGGATATTTGCTCCCGTTATGTGAGTGGGCTAAATTCTATTTACGTCCACTACGATCTCTAAGCTTGCTTCTTATTGTATTCGGTACACGCCTTTATAACTACCCAGTTACGGTGTAGCGTTTGACGCTACCAAAATTGCAATAATCCACAACTAGAATATCTAGCGACTTCAAGTCTATGGATGACAATACCATTGCACCACGAGAAGCACTTGTGACTTAACATAATGTGTATGTAGCCTTCTCGGAGATGGGTCAATCCAGTGCGCCATTACCCCCAATGCACACCGATGTGTTGGATCATGATATCTCAATATCAATCCAACCCCATACTAGTCTATAGATGATTGTCCCATTAATCATTATACTGGACTAGGGATATTTAAGATAAACAAAACAATTGTAAATCTAAGCACTTAAATATATTAAATAATCCAATAAATAATACAATGAATGTTCTAGCCAAAATAAATTCATACTAAACTAGATTGCCTCTAGGGCATCTATTCCAACAATGCGATCATAAAGTTATGTTCGTACGATCACACGACCAGGCTGTGGGCTGGGGCGGTTTTGGGTTTTTTTTTGTAGGTTTTGGTATGTCTTAGGTAGCAAGTAATTGTTGTGGAAAATTCACTAATAAAAAAAATGCATAATATTTTTTAGGGTAAAAATGTGAATTGAAAATCTCAGAATTTGTATAGTGAAGAAAAGAAATGAAGATCAAAGAACTTATCGAACATGTAGGCTAAGCTATCCCTCTTTAGAAAAATTCCCCCATTATACGGTGCAAAAGCTTTACGGAAACGCTATGCACTGATACAATGCCTATCGCAGTGAAGAAAAAGCAATAGTGCACTTCTTGTCTTCTCCTAAATAATAACCCAACCCGGACATGGGATAAGTGATCAAAGAAGAGAGACACTAATCTGAAAACTTGTTTGGAAACCAAATACCAACCTGTATTTATAGAAACTAATGGGTGCTTGATGCGCAAACTAACGTGCTGTTCGCAAGTATACGAATCTTGTAATACCGGGCGTAATTAAGCTCGGGTGATCGTTCCCACGAGGACTGTTTCGGGTTTTTCGAGAAATCAGTTTTAACTTCCAGAGTATGAAAAGGAGGAGTAGTTTAGGATTGTGATTAACTGTAAACTAAAAATAAACAAAATAAAATGCAAATATTTTTTGTGACGTTTTTCTGAAAATCTTGAAGGTTGTAAATCTAGGGTTTGGAATACTAGGTCCAGGATCCCCTAGGGTTTCTTCAGAATTATGTTCTTCGGTTTGATATGAAAACACTCAGCAGTTTTAATTATCCGTGCCACGTACCGATTGTGCAGTAACCTTTCAGATTCCACACGCTGTCACGATCCTGCAGACTTTCGGGTTCCTGTTAAGCTGCCTAAGTCTGCAGTCTCGTTATGAGTCTGCTAGGGTTTCTAACCTGTCCTGATGGCCCGGGTCAGATTCTCTAACAGTTGGTCTATACGTTTTGGCTAGCCCTATCTCCCTTTCTCTGGTCGGTCTATCAGGGTAAGGTACTAAATCCTGTCTTTTCTTCCTAACCCTAACCTGACGTTTTCACCTACAGGCTCGGGTCTATAGCAATTCTGGTTCGCGACTCCGATCATGCATAAACAGATATAATCAAAGACAGAATAACTGATAATACTGCTGAATTAAGATAACGAGATCATGAATTCATACTCAAACTGCAGAAATAATGTCTGAAAACGAAACCCTAGGTTCACCGAGAACCTAGGTAAAAGGTTTAGCTACTAAACGACATAACTAAATAACAAAGTTTCTGAATTTAAAAGAGAGATTAAGATCAAACTAAGTCTTCGGATCTGGATGAGTGCTTCCGTGCTCTCCCGGGATGCTCAGACTTGTCCTTGGATGAATTGTCTTGTGTGTTGTGTCCTCAAAACGAGTCTGGACGAGTCTTTTTATAGTGCTGGCGAATTTCTGGAACTTGTCAATATTTACGAAACTGCCACTGCCCGAAACCGCCTCAGTTTTTGTGCTGTCTGCGTATAATACGCAGCCTGCTGCGTATAATACGCAGACAGGGTCTTCTCCTGCTGCTTTTTCTCCACTTTGTGCTTGCTGTCTGCGTATTTTCTGCGTATTTTCTGCGTATAATACGCAGACAGGGACCCATCTTGCTTTCCAGCCTCCTCACTCTGCGTATTTTCTGCGTATTTTCCCCCTGGCTGCGTATTTTCTGCGTATTTTCTGCGTATAATACGCAGACAGGGGAGAAAATCTGTCCAAAACCCCTCTCCCTGCTTGCTGCCTGCGTATTTTACGCAGGGTCTGCGTATTATACGCAGACAGCAAGGCAGGGTGCTCTTTTCTGCCTCTGTTTGCCTCCTGCTGCATTCCCGATCCATTCCTGCTGCATTCCCGGGCCCTGTTCCTGCATAGACAACATGAACACACCCGCGATCATATCCAAATAAAGTACGGAAAATGCAGAAATTTATAAAGAGCAAGTAACTGTCTCGTTCCTAAAACCGAGGCGTTCCGAGGGTGAAAATTAGCTAAAATGTGAGTTTTCCGGCACAAATGCACAAAAACCGAGCTATAAGATAACCCCTATTTGGGCGTTATCAAATACCCCCGCACTAAATATTGCTCGTCCCGAGCAATCCCCTTGCATACCAACCAGCTTGCATACCTCTCGGTTTTTGCAAAACCGACCCTGTCGTGCATACACTACCTTTGCATACTCCCTGCAATTGCATACTCTTTCAACCTGAACCGTATAACCAGACGACTCGATAGAAAGACTGACTCAGATAGAATATACACAGACTCAATGTACACGACTCAAAAAATATACTAAACAATTATTTTTGGTGAGATTGGGCAATCTCAAAAACATAACCGAGTGTCCTCAAAACCGCACCCTTTTTCCAGAAAATACTTCCCTGCAATCGATCGGTAAGTCTGAACAGATTTCTTTGGTGGATTTAAGCACGGGACCCGAGTACTGTTACTTTTGCTATCAACCTGAGCGAATCCCTAGTTAACCGACCATCCGAGCTATTTCCGAATCAAGGTTCTAAATCTAACAGGTAGGATATATATATGTAAAGGTACGGCATGATCCTACTCGTTATGACATTCTCACAATTTCCCAAACTCACACCCCTCACCGAGTTCCCGAAAAACTGCCTGAAACACCTAAGTTCCTGCCATATCAATCTTCCTGTCCCTCGGTGTGTCTTCGCCGTTCTCGCGGCCACAAATGTGAAGCGGTGTAACTGTCTCGAAAATCGCGCTACTCACTCAGCTTTTTGACTCGATAACATAAACAACATAAATAACTGAAAAACTGCACAACTAGATCATTCATTTTTTTCTGTTTTTTTTTTTTCTATTTTTTTTTCTATTTATTAATTTTTTTATATTTCTTTTTTTTCTTTCTTTTTCTTTTTTTTTTTTTTTTTTTAATACGACTCTATATACACATAAATACACGAATAACGATAAATAAACTGACTAAAGCTGAGTGAATAGAAATCAACTGTCGTCGTGGGGTATGAAAGATGTCCTCATATGGAATACCCCCACACTAATCCTGAAGCGCTGATCCTGTAGTCGAAATAATACTGTGCAGTCCCACCGAACCTCCTCATCACCAAAGATGTAGAAAAACGGCACAACCACCAATTAACCTCTCAACCCCCCCGGACCCCATAATGTGCGGAAAGATGTCTCGCACGCGACTAACTCCTCCTGTGGTCACTATGTAATGCAGTGATCCACCTCCGCAAATTAATGCACTGTCGCCTCTCACTCACCCTGTCCTTCCCTCGAAAAGCGTGTCAATGTCGAAACTGTCCAAAACTGATATGTCATGAAGTGCTCCATCTAAAACCCTCCCCAACTCACTCCCTTCGTCATAACTCGTAGAATAGCCAACTAATCGACTGATGAGGTCTCAAAGAAGGCTTCCTAGGCTATAGTGGCTAAGAATAAAAAGGGTAAATGGTTTCAAACGGGTTTACTAGTTGGACCTAGGGATAAGAAACAGGACGTGAGGTCCCTTGATAGCCTGTCACTCCACCGAAAGATGCGATGACCGTGACGGCGCCCGTGGGCGGGTTGTCGACTACCTAGATGACGGCGGTGTGGCAACTAGTCGGATCCTTTGCTCAGGTGATAACTACTTGCGGTTTCCAAGGGTCACTGACTCTCACCTATCTACTATACCTCGGTGCAAGCTTTCTTTTCTGTCAAAGGGTTTAATCTTGATTTCTTCCCAGTTTCTGTTATCTTGATTGCCCTTTCTCAAATTTTCTGATTTTTTAATTTTTATTTTTTTTTTGGATTTTCTGAAAATTTTCGATTTTTTTTTTTCTTTTTTTTAAATATACACAATGCAAGGTCAGAATGGTGTGGTGGGTCGACTCAAACAAAGAAAATATGCTGACTCAAAAAATAAAATAAAGACTGCAAATAAATGTGAAAAAACGTGCAGACCGGGTTATGCAGACACGACTCCCACCCCCACACTAAGAGGTGGCATGCCCTCATGGCACTGACTCGTCTGGACTATACGGCGGGTCTGACCCGGTCTCGGATGAAACGGACATGCTGCTGGGTGAGCTGCTGGTCTGCCTGAATCTGGCACTACTCGACTGTCGTGGGTGCGAGCTCGACGACTGGCGGGACCGTGAGCTCGATGACTGTCTGGACTGTGTCCGGGATCCTGACCGACTGCTAGGTGGGTGTGAAACCGGCGCTGTGGCATGCTCACTCGAGCTCGCCTCGTCCGACCAGCTGGTAGTGTACTCACTGGAATAGGAGGGAGGGAAGATAATAGGCAATGGCACCTCTCGGCCCGCATGGCGGGCTGCCTCGCGCTGCTCCTCTCGGAGTGCAGTAATCGCATCGCCATGGTCTTTGGCTATCTTCTTCGTGGTCTTCTTGAGGTGCTTGAGGTATCGGAAAACTTTCCCTAACTTGTTAAGCACCTTCTCACCTAAAGATGCCTGGCCAGCACGGCACCCCTCAAGGCCCTCCTCAACTCGGGCCAACCTACGGTTCATGACCGAAAGTGGCGGTGGACCGGTCGGACCTCTCGTACCTCTCGTACTAGGTCTAGCTCTCTGACTCGGCCCGGCTCTCTGGCTCGGCTCTCCGTGGTCATGGGTGGACTGAGAACGCCTAAGTGTAGACGCTCCCGTCCCCCGAGTAGGTCTGTCCTGGGTCGATCGCCTCCTAGGGGCAGGGGCAGGGGCAGGCTCGTCCTCCTCCATAGGGTCTGCCTCAAGGTCGATGACTGGGTCATTCGGTCCCGGACCTCCCCCTCTAATCTTCCGATAGGCCTTAAGAAGAGGAGGATTCCAGTCACCCTCAAGCTCGGAGAGAGGAATCTGGTAATTACGAGCCAGTTGGAGAATCAGGTTGCTATACCCGAGTCCCTTCTTGCTCGATGAGACATTACTCTCCTGAATATAAACCCAAATGCGCTGAGCTATATCAATCCGTCTCCTCATCATCAGACAGTACACTATCATGGTCGCCTCATTCTCTAGGTAGGTAAAGTGTTGGATCCCCATAATGCGGTTCACCACCCATTCAGCCCACCACTTGGCAGGCTTGCACAAAAATCCCGAGTGCAGTTTCAGCCCCACGTTTCCTTCTTCCTCAAAGTGGGCCCCCGCGGCTCCACCTGTCAAAACCCTCAAAACCTCCCCAGCTGACGGAGGGTTACTCATAGCTAACTGGTAGGCACACGGCTCTTGGGATGGTGGAATCCCGTAAGCCTGCCTAATAGAGTCAGGGGTCAGCAAGATATAGTCACGACGGCAGTAAATCCACCGCACATCAGTGTTCTCGGCATCGCCAGCATGCATAAGGTTGCAAAAGAACTCCCTAGTCAGCCTAGAACTAGACGTACCCTCAAACCCGGCTAGTGAAGTGCCAAAAATGTCTGCTCGACTGGCAAAATTCACCATCTGGATTGGCATCCTATCATCGTCTACCTCGAATCTGTGGTCCTTAGCCAACCTATAGTTCGGCTTTTTACCGGTCAGATAATAGGCATGGGCACGGTGGGTCACAAACCGATAACTATCAAAGTTATGCGGTGTAAGTTCGCTGACAGGGATATCAATCGGCTCGTGCCGACGGTTCGGGTCAATGACAGGTTTGACTAAAGCCATGAAAATGCAAAAACGAGCAGAAACAGAATTCTAGAGTACGTGCGCGTGAAATAGTGCGTCTCAGCAAATAAGCCCCCTAAAATCTACCAGAGGTCCACACGGCACGGAAACCGAGAAAAATTTCAGAAATAATGACCCGGCTATGGGTCGTGCTTAAAACTGAAAATTTTAAAGAGAGGGAAGAAAATTGGACCTTCCCACAACGGGGGTGAAGTGCAGAATCCGGCAAGGTTATCGCCGGAAAGCCGCCTGTAAACCGCCGTCCAGCCGCCGCCTAAGCCGCCGTCCAGCCGCCGCCTAAGCCGCCAGAAAAGTCAAATTTGCCGGAATGAAATTCCGGGCACACTCTCACGTAGCCTTCTTCCTCCTCTTCAACGTTCCCTTCTGTGAATTTTTCCGGTTTGGCTTCAAACTCAACAAATCTGAGATTTTTCCTCAAGAACACCCTTCACTTTCCTTCCACCCCCACACTTGCTCGGTTGGAATTTCTGAAAACCGAGAGTAGTTCCGTGCTCCTTGCGACGAGGGGATTCCAAAAATGCCTTCGGTTTTTGATTTCGAGCACTTTTGAAAATTTGGTGTGTTGGTGCTAGAGAGGAATGGAGGTAGAGAGAGAAAGCTTCAAGCCAACAATGGCTTCCCCATGGCCGGATTCCTCCTTATAAACCCTAAGTGCCAAAATGACCAAAATGCCCCTGGCTTAAAATGGTCAAAAACTGCTAATTTTGTGCGTATAATACGTATATGTTGCGTATTTTACGCAAACAGGGGTACCGGGTGATCAAAAAATTTAAAAAAAATTGCATTTTCCTTCTCTGTCTGCGTATAATACGCAGGAAGCTGCGTATTTTACGCAGACAGGGAGGGAAAATGATTTTTTTTTTTTTTCCAAAAACTGATTTTTCAGTGCTGGCTGCGTATAATACGCAGAAACCTGCGTAAAATACGCAGACAGCAGCTAAAATAATTTTTCAAAAATTTTCAAAAGTCAGTTTCTCTTTGCTGGCTGCGTATAATACGCAGAAAGCTGCGTAAAATACGCAGACAGCAGAGAAAAATTATTGTCAATTTTTTTTTTTTTTTTTTTTTTTTTTCACCTCGGTTATTTTGACACTGTGGGTTGAATGGGGGTCACTTTTCTCTCTCTCTCCTTTCTTTTTCTTTTCGTCTGCTTCTTCTGTATCTGCACATGCTCAATTTTCATTAAATACCCACTCATCTCACCTCTCTCAAAAATTCAAAACTTAAAATAAAAATAATATAATTTAAACTTACTACGTTGGGTTGCCTCCCAACCAGCGCTTTGTAATTTACGGTCGACGGCCCGACCCAGTTACCTCAGGTTCGATCACGGGTCGTCGAAGTAGATTGGATCTACCTTGGCGACCTCGGCGTTCTCGAGATACGGCTTGATTCGGTTTCCGTTCACCCTGAAGCTTGAGTTGTCTTTTGGATTCTCTAGCTCAAATGCGCCCCACGCGAATATCTTCCTGATGATGAACGGCCCCGACCAACGAGATCTCAACTTTCCCGGAAAGAACCTCATTCTTGTGTTGTAGAGAAGTACCTTATCTCCTTCGTTAAACTGCTTTGGCGTGATACGCTGATCATGCCACTTCTTCGTCTTCTCTTTATAAATTTTGGCGCTCTCAAATGCCGTCCTGCGGAACTCCTCTAATTCCAGCAGCGCCATTTTTCTCTTATCTCCGGCCAGACTCTCATCCATGTTGAGCAGTTTGATAGCCCAATAGGCCTTATGTTCCAGCTCAACCGGGAGGTGACACGCTTTCCCAAACACGAGCTGGTATGGTGACATTCCCAGCGGTGTTTTGAAAGCTGTCCTGTATGCCCATAACGCATCATCCAGTCTCATCGACCAATCCTTCTGGCCCAGATTTACGGTTTTCTCGAGAATGCCCTTGATCTCTCGGTTTGGCACCTCTGCCTGCCCGTTAGTCTGGGGGTGATAAGGCAGTGATACCTTATGGATCGATACCCCGTACTGCTTAAGTACCCTGGCAAACACTTTGTTAATAAAGTGTGACCCTTCATCGCTGATCATTGCTCTGGGGGTCCCGAATCGTGTGAATATGTTGCGTTTCAGAAAACGCTCAACTGTTGCTGCATCGTTTTTCTGACACGCTATCGCCTCGATCCACTTCGTAACATAGTCCACTGCCAACAGTATGTACAGATTTCCCATAGAAGACGGGAACGGCCCCATGAAGTCAATCCCCCATACATCGAAGGGTTCAACCTCCTGCCAAATAGTCAAAGGCATCTCGTCCCTATGTGACGTACTCCCTGTCCTCTGGCATCTATCGCATCCCTGTACATAATCATGACAGTCTTTGAAAAGTGTTGGCCAAAAGAAACCTGACTGCAGTACCTTGTGTGCCGTGCGGGTCCCTCCGAAGTGACCCCCACACTGAGCCGAGTGGCAGTGCCTGATCACGTTCCAGGCCTCGTGGGTCGGAACACATCTCCTCAGAATGTTGTCGGCTCCCTGCTTGAACAGATACGGGTCGTCCCAGAAATACTGCCGGCTTTCAGAAATAAACCGTTTCCGCTGTGACGGGGTTAGGTCCTCGGGAAGCGTGCCACTCACCAGATAGTTGGCTATAGCATAGTACCACGGTCTCCCCAGTTTGACCGCCATGATGTGCTCGTCCGGAAAGTTTTCCTGGATCGGTACCGGGTTCACCTCAGCATTCTCAAGCCTGGACAGGTGGTCCGCTACGACGTTCTCGACTCCCTTCTTATCTCGGATTTCCACATCAAATTCCTGCATCAGCAATACCCATCTAAGCAGTCTCGGCTTTGCGTCCTTCTTGTCTAGCAGATATTTTAGGGCACTATGGTCGGTAAAAACGATGACTTTTGACCCGACCAAGTACGGCCTGAATTTATCCAGGGCATAAACCACAGCAAGCAGCTCCTTCTCAGTAGTGCCATAGTTGATCTGGGCATCGTTGAGTACCCGACTTGCATAGTATATCACATGGCACACCTTGTCCTTCCGCTGCCCCAAAACTGCACCGACTGCATAGTCGCTTGCGTCACACATCAGCTCAAACGGAAGTGACCAGTCCGGTGTCGTGATAACCGGGGCTGTGGTCAGCTTCTCCTTCAGATGGTCAAAGGCCTGCTGACAAGCTGCATCAAAGTCAAAGGGCACGTCTTTTCCAAGTAAAGCGCAGAGTGGCTTCGTGATCTTGGAAAAGTCTTTGATGAACCTCCGGTAAAATCCTGCATGTCCCAGAAAACTTTTGATCGCCTTTACGGTTGTCGGGTATGGGAGCTGTTTTATCACCTCGATCTTGGCCCTGTCCACCTCGAGTCCCTTGCTGGAAATTTTGTGACCCAGCACGATCCCCTCGGTGACCATAAAATGACACTTCTCCCAGTTCAGCACCAAATTCGCCTTCTTGCATCGGATCAGGACCTGTCCCAGGTGGTGCAGGCAGTCGTCAAAACTGTCCCCGAACAGTGAAAAATCGTCCATAAAGACCTCCAGATTTTTCTCGATCATGTCGGAGAATATCGCCATCATGCATCTCTGGAACGTGGCTGGAGCGTTACACAACCCGAATGGCATGCGCCGGAACGCAAACGTACCATACGGGCAGGTAAACGTTGTCTTCTCCTGATCTTCCGGGGCTATGCAAATCTGGTTGTACCCGGAGTACCCGTCCAGAAAACAGTAATAGGCGTGATGAGCTAGCCTGTCCAACATCTGGTCCATGAATGGTAGCGGGAAGTGGTCTTTCAATGTTGCATCGTTTAGCCTCCGATAGTCCATACAGATCCGCCAGCCTGTAACCGTGCGCTGCGCAATCTGTTCCTGGTCCTCATTCTGCACCACCGTAATACCCCCCTTTTTGGGCACGCACTGGACCGGGCTGATCCAAGTGCTGTCTGATATGGGGTATATGATTCCTGCTTCCAGCCACTTCATGACCTCCTTGCGCACAACATCCTTCATGTTCGGGTTCAGTCTCCGCTGGGGCTGAATCACCGGTTTCTTGCCTTCTTCGATCCTGATCTTGTGCATGCAGTAGGAGGGGCTGATCCCCTTAATATCTGCAATCGTCCAGGCGATTGCTTCTTTATGCTCTCGCAATACTTCCAGCAGTTTCTCTTCCTGTTCCTGAGATAGAAGAGAAGAAACAATTACGGGCAGAGTATTATTATTACCAATGTACGCATACCTGAGATGGTTCGGGAGCGGTTTAAGCTCGAGTGCAGGTGGCTCCTTGAGTGACGGAACCAGGATCATCTTCTGCCCGCCATCTTCGTCCCGGTGCAAAGTGGTCCAGTCCTCGGCTCTCATGGCCTGCTCGCACCGAGTCATCTCTTTCTCTCTTCCGTACATGCTGTCAATTTCTTCCCATAACTGGTCCATCTCCTCGTTTTCCCAGCCATCATCCACTACGTCTATGGCGAAGATATCTTCGTGATCATAATAATTTGGCAGTTGCAGATTTTTGAAAACATTAAATTTAACCTTGTCCTCGTTAATCTGCATGGTCAGTTCCCCGCTCTTGCAATTTATCATAGCTTCTCCAGTGGCTAAAAACGGCCTGCCCAGTATGAGCGGTACCTCCCCTGCCTCCATGTCCAGGATCACGAAATCTGCTGGAAAAATGAGCTCACCGACCTTCACCAAAATATCCTCGATAACTCCATAAGCCTGTTTTACGGACCTGTCTGCCATCTGCAGCATGATTCTGGTGGGCCGGGGCTCCCCGACTTTCAAACTCTTGAAAATCGTCAATGGCATCAGGTTGATGCTGGCCCCTAGGTCACACAGAGCCTTTCCTGTGTAAGCGTTACCTAGGGTGACCGGTATTACAAAACTGCCAGGATCTTTTCTCTTCCTCGGTAGCCCATTCTTCACACAGTTGCTCACTTCTGCCGTCAGGTTTATAGTCTCGAAATCGCTCATTCGCCTCCTCCCATACAAGATGTCCTTGAGGAATTTGGCGTAAGTGGGCATCTTAGCCAAAGCCTCGGCAAAAGGTATGTTAATCTGCAGCTGCTTGAACATCTCAAGAAACCTGGCGTAGTCCTTGCTATCGTCCCTCTTTCGTGTCTTCAAGGGGTATGGTACCTCCTTGGAGACAGGTACCGTTTCTGTATCTGTCTCATTCTGCACTGCATCCTGCTCAACCGGGCCCTTCGGCTGGGGGCGGTCGACTGAGCTGTTATCCTGGCCAGACAGTTTGCGTTCTACTTCTTTCGACTTTTCTGCGCGTGCGTGGCTAGGGTACGGTGGATCCTGCAGTGCTACTCCACTCCGAGTGGTGATAGCATTGATCTGAGCACGTGGATTATTCACTGTATTCCAGGGCAAGTTCCCTGGCTGTCTCTCCGTTAGCTGCTGTGCTAACTGCCCCACTTGTACCTCCAAAGCACGCAGTGACGTTTTGGTCGTCTGCATGTCGGCTGTCAGGGCGTCCATGTGCTTGAACCGGGACTCCATGGTCTGGAACATGGACTTGATCTCTTTCATCTGGGCGTCGTACTGCTGCGCGGATGGGACTGAATGAGCCTGCTGGGCCGGTGCAGCCTGCTGGGCTGGTGGCCTGTGCTGGAAACCTGGTGCATAAACTGCTGCGTTCGGGTTTCCGTACCGGAACCCGGGATGGTCTCTCGTACCCGGTCGGTACCGGCTCGGGTCCCACTGCTGCTGTACGTAGTTGGTGTCTTCGGTCCTTAGCTCCTCAATGGCTGTGTCCAGATCAGGTTCTTCGACTGCTGCGACAGTCTTCTTATCCGAGTAGACTTTCGTGACCAGGTCATGAACGATCCTAGCCAGATTGTCTATCCGGTCATCCTCTGCGGGTTCGGCTCTAGCCGCCATCCTGCGATCGTCAAACAGTCGGGTATCCTGCTTGGCCAATTGCTTCATCAGGTCATACGCACCTTCTTTGTCTACGTGATACAAGAAGTTTCCCCCGGCCTCTCTGTCAATCCTGTCGGCGTTCTCCCTGTCTAGGGCATGGTAGAAAACCTGCAGGATTTTCGCGTCTCCAAAGCCGTGGTTCGGGCACCGTTTGACCAATCTCATGAGCCTGTCCCATGCGTCCACCACCGTCTCCCCCATCTTCTGCCTGAATGACAGAATCTCGCTCTGTAGTTGTATGACTCGGGAGGCGGGATAGAACTTTGCCAGAAAATCTGCGACACACTCCTCCCATGTGGTGATGGATCGGGGTGGTCGGGATTCGAGCCAGTCCTTGGCTACTCCGTAAAGACAGTATGGAAATAAGATCAGCATGAGTGCCTCTGCTTCTACCCCCTTGTATCTGACCTTGTTGCAGTAATCTTCGAATTTCCCGATAAAATCGTTCGGGTCTTCGTCGGCCCTGCCATGAAACGGGCAGAGAGTTTGTACCGTCTGGATGGTGGAGGGTTTGATGTCGAAGTGTTCTGCGGTGATCTCGGGCACCACAATAGCTCGCTCATGCCCCCCGGTGGGGACTTTGAAATTCTCCACCAATGCCTTCCCAGACCGGTTATATGTTCTCTGGTTGCTTCGGGCAGCAAGTCCCGCTGTGACAAGTTCCTCAATGTACCGAGCCATCTGGGCTGGGGTACGTGTCTCTCGTTCCTGAACACCGGCTTCGGTGTTCTCGGGTGGATCTCTCTGGTTGGTTGCCATCCTGCTTTCTCGGTTTCTGCGGTTCTGTTCGGTATACAGTTTCTCCGGATTGTCGAGTGGTGTTACCAAACTGCGAGGCAATCTGGGCATCAACTGCACAGTCCTGAAAAACGCAGATTCAAAAAGCAGTGAGATAAAAGAAAAATAACGAAACTGAAAAATAAAAACTCCGAAAACTAATTCTGATAACTAAATTAACCCTAAAAAGTCCCCGGCAACGGCGCCAAAAACTTTATGCGCAAACTAACGTGCTGTTCGCAAGTATACGAATCTTGTAATACCGGGCGTAATTAAGCTCGGGTGATCGTTCCCACGAGGACTGTTTCGGGTTTTTCGAGAAATCAGTTTTAACTTCCAGAGTATGAAAAGGAGGAGTAGTTTAGGATTGTGATTAACTGTAAACCAAAAATAAACAAAATAAAATGCAAATATTTTTTGTGACGTTTTTCTGAAAATCTTGAAGGTTGTAAATCTAGGGTTTGGAATACTAGGTCCAGGATCCCCTAGGGTTTCTTCAGAATTATGTTCTTCGGTTTGATATGAAAACACTCAGCAGTTTTAATTATCCGTGCCACGTACCGATTGTGCAGTAACCTTTCAGATTCCACACGCTGTCACGATCCTGCAGACTTTCGGGTTCCTGTTAAGCTGCCTAAGTCTGCAGTCTCGTTATGAGTCTGCTAGGGTTTCTAACCTGTCCTGATGGCCCGGGTCAGATTCTCTAACAGTTGGTCTATACGTTTTGGCTAGCCCTATCTCCCTTTCTCTGGTCGGTCTATCAGGGTAAGGTACTAAATCCTGTCTTTTCTTCCTAACCCTAACCTGACGTTTTCACCTACAGGCTCGGGTCTATAGCAATTCTGGTTCGCGACTCCGATCATGCATAAACAGATATAATCAAAGACAGAATAACTGATAATACTGCTGAATTAAGATAACGAGATCATGAATTCATACTCAAACTGCAGAAATAATGTCTGAAAACGAAACCCTAGGTTCACCGAGAACCTAGGTAAAAGGTTTAGCTACTAAACGACATAACTAAATAACAAAGTTTCTGAATTTAAAAGAGAGATTAAGATCAAACTAAGTCTTCGGATCTGGATGAGTGCTTCCGTGCTCTCCCGGGATGCTCAGACTTGTCCTTGGATGAATTGTCTTGTGTGTTGTGTCCTCAAAACGAGTCTGGACGAGTCTTTTTATAGTGCTGGCGAATTTCTGGAACTTGTAAATATTTACGAAACTGCCACTGCCCGAAACCGCCTCAGTTTTTGTGCTGTCTGCGTATAATACGCAGCCTGCTGCGTATAATACGCAGACAGGGTCTTCTCCTGCTGCTTTTTCTCCACTTTGTGCTTGCTGTCTGCGTATTTTCTGCGTATTTTCTGCGTATAATACGCAGACAGGGACCCATCTTGCTTTCCAGCCTCCTCACTCTGCGTATTTTCTGCGTATTTTCCCCCTGGCTGCGTATTTTCTGCGTATTTTCTGCGTATAATACGCAGACAGGGGAGAAAATCTGTCCAAAACCCCTCTCCCTGCTTGCTGCCTGCGTATTTTACGCAGGGTCTGCGTATTATACGCAGACAGCAAGGCAGGGTGCTCTTTTCTGCCTCTGTTTGCCTCCTGCTGCATTCCCGATCCATTCCTGCTGCATTCCCGGGCCCTGTTCCTGCATAGACAACATGAACACACCCGCGATCATATCCAAATAAAGTACGGAAAATGCAGAAATTTATAAAGAGCAAGTAACTGTCTCGTTCCTAAAACCGAGGCGTTCCGAGGGTGAAAATTGGCTAAAATGTGAGTTTTCCGGCACAAATGCACAAAAACCGAGCTATAAGATAACCCCTATTTGGGCGTTATCAGTGCTTGAAGTACCTCTCCGGAAAAGACAAAACCAAAAGACACAATTGTTTGTTAGAAGTTGCAACGATTTGAAAAGACATAATAATTTGACACAAAACAATGGTTCAAAATAACATTTTGGAATTTTATACAACAGAAATGTCGCTTACGTCCAAATTAGAGACATAGGGTGTGCCTAAACATTTCGTGCTCGAGTGTGCTTGAGAATGCTTGAGAGAGAGAGAAAGAGAGAGAATTGTGAAAGTTGGAGAAATCACAAAACATATTTCTCAGGGAAAAAACTAGCAAATTCGATTCACCTTTGTCGCAAATGGGAGGGCAAATTCCACAACATTTATGTCCTTCATCCAGTGGCAACCGAATAATGTGTTCAAAAGACTCTGAACAAACTTCGAAAATGGGTAAAGTTTGATTTACAACTACCTTTTATCAAATAAGACTCTCTTTACTGCTGAAATTTGTGAAAATATTGACTTGAAGTCAAAGGCGGCAACACATGGAGCATATGATTCCATGTTGTTGTGAGGCGATGGTCTTTTGGCTTTGTCCCCAAGTTACATTTTGCCACACATGTGAATATATAAAGGAGCTGGTACTTTCAACACAACACACACACATTTAGATCCGAGAGTTGGCGAACTTTGAGAGCTTCTTTTGTGTGTGTCCGGTGGTGATTTTATCGGGGTGTCCGTTGCAGCCGTTGTGGCCATGACATACGCACTGTAATCAGGTTGCCTCTCAATAAGATATCGAGTTTTGTCCGTGGAGGTAGGTAGCGGGTTCGTTGCGAATTCGTAAGCGAACCACGTTAAATAATGACTTGTTCTTTTTTTTTTTTTTTTAATTTGTTCTTGCTTGAATACCCCCACTTTATAACAAACTGATATCAGAGCCTGGTTCCAAGATCTAGGTGGAGCCAAGAGCTAGTGTTTCGCGATTAAGGTGGAGCAGGCTATCTGGCGTTCGGTTTCGAGATTCAGCCAATACGATGTCTGGTTTGATGATGAATATCGATCTGTTTATGAGAAGAAGCGGTTTATGTGTGTTGGCCTCTGAAATAGGAGGCGCATGTACACCCATCATTTGAATCCCCATGGAGGGGGCTATCCGTGCTCCTGTTGGAGCAATCGGGCGCACATCTGATTGGGGTGCAAGGGATCTGGCAAATATGGCAAACATTCGGTATTGGCGTGAAACTGGCGGCGTTGTGGCAACTGGTGGTCAAACGCAATCCAGCTCCCGGCGTGGAGCATCTAGCGTGTTAACTGAATCTGGTTCTGGCTCATGAGTTGTAGGAACTCGTTGGAGTTTGAGTAACGACATGGAGCATCTGATGCGTGAATTTTCTTGCACGCAAATCTGATTCTAGTTTCGGCGCGCATTCTGCACGAGGTTTGATATTAGCGTGCACATGTTTGGAGCGTGTACCATCACATACATTGAGCTCGCATATGGCGCAATCTGTTTCTGGCGAGCATCTGGCGCATCTGAGGCATGCGAGGCGCATCAGGCACGACAAATCTGTTTGGGCAATTGTGATTAGGTACATCGGGTCTAGTAAGTATTCACATGTGACCCTTGTCATGGTGCTTCTCTCTGGCGCAACAGGGCACATCGAGTACATTCGGTCATGTTTCTCAGTGAACGTATCTGAGTCTAGGTTTGGGTGGAGGGCTTGTTTTTTGTTCAGGATGTGCATCTACATCGGGCGCATTCGTTGCAGGGACACCATGGAAGTTGGAGCAACGATTTGGCGATTTGGCGATTCAGGTTACGCATACAGCTGCGGAACATCTGGTTGGGGAGGCTTGCTTGTTTTTGGTTCAGGGGGACGCATCCGGTTCATGTTTGAATAGAGAAACATCAGGTTCTAGTTTTGGCTAGTTTCGGGTTGCTTAGATGATTAAGTTAAGGTGGAGATTTGTTGAACATTTTGGTTTGAAGTCACCTTTTGCCACACATGAGTATAAAGGAGCTGGTACTTGCAACACATCACACACAGGTTCAGGTCTGAAATTTGGTGAACTTTGAGAGATTCTGTTGCGTGTGTCGGGTGGGTGGTTTATCGAGTTGGCTTCCGCGGCTGTTGTGGCCACTGCATGCGCATTGTAATCGGGTTATATCTCAACAAAATATAGGAATTTGGCCGTGGAGGTAGCTAGCATATTCGTTGCGAATTCGTTAGTGAACCACGTTAAATATTGTCTCGTTGTTGTTTTCATTTCATTTTTTTTATTTTTTTTTGAGAATCTGTTTTCGTTTCATTCGTTCTTGCTCGAATACTCACAAGTTATAATATAAATAATTACGACATAAGTTATTCTAAAAAAATATAATCACCGATGTTTTTGGTCTTTATAGGTGAAATAATCATTGTTATGAAACATAGTTCGGCTGACTTATTGATTTTATTGCTTTTGGGCTGTGTTAAGAGTTTTGACTTCAAATTTAGACGTAGATTCCATGTTTGATTGGCTTTCACCAAAGTCTATTGCAATTCAATATAGATTTAAAATAGGGGTGAAAGTTCAATTGCTTCAAACTTGAGACGGGGCCTTCTATGCAGTTTATAGTTGTATCAAGCTGCCTATGATAATTTTCGCGTGACCGAGAGCAGAACAAGAGAGAAAATGAGCGGTACAACTGAAGAGCAGCAGCAAAAGAAGAAGCAACCGAGCCGTCGTCGCCTCCGGCCGTGTCGCCTCGGTGTTGCCGCCTTCAAGAACTCCCATCCCCGTCCAGGTAGACTGCAGCCCTCTTCTTCACTCATACGAATTCTCTCTATCAAATTGATTGAATCTCTCTACCCTTCTTGATCTTATTGGAGTTTTACAACGTGGGTTTTGTATGCATTTCAAGTTCAGGCTTAGATTCAATTTTGTTTCTTAGTGGGTTTTGATTGAATCAACTGAGATTTGGCAATTGGTTTCATTTTGAAGAAACTACTCATGAAAAAAAAATGAGAGAAGAGAAGAGAAGAGAAATGATACTAATTTGGGTAAAATTCTATTATGTCCTCCTAGTTAATGAAATTAGTACTTGCATTATGCAACTAGAATACACGGCACACACACTTTGTGTACAAACAAAAATGTTTTTTCAGAAGAAAACAATCACGCTAAAAAATGCTAAATGTTAAGGGATAGTGGGTGAAACTAATGGGTTAGTGGGTTGAAATTACACAAAATGTGTGCTTAATGGTTAGATAGTTACCAAGTGATGGGTTTCTTGTGATTTCCAATTTTACCCTAACAAAGCACAATGCAATGTCTAATGTAAAAGGTTTCACCAAAATTCTTATTCCCTTTATATACTAGTTGGATCACATGATAGATACTTTTATTTCTTCGTTGAATTACACTAAAAAATCCGAGATAGTACATCATTAGCACTTTAGAAAAAGCTTGCTAGATATTATTTATAGCTAATACCAAAGTATTGTGCCAAGGAGTCACTCATGCATGTTAAGAATATGTACACGAGTTTATGCTTGATGAATTTGGAAAAGCCGTTTACATGGTACATAAATTTTAGGAATCGAAATGGTAACTGCATTTATTTTTATTTCTTGATGAATTTGGAGTCACTGATAAATCTATTGATACTTTGATAAAAGATGGGCATGACAATTTAGTAGTGTCGGTCTTTATTCAGTTTAACGCGGAAAAGATGGAATTCGTTAAAGTTAGTGAGGATGTAAAGCTGTAAATACCGTTAAAAGTTAAGACTTGAGTGCTCAATCAGACGTGCTAAGTAGCATATCTTTTAGAACAAAAAAGAAAAGTCCATGGTATTATGCTTTAGCACTTTAAATTCCCATAAAAAAGTAAATATTTTATTTTGCAATGCATTGAAAATGCTCTTCCTCCCGACCTTTTATTAATCTGAGAACGTTGTGTGACTCTACTACCAAAGATTTCAGTAATCTATCTCTTCCTCGGCTCTGTGAGGCTTAACAGCTAGTTTCTTCTCATTTTAAATCTTTGATTTTTTGGTTCATTGTCGTTTAGAAAATGGTTTTGGCATTGGATACGTACTTTTAGTAATGATTGTGATCCTAGTCAGAGTATAACACTTGGCTCTTAATTTCTAGTTGCTGGACAATTTGGAAAAAAATGTTATGAAATTGTTACTACTGATAACAATTTCATGAAGATTATAATGTGAGTAGTTGGAACTGAGTGTCAATCTATATATATATATATAAAAGTAAAGCCATGGAGAGGTTTATTCTCCTTATGTCACATGTGATTTGAGAAGAATTCTTAATATGACATTTGTCATAATGAATTCCCAAATTTAGTTGACATGGCATATTTTCACCAATTAAATCTTCCCAACTCATGTATCATTGACATGTAACTTCCAGCTCAACTTATGTTTTGCTAAGGAATGACAAAAGTACATTGAACATTTCCTATAGAACAATTATGCATGTACATAGAATAAGACTTGCATGGAAAAATGTAACTTTTGCTATCCGATTATGCATATACCTTGAATCTGAGTTCTGCTTGGAGAAAAAAAAAGTCAGACAATTACAAGTCAGTGTGTAAAAATAAATTTTTATTGATTTGTTATCTACTGTGCTGGTTTGATTATTTAGTCACTTTTCATTTTAACACGAACATAGCAAGTTTTTTTGTCCTTCAACATGGATTTTTTACTTTCATTTAAAAAAAAAGAAACAAAATTATTAATTTTTACTTTCAAAAAGGTTAATTTTAACACGAACATAGCAAGTATTTTTCCTTCTACATGAATTTTTTACTTTTTTTAAAGTTTCACTTGAAAAAGAAGAAATAATTTATTTTTTAATATTTTACATGAATTTTTAACTTTCACTTGAAAAAGAAGAAATGAAATTATTAACTTTTTTCCATCTTTCAACTGGTCCAATGTTGTAAATGGAAGTTGATGCTATGAGGTCATACACCATTCGACATATTTTCCGAATTTCATTTAAATAAGAAAAGAAAATTATTAAAAAATTTATTCCACCTTTTAACTGGTCCAATCTATTGAATTGAAGTTCAAGTTACGGGGTCATATAGCCATTCAATAGTCTTCACATCCCCCAAATCCGTGTGAATAAGCATAAGTAGAAAATGGGGTCCTATAAAATATATGTTCATGTTCATTTTATGTATGAAGAAATTTTATTAATTATGGATTAATCAATTTCCAACCATTCTACAAAGCAACGCGAATAGGAGATTCATACTTCTCTTGTCATGTATGATTTGAGAATCATTTTATACTATGCATTTGTATCCTCTATTCCAAATGCCATACATGTGCCACATATGGGCCAGTAAAAATTTACCAACTCAATTCTTATTTAAATGTAACAGAGTGACAATTACATTGTAAGCATAATCTTTCCACTTTCCTACGTATCGGAAACAACACAAAAAAATGCTAACTTTTCAAACTAATTTTAATTTTTTTTATCTAAATGTATGTATTGTCTCGATCAAAATCACATTACCCTAACAACTTTAAACCATAAAAAAAATGGAGTCGGACTCAATTTAAAATAAAAGAAAAAAATTAAACAGACATAATTTGTTTTATCAAATCATGTGTGAACTCAAATTTCTCTACACAACCAGTAAAAGACTTCCGTGAGTCCCTCAAGACAAAGAGTGGGACACAATATAAAATAAAAGAAAAAATTAAGCAGATAAAAAATAGTTTTATCAAATCACGTGTGCAATCTAATTTCTCTACACAACCACTCAAAGACCTCCGTTGAATCCCTCAAGCTGGCGGAAGTGGATTATTACTATTTACTCATATTTCTTAGGATATCCAAAACTCACATTAAAGAACTTGCCTAAAGAAATCTACATATATTACTAATTGCTTATCAAGTTGACTTTTTGCCATAACATATATTCCAAATAAGATAAGAAACAGTGATCAATCACATGTGCAATCTAATTTCTCTACACAACCAGTAAAAGACTTATGTTGAGTCCCTCTACAAAAAGGTTCGGCCACAATTTAAAATAAAAGGATAATATTAAACAGACAAAAATTAGTTTTATCAAATCACGTGTGCAATCTAATTTCTCTACACAACCACTCAAAGACTTCCGTTGAATCCCTCAAGCTTGCCTCAGTGAATTATTTATATTTACTCATATTTCTTAGGACACTCAAAACTTTCATCAAAGAAATCAGTAGATATTATTAATTTCTTATCAGCTTGTCTTTTTGCCATAACATAGAATCCAAATAAGATAAGAAACAATGACAAATAACAAATAAACAAATGTAAAACTAAAATAAAATTATGATATAAATTTGTCAGGAAAAAAGATTTTTCGTTATATATGAAATTAGAACAAGTGTATATTTGTAAGTCTAATAAATGCTCATACAACATTAGTGCATTACCAATAAAGATTTCACACAACATTATTACATTAAAATGATTATTTATGAGTGATAAAATATGTTGATGAAATTTTTCAGAAAAAAGTATTTATACTGTTGAGATGATTTTAGATTTTAAATTATTATTATTTTAGATTTATGAATAATATTCAACGTTAGATAACTAATTTCATTTTGATTTGATTTATAATAATTTTTCTACCTTTAACTAAACAGTGATTTTTGATTTGAATGTATTATTTTTTTAGCTCCCTTCAATTGGTGGTTATTTGAGAACCATCTCAAGAAGCGTAGTGAATATTTCCATTTTTTAAAATTATTATCTTTTATAAAATTTAGTTTTTCTTGATTATACTAACGCGCGCGCACATAGGATGTTTTTATTTACAACATCTATAGATGCGTCAACCCACACGCCCAAAGTAATTTCTCAACAAAACCAGTCATAATGTTCTCATAAATCCCTCAAATTTGGCATCAACGACTTTTTCGTTCATTTTCTCAAGATAAAAAGATTTTTATTGAATTATTTCATTGCTTTCAAGTTGAATTTTTCCATTACATAGAACCCAAACAGAATGTAAAACAAAGATAATGATTAAAAAAAATAAAAAAACAATGAAATAAAAAAATCTAAGTTTTTGAAATTAAAGATATATAGTTAGATACAAAATTTAAAAATATAACAAAAATGCCCATGCAACATTAGTGTAAACAATAATGATCTCATACATGATTAGTATGTTACAAATAATTATTTATTTTTTCCAAATAGGTTTATGTGACGAAGACTTTAGAGATGTTAGATAGTATAAAATATAAGAATATTTTATACAAAATTAGTGCCTTACAATTTATGATTTATGAATATGTTCATAGAGTTGGTCAATTACCATCTCACACACAGAGCCGGTCCTATGGGCAAGCAGCCGGTGCGGCCGCTTTAGGCTTGGGGCCGGCTTAGGCCCATTTTTTTATACAAGTTTTACAGATTGTATTTAGATACATTTAATATGTACATTAAAATGTTATTCAGTTCAACGGTAAATTAATTTTTGCCACAAATTGGACACAAGTTTGACTCTCCTTGATGACGTATGTTATTTTATTTAGGTTTAATATAGGCTTAATTACTTAATACATACCTTGCCTAAACGAACACTTTGCAACCCCCAATTTTAAATTATACTTATTACCGACCCCCATTTGCAAAAAATCATACTTGATGAAATTGGTCAATTTTTTGCCGTTAGTAACTTAACATTTAAAATTTAACCCAAGGGGTTTTCGGTTAAATCCATTTTCAATATCCATCTGTATCATTTAATAGCTTCATCTGTATCATTTAACACCTCTAAGTAACCCTCCATAGACAACAGAGAAGGACGAAGTTGAGGAAGGACGAATCTGAGGAAGCACAAAGCAGAAGAGAAATCTGCAAAATCTTTTGTCGAATCAAGGAGATGGCTGGTCGGATCTGCCATTGTGGCCAGCTGTGTTCGCTCACACCATCTTGGACGGATCGAAATCCTGGAAGGAGGTTCTTCGGGTCCCCTAACTATGGGGTATTCCGTACTTGTTATTCTGGAGGCTTTATGTTCTTGTTGTTCTTCTGATTCTTCTGAATCTAACATTAATTTTTCATTGCAGAGCAATCAAGCATGTCAATTTTTTCAGTGGTTTTACCCCCCAATGTGTGCAAGATCAGTTGTAGTGATACCATGTCTACTTAGGCGAATCCGAAGATTGGAGGAGGAGAGCAGCGAAATCAGAAAAAAAAATGACATTGATGGCATCTTGCATCATCCTTCTCGTGATTGTGATGATGATTTTGGTTGTTAGTTGCACAAGTTTAGGGTTCTGGGTTCTCTGCTGGTTCATGTGGTTGTATTTTGAACAAGATTGGGGTCTAGAGTTATCTGCTGGTTATTTTGGTAGAACAAAATGGTAAATTGATTGTGTAGTTTACCAACCATGATGTAATGAATTTTAAGCTATATTCAATGCTATTATAGTTTGGTAGAACATCTGGGTCAAATTCAATTTGGATAGATTCACCCCCTTCTTGGTTGCAATCTAGTTTCGATAATGATGTAGCTCCCAGGTTGTTAGCCCCAAACTGAGTTTTCTAATTTACATCTATTCCTCAAAAATTAAAAAAAAAAATAAAAAAAAGAGAATTTTAACCAACCGCTCCTTACCGTTTGAGCGCACGCGCAATCGAAAAAGAAACAAGTCGTTTGACCGACCGTTCGTTACCGATTGAGCGCATTTACAGTCAGACCTTTTAATAAATGCATAATAAAAAAAAATGTATACACACTAATTCATATTTCATAAAACTTGGAAATCAACCACAGTATGCTCATCATGCAAAAAAAAAAAACTGGAAATAACTCCATAGTGGGCAAACTTTCAGCAGTAACAAGATGCCACACCTGGAAATAACTCCATAGTAGACCAAACTGAACAATCCAACATAATTCCAAAAAATGAGCCAACACTATGCTCATTACAATCTAAGATAATACCAAAAAATGAGCCAATAGTATGCTCATTACAATCCAACATAATATCAAAAAATGAGCCAACACTATGCTCATTACAAAAACCTGTCATAAATACCCAAAAAGAACCTGGAGCCCAACTACTAACTCCACTCCATGAACAACCCAAAACTAAATTCAATAACCTGCAACCCAGTACCCAACTCCAACAATTATTGAGTATGATATCTATGGTCTTCCATGCTCACACCTTTCTTTTGCACATTAAGTACTTTCTTCTTCAGTTTTGACATCCTGTCTTGGGAGCCTATATCCGGTTGAGTATAAGACTTATGCTTTCTGGGACTTCTTCTAAGTACTGGCTGGGTACTTGTTGGGGTGTTCTTGACCTTCATTCCAACATAGCTCCCTGAAGCTACATTCCCAGCTTCTTTATCCTATTATGAAGTGATAACACAAATCAAATAGGCAAAAGTCAAAACACAAGTGATAAATGCATCTTTCAGATATAATACAACACAGTTTTTTTTTTTTTTTTTTTTTTTTTTTAGAATTACGTCATATTACCTTCACTCTAACTCTTTGAAGGCTGATTTACTCCAGCACAGCTCCTTGAAGACTCATTTAGTGGCCATCAAGCATGCCACCATGATGCAATTCAACGGTGAAGCTGGTATCATCATCTGTACATCAAAAGACATTGATAAATTATACACAAGTGTAATGCAAAAAAGGTGCAGAAAATATTACATTATATAGGACCAAGCATTATATTCAATTTGTGAATATATAAACAACTAAACATTATATATAGTTACACTAAGCAGTTAGTAAGCACCAAGTCCAACATTTTTTTTTTGAAGGTAAACAATTTTATAAACTCAGAGGCTAACAATACTCGGAAGCATTTACATCAATATGTTGTGACCATGAAGGTAGACATCCTACCCATATCCTAACATTCTCATATTCGTAACCTTTAGTTGCTAAAATATGGGAAGTTTGTTGTTACTTCTCCGGCTCCAACTCATCTTGACTTCGGTGAACAGTGATAAGAGATGGCGGCAATCGATAGCAATCAGACCAAAACCGGAGCGATCAGCGACTTCATCATCTAGTTTAGACAAAATTTTGATGATAGCTTGAAAATTCCATTCAGTGACTAACTTTGTATTATTCTGAACATATACTAAACAATTAATCAACACTTTGTTTCTCAATTCAGTAAACTAATTCTGCGGAGGAAGAAGACCAAAAGCCCTGTATTTTTTTCTTGAACAAATGTGTATTGTTTTCTGAAATTGGTAACAATCAACCAAACCCTAGCCCAAAACCCATAAGTATCCATGGAAAGCATCTCAAAAGCCCTGTATAGTTTTATGATCAATTTTGTATCAACAAAATCGCAATTGAATATTAGCGGAGGAAGAAGACCAAATGCGTATCAACAAAATCAACACGGAAGATCGAAGAAGATGTTGCAAAATCGCAGGAAACACTTACCAAGACCGCCGAAGCTGCTCACTGTGTACGAGAGAATCCTGTAGAGAGGACTCAATATACACCAAGAACAGAGGATAGAAATGGCACAGAAATTGTTGGGTTGTGTATAGGGAGAGAGTAAGGCAATAGTACTGTGTGAGAGAGAGACAGGATTTTGGCATATATTTCGCGTATCTCGGGTCGTTCTCCTCGTATGGAAGGGTTAACGTCATATATATATAACGAAGAATGTGACCGTTGTAGTGTGGTTAATGCGCCCATCAACGGCGGCTTAATTAGCTTAACCACAACGGCACGTTCGTCCGCGTATATAGAGACCGTTACAGCACGTTGTCCGCGGATACCGGAACCGTTATGGGGTTGACCGGGTTTGACCGGTTTGACCGGGTCTATGAAGCTCGTGCCATAAATCTCTCAAAAGCAGTTACTAGGGGTCGCGTGCGGGCTTGGTTGTCGCTCGCACGCGACAGGACTTACTCTAGCCTCCAAACCACTAAGTCCATACAAGTCCCGCGCGCTGGTATGCGAGGGCCCTGTCTCGCAACCCCCACGTGGATCAGCGCGGCTGGTGATCCAGTGTGTGTGGAGCACATTATGGTGTGCTGGATGGTCGCCACGTGGCTAAGATCTTCCTGTCCAGAAAGCACTATCTACATTAGCCCCCTTTCTGCGCGTCAGGACACACAGCCGGATAGGCCTTCATGCGCAGGAACCAACGTACGCGTCGCCGCCACGCACCGATTCAAATACACGCAAATTCAGCCCCCGTGCGTGCCATTATGACTTAAACCCTAGAGTCGTGCCGTCTGGTTTTTTTGGGTTTTAGGCGTGACGTCAGCTTGTCCCGTGATTGCGCGATTCGATTGTGACGGTTGCGATTCGACTACTGAAAGGACGCAACCCTACATTGTTTTTGGATAAATACTCTGTGCTCTCCATAGTTGCAAAGTATCACTTCTTTCTCTTAAAGTGAATTATACCCGGAAGCCTTCAAGAGCAGATTCAGATAATCAATCATCAATTCTCTCTTGTCAATCGTCTTCTTCAACTGTGCGCGTCCAAGCAAGCTTTACCAAAACAAGACTGGCCTTGTTCAATTTTGTTTAATGTACCGATACATGCTTTGAACTGTGGTTGATCTGCAAACCCATGACTCTCTGAAACATATTATCCACTGAAAACTATGAAGGAGACCTTGCTGTTTGAATCCAAACTTAATTTAGTCCCCAGATTGTAAGGGTTTTGAATGTAGGGTTTCTGAAATCCCCAATAATGCAAACGATTCTGAACTTCAAACCCCAAAATTGACACTGGACTGTTCATCTTTCTTCCGATAAATCCTCGTTGGTTCAAACTGAATCTTGAAATTCAAACTAAAGTGTGTGTATTTCTCCACCCATTTTTCTTGCTTTTCCGCAGGAATGGCAAAAACAAAAGGAACCAAACCCGTTAAGGAGGTCGAAGAAATACCTGATCTCCCCAGACCTTATGGCGAAAAGCCCCCTATCTGAGTGGCAAAGACTTTTACCATGCTAGGGTTAAGGTGAAAAACCTGCCAACCCCTGTCCCTGCTGAAGAATTGAAAACGTTGACCCCTCCAGTTAAGGCGGCCATGCTCGAATTGATCGATTCCAAGGACGTAGTTCGATTGGGGGTCGAAAATGGGTTTTTCCTGTATACTGCGATTTCCACTCAAGCGTTTGTTCAGAAATTGGACTTTATGGATGAGTATTGACCATGTACTGACCCATCATGCCATTGCTATAAACGATGCTGGCATATATTTCGCAGTCCGTGCTATGAAGGGTGCTGCCGTGAAGCTGGACCAGTCCATGCTTCTAAACCTTCTCTCGCATTACTCGCCTGCGACTCACACATTCCACTTTGCTGAGTTCCAGGATGCTCCCACTCTTGAGGATGTACACATGCTGTACGATCTGTCTCTTGTGGGTGAGGTGGATTTTTGAGTCCCTTGAGGACTGATGCAGAGTTTGCTTTGTACAAGAAGATGGAGGAGTGCTTGTCAGAGGTGAAGAAACTTTCCACCCGGTGGGCACCTACAGAGCTTCTTCCCGACTGGCAATTGGTTGACACATCTGCGAAGAACACTTGGAACAAGTGGGTGCAATATTTCTTTCGCGATTATGCGAACAGTAGTATCACCAAGAAACTTCTGAGCCGGAACCCGAAAGCGAAGAATTATGTGAATGGAAAGGGTTATCACTTGACCCTATGCGCTTTTCTCTATGCCTGGTTGTCGAGGTATTTGATCGATGGCCATCCGCATGATGGGGTCTTCTATCACGTCCTTCCTCTTGCTGTGAAACTGACCCTTGGTCAAAAGGTCGCAGTTGGGCCTCTAGTCTCGGGCACCCTGTACCATAGATTGGACCAAATGGTTGTAGCAATCAAGGACTCGCGCGGTCGCCTCGATGTGCTGACCTATGTCAACATTTCCTTCTTGACTATGTGGGTCTTCGAGCGATGGCCCTCTTATGCTCCTATTCCCTCTAAGCCCGGTAAATGGTGTGTCCCGGGTGTGGAGGAAGAGCGCAATAGCGGCAGGGCTGCGAGATGGTTTGGAACTCACTTTCCTTAGTGCACCTGGAGCCTGATATGCGACAATCGGGAAGAGTTTATAGCCAGGCCTTATGCCACGCGCATTGAGAATGTGCGATGGCTCCCAAAATTGTATCCTTCCAAGGCTGTTGCTTTCTCGGAAGAGCTCCTTTTTGAGGGCGGGGAGCATTTCCACGAGCGCTATCGCGAATTCTTCTGCTGGTGTCTGAGAGGTTCTCTTCCTGCTCTTGCGGAGCATGTTCGCGAGCTCACCCCTAGGTACGAGAGAATCACCGTGGATGTCGATCCTACTCGCGTTTCTCCCCAGTTTGGCTTCGATGCGGTGGCACCAATAATCTGGCCGCAGTCTATCATAAGAGGCTGCTACAAGCGATTACTGTCTGGGGAGTGTAAAACAATCTTAAGGAGCAACCTCCCCTTCGAGCACCCCCAGGTAACCGCGAAGGTGGCTACTCCAGGAACTGGGTCGCTTATTGGAATACCCAGCAGACAAGGTTTGAGACGCAGTCAACCCCTCGGCCAAGCAGAGCTCCTGTGATCAAGAGAAATTCTTTCCCTTTCCGTCCCAACTGTAGCCTGGACGACACCCAATATGGCTGCTATTCGTTGCTGGACCACGAGAATCATTTGTGTCTCTCCACCATCCTTGAAGAGAAGATGGCTGCACTTAAGAAAGGCGATTCGCATGTCATCAGATACAGCGAAACTTTCGCCAAGGTAAAAAATCTCTTTTGCACGTGTTAAGTTTCTTTATTCCGATACGTTGAAACTTATGCTTCATTTTCTGTCGCAGTGCTATGTGAGGAGATTCACATCTGGTGAGCGCTCCAAGTCGCTGATCACCACCATTGTTACTGCGAGAAGACAAGGTGAACCAGTGCGACTAGCAATGAGAATGGCTCTAGCAGTTGAAACCCGAATTCGCCAAGTCATGGATGTTTTTGCTGATTCGCTGATAGACAATGCTCCAGCCTTGTCTCCACCCAGGGATGATCCGTATCCCCCAACAACTGTTGCACCACGGGCAAAGAGACCAAGGCAGAGGGGAATCACCATCTCTTCCCCTATAAGCGCTCCAACTTCTCCTCCTGCAAGGTCTCATACTTCTAGCGACAAAGGTAAAGGTCGCATGCCAAGCAAGGCACGGAAAGAGCTCGCAGTGGAGACCTTTGTTCCGTTTGATCAGGAAGAAGAGGAGGAGGAGAGAATGGAGGCGAGAGAAAAGGATGATGATGATGAAGAAGAAAGAATCGAAGATTTCAGAGAAGAAGAGAGAGACGAGATACAAGATGAAGAATCGGGAGGTATCCCCATCGTACTTCTCTTCTCATTATCTTAACTTTCGCAGTCTTGATTGACTGATTCGTTCCTTTGCAGATGATGATGATGATGAGACCATCAGCGGCCTTTTGGCCAAGAGGCAGAAGAGGGGTTCTCACTCTGGTGTTTCAAGCGAAACTATAGACCAGGACATCCTTGATGAGTCCAGGAGAACAGCTGCGGAGGCTGCTGAAAGAAGAAGGAAGCGAGAAGAAGAGGAGCTTGAACGCGTAAAGAAAAGGAGCCTGGAAGAGCAAAACGTCGACGACTTAGTGCGTCCAACCGATGAGGGAAATGCGGTTCCAGAAGAGGCGGCTCCTCAAGTAGACAAGGAGGATGCGGCTCCAGAAGAAGATGCGTCTGCTCTAGAGCAAGTCCAAGCGGATTTCGAAGAGATCGCAGGTGGTAACGAAGGTGAGATTTTTAATCTTGCAGTAACTTACCGAGATGTGATTGTTGGTGCATTAAATCATGGCTTATCAAAAGTTGACATTCGCCGCTCGCTAGTAAGCAAGTGCGGTGAACCTTCAGGTAATCATTTGAACAACATATGTGAACTAGGCTTAGCAAGCCAAACATTATCATGACAAGTTTCTTCGCGCCCCACGTCACGCCCAACTTAAAGATATACTTAATGAAGATACGTTAATAGGACATGGTTCCGCGTCCTTAGCCTATGACGCAGATACTGCAATCCCACCCTCGCGTGGAGGTGGTTGCTCTTGGTTTATCAATATAATAATAAAATATTATTTGACACAAGTTACCTCACATCATCCTGTCTTGTATCGCAGGTAATGCTGATGAAGCCATGATGAGACAGAGGAGTCATCCCTCTGAATCTTATGTCCCGGTGCCAAGTTCTCATACCGAGAAGCCCGTCGCAGCTGCCGAGTACGCGAGGGAGCCCTTCGAGGACATCATTGAAGTTTTTGATGATGCCGAAGCTGACACTGTGCTGATGGAGGAAGATACCAATGTTGCTACTGAGGAAACAGAGGCAGATGCTGCTGAGGATTTTGTATCCGAAGGCCTCCCTAATTGAGCTGCAACTTCTATTGTTGCCATGCCTCCAGCAAGGACTGAGCCTCCAGCAATTCCTCCACCGTGGAACTTTTGGAGTTCGCAGTTAGGAGTTGCAGTCGCACCTGGTGCGGCTTATACCCTTCCTGCCAACTATGAGGAGCTAGAGCTCGCAGCTCATAGGAGAGCAATGGAACGAGGACAGTCTTCAGCTGCCCCAGCAATGCGCATTCCTCCTTTACGCGAGATCTTTGAAGGAACCGGTATGTTAAAATTATCGTTGTTCGCATCCTACATTCTTCATTTACAAGCTGGATATTCTAACTTGGTTTAATCATTGCTTAGGGTTGAAGCAAGCTGATGTGGATTGGCTGGTTCAGATGCGTCTCTCCTACCCCCGCTCATTTGTGAGGTCTTTAGAGATAGAACCTTTCGTTAGGAGGCTATTCTTGACCGAAGCCATCTGGATTTTGGAACAGCTGTCTGCGGCCACACCTGCGTTCATCTCTCCTCAGAGCGCGCAATTGCTTTTCAACATGTGTCAAAACCTTCAAGCCAAAGTTCAAGGCAAGCTGGGCTTTGGGCATCTTGTCAACAGAGTCACCCAGATTCGCGCGGCTGTGAATCTGAGCGCGGTTTCCATAACCTCGCAGCTGAGGAGCAGAAGTTGGAGCAGCAAAAGCAGAAAGCTGAAGAGGCTGTGAAGCTCTTCCGTGAAATGAGCGCCAACTACGAGCAATTGAAGCGAGAAGTGGAGCAAGTGGCAAATTTTTCGCGTCAGTTTACTCCCGATGATTCCCTGGTCAAAGGCTTATTTTGAATAATAACAATTTTTTTTTTGAAAAAAACATTATTGTAATGTCGCTAGGGCTTCTCCCCCCTTTTTTTCAAAAAAATTTGAATGCCTGTTTTGCCCTTCCCGGGATTTGCTCGAATATCTCTGTGCATATCAATTATGACGTCAGTTATTGATACTCTGCCTTGATTTTCGCACTAATTACTTATCACATAAGCACGCTTTCCTTGGGAAGTCCATCTGTATCATGACCTTCCGTCATTAATTAGGATACGCAACTGAATCGTCGTAGCCTTTAGTAGGGTAATTGAATGTTACCTCTTTTCTAGGCCTAAGTGATTGATGCTTACTCCTTTTCCAAGCTTTGCTGACTCAGCTAGAGATTTGAAGGGTCTCCGTCGGGTCTATATAAACCCTGCCTTCCACTGCTTGGGTCTTTCATCCCAAAATGTGGCTTGCCATGAGTCCCTACGACTGCTGGCTTCAATGCTTGTCTTTCTTTGATTCATGGCAACTTGAAGTTGTGAAACATGAGTTTGTGCTTTGTGCCATAGAAATAGCTTCCAAGATCTTCTTTACGAGGGTTATTGATCTTCATAACCATCATAAAGAAGATGCACATAATGTGTCATGCTTGCTCGAAGAATTTTCTTCGTCTATTATGCTTGCAGGTCGTGTTTCCGGCCGCCTCCCGGCGAGGTGCAGCGCCGTACTGACCTTGCTACCGATTCGTGATGAACGGAGGATTTCTCCTCTAGCTTTCCCGGAGGAGAATCATTCGCCACCATGTTCTTGAACTCGGGGTGGCGAGCCATTGTGCTCGTCTCCGTGGACAAGGAGCCTCTTGCCCTAGGAGTTGCTGCTTGCCTGTTCTTCACCGCCGCATATGCCGGAACAGGTGGTTCCTCAGGCACATCTCTTGGGGTGTTGATCAGACAGAGGCCTTGTCAGATCCTGGGATCTTGAACATAGCGCCGCATAGGTCTTGTAGACATGGTAGGCCTTCGTTTTATAGGAACACCCTACTTTCTACAGATCTTTGGTCGCATGTAGGATCGATAGGCCGATCCTTTTACAGTAAGGATTTCCCTTCTTTGTAACTTTCGCGTGTAATCTGCTATCTAGATGAATTGTAGGCCATGTTGGCCATGTAATTAGCTCAGTCTGAGCTTCTTCGCTTGTAAGTTGCTATCTAGACAGACAATTTGTAAGTCATTTTGACTCATAATAATAAATCGCTTTGTTTGATTTGCTGTTCTTGTCACAACAAATTGCAACTTTTGCATGCATATTGGCAAGCTTCACTTTTTTGTAGTGTCATATTCGCACTGTGTTATCGCAACGATTTGATATCCAACAGATATATTCGCAGGTTGAGAATCATTCGTGAGAACTGCTGTCCTAGCAGATGAGTCTTTAGATCGTTTGAGATCGCATTTGCATAGCTTTGCTATCTTGGCAGATAGGCTTAAAGATCACTCAAGATCATAATGCTGCTATCACGACCGATAGGCTTAAAGATCACTTAAGATCATAGTGCTGCTATCATGGCAGATAGGCTTAGAGATCACTTAAGATCATATTCCCATGGTGCTGCCATCGCGACGAATGGGCTTGGAGATCATTTAAGATCATATTCGCATTGTGCTACTATCATGGCAGATAGGCTTAAAGATCACTTAAGATCATATTCGCATTGTGCTGCTATCATGGCAGATAGTCTTTAAAGTTATTGAGCAATAAGTAAATGAGTTAAGCGATAAGAACAGCATAAGGTTCTTCCCATTTGGGAGAAGTCTTTTATTATAGAACACTCTCATATGGGAGAGGTGAGATTACAATTCCCTCGTATGGGAGAGAAGATGAATGAATCTTTATCAATACAGAGCACAAAGTAGGCGTTGTAATCTAACGCATATAATGAGAGGAGTTAAGGATAATACTTCTTAATCCAGCGCATGTTGACTGAGCTTGGAGTTGAGGCCGTCCCATGTAGCCTTTGTATATTACAGTAGCCACTTTCAAAGACTTCTTTTATTTCGAAGGGTCCATCCCAGTTGGCTGCGAATTTCGGATGAGCCGCCTCTCGCATGCAATGATCCGACGCGCGTAAGACCAGGTCCTCAACTGCAAAATCTCGACGTTGGACTGCCTTATTGTACGAGCGAGCGATTCTTTCCTGATATCGCTTGTTAGTCCGTTTAGCCTGTTCCCGCTTTTCTTCTAACAGAACCAAGTCGTGATCGCGTTCATTCTCATATAGTGCATGTAAGTCCAACCTTGCAGAATTGATCTTCACCTCCGCAGGTACCACAGCTTCAGCTCCATAGCATAAAAGAAATGGAGAGACTCCTGTGGGCGTCCTTAGAGAAATTCGATACGCCCACAAGGCTATGTTCAAGGAATCAGCCCATTTCTTGTGGTCGTCTGCAACCATCTTACTCAAGATTCTCAACAGCATCTTGTTGGTTGCTTCCGCTTGACCATTCCTTTTCGGATAGTAGGGGGTAGAGCATATCTGCCTTATGTTGTACTCTGCTAGCTTCGCAGCTACCTGGCGGTTAACGGAGGGGGTACCATTATCCGACATAATTGTGTTAGGAATGCCAAACCTGCATATGATGTTTTCTTGGATGAAATGGACTACGGCAAGCGCATTTTCTGTCTTTAGTTGTATTGCTTCTACCCACTTGGTGAATAACTCGGTCGCAGTGAGATTGAACTAATTCCCGTGCGAGGTTGGTCGGATGGGGCCAACAAAATCCAAAGCCCTAGTATGGAACGACCATGGTGTTCCCAATGCATGTAGTTCTATAGCAGGAGCATGCACTAGGTTGCCCTTGAATTGACACTCCTGACACCGTCTTACTTTAGTGCGGCAATCTGCTTCCATGGTGGGCCAGAAGTAACCGACTGAGAGGAGCTGTCTGCATAACTTCGCACCTCCCTGATGTTCCACTTGATGAGAGTGGTCCATCACCTGTTGTGCTTCCTTGCTGTCTAGGCATCGCAGCAGGTTGCCCTCGTGGCCCCTTCCTCAAAGCATACTTTCTTGCACCACATACCGTGCCGCTTTTCTCTTTAGTTTCTCGGCTTCTTTTCTTGACTCAGGCACAATACCTTGCGTGAGAAATTCAAAGAGTGGCTTCCTCCAATCCACATCATCATCGGTCAGAGCAATTGATAAAGAGTCCTTGATCAGTGCGCAACTCTCGCAATTTCCTTGGATCAATGCTGCGGCCGTTGACATGTCTGGCCACTGAATCCCATACCTCTGGGCTTTCCGATAGATTGACACCTCACTTTCCCCACAAGCATGTTTATGAATCTTTTCTAACAGCGCTTGTCCCTCTTGCTGTGAGACGCATCGCATGAGTATTCCGCCAGGGCCTTTGTAGTAGAGGGTATTGTCATGTACGCAATACCCCTTTGTGGATTCCCAGTTCTCGTTGCTTGTTCCTTCTGCGATGGCACACAATATTGACTTTCTCCAGTCTGCATCATTCATGCATTCGTCGTCGCACACGTCCTCTGTCAACGCCAAGGATGTTCGCACTTCAATCGAGAATCTCGCGGGACATTTATCCGCACTAACCTTGGATCCCAACATAGCTAAAGCATCAGCATGCCTATTGTCCGCTCTGGGTTTGTGCTCGTACCTGACATCGCAGAACTGCTGCACCAGTTTCTGTACCGAGGTCCGGTAGGGCAATAAGTTTATCTCCTTCAAACCATACTCGCCCGAGGCTTGTTTGACGATTAGCTTGGAGTCTCCCATAACCGTCAAATTGCTTACTTCTATTGCCCTTGCTGCGCGAAGACCTGCGATGAGAGCTTCATACTCTGCTTCGTTGTTGGTGACTGCGAAATAAAGCTTTGCGGACATCTGTATGACCTCTCCATCGGGTTTGGTCAAGACTATCCCAATGCCTCCACCCTTCCTTGTTGACGACCCGTCGAAATGGAGCGTCAAATAAGGCAACTCAACTGCATAGATCTCAGGACCCTCCAGTTCCTCCTCGATTAGAGGCTCATGACTATTATCGGGGACCTGTGCTAGCAAATCCGCCACCGCTTGCGATTTGATTGCCCGGGGTCGAACGCATGTGATGTCGTACTGGGAAATGGTCACATACCATTTTTCCTGTCTTCCCCCAGGAGTAGTGTGACTCAAAAGATACCGTATAGGATCACTCTTTGTGACCACCACCACTTTGTGCGAAGCAAAATAGTGCTTTAACTTCTCTATTACAAAGAATAGGGCAAGGCAATGACGCTCGATGTCCGTGTACCTTTATTCTGCTGGCTGCACTATGCGAGAAATGTAGTAGATTGGCCTTTCTTGCCCCTCATACTCCTGAGCCAGGAGTGCCCCTATAGACCTCTTCGTCGACGTCAGATACAACAAAAGTGGTGATCCGTGCTAGGGTGCGATCATTACCTTTGACGATGTCAATAGGTCCTTTAGCATTCCAAACGCGGCTTCGTGCTCCGCTGTCCAGTTACATACAGCATCCTTCTTGAGAAGATCGCTGAAACAGAAGGAGATTTCGGCGATCGCTGGGATAAACCTTCGCAGGTAGGATAGCTTTCCCAAGAAGGTCTTCAAGGTACTTTGGTTTTGCGGCGCCGTCATGCTAGTGATGGCCAATAATTTCGCAGGATCAGGCTCTATTCCTTGACGATGTACCACACATCCCAAGAATTTCTCCGATGTTATTCCGAATGCGCACTTCATGGGGTTCATCTTTAATTGAAAGCTTCTGCATCTGTTGAACACTTTCCGCAAATCCCCCAGGTGGTCTGCCTCTTCCTTGGATTTGACAACTAAGTCGTCAACGTAGAATTCTACTTTCTTATGCATCATGTCGTGGAACAGGGCCATCATGGCTAGCTGATAAGTTGCGCCTGCGTTCTTGAGGCCAAAAGGCATAACCGTGTAATTGAAGACTCCCACCGGAGTGATGAACGCGGTTTTCCGTGCATCTTCGGGGTCCATCTTGATCTGATTGTACCCACAAAAGGCATAAGTCGATGTTGCGAAGCGGAAAATCATCTTTGGGACAGAAACGATTAAGTTCTCGGAAGTCCACACAAATGCGAAGTTGCCCATTCTTCTTTACTACCGGCACGATGTTGGCTAACTACGTAGGATGGTGATTTGGCTCGATAAATTTGGCATCCAGGAATTTGACAATTTCCTGCTTGATCTTCACGTTGAGCTCCGACCTAAAGCTTCTTGTGCTCTGCTTTACCGGTTTGGACCCTGGAATTACATCCAACCGGTGCATGGTGATGCTCGTGTCCAGACCGGGCATCTCATCGTATTCCCATGCGAACACATCTTTGTACTCGGTCAAAAGTTTTAGCAATCTTTCCTCCTCCTCGCCTCTGAGGTCCGCACACATAAAGACTGGCCTCTTCTTTTCTTCACTTGGGCTTAAGAATACCTCCTTCAGCTCCTGCTTTTGCGGTCTGGGTTTGTCCTCCATGCATTCGGGTGCTTCTTTTAGCTTTTCCTCTAAAGCACTTGGCGTAGGTTTGTCTGGTTCCATAACCTGCTCAATTTGATTGATTTGCTCAGGGATATCCCCATGCTCGCGTGAGGACACCCCCGCGCACCTTCATATGCGGTAACATTTCTTACCGTTGGCGTAGAAACTCTCTATCTCCTTGCCTTCAGGATCATGTTTTTCTATCCTTTTCAGAGTATACACGTTCTTTCGTTGGTAGGCAATCCGCGGCGCCTCTTCTCGCGTAGATGGCTTTTCTTTGGCCTCCTCTCTTGTCACCATCACTCCTGCGGGTGTTTGATTTTTGATGTCCTCCCATCGGGGCAAAGGAGTGGGATTGAACGGCCACGGCATTTTCTCATCTTCCATCTCAGTGAACCATACCGCCTCACTGAGATGCGCTTCATCCAGGTTGAAAGGATTTATCGAAGCTAGTGTCTCAACTATTCTGTCATTCCAGATAGCATTCATCACTTGGTGAGCTGTTGAAGGGACAGCATCAAAGCGGTGAATCCAGGCCCGGCCTATAATCATGTGATATGTAGTGTTCGCATATATGACATAGAACTAGGCTGAATATTTGATTTTACCGATCTGGATACCCAGACGGATCTATCCGATCGTCATTCTGGAGTCGCTTCCAAACCCCATCAGCAGGGATGGACGCCTGACAATCTTCTGTTCCGGGATTCCTGCTAGCTTCAGAGTGTTGAGCGAGACAACGTTGACCGCTGGTCCTCTGTCGACAAACGCTCTTTTGAACTCCACACCATTGTTGACTGCCGTTACATACAGAGGCTTCTGGTGGCTCGCATCTGTCTTCTTGTCGCTTGCGGAGAAGGTTATGACCTTTTCTGTAGAGCGAGATGCCCTAACAACCTTCCCGTTCGAGATCACGATATCTTCCTCGTAATCTTCCGCTATCCTCAGGATTACCCTTGTCATTTCCTTTCGACACTTCTCCGAGAAGTTCATTTCATCGAAGAACCTGCTGAACCCGTGCGACCCCTTCATCCGATCAGCACGTTCGTCCTCCGTGTCTATGCTGTAGTCCGCGTCGTTGTGGATCTCGGCAATGATGGGTAGACCATCTGCAACCTCTTCAAGGTCCATAATCGAGATCATGGCAACCTCTTTGCCCTTCGGATCTTTCTCCGCGTGAGCAGGCAGTGGATTGTTCCGCACATCCTTCCTCTGGTCATTGACAATCAGCTCGCCATTTTTCATCTTTTGGCTTACCATGATTCCGAGCTTCTTGCAGTCAGCCGTGGGATGCATGACCTTGCTGTGACATTCACACGAGTTTGGGTCCCTCACCATCTCCTTGGAAGGTGTCCTTTCAAGCGGCGGAAAGATCTCGTCTTTAGGCCATTGTCTGCACAAGTCGCTCGCTTCCTCTACCGAACATGGTAGAGGTGGCATCAAAGTTTGCGACCTTCGGCTGCTTTTGGGGCGAGACCATATTCACTTCGGCTTCACGTCCCCTTTTGTAGCTGAACCTCCCAATTTTAAAGGTAGTCCCGCTCGGGGATCTCTCAGGTGCGTGCCTCTTTTTCTGTCTCTCCTCTATAGGCTCTATGTTCTTTGTGCATTCGATCAGCTTAGAAAATGTAGGAGTTTGCAGGTTGATAAGAATACCTTTGTACTCGTCTCGCATGCACTGCAGGCATATTTCCACGAGCCTGCTCTCGAGTATCACATCTTTGCACTCGAAGGACTTGGCCCTGAACTTCTTGATGAATGTCACTCCATCCTCCTCGCGCTTCTGGTACATCCGCGAAAGATGAATCATTGTCACCTTTTCTTCCATTTGAAAGAATTTAGTATAAAATTTCTGGACCATATCATCCCAGGTCTTCACGGATCCAGCCTCCAGTGTCCTGTACCACTTGTAGGCCACGTTCCCAAGGGATTTAGGGAACTCGCGCATCAACAACTTAGGATCATCCCCGTATGGCCCCATCACATCGATGAAACGCATAACATGCTCGTGGGCGTTTCCATTGACATCTTCGAACTTGTCCCATTTAGGAGCCTTGTACCCATCGGGTTTAGGCATGAGGTAGATCTCGCGTGGGATAGATAGATCATTGTCGAGCTTCGGGATGATGGTGTCCGTGAACGTTTCATTGGCTAGAATGGTTTCTATGCGCCGCTGGAGCGACGTCATACACTCCGGCGCATTTCCCCCAGCAGCAGGAGGAGGAGTTGTTGCAGGCGGAGGAGACACAAATGCCGCGGGAGGGCTAGGAGCGTACTGTGGATTCGCATTGCCCCACGCTGCCGGCGGAGGAGGCAAATGATATTGTGAAGATGGATTGGACGCCAGGATTGGCGGTTGAGGCACATGAGTGGTAAGAAGCAACATTTGAGCTGTTTGTCCCTGCGCCGTTGCCGGCGGAGTTTGAAGGTTAGGATTAGGTGGTGTGGTTGATCCTCCCAAACCTTGAGTGCTGGAAGTTCCTCCTCCCTGAGAGACGACAGCGGGTGGCCCAGGAATTCGGGCAAGAGTCCCCAAGATAGCCATTATCCGTTCCAGCTGCGCAGATTGAGCTTTGAGAGCCTTCTCCTGGTTCTGGATGGTGGCGTCCAAGGCCTCTAACGTCGGAGCTTCACCGGTGGCTGTAGGAGTACGGCGGGGCTCCTCTCCCGAGGTGGTCTCCGTGTAAGGCGATCTGTTACTGACATCATCTTTATGAGAAATGGTTGCTTGCAATGGTAAGTTCACGTCAGGTTCACCAAAATGTGTACGAGAGAATCATGTAGAGAGGACTCAATATACACCAAGAACAGAGGATAGAAATGGCACAGGAAATGTTGGGTTGTGTGTAGGGAGAGAGTAAGGCAATAGTACTGTGTGAGAGAGAGACAAGATTTTGGCAGAGCTTTCGCGTATCTCGGATCCTTCTCCTCGTATGGAAGGGTTAACGTCCTATATATATAATGGAGAATGTGACCGTTGTTTGTGGTTAATGCGCCCATCAATGGCGGCTTAATTAGCTTAACCACAACGGCAGGTTCGTCCGCGTATATAGGGACCGTTACAAAATGTTGTCCGCGTATACCGGAACCGTTATGGGGTTGACCGGGTTTGATCGGTTTGACCGGGACTATGAAGCTCGTGCCATAAATCTCTCAAAAGCAGTTACTAGGGGTCGCGTTCGGGCTTGGTTGTCGCTCGCACGCGACAAGACTTACTCTAGCCTCCAAACCACTAAGTCCCTACAAGTCCCGTGCGGTGGTATGCGAGGGCCCTGTCTCGCAGCCCCCACGTGTGGAGCACATTATGGTGTGCTGGATGGTCGCCACGTGGCTAAGATCTTCCTGTCCAGAAAGCACTATCTACACTCACCAACCACTTCTTCTGCTTGTGTCGGCATAATACCCAACTCCGATTGCTCTTTGGTGGATCTCCGGTGTCATTACTTCTATGTTATCTCTCAACATTCATCTTTCGTTTTTGGCTATTTCTATTGCGAGTCATCCTCATCTTGAACCCAGAAATCGAAGAAATCGCCTCCTCTATTGCAATCAAGCGCAGCGACTGGAGAAATCGCGCCTCTGGCTATGAACTGAGAAAGACCTAAGCCACCGTTTCTTTGGGAAACTGATTGCTTCATATTCCCTCTTATATGGTGTGGTTTGATAAGCAAATAATAGGAAAAAGACAAAAATAACCTTAAACAATTGGACACATGCGTCAACTAACAGTTCTCGCCGTTAAGTTACTAACGGTAAATTGTTACCAATTTCATTAAGTATGATATTTTGCAAATGGAGGGCGGTAATAAGTCTAATTTAGAATTGGGGGTTGCAAAGTGTTAGTTTAGGCATACTGGGGGTATGCATTAAGTAATTAAGCCTTTAATATATAAAGAGTTGCTAAACTATTGAGTACTAATTAAAATCGACATAATACATCAAAAAGATATTAAAATCACACAATAACACAAGTATTGCAAGTCTAATATTTTTTTCTTCTAAAAAATCATTTTATGTGTACATTTCTTTTGGGGCCTCAATTTTATTACCCGCTTTAGGCCCCTAACTGTCTTGGGCCGGCTCTGCTCACACATTGCCTATGAGGTTTATGAGTTTTCAAATCAAATAGTCGGTCTCTTTGAAAGTATAAACATATTACTTAATGTTACAAGGTTCATGAATTTGCTAATGAAATTTACATTTTAATTTTTCCCACCACTTATGTCATGGTTTGTCTATACATCGACCTTCTATCCTTCATTAGATTTATGCAGATTGGTTTGTGAATGTTTTATTTTTTACGTTGCACTTCAATTAGTATTTATATGAGGGTCGTCTTGACCAGTGTATCGAAACTTTCTATTTTAGTAAAAGAATTTATATGTATATTTTTTAATTTAATTCTTTGATGTTTAGATAAATAATTTATTCTTATTCAATCTCCATTTCAGTATTTACATAAGGAGAGTATGTTAACGGATATTAAAAACCATATTTTATCTTATTTTTAAAATTATTTTGGAGTATGGCTTGGTCTTCAAGTTTGACGAATTTTCGGAACACTACCACCAGTGACATGAACCAACCTTTGCGCTATATTTTACTTTATGATGTATTTGAGAAAATTATTGTCATCTTTTTGTTGTTTTCTAACTTACCTATGTATTTCTTTCTATTTTGGCTAAAAAATTAATTTACACATTGAAACTTAATATCAAATCTTAACTCTCATGCAGCTAGGGTGGTAGCTCAAGTGGTAGAGCGTTGGAGCCCCTGCATGAGGTCTCGGATTCGATCCCGGTTGACGACAAAACAATTTCTCAAAAAAAAAAAAACTCTTAACTCTCATAAGTGCACTGTGTTGTTTTATTTTTTATTTTATTTATTATATTTTAATTGTATAATTTCCGTTATAGTTTTTTTTTCGATTGTTGAGATGTTTTTAGTGTGCTTATGGGGTTTGCTTTTAGTAAAGTGACACTTATGATGTTGCCCACAATATTTTGTATTTTTTCATCTTATTAGTCATGTTTAAGTAATTTTTTTTTTGAGAAACATGTTTAAGTAATTATGAAATTTAGTGATCACATGTTGACCATCATACTTACAGAATTATCATTAGTTTTTCTATCAATCAGTTTTGAATTGAAATCTAATTAACAATGTTTTAAATAATTTGGTATTTTTCTAAATTGTGGATATATTTGTCGAGACTTCCCCAGTGGTGGTGAATGAGAACTGGAGAGAGAGAGTATTTCGGAATTATGAAATTCTCCAAATTTTTTATCTTACCCAAAATTTTGAAATATAATTCCCAATTGCTAATTTAAATTTCAAAGAAGCAATACTATTGCCGTTAGAAATAACTATTGTATGAGACTGTAATTCACTTGTTGTTACATGATAAAACTAATTTGTTTAATATTAGTAGATATATTATAATAAAATTAGCCTTCGGGGAAATGTCATGTGTCCAAAACTTCTAAAATAAATATTAAATTTAAGTAGACAATTAATTGTTCATCTAAATCAATATTAAACACATCCACAGTTAATTGTCACATGTATTTATTAATAATTGATCTCTCTTAACCTATAATGCATAAGAAGATGAATATGTTTTCACGAAAATTATTTCACATCTAAATACCAAGCCAGCGCCATGGCGCGGGGTGAAGACTAGTGGTATTTGAAGGTGTGCCAGTGGACAAAATGGGTTATACTAAATGATTATATGATCAAAACTCAGCTCTTAACTTGTTTTGGTGGACTTGGACTACAACTCCGCTTTAGTAAACAATTTGAATCTCCTAATGATTGTGCTGGATGGCTCCTGGAAAAGGGGTGCTTATCTAAACACAAGAGTCAAACACGTCATGCACATGATGTAACAAATCAGTGAACGATTGTTGCATGTACAATGTACAGTAAATCACGGGCAAATTCAAAATCTTAATTCTCCAGGCTCCTCTATGTGAAACTTAGAGAAGAGAAAAACCTTAAGATGATTAAGTTGTAAGTATGGTAAGAGATTTCTTAGATCTAAAACTAATATTCGATTTGTATTTGATTGTAATCCAAACTTCCGAACTGGAACCAGACATACCTTGTGCAGTGTGCTGTTCAGGCAAACGAAATCGATGATGCAACAATTGATTGTGGCAGAGGCAATCGTTGTGCGGTTTCACCCACGGTGATGCAACATTGATTTTGTTTGGATACAAAAGCACGGATTGAATTTCTTTGCGATTTGACCATTCCCACGATGCAATTGTATACATTGGGGGGCATGGTAATTAAGCTTTTGGCAGCTATGAGGACATGACCCTTCTTATTTCAAAAGCTTAATTAACAAAGAGATCAATCAACAGTTGCTTCCTCCTTGGTATAATATTTGTTCTTCATTGTAATGAATGGAAAATAATATATATCAAATCCCATTACCAGAGTATAGTACCTGACTTATGTAGTGAGAACACTGATTTGTTTGCTCATGAGACTGTTCTCAATGATAGTTAGTTTGGAGCTATTTGCTATACATAGTAATTCTTTTTGACTTGGGAATAAGGCTTCTCCCCGTGCTTACCAGTTTCTGGAATTATTACATTTCTCGGAATAAACCTTCTTGGGGAGCAAGTAACGAAGGAAAATTTAAGATAACATGGGAATAAGCAATGGGTGGGAGATGCTCTTATATTGTCATAGAAGAATTTTAGATATCTCATTTCGGTTATTAGGTTACTGCAATGATGGGGCTGAGTAAAAAGAACGTGATTTTACACGTGGGATGTTAATTTACACATTATTATAGTATTCAATTTATTCATATGCATTCTCTGAACCCAAAAGTCAAGATAGATATATCAGAAAACATAAACTGGACATGGAAAGAAAGTCATTACGAAAATAATAGATACCTACATCTTACAAGCTACACGACTATTTCAAGAGATAGATCATTACCCAAACCCTTTGCTTATAGTTCATGAGCAATGCACTTAATTTCTGGAAGCTTTCTCTGTCTGACGTAATTCCAACTATTCTGCCTTATAGTTTTATGAGCCATGCGTTTAATTTCTGGAAACTTTCTCTGTCTGACATAAATCCAATTTTTCTGCACGCGTTTGAATTTTGTTCAGGAGGCATCTAATTATTGTTATGTTTGAAGACATGTTACTCACCTGTGAGATAGCAATAAAAACCATGTTATAAATTATTTGCACTCGCCCAAGTTAATCCTTCCTTGATAGCCTTATGGTCAGTTTGCAAAAAAGGGAGATGAGAAAAAAAAAATCGGCATATAGATGCAATATGATGTTCCCATTTGAAACATGCAGGATGAATACATGTTTATAATGCTTACTCCCCCCACCACATCAGTAACTAAGATATAGACATTATAGCTATGATACATATAGGTAACTCTTCTCTTCTTTAGTTAGATATGAAATATAATTACCTCTTCTTCTTTGCTAAACATATAGGAAGAACCTGATCCCAGTTAGCTGTGTGGTCACCAATAAGACAACGAAGAAGATCTCCCAAATTGCGGTTGACAACCTCTGTTTGACCAACTTTTGTTGGTGAAAAGCCGAAGAAAACTTTAATTTTGTATTCAACAATTTCCACAAAGTTCGCCAGAATTAGCTAGTAAACTTCACGTCACGATCATATACTATGGACAACGGTAGTCCATGCAGATGCACCACTTCCTCGAAGAAGATACGTGCAATATGAACAGCATCTAGTGTCTTTGAACATGGCATAACATGAGCCATTTCTTAAAACCAATCCACCACCACAAAATCAGAATCATGTCCCCGAATAGTTTTTGGCAAACCGAGAAAAAAATCCATACTTAAATCTTGCCATGGCTCGTGCGGAATTGGAAGTGGTGTATATAAACCTGTGTTTCGTCTGTTTCCCTTAGACAATTTACAGGTTCGACACTGGATGATGATGGTAGCAACATGTCCTTTCAAACTTGGCCAGTAAAATCGATCCTCGACCATTGCTATAGTCTTGGCTCTCCCGAAGTGTCCAGCGATCCCTCCTGAATGCAGTTCCCAAATTACCTGCTCCATCAATGAAGGGTGAGGCAGACAAAGACGATTTTCCCTAAAAAGGTAGCCATCATGTAATGAAAAACATGAGTAAGCACCATGCTGTCCAGCCAATAAATCATTATAAATAACGCTGAAATCCTTACAAGCTGGGTAATCACCTTTCAGCAAATCAAATCCCACAACTTGAGGCCATGGAAGTGAGGACATGAACCACTCTACTTAGCGCATCAGCAACCTTATCCTCTGAACCAACCTTATGCTTAATAGTGAAACAATATTGCTGCAAGAAGGAAACGCATTTACCATGACGATGGTTGAGCTTCTTCTGGGAATTGATGAATTTAATAGCCTCGTGGTCTGAATATAACACGAACTCTTTGAATATCAGATAATGATGCCAATGGGGGAGGGCTTGAACAACAACATAAAACTCTTTATCATACGTCAAGTACTTTTTCTTTGCGTCATTGAGCTTCTCACTGAAATATGCAACAGGATGACCTTCTTGACTAAGAACTCCTCAGATTCCCACTTGAGAAGCATCTGTAGCAACCTGAAAAACCTTGGAGAATTCAGGTAGTGAAAGAACCGGTGCTTCCATCATCCGTTTTTTTATCTCTAAGAATACTTTCCCGTCTGCCTTTGTCCATGTAAACTGACCATTCTTTAAACAATCTGTTATAAGAGCCATTATTGTGCTGAAATTTTTGATAAATCGACGATAAAAAGTCACCAACCCATGAAAACTTCGGACTGCATGTAGTGTTGAAGGAATAGGCCACTCTAAGATATCATTCACCTTATCAGGATCAGCCTCAACCCTTCGTGAAGAAACAACAAAGCCAAAGAACACCACACTAGAACCCATAAATGTGCACTTCTTTAGGTTGATATAAAGCTTCTCCTGACGAAGTGTTCTAAAAACTTGTTGAAGGTGAAAAATGTGATCGCCACTGCTCTTACAATAAATTAAGATATCATCAAAATTAACAACCAAGAACTTACCAATAAAAGGCTGGAGGGCTAGATTCATGGCTCTCATGAAGGTGCTAGGAGCATTAGAGAGACCAAAGGGCAATACGAGCCACTCAAAGAGACCATTTTTGGTTTTGAATGCCGTTTTTCACTCATCCCCTGCGCGAATGCGAATCCGATGATAACCAATTCTTTAGTTAATCTTAGAGAAAACACAGGAACCTGCGATCATATCAAGCATATCATCAAGTCTAGGTATCGGAAACCGATACTTAACAGTGATATTATAAATAACTCGACTATCAATGCACATCCTCCAACTCCCATCCTTCATTGGTGTGAGTAACGCGGGCACACCACATGGGCTTAAAATCTCGCGAACAAATCCCTTCGCTATAAACTCATCAACTTGTCTCTTAAGTTCTGCATGAGCCGTCGGGTTGAGTCGGTAGGAAGTTAGGTTAGGTAATTGGGAACCTAGGATTAAGGAAATTGCATATTGTACGTTCCACATAGGAGGTAACTCACATGGTAATTCCTTTGTTGCAACATCAGAGAAGTCGTCCAACAACTTGAGAATGTCAGAAGAAACACTCTTAGAAACACAAATTCTCGTAGAGTCGCTTTCCCTAACCATAAGCACTAACACAACTCCACTGTCTTGACTTTCTTGCTGGAACTCTTTCTTGGTAATGATATTAAGGGATTTCTTTTGATTTCTACCAACTGCTGTGGGCTTCTCTTTTTCAAATTTCTTCATTTTTTCTGTACTTTGTGGCTTCAGGACAATGTTCTCCTTATTGAAAGTAAATCTATAGGTGTTAGCTCGCCCATCATGTTGCACATTGAGGTCGTATAGCCACGGACGTCCAGTAAACGTGAGCTACTGTAACAGGAATTACATCACACAAACAGAATCTTTATAACGACCATGAGAAATTGAAACCAAACAACGTTTTGTTATCGGGAGAGAGGCGTTGGTAATCCAAGCAGCTCTGTATGGTTGAGGATGCGGTTCCGTCGGGAGCTTAAGTTTATTAATTGTAGATTCAGACACTAGTGTATACAGGAGGATTCTTTTAGGAAGATCCAAGTGTACACCCAGAGTAGAGAATAGAAACACAGGGAAGTGTAAGATAGTGAGTAGGGAGAGAGCAATACAATGGTAACTGAGAGAGAGAGAGACAGTATATGGGCAGAGCTTTCGTGTAGGTATCAGATATTGCAATGAAGGGCTAACAATCCTATATATAGTAGGGAATATGACCGTTGTAGTGGGTTAATGCGCCCATTAATGGCGGCTTAATTACCTCAACCATAACGGCACGTTCGACCGCATATATATGGACCGTTACGCACTTCGTCCACGTATACCGGAACCGTTATGAGGTTGACCGGGTTGATGGGACACGTGGCCTTAAATCTCTCAAAGCAGTTACCAAGGGTCACGCGCATGCTTGGTTGTCGCTCGCGCACGGCAGATCTTGCTCTAGCCTCCAAACCACTAAGTGCCTACAAGTCCCGTGTGGAATGATATGCGAGGGGCCCTGTCGCGCCAGCCCCCATATGGATAAGCATGAGTAATGCTTGTGTGGTACTGGAGCACCACAAGATCTGCTGGATGACTGCCATGTGTAAGCTAACTTGCGCTGCTAAAACGCACTATCTAACTTAGCCCCCTTTTTGGGCGTGGAGATACTTATCTGATAGACTTCAATGCGCAAAAACCAATATGCGCGTTGTAGCTAAGAACCAATGCAAATGTATGAGAAATCAGCCCTCGTGCCTGTCATTATGACCTAGAATCCCTATAGTCATGCATCGTGTTCCTCTAGGGTTTTAGCCGTGACATCAGCATAGGCCTGTGATTGCGCAATTCGGCGGTGACTGTTGCGATTCGACCACTGAAAGGACGCGACTCTTCAGTAGATTTGAATAAATACTCCTCATCCTCCATTGTTGCAAACTTACAGCTTCTCTCTAAAGTGAATGTTTTATGATAATCTTCGAGAGCAAATCAAGATAATCAATCACCAGTTCTTCTTGGCGAATCGACTCCTTCAGATTGCTTCAAAAACATAAGGTTGGCTCTCTCAATTTTAGATTAATGCTTCTCGTATGAGTATCTCTCTCTTGAAATATACTTATCTGTTGAATCTGAAACCCAGAAACATTCGAAGACCCACCATTGCTTGTAATTTTTTCTTGAACTTCTGCTTGAAAACTGAAAGTGGATATATTTCTCACCCTTTTGATTGCTTTGTTGTAGAAATGGCCAGAACAAAGGTAACCAAATCTGTGAAGGAGGCTGAGGAAATTCCTAATCTTCCCAAGACTTTTTGGAAGAAAGATCCTTACCAAATTGGCGAAGACTATTACCATGCTAGAACAAAGTTAAAGAATTTGGCAGAACCTGCAACTGAACATCTATTATTGCTAACCCCTTCGCGTAGTCGAGCGGAGTTAGACCTGATTGATGCCAAATAACGTGGTGAGATTGGGTCTTGAAAATGTATTTTATCCACACACTGAGATCTTAACCCAAGCCTTCGTGAACAAGTTGGACTTAATGGATGAATGGACTGATCATGTTCTGACCCATCATGCTGTCAATCTGAATCAAGCTAGGGTTTAGTACGCCATCAGGGCTGTGAAAGGTGCTACTGTGAAACTGGATCAGACTATGCTTCTGAATCTCTTTTCCACATACTCGCCCATAACCCATACCTTCCATTTCGCTGAGTTTGAAGCAGCCTCCACCTTGGAGGACGTGCATGTGATGTATTAGAAACTGTTGAAGAGCTCGCTCTATATGAGCAGATGGTGGAATGCATAGCAGAAGTCAGGAAGATTTCTAATCACTGGACATCTGCGGAAGCTCTTCCAAAATTCCAATTAGTTGAAACCTCTGCGAAAAACACTTGGGGCAAGTGGGTGAAATACTTCTTCCGTGACTATGGGAATAGCAAGGTCACTAAAAAGATACTGAAGAACGATCCCAAGGAAAAGAACTACGTCGAAGGTAAAGGGTACAAGTTTACCTTGTATGGATTTCTTTGCATTTGGCTCTCACAGTACTTGATCGATGGTCATCCTCATGATGGGGTCTTTTTTCAAGTTCTTCCTTTTGCTGTCAAGTTATCCTTAGGCCATAACGTCGCACTCGGGACTCTAGTGTTGGGAACCCTCTACCATCGACTGGACCAGCTTGTGGTTGCAGTTGAAGAGTCGCACGGGCGACTTGATGTGCTGACTTTTGTCAACATTTCCTTTCTCACCATGTGGGTGTCTGAGAGATGGCCTTCTTATGCTCCCGTCCCTTCAAAAGTCAGAAGCATGGAATGTTCCTGGTGCTCAGAGCGCACTTCTATGTCGGAGGGCTTCACGGTGGTATATGACGAAGTAACCCAAGTGTGCATGGAGTTTGATCTGCGACGATCGAACCATGTTTGTTTCCAGACCTTATGTCACCCGCATTGAAGGGATGCGATTCTACGAGCACATGTACCCAGCTGTAGGTGGCCCTATCTCTAAGGATGGCATCATGAAAGGGCCCAGCTATTTCAGGGAATTTTTCTGCTGGTGTTTGAGAGGCTCATTGCCTGCTCTTGCTGAGTATATCATTGAGATATCGCCTAAGTATGAGCGTATCACAGTCGATGTTGACCCCACTCGCGTTTGCCCCCAATTTGGCTACGATGCAGTGGCACCTTCCCTCTGTCCTAAATCAATGAAAAGGGGTTGCTACAAAATAATTCTGTTACTGAGGTGTAAATATGTTCTAGTTGGTAGCCTGCCTTTCAATCAGCCTTCTGGGAAGCGCGAAGGTCGTCCCACCAAAAGTTCGATTTCTTTCTGGAAAACTCAACAAGCAAGGTTTGCTTCATCCGCTTCTCCGCGCATGAGCAGGTCTTCCTTCCCGTTACGTCAAATCTGCAGTTTGGACGAATCTGCTTATGGGTTTTATTCCTTGCTTGACAAGGAAAATCACCTATGTGCCGACGTGATCCTTTCGAGAAGGTAACCGCTGTTAGGGGAGTGATTGGATGCATGATTGAGTACAGTGAATCTTTTTATAAGGTAAATAACACCTCTTTGTCTTTCTCTAAACACCTCTCTTTTTAAAGTGCGATGTTTTATTTAAATTTCCCCTTTTCAGTGCTGTTTGAGGAGGTTCGCATCTGGAGACAGTTGCGCTGCGCTAGTTGATGCTATCCTTCATGAAAAAAGAGGTAAGAAAGTCATATCTCAGACCATGATGATGGATCCCAAAGTTGAGACCTTGCTGCGCCAGGAGATGGATGTATTCGCTTGTTCTCTGATAAGCGAAAATGCTGAAGCAGACACAGAGGTTGCTCCAAGGGCCAAAAGGCAAAAAAAAAAATCGATTGTGATCTCTTCGCCGCCCAGGGAAGCTCTAGCCTCGCCGCCCAGGGAGTCTCTTGTTCCCAAAGGCAAAGGCAAAGGTCGTCTGCGCAGCAAGTCTCGAAAGGAACTTGTTGTTGAAGATTTTATCCCATATGATCAGGAGGAAGAAATTGAAGAAGAAATAGAATGAAAAGTAGAAGAGGAAAGAGAAGAGGAAGAAAGGCAGGAAAGCTTAGAAGGTAACCGGATGAACTCAAAATTCTTATCTAAATCGAATTTTTTTTAACAATAATGTTGTTAAAACAAATTCCCTCTTAGTAGATGATGATGCTGTGACCATCAGTGGCCTTTTCGCCAAGGAACGCAGACGCACAAAGGGCTCCCGCCCAGATGCGCCAAGTGAACCTATAGATGAGGCCATAATCGAAGAGTCTAAGAGGATGGTTGCTGAGGCTGAAGAGAGAAAGAGGAAGAGCGAGGAGGACGGTGTGGAAGTAGTTAAAAGGACAAGTCTAGAAGAGCAACATGCTGGTAACATGAGCGTGGCTGCCTTAGAGCAAGCTCAACATGACTTTGAGGAAATCGCAGGTGATGTAGAAGGTACGATTTTTAAACTTGCTGTAACTTACCAAGAGGTAATCTTTGGTGCATTAAAGCATAGTGTGTCTACACATGACATTCGCCGATGGTTAGTGAACAAGTGTTGCGAACCCTCAGGTAAACACTTGAACAATGTTTGCAAGTAAGGTTAACAAGTTGTTCCTTATTGTCACAAGTATTCACATAACATCAGGTCACGCACAACTTAAGGAATGTGATAGATGAGGGAACATCTGTAGGATATGGTATCGCGTCTATAGCATATGGTGTTGGAGTTGCAATCCCACATGAGTGTGGTTGTGCTCGCTTTTGATCTAAACATAGAACATAACGTAATAAATAGTTCATAACTCCAATTACCTCAATGACTTGTCCAAATTTATCCTGCAGGTGGTGCTACTTTGAATGAGCCTTCTTCTGCTTCGAGTAAGCCTGCTGCTGCCCGAGGCATGATTGTTGATGCTTCTGCTGCGAGCTTGACCACTTGTGAGGAAAGTGTTGGTGCCCCTGCTGCTGATTTAGCAAAAAATGAACTTAGCCTCACAATTCCTCATATTGTTGAAGGCTTGGGTGATCTAGACCCTTGTGACCCTTTGCTATGCGAGGTTCAGCTCATCTCCCCTTCTCGAATTTATGCTAACAGACCTGGCTTCTTAAGAAGTGCCATCGTTCCTGCTACTGAGGTCATCGCTCAGAGTAGCTCTGATGATGTTATGGTGCTTGAGCAGAGAAGTCAATCTCCCATAGATCGCGTTCCAGAGCGAAGTTCATATATAGAGAAACCATATATGGCTACAGAAGATGCATGAGAGCCATTGGAAGATGTAATTGAGTTTATCTGAAGATGATGGGCTTGATACCGAGATGCGAGAGGGAGGTGTTGAAGATGAGCATGCGAATGAAGATGGCAGGGACGAAGAGATGGAAGTAGAAAGTGCTGAAGCTGAAGTTCACACAGATGAACAAGTCTCTGAACATCCAGAAGCTCATCCGATCACTGAAGATCAAGCGACTCATGAGAATTTTGATACCCCAATGGCAACTTCTGAGCAAGGGGAATCTCTTGAAAGTGAACAAGTCTCTAGGAAAACTGACAAAAATGCTCTTCAGGCTGCGCATGCGAATGTGGATGCCTCAATGGAGACTCTTGAAATAAGTCCTCCTGGAGAGGCTGCAGTTGCTAATGACAGTGTTGTTCCTCCTCCATCAACTGTTAATACTGTTGCTGAGGTTAGTGGTGCCAATGCTCCACAAATCCTTCCAAGTGCAGCTGCCTCAGTTGGTGTTTCAAGACTTCCTCAGCAAAACCCTGCTATCCCTTCTGCTGAGATAGACTTTTCTCAGGTACCCGATGCATGGAGTTTGTGTGGTTCGCAGGCTTCAGCAGCTATTGCAGGTCTTGACACTTATGTCATACCAGCCGATTACGACAAGGGCGAAGCTTTAGCCGATAGTCAAGCAATTCAACAAGGTCAGATTCATCATCCCAGGCTGTGAGCATCCCTCCATTGCACCAAATTATTGAGGGAACAGGTATGTCGTACCACATTTCATACTCGTTGTATTTCTTTGTTAATTTTCGCATACCTAAGCTTGTTATTTCTGTAGGCATGAGACAATCTGACCTGGACTAGCTTATGAAGATGCGGCTGTCGTATCCGAAGTCATTTGCAAGAGCTTTGGAGCTAGGCCCCTTGGATAGGAGAATTTACTTAAAAGAAGCCATCCACCTTTTAGAGCAGATATCTGAAACAACTCCAGTTACCATTTCTCCTCAAAATGTGCGACATCTCTTTGAGACATGCCAAATACTTCAAGCTAATGCACAGGGCAAATTGAACTTTGGTTTTCTTCTTAAGAGGCTTAACCAAATCCTCAATTCAGTCATGCTAAAGAATGGCCATTGAAACCTTGCCATTGAAACCAAGAGGTTGGAAGAGCAAAAGAAGAAGGCTGATGATGCCGCCAAACTTTTCTACGAGATGAAAAATGGTGTTGACAAGCTGAAGCAGGACATTTCTAGAGCAGAGAAGGCTTCACTCCTATTATCAAGGATTTGTTTAAATAGATGTATGCTGTAATGCTGTTCTGTTTTTCTTTCAATCACCTGAACACGATGTTGGCCGTTGTTTTCTGAATGATCTCCTTTCGCATTCCAATAACGCAATACTTATCGCATCATGTTTTACTGTAATTTAGAACTTAATGCTTCAGGACTATTGATGAGTCCAGAAAATTTTAGGCATTCGTAGGCTCAAGTCTCCACGAGCTGCCGTCATTATTTGAATTACCATGCCGTTACAATATTAAATAAGGCGTGCTTCTCACGCAGTGCGCCCAACCTTCATCATGACCTAGGGCTACTGTATTGTCGTAGTCTTTAATAGGGTCATTGATTCTTTCTCATTTCCGAGGTGTTGCTGACTCGGCCAGGAAACTGAAGAGTCTCCTCTGAGTCCTATATAAACCCTCTTTCTTTATATTTTGTTCTTTATCTGAGCTCCTGTGATTGACAAGATGTCATCTCCAGTGAGTCCTCACAACTCTTTTCATTTATTTTTTACCATTCTTGATCCGTATCATCTCTGGTTTTTCAAGCATGAATTTGTGCCTTGTGCTATAGAAATAGTTCCCAATGAATTCACTGAAAAGGCCCCTAATTCACATGGTCTTTCTGAAGACCAATTGTGTAAGCCCGCTCGTTGGAACGAGGACATCTTTTCCTTCATTATGTCTGCAGAGGTCATCTCCGGCGGTTCTCCGGCAAAGCACAACTTTGTACTAATTCTTCTACCAGCAAGTAATGAATTGTGTGCATCTCTGTTGGTTCTCCGGCGGAGAACTATTTGCCACCATTGTTTCATCTAGGGTGCAACAAATGTGTGTGTTTATTCGTTACACACAATTAGCTTCCTACCCCATGAGCTATTCTCCCATTTTATCTTTACATCAGCAACCTTCATCGCTTAAAGTTCATCTAGCATCTCGCCATGTCAAGGGTATGAGAAACAGCTCTGTTCTGGTCGAGGACATCGACGACAGCGTCAAGTTTCGTAGCATTAGGATTTTTCGAAGGAACGTTCCTTGAGAACACTTAGATTTTTGATTGAAAACTTTTCCTCGTTGTAAGCTTTGCTCTAAGCTGCTATCTAAACAGATAAGTTATAAGCCACATTTGACTGTTATGAATGTATACTTTCCATTTGCTATTTTGTATACTATAATAGACTGTAACTTTCGCGTATTGACTTGCTATGCAATGAAACAAACGTTGTGTTTCTACTTCAATTAGATATATATATATACTTTTTCCGTGCTTCGCTGCTATCTTGCCAGATAGTCTGTGAATGAGTTGCTATCTAGACAGATAGGCCTTGGATCGCATGGGATAATTTTTGTTATAGCTCCTATCTAGGAAGATAGGCTTTGGATCACATAGGATCATGTTTTGTTATTGCCTCTATCTAGGAAGATAGGCTTTGGATCTCATAGGATCATGTTTTGTTATCGCTGCTATCTAGGCAGATAGGCTTTGAATTAATTAGCAGATATGAGTAATATGAAAAATTAAGTAAATGGAGCTACAACGCAATAATTTGATAAAGGTATCTCATATGGGAGAGTTATTCTCATTCAAGCATCCTCATATGGGAGGAGTATTAAAACAGATTCCTCCTATGGGAGGAAGCAATGTAGAATACATAAGAGCTAGAAAGCAACAGAACATTTGAATTGGAAAGTAATAAGTAGAGCTAGGGATAGTACTTCTTAATCCATCGCATGTTGATTGGATTTGGAGTTGTTGGAGTTCCATGAAGCCTCTAAATGGTGCACTAGCCATTGTCCAACACTTCTTTGACTTCGAACGGTCCTTCCCAGTTAGAAGCGAACTTAGCGTGAGCTGCTTCACACATGAAGTGATCCAAATCTCGTAAACCCAGATCTCCAACTGCAAAGTACCGGTGTTGGACAGTTTTATTGAATGCTGAGAGATCCTTTCCTCGTACCTTGTGTTAGCTCTCTTGGCCTCTTCATGTTTTTCTTCCAGCAGGATGAGATCGTGATCAAGTTGGTTCTCGTACAAAGCATGAAAGGCTATCCTTTTAGAATTAACTTTGATTTCAGCTGGGACAACAGCCTCGGCCCCATAGCATAAAAGGAAAGGAGAGACTCCTGTGGGAGTCCTTGGTGATGTGCGGTATGCCCATAGAGCCACGCTTAGGGAATTTTCCCACTTCTTGTGATCATCTGCGACCATTTTACTTAGGATCCTCAACAATGACTTGTTCGTTGCTTCTGCTTGTCCATTCCCCTTTGGATAATATGGTGTGGAGCACACATGTCATATGTTGTATTCAGCTAGCTTCGCATCCACTTGTCAATTTATGAAAGGAGTCTTGTTGACAAAAAGAATGGAATTGGGAATCCCAAAGCGATATATAATATTCTATTGGATAAAATTAACAACCGCCAGTGCGTTTGTTGTCTTGAATGGCACCGCTTCCACCCACTTGGTGAATTGCTCAGTTGCGGTCTGGATGAATTGATTCTCATGCGGGGTTGGTCGAATAGGGCCATTAAAATCAAAGGCCCACATTTGAAATGGCCAAGGTGTTCCCAATGCATGCAGGTCTATAGCAGGAGCGTGTACAAGGTTGCCTTTGAATTGACATTCTTGGCACCTTTTGACCTTGGTGCGACAGTCCGCTTCCATTGTGGGCAAGAAATAACCAATAGTGAGGAGTTGTCTGCATAACTTCGCGCCCCCTTGGTTCTCCACTTGATGGGACAGATCCATTACCTCATCTGCTTCTTGGCTATCTAAGCATCTGAGCAGATTCCCCTCATGACCTCTTCGCCAGAGTATGTTTTCCTTTACGACATATTGGGGTTCATTCCTTTTACGCTTTTCATCTTCCTTCCTGTGGGTTGGTTGAACTCCTTCATTCAAAAAGACAAACAGCGGCTTCCTCCAATCTGTGTCATTATTGATTGCAGCAATTTCTAGTTAATCTTTGACTAATTCACAATTCTCGCAGTTCCCTTGGATGATTGCGGCATACGTTGACATTTCTGGCCAGTGAGTCCCATATCTCTGGGCTTTTGTGTGGACGGACACTTTATTTTCTCCACAGGAGTGTTGGTGGATTTTCTCTATTAGTGCATGTCCTTCTTTCTGCGAAACACATCGCATGAGCACCCCTCCTGGTCCCTTATAGTAAAGGGAGTTATCATGCACACAGTACCCCTTTGTGGATGCCCAATTCTCTTTGCTCGTTCCTTCAGCAATCGCATGAAGTATTGGCCTTCTCCAGTCTTCAGCATCGATAGGCTCCTCTTCGCATAGCTCTTGTCCTAGAGATGGGGTAGTTATTACTTCGATCAAAACCCTTGTTGGGCACTTTTCAGCATTGATTTTGGACCCTAAGGAGGCTAAAGCGTCTGCGTGTAGGTTATCAGCTCTAGGAGTATGCTCATACTTAACATCATGGAACTGCTGCACTAGTTTCTGAACCATATTCCTGTAAGTCAGTAAGTTGATTTCCTTTAAACCATACTCGCCTGAGGCCTGTTTGACAATGAGCTTCGAATCTCCCATGACCATCAAGTTGTTTACTTTCAATTCCTTGGCTGCGAGGAGCCCTGCAATTAGAGCCTCATATTCTGCGTCATTGTTAGTGACCGGGAAATCCAACTTTGTTGACATTTGGATGACTTCTCCATCTGGCTTGGTCAGGAAAACAACAACTCCTCCTCCTTTTCTTGTTGATGACCCCTCGAAATGCAGTTTCCAATATTGTGATTCAATCGCATAAATCTAAGGGTCCTTCTAGATCCTACTCTACCATTGGCTCATGATTTTTGTCTGGGAACTATGCCGATAAATCTGCCACTGCCTGAGACTTAATTTCCTTTGGACGGCCGCACGTGATATCATACTGCGAGATAGTCATGTACAACTTCGCTAGCCTTCCACAGGGAGAGGAATGACTCAACAAGTACCGGATGGGATCACTTTTTGTGATCACCACGAATTTGTGAGAAGCGAAAAAATGCTTTAACTTTCCTATGACGAAAAATAAAGCAAGGCAATGGCGTTCTATGTCAATGTACCTGGACTCAGCCTGCTATATTACGCGAGATATGTAATAGATTGGTCTTTCTTGTCCTTCATGCTCTTGAGCCAACATCGCTCTTATAGACCTCCTTGTCGACGTCATATATAGCAGAAGTGTAGACCCCAATTGAGGCGCAATCATTACACGTGATGATGTCAACAGGTCCTTCAGCTTTTCAAACATGGCCTGATGCTCCTTTGTCCACTAATAAACGACACGTTTCTTTAGAAGATCACCAAAACAGAAATTCAACTCTGCGATTGCTGGTACAAATCTTCGCAAATAGGATAACTTCCCCCAAGAACGTCTTTAAGGTGCTTTGATTGTGGGGTGCCACCATGCTAGTGATGGCTGAAATCTTCGCAGGATTAGGCTCAATCCCATGGCGGTGAATCACACACCACAAGAACTTCCCGGAGGTAGGACTAGTGAAACCAAATGAGAGAGACAGAGAAAGAGGAAAGGTCAGATTGTTGAATGAGATCTGGCGATTGGAAGTTACCCCAAATGTGCACTTCATTGGATTCATCTTTAGTTTGAAGCTCCTGCACCTTTCGAACACTTTTCGTAAATCTCCCAGATGATCTGCCTCTTCCTTTGACTTGATGAACAAATCATCAACATACTACTCGACTTCCTGATGCATTATATCATTGAAAATAACTATCATGGCACGTTGATAAGTTTCACCTGCATTCTTCAATCCAAATGACATAACCGTGTAGTTGAAAACCCCAACTGGCGTGATTAACGTAGTTTTCCTCGCATCTTCAGGGTCCATCTTGATTTAATTATACCCAATGAACCCATCCATGAAACTGAACATTCGGCAACCTGTGGTAGAGTCTATGAGCAAGTCTATGTTTGGTAATTGGAAGTCGTCCTTGGGGAAGACGCGGTTCATATCTCTGAAGTCCACACATATGCGAAGCTGCCCATTTTTCTTGTCAACTGGCACAATGTTGGCCAACCAAGTAGGGTGATGGTTGGGTTCAATAAACCTGGCGCTCAGGATCTTCTTGTTGATCTCTGGTCTGAAACTCCTTGCACTCTGCTTTACCGGCTTGGACTCTGGGACAACGTCCAACCTATGCATTGTCACCCCTGTGTCGAGACCAGGCATCTCGTCGTACTCCTAGGCGAACACATCTTTGTACTCTTTGAGCAGCTTTATCAACTTTTCTTCTTCTTAGCCCTTGATATCCGCACTCAAGAACACGGGCCTCTTTTTCGCTTCAGATGGGCTTAGGAATACTTCCTTTAGCTCTTGCTTCTGTGGATTTGGTTTATCTTCCATGCATGCGGGAGCTTCTTTCAACTTCTCCTCCGGCAGGTCTAGCTTCAGCTTGACTTCCTCTGGTGCTTGTTCGAGTTGATTGATTTGCCCAGGGATATCCCCATGGTGTGGTGGAGGTACCCGCGCGCACCTTCATATGCGGTAGCATTTCTTCCCATAGGAGTAGAAACTTTCTATTTCTTTTCCTTTGCTTTCATGCTTAACCACCCTTTTTAGGTTGTACACGTTCTTCTTCTGATAAGCAATCTTTGGCACCTCTCCGCACGTAGGCACCTTTTCTTTGGGATCTTCCCTTGTCACCATCACTCCTGCGGGTGACTGATCCTTGATATCTTCTTATCGGGGCAACAAAGTTGGATTAAATGGCCCAGGTGTCTGTTCATCCGCCATCTCGGTGAACCATACTGCCTCCGTCAGGTGCGCTTCATTCAGGTTGAATGGGTTTGTCGAATCCGGTATCTCAACTATTTTGCCATTCCAAATGGCCTTCATCACCTGGTGGCCTATTGAAGGTACTGCGTCAAAACGATGGATCCATGCCCGACCAATGATCATGTGGTATGTTGTGTTCGCATCAATGACAGAGAACTTGGCAGAACATTTTATCTTTCCTATATGAAGTCCCAGGAGAATCCAACCCACTGTCATCCTTGAATCGCTTCTGAATCCCATCAACGAAGATGGGCGCCTAACAATTTTCTTCTCAAGAATTCTTGCTAACTTTAGGGTTTAGAGCGAGACTACGTTGACGACCGCTCCTCCATCGAAAAATTCCCTTTGAACCCGACATCATTGATCACTGCTGTGACATACAAGGGCTTCTGATGGCTTGAGTCTGTCTTCTTATCTGTTTCAGAGAAGGCCATTATCTTCTTAGTTGAGTGAGAAGCCCTTACAAATCTTCCATTGGAGACAACTATGTCCTCCTCAAAGTCTTCTGCCACTCTGAGGATCGCCTTTGTCATCTCCTTGCAGCACTTTTCTGAAAAGTTCATTTCATCAAAAACCTTCTGAAGCCGTGTGATCCATTCATCCTGTCGACGCGCGAGTCCTCCGTATCCATGCTATAGTCTTCCTCATCATGGACTTTGGCTACAACAGGTAGCCAATCTTTTGCGATCTCTTCGAGGTCCATAATCGCGATCATGACTACCTCCTTGTCTTTTGGCTCTTGCTCTGGTTGGGCTGGGAGGGGATTGTTTCGCACATCCTGCCTTTGCTCGCTGATGACTAGCTCCCCTTCCTTAATCTTCTTGTTTACCAGCCACTTGAGCTTCTTGCATTCAGCTGTTAGGTGTATGAATTTACCGTGGCATTCACACCACTTTGGATCCCTTAGCTGTTCCCTAGCGGGTGCCCTTTCGAGCTGAGTTAGGACCCATTTTACGCCACTGTTTGCAGAGATCGATCACCTCCTCAAGGGAGCATGGTAATGGCGGGACATCCGTGGTCAAAACCTTGTGTTGTTTGTGCAGTGAAACTGTATTGACTTCAGCCTTGCGCCCCCTCTTGTAATTAAATCTGCCAATCTTGAAGTTCGATCCTCCTGGGGATCGCTCAGTGGCATGCTGCTTCCTTTTACTCTCAACTATGGGCTCTATGTTCTTGGTACAATCGATTAACTTCGAAAAAGTAGGCATTTGCAATTTAATCAACATACCCTTGTATTCGTATCGCATTCCTTGTAGACATATCTCGACGAGCCGGCTTTCAACCACCCCATCTCTGCACTCCAGCGACTTCGCCCTGAACTTCTTGATGAATGCGACTCCTTCTTCATCACGCTTTGATACATGCGCGACAAGTGAATCATTGTGACCTTCTCCTACATCTGAAAGAACTTGGTATAGAACTTTTTGACCATGTCCTCCCATGTCTTTATGGAGCCAGCTTCCAATGTCCTGTACCATTTGTATGCAATGTTCCCCAAAGACTTGGGAAATTTGCGCATCAGTAGGTTAGAATCAACCCGATGTGGCCCCATCATGTCGGTGAAGCGCATGACATGCTCCTGAGCATTCCCATTGACATCATCAAACTTCTCCCACTTAGGAGCTTTGTACCCTGCAGGGTTGGGCATAAGGTAAATCTCGCGCATAACAGGAGGCGCGTTATTAACTTTCGGGATGATGGCGTCAATGAAGCATCGATTTTCCAGGAAGTTGTCCAAGCGCTGCTCCAAGGCTATCATGCTTGTTGATGCACTTCCTCCCAAAGCAGGAAGGAGGGTTGCAATTGGGGAAGGCACATATGCAGCACTTGGATTGGGAGTGTAACCAACATTGCTTACGGCTGCAGGCGGGGAAAGAAGGGGTTGATGTGGTTGGACATTAGTGGAAATTCTTAGTACCTGAGAAACAGGCGCAGCAATTGGTAGTTGGGTCAGAGATGGCTGGGCAGTTGTTGGTGGGCTTTGCAAGCTAGGGGTTAGAAGGTGTTGGCGTTACCCCTGTCCACCGGGGGATAGCAGTTCCCAGTGCCGGATTCTGAGCAAGAGCTCCGATAATCGACATGATCTGGTCCATTTGTGCAGATTGAGTCTGGACAGCCTTCGACTGGATCTGTAGGGTTGCGTTCAACATCTCCAGGGTTGGAAAACCACCAGTTACTGTAGAATTAGGGCGGGTTTCCTCCCCTGAAGCTGTCTCTGTTGAGGGAGATCGGTTACTGGCATCTTCATCATGAGACATGGCTGCTTGCTAAAGTCGGATTCACGTCGGGTTCACCAAATGTATACAGGAGGGTCCTTTGAGGAAGATCCAAGTGTACACCAAGAGTAGAGAATAGAAACACAAAGAAGTGTAAGGTAGTGAGTAGGGAGAGAGCAAGACAATGGTAACGAGAGAGAGGGAGACAGTATATGGGAAGAGCTTCCGTAGGTATCAGATATTGTAATGAAGGGTTAACAATACTATATATAGTGGGGTATATGACCGTTGTAGTGGGTTAATGCGCCCATTAATGGCGGCTTAATTACCTCAACCATAACGGCACGTTCGACCGCATATATAGGGACCGTTACGCACATCGTCCGCGTTTACCAGAACCGTTATGAGGTTGACCGGGTTTATGGCACGCGTAGCCATAAATCTCTCAAAGCAGTGACCAAGGGTTGCGCGCGGGCTTGGTTGTAGCTCGCGCGCGGCAGATCTTACTCTAGCCTCCAAACCATTAAGTCCATACAAGTCCCGTGTGGAATGATATGCGAGGGGCCCTGCCTCGCAGCCGTCATATGGACAAGCATGAGTAATGCTTGTGTGGTACTGGAGCACCACTAGATGTGCTGGATGACTTCCATGCGTAAGATAACTTACGCGGCTAAAACACAATATCTACAACTAGTTCATGTAGCTCCCGCCATCAATAATTAGCTTACGAGCTTGGTTGTTGCAGCTGATAAGTGTCTGAAAAATAGTTGTCTTCCTCCAATCCTCTTCCTCTTACTTAGGAGAGGCGAGTATGCATCTGACCACGTTCAAATAAGATGCATCCACCTCACTCTTCTCTAAGTCCTCAGGATCGCTATCAATTACTCCAATCTCCTGTAACAGTTCTTCGTCATCTTCGTAGTGCGGTGAATTTGGTTCATCTGTAGCTATGTGCAAGTTTCGTTTCGGACATTGCCACGCCATATGCCCCTTTACTCCGCACCTGAAACACGAGTCGTCCTTGTTATCACTTCTCTGTTCTTCTCTGCGTCGAAAACCTGATTTCGTATTCCCTTTAGAACTTGGCTGTGAAGATGAAGGTCCTGAAAATTTTACCCCTTCACTGACCTTTCTAACAATTGTGTCACTTGTGTCAAAAGGGTGCTTCTTTGAGGCGGGCTGCTTGTAAGTCTTTTCAATTCTAAGGGCTAATTGAAAAGCTTCATCCACGTTAAATACTCGATGAGTGACCATCTGATTGGGAATGTCAGCCCTTAAACCGGCCTTGAATCGCGCTAGGGTTTGCCTCGAATCCACAACCCCCCTGCTTCTTATTTTCAGCTCTTCAAATTTATTCATGTATTCAATGACTGTGGTGCTTCCTTGCCTAAAACCTGGCTCTGATACCAATTGATGTGAAACAGTAAGAAGAAACGCAACTAAGTACTAGAGAAGTTACCTTACTGCCTTGTTTAGTAGCTGTGAACAGTTTTGTGAACAATGCCGTGAACACTAACTAGGGTTTGTAGCGATCAGACTAGGAATCGCTCCTAGAATTCCCTTGGCATCACACATAGGGTTGGGGTTGCATCACTAAAATCCCAGGACTGCTGTAATCTTATAATTCTCCAAAAACAGATTGTAATAAATAGTTTACAATTCTTATATAGACCAGTAACTTATCTAATTAAGGCTTGGTCCTCCTCGAATATCAAAATAACAAATAAACCCCTAAATAAAATAAATAATATTGCTGCCTAATAATCTTAAAATAATAAATGCATAACTATCTTAATCTAATTCCCAAGTTGGCGCCTCGTCATCTAGGATGTGCCATATCAAGCCTGGACCTTTAGAACCCGTCTTCTTGCGTCTCCCATAAACTTTAAGTGCTTGTTTTTGTGCTCCATCAGAGACCTTTCATAATACAGAGAACCAAATTCTCTTCAGGAACAATTTCATTTACTTGAAGAAGGTTATCTGTTAATGCCTTAATTTTGTTCAAGTACTCATCCATGGTGAGAAAACGTTTTTATCTTTTTGTTTGGGGAAAAGCATTTTTATAAAAACTAAGAACATGATCGGTTACAAATATGAAAAGCCCTTTTGGCCAACATATGAGCCTCCGGCACGTTACAACGACCCACACAAGAGAAAGAACAATTAAGGAAAGAGAACCTTTCTCAACAGTACACAACAACAATTTTAATTGAATGTGTGTGAGAGAGAAGCAAACCTAGCTTCAAGACTAGACCAAATTGCAGCTGCACTTGGAAAATGTAGAATCAACGATACGAGAGACTGTAAAATATTCACAGCTCTTGAGGTGAAAATCAACCGATTCTCACTGGGTGAACGCCAGATTCGGAACCGAATCACAAGACCCTTGAGCAATTGACACAGCTGGAGAAGAAACACGGCCAGTAATGAAGTCAAGAAGGCCATTCGGAGACAACAATGTCTCCATCTGAGCTTGCCAGACAATATAGTTGGCGGTTTCAAGCTTGATTTGAATGAGCAATGTGAGATTACAAATGAGAAAGCCCAAACCAGCCGGTAGGGAATTGCCAGAGGCAGAGCTTGCTGTGACCGACCAGGAAGTAGAAGATGACGACGACGGCATTAGAATACAGATTAATGCCACAGAAACAACACTTATGGCTCTGATTCCGTGAAGAAGAACCTAGGGTTCTTGAGTTTACGAGAACAAAAGAAAGAGGAAGAAGGAGGGAAAACAAAAAAAGAAAAGTTTCTGTATATTCATCATATCAAGAAATAACAAATACAATATTTAACAATATCAATACAATTGTAGGAATGAAAAGATATAGGACTTTGTTGGTTGGCTTGGAACAAGATCAAGAAGAGGAAATGTGACGGGGGATTGGGCTTCAGGGACCTACAATCCCTTAACATTGCCTTACTAGGTAAGGAAGGCTGGAGGATTATAACTAACCCAAAGTCTCTGTTAACTCGTGTGCTGAAGGAAAAATATTTTGCATTTTCGTCTTTCCTTGATGCAAACATGGGGAGCAACCCATCTCGGACGTGGAGGGCCATTGTTCCTGGACGTTCCGTTCTGAATAGAGGCGTGTATAAGCTCATTGGTAGAGGGGACTCGCTTGATGTGTTGAAGGACGATGGATCCCCAGCCTCATAGTTTCAAGGTTATATCTCCTAATCCAGATCGTAGTCATACTGGTACAAAATCTAATTGATCCCATCACTCAGACAGTGGGATATGATTGGTGTGTGGGAGTTACTCAGTCCGGTGGATGTGGAAGTTATGGGTCGGTCTACAATGCGTCCGCCAATAGGGCGGACGTCAGCTAATTTGTTTGTTAGCGCGGGCCCCGTCACTACGAGACAAAAAGTTTACCCGGTATAGCAGGTCACTAGGGTTCGTAGATAAAATTGTTAGTTTAGTAGATACCTCTAGAAAACAATTGTAATCTTTCTGCTGCAGAAACTGCCCAGAAAGATAACAGCACGAGATCTAAAGATAACAAGTAGCATAAACTAGATAACAAAAGCCTACAAAGTAGATAACATCCGTTCTAAGTGATGGATCTTCATGAGTAATTCCATCCTAAAACCAGCAAACATAAGTCCTAATTGCCTTTCTATGACATATTTGTTGATTGAGACCAATAGAAGTCCCCTTTGTCATCAAATTCAACTGGTATCTCTCGTTAATCATCTTCCGCATCGATTTCTTCTTCGTAGGAGTCCACGGGAGGATTGGGACATGTAGTCCTGTTGTGTCCAAGCTCCTTGCAATTACCGCACCTTCTGCGCTTGTCCTGCTTGGGTTCTTTTTGGGTGTTTCGTGTCCGGTGGGTTCGGATTCTTCACGTGGCTGTAGGGATTATCTTCTTTCTTCACAACTCCATGGGTACCCTCTTCAGATTGAGAAATCATTCTCTTCATAGTTCTGATTCCATCGGCCATGTGATCCTTCCAATACTTATAATTTTCATAAGATCTACAACCCAAAGAGGTGTACAATGTCACTTGGCTCTTCATGGCACCCCGACGAGAAGCTTGGACACTTGGGTCGTCACACGACTTCTGAATAGGCTCCTTCATCGAAGGCTCGGTTGCGTAGAATTTCTTATCCGTTTTTACCCACCTATCAGCAATTAAATTTTTAGGGATCCTATTAACACCCTTCTCTTTCAGAACAAGAATCATATGTTTGCAGATCATCTTCGATGTCTCAAACTTAAAGCAAGTGCAGCAAAGACCGCGATTAGATCGTGTACACTGAACAATTTGGTGACGCAGTAGAGAAGATACTGTTAAAATGCGGGACAACAATAATTACATGAAAGAGAACATTCATTTCAAAATTTGTGTAGGAAACATTAGAGAATTACCATAAAAGCAGAGAAAACAATTTCAAAACAGGAGAAAACCCTTGTAAATACACAGACATTTATTTGATATTTAGGCATCAAAAGTACTACGTGTGTACACTACAAACTAATATCAATTAGTACATGAAGGGAGAAATATGCGTACCACACTTTGCTTTATTTCACCTCTCATCACGTAGAATTGATCAACCTTTGATTCTTCAATGGGAATAACCTTCGTTACTTTGTAATCCTCTGCCATCTCAGCTTGATGCTTGAACTTTAGGAAGATATTATTGGTGAATACCTCAGCTGCATGCTCCTCTAGCTGGCTGAACCACGTTGTACATATCGGGTCCGATTGGTCAGATTTAAAGTGTTCCTCCCTCTCTTTTTTTCGTAGCTTTTCTAATCCAGTCATTAAACCCCTGCAAAGGTCGACCAACTTATCCATATAGGACACAAAATCCTTGAAAAAACTGTTTACGCTCTCGCACCTTGAGGTTGTTGTTTGTCCGGCAAAGAAGAAAAATTTCAGGTATGTCTCTGCCCACATGTGCCTAGCCAAGTAGGTGACTTGGATCCAATGGTTATGCGAGAGGTCCCATTTTTCTACCATGGCCTGCCAATCTTCAAACCAAAAATTCTCGGGTTTCCTACTATGCATACATTTCTTAAGATCATAAATGAATTTGGCACCCTTCTTCAGCTTTCCTTCAGCATTCTGACAAAGATGCCACGAACACAAACGATGTTTTGCATGTGGGAAAGTTTTTTGAATGGCACTTTTCATGGCTAAATCACCATCCGTAATAACCGACACGGGCATCTTATTCTCCATTGCCTCCATCAAACAACTCAAGGCCCACTCATATGTTTCTTTTTTCTCGTCTTGAACAACCGCAAAGGCAAAAACTGTATTTTGAAAGTGATTGTTCACCCCAGATAAAATTACTAAGGGTTTTCGATACATGTTTGCTTTGTATGTTGCATCGAAAATAAGTACATCACCAAACCTTTTGTAATCTTCCTGTGATCTCCTGTCACACCAAAATAAACTTTGAAGTTCTTGGTTGCTCCCCAATATGAACCTAAAAAACAAAAATAACATACAGACAACATTATTTAAGATATAGAGAATTTTTATAAAGGAACAGAACAATCTGATAGCACGAAAGAACAAATTCTTACAGAAGATAACAATTGTAAGCAAAAGATAACAATTCTAATGTGTGAACATAATATCAACAGTGTAGATAACATTTATAAAGTAATAGATAATACTCTTACCTTTTGAAAACACCATGATGGCTTTTTTTCAGACTATCAATGAACTTCAGAGTCTGTTGGCCATCTCCTTCTTTGGAATATAATTTGTCCAGAGAAGCCATTTTGTTATACATATCCTTCTGTGTGTAAGGGACGTGGGCATAGTCTCCGGATTGTTTTACCATCAAAAGGAAGCCTTGACAGTACTTTATGCCCACCTCCTTCAATGATCTGATGTGTTCGATATCTGACTCGTTCACCTTTCTGTGAGACCGGTGCATGCTCCTGCACTGTGGATCAGAAAGTTTGTGAGAATGTACTGGTTGAAAATAATCCACTGTAAACGGCTCCGTAGGTGAAGTTCTTATAATTCTTATTCGAGCTTTGCAGAGGCACCGAGTGTTTCTAGTATGCTCCCTCTTCCGATTTTCTTTGTATTTCAACTTATCAGATCGGACACCTTGTCGCGCACATACAAAGATCCTAGACTTTGTGAGCTCCTTCGTTTCCGGATCAAAATACCTTCTATTACACCTTCTTATCCCAAAACCCAGCATCAAGGCATAAAGGTTGTACCAGTCAAAAGCCTCAATCTCACTGGAAAAAGTCATTGCCTCCACCTCTTCCTTGGCGTATAATACCCTGTAGGCAGGGAAGTTGTTATGTTTATCCAAGAAGTTAAAAAGATTAACAACAAGCTTACTATTACGTACCGGGTTTCAGATCACCATTTGGAGCAATGACAAAGGAGGCTCTTGTTTCATCATCCTCATATGGCTCTGTAAGAGAGAAATCGTATCCTTCATCGTCATCCATGGCTTCGAAATCGTATTCGTCTTATTCATAATCATGAGGCAAAGAACACAAAGCTTTACCTTTTCCATAACAGCCACTTTCTCTAACTTCTCTCGAATTCATCTGGAAGTTTGTTTCTATCCTTACCTGCTCACCATTACAATTCAAATAAGAAGACTTCAACAAACAAAAAATAGAATTGCCTCATTTGGAACATATTTTTAATGATGGCAATGTGAATAAAATAAGAAGTTACTAAACATAGTACTAAACATCTGTAAAGGCAACTTCATTTACATTTATTGTACCTAAAATAATAAATATTTCAATTACCAATCCATTAGTTATACTAGAGAGAAATGTTTGGGTAATAGAATACAATTGTAGACAGGCAGATAACAATTTCAAACGCGCAGATTATATGAAACTTTATTGGAGTTAGGTGGTAGTTGTCCAAGAGGGCCAGATGAAATTCTGAACACATTAATTGAACTACCCCAACCATATCATTAAATTATCTTTCCCTAATAATGAAAGGTTTATTAACTCTCCTAGCTTCCCAAAGATTTGTTATTACTCTTTGCAACATATGGACAATGTGAATAAAATAATAATTTCACAACGAATGTTGCCTTACTCGGTGTAATTTGACTCACACAATGTAGAGTTAGGATGTTATGATGTTTCTTTACGGCCCACTAATCTTTGTGGTGATACGTTGGGTAAAGAAGAACCCAGTTACATGAAATGATGAACGCACCCGTGGCACGATACCATCGTGTTGTTGAATACTCGTGGCGGAACGGACGGAGAACCCTCGCGTACTTACACTTCATTGCAAAATTACACAATATGACTCCTCAACACAACCACCAAAAAGCTCAAGGCACACCGTGATGTGCTACAACACAAGGTCTTACGTCATGGAACAGTGTGTGATGGGGACAGCGCCATTGTTCGTGTATCCTTCAAGTGTGTGACTCGGGAGCTTAATTTAACCACAAATAAAGTCACTCAACACGCACGAGCCACATTTACCAAAACATCTCGAGCAATTAGTGGGGGAGAATCGATTTTCCGAGTTTTCGGGGTCAGTAAGAGGGAGTTGACCAAACTCAAGTCAATCAGGATTAACCCACACGAGTCGGGAATGAAAATAAAATGTCCCCTCCTTGACCCACACGATGATTGAAATGAAGAAAAATTATAAAAACATGGCTCAAACACAGACAACATTTCTAAGCTGCCCAGATAACTATGGTACTAAGGTTTAGAAAAATGGATAACAACTTCCAGTACGCAGATAACAATGTCAAAGAAATGTTGGATCACATGCATTTTGCATGGGAGAGAGCCTGTTTTATAGAATGAAAACATCTTAGTGCCGTAATTTGAAACTATAATGGACTTGGACAACCAAATATATGACTTGATTATTAAGACTCAAATAGGTTGAGTAAAAATTAAAAGCACGTAGACATTCAGGTTAAAAAAATTTAGTTTTTATGGATTAATGCGAGCCCCATATGTTCTTTGTTGATTTATGTTCAACACTGAAGAAGAAATTCCAGCCAAGTAATATGAAAGGTGCCCTATATTGAATCTCAGAGAGCGTAAACAGTATCAGAGTGCCAGATAACAATGTCTGACGTTCAGACAGCAATATCACGTTCACAGATATTATCATTTGAATTGAGCAAGTTCACAACGAATGTTGCCTTACTCGGTGTAATTTGACTCACACAATGTAGAGTTAGGATGTTATGATGTTTCTTTATGGCCCACTAATCTTTGTGGTGATACGTTGGGTAAAGAAGAACCCAGTTACATGAAATGATGAACGCACCTGTGGCACGATACCATCGTGTTGTTGAATACTCGTGGCGGAACGGACGGACAACCCTCGCGTACTTACACTTCATTGCAAAATTACACAATATGACTCCTCAACACAACCACCAAGAAGCTCAAGGCACACCGTGATGTGCTACAACACAAGGTCTTACGTCATGGAACAGTGTGTGATGGGGACAGCGCCATTGTTCGTGTATCCTTCAAGTGTGTGACTCGGGAGCTTAATTTAACCACAAATAAATTCACTCAACATGCACGAGCCACATTTACCAAAACATCTCGAGCAATTAGTGGGGGAGAATCGATTTTCCGAGTTTTCGGGGTCAGTAAGAGGGAGTTGACCAAACTCAAGTCAATCAGGATTAACCCACACGAGTCGGGAATGAAAATAAAATGTCCCCTCCTTGACCCACACGATGATTGAAATGAAGAAAAATTATAAAAGCATGGCTCAAACACAGACAACATTTCTAAGCAGCCCAGATAACTATTGTACTAGGGTTTATATAGAATACTCTATAAACATGAAACAGATAACTTTGTAAACATGCTAGACAATATTTGTTGTAGGGTTTATATATAAATGTACCTTATAACTGATAAAAATTATAAAGTTGGGGTAGGTTATGGTTGAAAAATTTTGAAATTAAAAATGTTCCTCTTTTTACCATCAAATCACCTGACAAAGTTTTCAAAAAAAATAACTGCACACGGTTTCCAAGATAAAAACCGACGGTAGATTAATTAATTCAAACTCTCTTTCCATTCACTCTCTCTCTCTCTCTCTCCAATACCGTCTCTTCCCCTTCTCTCTCTCTCTCTCTCGCCATTACCGTCTTCTCCCCTTCTCTCTGTTTTCTCTCTATTTTGTTCTTTCTCTCTCTGTTTTCTCCTTGCTCTCTGTTCTCTCCATGGATTCGGAAGCAATTTCACCAACAAAGATGACCCAACAAGTGGTCGCCGATTTAAATAGCCTTCCAGATCTTACAGAGGAGTCCACGGTTGAGTCACAGAGTGTTCTTCCGCCATTGATTGGAGCCAATCCGACCTGAGAACACGAATCTGCCGGAGAAAGCAACAGTAAGGACACGGAAGAAATTCGTATGTCCATAGATTCTATTCTCAACCATACTGAATTAGATCTCAATTCTACCCAAGAAAATCAAGAAGAGACGGAAGAGAAAGAATACAGGGGAAAGAAATCCAACATGCAGACACCGATGAACAAATTTCTGAAGGGAAAGAAGAAATTGGGGCTGAAATTACAGTAGAAGAGACTGAAGAGAAAGAAGAAACAGGGGCTGAAATTACAGTAGAAGAGACTGAAGAGAAAGAAGAAAGGGGAGACGAAATTCCAGTACAAGTTTCTGAAGAGAAAGAAGAAAGGGGAAACGAAATTCCAGTAGAAGAGACTGAAGAGAAAGAATAAAGGGGAAAGGAAATCCCAGTAGAAGTGACTGAAGATAAAGAAGAAAGGGGAAAGGAAATCCAACAAGAGGAACAAGAAGTCGTTTTTGAAGAGGGTTTCCCAGTAGAAGAGACCCAAGAAGAAGGTTTTCCAAATCTGATGGAAAATACCCTAGAGGTAGTTCTGGATTTCCAACATGCAAACATTGATGAACAAGAATTCGTTCAATCTATGGTTCCTGAAGAAATTCCTGAAATTCTTCCTCTTGTCAAAATCCAAGAAGTCGTTCAATCTATGGTTCCCTTACATGTACAACATCCTCACGAAGTTGAAAACAAGGTCAGTATCTTCGAAAACAATTTTACCTTTATGGATTTATTTTTGAAAGACAACTGCTTAGATTTATTTTGAACACGAATAGGTGAAGGATGCCAAAAAGACCAAACCAAAGAAAAAGCTTTCTTTCTCTCCAAAGGAAAAGGGTTCTGAGTCAGAAACACGGCGTTCACTAAGAACCAAACCAGCACCACCAAGAACCAAACCAGCACCACCAAGACCACTCAAGAAGGGAAAGAAAAAGAATACTTCTAAAGCGAAGTCATCAAAGGATGTTGAGAAAGAGATAGTATATTCAGATGGATTTGCGCTGTACAAGTAAGTTAACAAATGCTTACTTAGTTTACAAAAATTTACTTTAATGTTGTGATTGTTGTCTATCCCTCTGTTTGAATATTGAAATTGTTATCCAAATATTTAAACAATTCACTGCAAGGTTGTGATTGTTTTCTTCCCCTGAGCTTGAATATTGAAATTGTTATCCAAATATTTAAACAATTAATGCAAGTTTGTTATTGTTTTCTTCCCCTGAGTTTGAATATTGAAATTGTTATCCAAATATTAAAATAATTCACTGCAAGGCTGTGATTGTTTTCTTCCCCTGGGTTTGAATATTGAAATTGGTTTCCAAACCACGTGTTAATGACCTCATATATGTTAATTAATTGTTTTAGGAAAGAGAACAAAAGCCTTTTCAACATTAAGAAAAATGAGAAGGTACCACACAAAATAGAGAGGCTGTTGTATGGAAACTTTGTCAACTTAACCGGACAAGCAAGAGAGTGGTATGAAAACAGAGCAATGGTGGCAAGTGATGAAGATTCAGATGGAGAAGATGTGGATGTTCAGCAGTTTGTTTGTGAACCGAGATCAAAAAACAAAGTTGAAGAAAAAGATGAAGATGAGGTGGAAGAGGATGAAGAGGTGGAAGAAGAGGATGAAGATGATGAGCTTTCACATCATGGAAATGCCACAAGTGCCTTTATCTGATTTCAGTAAGTTGTTGTTTTTTTTCTTTCAATGATTTTTTTTTTTTTAGTTTGAATTGTGTTTGAGAATGTTTTCAAGGTCTCTATTATTTTGTACTAACAGGATAAAATTTATTTCTCTGTTTTCTTTTTGTTTTTGTAGAAATGTGAGGATGTATAGTTTGAAGAAGCAGAACCCTAATTTGAAGATGACGAGGGACTTCAAAGATGATATCTTGAGAGAGTGGAAGTCTATGACCTTGGATCAACAGCAGCCTTTTCTTCGTGGTGCTGCTGTAGAAAAGAAGAAGAAGGAAATGATGGAACAAATGGAGGAAGTCAAGGACAAGAAGAGGAAGAGGAAACAAGTTAAGGATAAAAAGAAGGTGAATGAGAGGAAAAAACTAAGAAACCCCCGCCGGTGTCAGAGCTACCAATCACTTCCGAAAATCAAGGATTTTTATCAAAAAATGACCAAAGAGCAGCGAGCCTTGATGTATGAGGTGGGTCTTGGTGGTTTGGAGCATATGCAAATCACAGGGACCCCTGAGGAATTCAACAAATTCATCTACAATGCTTTCGAAGTAGATGGATACTTGACAGCGCATGGCCGGTCGCTCAAGATCATTGATGAGATTGTCGGTTGGCTGCTCGGTATAAGTTGGGAAGGTGAGATTTTCAAACCTGAGCCACCTGACAAAGAGGCTCAGCTAATCGGTCAAAGTATCGGACTTGTGCAACCAGTTACGTCGGTTGAATCGTACATGAGGTGGTTTGCTGCTGAGGAGAATAGGGAGATTCTGACGGATGATTGGTAGCGCAGGGCGGTTGCGTTTGTTCTTGGATGTTTTGGAATGCCGCAAACTCGGAAAGGTGTTAGGTCCACACTAGCTCGCTATGTGGTGGATCTTGAGCACCTCCAAAAGGTGAACTGGGCTGCAACATGGCTTCATCACTTCCAAGAACAGCAAACCAAGGTGCAGAAAGGGAAGAGCATCCGCGGCGGAGGATGTATTTTGATCCCAATGGTAAAGATTACTAAAACTGTTTTCAGATACTTATTAATGTTGTTTACAAGCTTACTGTTTCCTTCCGTCACCTTACAATTGTTTTCAATGTTTATGTAGCTTCTGTATTTAGAGAAATTCTGCCCGAAGCTGCTGAAAAATCCTGATGGGTGTGAAAACCAGGATGATAGTCCGAGGCTAAAATTTTGGACCACTGAACTTGTTGCAGAGAGATGGAAGTTTGTGCAACAAAACCAGGATGTAAGTAGATATCTACTGAAAATTTACAATTGTTATCAAACTGTTGAAATAGTTAACTTTGAAGTAATTGAATGTTTCTGCTTTTGTTGGTTATATAGTTGAAGCTGAGGAGACTTGAGGAGCTTGTCAAGGAGGAAAATAAAGTTGAAGAACTTCAAACCAAAGATGTTGAAAAAACTTCGAGAAACTTTTCGAAAAAATTTCCATGAAGCAGCTGGCGGCGGAATTGCACAAGTTGATGAAGTCTGAAGGAGAAAAGGAAGGTGAGGAAAAACGAAATGTTGATAAGGAGAAGGAGAAGGGGAAGGAGAAGGAGAAGGAGATGGGTAAGGATGAGGAGGGAGTGAGCGAGAAGGAGGAAGAGAAAGAAGAAAAGTTTAAAACTCCCATTCAAAAGAGGAGAAAACAGGAGGAAGAGTAGGTCAACAGTCCCCATGGTCACATTTCTTTGGGCAGTGGGCAAACAAACCAAGACACACAGGTACGCAAACAAACATTTGTTTACTATTTCATTAAAGGTGTTCTGTAAACTCTTACAAATGTTGTCCCTGCTGTTATCATTTTAGGTGGCATCAAATTTACCACCAAAGCCCTTTCTTGTGTCTGGTTCTCCGAAGCTACGAAGAAATCTAGTGGGAAATGAATGGGGAAAGGCTCTTCACATAATCAGACGGTCTCCTCGGGGTCATGGTGGGGCCTTGAAGAAGAGGCCGTCAGCTGGATTTACCTACCTTCCCCAAATGCCCACCGGTGACGAGTGTTTTCTTCACTACTACCTCACTTACAAGTACGAGAGTGAATACAGCTTGAAGGACGCTGAAATTCCTAGCGAACTATATACGTAATTTTTATTTAAGACACATTAGCGTTCAAGTAAAACTTAAATGTTTTAAAACATTAGTGATACTTATTTACATTTCATGCAGTGAGGACGTGTTGAGAATAGGGAAGATGACTACTCTGTCAAGGGGAAGCTCGTGGAGACTCCGCCAAGGTGAATGGTTCGAAAACGACGTAAGTATTTTGCTCTCGGTATTGAAGAATGTTATCAAACCCATGAAAAAGTTTTCTTGTGACTGTGAAGTCATAAAATTGACTTTTTAATCACTCAGGTCATTGATGGATACCTCATGTATCTTCATGAAAAAGAGAAGAACCGGCCATATGAAGATAAAAAGAGGATCTGGTACCTGAGCTGCGAGTATTCCGTAAGTTTCCCCCCTCTTCATTTTGATAATTTCATTATATTTAAACTTCTTTTTCCATATGGTATAATGAGTTGTTATTCTCTTTCAGTTGATGGGTACAGAAAGACCTGGGCTGAAGTTGCACGATGCATTTTGTGGCGACTGGAGGGAAATGGGCTATGTAAGTGATTTCATTACAGTGGTGTTCTCTGTCTTTAAAATTTCTTTCCAGAAATATAACTTTGTTATCTAGGAGGTCACTGATTTTTTTTACTCTAATTTGTTTTATCATAAAATTAGATTGCTGTGCCTTTGAATGTAAAGAACTCCAACTGGCTGATGATGGTCATCAGTTTTGTGGATTCGGAGATTTACATTCTAGACTCTCTGTCCGGGCATGGCTACAGAGAGGAACACATTAAGTCCAAGGTCAGAAGCATGCACACCGTCCTCTCTCGTCACACTGAGTACACATAAGACATTACCAAATGGTTAATTTGGTATATGAATGATGATGTGCATCAACACCCAAATGGGTAAAGTTTCCTAGGCTTTACAATTGTATTCCTATAGTTTGACGTTATTATTTCTCTGTTTACTCATGTTTTCCAGACTAAACTTCACATGTGTGATTGTGGTCCCTTCATGTGCTTCTTCATGACGCACCTCAAGGAGTTGGTTCCGAATCCTCGCAAAGATCTCAGAGTCAACATAGACTATGTGAGAATCTGGATTGCAAATGAGATGGCGGATTCAATATACAACGGCCTTAATGAAGAGGACCTTGACGGGGTGAAGGAGTTTAAGAAGAAGGAGGAACACCTCCGGGAATGGTCATACTTGTATAGGAAAATTCCTTCAGTGACCTGGTCATCACCCAATGCCCTGAAGAGGAAGGCGGCAAAGGCGAAGAAGAAAACGGCAAAAGTATGAATCTAATTATTTGTTGTCATGTCTGAAACAATATTTGATTTGTTTTCTTTGTTTGAACATTTGTAGTAGGTTTGATGGGGAGGTTATGATCATTTTGGTTGTTGTGTTTTGTTGATCTTTTTATCAGAGATTTTTATCTTCTAGAACTTTTGGTTATGTAACAATTGTTATCTGGGCATTTATAGCCTTCTAACTCTCAACTACCAGTTCTCATTGAGTGAAAGACCAAGGAACCCATCTACCCACATTAAATTCATAAATGCACATTGTGTAGCTAACAAATATTTTCCTTACTTTTACAATTGTTATCCACATTGGCTGATAATGCTATCTGGACATTTATTGCCAACTAACTCCCAACCACCAAGTTTCTTCTTTTATTTCTAGCTCACCAACCACTTCAAATACATACACCTACCCATTCACTCCCATTCAGAGATTATTTTCTTCTCTCACCCTTACCTCTTCTATTCTTCCTTCCCTCAACAATGTCTCAACATAGTTTCAACTCTACAACCACACAACACAACACTCCCACTAAAGCTCAAGCCTACACCATAAGAAGCAAGTTATGGTGTAGGCTTGAGCTTTGTTATTGTAGCCGTAACCCGCTTATTCGAACCGCACATACGCCGAAAAACGATGGACGCAACTTGAACCAAAGGTATAGGTCGTCAATGCAAGTATATATGCTGGGAAGACGAGTTCTCAACACGTGTTTCGTTAAAGAACTCCCAAAACGGCAGGAGATAGTAACTACAATCCGTAAGAGACTGGAAAAAGGCGAGAAGGTTTCGAAAACTTAACTATACCTATGTGAAATTATTCTGTTTAGTCATTTAGTCATGGTTCTTTGATCTGGAGGGGAGATACACGGTGAAGACGGGATTATTTAATTGCTGAAGAGTTGAGAAAAGCAAAGCTGCCCAATGTGTGTAGGGGCGGTCAAACAAGTCAGCAACAAGACTGTAGTCAAACTAAACTTTGGACTATGGACATTCCTCGGAGTGTGATGTTCACGGCTTGGAGAGCTTTTCATCTCTCACTCCCAACTAAGGATAACCTTGCAAAAGGGGGAATTAATATCCCCTTACAAAGCTCGTGGTGCAGTAAAGGTAAGGAAACTTATGAACACTTATTTTTACAGAGCAAGCGGACATTGAGAGTTTGGGAGACCATCTTACATAAAGACTCGCTGCATAAAAAAATCCAGCCGACTCGGCCTTGGATAGAAGCGTCCCTCGACTCCTTAAGCAAGGAGAAAAGGGTCATCTTTGTACTTGGGATGTAGCAATTTTGAGAGCGCGTAATCTCAATATTTTTTAAGGAAAGAAAATGGATGAAGAGGAGGTTATTAATCTTGTTCGACAGAACCTTTCCAAAAAACAATTGGTGGTGGATGCATGTCAAGGATAACAAATTTAGTTCGACATGCAAGTGACGGGAACACATAGGGGACTATTGCGAATCAGTGGGTTTGACCACTCACATGTTTTACCAAGCTAAACACAGATGGGGTGTATTCGGATACATCGCGCAATGGCACTTTTGGCACGGTGTTACGCGACTCCAGGGGCTTTTGGATCGCTGCTATGGCTGGTCCTCTTCGTGAGGTGGCGTGTGTGAAGCTTACAGAGGCAATAGCATTGAGGGAGGGAATTGCTTTGGCTCGCCAGCTGGGGATTACAAGATTGCATATAGAAACTGAAGGAAGGACATGATCTATCACATACAGATCTACAACATGAATTATAGCGGAAGATTCATGTGTTAACCTTGTCTTCCTTAGCTCCTATGCACAGCGGATGATCGTAGGATGCTTGCTTTCACGTGCTCTTCTCGCTCCCACAGTCTGGCTCGAATCACTAGGACGAAAGCTCTGATCAACACCAAGTTCCACCCAATGGAGGCTAGTTAGAGAGAGAGTCTAGGGTTTACTGTATTATGATCAGCACATGATCTCTACAGTAGTGTGTGTTATTATGTCTCTAGCACACATAATAATGTAGGAGGCTGTCTCCTTATATTGACAGACTTATACCTAATTTCAACGTACCCCCTAGGGTTGATGTCCTTGCTACTAACCCCATTAGGTTTGATCTTGTCTCACCTAAACCCATAAGTTTAGGATAATTGCATTGTGCACCCCACATGGGCGCACATAATGCTAACATCTCCCACTCGCACAGTGGGGTTGCACAAATACAGTAGTTCTAGTCTCCCTCAATGTCCAACTATTATCATCTGCCAAAGTGTTATGTGGCCTTGGTGTGTGACTGTGAGAGAACCTGCATTTCGGGAGATCCATACTCTAAACTCATACGAGACGAGCTAGCAACAGGCGCACTCAACCCTCAAGAAATAATGCAATACATATATATATATCTCTAGTATCCCCCAGATTCTGTCAATTGTCATCTCATAGACCATGAGCGCCTACCTTGTCCCGAAGGTCATGCATCAATGAGTCTATATCTCCTTTATTACATTCATATCCTGCATGATCCCATAAGATCTTGTAGGTGGGCCCAATGAAAGTGATAAAGAGCGATGCAATTAGAATCTTCCTTTCCATCCATTGTCGCTTTCATTCGGAGTCAGCTGCTTTCCTAGCAATGTCCTGGTAGGCCGAATCATTCATAGCCGTGAGGTGTCACGCTAAAGTAGCACCACCGAACTGTCTTTCCCCGACATGGATAAAAGTACTAAGGGTATACAGTGTCAATCATTCTTATATGATCGACGAGGATCACACGGCGAGGAAACTCAGGGACTAGTTCTACTCGCCACCTCATGTCACTCATCAGCACGCGTCATCTCATAAGATGTGCGCCATAGTGTTTGGACTCTATCAGAGCACATGTCCTATCCCATAGGGACCACTATACAGATGTAAGTCCAACAGCCCATATGACTATTAACCCGAGTACTGAGTGTTGCACATATGCAATCGAAATCAGTTCTCTCATCTGGCTTTCTCTACGCAGACTATACATGGTTCGGGGTAGTAACCATGCTCGAATGGCCATAATCCAATCTCACCTTGGAACTTATTCCAATGCGACAAATGAATCCGTCTGACAGGGTCTTGCACTATTGATTGATGTCCAGCTCTTCTCATAGGCCATGCGCCTCATATGACAGGAGTCATCATATCATAGGCTTCTAGCGCTTATCGCGATTCTGTCTCATCTCCTACTCACCTAGACAATCCAGGATGTTGTAAAGGCGGTTGCTCGTGTGAGAGAGTCAACCTAGTGTCCGCGCGACATGTTCTATGCTAGTACAGGATATGTAAACAACATGTAGCATAACAAATCCAATTAAAATCCAATTATCAATGTCTCATATGCTCATCAATCATATTGCCAGTGATCGACTACCGAGTCCCAATTTTCTAAAATAATCCACAAAGACGACTCTTATGTGGTTTAGGAATGGGAGGTGCCTACATTATTGGCCTGTAGTCGATCTACTCCAAGATTACTCTTCAGGTAGTTATTTCACCTTTTGTGAAAACAATACCTTTTCTATATGTTTGGCCTTATCAGAAGTACTATAGCCGTTCGCTAGCACTACAGGTTGGTTGACAGCCCATAAGCTTATCAGAAACCTTCTTATCCAAACATATTTCTGTTCGGTGACAGAACAGGTAATCGTGCTTTGCTTCCATAATCGATGGAGCGGTCTAATACGATTTTGCAACACTTATGCTGCTGTTCCATGCGATGTCATCTAGCATGGACTATAGCCTGAGTCGGGTCTACGTGTATCTAGGTCCCCACCCTAGTCAGCATGCATATCTGGCTAGTCGAAGCATCATCTCCGATAGTTATAACACGTGATCCTTCGTACAGAGTATCCTTTTGGTTGCAATCTAGTGTCTTAAGTTAGATTTCCTGGAATCCACTCTTCCGATTGCATGAGGTTTGTGGGGTCTCAGTATATACCATAGTATATGGCAGACACACACTGCATCGCGCACTTTGGTCATTTGGTCAATCTTTTATGGTGTCTTCTAGGATACATATTCAGGCTCGTAAAATTCTGCAGTGAGTTATAGGAGTATCACATGGCATTGGTTCCATTACATGGAATTGTTCAGAGTATCTTCTTTGTGTCCGCCTTATGCGTCAATATAAGAAGTCCTTTTGAATGAACGAGAGTGCATCTCGCCCTACTAATATCCTTCGTCACAAATCGAAAGGATAACCACCCTATAGTGGATGTGAAAAAGTCCTTAGACTCTCCTGGAAATAGTGTGTCATCGATAATAAGTGACGTGTTCATCTACTCTCTACAACCGAGAGTGATATGCAGCGGTTTTCATCCATTGATAAAATACTGCTAACTTAGAGGACTAATTCAGATCACCCATAGGCTTAATTAGCTTGCACCTATTTGTGCATCCGATCTTACATCTCGAAACCCTGTGGCCGAGTCATACAGATCACCTCTCTGATTTCTCTATTGATAAATTCAGTCGTCACGTTTATCGAGAATGGAGCCTTATTTCCATAATCACAACTATTACCGATATCTCTGCAAGTCGTATGCCTTACCATGCTTCCGTCTGTGTCACTCTGAATGACCTTGGAAATCCATCTATTTCCAATAGTCTAACATCCAGTCGGAAAAGTCAACCTAGCCTTAACCTTGGTTGGTCTTTTACAGACTCTAACTTTTCCTGTAAAGGCTACTTTTCATTCTTCATTATTAGGGAACGATAAGGCATAGTATTCTATCCTATCGTTTATGCAAGGTGATCCTTAGGATCATCCCTTCGATCTTCAAGCAGTCGATGGGGTATGCTCCTATGAGCAATTCCTTTGCATGGGAGGATCATAATTTGCTCTCACCCCTATGGATGGGCACCTCGCATATAAAGTCACTCCCACTGTCCAAAAGATCCTTGAGGGTCTAATTCCTCATAATGGGCTAAGGAACAGGGTATATTCTAGCGGTTCCTCCATGCTCGCGGAGATCATCATCTCTACGAACATTCCCTTAACTATGGGCATCTCGTTATGAGAAATCATATATCTTGTGAATCCATTTGCGTTACACTACTAATCGGCTGTTGCGTTTCGAATACGCAACCCTCTAGAGTACTCAGAATAGTATGGGAAGACATGTTACTCCATGAAGATAAATTTCTTCCATCCAGGGTCTAAATTCCTTCTTGTCAGGTGATGAAATATCCTGGGGCAATATCCTAGGTTCATCATCATCTTGCGTGGTGACTATTATGTCTTCCCCTTCGATGTCAAATCGTCGACGGGGTACGCTCCAACGAGCGTTCCTACGCAAAGAGGGTTCTTCTTCAGCATTATCGTCATATACAATAGGGTGCTCACTAGGTAAGGCACTCCCACTGTTCTCAAGGTCCATAGGAACATATTCCTCTTGAGTAGTGGTGAATTGAGTGCTGTCTAGTTGTTCCTCTTTCTCATAGAGAATGCCATCTCCACGAGCTTCTCCCTGACTAGGAAAACTTAGTTAGCTCATAAGCTGCCGATCCCTATGGCCTAAGGTGACCTCATATAGGTTGCCTTTTGGTCCACATCTCGTAGGGTGTAGTGGCTACAGACTTGGTGGGTTCTTGGTTGAGTAAATCGACAGACGTTTAACAAAGCGTCTCCTCAAGATAGGGAACTTATACTTTGAACATGCTATCATACATCAAACCGTCTTCAGGCTGTATCCTATTTCTCCTATTCGCCACAGCATTCTGCTGCGGGGCATGGGAATAGCCAACTGCCTTACTACTCCTCTCCATCACATAGCTCTTGCTAAGATAGATACTCGCAGTCTCATTCTGGCTAAGGACATATCCTTTTGTCCAGACGGTTTTCTACCTTTTGTAGATACCCGTCTCAAGCACCCTTGTGCCTCAGACTTATGTGGCCCAAGCACACATAGTTGAGATGCGTACAATAATCTCCGAATGTGATGGAACAGTAAGCACCATGTCTTTAGCTATTAACATTTAATGGAACACAAATACAACAGAATGAATGATATGTAAAAACTCAATAATCCTTACTGCTTTACTGGATGTTTTGCCTTTCGCCTTTGTGTAAGGCAAGAATCACACACAGGTAAGGGTACCTTGGGCATATACCAAGCAGGCCTACCTTAGCTAGCCTGAACATCCTTTCCTGACATAGTGTGTCTCAATCTAGCGCGCCACATATCAGAATCTTAAGGCACAACTCTAGAGTTGATATCCAAAGATCCTGAGGCGTTATTCATGCTAGAAATCAAGAGTGCATAACCATTCATAACATGACCAATTCCAAAGTAAAACTGTAACCAAAACAAATTTTGGTGGCTACTCCCTCAAAGATAATCTCATGGATCCTTTTAGACGAGAAGTTGATGCAATGTCTGGCCTTCTAGTCTTAGGGAAACATCCTTTTCTTCCTTTGCATTTGCCTGTCTTGGAATATTGGTCATGTACCAATATTTCGCCCTTATTCCCTTATCCTTGCCCCACTTGTTCCACGGTCCTAATACCGGGCTAGGGACTACATCTGCCTATCATACTTCATTCACAGTCTTTTAGCAATCATATATTGCTTAGACTTCAAAAGTATGCTGAACCAGTATTCTAAGCAAGCACTTGGTTGTTTAGATCCTAGAACGGAGCGATGTTTGGTCTTATCCAAACATCTTGACACGCTCAAAGTGTGTCATATAACGTTTTCATGGCACTTTCATGAAACGTGGCAGAGATAGCAACATATTGCTAATCGGATATCTTAAACATCTCATCATAAACAGCATGAGTCTCAGAAGCTATAGTTGAGTACTAATCTCATAGACTATAGTCGAGTGCTATTTTTTAAGATTTGAGTTTGATAGTTTAAGGTGGGATTTATGAGTCATTACTCACAATTTTAATGAGGCAAATGGCTAAGGTGGATCCAATATTCTTCTTTGGCTCATTCCTACAATCTTTGAATCTCAAAGTGGTCTTGAACTTGCTGATGAGGTCATTCCCCCACCTTAGCATAGCACGCTCTATGACATTTATCTTGACTGCCTCCCACAATTGGTTAGCCCAAAGATAATGTTCATGTACTGCTGTGACAACTATTCATCACAGGTTCGACCATACTTGTAGGTAGTTTGACAAACTATGTCCAACAAATTTGGTTACATAGTACGATGACTTGTCATATCGTTTATTGTCACTATATTAGCCTTTACATTTTTGATTTAGACACGATTGATCTTGAGACATTGCATAGGAAATTAAAACTAGCATTTACTTAGCTCCGAAATAACATGATACATGACTAAAATTTCATAGTACATCATAAGGACTCCACCAAAACCTAGTGGCAATTCTAGGAATCAAATATCGTCACTTATGATTCCCTATTAGTTTCAATCATGTATAACCATGTGAGCTCTTTTGTTTTAGTTCCTTAGCATGCGAGGTTATACAAATATATCCAATCACACGCAGTTATAACGTAAAACAAGCATAAGCATAAATAAATATGCAATGGATGTGGCCCCTAAGGTGCACTCCCACTATTGAGAGTACGTCTTGAGCAAGTCTTGAACTTCTCGCCTCATGGATCTCGCCTCATCTCGAGTGCTCCTTGAAGCTTCCCTGTTCGTCTCTTTGCTCCATGCACCTCGCGCCATAGCTTTTGGTTTGGCCACCTCTCTTGAAGCATCTATTCTTCAATCTTCACTAAATATCTTATTTCTAATAAGAAGTAACCTCTAATAGGCGATTTAGATGAGAAGAGAAGACAATAGAGTATGTAGAGAGGCACGACACGCAGGCCGTATTTTAATTGATTACATATTCAAAACCAAAACCAAAAATAAAACCATCTAAGCCACATCCATGCATCAAACACATCCATTCAACCCACAACAGCATGTATAATAATAAAATAAACATACTGCAATTTTCTGAAAATTTCGAGAATTAAAGAATAATTACTGGAAATTAATAAGCAATAAAACAATCAACTAATAAGATCGAAAATTGCCCCCAACTACCTAGGATCTCACCTCCTATCTCATAAGGTAGGGAAAAATGTCCTAAGTCTCCAGAAAAAATTTGGGCTCAAAACAGTGTGTTTAAGGACGTCTAACTGCCTCGGGAAGTGTGCTAAACACTAATTAATTAATCTGGAAAATAAAAAAAATTTCTGTTTTTCCAAAAAATATGAAAAATTCCCAGAAAATAGGAAATTTAATTCTGAGCATATAGAAAAAAATTTGGCGAAAAATAGTGGCCGGAAGAGGGCTCACGCGCCCACACGCGCCGCCGCGCGTGGGCGAGTCCGCCTCCGTCACGCGCCGACGTCGGCCCGAGTGCCACGTCAGCATGCCACGTGGCATGCCACGTGCTGACGTCAGCTGTCATGTCACCCTCCACGTCATCATGCCACGTCAGCAGTCCACATGGCTGCCACGTCACCTGCCACGCCAGCAATTGCTGACGTGGCACCGCCACGTCATCATGCCACGTCAGCCCTAGCCACGTCAGCAAGTCCGCCGTCGCCCTTTGGCGCGTGCGGCGCGTGGCGGCGTCGGTGGCGCGTGAAGCCCACGCGCCGCCTTACCGGCCTCCGTTTCCGGCGATCCATATATCGTTAGAATCGTGTTTTCACGCTGATCAAGATTATGTATTCAAAACCCAATTTTAACATGTTTTGAAAAAATATTTTTACTGCTCAGATCTATCAGTCCAGATTTATACAGTTCCGAATCTTTAAAAATTCATAACTAATTCTCTGTTCGTCCAAAAATTATAAAATTTATATTTCTGGAATCCTCGTGAAAAACCCTATCTAACCATATAGGTTTCACTAACAGATTATGAAATTTCAAAAACTCGATTTTTTTTATCTGATTCGGGAACGCATAACGAGGCACGAAAAACAAGGCTAAGGCTCTGATACCAATGAAGGAAGGACATGATCTATCACATAAAGATCTACAACATGAATTATAGCAGAAGATTCATGTGTTTACCTTGTCTTCCTTAGCTCCTATGCAAGCGGATGATCGTAGGATGCTTGCTTTCACGTGCTCTTCTCGCTCCCACAGTCTGGCTTGAATCACTAGGACGAAAGCTCTGATCCACACCAAGTTCCACCCAATGGAGGCTAGTTAGAGAGAGAGTCTAGGGTTTACTGTATTTTGATCAGCACATGATCTCTACAGTAGTGTGTGTTATTATGTCTCTAGCACACATAATAATGTAGGAGGCTGTCTCCTTATATAGACAGACTTATACCTAATTGCAACGTAGCCCCTAGGGTTGATGTCCTTGCTACTAACCCCATTAGGTTTGAGCTTGTCTCACCTAAACCCATAAGTTTAGGATTATTGCATTCTGCACCCCACATGGGCGCACATAATGCTAACAGAAGCTGATTTGCGAAAAATGGCGAAGGACATACAAGACGAGATGCCCATAAACAATAGAACTGAGTACATATGATTGCACGAGATTGTAAGAAGATGGTATGCACGTACCAACAAGGGATGGTGTCTTGGTGCCCCAGAAATGGCAATATGGCGGCTCACGCTTGCTCCCATGAGGGAAGTCACTAGAGATAGCAAAAGTTTTGTTGAGTTGTATTCCTGAATGGGCACAACAGCTACATGTAACCGAGTTTGGTCTGATTAGTTAATCAAATGAATATTTTCTTCAAAAAAAAAAAAAAACAACATAAAGTTATTGTAAAAAACAACAAAAAGTTAATGACAGAATTAATCCTGCACTATATATAGGAACCCCTACATAGTACATACTCATCCACAAACCTATCACTTAACAGTTGTTCACGATTTCAACTGAAACTGAATTGTTTCTACGCAAATGGAGCTCAACAAAATGATTTATAAATGGATCGATTTATATTCAAATTTTCCTGAAATTTTGAATTTTATTTTCGTTTTGGTTTTGGGGGAAACCCAACCAAACCATTTAAACCCCTCAATGGTGATTGGTACAAATATTAGAGATCTTTCTAACAGGGTTTCTAATCCAAATTTTGTTAAATAAATTGAACATATCAACACATCCATCTCAGTGTCATGGCCGGTTCCAGTCATTGCAGTCGCTTCTCCGATTAAGACGAAGACGAACCGATGACATTGAAACAGTTGAAGTCATCTCCTTCGTCAACAGGCAGAATCAACGACCTTCCCGAAGAAGTAATCGTCCACATCATCTCCTTCTTTCCAACCAGAGACCGAATCAAAACCCGGAGCTCTCGCCAAGAGATGGCGAAACCTCTGGACTCATGTAACCAACCTCCACTTCAATTGGCCCAATGACTACCCGTTGGATTTCATTTATGACACTGCATTAGATTCTTTAACAAAACCGTAACCCGTGCCAGCACCATGATCGAGTCCTTCGCGGATCGGTTCCGGTTTGGTTCTAAATACAAACACCATGTCGATGACTGGGTTCAATTCGCAGTCACCAATAGAGTTGAGATTTTTGAACTCGATTTCTCCACAGCATACAAGGCTCCTCAATGGCTTGGGTGTTTAGTTAACTATAACAACGACAAAAGCGACTATTATACATTGCCAGAGCATCTGTATACCAATTTTTCCTTCAGAGAATAGAGGTTTAGCTACTGCAATTTCAATTTTGTCAACACAATGACTGTCTTTTGGGATTCTCTGGAAAACTTGTCTATTTCATACGCTGTTATTAGTGATGAACTGGTTGAAAAGATAGTCGCGGGCGCTCCTGCTTTAGAGGTTCACGATCTATATTTGTTTGATTCGTTAGAGGCACCCGTAAAAGCTGCAGTTTGGCAATTCAGCTTTGAAGAAATTGATTCGTGAAAGAATCAGAGAGATTCAACAATAACATATATGAATCATGGATAGAAACCCAGAAAGGGTTGAAGATGAACAGATGTTTTTCATAGAGTAAAATCGCCAGAAAATGGCTAATACAAAGAGGCAATCAACTTAACCCTGATTTCATGAGAAAAAGAGGGTTTTATACAAGCAATCCAACGGACTTATTTTGAGCCGTTGGATGGAATAGGAAATATAGAAAATCTTCAGATAACCACAAAGTTTGGACAGTCTTGCAGAAAGATCTTTCAGAAATACCAAAATAACACCAGTGGATCTTCTTCTTTATAAACAGCAACAACTTTTCTGGAAAAGATGCAACATTTCTTTGAATCAGCAACAATTCTCTGTGTCTAACAGCCTCCCTCAAACTTATGCTGGGTGTTGCACCATAAGTTTGGTTTTGAAGTTCTGGAAAGCAGCAACTCCCAAATTTTTGGTAATAATGTCTCCTAATTGATCTGCACTAGAGACAAATTGAACAAAAAAAATGTTTCTTCAAAAATTTTTCTCTAATAAAATGATAATCAAGTTCAATGTGTTTAGTTTTGTTATGCATGATAGGATTGGCAGTCATAGAAATAGCAGAAGAATTATCACAATAAAGGTGAGGAGGGTGAAGAAAAATATTCAGTTCTTTGAAAAGATATTGAAACCACGTTAACTCAGCAGCTGTAGTAGCTAAATCTCTATATTCAGCTTTTGTTGAGGATTTAGAAACAACAGTTGTTTTCTAGTGAATGGGATTAGATCCTAGATATATGATAATGCCAGTTTCGATTCTTCTGTCTGATGGGTTACCTGCCCAGTCAGCATCAAATAAGCATGAAGATCTAAAGTAGAGCTATCATATAAAATACCATGGTTTTATTTGCCTTGAAGATATCTAAGAACTCTCTTGGCAGCAAATAAGTGTTGATCAGTAGGAGCATGCATGAATTGACACAAAAAATTTACAGTGTAAGCAATATCTGGTCTAGTAAATGTAAGATATTGTAATGCACCAAGAAGTTGTCTATTAGGAGTTGGATTAGGCAGAATCGCACCATCATTTAAACGCAACTTATTACCAGAAGCTTGTGGTGTAGGACAAGATTTGCAGTTATGCATATTGTGTTTATGCAGCAGATCAGTGACATATTTATGTGTACTAATAAATATGCCTTTTGAATTTCTAGCAACTTCCAAACCCAGAAAATAAGTTAAGGATCCCAAATTTGTCATTTCAAATTCTGTATGTAAGTTGGAGACCAAATCTTTGATATAATCACTATCATTGCCAGTCTAAATGATATCATCAACATGGAGAAGCAATATTGTAACTTTGTGAGGAGAACTATATCTAATAAAAAGTGAAAGACAAGACAAGAATCCAACAGAATGCAAGTAAGTGGTAAATCTGTCAAACTAAGCTCTATGAGCTTGTTTTAACCATAAAGAGATTTGTGTAATTTACATACAAAATCTGGATACTGTGGATGAACATAACCTTGTGGTTGTTGCATAAAAACATCTTCTTTAAGATAACCATGTATGAAGGCAATTTTAACATCTAATTGTTGTAATGGCCATTTGAAAGAAGCAGCTAATGCTAAAATAGTTCTAACAGTTTCATGTTTAACTACAGGACTAAAAGTTTCATCAAAGTCAAAGTCAACACCTGGAGTTTGGTGAAAACCCTTGGCAACAAGTCTAGCCTTGAATCTAGAAATGTTCCCATTGGGTAAAAATTTAGTTTGGAAACCCATTTGCTTCCAACAATGTTGACATTATGGGTTTTTGGAACAAGAGACCATGTGTGTTGTTTAATAAGACTCTGGTATTCTTCTGCCATAGCTTTTTGCCATTAAACATATTTCTTTGCATCTGAAAAACATGTTGGTTCAGTCAATAAATAAGATACAGGGTTACCAGATTCAGCTGTGAAGCCTATGACTTTATTTTTTAATATGCCAGATTTACTTCTGGTTTGCATAAAGTGACCTCCAGTGTGAGTGTTTTGTGAGATAGGCACTTGTTCTGTTGGAGGAACTGGATCAGATTGTGTTGTGGTCTGATGTTGAGGAGCCAAGCTAGAAATAGGAACAGTGCTGACATCTGGAAGCTGAGAAGCCATCCTAGGAATGTGAGACACTGCACTATCTGTCTGCTCTTCAAAAATCAGAGTGTTTGTTTGATCATCATTTCCAGTAGGCTGCATCTCATGATCTACAACAGGACTGTCATGACCAGTAGACAATGAAGATGCAGGTGTAGTTCTGTTCTCATCAGTGAAACCAGCATTAGAAAAAGTGTAGTTCTGTTCATTGTTGCCTAAAAAAAAGAAAGGAACAGTGTTAGTAGGAAGAATACAAGAAGATGAATCACAGTTAGAAGAAACAGAATCAGGAAATAAGTGTTCATCAAGTATAACATCTCTACTAACATAAGTCTTCTTATGAGTTTTGTCATAGCAGATATAGCCTTTATAATTCAAAGCATAACCCACAAAAACACATTGAGAAGTTTTGGGATCAAGTTTAGATTTGTTGTAATGTCTAAGATAGGGATAACATGCACACCCAAAAACGTTAAAAAAGGAGTAGTTTGGTTTAGTTTTAAACAATAATTCATGTGGAGACTTATAGTTGGTGTTTTTTCTAGGAATACAGTTAATCAAATAAACAGCAGCAGCACATGCATGATACCAAAAATATTTTGGTAGAGAAGCCTGTTCTAGAAGAGTAACAGCAGTTTCAATGATATGTCTTTTCGTCCTTTCTGGAACCCCATTTTGTTGAGGTGTATAAGGACATGATTTTTGATGAACAATGCCATGAGTTTGTAAAAAGGTTTGAAAAATATAAGACATGTATTCACCACCTCCATCAGTTCTTACGATTTTGATTGATGTGCCAAGTTGTTTTTCATCTTCTGATTTGTAAGTTGCGAAGAGATTAACAAGATCAGATTTGTTGTATAATGGAAAAATCCAAGTGTATTTTGAGAAATCATCAATAAACAACACATAAAACCTATATCCCTGCAAAGATTTAACAGAAGCAGGACCCCATAAATCACTATGAATTAACTGTAATGGAGACGTACTATTAGTAGAAGCAGAAAAAGGTAACTTATGCATTTTGCATTTCAAACAAGATTGACAAACAGAACTAGTATTAATATCAGATAAGGACATGTCTTTGCACAAAGAAGAACAAGTATGAAAAATTGTTTTGAGACTGTCTTCAGATGGATGTCCCAGCCTTGCAGGCCACAAAGGAGACTTGACAGTTTTGCCTAGACAACCAAGTTTGGACTCAGGTGTAGAAGAGGTTTTGGGAGAAAAAGATGAAATTGGATATAATCCATTATGACTCAAATCCTTGTAAGGGATTGTTCCCAAAGCCTTGTCCTGAATATAAAAAGATTCAGCATCAAAATAAAAGAAACAATTATATTGTTTGCAAAGTTGATAAACAGAAAGTAGATTGTATGCAAGTGAAGGAACATAAAGAGTGTCTTGTAATTGAAAAGAATGAGATGGTTTCTGAATAGTAGCAGTACCATAACCAGTAATAGGTAGAGTTTGACCATTTCCAATGGAGACTTGATCTTGACCAATAGTAGAAGAAGTAGAACCCATATTTAAATTTCCAAAAATCAGCAGTCATATGATTTGTAGCACCAGAGTCAGATAACCAATAGTCTGGTATGATAGAAGAGGTGTGAGTGGGTGACTGAGGTTGAGAAGAAGTAGCAGTCATAGCAGTAAGTTGAGGTGAAGGTCTCTTCCCTTGATAAGCCAGATACATTCTGTGGCAACAATCAAAAGTAGAGTGATATTTGTTGCCACAGAATTGACAGATAATAGGTGCAGAAGTCCCATTTCTCATCCCATTATTGTTTGAGACATCATTAACATCAGGGTTTGTCAAAGCAGAACCAGTCCCATTCATAGAATTAAGATGATAGCCTTGATTAGGAGAGTTTGAATAAGCAACATTAGGGTTGTACCCTTGATTAGATTGATGAGTATACCCAAAAGTATTAGATTGATTTCCCTTATAGCCATAACCACCCCTTTTGCCACCTGATCTACCCCCTCTATTGTAACCCCTGCCTCTTCCTCTACCATATTGGTTTGGGTAAGAGGTGAACTGGTTAGAGAAGTTTGAAGAGTATGGGGGATTAGGGTTCTTAGCAGCAAAAATACCATGTCCAGGTCCAGATAAACCAATAGCAGAAAGAAAATCAGTAGAACCAGAAGTATCAGAGGAAACAATAAGTTGGGATTCCAACATTTGTTCTTCAGCTCGCAGGAGAACATGTAGTTCTTCAAAGTTAAGAGATGCATTTTGAATGCCTAAAGCAGATCTAAAAGGATTATATTCAGGTGGAAGACATTCACACCATGTAATATCATATCATCATCAGGTATATAAACCAAAGCAGTAGACAACTTATAACGAAGAGATTTCAACTTCTTCATGTATAGATCTATGGAATCTCCTTTCTTCCGAATAGTTTGAAGATCACTCTTAAGTTGCATAATATTAGGGCGAGTAAGTGAAGCATAGCGAGATAGCCATACCTCGCGGGAAGTGATTTTCCCGATTACCTAAATAAGAGCTTCGTGGGAGAGAGTCACCGTCAGAAGAGTCTGAACCGCCTGATCAGTAGAAACCCAAGCGTCATAAGAGGGGTTGCGAAGAGGCGGATCTGAAACAGCAGCGGACGGAAGCAACTGTGGCGGCCTAGGGTTTGAACAGTCAACATAGCCATATAGGGGCTGGATTTGTAAGAGAGAAGAGATCTGGTATTTCAAAAGAACATAGTTGGAATTATCTAACTTGAACGGGACAAGATGATTGATATTTGACAGTAAGAGAATCGGATTGGACGAAGCAGAGGCCATGGATAGTGTCATGGCTCTGTTACCATGAAAGAATCAGAGAGATTCAACAATAACAGATATGAATCATGGATAGAAACCCAGAAAGGGTTGAAGATGAACAGATGTTTTTCATAGAGTAAAATCGCAAGAAAATGACTAATACAAAGAGGCAATCAACTTAACCCTAATTTCATGAGAAAAAGAGGGTTTTATACAAGCAATCCAACAAACTCATTTTGAGCCGTTGGATGGAATAGCAAATATAGAAAATCTTCAGATAACCACAAAGTTTGGACAGTCTTGCAGAAAGATCTTTCAGAAAAATACCAGAATAACCCCAGTGGATCTTCTTCTTTACAAACAGCAACAACTCTTCTGGAAAAGACATCAAAACCCCCATCTGCAACATTTCTTTGAATCAGCAGCAATTCTTTGTGTCTAACAATTTGTACATAGGTGTTTTTGGTTCTTGGTATGATATACCCATGTTAGAGGTTTCAGCCCCAAATTTGCTGTCATTGGAACACAAGGGCGAGTTTCTGATACGGGTAGCCGTATCAATATTATCAATTAGTGTATTTATTTATGGAGTTATTTATTTAATTAATAATAGGGGTTGGCCCTTCGTAGAGTAGGCCCGTAGGGTTAGGTTATTTATCTATATATGCGATGTAGTCTTCTCTATATTATTCGAGCAATAAACAAATAAGTCTATCTTTTATCTCTTTTACTGTTTGTGTGTGTGTGTTGGGGTTAATAAACCCTCGTGTGTGTGACCAAGCATTACCGGACAGTAATTATTGGTGCTTTCATTGAGATCGTTGGTCGTACTTTCGTTCGCGGCGCTCACGCCCTCGAACTCCATGGATCTCGTCTGCGCTATTGTCGATCTCAGTCACAAAGGTGTCCAACAAGTGCTTTTCGATGACATCGACGAGCTCTCCTAGAAACATGAAACAATTAACAGTCGCACCATTGCAGGCCTGGAAGACATTCAAACTAGTGGGTACATCACCCACTGAGATCTCAAATGCCTCAAAGCAAGTCGGAATCAATTCAGATTGATTTCAATTGACGAATTCTGTCGCCTCCAGCATATTATCAGAGTCGGCGAGGTGCCGCCGCTAGATGAAGAGCCACCAACGCTAACGCAAGAGCAGCAGCCGGAGAACCCATCGCCCATTCCGCCATTGCTACCAGTGAACCACACTCCGATCACGACCCAGAACCAATCCACAAAACCAGCCTCAAACCCACCGCAAGACCCACCTGAATCGCCTTCGCAGACGACTCTAACCCAGCAGAATCCGCAGATACAACTTATTGGGTTTGTCTAGTATTCCGCAAGACGAATCGGTGTACCCGATGCATCTGATTTTTTCCTCTGAGGAGGTGATCTCTGAGGAGGTGATGGCTAGGGCTTGGTGGGCTTTTCCAACTCCTCTATATTAGTTTAAATAGAGGTGGTAGCTATTGTTTCTAATTGAATCGAGTTGAGAGAGAATTAGTGAGAAATATTAGTGAGCGGATGTGAGAGGTTAGGGTTTCATAGATGTAGTCTATGAAGATGAGAGTACCGCGTCGACGTGGTCTGCGGATTGAGCTGTCTCTCCCCTAAAATGTATTCCCTCATTGATATAGTGAAATTCTCCTCCTCCCGTGGATGGAGGCTGTAACACCCCGTATTTTTCCGAATATTTTGACGTATTTTTCGTAAAATTTAAACAGCTATTTTGAATTTTACGACGAGTAGGGGAGGTAATTGTAATTTCGGATAATATTATATAGTTGTTGTTGGGGGTATATTTTGTCTTTTATAAAACTTTTAGTATTTAATACTTGTATTTTTGTATTTATACTATATGTGGTGTATACTTGTATTATACTTATACTATACGTATTTTTATACTTTCTACCATAGTATTTGTACTGTATACATACTATGTATTTAATATAGTATTTTATACTATACTTTGTATTATAATAATAATAATAATAATAATAATAATAATAATAATAATAATAATAATAATAATAATAATAATAATAATAATAATAATAATAATAATAATAATAATAATAAATCAAACCCTCTCCTGACATCTATCCCAACTCCCTAAAATTTCTCCACCCCCAACACCTCTTCTCCCTCTTTCACGTAAACTCTCCCTCCTTTCTCTCCCTCTCTCTCTCTCACCCGTATCTCTCTCTCTCTCCCTCCTCCCTCTATATCTACCACCTCCTCCCTCTCTTCTTCGGCACACCCAACACCCGAGACCACCCCATCTCCCAACACCAACACCACCCCCAACGCCATCTCCCTCTCTGTTCTCACTCTCTCCCGACCCATCTCCCTCTTACTGCATCTCTCTCTCTCTCTTCTGGTTTTGCCTTGAGAAACCCGCAGCCACCACCAACATCAGCCACCACTTCCACCACAACCAACTCCCTCACCACCTCCTCTCCTCCCTCTCTGCCCCTCTCTGTTTTGCCCGGCGAGAAACCCAGACGAAGCACAGCAGCAGCGGCGTCGAGCCGCTGCCATCTCCGACGAACGCCACCTCCGGCGACCCACCACCACCGAGAACGCCATCACCCTCACCCTCTGCCCACCTCCAGCTAGCTCTCTTTCCCTCTCTTCTGTCTACCCCGACGAGACAACAGCAGAGAAGCAGCAGCAGCAGCGGCAACAACGCCGCTTCTTTCCCGACGAGAAGTCCGCCGGCGAAAATGGCCTCCAACACCACTGCCACCCATCCACCCCTGTTCCCACTTTTCTCTCGTTCTCTCCCCTCTCTACCTTTCTCGACAAACCCACCAGAAGGAGACAGAGCCGCAGAAACAGCAGCAGCATACCCTACACCGCCGGCGACCACCATTGTTTCCGACGAAGAACTCGCCGGAGTTCAACCGTGACGACCCAAGCTTTCAAACCAGTCCTATTCGGCTCAGAGGAGTCCGAATAAGATGATGGATGCCTCAACCGAAGCCAAGAACAGCCGGAGAAGCCCCGGCGAAAGCTCCATCTCCGGCGACAGCGACGGCGACCTCGACCCGACCCATTTCTTGACCGTTTCTCGCAAAATTCGATATGGTTATGCTCGAAATCTTCCCCTGAGTTGTTTTTAGTAATCAAACTCAAGTTTTAAGACCTCTAATCAACGTTTTAATCGGTTAGTTTGAATGTTCAGGTTTAGGGGGTTAAAGTTTCATTTTCAGAAAGTTTTCAGGGGGGTTATAATGTCATTTCAGAAACTTTGGGGGAGGCAGTTGTCATTTCAGAACTTTTTTACTAAATACAAATTTTAATTTCAGAATCATTTATAAAATTAGTTTTTCTAGATTTATTATTTATAAATTAATAAGTATATTTTCGGGTGTATATATTATTGAGAGAAAATATATTTTTGGGTTTATAAATAAGATAAAATGAATATTTTTTGAGAAAAATAATAGGAGCTAGAAATATATATAGGTTGTATATTTGTTGAGATTATATTAAGTTAGAAGCTCCGATTTGTAGGTGACGATTCCGTAGACGAGAACGAATTATAGGACGTGCTTGGATTTTGGTAAGTTAATATGCCTAGCCTCGTGTGCCTTTCTTTCTCTTCGCGTATCGCGTGAGCTATTTGTGAAATACTACCGTACTTGATTTATTTGAGTTGTTTATTTGTTTTGAAATACTCCTCTTTGATGTCTCGTTTGAAATTGATATCCAAATCTAAATAACAATCCGAAAGACGAACATCTAAAGTGATATTGAAAATACTTGTAAAAGTGATTCCCCAAGACGGACCACGTCATTGGGTTGGAAGTACGAAATTTCGAAATTGTTGCCTCGGTTACCAAGAGTAGCACACCGCTCACTTTTTGGTCGAATCTGAATATCTCTCTCAATCATACATCGATTACTTTTTTTTGCCACACCGGCTTTTTGTTCGGAGCTCCTTACACGATTCTACATCTTGAATGAAAATACGTAATTATGTAAAGTGGAAAGCCGTTGTGCGTGGGTTTGTGCCATATCCCTGATACGATACATTTCTGACATATTGTGTTGGTTACTGATTATGACATTATGAGATTATGAGGCTCTGACCTCCTGTGATTGAGTTATGGTTATGAGGCGCTGTGATGCAAACCTCCTGTGTTTGAGTTATGGTTTTGGTAGTGCTTTTGCACATATGAGAAAGAGGTTGTGGATCGGATATGGTCACGCCCCGTATCAACTAGTTACTAAAATGGATTTCTGGACTCGATTCCTATGGATATGAGATATCTTGAGATTAAAGTAATGTTGTGATTTGTTATTAAAAGTGATTTCCCGAGATGGACCACATCTTCGGGTTGGAACACAAAATTTTGAGATCGTTACGAGTTGGACACACCGAATCAGCTGTGAACGCTTTTCCCGCGAGTGTTTAACATTTATTTACTAGCGAATTGGATATTCCTGTCATTTGTCTCATCATCTGTTTACGTGCTATGGGTGTTAGCTTACGCAGCCGTTTGCTGACTATTTTCTGTAAAAACTGCGTCGACTTTTGCTATTTTAAAACCGCAGGTGGGCTATCGAGGTGGGGGAACGTTCACGACACTTTGGACAGGAAGGCTTGCTAGATGGATTATCACATAGTACATTATCTCACCTAAAAGTGTATTTCAAGATTTTTTTTAAAAGACTATCACTGTTTGTATTTGTATGGAAATTGTAATAAATTGTATTTTGAGTTATCGATGGTTGTACTAGCTGTGAACCGACGATCCTTATCCGTTCCCAATGAGGTTCATCACCTCGGGCGGAGACATCTCTTCCGAACGTGGGGCCCGGCCGGCCTTGCGGCTCGGTGGGGTGCTGTATATGGTATCAGAGCCGACGATTCTAAGTTAGTACGACCCTTCGGTTTCAACTAAAAAGAGTTTTCAAAAATTAAAATGAATATAGGCGAAACTAAAACCGGTAATAAAATTGAAAAAGCCGGGGATTGCGGGATAGCTTATGTCCTATTGTGCTAGGTTTGCAGCTGTGAGTCCTATTAGCTGAATTTCTATTTGATGTGACTATACGTGATGCTTGCTATCTACTTATTCGGTTTTGTTTGGCAACACCATAAGTGAGACTCGTATGACTTTAGAACCTTGCCGAGACTTAGCGACCCTAGCTTCGAGGACGAAGCTCTCTTTAAGGGGGGAAGGATGTAACACCCCGTATTTTTCCGAATATTTTGACGTATTTTTCGTAAACAGCTATTTTGAATTTTATGACGAGTAGGGGAGGTAATTGTAATTTCGGATAATATTATATAGTTGTTGTTGGGGGTATATTTTGTCTTTTATAAAACTTTTAGTATTTAATACTTGTATTTTTGTATTTATACTATATGTAGTGTATACTTGTATTATACTTATACTATACGTATTTTTATACTTTCTACCATAGTATTTGTACTGTATACATACTATGTATTTAATATAGTATTTTATACTATACTTTGTATTATAATAATAATAATAATAATAATAATAATAATAATAATAATAATAATAATAATAATAATAATAATAATAATAAAAAAAAAAATCAAACCCTCTTCTGACATCTATCCCAACTCCCTAAAATTTCTCCACACCCAACACCTCTTCTCCCTCTTTCACGTAAACTCTCCCTCCTTTCTCTCCCTCTCTCTCTCCCTCACCCGTCTCTCTCTCTCTCACCTCCTCCCTCTCTTCTTCGGCACACCCAACACCCGAGACCACCCCATCTCCCAACACCAACACCACCCCCAACGCCATCTCCCTCTCTGTTCTCACTCTCTCCCGACCCATCTCCCTATTAATGCATCTCTCTCTCTCTCTCTTCTGGTTTTGCCGAGAGAAACCCGCAGCCACCACCAACATCAGCCACCACCTCCACCACAACCAACTCCCTCACCACCCCCTCTCCTCCCTCTCTTCCTCTCTCTGTTTTGCCCTGCGAGAAACCCAGACGAAGCACAGCAGCAGCGGCGTCGAGCCGCTGCCATCTCCGACGAACGCCACCTCCGGCGACCCACCACCACCGAGAACGCCATCACCCTCACCCTCTGCCCACCTCCAGCTAGCTCTCGTTCCCTCTCTTCTGTCTACCCCGACGAGACAACAACAGAGAAGCAGCAGCAGCAGCGGCAACAACGCCGCTGCTTTCCCGACGAGAAGTCCGCCGGCGAAAATGGCCGCCAACACCACTGCCACCCATCCACCCCTCTTCCCACTGTTCTCTCGTTCTCTCCCCTCTCTACCTTTCTCGACAAACCCACGAGAAGGAGACAAAGCCGCAGAAACAGCAGCAGCAGACCCTACACCGCCGGCGACCACCATTGTTTCCGACGAAGAACTCGCCGTAGTTCAACCGTGACGACCCAAGCTTTCAAACCAGTCCTATTCGGCTCAGAGGAGTCCGACTAAGATGATGGAGGCCTCAACCGAAGCCAAGAACAGCCGGAGAAGCCCCGGCGAAAGCTCCATCTCCGGCGACACCGACGGCGACCTCGACCCGACCCATTTCTTGACCGTTTCTCGCAAAATTCGATATGGGTATGCTCGAAATCTTCCCCTGAGTTGTTTTTAGTAATCAAAATCAAGTTTAAAGACCTCGAATCCACGTTTTAATCGGTTAGTTTGAATGTTCACGTTTAGGGGGTTAAAGTGTCATTTTCAGAAAGTTTTCAGGGGGGTTATAATGTCATTTCAGAAACTTTGGGGGAGGCAGTTGTCATTTCAGAAACTTTTTACTAAATACAAATTTTAATTTCAGAATCATTTATAAAATTAGTTTTTCTAGATTTATTATTTATAAATTAATAAGTATATTTTCGGGTGTATATATTATTGAGAGAAAATATATTTTTGGGTTTATAAATAAGATAAAATGAATATTTTTTGAGAAAAATAATAGGAGCTAGAAATATATATAGGTTGTATATTTGTTGAGATTATATTAAGTTAGAAGCTCCGATTTGTAGGTGACGATTCCGTAGACGAGAACGAATTATAGGACGTGCTTGGATTTTGGTAAGTTAATATGCCTAGCCTCGTGTGCCTTTCTTTCTCTTCGCGTATCGCGTGAGTTATTTGTGAAATACTACCGTACTTGATTTATTTGAGTTGTTTATTTGTTTTGAAATACTCCTCTTTGATGTCTCGTTTGAAATTGATATCCAAATCTAAATAACAATCCGAAAGACGAACACCTAAAGTGATATTGAAAATACTTGTAAAAGTGATTCCCCAAGACGGACCACGTCATTGGGTTGGAAGTACGAAATTTCGAAATTGTTGCCTCGGTTACCAAGAGTAGCACACCGCTCACATTTTGGTCGAATCTGAATATCTCTCTCAATCATACACCGATTACTTTATTTTTGCCACACTGGCTTTTTGTTCGGAGCTCCTTACACGATTCTACATCTTGAATGAAAATACGTAATTATGTAAAGTGGAAAGCCGTTGTGCGTGGGTTTGTGCCATATCCCTGATACGATACATTTCTGACATATTGTGTTGGTTACTGATTATGAGATTATGAGATTATGAGGCTCTGACCTCCTGTTATTGAGTTATTGTTATGAGGCGCTGTGATGCGAACCTCCTGTGTTTGAGTTATGGTTGTGGTAGTGCTTTTGCACATATGAGAAAGAGGTTGTGGATCGGATATGGTCACGCCCCGTATCAACTAGTTACTAAAATGGATTTCTGGACTCGATTCCTATGGATATGAGATATCTTGAGATTAAAGTAATGTTGTGATTTGTTATTAAAAGTGATTTCCCGAGATGGACCACATCTTCGGGTTGGAACACAAAATTTTGAGATCGTTACGAGTTGGACACACCGAATCAGCTGTGAACGCTTTTCCCGCGAGTGTTTGACATTTATTTACTAGCGAATTGGTTATTCCTGTCATTTGTCTCATCATCTGTTTACGTGCTATGGGTGTTAGCTTACTCAGCCGTTTGCTGACTATTTTCTGTAAACTGCGTCGGCTTTTGCTATTTTAAAACCGCAGGTGGGCTATCGAGGTGGGGGAACGTTCACGAAACTTTGGACAGGAAGGCTTGCTAGATGGATTATCACATAGTACATTATCTCACCTAAAAGTGTATTTCAAGATTTTTTTTAAAAGACTATCACTGTTTGTATTTGTATGGAAATTGTAATAAATTGTATTTTGAGTTATCGATGGTTGTACTAGCTGTGAACCGACGATCCTTATCCGTTCCCAATGAGGTTCATCACCTCGGGTGGAGACATCTCTTCCGAACGTGGGGCCCGGCCGGCCTTGCGGCTCGGTGGGGGTGGTTCAGAGGCAGTTTTGCCGAACCACGTTAAATTCTTGTGTTGTCGTTTTTCTGCTCCTATGTTGCGTGTGTTGAGTGTGTGATCGTGTGGCGTGTTTTTTATTTGGTTGCGAAGGGAATTCGGATCGACGAATAATTCCCCAAAAAGTGGTATCAGAGCCAGGTTCACGATCCGGGTGGAGCACGCAGGTGAAAGGACGAAGAAGAAGACACTGAAGAAAAGAATTGAAAAAAAAAGCTCACGGTGGTGTCTTTGGGTTGGTGTTGATGGCCGATCAATTGAAGATGTGTGTGGGCTGCTTGGCAACATATGAAAAGGAGCTTCGGTGGCACATGTGTGTGCTGATGGGAAGAGAAAGGATCTGGTGTTACAGATCTGTGGTGCTCCAGCTCGGTCATGTGGCGAAACAGATGGTCCAAATTGTTTTTGGTGTTTTGAGCTGCCTCTAAGACCGGTTGGGCTCGAACAGGAGGTGAAACCTAGGTTATTGGACGCTTCGGACGCATTGGCAGGGTTAGATTCTGCAAAAAAATGACAGAATTTGCAGATTAGTGACTGGGCAGCGTATCGACGTGAATCAACGGTCCAAACTTGTTCGGGTGGTTACGGCATGTCTGTAGATCGGATTGGGATGTGTCAGGAGTCCAACCCTATGTTTTTGGACGTTTCGGGTACATCGGTATGGTCATAATTTTCAGATTCTGAGTGGATTGAGAAGATCAGCATCAATCGATATCGATGGGCGAGATCGAAGACGACAGGATGCGATTAGGGTCAATCAAGTTCAAGTCCAATCAGGTGGGGTCAATTAGAGGCGTTTTCCTAATTGAACATTCGATTGGCAACTTATGCAGGCTTGGAGTGTGTTGACAGGTGGAGCTGCTGTTCAACATAGGCAAGAAACATAGGCGTTGTGTGATTGTGAGCACGTGACGCAACACTTGCAGAGGAGTCTGGTCAGAGATGTGGGAAACTATTGCAAGCAAATTCACAAGAAGCTCCGGCGGCAGAGATCGAGACGTTGGACGCAGTTGACAAGGCCATGGCAGAGGTGGCGTCCTGATATCTCTATGTGGGTTCGTGACGATAACTCTTGAGAAACTCGAGGCAAGAAGAGAGGTAAGTTGCGACGGGTATGCAAAGCGGTGGCTTTGCAAGACATCTTGGTGAAGACGTATGATCGAACAGGAGAAGTAAAAGCGCAAGGAGAAGCACTCAAGGTTGGCGTGGAGAACCACGTGGTTGACGCGTAATGACGCTGAAGCATGGAGATAGTGCAGGCTATGAAGAAGTTGCAGATTTTTCAAGACGGTGCTCAAGTGACGAGAACGTGATGAAGAAACTACTGCAGTAGTGAAGAGAAAAGGAGTCTCGTTTGCACTTGGCGTGGTTGGTGGAGAACTCTCCAGTGATGAGCTAGCTAGTGGAGAGATGGAGCAACTCTACTCCCCAAAGTGTCATGCTTTGGGACGCACCCGTGTCGGGGGTTCGAGGCGTGCCCTAGGAGGGGGTGCAGAGCATCTCGGTAGAGGTGCGATGGCGGTCCATGCATGTGGAGCATGGCGGATGCGGCGGAATCGACATTAACGATGGAGAGATCCGAGATGGCTAAGGAATTTTCTAGGCGCTTGCAGAATTCAAGCCAAGGTGGAGGTTGTTGGGTTTTTCTCGAATTCCGCAAGACGAATCGGTGTACCCGATGTGTCTGATTTTTCCTCTGAGGAGGTGATCTCTGAGGAGGTGATGGCTAGGGCTTTTTGGGCTTTTCCACCTCCTCTATATTAGTATAAATAGAGGTGCTAGCTATTGTTTCTAATTGAGTCGAGTTGAGAGAGAAATGGTGAGAAATATTAGTGAGCGGATGTGAGAGGTTAGGGTTTCATAGATGTAGTCTATGAGAATGAGAGTACCGTGTCGACGTGGTCCGCGTGTTGAGCTGTCTCTCCCCTAAGATGTATTCCCTCATTCATATAGTGAAATTTTCCTCCTCCCGTGGATGTGGGCGGTTTTGCCGAACCACGTTAAATTCTTGTGTTGTCGTTTTTCTTCTCCTATGTTGGGTGTGTTGAGTGTGTGATCGTGTGGCGTGTTTTTGCTTCCGTTGCGAAGGGAATTCAGATCGAGAAATAATTCCCCAACACAACTCGCCGCCCTGGCCTTCCTGGCCAAGCTTACAGAAGGCACCAACCCCGTCGTTCCCGACAACGGTCAAACCCACAAAACTATCTGATCTCCCAGCCCAAAAACTTCTTTAGTCGCCTTTTGCCCTTTTGCCGTCCCAAGCGAAGAAATCACCAGGTCCGAACCCAACTCTGTCGCCCACACCGCCCGAACCTCCTGATTTTCAGGCGATCTCCGTCCGAACCCACATTTGACCTCTCCGGCGCCACCAAGAACTCGTGACCCAGCGGCGTACCTCCAGTCGCCGTCAACAACACCTCCTCCAGCGATCTCTTTGTCGATGCAGTACCAGCCGGTGTCTCAGCCTATTCACAGGACCTTGGCCGCCTTCCTCCTTTAGCCCATCACCACAATTGGGCCAGTATTTTCAATTTGGGCTTACCTCTTCACTTGGCTCAAGTCTACATCAAGGTTGCAGTCCCCTTATGGCCTTCATTCAGATTTTGGTTTTGGGGCCACATGCCTCAAGTGGACCAACTGCAACATTTTGGCAGTGTTCATCTCTTGGGTCCAAAGTTCCATTTGGGCTCGGGTTGATTTTGGACTCCAACATGGATTGCTCAAGTTTGCTCGACGACAATTTAATCCGGGTAAGAATTTGGTGGATTTTTTCGGCACCCACCTTGAAGGCAAGGTGGATTTCAAGCGTGGGGGAGTTGATACGGGTAGCCGTATCAATATTATCAATTAGTTAGTATTTATTTTTAGAGTTATTTATTTAATTAATACTAGGGCTTGACCCGTCGTAGAGTAGGCCGTTATGATTAGGTTATTTATCTATATAAACGATGTAGTCTTCTCCACATTATTCAAGCAATAAACAAATCAATCTCTCTTTTATCTCTTTTACTGTTCGTGTGTGTGTGTTGGGATTAAAAAACCCTCGTGTGTGTGACCAACCGTTGCCGTACTTTAACAGTTTCTCAATTCTCGGCTGGTGGATATGAAATCTTTGGTTCATGTTTCCATCATTGATTCGCTCGAACGCAACCTCAACCTTGGTTCCCTAGAAAATAAAGATACCATTTGCAGTCTTTCGCAAGTACAGACACTCACATTAGGTACTTCGGTTATCCAGGTTGGTTTTAAATTCCACATGTTTTTTCGGTTAAGCCATTTTCATACAGCATCATCGCAGTGTTAAACTTCAAAGTTATTAAATGTCGAAAGTTCCATACAATATTTGAAGTAGTAGGATACGCTAATTGGGAGGTTTATCTTGTTAATATGTGTAATTGCAGGATATCTTACGGCTGTGTCCCACATGTTTGTATTCACCGCTGTCAAAGTGCAAGTGTTTTTCTATCGTAGATATAGATTTGCTGAAAACAAACTCTTCTCCAATTGCAAAACTGCTGGAAATATGTCCGGGAATCGAGACATTAACAGTAGTCATGCCCAAGGACAACAAATACAATGAGGTGTGTTTCAACTCCGATCCAGCTTTGAATTATGCTTTTCATGTTTTGTAGCTATCACTTTATTGTCATATAAAATTGTAATGCTACCATGAGATTGCTAAAACTTCGGTATGGAAGAAGTTAATGGTTGGCGTAGCTTCTTAAGTCATATTACATTAAAGTTTTCTCCAGATATTTAAGCTATAATCAGTTGAGATTACTGGAGTAAACCAAATATACTATGGCAGTTCTGTGACATAAGTGTTGGTTTGATTAGCTCATAAGCCTGTAACACACGTCATGAACATTTCAACATAAAAAGGTTTCTTGTTATTGAGATAATTCATAGTGAAGTATCATTAAATCCAATATGTTAGTGTGATCTAATTAATTGATTTGTCAAAAGTTATAACCATGAGATAAATGAAAAAAAAAAAATAGAATCTTAAAACATTTATAGAAGGGCTAACTTGGATCAGTTACAGGAGGAAGTCCTTATAAAGACTAGCTTTTTGCCACAGAGGCATAACTACATCAGGAAAATAAAAATTAACTTCATCTTCTTTCGCATAAGTAGCAAGCAGGTGGGCTGTGTTGTTTGCTAGTCGAGACTGAAAGGTGAAGGAGATGTTTGAGGTGGATCTGCATAGCTCAACAATGTCATCCACTACCGCGCCAACTTCTGAAAAATCTTCTTCTGCAACTCCCCTTCTAGCTCTATTGATTTGTTCCACCAAGGCCTTTGTGTCACTCTTGAAAATGATGTTCTCCATGTTGTACATAGAACCCAATTGGATTGCCAGAAGCAGAGCTTTGGCTTCCATAAATTTTGGAGACACGCCGTGAGGGATAAATCTCGAAGCTCCCAACACATCTATACCTTGTGAGTTTCGAAAAATAACACCGATACCCGCATTCTTCGAAGAATGATTGAAAGCGCCATCCATATTAGCCTGCCTTGTGTTCTTTCACCCTCCCGAACCAACTGCTTCTTCAAACTCCTTCACCAAAGACTTGATTTGTTTAATGCTCTCTAAGTCCGAGAGCACCCTTCCACGAAAGACGCCACTGTTTCGAGCTCTCATATCCACCATATGTCGTGAAACAAAATAACATCCAATCTGCTTCATTGAGAATTGAAAGAAAGTTGCATGCCCAGTCTGAGAAGCCCCTGGATTGAGAGGGAGAAAACAACCCATTACTACTCCATTCCAGATTGTGATAGCTTTCGGGCAATTGGAAAAAACATGGGTCGTTGTTTAACCCAACTCACCACAAGTGTGGCAGTGGTCTGGGACATTGATAGATCGCTTTCGTAAGTTATCTGACGTAGGAATACCATTTAGGATGGTGCGCCACAAGTGATGTTGTATTTTCTTCGGCACTGGGATCTTCCATATTTTTTCCATTGAAAGAACGGAGGATCGGAACTACCCTCTTAAACTGCACTGTCAGCCCTACTCTTTGCTAGAGTGTAACCCATATGAACCGTGTAAACACCATTGTCAGTATAGTGCCACAACAGCTTGTCCTCTATGTTCCTCAAAGAAAGAGAAATTTTCATGATGTCCTCTACGTCAACAGTGACTAAATTAGCCTCCAAGGCTTCTCTGTTCCAAGTTCTGTCCTCATTCAAAAAAATCTTTAACCCTTTGATCTTGATTGGTCGGCTGCACAAAAAGATTTAGCGAAGGTTCCCGTGGAATCCAATTGTCAGAAACACGAATTTTGTTACCGTCTCCCACTCTCCATCGTAAGCCTTGCTCTAATAATTTCCTCCCAACAAGAATGCTTCTCCATGCGTAAGTGGGAGAATTACCTAACTTGGCCTGCAAAAATTGTTCATTCTTAAAATATTTTGCCTTTAATACCCTACTAAGTAACGAGTTTAGGTACCTCAGGATTCTCCAACTCTGCTTCGCTAGCATCACATCATTGAACAGCTTGAGGTCTTTCAAGGCTAGGCCCCCGCGTTCTTTGCTACGCTGGATTTTCTCCCAACTAAACCAGCTGATACCTCTCTGTTTTTTTGCTTTACTCCACCAGAACTGCCTAATTAGTTGCTCCATCCAATAAAAAGTGTCGTCGGGAAGTTTAAAGCAGGACATGGCATATGTTGGAAGAGCTTGTGCCACTGCGCGAATGAGGACTTCCTTACCTCCCACAGATATTGTGCGTTCCTTCCATCCCTTGAGTTTGGAGAGCAGCCTTTCAATCAGGTGAGAAAAGGTCATGGCTTTTTGCTTCCCCATTGTCGTGGCCAAGCCGAGATAGGTGTCATATTGAGAAAATTTGTTTACCCCACACTGGGTTAAAATTTCCTCTCTTGTAGAGGCATTAGTGTTGAAGAGAAAACGATGGCTGACTTGCTGAGGTTCAGCTGCTGACCCGAGGCACGACCATACATATTAATAATCTCCATGAGTTTTGTAATGTCCTCCGTATTAGCCTGTGTAAAAAAGAGACTATCGTAAGCAAAAAATAGATGGGAGATCACTGGTCCACCCCTAGAAGCCGTGACACCGCTGAGCTCTCATTCCTCAACTGCAGGAGTAACGGTTCTAGAAAGTAGCTCACTGCAAAGGAGAAAAAGATATGGGTCAAGCAGAAACCCGTGTCTTAAAACCCCTATCAGGTTTTAAATTTCCAATCACAACAGCATTCCTGACGAAGCTGTAGGAAACCGTGGAGACACAATTCATAATAGCATTGATAAACTTTGGACCAAAGCCCATATGCATCATCGTCTCTCTCATTAATTTTCATTCCAATCTGTCGTAAGCTTTACTCATGTCGACTTTTAAAGCTAGACATCCCTCTCTACCCTTTTTCCGGGTTTTGAGGGAGTGAATAACTTCAAAAGCCGTGAGGATGTTGTACGAGATCAGCCTCCCCGGGACAAAAGCACTCTGATTCTCAGCAATTAACTTGTGAAGAACTTTTTTGAAGTGATTAGAAATAGATTTGGAGATAATCTTGTACACAACATTGCATAAACTAATGGGCGGAAATCACTAGCTTTGCAAAGTTGTTTTTCTTCGGGATAAGAGCAATTAAGGTGGCATTGAAACTTTCAACACTATGCCCCTCATTAATAACGAAAAGGCATACTTGGTAACGTCATCACCAACAATATCCCATTGCTTTTGGTAAAACCCGCAGTGAAGCCGTCCACTCCCAGAGATTTGTCAGGCCCCATCTAAAAAAGGGTTGCCTTGACTTCTTCGGCTGTGTAGTCGTCTTCAAAATGCTGCCTATTCTCCAGGTAGACCAGCTCTGTCGTATGGTGAAGAATCAGTTCTATATCACCCATTGACGGGGCTGTCGTGGTGAATTTGGAAGTGAAATACCTTTCAAGGCACTTAACAATTTCGGGCCTCTTCGGTATGCAAAAAACCCGCTTCATCTTCAATACCCGAAATTATGTTTCTTGCCCTTCTAACCGTAGCTTTTTGATGAAAAACAAAAGCGTGTTCCTATCACCTAATTGTATCCAATCCGTCCTAGCCCTTTGTTTCCACATAATTATTCGCCTTCCATGATTTCATTTAGTTCACTAGTCAACAAACGAATCTGCACAATAACTTCGGCAGTTTGTATTTGAACTTCCAGTGACCCAATTCTATTGGCGAGCTCGTCTTTCTTCTTTTTGATGCTGCCAACTCCTTGCTTTCCCAACCCAAGAGTTTGAAGGAGAGATCCTTTATCTTATCATGCAAGGCAGACCCCATAGAGGAGACCCAGTACTCCTCAATCACTTTCTAAAAGTTATTTTAGCGGCGCCACATGTTCTCAAACAAGAAACGTCTCCTTCCCCTGTTCTTGTTCACTGCCGGTACCCATTCCACCAAGATTGGTGAATGGTCTGAGTTGGGTCCGATGAGGTGCGTAACTTTTGCGCCCCTATACCGGTCCAACAACCGGAAATTTCCCACTGCACGGTCGAGCCTCTCACGGATGTTTGCTTCGTCCGCTTGTCTATTCGACCAAGTGTACAGGTTCCCTACAAAACCGAGGTCAAAAAGTTCGAGCTCTTGCAAGACCTCGTTAAAATCCTTAACCGGACTGAAATTGAAAGTAACACCACCTTGTTTTTCTGACATAGCCGTAATAGCGTTAAAATCCCCGACAACAAGCCAAGGGTTATCCGAATGAGGAGCTAATCTACGGAGTAACTCCCAAGAATGACTTCGTTCTTCTCTAGCTTGGTAGCCGTAAAAACCGGTGAACTGCCAGATCTATTTTGAATCAACTTCTTTAATGGCGACATCAATGTGATGTGTCGAGGAAGTGTATCGGGTTACATTCACCATGTCCTTCCACATGATCGCTAACCCTCCTTTGTTCCCTACCGCGTCAACATAAGCGCCACTTGAATACCCGATCTCTTTTCTCACGTATTCCATGTTAATGGAAATCAACTTTGTCTCCATGAGAAAGACAAGTTGAGGGGTGTGACTTTTCAGAACATCGCGTAGTGTTCGGACCGTGTCGAGGTCCCCCAATCCCCGCACGTTCGAACTCAAGATATTCACTGTGCCCGGCGGTGCTGTATCGCAGCCACTGCCGGTCTCGCGTTGGAAGTTGTAGAGAGACCTCCATCCTCATTGTTAATCGATCCCGTGCCTTCAAAATCTGCCGCCAGATTTCTTAACAGTGTCACCTCCTTTCTAATTCTTCCCATTCACCACCTCCTCGGTCGGAGACTTGGTCGGGGTAATGATAGCTGCAACTTTTCTCTTCTCCTTCGTAGTCTGGGTAGGTAAATTTTCCATCACTGTGTCTGTGGTAAAGTGCCAGTGCTTTCAAGATCTTCAACAGAGTGGTTTTCATCATCGCCTTTTTCATAGTATTGACTTTCCTCGTCCATTTGGTCGACAGCTTGTTCATTATCGAGGGTGTCTTCTGACTGATCAGGGAGCTCTTTTTCAATCTCAGCTTCCTTGTCATCGCCTTGGGGATTCATCGGTGCAGTAGCAGGGCGCTTGGGGCTCTTTGGCGACTTAGGGTTCAGTTTATTCTTCAGTAGAGGCTGGAAAAGAAGCCAGCGACTGTATCTTGGTTTCACACCCAGATTGATCATATCATCCCTAATGTCACACTCGCACTGTTGTGGTTAATCCGTCCGCACCAAACACATATATCCGGTATCCTCTCGTATCTAAAGTCGATCCAGACTTTATTTTCCTAACTTTTGCATATGCACCTCTTCGCAAGAGTTCATTCATCCGGATGCGAACTCTAGCTCAGACATAAGCGCTATTGTCTCCAAACGAAACGTTAGGGTCAATATCAAGAACTTCCCCCATCACCCTTGTGGATTTCGTGGCAGATTCAGGCTTGATCATGTGCACTGGGAGATCCAAAACTTGTACCCACACATCTAAGGTATCAAGTTCGACATTTTAGATCGAGTCACCTAGCTTCCACTCCATCCAGACGAGGGTTCGTCCATCAAAGACCCATGGACCTCCTCCAACTATTCGTTGCTTCACCTTCTCATCCAAAAACTTGAATAGGAACAAACCCTCCATGATGTCCACGATGTCCACCTTTTCACCACTGTTCCAGATACGTCGGAAAAACATCTTCATCGCATAACTGTTTATCGAGCCTCCCATGAACCGGCCAATCATACAGATCTCCCATTCCTTCTCAACTTCGTCACAGTAATCGTATTCAAACACAACCAGATCGTTCTCTTCACTCAAGGTGAGTGAGAGTTCAAACATCGCAGTAATTGATTTTGCCATGATTGACGGCTGAAAGAGATCTCCGACGAATTTTAGGGTTTGCGTCGTCTTCTAGGGTTTCACTCTTAGAGAGAGACTCTCAGGTATTCAAAAAAAGAATTCAATTTCAAATATAAGAAAAAACTTATTTTTTGGTCGATTTGCCACTCACAATATCAAATTATTTACTTAATTAGTCATATGTACTATCATTGTTTCCTACAATGTATTCCAAACTATTGAACTGTGACTTGGGATTGTGTGGTATTAGTCTAGTTCCTATTAAGAAAACAGAAGAAGAAGAAGAAGAAGCGAGGGAAGAACACCAAAGAGAAGGGAAAAACTCCAAATGTTTTCATAGAAATCAAACACTACAAGTTTACTAGTTATATCCTCACAGACGAGGAATAACCAAACTACAGGGGCTAGAAAGAAAATAACAGAAAGTAACTACCTCATTGGTTATGAACCAGCAAATCAGATGGTGCCACGCCATCCAATTCAGCTGACTCAGCCAACGGGCTTAACAAACTTTTAATTAAGTACTAAACCAAACCAAAAACGACATCGTCCTATTAATCATTCAAACATAACGTCTAAAAATGATCCAACGGTGATGATAAAACCTCTGCAAACCAATCCTACGGCTACTGCTATTCCGGATGTTACTGTTCATTTGGTAAATCTCATACCAAATGAACAGTAACTTTGTCAACTTCAAATCCATCCAGCAGCCTCATTTCTTCAATACCTCCCCTCAAGTTGGTGTGTGGATGAGCCTCACACCCAACTTGGACAACAGAAATCCAAAAACAACAGGATGAAGAGGTCTAGTGAGCAGATCAGCTAATTGATGAGTTGTAGAAAAGTACCTCAAAGAAATTACCTTTTTCAGCACCAAATCTCTTATAAGGTGACAATCCATATCCACATGCTTAGTCTTGTCATGGAAAACTGGATTTGCAGCAAGTTGGAGTGCTAAATTGCTATCACAGTAGATGACAGGAACTTGCTGAAGAGTAATGCCAAAATCATTAAGGAGATAAATGAACCATTGCAATTCACAAGAAATCTCTGCCAAACTTCTATACTCTGATTCTGTGGAACTTCTGGAAATAACAGTTTGCTTCTTTGACCTCCAAGAAACAAGTGAATCTCCCACATAAACCATATATCCAGAAGTTGATTTCCTTGTGTCCAAACAGCCACCCCAGTCAGCATCTGCATAACCTATTAATTCAAGTGAAGAATGTGCTAAGAAGAAAAGACCTTGAGCTGGAGCATTACTCAAATATCTGAGAACATGATGTGCAGCTTTAAGATGCACTGCTGTTGGCTTGGCAATAAATTGGGAGAGCTTATGCACTGCATAGCAAATATTTGGTCTAGAATTACATAAATACAGCAACCTCCCAATCAATTTCCTGTATTTAACAATGTCTTCAGCAGATAGAGGATCCCCAGAATTAGCAGTTAGCTTCACAGAAGGATCCATTGGCACAGATGCAGCTTTACAAGATTCATATCCATTCTCATGAAGTATATCCAAAGCAAATTTTTTCTGGCATAAACTAATGCCATGATCATTTCTGGCTATCTCAAAACCAAGAAAATACCTTAGAAAGCCCAGATCTTTCAGCTGAAACTTAGTGTTTAGCATGACTTTCAAATTGTTCAGCTCACTTAGAACATTCCCCCCCAGAATGATATCATCAACATATACCAAAATACAAACAAAAGAAGACTTTGTTACTTTCACAAAGAGTGTATAATCGGTTTTGCACTGAACAAAACCAAGAGCAAGAAGGGTATTTGAGAACTTACTATACCATTTCCTGGATGCCTGCTTTAGACCATAGAGAGACTTCTTGAGATGACACACCACTCTGCCATGTGGTGATAAAGTTGCTAGAGTGTGACTAGGCACCTTATAACCTGGAGGAAATTCCATGTACACCTCTTCATCTAGCTCTCCATGAAGGAAGGCATTGTTAACATCTAGTTGCAGAAGATGCCAACCTTTTAGAGCTGCTAGAGCAAGTAGACATTTGAGAGTAGGCAACTTTGCCACAGGTGAAAAAGTTTCTATATAGTCAATTCCCTCTGTTTGTGTATATCCTCTAGCCACTAATCTAGCTTTAAATCTTTCAACCTCTCCATCAGACTTCAGCTTGACCTTATACACCCACTTACATCCAACAGAATCATGTCCAGAAGGCAAATAGCAATCTCCCATGTTTTATTCAACTCAAGTGCCTGTAATTCTTCATTCATAGCCTTCACCCACTGAGAAGACTTGCAGGCTTCTTGATAGCTCTGAGGTTCTGAGACTGCATTCAAAGTGGCTAGGCATTTTGAGAAGATAGATTGACCTGGAACTGTATCAAAAACCACTGGTGCTAATGAAGCTGACACCATTTTAGGTCTATTCACCACATAATCCTTCAAGTAGTTGGGTACTCTTGACTCTCTGTTGCTCCTCCTCACAGGAACATTAGCAGAAGGAGAATCATGAAGCTCAGATAAGGACTCTATTGAGTCATGTAACTGCACAGAGCTGAGATTTTTCTGAAAGTGAAGAGGCTGTAGGAGTATTACCATAATTCAGAGTAGTTTGTGGTAAAACTGGAGCAGGCAACACTATGTCATCATCAGAGTGAGGCCACAAAGAGGATGGTATACTAAAAGGGAACACAGTCTCATGAAAAACAACATCCCTAGAAATGATGAAAGAACATTTCTTCAAGTGATACAATTTGTATCCCTTCATGCCAAATACATACCCCAAGAAAACACAAGGTTCAGCTCTAGCATCAAGCTTTGTCCTTCCTTGTTGTAAAGTGGAGGCATAACACAGGCAACCAAAAACTCTCAAGGAGTCATAATCTGGTTTCTCATTATATAGACACTCATAAGGAGACTTGTGCTGCAATACTGGAGAAGGAACTCTATTTATGATGTATGCAGCAGTTAATACACTGTCACCCCAAAATCTACTTGGCAAAGAAGACTGAAACTTAAGAGCCCTTGCCACATTCAGAAGATGCTGATGTTTCCTTTCAACCACTGAATTTTGCTGATGGGCTTCAACACAGCTTAACTGATGTAAAATCCCCTTTTCTAACATGAAATCAACAATAGCTAGATCCTTTGCATTATCACTCCTTATTCTCTTGATTTTCACTTCAAATTGTGTCTCAATCATAGTATAAAATTGAGGAAGAAGTGTCTGAGCTTCTGACTTGTGAATCATCAAATATACCCATGTCATTCTTGTGGCATCATCCACCAAGGTCAAAAAATATATGTGACCTGCATAAGTAGGAACTCTATATGGTCCCCAAATATCACAGTGAATTAGTGCAAAAGCTAACTATTCTAGTTACCCAATACTAGGAAATGGGAGCTTCTTTTGCTTTGCTAATGGACAGATCTCACATTGAGAATTATCAATAGAACCTCCATCTTTCAGAACTGCAGTCATCCATTTCAGCTTGCCATATGACAAGTGACCCAATCTTTGATGCCAAATTTGGCTTGAAAACATCTTGTTTGGCTTAGAGTGTGCATTATTACACAAATTAAAAACAGTATTAACTGTTCTAAAAATATAAAGTCCATTTGACTTATTACCTTCACCAAGAAGAACTTTAGTGCCTTCTTGCAAAATCTTGCAACCTTCTGAATCACAGACAAACATGCACTTCTGCTCCTTGGCTAACTGAGTCATAGAAATCAGGTTAAACTGAAACTCAGGCACATAAAGAACTCCTACAAGATGAAGTGTAGGAGTCAGAGTTACAACTCCTGTATGAGAGACTTTAACTCTCTTACCATTTGGCAAATAGACAAAAACATTAGAGACTTCAACAGTATCATCAAGAATACTGAGATCATGACACATATGATCAGTAGCTCCACTATCTATGATCCATGTGTCACCACTAGACTTGTTTGTGGTCAAAGAACCAGAGACACAGCCCATAAAATGCTGGTTATAAGGAGAATCATTTTCTCTAGCAAACTGATGAACACGACTCTCCATGCTAGTGGAATTATTACTATGAGATGGAGAACTTGAACTACAATCACTCATCCCTCCATGACTAGATTGCTGCATCTGTGTACTAATATAGTGCATCACCTGGTTACATTGACTTTGTGTAAAGGGAAAAGCACTCTTGTCAGCAGCACTAGCTTCTACAGTGTCACTAACCACATTATGTGCTTGATTTTTAGTCTTGTTTTTGAAATTTGCAGGGTAACCATGTAATTTCCAGCATTTAGCTTTTATGTGTCCAGTACCTCCACAATGATGACATATCAATTTGGACTTAGGAGTTCCCTGTACATGTGCTCCATGTTGAAATTCTGAGATAGGAGCATTGACATTTCCATGAGAGGGTCCATCATATGTCTGTCCATGATGAAATTGAGATGAATACATGGCAATGGTGGGCATTGAAGTGCCTATACTAGAGATAGTCCCCTGCATCTCTTGTTGAACCACCTTGGCAAACACCCTGTTAAGACTAGGAAGTGGATCCATCAAGAGAACCTGATCTCTAACAGAAGAATAGCAGGAATTATGTCCCATAAGAAACTGCATTATATGTTCTTGTTGAAGTTTGTTGTGAATCATTCCCAACACATTACAAGTACAAGAATGCATAGCTCCACAAGTACACATAGGCATCTCTGTGTAATTCTCCAATTCATCCCAGAGAGACTTTAGCTTGGTAAAATAACAAGTAACACTCATACCTCCCTGTTTCAAATGACCAATGGCACTACTAAGTTGAAACACCTTGGGTAGGTTCTTCTGAGAAATCCTTTCAAACAGGTTGTGCACAAGAGATTCCAGCGGGGAGAACTCCGTGTACACCGTAAGTAGAGGATCAGAGATGGCACAGGAAGAGTTGGGTTGTGTGTAGGGAGAGAGTAAGGCAGTAGTAATGTCTGAGAGAGAGACAGAGGTTTGGCAGAGCTTCCGCGTATGGCTAGTGTGTTCTCCTTTGTATGGAAAGGTTAACGTCCTATATATAACGGAGAATGTGACCGTTGCAGTGTGGTTAATGCGCCCATCAATGGCGGCTTAATTAGCTTAACCACAACGGCACGTTCGTCCTCATATATAAGGACCGTTACAGCACGTTATGCGCGAATACCGGAACCGTTATGGGGTTGACCGGGTTTGACCGGATTGACCGGGTTTATAAAGCTCGTGCCATAAATCTCTCAAAAGCAGTTACTGAAGGTCGCGCGCGGGCTTGGCTCACACGCGACAGGACTTACGCTAGCCTCCAAACCACTAAGTCCCTACAAGTCCCGTGCAGTGGTATGCGAGGGCCCTGTCTCGCAGCCCCCACATGGATCAGCGCGGCTGGTGATCCAGTGTGTGTGGAGCACAATATGGTGTGCTAGATGGTTGCCACGTGGCCAAGATCTGTCAGCTCAGAAAGCACTATCTACATTAGCCCCCTTTCTGCGCGTGAAGACTCATAGCTGGATAGACTTCCATGCGCAGAAACCAACATACGCGTCGCCGCCACGCACCAATTCAAATATGAGTAAATTCAGCCCACGTGCGTGCCATCATGACCTAAAACCCCTAGAGTCGTGCCGTATGGCCTTTAGGGTTTTAGGGGTGACGTCATCTTGTCCTGTGATTGCGCGATTCGACGGTGACGGTTGCGATTCGACTAATGAAAGGACGCAATCCTTCATTTTTTTTGGATAAATACTCTGTACTCTCCATTGTTGCAAAGCATCACTTCTTTCTCTTAAAGTGAATGATACCCGGAAGTCTTCGAGAGCAGATTCAGATAATCAATCGCCAGTTCTCTCTTGTCAATCGTCTTCTTCAACTGTGCGCATCCAAGCAAGCTTTACCAAAACAAGGTTGGCCTTGTTCAGTTTTGTTTAACATACCGATGTCTGCTTTGAACTGTGTTGGATCTGAAAACCCATGACATATTATCTGTTGAAAACTTGTGAAGAAGCTCACAATCTCTGAATCCAATTTCGATTCAGTTCCCCAATGATAAAGACCTTGAATGTAGGGTTTTTAAATCTCTGATAATGCAAACAATTCCAATCTCTAATTTCTGAAATTGGTACCAGAAACTGTTCATCTTTCTTTCCATAGATCTTGAATCGCAGAATTCAAACTGAAGTGTGCATATTTCTCCCCCCCCCCCCTTTTTTCTTGCTTTTCCGCAGGAATGGCAAAGACAAAAGGAACTAGAGCCACCAAGGAGGACGAAGAAATGCCTGATCTTCCGCAAGCTCTATGGCGAAAAGCCCCCTTTCTTGATGGCAAAGACTTCTACCATGCTAGGGTTAAGGCAAAGAAACTGCCTGCTCCTGTCACTGGTGAAGGGTTGCAAACATTAACTCCTCCCGTTAACTAGGCCTTGCTCGAATTGATTGGTTCCGAAGACGTGGTTGGATTGGGAATCGAAAATGGGTACTTCCCATATGCTGCGATTTCTACCCATGCTTTTGTTCAAAAATTGGACTACATGGATGAGTGGATCGACCATGTATTGACTCATCACGCCGTGACTCTAAATGAGGCCGGCGTATACTTCGCAGTTCGTGCTATGAAGGGTGCTGCCGTGAAGCTGGACCAGTCCATGCTTCTAAACCTTCTTTCCCGCTACTCGCCTGCGACTCACACATTTCACTTTGCCGAGTTCGAGGCTGCCCCCACGCTCGAGGACGTGCACATGCGGTACGATCTGTCTCCCATGGGTGAGGTGGATCCTTTGAGTCCCTTGAGAACGGATGTGGAGCTCGCTCTGTACGCGCAGATGCAGGAATGCTTGGCAGAGGTGAAGAAAATTTCCACCCGGTGGACCACTACAAAAGTCCTTCCTGACTGACAGTTAGTTGACACATCTGCGAAAAATACTTGGAACAAATGGGTGCAGTACTTTTTCCGTGATTATGCGAACAACAGCATCACCAAGAAGCTTCTGAGTGAAAACCCAAAGGCTGAGAACTATGTGGAGGGTAAGGGTTATCACTTAACCGTATGCGCCTTTCTCTGCGCCTGGTTGTCGAGGTAATTAATCGATGGCCACCCGCACGATGGGGTCTTCTATCACGTTCTGCCCCTTGCTGTGAAGTTGGCTCTCGGCCAAAAAGTCGCACTCGGACCCTTGGTCTTGGGCACCTTGTACTACAGACTGGATCAGCTGGTCGTGGCCATGAAGGAATCGCGTGGCCGCCTCGACATACTGACTTTTGTTAACATTGCCTTCTTGACAATGTGGGTGTTTGAGCGCTGGCCTTCCTATGCTCCAGTTGCTTCTAAGCCCAACAGGTGGTGTCCCCCAGGCGCAGTGGAGGAGCGTAACAGTGGCACAGCTGCGAGGTGGTTCGGAACAAACAATATCAAGTGCGTTTGGAGCCTGATATGCGATAATCGACAAGAGTTCATAGCCAGGCCCTATGCCATGCGTATTGAAAACGTGTGATGGTTTTCAAAGCTGTATCCTTCTAAGGGTGTTTTCTTCTTAGAAGAGCTCCTCGTCGAAGATGGAGAGTATTTCCATGAGCGCTATCGTGAATTCTTTTGCTGGTGCCTGCGAGGTTCCCTTCCTGCTCTCGCGGAGCATGTTCGTGAGCTCGCCCCGAGGTACGAGAGGATTACCGTGGACGTTGATCCCACTCCCGTTTCTGCCCAATTCGATTTTGATGCGGTGGCGCCATCAATCTGCCCACAGTCTATTGTCAGAGGCTGCTATAAGCGTTTGTTGACAAAGGAGTGCAAAACAGTCTTGCTGAGCAATCTTCCCTTTGAGCAACCTGCAGGTAACCGTGAAGGCGGTTATTCCAAAAACTGGCTCGCATACTGGAACGCCCAGCACATAAGATTCGAGACGCAGTCGGCTCCCCAGCCAAGCAGAGCTCCTGCGATCAAAAGAAACTCTTTTCCTTTTCGTCCCAATTGCAGTCTGGACGAGTCTGAATATGGTTGCTACTCATTGCTGGATCACGAGAACCATTTGTGTCCTGCCATCATTCTAGATAAAAAGACCGCCGCGGTTGGAAAAGGCGACTCGCATGTCATCAGATATAGCGAAAATTTTGCTAAGGTAAGCAACTTCTTTCGCATGCGCTAAGCTTCTTTACTTCAATATATTGACAACCTCATTCTACACTGCTTGCTGTAGTGCCATGTGCGGAGGTTTGCATCTGGTGAGCGTTCCAAATCGCTGGTTAACACCATTGTTACCACAAGAAGACAAGGACAGTCGTTTCGGCTAGCATTGAGGATGGATCCTGAGGTCGAAGCCAGGATTCGCGAGGTCATGAATGCTTTTGCTGACTCGCTGATAGACAATGCTCCGGCCTTGTCTCCCCCTAGAGATGATCCGTCTCCTCCAGCGACTGCCGCGCCAAGAGCGAAGAGGCCTAGGCAAAGAGGAATTACAATTTCTTCCCCTAGAAGCGCTCCAACTTCCACTCCTGCGAGATCCCTTTCTGCCAAGGACAAAGGCAAAGGTCGCATGACCGGTAAAACGCGGAAGGAGCTCGCAGTGGAGACCTTCGTTCCATTCGGCTCGGAGGAATAAGAGGAGAGGCGGGAGCCAAGAGAAGGAGATGAAGAAGAAGATGTCCGTGTCGGAGAAGAAGATGCGATACATGAGGAAGAATCGGCAGGTATCTCAATCGTACTTCTCTCCTCATTATCTTAGCTCTTTTGCAATTTGATTTGGACAAATTGTTTCTTCGCAGATGATGATGATGATGATACCATCAGTGGCCTTTTGGCCAAGACGTAGAAGAGGAGTGCTCATTCTGGCGTTTCTGATGAACCCATAAGCGAGGACATTCTCGCCGAGTCCAGGAAGACAGCTGCAGAAGCTGCTGAAAGGAGAAGAAAGCGAGAAGAGGAAGAGCTCGAGCGCGTGAAGAAGAGGAGCCTTGAAGAACAACATGTCGACGACCTAGTGCGTCCAACTGATGAGGAAGATATGCTTCCCGAAGAGGTGGCTCCCCGAGTTGAGGAGGACGACGTGGCTCCAGAAGATAATGCAGCAGCCTTGGAGCAAGCCCAAGCAGATTTTGAAGAAATCGCAGGCGGCAGTGAAGGTGAGATTTTTAATCTCGCAGTAACTTATTGAGATGTTATTGTTGGTGCATTATGGTGTGTCAAAAGCTGACATTCGCCGTTGGCTAGTAGGCAAGTGCGGTGAACCCTCAGGTAATCACTTGAACGATATGCGTGAACTAGGCTTAGCAACTCAAAGCATAATCATGACTAGTTTCTTCGCGCCCCAGGTCACGCTCATTTTAAAGACATGCTTAACGAGGACACACTAATAGGGCAAGGTTCCACGTCTTTAGCGTATGACGAGGATACTGCAATCCCACCTTCTCGTGGAGGTGCTTACTCTTAGCTTTAGCAAAGATAGTAAAATAACGTACGATACAAGTTACCTCATACTATCGCATTTTGCATTGCAGGCAATGCTGATGAACCCGTGCTGGAGCAAAGGAGTCAACCTTCTGCGTCCTATGTCCCGGTGCCGAGTTCTCATACCGAAAAGCCTGTCGCAGCAGCTGAATATGCAGGGAAGCCACTTGAGGACGTCATCGAACTTTCTGATGATGCCGAGGCTGACACTGTGTTAATGGAGGAAGATGCCCATGCAGGTGCTGAGGAAATAGGAACGAATGCTGCTGATGCTATCGCATCTGAAGATATCCCTCGCCAAGCTGCAACTACTGCTGCCATCACGCCTCCAGCAATGACTGAGCTGGCGGCACCTCAACCTGCGTGGAGCTTTAGGGGCTCGCAGGTTGGGGCTGCGATCGCATCTGGTGCGGCTTATACTCTTCCCCCCAACTATGAGGAGTTAGAGCTCGCAGCTGATAGAAGGGCAATGGAGCGAGGACAGTCTTCAACTACCCCAGCAATGCGCATTCCTTCTCTGCCCGAGATCCTTGAAGGAACTGGTATGTCGTGATTTGCTGTTCGCATTTCGCATCCTTCATTTGCGAATTTGATAGTATAACTTGGCTTTGAAATTGCTTCAGGTTTGAAGCAAGCCGATGTAGACTGGCTAGTTCGGATGCGCCTCACCTACCCCCAATCATTTGCGAGATCTCTGGATATAGGGCCCTTTGACAGGAGGCTATTTCTTATTGAGGCCATTTGGATTTTGGAGCAGCTGTCTGCGGCCACACCTGCGACCATTTCTCCTCAGAGTGCCGAATTGCTTTTTGGCATGTGCCAAAATCTTCTCGCCAAAGTTCAAGGTAGGCTGGGCTTCAAGTTTATTATGAAAAGAGTTACCCTGGTTTGTGCGGCCGTAACTTTGAAACGCGGCCACCAAAACCTCGCAGCTGAGAAGCAGAAGGTAGAGCAGCAAAAGAAAAAGGTTGAAGAGGCTATGAAGCTCTATCATGAGATGAATGCCAAATGCGAGCAATTGAAGCAGGAATTGGAGCAAGTGGAAAATCTGAGCCGTCAGTTTACTCCTCATGACTCCTTGATCAAGGGTTTATTTTGATTTTTGAAAAGTAGCAAATAAATAGCTGAAACATTATTGTAATGTTGCTAGGGTTTCTCCCCCTTTTTTTTTCAAAAAGAAGAATCGAAATGCCCGTTTTGCCCTTTCCGGGATTTGCTAGAATATCTCTGTGCATATCCAATTATGACGTCATCAATTGATATTCTGCCTCGATTTTCGCGCTAATTGCTCATTAGACTTTCCTTGGGAAGTCCATCCGAATCATGACCATCCGTCATTAATTAGGATACGCAACTAAACTGTCGTAGCCTTTAGTAGGGTAATTGATTGTTACCGCTTTTCAAGGCGTAAGTGATTGACCTTACCCTCTTTCCGCAAGGTCTATATAAACCCCTGCCTATTGCTATTTGGGTTCTTCATCCCAAAATGTGGTTTGCCGGGAGTCCTTACGACTGCTGGCTTCAACGATTATATTCCGTTGATTCATGGCAACTTCAAGTTGTGGAACCTGAGTTTGCGCTTTGTGCTATAGAAATAGTTTCCAAGATCCGCTTTATAAGGCTTACTGATCTTTGTAACTTTCATAGAGAAGATGCAGATAATACCTCACATTTTTTCGAAGAATTTTCTTCGTCTATTATGCTTGCAGGTCATGTTTCCGGCCGCCTCCCGGCGAGGTGCAGTGCCGTAGTGACCTTGCTACCGACTCGTAATGAACGGCGGGATTCTCCTCCAGCATGCCCGGAGGAGAATTTGTTGCCCCACTTTCGTGAGCTCAGGGTGGCGAGCCATTGTGCTCGTTTCCGTGGACAAGGAGCCCCTGTCCTTTGGAGATTCCGCTTGTATGTTGTACGCCGGAACCGGTGGTTCCTCAGGCACATCTCATGGGCTGTTGATCAGACAAGGGCCTTGTCAGATGCTGGGATCTTTAATGTATCGTCGCATAGACTTTGTGGCGTTTTGTAGGACGTTCATTTTATAGCAAGACCCTACTTGCTACAGATCTTTGGTCGCAGATCTGCGCATCGCATAGCTGGTGTTAGGACCGTTAGGTTCATCCTTTTTCAGCTAGGATTCCCGCGATGTGTAACTTCTTGTTCGTAAGTTACTTTTTAGATGCATTGTAAGCCATGATGGCTGCGTAGTTAGATTTGAGCTTTTTCGCTTGTAAGATGCTATCTAGACAGATAAATTGTAAGTCCTTTTGACTCATAATGATAAATCGCCTTGTATGATCTGCTGTCTTGTTACAACAAAATACAATTTCGCATGCGTATCGGCAGATTTCGCCTTTTGTAGTGCTATATATAAACTTTGCATTGTCGCGTGGATATGTTTTTAGATCGTTCGAGATCGTGTTTGCGCAGCTGTGCTACCTTGGCAGATGGGCTCGTGATTTGCCTTAGATTCAAGTGCAAGTGCTATCTTATCAGATAGGCCTTTGTAGACCACTTAGGATCATTTTTCATAATGTTGCTATCATGGCAGATAGACTTAAGAACGATTTTAAAATCGCATTTGTATAGCCCTGCTATCGCGGCAGATAGGCTTGAAAGATCATTCAAGATCATGTTCGCATAGGCTGCTATCGTAACAGATAGGCTTAGAAGATCAATTAAGATCGTTTTCGCATAGGATGCTATCGTGACAGATAGGCTTAGAAGATCAATTAAGATCGTTTTCGCATAGGCTGCTATCGTAACAGATAGGCTTAGAAGATCAATTCAGATCGTTTTCGCATAGGCTGCTATCGTAACAGATTGGCTTAGAAGATCAATTAAGATCGTTTTCGCATAGGCTGCTATCGTGACAGATAGGCTTAGAAGATCAATTAAGATCGTTTTAGCATAGGCTGCTATCGTGACAGATAGGCTTAGAAGATCAATTAAGATCGTTTTCGCATAGGCTGCTATCGTAACAGATAGGCTTAGAAGATCAATTAAGATCGTTTTCGCATAGGCTGCTATCGTAACAGATAGGCTTAGAAGATCAATTAAGATCGTTTTCGCATAGGCTGCTATCGTAACAGATAGGCTTAGAAGATCAATTAAGATTGCATTTGCATAGGCTTCTATCATATAAGATAGGCTTTGAAAGATCAGTTGAGATCGCATTCTAGTAAGTTGCTATCGCGGCGGATAGGCTTTTGCTAACAGTAATAATAAACTAAGTGAAGCAATATAAACAGCTAGAAGTATAAAGTTCTTCTCATTTGGGAGAAGTCTTTTATTATAGAACTCTCATGTGGGAGAGACGAGATTACAATTCTCTCATATGGGAGAGAAGATGTGCGAATCATAGCTATACAGAGCATAAGGCAACGTTATAATAAAACGCATAAAATGAGAGAAGTCAGGGATAGTACTTCTTAATCCAACGCATGTTGACTGAGCTTGGAGTTGAGGTTGTTCCGTGCAACCTCAGTATGCTGCAGCAGCCACTGTCAAAGACTTCCGTGACTTCAAAGGGCCCTGCCCAATTTGCTGCGAATTTTGGGTGAGCCGCTTCTCGCATGCAATGGTCAGCCGCGCGCAAGACCAAATCTCCAACTGTGAAATCTCTACGTTGGACTTTTTTGTTGTAGGGACGAGCGATCCTTTCTTGATACCGTTTGTTGGTTCTTTTAGCTTGCTCTCGCTTTTCTTCTAGCAGGACCAAGTCATGGTCGCGTTAATTGTCGTACAATGCATGGAAAGCCAATCTTGCAGAGTTAACCTTTACTTCTTTTGGTACCACAGCCTCAGCTCCATAGCATAGAAGGAATGGCGAGACCCCTTTGGGTGTCCTTGGAGAAGTCCGGTAAGCCCACAGGGCTATGCTTAAGGAATCAGCCCACTTCTTGTGGTCATCTGCGACCATCTTGCTCAAAATTCTCAACAGCGTCTTGTTGGTCGCTTCTGCTTGCCCATTCCCCTTCGGGTAGTAGGGGGTGGAGCATATCTGCCTGATGTTGTATTCTGCTAGCTTCGCAGCCACCTGGCGAGTAACAAAAGGAGTGCCATTATCTGAAAGGACAGTATTGGGAATTCCGAACCTACATATGATGCTTTCTTGGATGAAATGGACCACAGCTAGCGCGTTTGCCGTCTTCAGTGGTATTGCTTCTACCCATTTGGTGAACAACTCAGTTGCGGTGAGAATGAAATGATTCCCATGCGAGGTTGGTCGAATGGAACCGATAAAATCCAGAGCCCATGTGTGAAACGGCCATGGCGTTCCCAATGCTTGCAGATCTACATGAGGAGCATGCACTAGATTTTCTTTAAACTGACGCTCCTGGCAGCGCCGTACTTTGGCGCGACAATCAGCCTCCATCGTGGGCCAGAAATATCCAATTGAGAGGAGTTGTCTGCATAATTTCGCACCCCCCTGATGTTCCACCTGATGAGAAAGGTCCATCACTTCTTGTGCTTCCCTGCTATCTAGACATCGCAGCAAGTTGCCCTCATGGCCCCTTTGCAAAAGCAGGTTTTCTTGTACCACGTATCGGGACGCTTTCCTCCTTAGTTTCTCAGTTTCATTTCTTGATTCAGGTACCGTACCCTGGGTGAGAAAATCAAAGAGTGGTTTCCTCCAATCCGCATCATCATCGGTTAGAGCGATGAGTAAAGAATCTTTGATCAATGCGCAACTGCCGCACTTTTCTTGTATTAGTGCTGCGGCCGTCGACATGTCTGGCCAGTGAATGCCATATCTTTGAGCTATCCGATAGATTGACACTTCGCTTTCTCCGCATGCATGTTGGTGAATTTTTTCTAACAGCAGTTGTCCCTCTTGCTCGGAGACACATCGCACGAGTATTCCGCCAGGGCCCTTGTAGTAAAGGGTGTTGTCATGTATGCAATACCCCTTTGTGAGTGCCCAGTTCTCGCTGCTTGTGCCTTCTGCGATGGCCTGTAAGATTGCCTTTCTCCAGTCCGCATCGTCCATGTGTTCATCGCCGCACGCGTCTTCTGTTAACGCCGACGATGTTCGCACCTCGATCGAGATTCTCGCAGGACATTTGTCCGTGCCAACCTTGGATCCCAAAGTAGCCAAAGCATCCGCATGCCTGTTGTCTGCTCGAGGCTTGTGCTCGTACCTAACGTCGCAGAATTGCTGCACCAGTTTTTGTACCAAGGTCCGGTAGGACAGAATATTTATCTCCATCAAACCGTACTCGCCCGAGGCTTGCTTGACAATTAGCTTGGAGTCCCCCATGACCGTCAAGTTGCTTACTTCCAAGGCCTTTGCCGGTCGAAGTCCCGCAATGAGAGCTTCATATTCTGCTTCGTTATTAGTGACTGCGAAGTCAAGCTTTGCGGACATCTGTATGACCTCCCAATTTGGTTTGGTAAAGACTATCCCGATGCCTCCGCATTTCCTTGTTGACGAACCATCGAAATGGAGCGTCCAGTAGGGCACATCGACTGCATATACTTCAGGTCCTTCAAATTCTTCTTCAATCACAGGCTCATGACTGTTATTTGGGAACTGTGCCAACAAATCCGCCACCGCCTGCGACTTGATCGCTCGCGGTCGCACGCATATGATATCGTATTGGGAGATGGTCATATACCATTTCGCCAATCTTCCCCCAGGAGTGGTGTGAGTCTGAAGATACCGTATGGGATCACTTTTTGTGACCACCACCACCTTGTGCGACGCAAAGTAGTGTTTCAACTTCTCTATCACGAAGAATAGGGCGAGGCAATGACGCTCGATGTCCGTGTACCTTGATTCTGCGGGCTGCACGATGCGAGAGATGTAGTAGATGGGCCTTTCTTGACCTTCGTATTCCTGAGCCAAAAGTGCTCCTATAGATTTTCTCGTTGACGGTAGATACAGCAAAAGCGGTGATCCTAACTGAGGCGCGATCATTATTTTTGAAGACGTCAGCAATTTCTTTAGCTTCCCGAACGCAGCTTCGTGCTCCGGAGTCCAGCTGTATGCGGCATCTTTCTTGAGGAGATCGCTGAAACAGCAGGTAATTTCGGCAATCGCTCGGATGAATCGTCGCAGATATGACAGCTTTCCCAAGAACGTCTTCAAGGCACTTTGGTTATGTGGCGGAGTCATGCTGATGATCGCTGACACTTTCGCAGGGTCAGGCTCGATTCCCTGGCGATGCACCACGCAACCCAAGAACTTTCCTGACGTCACCCCGAATGCGCACTTCATGGGGTTCATCTTCAGCTGAAAGCGTCTGCATCTATTGAACACTTTCCGCAAATCTGCCAGGTGATCTGCCTCCTGCTTGGATTTAACCACGAGGTCATCAACATAAAATTCCACTTCCTTGTGCATCATGTCGTGGAATACAGCCATCATGGCCCGCTTATAAGTTGCACCTGCGTTTTTGAGACCGAAAGGCATCACCGTGTAGTTGAATACCCCTACTGGAGTGATGAATGCGGTTTTCTGCGCTTCTTCAGGGTCCATCTTGATCTGATTGTATCCGCTGAAGCCGTCCATGAAACTGAACATGCGATGACCCGCTGTCGAATCAATAAGCAGATCGATGTTGGGAAGCGGAAAATCGTCCTTGGGGCAGAAACGATTGAGATCCCGGAAATCCACGCAGATGGGAAGCTATCCGTTCTTCTTTACCACTGGGACAATATTGGCCAGCCATGTGGGATGGTGATTCGGCTCTATGAACTTGGCGTCCAGGAGTTTGACGATCTCCTGTTTGATCTTCACATTAAGCTCCGGCCTGAAGCTTCTTGTGCTCTGCTTTACCGGCTTAGACCCTGGAATGATGTCTAAACGGTGCATGGTGATACTTGTGTCCAGACCGGGCATCTCATCATACTCCCATGCGAACACGTCCTTGTACTCAGTCAGGAGCTGCAGCAGTCCTTTCTCCTCTTCGCTTGTGAGGTCCGCACTTAGAAATACTGGCCTCTTCTTTTCTTCGTTCGGGCTTAGGAACACATCCTTTAGCTCTTGCTTTTGTTGTCTGGGTTTGTCTTCCATGCATTCGGGTGATTCTTTGAGCTTCACGTCTGGAGTGCTCTGCATTGGTTTTTCCATTACCGCAACCTGCTCGATTTGGTTGATTTGCTCAGGGATATCCCCATGCCCGCGTTAGGACATCCCCGCGCACCTTCATATGCGATAGCATTTCTTCCCGTTGGCGTAGAAACTCTCTATCTCCTTGCCTTCAGGGTCATGCTTTGCTATTCTCTTCAGAGTGTACACGTTCTTTTGCTGATAGGCGATTCGTGGCGCCTCTTCCCATGTGGGCGGCTTTTCCTTGGCATCCTCCCTTGTTACCATCACTCCCGCAGGTGACTGATCCTTGATATCTTCCCATAGGGGTAAAGGAGTAGGGTTGAATGGTCCCGGTGTTTGCTCATCCGCCATCTCGGTGAACGACACCGCATCGCTGAGATGTGTTTCATCCATGTTGAATGGATTCGTTGAAGCCGGTATCTCGACTATTCTGTCGTTCCAAATGGCTTTCATCACTTGGTGAGCTGTTGAAGGGACAGCATCAAAGCGATGAATCCAGGCTCGACCTATGATCATGTGATACGTAGTGTTCGCATCTATGACATAGAACTCTGCTGAGCACTTGATCTTGCCGATCTAGACGCCCAGGCGAATCCATCCTATCGTCATTCTGGAGTCGCTTCCGAATCCCATCAGCGGAGATGGACGCCTGACGACCTTGTACTCGGGGATCCCTGCTAGCTTCAGTGAGTGGAGCGAAACGACGTTAACCGCTGCTCCGCCGTCGACGAACGCTCTTTTGAACTCAACGCCATTGATGATGGCCGTCACGTACAGAGGCCTCTGGTGGCTCGCATCTGTCTTTTTGTCGCTGGCGGAAAAGGTCATAATCTTTTCTGTAGAGCGAGAAGCCCTGATGACTTTCCCATTGGAGACTACGGGATCCTCCTCGTAGTCTTCTGCTATCCTTAAGATCGCTTTCGTCATCTTTGTCCGGCATTTCTCTGAGAAGTTCATCTCGTCGAAGAATCTGCTGAAGCCGTGCGACCCCTTCATCCGGTCGGCACGTTCGTCCTCCGTGTCTACGCTGTAGTCTTCATCGTCATGAACTTCGGCAATGATGTGTAGACCATCATCTGTGACCTCTTCCAGGTCAACAATCGAAATCATAGCGACCTCTTTACCTTTCGATTCTTGCTCCGCATGGGCAGGAAGTGGATTGTTGCGCACATCCTGCCTGTGATCGCTGACGATCAGCTCACCATTCTTCATCTTTTGGCTGAACACAATCCTGAGCTTCTTACATTCCTCTGTGGGATGCCTGACCTTGCCGTGGTACTCGCACAACTCGGGTCCCTCACCATCTCCTTGGAGGGTGCCCTCTCGAGCGGCGGTATGACACCGTCCTTGCGCCACTGCCTGCAGAGGTCGCTTGCTTCTTCCACCGAACATGGCAGAGGTGGTGCATCAAAGTTCACAATCTTCGCCTGCTTCTGGGGTGAAACTGTATTGACTTCAGCTTCGCGTCCCCTCTTGTAACTGAACCTCCCGATCTTGAAGGTAGTACAACCTGAGGGTCGCTCTGGGGCGTTTCTCTTTTTCTGCCTCTCCACTATAGGATTGATGTTCTTCGTGCATTCAATTAGCTTTGAAAACGTAGGCGTTTGCAAGTTAATAAGCATACCTTTGTATTCGTCTCGCATGCACTGCAAGCATATCTCCACGAGTCTGCTTTCGAGTATCACATATTTGCATTCCAAGGACTTCGCCCTGAATTTCTTGATGAATGTTATTCCGTTCTCTTCGCGCTTCTGATACATCCGCGAGAGGTGGATCTTTGTCACCTTTTCCTCCATCTGGAAGAACTTGGTGTAGAACTTTTGGACCATGTCGTCCCAAGTCTTTACGGACCCAGCTTCCAACGTCCTGTACCACTTGTAAGCTACGTTTCCCATGGATTTTGGGAACTCGCGCATCAGCAGTTTGGGATCAACTCCATACGGCCCCATGACATTGATGAAACGCATGACATGTTCATGAGCGTTTCCATTGAAATCTTCGAACTTATCCCATTTAGGAGCCTTGTACCCAACCGGGTTAAGCATGAGATAGATCTCTCGCGGGATAGGTGGATCGTTGTCTAGCTTTGGGATGATGGTATCCGCAAACGATTGGTGAGCCAGAATGGTGTCTATGCGCTTCTGCAGAGACTTCATACACTCCGGAGTATTTCCCTCGGTAACAGGAGGAGGGGTTGCCGCAGACTGAGGCGACACATATGCCGCAGGAGGATTGGGGACGTATTGGGTGATCGCATTGCCCCAGATTGCCGTCGGAGGAGGCAAGGGATACTGCGAGGCCGGATTAGGTACTAAGGCCGGAGGCTGAGGAGTATGAGCAGTGAGAGGAAACATTTGAGCTAGTGACCCTTGAATTGAGGGTAACTGCGTAGTCGCCGGTGGAGTATGCATATTAGGGTTGGGGGTGTGGTTGACACTCCCAGTCCTTGAGCGGTAGGGGCTCCTCCTCCCTGAGAAACGGCGGTGGCTGGTGCAGGGTTCGGTGCAAGAGCCCCCAAGACAGCCATGATCCGTTCTAGCTGCGCGGGTTGAGCTTTGAGGGCTTTCGCCTGACCTTGGATGGTGGCGTCCAAGGATTCTAGCGTCGGGGCTTCACCGGTGGTCGTAGGAGTGCGGTGGATCTCCTCTCCTGAGGCGGCTTCGGTGGAAGGCGATCTGTTACTGACATCATCCTCCTGAGACATGGTTGCTTTTAATGGTAAGTTCACGTCGGGTTCACCAAAATGTGCACAAGAGATTCCGGCGGGGAGAACTCCGTGTACATCGTAAGTAGAGGATCAGAGATGGAACAGGAAGAGTTGGTTTGTGTGTAGGGAGAGAGTAAGGCCGTAGTAATGTCTGAAAGAGAGACAGAGGTTTGGCAGAGCTTCCGCGTATGGCTAGTGTGTTCTCCTTTGTATGGAAAGGTTAACGTCCTATATATAACGGAGAATGTGACCGTTGCAGTGTGGTTAATGCGCCCATCAATGGCGGCTTAATTAGCTTAACCACAACGGCACGTTCGTCCTCATATATAGGGACCGTTACAGCACGTTATGCGCGAATACCGGAACCGTTATGGGGTTGACCGGGTTTGACCGAATTGACCGGGTTTATGGAGCTCGTGCCATAAATCTCTCAAAAGCAGTTACTAAAGGTCGCGCGCGGGCTTGGCTCGCACGCGACAGGACCTACTCTAGCCTCCAAACAACTAAGTCCCTACAAGTCCCGTGCAGTGGTATGCGAGGGCCCTGTCTCGCAGCCCCCACATGGATCAGCGCGGCTGGTGATCCAGTGTGTGTGGAGCTCAATATGGTGTGCTAGATGGTTGCCACGTGGCCAAGATCTGTCAGCTCAGAAAGCAATATCTACACAGGTCAAACCAAACATCTCTAGTTGTTGTGTAATAAACAACACTAGATGCAATCTCCTTACTCACAGAGTTAATCAACCAGGAAATAACCATTCTATCACAACGTTTCCTCAAGGAATACAACTTTGAGGTCTTCTCCGGTTCAATGATAACACCAGTAACAAAATCCAATTTATTTTTGGCTTCAAAAGCCACAATCATAGATCTATACCATAGATTGAAATTGTCACCAGTAAGTACTTGAGAAACTAACAGCATACCTGGAGAATCAGAGTTATGCAGAAAATATGGCGAAGATCCATCCAGCTGAGAACGGGATCCAAAATCGCCAGAAACCCTAGATGATTCCTCCGGAAGCACCATCTTGATCAATACTAGATCGGTTGACACAGAGCAACCCTAGCAAACTCCGGCACAAAACGAAGAGAACGGATTCGAAGCCTATGGATCTGATACCATATTAAGAAAACAGAAGAAGAAGAAGAAGAAGAAGAAGAAGAAGAAGAAGAAGAAGAAGAAGAAGAAGAAGAAGAAGAAGAAGAAGAAGCGAGGGAAGAACACCAAAGAGAAGGGAAAAACTCCAAATGTTTTCATAGAAATCAAACACTACAAGTTTACTAGTTATATCCTCACAGACGAGGAATAACCAAACTACAGGGGCTAGAAAGCAAATAACATAAAGTAAATACCTCATTGGTTATGAACCAGCAAATCAGATGGTGCCACGCTATCCAATTCAGCTGACTCAGCCAACGGGCTTAACAAAATTTTATTAAGTACTAAACCAAACCAAAAACGACATCGTCCTATTAATCATTCAAACATAACGTCTAAAAATGATCCAACGGTGATGATAAAACCTCTGCAAACCAATCCTACGGCTACTGCTATTCCGGATGCTACTGTTCATTTGGTAAATCTCATACCAAATGAACAGTAACTTTGTCAACTTCAAATCCATCCAGCAGCCTCATTTCTTCAATAGTTCCTGCAGGTGAGAGTGAAAGTGTTGGTAGCGGTGGAGGGTGTGGTTAGTGAGAGAGAGGGGGATGTTTGGTGGTGGTGGAGGGTGGTTATCACTTTCGGCATGCTAGGAATCGATATCGATCTAGACAGAACCGGCCAATTTAATTAATAACAAACTATTGTTCGACTGCTTGGCTAAACGTCAAGTCAATTTCATTAAATGTGTTGGTCACTTAGGCATAACATCCCACTTTGTGATAGCGAGTGTCCTAAAGTATCGAAATTTAGAGTTAAGTGATGCTGTGAGGTCGTTAAGTTACATTTGTTCTAATTCCATGATATCTATTATGTCAAGTCCAGCGATATTGTTACGAGCAGGTAATATGCATTATTATAATATATTTTATATTACTTTTTCCATATAACCTCTATGCGGTATAGGTTCGCTACAATTTGGTACATGTAGTATGAGTTTCGACACTTTACCTACTCTACAGTATGTACTTTACTGACATCGTGCCCCAATTACTTAACAAAGGTTAGCTCACAGTTAACGTCTGTTAAGTAGTTGGCCCTGGTGTGAGTAAATTACATACTAGAGAGTAGTTAAGTGTCAAAACTCATATTGTATGTAAGAAAGTGTCAGGGAACTGCATACGAGTTATATTCTCGAAGGTTTTATATTGTATACATATCGATAAACTAATGTTTCACTATTTTAGTCCGTGTGGTACAGAAATTTTTCAAAAGGTTCCATAACAAATTTCTGGACAACTCAAGAGGTGGCATCTTATCTCAGGATAGTGAAGATCTATGGTTTCTGGGCCTACCGCGAGTATACTTTTTGGTTTCTAAAGTTCCTTTTGAAGAAATCCAAAGTATTACAACATATGATTATCAATCTAGAAAGTAAAAGCAGTTACAGGGGTGAAACAGAACTATCTGCAATATCACAAAAGCTTTTTAGCTTAGAAAGGTCCTCCCCAGATTCTCAACTTTTTGTCTACCAGTGAAATTTCTGGGTTATGAATTTTGCGGGATGATATCAACTTTTAAGTGGTCTCAGATTGGCAAAACTTGATCAACTGTCTGTGTCTTAGTTTCTTCTTTGTGTTCTAAGATTGTACCAATAGTCAGCTTATTGTGATCATGTGATCTGAATTTGCACTGTGGGTTTGATGCTATTGGAATATTACGCTTGTTTCAAGAGTTGTTGAGGTGTGGTGCACATGAAGTTCATTTTAGTTTCAATAATTAAGCTAAGAGATACACATTTGTCCTTGTCACAAAATAATTTTGTGAAGGTTGTACATACCTGTTATTTGTTTCTCTCCGCCTCCGAAAGTTTAAGGTGAATTTTGGGATCATCTCTCATAACTATATGATTATGATCAAGTTATCCAAATTGATGCAATATGTGGGCGTGAGGAACGATCCACACACATCAGTATCTACTGCAGGCATGGGAAACTGTCAACACACATCAGGCGTGGGATACAAATCCAAGTGGGCAACAGATTCTTATGTTTGTAGATACTTCTCTTGTGTCCCACGTTGCTGGGTTGAAAGGAATCTAAATTGTACCAATAAAGGCCTTTTTCTAGTAGTCCACTGAATAGAACACGCTGGTGTGGTCGTACATGACCTCAAAATCGTGATTGATTTTGTAACGGCCAAGTTTCCTGAGTTCTTTTGCACAAGCACACGCATGTACACACGGTAACCACATATGTTGGTGTGCGCCGCACGTGCAGGTTCCAAGGCAATGTCATGGCTCGAAGTCCACTAGATGAGTTTTCAGGTCATTACCGCGGACTTCGTACTAAGACTCAGTAATTAGTCACACGAAAAAACCTACACACTTTTGAGCACGGATCAACATTCTTTTCTCCCTTTTTGCAGTCAAATAAGTGCTTCCCATGTCAGTACCCTTGTTTTATTTTATGAGGAGCCGCACGCTTTATTGGTCGAATATTTAGGAGAACATTGTAAGAGCTTTGTCAGACCGCGATGCCATCACAGATGAGTCAATAGACTCTGCATGGTTGGATGTAAGCTGCTCAAACCGTGCTTGTTTGCAATGCGACCTTGCCCATTTCTCTAGACCGGCAATGCGACCGTGCTGGTTTTGCAGCCCGTAGGTAACTGATGACGCACAAATAGGGGTTGTCTTTTAGCCTGATTTGACGTGCCATTGGGTCGGAAAGACGTGTTTTAGCCAGAATTCACCTTCGGAAAGCCTCGGTTTTAGGAACGAGATGTTTTTTTGCTCTTCCTAAATTTCTGCTTATTTCATGCATTTCGAGGTATGATCACAGGTTCTTGTTCATTTTATCTATGCAGGAACCGGATATTTTGCAGGAGACGGGAAGGAAGCAGGATTGCAGGGGCAAGAACCGAGAAAGCTGATAACGCCTAAACTGAGAATGATTGGGATGCGCTCGGTTGAGAATACCTTGAGCTCGAATTGGAATTTGGAAGTGCAACAAGGGGAAGAAGAACGAAGACGTCAAGGGCTTTCCGAAAACAGGTTATAATGTCGAAACGAAGTCCGGCTGAAAAACCGACTCCCGTCAAGTGTGGGTCTCGGACATGATACGCCCAAGTAAGGAGTCTCGTTCACGGTGTCCGGAGTTTGGAGCAAATATTTCATGTTCGTGACGATTTCCGGGATATTTCTGACCCACGGGTATTTTGGTCATTTGGCACCGGGCCCTGGTTTTAGTAAGACGAGTTCGGATTTAAGCGTCCATATTCTAGGACCAGAGGAAGGGATGCAGGAGGAGGACCCGAGGAGCCTGAGGAAGTAGAACAGGGCAGTAGAAGTTCCTGTCTGCGTGGCTAACTGCCAGCCACGCAGCCAGCAGTGCCAGCCACTCAGCCAGAACTGACAGCCACGCAGCCAGCATATTAGCCATGCAGCTTGGGGAGTTAGAGAGAGATTTTCGTGCTGACAGAGTCCCTGTTTGTGTGGCTAACTGTTAGCCATGCAGCAGAGACGCAGACAACACGTTTTCCGAGGCAGTTTCGTCCAGTGGCAGTTTCGTAATTTTGGGAATTTTTTCCAGAAGCTTCTCAAGCAGTATATAAAGAAATGTCCAGAGCTCGTTTTTGACACAACACATCCAAGGAGAATTCAGAGCATCCTCGGTGAGCACGGAAGAGCAAATCCAGAATCCACGACACTCGTTTGATCTCACTATCTCTCTTAATTTCAGAAACTTTGATATTTAGTTATGTATTTTAGTAGCTAAACATTTTACCTAGGTTCTCGGTGAACCTAGGGTTTCGTACTCAGAGATTGTTCTATGTTTTGGTATTGAATTCATGATCGTACTATCTTAATGCAATAGTCTTTATTAGTTATTCTGTCTTTGAATATTACCGTTTATGCATGATCGGAGTCGCGAACCAGAATTGCTACAGACCCGAGCATGTAGGTGAAAACTTAAGGTTGGCGTTAGGAAGAAAAGACAGGATTTAGTACCTTACCCTAATAGACCGACCAGAGATAGGGAGAGAGGGCTCGCTAGATGTTGAGATCAACTGTCAAAGAATTAGACCCGGGCCATCAGGACGGGTTAGAAACCCTAGCAGACTTAGAACGAGACTGCAGACTTAGGCAACTTGAAAGGAATCCGACAGTCTGCAGGATCGTGATAGCGTGTAGGATCTGAAATGTTACTGCACAACCGGTATGTGCCACGGATAATTAAAATTGATGTGTGTTTGCATACCAAACAAACAACATGAATCTCTAGAGACCCTAGGGGATCCCTGGACCTAGTATTCAAACCCTAGATTTTACAACCTTCGATATTTTAAAAAAAAAACGTCACAAAAAATATTTACGTTTTTAGTTGTTTATTTTCAATACGTAGTAATTACACTCTCAAATCACTCCTCCTTTTATACTCTGCAACTTAAATCTGATCGCTCGAATAACTAAAAACATTCCTCGTGGGAACGATCACCGAGTTGAAATACACCTGATATTACTCGATTCGTATACTTGCGAACAGCACGTTAGTTTGCGCATCAAGTTTTGGCGCCGTTGCCGGGGACTATTTAGGGTTGATTCATTTGTTAGAATTAGTTTTCAGAGCTTTTTATTTTCAGTTTCTTTATCTTTCTTTTTATCTCACTGCGTTTTGAATCAGAGTTTTTCAGGACTGTTTAGTTAATGCCCAGATTGCCTCGCGATTTGGTGCCACAACTCGACAATCCAGAAAAACTTTACACAGAGAGGAACAGCAGAAACCGAGGAACCAGAATGGCCCACAACGAAGGAGACCGTCCTGGAAATCCAGCAACCGGCCAAGAGGCAAAAGAAACACGTACCCCAGGCGAGATGGCCCGATACATAGGAGAGCTTATCACTCCAGCCTTTGTCGTCCAGAACAACCAGAGGACATATAACCGGTATGGGAAGGCGTTGGTGGAGAATTTTGAATTCCCCACGGGAGGGCATGAACGAGCTATTATGGTGCCCGAGATTACAGCAGAACAACGTGACATAAAACACTCCACCATCCAGACTGTTCACACCCTATGTCTGTTCTATGGCAAAGCCGACGAAGAAACGGACAACTATATTGGGAAATTCGAGGACTACTGCAAAAAGTACGGTATAAGGGAGTCGACGTAGAGGCACTCATGCTAATCCTCTTTATATACTGCCTATACGGGGGGGGGGGGGGGGCAAAAACTGGCTTCAATCGCGACCACCTAGATCCATCACTACATGGGAGGGGTGCGTCATTGATTTTTGGACAAATTCTACCCCGCTTCCTGGGTCATTCAGCTACAAAGAGAGATTATGTCATTCAAGCAGAAGATGGGGGAGACGGTGGTAGACGCATGGGACAGATTGATGAGATTGGTGAAAAGATGCCCGACCCACGGTTTTTGAGACGCAATGATCCTGAAGGTATTCTACCATGCTCTAGAGAGGGAGAGTGCTGACAGGATTGACAGAGAAGCCGAGGAAACTTCCTGTACCATGTGGAAAAAGACGGTGCCTATGAGCTGATGAAGTAGTTAGCCATGCATGACACTCGACTGCCTGACGATCGCAGGATAGCGTCCCGAGCCGAGCCAGCGGAAGACGACCGTATAGATAATCTGGCCAAGATCGTGCAAGACTTGGTTAAGAAAACCTACTCGGAAAAGAAGGCTGTTGCAGCAGTAGGAGAACCAGATTTGGACGCAGCCATCGAGGAGCTCAGGACCGAGGATGCCAGTTATGTACAGCACCAGTGGGACCCTAGGTGGTACAGACCGGGTATGAGAGATCATCCCGGGTTCCAGTACGGAAACCCGAATTCTGCAATTTATGCAACAGGCCACCGGCTCAGCAGACCACGCCGGTACCACAGGCACAGTCGGGCCTATCAGCACAACGATTCGAAGAGCAGATGAGTAAACTGGACGCAACACTGCAAGCTATGAATTCCAGGTTTGCGCAGACCGATACAAAGATTGACTCAGAAGTCAATACCTTGATTGCCAACCTGCATCAGACAAAAACTGCTAAACGTATGCTAGAAGTACAGGTTGGGCAGTTAGCACAGCAACAAGCCGAGATGACGCCAGGAAACTTGTCCTCGAATATAGTAAACAATCCACGTGCGCAGGTCAATGCCATCACCACTCGGAGTGGATTAGCACTACAGAATCCAGCATACCCTAGCCATGCACGAGAAGAAAGTTCGGTTGAGTAGGATGCAGTACAGGACAAAAAGGAAGCAGAAACAGTACTTGTCTCCAAGGAGGTACCGTACCCTTTGAAAACATGAAAGAGGGATAATAGCAAGGACTACGCCAGATTTCTCGAAATCTTCAAGCAGCTACAAATCAACATACCCTTTGCTGAGGCTTTGGCGAAGATGCCAACTTACGCCAAATTCCTCATTGAAATTTTGTATGGGAGGAGGCGAATGAGAGATTTCGAGACTATAAACCTGACGGCAGAAGTGAGAAACTGTGTGAAGAATGGGCTACCGAGGAAGAGGAAGGATCATGGCAATTTTGGTTATTCCGGTCACCCTAGGTAATGCTTACACAGGAAAGGCTGTGTGTGACCTAGGGGCCAGCATCAATCTGTCGCCGTTAACGATTTTCAAGAGTTTGAAAGTCGGTGAACCCTGGCCAACCAGAATTATGCTGCAGATGTCAGACAGGTCCGTAAAGCAAGCATACGGAGTTATCGAGGATATTTTGGTGAAAGTCCGCAAGTTGATTTTCCCGGCAGATTTCGTGATCCTGGACATGGAGGCAGGGGAGGTACCACTCATACTGGGCAGCCCGTTTTTGGCCGGTGGAGAAGCTATGATAAATTACAAAAGCAGAGAACTGACCATGCAGATTAACGAGGACAGGTTTAAATTTAAAGTTATCAAAAATCTGCAACTGCCAAATTATTATGAGCACGAAGATATCTTTGCCACAGACGTGGTTGATGAAGGCTGGGAAAATGAGGAGATGGATCAACTATGGGAAGAGATTGACAGTATATACGGAGAAGAAAAGGAGATGACTCGGTGCGAGCAGGCCATGAAAGCCGAGGACTAGACAACTTTGCACTGGGACGAAGATGGCGGGCAGAAGATGATCGTAGTTCCGTCAATCAGAAACCGCTCTTGAGCCATCTCAGGTATGCATACATTGGTGATAATAGTACTCTGTCCTTAATTTTTTCCCCTCTATTGTCACAGGAACAGGAGCAAAAACTGCTAGAAGTGTTGCGAGAGCACAAAGAAGCAGTCGCGTGGACGATTAAGGATATCAAGGGGATCAACCCCTCCTACTGTATGCACAAGATCAGGATTGAGGAAGGCAAGAAACCAGTGATTCAGCCCCAACGGAGGCAAAATCCGAACAATAAGGATGTTGTGCGCAAGGAGGTCATGAAGTGGCTGGAGGCAGGTATCATATACCACATATCAGACAGCACTTGGATCAGCCCGGTCCAGTGCGTACCTAAAAAGGGGGGTATTACAGTGGTGCAGAACGCGAACCAGTAAGAGATTGCGCAGCGCACTGTTACAGGAAGGCAGATCAGTAGGGACTATTGGAGGCTAAACGATGCAACTTTGAAAGATCACTTCCCACTTCCCGCTACCGTTCATGGACCAGATGTTGGACATGCTAGCTCATCACGCCTATTATTGTTTTTTGGATGGGTATTCCGGGTACAACCAAATTTGCATAACCCCGGAAGATCAAGAGAAGACAACGTTTACCTGCCTGTATGGTACGTTTGCTTTCCGGCGCCTTCCGTTCGGGTTGTGTAACGCTCTAGTAACGTTCCATAGATGCATGATGGCGATATTCTCGGACATGATCGAGAAAAATCGGGAGGAATTTATGGACGATTTTTCACTGTTCGGGGACAGCTTTGAGGACTGTTTGCACCACCTGGGCCAGGTTCTGATTAGATGCAATAAAGCGAACTTAGTACTGAACTGGGAAAAGTGTCACTTTATGTTCACCAAAGGTATCGTGCTGGGTCACAAAATTTTCAGCAAGGGACTTGAGGTGGACAGGGCTAAGATCGAGGTGATAAAACAGCTTTCGTACCCGACAACCGTAAAGGAGATTAAGAGTTTTATGGGACATGCAGGATTATACCGGAGGTTCATCAAAGAATTTTCCAGGATTACAAAGCCACTCTGCGCTTTGCTCAAAAAATACGTGCCCTTTGACTTTGATACAAGATGTCAGCAGGCCTTTGACCATTTGAAGGAGAAACTGACCACAGCCCCGGTAATCACTATGTCGAACTGGTCACCTCCGTTTGAGCAGATGAATGACGCCAGCGACTACGCAGTCGGTGCAGTTTCGGGACAACGGAAGGACAAGGTCTGTCATGTGATATATTATGCAAGTCGGGTGGTCAAGGATGCACATGTCAACTATGGCACTACATAGGAATTGCTTGTTGTGGTGTATGCCCTGGAAAAATTATGGCCGTTCTTGGTCTGGTCAAAAGTGATCGTTTTTACCGACCACAGTGCCCTGAAATATCTGCTGGACAAAAAGGACTCAAAATTGAGGCTGCTGAGGTGGGTATTACTGATGCAGGAATTTGATGTGGAGATCTGGGACAAGAAGGGAGTTGAGAACGTAGTTGCGGACCACCCGTCCAGGCTTGAGAATGCTAAGGTGGACCCAATACCGATCAAGGAAAGTTTTCCGGACGAGCACATCATGGCAGTCAAACTGGGGAGACCGTGGTACTATTCCATAGCCAACTACTTGGTTACCGGGGCACTTCCCGATAACTTAACCCCGTCACAGTGGAAACGGTTCATTTATGAAAGCCCGCAGTATTTCTGGGACAACCCGTATCTATTCAAGCAAGGGGCCGACAATATTCTTAGAAGATGCGTTATCACGAAGCATGGAATGTGATCAAACATTGCCACTCAGCTCAGTGTGGGGGTCATTTTAGAGGGACCCGCACGGCACACAAGGTACTGCATTCAGGTTTCTTTTGGCCAACACTTTTCAAAGACTATCATGATTATGTACAGGGATGTGGTAGATACCAGAGACAGGGAGTACGTCACAGAGGGACGAGATGCCTTTGACTATATGGCAGGAAGTTAAGCCCCTTGATGTTTGGGGGATCGACTTCATGGGGCCGTTCCCGTCTTCTATGGGGAATTTTTACATACTACTGGCGGTGGACTATGTTACGAAGTGGATCGAGGCTGCAACAACCCCCTTTATCCGGCTCGGGACAACATCGGGAGGGCGATGCTTAATAGAAGTTAAAGAACTCAAAAGCAATAAAATCCACCAACATAAGCTTATATTATTGAACATTAAACTTAGAATCTTATACAACAGGTGCTTACTAGTACATAAAAACTTAACAATACTAGATGCTACTTGTGACATTATTAGTCTAGGTGAGTTACGCGCCCTTGTATTCCAAGATACTCAGCTCCTAGACCTGCGGTGGGAAGAAAACAACAAGAACCGCAGTTTTTGAAAGTCAGAAAAAAAATACTGAGCGAGATACACCTTAGCATGTAAAAAAAGGAAATACGAGATATGTTGCTGAATCACGAGTTATATAAAATAACAGTTACAGAGTATAAGTAAAACAATATCGGAGTCTGCAGTGGTGATAACCAATTATGAATGTCGCAAGAGTAAATCAACTTATTTATTACGATCCTAGCACGTTTCCAACATTGGGGAAAGAAGTTCATTATATCGCGCTGTAACCCGGGTAGACCAGACAAAAAGTAACAGATGGTACTGGTGTATGGGGGTTGTAAGAACCCAAACCTCTCTACCAAGAGTTATGGATCGCATCTTGCGTCCCGCTAGCCATCATGACCACATCAGACATTCTAGACCTTAAGTGTTGCAACACCCTCCTAAGAGCGTCAATCAAAGGAGTGATGTCTAGAAGCAGTACTCCATCCTACGGCGAAAGGAGTCGGGGGCACACGGAGCACCGCATTTTATGGGCTAAAACTCAAGGGATCGAAACCCGAGATAAGTCACATAACTGGTTCCGGTACAGGCAAATTCTTGAACTTCACATTATTAACGGATTATTATTTATCGTGTGACAATTTCAAATCAATCATTTCGAAACGTAAACAAACTCAATTAAAGCATGTGATCACAAAACACATTTTGAGAGAACACATAAAATCATGTTTTGACACGAAGGAAGTAAGGCACGAGGCTAAGCATGTAATCTCACCTTACACCGAGATAGCGATTAACAATCTTCACGGGTAGTTGAATTAGCCTATGAATAAGAATCAGTCGCCTACAATTTACAAGTATCTAATCACAATTATGCTACTACCAAATAAACTAATGCATGGATGTTTGTCTAGGTCGGGTACTAAGTCCATCCCAAATTATCCCAATAAACCGGTTTCAAGTAGCATATTCATGTGTCGAATACAAGCTCTACATGAATATCATTCTAAAATTCACTAATGCACATATAATGATGCTCCCATATCAAAATAAGTCCAACAAAACATTTAGAAGTTCAAAATTTCAAGTTTTCTAAAACATGTGAAGCTAAAATTCAAGACAGAATTGTAGCTCTGACTTTAGAGCCACATTTATTCTATCAAAGCATCTCCTAAAATCGTGAAATTAATCTATGATGAACCTACATGTGTCTACTTTCAGAAACATCAATAAAATAATGTATAGCTGTTATAAAACTCAAGTTATAAAATAAACAAACAACGTTGTGCAGAGACAAGTATGACAGAAAGTTTCAACTTTGAAGAACAATTACTACTACTTAGAGAAGAAAACTGCCCATATTCTCCAGAATGAATCCACTACGTGTCTAGTTTCATCACTAGAAAGAGTGGGCGCTATAAGTTACTGTAAATGAGGGTTTTAATAAAAATGAAAAGATTGGTCCAGAAACAGATTTTCAGCAAACATGCAACTTAAAATGAGTAGATCTCCCTAACCAAAATAGCTATGGAGTTGATTTTTTTTCTCAAATTGACCCCCAATGAGTCTAGTTTTATAAAATGTAAGATTTGAAAATTTTAAAGAGACAAAAGTTAAAGTTATACTACGTTTTTGACAAACTGGTCAGATTGTAACAACATGCAATTTTGCCAAGAACACTAAAAACATTATCAAATCAATTCTTTGATACATGCAACTAAAAATAACTTGATATATACATAGATACTACCAATTAGACACGCAATAAGAGATTCATATAAAGGATTTGAAGAATCAAGTGAGGGATTTGAGAAACTCATGCTCAAAAGATACAATTCAAGATCCGAAACACACATGCAAACAAAGATCAAGTAATTTCCTATCATGAATATGAACTATCAACATGATGAGTAGGGTAGATGGAAGAAGAAGAAGTCGATGGTTACATTAGAGCCTAGAGAGCTTGAATTCTTGAAGAATATGAAGAAAAAGACTCCCGAAATGAATACTATAGCCTTGGACTCAAGTTTTTCATGATTTCCAAGGTGAAAATGAAGTTTTGGGGTTGTTTTGTGAGGGACAACACCCAAAACTGGGCTAAGAGTTTGAAGAGAGAGAAAATAGCTTGAATGATTGCTCTTGAAGAGAAAAGCATGTGAAAAATTAAGAGAGTTAGATATAGGAAGTGATGGAGATAATTGGATGATGGTTAGTGTTATGAGTGAGTGTAAGTTTACATAAGGGTAGTGGGAGTCACTTCTTATAAATTATAAAATGGGTGGTTGCCTAGGTTGAGTGGAGGAGGATTGAAGAGTAATTTAAAGTCTCCCAACAACATAGTTGGGGTAAAGATTAGATTAACAAGAAAATGAGGGTTCCAATGAAAATACTATAAATTGATGTAAGTACAAGATAACGCAAACAAGAGGGGTAAAAATGATTTTTTCATTTACTATCTAGCACATAAAAGATAAATTTTATACTAAAATAAAATTACAAAATAACTCCAAATAAACTATTATGTCCTTAAATGTCAGAATACACTTTTATAAAATTAAAGGAAACAAGTCAAGAGTAAATTTGAAATAGTACTATTATCATTTTTTTAAAAACTCAAGTATTTGTTTTATAAAAATTACAAAATAACCCTTAGCGAAAATTCGAGGTATTACAGAGGCGATAGCATGTCAGAAAAACGATGCAGCGACGGTTGAGCGTTTTCTGAAACGCAACATTTTTACGATGTTCGGAACCCTCAGGACTATGATCAACGATGAATGGTCACACTTCATTAACAAAGTGTTTGTCAGGGTACTGAAGCAGTACGGGGTGTCTATCCATAAGGTATCGCTTCCTTATCACCCCTAGACTAACAGAACAGCAGAGGTGTCCAATAGAGAGATCAAGGGCATTCTTGAGAAAATCATAAATCTAAGCCGAAAGGATTGGTCGATGAGACTGGACGATGCGCTATGGGCATACAGGATAGCTTCCAAACACCGATGGGGATGCCACCGTACCAACTGGTGTTTGGGAAAGCGTGTCACCTTCCGATTGAGCGGGAGCACAAGGAATATTGGGCAATCAAACTGCTCAACATGTACCTGAGTCTGGCCGGAGATAAGAGAAAGATGGTGCTGCTAGAATTAGAGGAGTTCCGCAGGACGGCATTCGAGAGCGCCAAAATTTACAAAGAAAAGACAAAAAATTGGCATGATCAGCTGATCACGCCAAAGCAGTTTAACGATGGGGACAAAGTTCTTCCATACAACACGAGAATAAGGTTCTTTCCGGGAAAGTCGAGATCTCGTTGGTCGGGGCCGTTCTGTTGGGTTTTGACGTAGGTAACGTAGCGGAATAACAAAATTTATCCCTACTCAAAGCCCACCAAGGATCACAGGAAGAGACATCATAACATGATGAGAAACATTCAAGATGTGTACCTTTGTGATTTGGGAGATCACACGAAGAATATTGTCCTCGTTTGTACGGTTGATCCACGTCTAGAGGTAAGATCTAGATTCTTCCTTCTCCTAGTGCTAGCTTGAACCGGAGGAAGAGGGAAGAATGAATCACGCAACAAGGAACAAGAGAGGATCGGCCTCCTCTCTTGTGGTCGACGGGGAGGGGACGGCTAAAGAGGCTTCGGCCTCCTTTGGCTTGTCTCTTGCTCTCTCTTTTGCTCCCTTTCCCACTCACTTATGTTATGAGCATTAGTTGTGGGAAGGAAGCTAGAGCATCCTTTATATAGTCCAACAACTCCTTGTTAACTACATAAAGGCCCTTCCTAGTTCTACATGAACTTGGATTAGTCCCTTCCTTGCATATTACTACTACTAAGTTTGCAAAGTGTTGCAAAGTGATCCTTCTAATTAATTAATCATATAAATAAATCCCAAATCTAGTTCAACTCTATTTGACGTGTGAACCCATAGGTTTCTACTTACTTGGTAGTAACTTATTACAAACATGGAGCGGTGTCTACCAACACATCCATGCACCCAACTAATAGAAATAAGTCAATGATCCCGACAAACCTTTGGGCCCAATATCTCATATTTTATTATCCCTTTGTCTCCATATCCGGATTGGACACGAGACACAACAGTCACACTCGTATATCCAATCTATAGTTTCTCGATCATGGGAATATGCTTATGCAAGCAGATAACATCAATATCTCGATATTGATTAATCTGAGTCTTGCAAGACATTGAATAAGCACCATCCCTAGAGTTGCCATGGATATTTGCTCCCATCATGTGGGAGGGACAAATCATCTCTACATCACTACGATCTCTAAGCTTGCTTCCTATCATGCCCGATAACTACATTTATAGTTACCCAGTTACGGTGTAACGTTTGATAATATCAAAGCATGATATTTCACAACTAGAGTATCTAATGACTTAATTTCTAAGGATTGAAATTATATTTGCACTACGAGAAGCGATCGTGAATCTGACATAATCTAATGTATCCTTCTCGTTGTGGGTCAATCCGGTATGCCATTACTCCTAATGCATACCCATGTGTTGAATCGCGATATCTTCATATCAATCGAACCCCATACTAGTCTATAATTGATTGTCCAGTTAATTAATATAATTGACTAGGGATATTTAAGAATATAACATTTATATTATAAGGACTTCATTCATGTTAATATATCTTCATATCGTTAACATAATGAATCATAAGTCCATATATTTTCGTCACGATAAATTTATTTCCTCTAGTGCACTACTCCAACAGTCTCCCACTAGCACTAGAGTCAATCTCCTGCATCATATGCCTATTGATCTAGCGCGGCCCTCATGCTTATACTGCGCAAGGTAAGAGAGACATATCTTAGACATTTGCAAATATTCACATCTCCTCTATCAACAATTTGATTGAGATTGAATATTCAGAAAAAGTGCATCTTATGCATTAATATACTCAGTCCTCTGTTATAGAATCCGCAACTGAATCTTGCCTGTCCAGCTCAAAGTCCCTCCCACTAGTGTAAAATATAAAACTTGACAATATTATGAAATCTTCTTTGTTAGATTTAAAATTCTCATATCTGTAACCCTTTACAGTAAACTCTTCTTATCCTCCATTTACCAATAATTCATCCTAAATTAATCTCAAGTACTTTAAGGATAATCTTGATAATTATCATGTGACACTTCACCCGGATTTGGATGGTATCTCTGTGTCACACCATATGACACATCTGGCATTAGTACTTAACATGGGGTATCTTGTGAATTTTATTCATACGTTCCTTTCTAAATCTAATTGGAAAGACAACTAGTTCTTCCAAAGACTAATTCCATGTGACATGGGTAAGAATCCATATTCTTACATGTTGAACTATTTCAACACCTTGTCGATATATGTACCATGACTTAGGCTAAACAACTAATATGATCTATCTCCATAGATCTTTATAGATTGCCTCGCCTAAGTTTATCATTGGAAACCAATTCTCTATCCAATCTTTACCAATTGCAGAGTATAGACATTATTCCCAATGGTTAGTATGTCTCTACATACAAGACCAGAAATTTAATTGTGCTCCCACTAACCTTCTTATAAAGACATCATCTTCAATTTTTATAGAACCAAACTCCTTTGATTGTATCATTAATTCGAAGAATACAACTCTGAGAAGCTTGATTTAATCCATAGATAGATTGCTACAAGCAAAATGCTAGATGGATATAAGCATTACAATTGGGGAAAAGGTTTTCGTCATAGTCTATACTTACGAACTCATAGGAAAACCATTTTCAACTAATTGTTCGTTAAAGTAATCATATTACCATCCAATTGGTCTCCTCATAACCCACTTGCACCTTATGGGTCCTACCCTTTCGGGTGGTTCCACCAAATTCCATACTTTGTTAGAATACATGGATTCCATATCGTATCTTATGGCTTCATCCATTTCTGAGAGTATGGCCCACTTTTGGCCATCTCATAGGTTACATGCTCATCACCATGAGAGACACATCAACGAGGTAATGAGAAATCCATATTTCTTTGGCGTCTTGACATATTTAACCTACGAGGTTCTTGTGTTACCTGAGTAGGTTGCTCCACAACCCCTTGTGACCCTTCTCATGTTCCATCAAGTGGATCAATGTTTTTTTTTGGTTCTTGAACTCGTTCAAGTTATACTGTCCTCCCACTATTTCCTTTAGAGACAATCTCTATCTAGAAACACAGCAGTTCGAGCAACAAACAATTTGTTCTCGATTGGAGTGTAGAGATAATATAGATATTCCACATAGTACATCAATTTTATCTGTAAAGTATTTACATAAACTTCATAACCCAAATTCTTTGTGAATAACATACTAGGACACTTCCTAGTCCATATCTCATATGGTGTTTTTCATAATTAATTTAGATGGAACAAGGTTAAGGGCGAAACTTTTTGTAATTAGAACATGACCCTTAAATAACTGGAAGTTGTGTTTGACACATCATGGACCGAACCGTGTCCAACAAGGTCCGGTGTCTCTCTCAGACACGCCATTCCATAATGGTGTTCTAGGTAGAGTGATTTGGGATCACATCCCATACCCCTTTAGATGTTCAAACCATTGGCTTATGTATTCTCCTCCACGATCCAATCGTAGATACATGATACTTCTGTCAAGCTGGCTTTCTAATTCATTCCTGAATTCCTTGAACTCTTTAAAGGATTCTAATTCGTTTCTTCATAAGATACACAAATCCATATTTCTCTGATCCAATCAGTAAATATGACGAAGTATTGTAAACCACCTTTAGCATTTGTGCTTAGCGGCCTTTATACATCAGCATGTATGATTCCGAAAAGATCATATATTTGCCTAAAAAATAAGTCTAACATGTCTCATATGATTCACAAATGAAATGAGTTCCATAAATCTATCGATATGGAGTTCTAGATATGTATCTCCTATTCATGTGGCCTAAATGATAATGCTAAAAATAAGTGAGGTTCATATCAATATATGCAATCATCTTGGTATAACTGTTATAGATGAAATTATAATGATCAAGGATGTACAATCCACTTAGACAAAATTGCATTACAATAGTGCATTTTATCAAAATAAATGGATCAACATTTGTCTATTATTTTAATAAAAGATTTTTCTTGTCAAAACAAGAAACTGTGATAATGTCCCTACTCAAAGTAGTGACATAATCGTATTTTTCTAATTCATGGATAATTCCAAAAAGGTATAAATGATTCCCTACGGCTAATTCAGCAACCCTTTGCTTCATTGCCCCACGTGTAGGTTTATTTCTTCCTTATTCAATTGTCTACATCTCTTGAGATCGTCCACACTTCTATAAATGTGAGATCTTCATCAAGTATCATATACTAATGAGATAGACATATTGACTTCTATAACAAAATTACCTCATTTGGAATTTATAATTCCTTTATTATTTTCTTCCAAGTACTATGGGCAGTTTCTCTTCATCTACACCACCTATGGGACTTTTAAGGCAACTTGGTTTTAGCAACAAGCTTGTTTTATACCCATGGGGTCGGTATAAACATTTTTCCATACCCATTCTGTTAACCATTAGCATGTTTTACCTTTAGCCCTTTATGAGTTCTTTGTATAGCGATTCTCAATCATATTGAGTAAGTCACCTTTCAGCAAAACTATAATTGCATCCGATGCAATTCTTGGTCTATTTGGGATAATAATTATTTATTCTTTATCTTTCTCATAGATAACTCCCAGTCTCTGAGCTTTGAATCCTATTGAGATAGCTTAGTTTGCGCTTCACCTCTTGCTTCAGCAGTCACACATTACTAGCTTGTGTCGTCGCGTCAAATCTTGATGAATTAAGTCGCCTTGCTTTGGAAAGCCCGAACTTACTCCATCTTGATCATGGCGAGTGCTAAGCAAGAGTGTAAAAAGTGGAGAAACACTTCAAGCCTTTCGAATCTAGCTCGCACATTTTTAAAGAGCTTCTTTTAATGTATGATCACATCATACGCCTCCACATCTCTCATCTTGCTTCCAAAGCTAAGAGTTCATGGCAGCTAACATGAGGCAGTTCATATCCAAAGAACCATTCTTTGATGTTCCTTTCCTTTAGGCTTTAGTGTGTTTTGGAAGTTTGTGGCAAGAGAACTTTACGTTCTACGATGTACAACAATTTTTCTTTTATTTGAGAACAATTCTCAATTTTATACCAATCTAGAAAATAGATTCCAGACAGATTGTCCATCTCATGGACATAAAGTCGTGTTTCGTTTATTTAATGCTATGGGTATTCAACATAATAGGATTATGCAAAGCATTGTGACGTATTTACTATATTAAACAAGGACCTAAATTATTAAATATAGCTCCTACTATTTTTCTCGGATTAATAGCCCTCACCATTAACGAGGAAACTATCTTATATATTTCCTAGTGGGTCCAAGATCCCTTTTTCACTTCTTCTTGAGCTTGCTTTGACAAGTCACCCAAGAATTGGTTATTTAGGTAGAAACCATTCCAATTGCATCCCATGCAACTCTTGGTCCAATTAGGTGAATAACTTTTTATTCTTTATCCTTTAGATAACGCCTAATTGTCATGCCTCTAGGTTCATCAATTAAATGAGTCTTACCCAGCTGCGTCCAACCTCTTGCTTCAACATAAACACATTACTTTCTTGTGTCGTCCGTAACACATCATAGTGAATTAAAATCGCCTTGTTTTGGCAAGCCCAAATTTTAATAGACCCTAATCATGAAGGGTGTTTAGGCAAGAGAAGGCAAAACGCAATATTCTATTTGAGGGATTTAATTGTCATTATTCGTTTGGTTGATCACATCAACATGATATACTTTTTTGGATTGGTATATCCACAATAAAAGATCATCTTTGTTTATCATTATCTTGTTAACGTTTTGCTAGTATCGCCATACACACAAAAATAAATAACAAGACATAAATAATAAACATCCACAAAAAAACAATTAACGTGGCATGGATATGGCCCCTAGACTAAGAAAAATTAATGTGGCATGGATATGGCCCCTAAAGTGACAAGATCATCTCCATGTGCTCCACGATAGCAGCGCGCCTAGGGTAGGGGGTCCTCGTCGTCTTTTGGATTCTTTGGTTCTCCCGTCTTCTTCTCCATGCTCTTGCCTAACATCTAAATATTTCTAATTCTAGCCTAACATCTAGAATAAATAAATAAATAAAGTCTCACATGTTGAGGAGAAAAACGACTCGCAGGCCGTAAAACCTAATCAATTATTACATAAATTTGATCAGCTCGCAGGCCGTAAACCAAACCACAAAAACATAAAACATCCACAACCTAGGCCATATCCATCCACCATGAAATAAAGCACATAATACAGTTAAAACCAACTTTTAACGCGCTTGTTAAATTTTAGTTGTTTTGGACATACTAGGGTTAAAACTGTCCAAGAGATATACAAGGAAAATGGCCAAAATCAACCAAGGAACCGCCACACTAGGCCCGGGCCTGCCGGCCCTAGCCCACACGGCTAGGCCGTATGCTAGGGTCCACCGACTCCCTTGGGGTCGTGTGTTACTTGGGCGGCAAGGAGAGAGAGGGGCGGTCCCTTCATGGGCCCACACCTCCTCATGGAATTGTTTCCAAAAATAATTCATTCCTTGTTGGGTTATTTCCAAAACACCCTTATCGCATTGTTTCAAAAAACAATTCCTTCCTTGTTGGGTTGTTTCCAAAACACCCTTTTGCCTTGATGCCCAAGTTTAATTGTTTTCATACTTGGAAAACCTCTTTTCCAAGCATGTGCACAAACCCTAGTTCTTGATCCAAAATCATTCACATCATATGTGACAAAACTCACTAATTCCTACATCCCATGCAAAATAAGATCTTGCTTACTGCATCTACTATGCCAATTAATTTCGGTTTCGCGTAAAATTAACAATACCGTGTATAAACTGAAATCGTAACACATAAAATCATGTTATGCACTACGACGTGTGGCTTTGGTACCACTGTTGGGTTTTGACGTACGTAACGCAGCGGAATAACGAAATTTATCCCTACTCAAAGCCCACCAAGGATCACAGGAAGAGACATCATAACATGATGAGAGACATTGAATATGTGTACCTTTGTGATTTGGGAGATCACACGAAGAATATTGTCCTCGTCTCTACGATCGATCCACGTCTAGAGATGAGATATAGATTCTTCCTTCTCCTAGTACTAGCTTGGACCGGAGGTAGAGGGAAAAATGAATCACGCAACAAGTAACAAGAGATGATCAGTCTCCTCCCTTGTGGTCGACGGATAGGGGACGGCTAAAGGGGCTTCGGCCTCCTTTGGCTTGTCTCTTGCTCTCTCTTTTTCTCTCTCTCCCACTCACTTATGTTATGAGGATTAGTTGGGGGAAGGAAGCTAGAGCATCATTTATATAGTCCAACAACTCCTTCTTAACTACATAAAGGCCCTTCCTATTTCTACATGAACTTGGATTAGTCCCTTCCTTGCATATTAGTCCTACTAAGTTTGCAAGGTGTTGCAAAGTGATCATTCTAATTAATTTATCATTAATTAATACAAGATCTAGTTCAACTCTATTTGACGTGTTACCCCATAGGTTTTACTAAGTTGGTAGTAACTTATTACTAACATGGAGCGGTGTCTAGCAACACATCCATGCACCCAACAAATATAAATAAGTCAATGATCCCGACAAAACTTTGTGCCCAATATCTCATATTGTATTATCCCTTTGTATCCGTATCTGGATTGGACACGAGACATAACAGTCACACTCGTCTATCCAATCCATAGTTTCTCGATCCTGGGAATATGCTTATGCAAGCAGATAACATCAATATCTCCATATTGATTTATCTGAGTCTGGCCAGACATTCAATAAGCACCATCCCTCGAGTGGCCATGGATATTTGCTCCCATTATGTGGGAGGGACAAATCATATCTACATCACTATGATCTCTAAGTTTGCTTCCTATCATGCCCGATAACTACATTTATAGTTACCTAGTTACGGTGTAACGTTTGATAATATCAAAGCATGATATTTCACAACTAGAGTATCTAGTGACTTCAAGTCTAAAGATTGGAATTATATTAGCAGTACGAGAAGCGATCGTGACTTTGACATAATCTAATGTATCCTTCTCGTTGTGGGTCAATCTGGTATGCCTTTACTCCTAATGCATACCCATGTGTTGGATCGTGATATCTCCATATCAATCCAACCCCATACTAGTCTATAGTTGATTGTCTAATTAATCAATATAATTGACTAAGGATATTTATGAATATAACATTTATATTCTAAGGACTTCATTCATGCTAATATATCTTCATATCGATAACATAATGAATCGTAATTCCATATATATTTGTCACGATAAATTGATTGCCTCTAGGGCACAATTCCAACACGTTCATCACTAAGAAGATATTCAGATGGGGGCGTATTTGAGCTTGAAATCCAAAAGATAATTCGAGCTTCAGGGTGAACGAACACTGGATCAAGCCGTATCTCGAGACCGCCAAAGTCGCCAAGGTAGACCCGATCTACTTTGAAGACCCGTGATCAAGCTGGAGGTAACTGGGTCGGGCCGTCGACGGTAAATCACAAGGTCTGGTTGGGAGGCAATCCAACGTAGTAAGTAAGTTTAGATTATTTTAGTTTTACTTTACGTTTTGGATGTTAAGAGAGGTGACATGAGCGTGGTCTAATGAATAAAAGAGTATGTGCAGAAATGTGGAGCAGAAAAGATGAGTTGGTTAAAAGCCGAGAGGCTAGCCGAGCAGCTGGAGACCTAGCCACACAGGCCGCAAGTGTAGGGTTTTGATTCATGGATGCGCAACGGAAGCATAAACAAACATAAAACCATGCAAAACCCTCCAAGGATCACAAGTCAAGAGATATAACGATGGTAAGGGAAGAAATCAATAACACACCTTAGGGTTCTCCTTTGATGACTTCAAACGCGAATAGTGTCACGTCTCTACGGTTGATCCACGCCTAGAGGTGAGATCTAGACCCTCCAAATCCATGTGCTAGCTAGGAAGAATGGAGGAGGAAGAAGGAATCGCGAACAATGGAGTGCCAAAGGTGGGGCGGCACCCTTTAGGCCGACGGGTAGGGGCTGAAATCCCAAGGGGGGTTCGGCCCTCTTTTGGGACTTTCTCTCTCCTTGCTTTGTTCTCTCCTTTCTTCTATCATATAGATGTGTGTTGTGTGTAGAGAGAAAAATAAGCTAGGAGTGTTCTTTATATAGTCCAACAACTCCTTGTCCTACTACATAAAGAACCCCACATAATCCTACTCAAGTTCGAATTAGTCCCTTTTGCAAAATAGTCCTTATCATGTCAATACATGGATTAGTTCTTATTTGCAAATTAATCCTAATCATGTCTCTACATGAATTAGGCCACCTTGGCAAATCCTAATCATGTCTATACATGGATTAGTCCAATTTGCATATTAGTCCTACTAAGTTAGCAAGTTGTTGCGATTTGATCCTTTTAATTAATTAATCATATTAATTAATTATTTCCCATGTCTAGTTCACCCCTATATGGCGTGTGACCCCATAGGTTCTATTTAGTTGGTAGTAACTATTTACTAATATGGAGCAGCCTCTAGCAAGACATCCATTCTAGCCAACAAATAGAATAGTCATCATGACAAACCTTGTGCAAGTAATTGTCTCATCCCTTTGTCCCAATATCCCGATTGGACACTAGACATACAAGTCACACTCGTATATCCAAACCATAGTTTCTCGATCCTGGAATAGCCTTATTCGTGCAAATAACATCAATATCCCATATTGATTTATTTGAGTCTGGCCAGACATTTTATAAGCACTATCCCTCGAGTGGCCTAGGATATTTTCTCCCGTTATGTGGGAGGGACAAATCCTATCTACGCCTTTATAACTACCCAGCTACGGTGTAGCGTTTGACGCTACCAAAATCACAATAATCCACAACTAGAATATCTACTGACTTCAAGTCTAAGGATGACAATACCATTGCACCGCGAGAAGCGCTTGTGACTTAACATAACGTGTATGTAGCCTTCTCGGAGATGGGTCAATCCGGTGCGCCATTACCCTTAATGCACACCCATGTGTTGGATCATGATATCTCCATATCAATCCAACCCCATACTAGTCTATAGATGATTGTCCTATTAATCATTATAATTGACTAGGGATATTTAAGAATATAACACTTATATTCTAAGGACTTCATTCATGTTAACATATCTCCATATCGATAACATAATGAATCGTAAATCCATAAATGTCACAATTAATTGATTGCCTCTAGGGCACAATTCCAACAGTCTCCCACTTGCACTAGAGTCAATCTCCTGCATCATATGCCTATTGATCTAGCGCGGCCCTCCACGCTTAAACTGAGTAGGGGCGAGACATATGCTGGCACCTTGCAAATATTCACATCTCCTCCATCAACAATTTTTGATTTAGATTGAATATTCTGAGTAAATGCATTTTTATGCATTAATTTACTCAGTCCTCTATGTTAGAATCAGTGACTGAATCTTGCCTGGAACCTTTCCAGCTCACAGTCGCTCCCACTAGGGCACAACATAAAACTCGACTTGTATCTTCTTTGTCAAATTTGAAGTTCGCATCACTGCAACCCCTTACAGCAAACTCTTCATATTATCTATTTATCAAAAAATTCATCCTTAGTGCTTCTCAAGTACTAAAGGATAATCGTGATAATTTATCCAGTGACTCTCACCCGGATTTGACTGGTATCTTTGTGTCATACCATATGACACATCTGGCCTAGCACATAACATGGCGTATCTCATGAATCTTATTCATACGGTCCCTTCCCAATCTAATTGGGAAGACAATTAGCCTTCCAAAGACTAATTCCATGTGACATGGGTAAGAATCAATATTCTTTTCACGTTTAACCATTTCAACACCTTTGTCAATTTATGTACTATGACCTAAGCTATACAACCATCTTGATCTACCTCAATAGATCTTCACAAGTTGCTTCGCTTAAGTCTACCATTAGAAAGTCAATTCCCTAGTAAATCTACGTAAGATTGCCAAGTAGGGGCAACATTCCTAATGATTAATTATGTCTACACATACGAGACCAGAAAATAACTGTGCTCCCACTAACCCTCTTGTAAACACAAATCTCATCTTCAATTTTGATGGAACCAAACTCCTTTGATTGCATCATTAATTTGAAGAGTCCAACTCCTAGAAGCTTGTTTCAATCTATAAACAGATTGCTACAAGCAAGATACGAATGGATTTAAGCATCACAACTGGGAAAGATTTCGTCATAGTCTATACTATGAACTCACATGAAATCCCTTTCCTGCAAATTTTCCCTTATAGGTAATCATATTACCATCCATGTTGGTTTCCTCATAACCCACTTGCACCTTTTAGGTGGTTCCAACAAAGTCCATACTTCGTTGGTATACATGGATTCCATTTTGTATCCCATGGCTCCAAGCCATTTCAAAGAGCATGGCTACACGTGGCAATTTCATAGGTTGTAGGCTCATCTTGATGAGTAATATATCGGGGGTTATGAGAAATCCTTATTTCTCTAGTCCCTTGACATATCCTACCTGACCTACGAGGTTCTTGTGTTATCTGAGTAGGTTGCTCCGCAACATCTTGTGATCCTGCTCATGTTCCATCAAACAGATCAATGTTCTATTATGGTTCTTGAACTTTTCAAGTTCTACTGTCCACCCACTGTTTCTCTTAGAGACAATCTCTACCTAGAAACACTGTAGTTCGAGCAACAAACAGTTTGTTCTCGATTGGGTTGTAGAAATATTATCCTTTCCAGGATATCCCACAAAACATTTATCCGACTTGGGTCCAAGTTTATTTGTAAGCTCTTTTACATAAACTTCATAACCCCAAATCTTTATGAATGACACACTTGGACACTTTCCTAGTCCATATCTCATATGGCGTTATTCATAATCCGTTTTTGATGATGGAACAAGGTTAAGGGCGAAATTTGCTGTAATTAGAACATAGCCCCAAAAGTAAACTGGAAGTTCTGTTTGACTCATCATGGACCGAACCGTTTCCTACAAGGTCCAAAATCTCCTCTTAGACACGCCAAACCCATGTGGCGTGCTAGGTGGAGCGAGTTTTGGATCATATCCAACACTCCCATAGATTATTGTCAAACTCTTGGCTCAAGTACTCTCCTCTATGATCCAATCGTAGAGCCCAAATACTTTTGCCAAGCTGGTTCTCTACTTCATTCCTTAATACTTTGAACAATTCAAAGGATTCTGATTTGTTTCTTCATAAGATACACAAATCCATATTTATCTGATCCTATCAGTAAATATGATGAAGTATTGAAAACCCATCTTTAGCATCTATGCTTAGCGGCCTTCATACATCAATATGTATGATTCCCAAAAGATCATATCTTTGCCTAATAATTCTTACATGTCTCATATGATTCAATAATCAAATGAGTTCCTGAAATCCATTCTCATGGGGTTCGAGATATGCATCTCTTATTTATGGGGCCTAAACGATAATGCTAAAGATAAGTGAAGTTCATATCATTATATGCAAACCTCTAGGTATTAATGTTATAGATGAAATTATCATGATCATTGATATAGAATCCACTTAGACAAAATTGCATTACAATAATGCATTCCATAATAAATGGAACAACATTTGTCCTTTTATTATGATAAGGAGCTTTCTTGTCCAAACAAGAAACTATGATAATGGTCCTACTCATAGTAGGGACATTATCGCTTTTGTCTAATTCATGAACAATTTCTTAAAGGTAGAAATAATTCCCTACGGCTTTTCAGCAACCCTTTGCTTCATAGCCCCACGTGTAGGATTATTTCTTCCTTATCCAATTGTCTTTGTCTCTTGAGATCCTCCACATTTCTATAAATGTGAGATCCTCATCTAGTATCATATACTTATGATGATGATAGAGACACATTGATTTATATAACAAAAATACCCAAATCGGAATTCATAATTCCTTTATTATTTACTTCCATGTACTTTGGGTAGTTTCTCTTCCTCTACACCATCTATGGGACTTCAAGGCAACTTGGTTTTACCAACAAGCTTGCTTTATACCCATGGGGTCGGCGCAAACTGTTTTTTCCCTTACCCATGTTGTTATCCATTAACAACTTTGCCCATGCCCATTATTAGTGTTTTGTTTAGTGATTTTTCAATCATATTGAGTAAATCAACTTTAAAACAAAACTATAATTGCATCCAATGCAATTCTTGGTCCACTTGGGTGAATAACCTTTTATTCTTTATCTATCTCATAGATAATGCATATTCACTAATGTTTCAATCATATTGAATTAGTATATTTGCATAACCCAAGGTAGAGCAACACTTCAAACCTTTCATGTCTAGCTCCCTCTTTTTGAAAGAGCTTCTTTCAATGTATGATCATATCATACTTCTCCATGTCTCTCTTCTTGCCTCTAGAGCTTAGAGTTCATGGCAGCTAACATGAGGCAAGTCACATCCAAAGAACCATTCTTTGATGTCCATTCCATTAGGTTTTAGTGTGTTTTGGTAGTTGGTAGGAAGAGATCTTTATGTTCTACGATGTACAACAATTTCTCTTTTATTTGAGAACAATTCTCAATTTTATACCAGTCTAGGAAATAGATAGAGTCGCGTTTTTATTTGTTTAATGCCATGGGTATTCAACATAATAGGATTATGCAAAGTTTGTGACGTATAACTATATTCAACAAGGATTTAAATTGTCAAATATAGCTCCCACTATTTTACTACGGATTAATAACCCTCAAGATATTAATGCGGAAAATATCCTTATATTTTCTAGTGGGCCAAGATCCATGTTTCATCTCCTTATGAGCTTGCTTTGGCAAGTCACCCATAATTTGACTTCTTTAGGTAGGAACAATTCCAATTGCATCCCATATGCAACTCTTGGTTCAATTGGGCAAATAACTCCTTATTTATCCATCCATATGCATAATCCCAATTGATTGCCTCTAGGTTTCTTAATCATATTAATAGCCCAGTTGTGTTCAACCTCTTATTTAAACAATTGCACATTGTTACGTGCCATCGCATTCCATCATTATGAACCAAGTCGCCCTGCTTTGGCACGCACGAACTTGATAAATAATGATGATAATGAGTGTTTAAATAACGAGAAGGCAAGAACACAATATTTGAATTTTGAGGGATTTTAAATTAAATTTTTAATTGTTTTGTTGATCAATATCAACTAATCTATCTATTTGAGTTTGGGCAGAACTCCAAATAATAGATCCGGGTTGTCTAATTATCTTATTATCCTAATTGCATGCATCAACCATACACCAACCACAAAATAATAAGACAATAAAGTAAACAACCACAAAACAAAAAATAAACGTGATGTGGATATGGCCTTTTCTAGACTAAGATAATTCCAAGCCAATGGAATTATCTATGAACCCTAAACAAGCACATCTCCATGCGTCTTGATCTTTTGGTCCATCCTTCATAGTCCTTGTGGAATGCTCCATGCTCCATCTTTTGTGGCTTCTTTGGCTTTGGGCTTCGTTTCTTCAATCTTGGCTAACAATCTACTTTATCTAGTACTAGCTAATATCTATACTAAATAAAATAAATCTCACAAGTTGAGAAAAAAAATGGCACGCAGGCCATAAAACCCTAATTAATTATTACAATTAATTGATCAGCTCGCAGGCCGTAAAACCAAACCACAAAATTAAACATCCACATCAAACCACATCCTAAGGCCATATCCAATCACCATGCGATTTGCACATAAACAGTTAAAATCCAATTTTAACGCGCTTGGTCAATTTTAATTGATTTTAGGATGTTCTAGGGTTAAAACGGTCCATGGGACCAACAATCAAATTGCCCGGGCCCAACAAGATGAACCACAAGGCCCTAGGGTCGGCCCGGCCCATAACCCACGCGGCTAGGCCGCGGGCTAGGGCCGCCCGGCCCCTAGGGCGGCCAAACTTGGGCGGCAAGCAAGAGGGGCGGTCCCCTAGGGGGGCCGAACCTCCATAGGGAGTTGTTTCCAAAACAACTCCCTTGCTTGGTGCCCAAGTTTGGTTGTTTCCTTGTTTTGGAAGAACTCCTTCTTCCCCAAGGATGCCCAAACCCTAGATCTAAGATCCTAAAATTTCTCAAACTCACTAATTCATGCATCCAATGCAAAAATTAGATCTTGTTACGAAAGATTATTGACAAATTGCATCCCATGCTTGATTTGTCTTGTTTTACGCGATAAACAATCAAATTAAGGTGTAAAACAACTAAAACGTAACACATAAACCACGTTTATGCTCTACAACCAGGCTCTGATACCACTGTAGGGTTTTGATTCATGGATGCGCAACGGAAGCATAAAAAAACATAAAACCATGCAAAACCCTCAAAGGATCACAAGTCAAGAGACATAATGATGGTAAGGGAAGAAATCAATAACACACCTTAGGGTTCTCCTTTGATGACTTCAAACGCGAATAGTGTCACGTCTCTACGGTTGATCCACGCCTAGAGGTGAGATCTAGACCCTCCAAATCCATGTGCTAGCTAGGAAGAATGGAGGAGGAAGAAGAAATCGCCAACAATGGAGTGCCAAAGGTGGGGCGGCACCCTTTAGGCCGACGGGTAGGGGCGGCAATCCCAAGGGGGGTTCGGCCCTCTTTTGGGACTTGCTCTCTCCTTGCTTTGTTCTCTCCTTTCTTCTATCATATAGATGTCTGTTGTGTGTAGAGAGAAAAATAAGCTAGGAGTGTTCTTTATATAGTCCAACAACTCCTTGTCCTACTACATAAAGAACCCCTCATAATCCTACTCAAGTTCGGATTAGTCCCTTTTGCAAAATAGTCCTTATCATGTCAATACATGGATTAGTTCTTATTTTCAAATAAATCCTAATCATGTCTCTACATGAATTAGGCCACCTTGGCAAATCCTAATCATGTCTATACATGGATTAGTCCAACTTGCATATTAGTCCTACTAAGTTAGCAAGTTGTTGCGATTTGATCCTTTTAATTATTTAATCATATTAATTAATTATTTCCCATGTCTAGTTCACCCCTATATGGCGTGTGACCCCATAGGTTCTATTTAGTTGGCAGTAACTATTTACTAATATGGAGCGGCCTCTAGCAAGACATCCATTCTAGCCAACAAATAGAATAGTCATCATGACAAACCTTGTGCAAGTAATTGTCTCATCCCATTGTCCCAATATCCGGATTGGACACGAGACATACAAGTCACACTCGTATATCCAATCCATAGTTTCTCGATCCTGGGAATAGCCTTATTCGTGCAAAGAACATCAATATCCCATATTGATTTATTTGAGTCTGGCCAGACATTTTATAAGCACTATCCCTCGAGTGGCCTAGGATATTTGCCCCAGTTATGTGGGAGGGACAAATCCTATCTACGCCCACTACGATCTCTAAGCTTGCTTCTTATTGTATCCAGTACACGCCTTTATAACTACCCAGTTACGGTGTAGCGTTTGACGCTACCAAAATCACAATAATCCACAACTAGAATATCTAGTGACTTCAAGTCTAAGGATGACAATACCATTGCACCGCGAGAAGCGCTTGTGACTTAACATAACGTGTATGTAGCCTTCTCGGAGATGGGTCAATCCGGTGCGCCATTACCCTTAATGCACACCCATGTGTTGGATCATGATATCTCCATATCAATCCAACCCCGTACTAGTCTATAGATGATTGTCCTATTAATCATTATAATTGACTAGGGATATTTAAGAATATAACACTTATATTCTAAGGACTTCATTCATGTTAACATATCTCCATATCGATAACATAATGAATCGTAAATCCATAAATGTCACAATTAATTGATTGCCTCTAGGGCACAATTCCAACAGCAAGATTAGACACGCAGCCCTTGGGTTAGGCACGCAAACAGCGGCCCATCAACGCAACAAAGGGGTCAGAAATGAAAAAAAATAGCCACGCAGGCACTATATTAGCCACGCATGCAGTATATTAGCTACGCAATCAGAAAGAAAAAAAAATAATTTTTGGAATTTTCATTTGGGGGTCCAAGCGGAGTTTCAGGAACTTTGGGGGGGGGTCCAATTGGAGTTTTAGGAACTTTGTGGTGTCTAAGCGGAGTTTCAGGAACATAGGAGGTCCAAGTGGAGTTTAGGGGACTATTTGAAAAGAAAAAAAAAAGTTGAAATTCTGCTCATATGCAGAGAACGGCCAGACCCTTCTTTTCCTCCATTATTGCTCCTTCAATCTTCCGCCCTCTTTGTTTTCTCTACACCTCCAAAAATTCAAACTCCACAAAATCACAAGCAAATCACCTTTCCGGAATCCTCCCGACCTCAGCATTCTACTAGTGTTTTCAGAATTGAAAAACACGGAGCAACAAAGTGTGGGGGTGAAGAAAAAGTGCATGAAAATTTCGTAGAAAAGTCTCAGATTCGTCAATTTCGGGCGAGATTTTGCAAAAAAACAAAGAAGGAACGTTGAAGAGGTAATGGAGAGTTACGAGGTTACGTGCTCGGAATTTTTTCCAGCGGCGAAAATTTTTCCGGCGACTTTCCCGCGACGAATAAAATTCAGTTTTTGCACTCTTTGACTAGCTCCGAGTGCACAGGTTCAAAATCACATCCTTCGCTTTATTTTTTCATTTCAGGCACGAACCCGTAACCGGGTCGAGATTTTTTTGTTCTTTTATTTTTCTGAAAATTGCGCGCCCATTGTGATAGACCCTCTGGTAGCTTTAGGTGGTTATTTGCCGAGACGCACTAATCATGGGCACTTAGTTAGGTTATTTTTCTGCATATCTATTTCCTTACTTTTTTCTGCTATATTATCTGCTATGGATGGGGAGACACCTGCTGTTTCAGAGTTTCGTTGGCACGAACCAGTGCACCTGAATTATCGTCAGATTAACAATCAGTATTATGATAGCTATCGGTTTGTGAGTGTGGCTGCACATAGGCATTATTTGAAAAAGGAGTCGCAGGGGGTAACCCATGATTCTAAGTTTGAGTTCGATGAAGATAGGATGACTATTTCCACGATACGATATGCTAGTACACCAGCGTTATTTGGAAGCACCCTAGAGGGCTTTCCCGGAGGTGCCAGCTATGCCCTTACCTTAGAATTTTTATGTAACCTTATGTATCAGGAACAGGGCGAGGCGGCACTATATCCTGATTGGGTTTATTGTCGTCGGACTTTTATTTCGTTTTCCACTGTCGCAATCCGCAGGGCGTATGGTATGCCCGAAGAGTTCCAGGGGAATTGTGCGTTTGTTGCGTTACGGGAAAACTACCCCGATGGTAGGAAGGTTCTGGGGATATTGTGTGCCGGGGCTGATGGGTCCCATTGGGAGAAACACGGTAGGCTGCATGCCACGTTATTTAGTCCACAGGCTCGATGGTGGTATGGGTGGGTTATTAACCGTTTCATAGGAATACAGCATAGTACCAAGCTGAAATATGATGTTGTACTCCTTTTTTACTGCCTCATGAGAGGGTTTACGGTAGACATCCCCCACCAGATTTGGACTTCCATGAGAGATAGAGCGGTGCCTTCAAACCGGAAGGGGTTCGGGTTTTGCAACCTGATCGCCCGAATGGCATCCCAGGCTGGGATTTTTATTGAGAACGAGATAGATGTACCTCCCCCTGTCTTCAAGCCATTTCGGAGATTCGGGGCGAGGGCAGTCAAGAACCGTAGGATGCCAGGGCAAGGAAATGCATTCATTAACCTAGACGGTGATGGTGATGATGATGATGACCTTATGGATGAGGGTGGATATAACCCTGAGCCTGCCCCTGCCCCTGAACCTAGAAGGCGCTCGTCTCGAGAGAGGCGGGACCCCGCACCTGCCTCCGTGCCTAGACGGCACTCGACTCAGGATCGTCCTATACCTACCCCTGCCCCTGCCCTTGCGAGGCGTTCTACCCAGGAGCGACCTTCTACGAGAGAGCCCTCAGCCCGACTCCATCGTTCTCAGTCCACCTATGAGCACGGTGAGTCTAGTCGGCCAGCCCGTCCTGACCTGAGCATGACGCCCGCACAAGCCTTTCTTGAGCCGAGCAGGCCATCTAGGGCGCTGACCGTGACCCGACCATACCACCATGGGCAGTATTCGAGCAGAAAGTGACCAGGGTAGATGAGAGGATGGAGTCTGATAAGAAATCCATCATTGACATGTTCACGAAGAAGTGTGGTAAGTTGTGGAAGCTGTTTCAGCAAAACCGACGGACCACCCGGAAGGTGGCCAAGGATTGGGCTGCGGCTTTACTAGCCTGAGGGAGGAGCAGCGTGCTGCCGCAAGGAGCGCCGGACGAGAGGTCCAGCTGCCTCTGTATTTTCCACCGACCTACTCCAGCGAGTTTTCTACCAGTTGGTCTACTGAGGCCGAGTCGAGTCACCATGCTGATGACTCGACCCCCGAGCAGTCGGATAGTCGGTCTAGTTCCCGAGCCTATAGGAAGCCGCCAGCACGAGCCAGCCGAGCGTCCAGTACCGTGGACAAAGCCTAGCGGCCTGAGGTTCCGGTCCACCAGCAGCTCACCGAGCACACTGTCCGGTTCGTCCGAGACCGGTCCGACCCTCCTTATGTACCAGATTATTCCACGTCATGAGGGCATGCAATCCTTTAGCGTGGGGGTGGGAGTCGTGTCTGCATTAACCCGATGTGCACGTTTTTTCGTATTTATTTTGCAGTTTGAGTCTTATTTTATTGAGTCATCACGTTTTCTGTATTTGAGTCTACCCACCAACTTTTTCTGGCCTTGCATTGTATATAGATATTAAAAAAAATTAGAAATTCCAAAAAAATTCTAAAAAATTTAAAATATGAAATATTGAGAAAGGGCAATCGAAATAACAGAAACTGGAGAGAAATCAATGATAGTCCTTTGACAAAAAAGAAAACTTGCACCTAGGTACAGTAGATAGGTGAGAGCCAGTGCGCCTTGGAATTCGCGAGTAGTTATCACCTGAGCTAAGGATCCGACTAGTTGCCACACCGCCGTCATTTAGGTAGTCTACAACCCGCCCACAGGTTCTTTCACGGTCATCGCATTTTTTGATGGAGTGATTGGCTATCAAGGGACCTCACGTCATGTTTCTTACCCCTAGGTCCAAATAGTAAACCCATTTGAAGCCGTTTACCCCTTTTATTCATTGCCACTGTAGCCTAGGAAGCCTTCTTTGAGACCTTCATCAGTAGTTAGTTGGCTATTCTACGCGTTATGACACAGGGAGTGAGTTGGAGAGGGTTTTAGATGGGAGAGATTCATGACATAAAAGTTTTGGACAGTTTTGACATTGACACGTTTTCTGAGGGAAGGACAGGGTGAGTTAGTGGCGACCGCATTAATTTGCGGAGGTAAATCACTGCATTACATAGTGACCACATGTGGAGTTAGTCATGTGCAAGTATCTTTCTGAACAAACTGGGTTCCGGGGGGTTGTGGGGTCAATTGGTGGTCGTGCTGTTTTTCTACATCTTTGGTGATGAGGAGGTTCGGTGGGACTGCACAGTATCAGTCCGACTAGAGGATCAGCGCTTCAGGATTGGTGTGGGGGTACTTCACATGAGGACATTTTTCGTACCCCACGACAGCATTTTATTTCTACCCACTCAGCTTTAGCCAGTTTTTTTATTATTATTCTTGTTTATGTATATATTAGCGTATTAAAAAAATGGAAAAAAATAAAACGGAAGAAAAAATGAAAAAAAAAGAAAAAAGAGCAATGTGTTAGTTTTACCGTCTTTCAGTTGTTTATGTTATTTAATCGAAAAGTTGAGTGGGTAGCGCAATTTTTGAGACATTTGCACCGCTTCACATTTGTGGCCGCGAGAACGGCGAAAACACACCTGGGGGCAGAGAAATTGAGAAGGCAGGAACTTAGGTGTTTCGGTCAGTTTTTCAGGAACTTGGTGAGGGGGTGAGTTTTGTAAATTGTGAGAATTTCATAACAAGTAGGATTATGCCTTACCTTGACAAATATATACCCTACCTGTTAGACTTAGAACCTTGATTCGGAAATAGCTCGGATGGTAGGCTAGCTTGGGATTTACTTAGCTTGATAACGTAAGTAACAGTACTTGGAGCCAATGCTTGTTTTGAGTCTTTGTTTATCGAGTCAGTTTATATTCTGTTCTGAGTCGGTCTTTCTATCGAGTCATCTGGTTGTAAAGTTCGGGTCAAAAGAGTATGCAATGAGTGGATACAAAGGTACGGTATGCAAAAGCAGGGTCATTGCAAGACAGAGTTGTATGCAATCCAGAGAAAGTATGCAAGGGGTTGCTCGGGACGAGCAATGTTTAGTGCAGGGGTATTTGATAACACCCAAATAGGGGTTATCTTTTACCCTGATTTGACGTGCCATTGGTTCGGAAACCCGTGGTTTAGCCAGAATTCACCCTCGGAAAGCCTCGGTTTGAGAAAGAGATGTTTATGTGCTCTTCGTAAATTTATGCTTATTTCACGCATTTGTAGGTATGATCACGGGTTATTGTTTCTTTTTTTTCTATGCAGGGACAGGATTTGCGCAGGAGCCGGGAATGAAGCAGGATTGCAGGGGCCAGAGCCGAGAAAGCTGAAAACGCCAAAACCGAGAATGACCGGTATGCGCTCGGTTGTGAATATCTTGAGCTCGACTTGGAATTTGGAAGTGAAATCAGGGGTAGAAGAACGAAGAAGTCAAGGGCTTTCCGAAAACAGGTTTTAATGTCGAAACTGAGTCCGGCCGAAAAACCGACTCCCGTGAAGTGTGGGTCTCGGACAGGCTACGCCCAAGTAAGGAGTCTCGGTTCATGATGCGCAAAATACAGGCTATTCGCAAGTATACGAAATCAAGTAATACCAGGTGTATTTCAACTCGGGTTGTCGATCCCACAGAGACTATTCGGGTTTTCTCAAGTAATTAGTTTTTGTTAACCGAGTGTAATGATAAGGAGGAGTTGGTTGTGATTGCAGTTTGCTAACCTAAAACAGATAATAAAAGGCAAAAACGTAAATATTTTTCTGTGATGTTTTTCTGGAATATGCTGAATTGGTTGTTACTATAATTGATGGGAACTAGGCTCCAGGATCCCCTAAGGTTTCTACAGATTTCAGTTTTTCGTTTGATATGAAAACACCAAGCAATTTTGTTATCTATGCAACGTACCAGTTGTGCAGTGACCTTTCAGCTTCCACACGTAATCCCGATCCTGCAGACATTCGGATTTGTGTTAAGCTGCCTAAGTCTGCAGTCTCGTTCTAATCTTGTTAGGGTTTCTAACCTGTCCGAATGGCCCTGGTCAAATTCTCTAACAGTTGGTCTCACGTTTTTCGGTTCTAGCCCTATCTCCCTTTCTCTGGTCGGTATATCAGGGTAAGGTACTAAATCATGTCTTCTCTTGCTAACCCTAACCTGGCGTTTTCACCTACAGGCCCGGGTCTATAGCAATCATGGGTGATCAATCCTATCATGCATATACGAGAAATATCAAAGCCAGAATAACAGATACAACTGCTGCATTAAGATAACAATCATGAATCGATAATCAAACTAGTTATAAAATAAGAATATGAAACCCTAGGTTCACCGAGAACCTAGGTAAGAAGTTTAGCTGCTACAAGTCATAATACTAAAACGCAGTTTCTGAATAAAAAGAGAGAGAATGAAATCGAACTAAGTCTTCGAATCTCGAATTTCTCTTCCGTGCCCTTCGGGGATGCTCTGACTTGTCCTTCGGTTGAACTGTGTGTTTCAAAATGGTTCTGGACGAGTCTTTAAATAGTGCAGTTTTTCCCGAAACGCTGTGCCAGAATTTACGAAACTGCCATTTGTCCACCGACTCAGAAAAAAGTCAACCTGTCTGCGTATATACGCAACAGGCTGCGTATATACGCAACCTGGGCCCACAAAAATCACTCCCCCACCTCCTGCCTGCGTATATACGCAAGAGGCTGCATTTAAACGCAAGCCCCTACGTATAGACGCATGCAGGGGCTTCCCCTGGCTTGGCTTGGTCCTCTCCTGGGCCTAACTGGGTCTTCTGGATCCCACACTTCTGCCTGAAATCTCCGGTTTGCCTTCCTCGGTGTCTTCCTGCTTTCCCGTGTTCCCGTCTTGGTTAGATCTCGTGCACCTTTCCCGAGACGGACCCGGTTCGGTCCCGGCACGCTTCCCGATGCACCTCACGAACCTGGTCCTGAAAAGTCAACACGAACAGAACCCGCGATCATATCCAATAAAAGCATAAAATAAGCAGGAATCCAGAAAGTACACATAAACATCTCGTTCTAACTTTCTAAGGCATTCAAGGGCAAATCCCGGCAAAAGACGTTGTTTTCTGACACAAACGTTCGTGAAATCAGGCTAAAAGATAATTTCTAATTGGGCGTTATCAAATACCCCCACACTAGGTATTGCTCGTCCCGAGCAAACCTTGTGTACACTATCGTGCATGCATACATTTCTACCTACGTAAAACAGACCCTGCCGTGCAAACACTACCTTTGCATACTCTTTCGATTCGAACCTTACGGCCAGACGACTCGATAGAAATACTGACTCAGATAGAATATACACAGACTCAAAAGACTCAAAACATACTCATGACAAATTATTTTGGCGAAATTGGGCAATCTCAAAAAACATAACCAGTGTGTCCTCGTGACCTCACCCTTTTCAGAAAATATTTCCCTGCAAGCGATCGGTAAGTCTGAACAGATTTTCATGGTGGATTTAAGCACAGGACCAAAGTACTATTACTTTCGTCATCAACCTGAGCAAATCCCTAGCTAACTTACCATCCGAGATCTTTTTTTTTTCGAAAGGATCGAAGTCTAACAGGTAGGGTATATATATGTATCAAGGTACGGCACAATCCTACTTGTTATGACATTCTCACAATTTACCAAACTCACACCCCTCACCGAGATCCCGAAAAACTGTCTGAAACACCTAAGTTCCTGCTTTCTCAATTCCCCTGGCCCCCGGTGTGTCTCCGCCGTACTCGCGGCCACAAATGTGAAGTGGTGCAAACTTCTCGAAAATTGTGCTACTCACTCAGCTTTTTACTAATGACATAAAGGACCCAAAAAGCCTGAAAACTAGAACATTGCTTTTCTTTTCTTTTTCTCTTATTCTTCTTTTTTTTTCTTTTTTCTTTTTTTCTTTTTTTTCTCTCTTTTTTTCCTTTTTTTTAATATTGTATACATAACTAAATACACGAATAATGACAATAAAATAAACTGACTAAAGCTGAGTGCGGAAAAATAAATATCTGTCGTGGGGTACGTAACATGTCCTCATGTGAAATAGCCCACACGAATCCTGAAGCGCTGATCCTGTAGTCGAAATGATACTGTGCAGTCCCACAGAACCTCCTCATCACCAAAGATGTAGAAAAACGACACAACCACCAATTAACCCTGCAACCCCCCGGAACCCCGTTTTGTGCGAAAAGATGCTCGAACGCGACTAACTCCTCCTGTGGTCACTATGTAATGCGGTGATCCACCTCCGCAAATTAATGCACTGTCGCCACTAACTCACCATGTCCTTCCTTCGAAAAACGTGTCGATGTCAATACTGTCCAAAAATGATAGATCATAAAGCTGTCCCATCTAAAACTCTCCCTACTCACTCCCTCTGTCATAACGCGTATAATAGCCAACTAACGACTGATGAAGGTCTCAAAGAAGGCTGCCTAGGCTACATGGCTACGAATAAAGGGGTAAATGGCTTCAAACGGGCTGACTAATTGGACCTAGGGGTACAAAACAGGACGTGAGGTCCCTTGATAGCCAGTCACTTCACCGAAAAACGTGATGACCGTGACGGCGCCGGGGGCGGGTTGTCGACTACCTAGATGACGGTGGTGTAGCAACCAGTCGAATCCTTAGCTCAGGTGATAATTACTTGCGGATTCCAAAGGTCACTGACTCTCACTTATCTAGTATACCTCGGTGCAAGTTTTCTTTTCCGTCAAAGGATTCAACCTCGATTTCTTCACTGTTTCTGTCATCTTGATTGCCCTTTCTCAAAATTTCCTGATTTTTAAGTTTTTAGGATTTTTTTTTTGAAAAAAAATGAAACAATGTTCTCTGCGAATATATGCAGCAACCTGCATATATACGCAAGCGGCAGTATAAATTTTTATTTTTTTTTAAGTATACACAATGCAAGGCCAGAATGTTTATGGTGGGTTGACTCAAATAACGAAAATATGCTGAACCAATAAAATAAAATAAAAACTGCAAATAAATGTGAAAAACGTGCAGACTGGGTTAATTCAGACACGACTACCACCCCCACACTAAGAGGTGGCATGCCCTCATGACACTCACTCGTCTGGAATAAATGTCGGGTCTGACCCGGTTTCCGAGGAACCGGATATGCTACTCGTGGAGCTGCCGCCAGAGTCGGTCCGGTAGACGGATGCCCGATGTGCTCGTGGACGGGGACGGTAGTCGGAGGACTGGGACTCTGATCCGGTCCAACTGCTAGGTGGCTGAGATCGTAACCTCGTCCGACCACTTGAAGGCTGTTGGGTTCGTGACCCAGTCTGACGACCCGTGAACTGCTGGGACCGGGTCCCAGACTGACGTCTCTGTGGTGGCTGCGGTGGCTGAGGTGGCTGAGTCGGGGAAGGTGGGGCGGAGTTAAACTCGCTAGAGTCCGCCTCCTCCGACCAACTCCTAGTGTAGCTGCTGGAGTAGGTAGGAGGGAAATACAGCAGTAATGGCGGTTCTCAGCCTGCGTGTCGGGCCGCCTTACGCTGCTCCTCTCGAATACTGGTGAATGCAGCGTTAATGTCCTTTGCCATCTTCCGTTGAGTCCGTCGGGAGTGCTTCAATGCCCTCCAAAGCTTGCCCGCTTTTTCGAGCAGTTTCTCACCGATGGAATTCTGGCCCCCACTACATCCCTCAAATCCCTCATCAACTCGGGACAGCCTACGTGGTGTGGCCGGTCTGGCTCTCGCAGTCGGGTCGGCCCGTGGGGTCGGCTCAGCTCCCTCTCGGGCTTGCTGACTCGGGACAGCTCTCTGACTACCCTGCCTACTCGACTCTCCATGCTCACGCTCTCGACTCGTACGGCATCGCCGAAGTCCGGCCGATGCCTACCTACTGACGAGTCTATTCTGTGTCGATCTCCTCCTAGGGGCAGTGCAGGTGCAGTGTAAGGGTCCTCCCCCATGGGGTCGTCATCCCCGTCTAGGTCAACGACCGGCTCGTGATGACCAGGTGGGCCCGGGTTTCGGGTCACTATATTCCTATAGGGCCTCAGAACTAGAGGGTCTAAGTCGCCCTCCTGAAGATTCAAAAGAGCATCATACTCCCGAGCCAATTTGGCGATGAGGTTGCTATACCCCAACCCCTTATGGCTAGCAGTCGCATTCCGTTCCTGCATATATACCCAAATGCAACGTGGGATGTCGACATCTCTCCGGAGAACTAGGCAATATATTAAAACGACATACTCGTATTCCAAATGGGTAAAATGTTGGATTCCCACCACGCGGTTCACCACCCACTCGGCCCCACCACCGTGGTGGTCACGTAATATATCGAGAGTGCAATTTCATGCATCTCTGCCCCTCACCGCCTCTCTCGAAGTGGGCCCCCGCAGCACCACAAGTCACAACTTGCAGAATTTTTGCATCGCTCGGTGGGTAGTCAATACACTCAGCATAGGCGCAGGGGACGTTCGTCAATGATATCCCGTAGGCTTGGCGGATACTATCCACCGTGACCAACTTAAACCGCCTACGGCAAAACACCCTGCGGGTGTCACTGTGTGCCTCCCCTACCCCCTTATGCATGAGGTTGCTGTAAAACTCTCTAACCAAAGAGGAGCTGGACACATCCTCAAACCCTACGATCTACCAGAGGTCAAAACAACTAGCATACTCAGCCATCTCTGGAGGCATCCTAACGTCATCTACCTCAAAACGGTACTCCCTAGGCAGTGTATGACCCATCTTTTTCCCCGTCATGTAATAGTAATGGGCATAATGGTTAACAAAATGAAAACTGTCATAATTACCCGAGTTAATTGATCCTTCGGGTAATCAGTAGGGTAGTCGTCCCGATTCGGGTCAATAATCGGCACACCGTAATCCATGGCAGAAAATATAAATAAAAATCTCGAAAAACGTGACGCCTAGGGAATTGTGCAGAATTAGCAAAACATGCACGTGAAATGTGTGTCTCAGTAAATAATGCACCTACGATCTACCAGAGGTCCACACGGCAAGTGCCGCTCCAAAATAAAAAATCGCAAAAAATAACGGACCCGGCTACGGGTCGTGCCAAAACTGAAAATAACGCAAGAGTTGAAAGTTTTCGACCTTCCCTAAAAAGGGGTGAAGAATGCGGAAACTGCCCCGGAAGTGACCGGAAAAGTCGCCGACGGTCGCCGGAAAAGTCGTCGGAAAATGAACCTGCCCGGAATCAAAATATGAAACCACCAAGTCGAAGCTCTCGTTCTCCACTTTCAACTTCCATTCTATGATTATTGCTATTTCCGCCTCTAACTCCTTCGAATTGGCCCTTTTTTCTCAAGAACACCCTATTCATAGATCTAAAATTCCCACTCGATTCTTGCTTGTTTCTGGATTTTGATGGTTGCTTTAGACTCCTTGCGACGAGGGGATTCCAGAAATGTGCTCGGAATTTGATATGGAGGCCCGTAGCAAAATGTGTGTTCTTCAAGTGGAGAGAAAATTGAGGAAGAGAGAGAGAATGGAGGTCCAACAATGGAGCCGTCGGCCTCCACCTCCCATTTATAACCTAATTTTTAAAAAATTACCAAAATACCCCTGGGATTTGAACAAATCCCAATTTTTTTTTCTTCTGTCTGCGTATATACGCAACACCTGCGTATATATACACAATCAGAAATTATTTTGAAACGAAAAAATAATAATATAAATCTGCTGCTGGTTGCGTATATATGCAGCAGCCTGCATATATACGCAGGCAGCAGCATTTTCATATTTTTTATTTATTTATTTTTTATTTCTCTCTTTTTTCCTCTATTTCCCTTTTCTGCCTGTTTTCTGTGTTGCCATATCTGCACATACTCAATTTTAAGTCAAAAATCCGCTCATCTCGCCTCTCTCAAAAAATTCAGAACTGAATAAGATAACTAAATAAAATAACTAAAATAAACTAATTAACGATTAATTTGGGCTGCCTCCCAATCAGTGCTTTGTGATTTACGATCGACGGCCCGACCCTGTTACCTTTTCATGGGTCGTCAAAATAGACGGGGTCTACTTTGACAACTTCGGCTGTCTCGAGATACGGCTTTATCCGATTCCCATTCACCCTGAAACTGGAATTATCTTTTGGATTCTCCAGCTCAAATGCACCACATGCAAAAATCTTCTTGATGATGAACGGGCCCGACCAACGAGACCTCAGCTTTCCCGGAAAGAACCGCATCTGGGTGTTTTAGAGAAGCACTTTATCTCCTTCGTTAAACTGCTTTGGCGTGATGCGCTGATCGTGCCATTTCTTCGTCTTCTCTTTGTTAATTTTGGCGCCCTCAAAAGCCCTCCTACGGAACTCTTCCAATTCCAGCAGCGTCATCTTTCTCTTATCTCCTGCCAGATTATGATCCATGTTGAGTAGCTTGATGGCCCAGTACGCTTTCTTCTCCAATTCTACCGGTAAGTGGCACGCTTTCCCAAACACGAGCTGGTATGGCGACATTCCCAACGGCGGTCTGAAAGCTGTCCTGTAGGCCCAGAGCGCATCGTCCAGTCTCATGGACCAATCCTTTCGGCCGAGATTCACGGTTTTCTCGAGTATGCTTTTGATCTCTCTGTTTGAAACCTCGGCTTGCCCGTTCGTCTGTGGATAGTAAGGTAGCGACACCTTGTGAACTGACACGCCGTATTGCTTCTGAACTTTAGCAAAAACTCGATTGATGAAGTGTGAGCCCTCGTCACTGATCATTGCCATGGGAGTTCCGAAACGTGTAAAAATGTTTCGTGTCAGAAAACGCTCAACGGTAGCTGCATCGTTTTTCTGACACGCGATCACCTCGATCCACTTAATCACATAATCCACTACCAGCAGAATGTAGAGGTTACCCATAGAAGACGGGAATGGCCCCATAAAGTCAATACCCCACACATCGAAGGGCTCCACTTCCTGCCACACAGTCATCGGCATCTCGTCCCCGTGTGATGTGTTTCCTGTCCTCTGGCTGTTGGGTTTTGACGTAGGTAACGCAGCGGAATAACAAAAATTAATCCTACTCAAAGCCCACCAAGGATCACAGGAAGAGACATCATAACATGATTAAGGACATAGAAGATGTGTACCTTTTGATTTGTGAGATCACACGAAGAATGGTGTCCTCGTCTCTACGGTTGATCCACGTCTAGAGGTGAGATCTAGATTCTTCCTTCCATCAAGTGCTAGCTCGAACCTTGGAGGAAGAGGGATGAAAACAAAGCAACAAATCACCAAAAGCACAAGAGAGGGGCGGCCTTTCTTTGCCGTCGGGTAGGGGGCGGACGGGTGGCTAGGGTTTCGGCCCTAGCACCTTGTCTTGCTCTCTCTTTTGCTCTCTCCCACTCTTTATGTGTTATGACTAATAACTCATGTGTCGTGGGAAGGAAGCTAGAGCCTCCTTTATATACTCCAACAACTCCTTGTTGTTTCCATAAAAGAGTTTTCTTGTTCTAGTAGGACTAGAACTATTCCCTTCCTTGCAAATTAGTCCTACTAAGTTTGCAAGGTGTTGCACAATGATCCTTCTATTAATTAATCCATATTAATTAATCCCAAATCTAGCTCTACTCTATTTGACGTGTGACCCCATAGGTTTCTATATAGTTGGTAGTAACTATTACTAACATGGAGCGGTGTCTAGCAACACATCCATGCCACCCAACCAATAGAAATAGTCAGTGATCCCGACAAACCTTTGTGCCCAATATGTCAAATTGCATTATCCCTTTGTCTCCATATCCGGATTGGATACGAGACATAAATAGTCACACTCGTATATCCAATCCATTGTTCCTCGATCCTTGGAATATGCTTATGCTTGCAGATAACATTAATATCTCTATATTAATTTATCGGAGTCTGGCCAGACATTCAATAAGCCTCATCCCTCGAGTGGCCGTGGATATTTACCTTCATTATGTGGGAGGGACAAATCCTATCTACATCACTACGATCTCTAAGCTTGCTTCCTATCACACCCGATAGCCACCTTTATAATTACCCAGTTACGGTGTAACGTTTGATAACATCAAAGCGCAATATTTCACAACTAGAGTATCTAGTGACTTCAAGTCCAAGGATTGCAATAATATTAGCACTACGAAAAGCGATTGTGACTTCACATAATCTAATGTATCCTTTTCGTCGTGGGTCAGTCCAGTATGCCATTACTCCTAATGCATACCCATGTGTTAGATCGTGATATCCCCATATCAATCCAACCCCATACTAGTCTATAGATGATTATCCCATTAATCATTATAATTGACTAGGGATATTTAAGATAAATAACACAATTTATCTAAGGACTTCATTATATTAAATATCGCCATAAATAATAAATGAATATTCTAGCCAAAACATTGTTCATACTAAATCTATGATTGCCTCTAGGGCATCTATTCCAACAGTCTCCCACTTGCACTAGAGCCAATCTGGCGCATCTCGTATGTCTATAGATCTGGCGTGCCCTTTATGCTTTCGCTGCGCAAGAGGTTTCGTGAGCAGATCTGACACGTTGTCATCCGTCGGAATCTTGCATATCTTCACATCTCCACGATCGATCATATCACGAATAAGATGGAATCTCCTAAGTACATGCTTTGACTTTTGGTGCGATCTTGGTTCCTTTGCCTGTGCGATTGCCCCAGAGTTGTCACAGTACAACTCCACGGGATCCACTATGCTAGGGACCACACCGAGCTCAGTGATAAACTTCTTTATCCAAACTGCCTCTTTAGCCGCTTCCGCAGCAGCAATGTACTCAGCTTTTGTTGTAGAATCAGCAACTGTGCCTTGCTTGGAACTCTTCCAGCTCACAGCTCCTCCATTCAGACAAAACACGTATCCAGACTGCGATCTGTAATCATCCTTGTCGGTTTGGAAGCTTGCGTCAGTGTAACCCTTTACACTCAGCTCTCCCATTCCTCCAAATATCAAGAATACATCCTTAGTTCTTCTTAAGTACTTTAGGATGTTCTTGACAGCAATCCAGTGACTCTCACCCGGATTGGACTGATATCTGCTCACCATACTCAACGCGTATGATACGTCTGGTCTAGTACATAGCATGGCGTACATGATGGATCCTATGGCCGAAGCATAGGGTATCCTGCTCACGCGGTCCTTCTCCATCTCGTTGGAGGGACATTCATTCTTTGAAAGAGTGACTCCATGTGACATGGGCAAGAATCCCTTCTTGGAATCTTGCATGTTGAACCGCTTCAACACCTTGTCAATATATGTACTCTGACTTTGGCCAAGCAACCTTTTAGATCTATCTCTATAGATCTTTATACCCAGTATATAGGCTGCGTTTCCTAAGTCTTTCATTGCAAAGCACTTTCCTAGCCAATCTTTAACAGTTGCAGAGTAGGAATATCATTGCCAATGATTAGTATGTCATCCACATACAAGACCAGAAATACTATAGAGCTCCCACTAACCTTCTTGTAAACACAAGGCTCATCTTCGTTCTTGATGAAGCCAAACTCTTTGACCGCGTCATCAAAACGTCGATTCCAGCTCCTAGAAGCTTGCTTTAATCCATAAATGGATCTTTGCAGCTTACAGACTTTATTGGCATTCTCTGGATCCTCAAAACCCTCTGGTTGTGTCATGTACACATCCTCAAGGAGGTTCCCATAAAGGAACGCTGTTTTGACATCCATTTGCCAAATCTCATAGTCGTAGTATGCTGCAATAGCAAGCAAGATTCGAATGGATGTAGTCATGGCGACTGGTGAAAAGGTCTCATCATAGTCAATACCATGAGTCTGTAAATAACCTTTGGCCACCAATCGCCCCTTATAGGCAACTACCTTGCCATCCATGTCGGTCTTCTTCTTGAAGACCCACTTGCACCCTATGGGTCGAGCCCCTTCGGGTGGTTCCACCAAAGTCCATACTTTGTTGGTGTACATGGAATCCATTTCGGATCTCATGGCTTCTAGCCACTTCTTAGAGTCTGGGCCACTCATGGCTTCTCCATAGTTTGCAGGCTCATCATCCATGAGTGGTACGTCATCGGGCTCAGTCACGAGAAGTCCATACCTCTCTGGCTCATGACGCACTCTTCCTGATCTACGGAGTTCCTGTGTTACCTGAACAGGCTCTTCCACAACTTCTTGTGGTTCCTGTTCATGTTCCATTATTGGTTCAGTGGTTTGTGGTTCATGAATTTCTTCAAGTTCTACAACCCTCCCACTTGCTTCTTTAGAGACTAGTTCTCTTTCTAGAAACACGCCGGTCCGAGCAACAAACACTTTGTTTTCGGTAGGGTTATAGAAGTAATATCCTTTAGTTTCCTTAGGATATCCCACAAACTTACACTTATCCGCTTTAGGCCCGAGTTTGTCTGTTTGTAAACGCTTTACATAAACGTCGCAGCCCCAAATCTTCATAAATGACACTATGGGACGCCTCCCAGTCCATATCTCATATGGCGTCTTCATGACTGATTTGGATGGAACACGGTTAATGGTAAAAGCTGCCGTCATTAGAGCATGTCCCCAAAAGGATATCGGAAGATCTGTTTGAGACATCATAGATCGCACCATATCTAATAGAGTGCGATTCCTCCTCTCAGATACACCATTCCATTGTGGTGTTCCGGGTGGAGTGAGCTGGGATACTATCCCACACTCTCTAAGATACTCATCAAACTCTTGGCTTAAGTATTCTCCTCCACGATCCGATCGTAGAGCTTTAATACTCTTGCCAAGTTGCTTCTCTACTTCACTCTTGAATTCTTTGAACAATTCAAAGGATTCGGATTTGGCCTTAATAAGGTATACAAATCCATATCTACTGAAATCATCAGTAAATGTGATGAAGTAGGTATAACCACCTCTGGCAGGCGTGGGAAATGGTCCGCATACATCAGTATGTATGAGTGCCAACAACTCACTAGTCCGCTCGCCTTTCTTATTGAAAGGGGACTTTGTCATTTTTCCCAATAAACAAGATTCACATGTCTCATATGATTCCAAATCAAATGAGTCTAGAAGTCCATCCTTATGGAGTCTAGATATGCGTTTCTCATTTATATGGCCTAAACGACAGTGCCATAGTTATGTAGGATTTAAATCATTAGTTTTAATCCTTTTAGTATTTATGTTATAGATTGGATTATTTAGATCAAGGATATACAATCCATTAGACAAATGCGCACTACAATAGTGCATACTATCAAAATAAATGGAGCAACACTTGTCCTTTATTGAAATAGAAAAACCTTTCTCGTCCAAACAAGAAGCGGAAATAATGTTTCTGCTCATAGCAGGCACATAAAAGCAATTGTCTAATTCTAAAATAAGTCCAGAAGGCAAAGATAGCTCATAAACTCCTACAGCCAATGCAGCAACCTTTGCTCCATTCCCGACGCGCAAGTCTATCTCCCCTTTTCGCAATCTTCTACTTCTTTTCAAATCCTGCACATTACGACAAATGTGAGAACCACATCCGGTATCCAATACCCAGGATGATGAAATAGAAAGATTGACGTCTATAACATAAATACCTGGTGGTGGTGGAATCACTATTCCAAGCTTCTTATCCTCCAGATATTTAGGGCAATTCCTCCTCCAGTGACCCGGCTGGCTGCAGTAGTGACTTTCACCTTTAGCCACGCCTCCACTAGGCTTTAGGGCATCCTTGGATTTCGCAACTTTCTTGCGTTTTCCTTTTGAAGTAGATGCAACTGAATTGCCCTTCTTCTTGTGTACCATCATTATGGCCTTGCCCTTGCCTTTATTGATGCTTTGCTCAGCTGTCTTTAGCATGTTCAATAGGTCTGGCAAAGACTTGTTGATCTCATTCATATTGTAGTTCATAATGAACTGATTATAACTGTCAGGCAACGATTGCAAGACGAGATCAGTCGCCAAGTCCTGGCCGACTTGGAACCCCAGTCTCTCAAGGTTCTCTATGTACCCGATCATTCGGAGTACATGAGGGCCTACTGGATTCCCCTCTGCAAGACTACTTTTGAACAATGCTTTAGACACTTCATAGCGCTCATGCCTTGCCTGTTCCTGAAACAATTGTTTCAAGTGTCTGAACATATCATGGGCTTCCATGTTCTCGTGTTGCTTTTGAAGCTCACCAGTCATGGTACAAAGCATGAGGCAAGTCACGTCATTAGAATCATCAATATGTTTCTGACGTGCCCTTACTTCCGCTAATAGAGACTCATCTTGTGGTGGGTCTGGAATTGGAGTGTCCAAGATGTACAGCTTCTTTTCTTGCTTGAGGACAATCCTCAAGTTTCTGTACCAGTCAAGGAAATTTGTTCCAGACAATTTATCCTTCTCAAGGACAGATCGTAGGGATGAACTCGATGCGTTGTTGTTTGCCATTTGGAATTCTACAAAACGAGAAATATGCTATTTAGTATTTTGAACAATTTAACTATATTTAACAATGGCTAGATCATTAAATATAGCTCCCACTATTTTTCTCGGATTAATAGCCCTCACTATTAAAGCGGAAAATATCTTTATATTTTCTAGTGGGTCCAAGATCCTTATTTCACTTCTTCTTGAGCTTGCTTTGGCAAGTCACCCAAGAATTGGTTATTTAGGTAGGAACCATTCCAATTGCATCCCATGCAACTCTTGGTCCAATTAGGTGAATAAATTCCTTTTATTCTTTATCCAATTGGATAACTCCTAATTGTCATGCCTCTAAGGTCATCAATCCAATTGACTCTTGCCTAGTTGTGTCCAACCTCTTGCTTTCAACATACACGCATTACTAGCTTGCGTCGTCCGCGACACATCATGGAAATTAAAATTGCCTTGCTTTGGCAAGCCCGAATTTTAATAGGCCATGATCATGGAGGGTGTTTTGGCAAGAGAAGGCAAAACACAATATTTAATTGAGGGTTTTCTTTTAATATGTTTGGTTGATCTTATCAACATGGTCTACTTATTTGGATTGGGCTATCCACAATAAAAGACCAACCTTGTTTATTATTATCTTGTTATCGTTTTTGCTTGTAGCGCCATACACACAAAATAAATAACAAGGCATAAATAATAAACATCCACAAAATAAAAAAAACGTGGCATGGATATGGCCTCTAGACTAATGATATTATCAAGCCAATGATAATATCTAATTGCCCTAAAGTGCCGAGCTCATCTTCATGTGCTCCACCATAGCTGCGCGCCTAGGGATGTCTTTTGGCTCCTTTTGGTTCTCCAGTCTTCTTCTCCATGCTCTTGGCTATCATCTAAATATTTCTAATTCTAGCCTAACATCTAGAATAAATAAATAATAAAAGCCTCACATGCCGAGGAGAAAAAGAACGACTCGCAGGCCGTAAAACTTAATTAATTATTACATTAATTTGATCAGCTCGCAGGCCGTAAACAAAACCACAAAACAATAAACATCCACAATCCTAGGCCATATCCATCCACCATGCAATAAAGCACATAATTCAGTTAAAACCAATTTTAACGCGCTTGTTTAATTTTAATGAAATTGGGTAACTAGGGTTTCACAACGGTCCAAAGGGTCCAAGCCAACAAGTGGCCCGAACCCTAGGACCGCCGCACGCCTAAGGGGCCGCGGCCTTGCTTGGCGCGCAAGGGAGGGGCGGGCGGCTAGGGTTTCGGCCCTAGTCCCCTTCCTCCTTCCTTGTTTCCCAAGCAAGGTTGTTTCCATATGGATTTATTTCCATAATTTTATTTCCATAATTGAAAACCCCTTTTCAATCATGTGCCCATGAACCCTAATTTTTCAAGAACCCAATTATTCACATCCTATGTGATTAAACTCACCAATTCTAACATCCAGTGTTAAATTGGGTCTTGTTTGATTGAATCAAATTCAATATTGCATCTACTATGCAAATTTTTCAGTTTTCGCGTAATTAACAATAATACGGTGTATGAACTGAAATCGTAAACACAAAATATCATGTTATGCTCTACGACCTGTGGCTCTGATACCACTGTTGGGTTTTGACGTAGGTAACGCAGCGGAATAACAAAAATTAATCCTACTCAAAGCCCACCAAGGATCACAGGAAGAGACATCATAACATGATTAAGGACATAGAAGATGTGTACCTTTTGATTTGTGAGATCACACGAAGAATGGTGTCCTCGTCTCTACGGTTGATCCACGTCTAGAGGTGAGATCTAGATTCTTCCTTCAATCAAGTGCTAGCTCGAACCTTGGAGGAAGAGGGATGAAAACAAAGCAACAAATCACCAAAAGCACAAGAGAGGGGCGGCCTCTCTTTGCCGTCGGGTAGGGGGCGGACGGGTGGCTAGGGTTTCGGCCCTAGCACCTTGTCTTGCTCTCTCTTTTGCTCTCTCCCACTCTTTATGTGTTATGACTAATAACTCATGTGTCGTGGGAAGGAAGCTAGAGCCTCCTTTATATACTTCAACAACTCCTTGTTGTTTCCATAAAAGAGTTTTCTTGTTCTAGTAGGACTAGAACTATTCCCTTCCTTGCAAATTAGTCCTACTAAGTTTGCAAGGTGTTGCACAATGATCCTTCTATTAATTAATCCATATTAATTAATCCCAAATCTAGCTCTACTCTATTTGACGTGTGACCCCATAGGTTTCTATATAGTTGGTAGTAACTATTACTAACATGGAGCGGTGTCTAGCAACACATCCATGCCACCCAACCAATAGAAATAGTCAGTGATCCCGACAAACCTTTGTGCCCAATATGTCATATTGCTTTATCCCTTTGTCTCCATATCCGGATTGGACACGAGACATAAATAGTCACACTCGTATATCCAATCCATAGTTCCTCGATCCTGGGAATATGCTTATGCTTGCAGATAACATTAATATCTGTATATTAATTTATCTGAGTCTGGCCAGACATTCAATAAGCCTCATCCCTCGAGTGGCCGTGGATATTTACCCCCATTATGTGGGAGGGACAAATCCTATCTACATCACTACGATCTCTAAGCTTGCTTCCTATCACGCCCGATAGCCACCTTTATGATTACCCAGTTACGGTGTAACGTTTGATAACATCAAAGCGCAATATTTCACAACTAGAGTATCTAGTGACTTCAAGTCCAAGGATTGCAATAATATTAGCACTACGAAAAGCGATTGTGACTTCACATAATCTAATGTATCCTTTTCGTCGTGGGTCAGTCCAGTATGCCATTACTCCTAATGCATACCCATGTGTTAGATCGTGATATCCCCATATCAATCCAACCCGATACTAGTCTATAGATGATTGTCCCATTAATCATTATAATTGACTAGGGATATTTAAGATAAATAACACAATTTATCTAAGGACTTCATTATATTAAATATCGCCATAAATAATAAATGAATATTCTAGCCAAAACATTGTTCATACTAAATCTATGATTGCCTCTAGGGCATCTATTCCAACACTGGCATCTATCACATCCCTGCACATAGTCGTGACAATCCTTAAAGATTGTCGGCCAAAAAAAACCGGACTGCAGTATTTTATGTGCTGTACGTGTTCCCCCAAAATGCCCCCCACACTGTGCTGAGTGACAGTGTCTGATTACGTTCCAGGCTTCTTGGTTCGGAATGCACCTTCTCAGGATGTCATCGTCCCCCTGTTTGAATAAGTACGGGTCATCCCAGAAATACTATCGGCTCTCGAAAACAAACCGTTTTCGCTTAGACGGGGTAAGATCCTTGGGAAGCATGCCAGGTACCAAGTAATTGGCTATGGCGTAGTACCACGGTCTTCCTATTTTCACTGCCATGATGTGCTCGTCCGGGAAGTTTTCCTTGATTGGTACCGGGTCCACCATAGCATTCTCGAGCCTGGATAGGTGATCTGCTACTACATTCCCAACTCCCTACTTGTCCCAGATTTCCACGTCGAATTCCTGCATCAATAATATCCACCTCAATAGTCTCGGGTTTGCTTCCTTTTCGTCCAGCAGATATTTCAGGGCACTATGGTCGGTAAAAACGATAACTTTTGACCCGACCAAATATGGCCTGAATTTGTCCAGGGCATATACCACAACAAGCAGTTCCTTTTCTGTAGTGCCATAGCTGAGCAGGGCATCGTTGAGTACCCGGCTCGCATAATATATCACGTGGCAGACCTTATCCTTTCGCTGCCCCAAGACTACACCGACTGCGTAATCGCTGGCGTCACACATCAGCTCAAACGAGAGTGACCAATCCGGTGTAGTAATAACCGGGGCTGTGGTAAGCTTCTCCTTTAAATGGTCAAATGCCTGCTGACATGCTGTATCAAAGTCAAAGGGCACGTCTTTTCCAAGTAAAGCGCAGAGTGGCTTTGTGATTTTGGAAAAGTCTTTGATGAACCTTCGGTAAAATCCTGCATGTCCCAGAAAACTCTTGATCGCCTTTACGTTTGTCGGGTATGGAAGTTGTTTTATCACCTCAATCTTGGCCCTGTCCACCTCGAGTCCCTTGCTGGAAATTTTGTGACCCAGCACGATCCCCTTGGTGAACATAAAGTGACACTTCTCCCAGCTTAGTACCATATTCGCCTTCTTGCATCGGACCAGAACCTGACCCAGATGGTGCAGGCAGTCATCGAAGCTATCCCCGAACAGTGAAAAATCGTCCATAAAGACCTCTAGAATTTTCTCGATCATGTCAGAAAATAACGCCATCATGCATCTCTGGAACGTGGCTGGGGCGTTACAAAGTCCAAATGGCATGCGCCGGAATGCAAACGTACCATACGGGCAGGTATTCCAGATCTTTCGGGGCTATGCAAATTTGGTTGTACCCGGAGTAACCGTCCTAAAAACAGTAACAAGCGTGATGAGAAAGCCTGTCCAACATCTGGTCCATGAATGGTAGCGGGAAGTGGTCTTTCAGTGTTGCATCGTTTAGCCTCCGATAGTCAATACAGATCTGCCAGCCTGTAACGGTGCGCTGCGCAATCTGTTCCTGGTCATTATTCTGCACCACCGTAACACCCCCCCCCCTTTCTGGGCACGCACTGGACCGGGCTGATCCAAGTGTTGTCAGATATAGGATATATGATTCCCGCTTCCACCCACTTCATGACCTCCTTGCGCACAACATCTTTCATGTTCGAATTCAGTCTCCGTTGGGGCTGAATCACCGATTTCTTGCCTTCCTCAATTCTGAGCTTGTGCATGCCATAGGAGGGGCCGATCCCCTTAATATCTACAATCGTCCAGGCAATAGCTTCCTTATGCTCTAGCAATACCTCCAGCAGTTTCTGCTCCTGTTCCTGAGATAAACGGGACGAAACAATTACGGGCAGAGTACTGTTATCACCAATATACGCATACCTGAGATGGCTCAGGAGCGGTTTTACCTCGAGTGCAGGCGGTTCCTTGAGTGACAGGACCAGAATCATCTTTTGCCTGCCATCTTCGTCCTGGTGCAAAGTGGTCCAGTCTTCGGCTCTCATGGCATGCTCGCACCGAGTCTTCTCCTTTTCTTCCCCTTACATGCTGTCAATCTCTTCCCACAATTGATCCATCTCCTCGTTTTCCCAGCCTTCGTCAACCATGTCAATGGCAAAGATATCCTCGTGGTCGTAATAATTCGGCAGTTGCAGATTTTTGAAAACGTTAAATTTAACTTTGTCCTCGTTAATCTGCATGGTCAGTTCCTCGCTCTTGCAGTTTATCATAGCTTCGCCAGTGGCCAAAAATAGCCTGCCAAGTATGAGCAGTACCTCCCCTTCCTCCATGTCCAGGATCACGAAATCTGCTGGAAAAATCAGCTCGCCGACTTTTACCAAAATATCCTCGATAACTCCATTAGCCTATTTTACGGACCTGTCTGCCATCTGCAGCATGATTCTGGTGGGTCGGGGTTCACCGAATTTCAAACTCTTGAAAATCGTTAATGGCATCAGGTTGATGCTGGCCCCTAGGTCACACAGAGCCTTTCCTCTGTAAGAATTACCTAGGGTGACCGGTATAACAAAACTTCCCGGATCCTTTCTCTTCCTCGGTAGCCCATTCTTCACACAGTTGCTCACTTCTGCCGTCAGGTTTATGGTCTCGAAATCGCTCATTCGCCTCCTCCCATATAGAATATCCTTGAGGAATTTGGCATAAGTGGGCATCTTTTGCAAAGCCTCAGCAAAGGTTATGTTGATCTGTAGCTGTTTGATCATCTCGAGAAACCTGGTGTAGTCCTTGCTATCATCCGTCTTTCGTGTCCTCAAGGGGTATGGCACCTCTTTGGAGAAAGGTACCGTTTCTGCATCTGTCTCGTTCGGCACTGCATCCTGCTCAACCAAGCCCTTCGGCTGGGGGCGGTCGATTGAGTTGTTATCTTGGCCAGACAATTTGTGTTCTCCTTCTTTCAACTTTTTTGCGCGCGCGTTGCTAGGATACGGTGGATCCCACAGTGATAATCCACTCCGAGTGGATATAGCGTTAATCTGAGCCCGTGGATTATTTACTGTATTCGAGGACAGGTTTCCTGGCTGTCTCTCCGTTAGCTACTCTTCTAACTGCCCCACTTGTACCTCCAAAGCGCGCAGTGACGTTTTGGTTGTTTGGATGTCGGCTTTCAGAGCATCCATATGCGCGAACCGGGACTCCACGGTCTGAAACATGGACTCGATTTTCTTCATCTGGGCATCGTAGTGCTGTGAAGGTGGGCCCGGCTGAACCTGCTGTGTCGTTGCACCCTGCTGGGCTGGTGGCCTGTGCTGGAATCCCGGTGCACAAACTGCAGAATTCGGGTTTCCGTACCGGAACCCGGGATGATCTCTCATACGCGGTTTGTACCGGCTCGGGTCCCACTGCTGTTGTACGTAATTGGTGTCTTCGGTTCAGAGCTCCTCAATGGCTGTGTCCAACACAGGTTCTCCTACTGCTGCAACGGCTTTCTTGTCCGAGTAGACTTTCTTGACCAAGTCCTGAACGATCTTGGCCAGATTTTCTATCCGGTCATCATCCGCTGGTTCGGCTCTAGCCGTCATCGCTTCATCAGGTCGTATGCACCATCTTAGTCACATGATACAGGAAGTTTCCCCCGACTTCTCTGTCGATCCTATCAGCACTCTCCCTGTCTAGGGCGTGGTTGACTACCTGCAGGATATTCGCATCTCAAAAACCGTGATTCGGGAATCTTTTCACTAATCTCATCAATCTGTCCCATGCGTCTACTACCGTCTCCCCTGACTAATGTTTGAACGACAGAATCTCGCTCTGAAATTGAATGACCCGGGAGGCGAGAAAGAACTTTTCCAGAAAATCTGTGACGCACCCCTCCCATGTAGTGATGGATCTGGGTGGTCGGGAATCGAGCCAGTCTTTGGCTACTCCAAATAGGCAATATGGGTACAGTATTAGCATAAGCGCCTCTGCGTCTACCCCCTTGTATTGGACCTTTTTTGCAGTAATCCTCGAATTTCCCGATAAAGTCGTTCGGGTCCTCGTCGGCCTTTCCGCGAAACAAGCAGAGAGTCTGTACCGTCTGGATGGTGGAGTGTTTGATGTCAAAGTGTTCTGCAGTGATATCGGGCACCACAATAGCTCGTTTGTGCCCCCCCTGTGGGGACTTCAAAATTCTCCACCAACGCTCTCCCAGACCGGTTATACGTTCTCTGGTTGCTTCGGGCAGCAAGGCCTGCTGTGACAAGCTCTTCGATGTACCGAGCCATATGGGCTGGGGTACGAGTCTCTCGTTCCTCCCCACCGGTTGATGGGTTTTCGGTATTGTCTCTCTGGTTGGTTGCCATTCTACTTTCTCGGTTTCTGCGGTTCTGTTTGGTGTACAGCTTCTTTGGATTGTCGAGTGGTGGTACCAAATCGCGAGGCAATCTGGACATCAACTGAACAGTCCTGAAAACGCAGATTCAAAAAGTAGTGAGATAAAAAAAAATAACAAAACTTAAAATAAAATAAAAACTCTGAAAACTAATTCTGACAACTAAATAGATCCTAAAAAGTCCCCGGCAACGGCGCCAAAAACTTGATGCGCAAAATACAGGCTATTCGCAAGTAAACAAAATCAAGTAATACCGGGTGTATTTCAACTCGGGTTGTCGATCCCATAGAGACTGTTTCGGGTTTTATCAAGTAATCAGTTTTAGTTAACCGAGTGTAATGATAAGGAGGAGTTGGTTGTGATTGCAGTTTGCTAACCTAAAACAGAAATTAAAAGGAAAAAACGTAAATATTTTTTTGTGACGTTTTTCTGCAGTCTCGTTCTAATCCTATTAGGGTTTCTAACCAGTCCGAATGGCCCGGGTCAAATTATCTAACAGTTGGTCTCACGTTTTTCGGTGCTAGCCCTATCTCCCTTTCTCTCGTCGGTCTATCAGGGTAAGGTACTAAATCCTATCTTCTCTTCCTTACCATAACCTGACGTTTTCACCTACAGGCTCGGGGTTTATAGCAATCCTGGGTGATCAATCCTATCATGCATATACGAGAAATATCAAAGCCAGAATAACAGATACAACTGCTGCATTAAGATAACAATCATGAATCCATAATCAAACTAGTTATAAAATCTGAATATGAAACCCTAGGTTCACCGAGAACCTAGGTAAGAAGTTTAGGTGCTACTAGTCATATTACTAAAACGCAGTTTCTAAATAAAAAGAGAGAGAATGAAATCAAACCAAGTCTTCGAATCTCGAATTGCTCTTCTGTGTTCTTCGGGGATGCTCTGACTTTTCCTTCAGTTGCAGTGTGTGTCTCAAAACCGATCTGGACGAGTCTTTAAATAGTGCAGGTTTTCCTGAAACGCTGTGTCAGAATTTACGAACCTGCCATCGGTCCACCGACTCAGAAAAAAGTCAACCTGTCTGCGTATATACGCAAGAAGTTGCGTATATACGCAACCAGGGCCCACAAAAATAACTCCCCCACCTCCTTCCTGCGTATATACGCAAGAGGCTGGGTATATACGCAAGCCCCTGCGTATATACGCAGGCCGGGGCTTCCCCTGGCCTGGCTTGGTCCTCTGATGGGCCTGGCTGGGTCTTCAGGGTCCCACACTTCTGCCTGAAATCTCTGGTTTGCCTTCCTCGGTGTCTTCCTGCTTTCCCGTGTTCCCGTCTTGGTTAGATCTCGTGCACGTTTCTCGAGACAGACCCGGTTCGGTCCCGGCACGCTTCCCGATGCACCTCCCGAGCTGCTCCTGAAAAGATAACACGAACAAAACCCGCGATCATATCCAATAAAAGCATAAAATAAGCAGGAATCCAGAAAGTACACACAGAAACATCTCGTTCTAACTTTTAAGGGCATTCTAGGGCAAATCCCGGCAAAAGACGCTATTTCTGACACAAACGTGAAATCAGGCTAAAAGATAACCCCTAATTGGGCGTTATCAGTTCACGGTTTCCGGAGTTGGGAGAAACTATTTCATGTTCGTGACAATTTCCGGGACAGTTATGACCTAGGGGTATTTTGGTCATTTGACACCGGGCCCGGGTTTTTGGAAGACGAGTTGGGATTTTGGCGCCCAGATTCAGTCACCAGATATGCTAGGAGCAGAGGTAGGGATGAAGGAGAGGATCCGAGGAGGCTGAGGAAGCAGAACAGGGCAGTAGAAGTCCCTATCTGTGTGGCTAACTGCCAGCCACGCAACTAGAACTGCAAGCCACGCAGCCAGCATATTAGCCATGCAGCCAGGGGAGTTAGAGAGAGGTTTTAGTGCTGCAGAGTCCCTGTTTGCGTGGCTAACTATTAGCCACGCAGCAGGGACGCAGACAGCACGTTTTCCGAGGCAGTTTCCGGCAGTGGCAATTTCCTAATTTCGGGCAGTTTTTCGGAAACTCCTCAAGCAGTATATAAAGAAACTTCCAGAGCTCGTTTTTGACACAACACATCCAAGGAGAATTCAGAGCATCCTCTGTGAGCACGGAAGTGCGAATCGAGAATCCACGACACTCGTTTGATCTCTCTATCTCTCTGAATTTCAGAAACTTTGTTATTTAGTTATGTCGTTTAGTAGCTAAACATTTTACATGGGTTCTCGGTGAACCTAGGGTTTCGTACTAATAGATTTTTCTATGTTTTGGTATTTAATTCATGATCGTACTATCTTATTTTAGCAGTTTTTATTTGTTATTCTGTCTTTGAATATTACTGTTTATGCATGATCGGAGTTGCGAACTAGAATTGTTATAGACCCGAGCCTGTAGGTGAAAACGTCAGGTTAGGGTTAGGAAGAAAATACAAGATTTAGTACCTTACCCTGATAGACCGACCGGATAAAGGGAGATAGGGCTAGCTAGACGTTGAGACCAACTGTTAGAGAATTAGACCCGGCCATCAGGACGGGTTAGAAACTGTTAACAACTTAAAATTGCATATTTTAGTAGGTTATTGAACTCCTTTTAACTTAATTTTATATGTGATTTATCTATTTTATCTCTTTTTCTAGACTTATGCTTGTTTTCGTAGTTTTGTTTGTTTTTATCTTGTTTTGTAGGTAAAAACATAGTATGAAAAGCTTGAATGATGAACTAAGATGATTTGGAGGGCTAAGAGACATGAAGAACGTACTTGGAGCGCTTGATTAGAAGATTAGTGAAGATTTGAGAGGCCAAGATTGAAGAAAAAGAAAGTTAGAGGCCAAAAATTGAAGAGCTAGAGTCAAAGAGACTAAGTTGGAAGGCTAAAGTTACATTTGAGGGCCAAATAAAGAAGTTTCTAACGGATTGGGGGTGTAGATGTCATTTCCTAAACCTCTTACGGAGTGTTATGCACAAGTTCTAACAGCAAGGGGGTATTTTAAAAGCTTCTAGCAAATGTGGGGGGTGCCGAGTGCAATTTCGCCCAAAGTTGAGTACTACCAGCGCGTCTCTCTCTCTCTTTCTCTCTTCCTGACGAACCCAAATGTTCCTCCATGGAAGCTTCGACCAAGCTTCTTCAAACCCTCATCCTGGCCTCGTTTCTTCACCAAATCGGATGAAATTTGTCCCAAATTGTTCCCCAATCAATTTTCAACATAGCCCAGCCCCTAATTCGTCCCAAGAAGTCACGAAGAGAAAATCCCCAATTCACCTAGGGTTCATGAAGCTTCCTAAAATCAACTATTGAGAGAAGATTGGTTCAATTCAAGGGTTGAGATGTGTTCTTGGAGGCCAAGAAACCCCTTCCCCATTGCCTATATATGCTGAAGACGAAGATGAAGAAACCTCCTCTACACTCACGAATTTTCTGAACCGAAACTCTTTCTCTCTCTCGTCCTTGGCCAATTCTGGGTTGCTCTTGGTGTTTCCGAACTCGTTCTGAGCTACTACAGAGCCAAGTACAACCATAGAGGAGGGAGATTTCTGATTTAGCTTGTTCTCACCTCTTGTTCTTCATTGTTCTTAGTTTGTTCTTCATTTTTGGGTTACTTGGCTACTGTTAGTTGATGATTCTGGGTTATATGAGCTACTAGTAGTTGATTTATTGTATCTTGGAATCAAATTTAGTAGTTTAAATCAAGTATTAGTGACTTTGTTCATCATTTTGGTTATTTGAAGCAAGTTTTTGAGTTGAAATTGGAGAATAGCATGTGTATTCTTGAGTTGGAACTTGAATTGAATGAAAATGTTCATGAATATGCTAGATATCTCTTGTGTTTCTATCTTAGACACGAGTAGCTAAGTTTGTTGTTGGTTGAAGTTGATGAATCTAGGTGTGTCGGGTGTGGATTCAATTGTTGAATCAATTAGTTGAGAAGTTCCTCTTCTGATTCATGATTGAAGAAGTGTTGGAATACAAATCCGATTTGTAGCTTCATATTGTATGTGGATTCAAGTTTGAATACACATAATTTATAGTAGATACAACTTAGTTTTGGATTCCACTAGTGTTCCTCATGAATCATACTTGGGTTTGACATTAGAATCCACACATCTCCTTGTAATATTATTTGGGTATTAGAATCATGCACAACACAACTAGATGATCAACTAAGACCAACTCTTCTCTCAATCCTACAAACTCTTCTCAAGTTTTAGATTTTCTTTAAGTGTTTTCTTAGTTTCTTTAAATTGTTCAACAAAAATCCTTGCTCCATCAAGTTTCTCTTGGTGGACTTAGAAGCTTGGATAGCTTAAGCCTTTGAGAAATTTACTTACATTGCACTAGTTAGCTTTAGTTTAGCTTGTCTCTTGCTCATCAAGTGTGAGATCTCTCTTGCTCAATCATTGTGGAAATCGACCTCGTTCTTACTCGGGTACTACTTAGAACGTTATTCCTATACTTGGGAATTATCGCGAACAGAAACGCTAGCAGACTTAGAACGAGACTGCAGACTTAGGCAGCTTAAAAGGAATTCGACATTCTGCAGGATCGTGAGCGTGTAGGATCCGAAAAGTTACTACACAACCGGTACATGGCATGGATTATTAAAACTGCTGTGTGTTTTCATACCAAACAAAGAACATGAATCTGTAGAGACCCTAGGGGATCCCGGGACCTAGTATTCAAACCCTAGAGCATACAACCTTCGAGATTTTCAAGAAAACGTCACAAAAAATATTTATGTTTTTAGTTGTTTATTTTTCGTACGATAATTACACTCTCAAATCACTCCTTTAATAATCTGCAACTTAAATCTGATCGTTCAAAAAACTCAAAACAGTCCTCGTGGGAACAATCACCCGATTTGAAATACACCCGTTATTACTCGATTCATATACTTGAGAACAACACGTTAGTTTGCGCATCAGTAACCTTCGGCGGTCATATTGTTAAATTTGTGTACATGGTTGCACTCAATATCCATGTTCGTCAGATGTGACTTACAGGGCACCTTATCAAATGTATATGCCGCACGCCAAAAATGTGACACCCACTTCGTTGAATTGTAATGCGACAGAGCGTTAATTTTTAAATGGTGGTAGCAGTGGACGTGGTTGGATAAGGGGTACACAACCTTAATTGAATTGATGATAGCTTGGTGCCAGTCTGAAACGAATGTCAACTCATTGTGGTCCTTAACAATTGAGCTCAAAAAATTTAAGAACCAAGTCCACGCACGGGTGTTCTCCTTGTCCACTAGTCTTCATGCAATGGGATATCAACGTTTCTCGCTATCAACCATTGTGCATACGACCAACTACAGTGGTTCTTTCTTCATGTGCGATATATCGATGACAATTATGGGTCGCATATACGGTATCCCCTCAATTTGTGCGCAAAAAGGAAGGAAACAAGACGGGAAAACACCATCTTTGTCCACTCCCATATCCGATAATGTACCAGGGTTCAAGATTTCGCAAAAATACATGAACACGCGAGGATCGGCGTAATTTTGAGCACGAGTACCCTGGATCATGGATTTGGCCCTTTGACGTGCATACCACGCCCCCAGTACGACAATCTTCTTCCTAGGTCTTTGGCGACCTCCTGTACTTGAATGATTGTGGGTGTCTTTTTGTTTCTCCCATCAGTCCCAGAACTGCGCGACAACCGCGCTAGTAATGTTACAGTGCTTCCCATCTATGCTACTTGCAGTACATGTGTTAGTGGGGTTATGTTCCTCACCAGATAGTGCACGACATCTTTATGCTTGTACTCCCTAACCTTCTACTTGCATTCCATATTCACGCAGCGCAGTATAATTCTAGTCTGGTCTCGCTTATGAACGTAAAAAGTCCATTACTTTGCACCAGCAACCTTTCTGATATGGTGGGACAACGCCTTAGCGGTATACAAACCTTTAATCTCTAATTTCTAACCGTCAAACCTTCCCTCACCAGACTGTCCACAACTCCCTCAATAGTCTACCGCAACAGTGGCGAATAAAAAATTCTTATGTTCCATTGATTCATGAGTTCCAACCATATCTTGGTCAGCTAAGTGTACCGTGTCTTTATGGTGAACTGAAGACGTTGGATTGAGATCAATTGCATATGCTACTCGAGCTACAATGTATTCGTCATGATCCTCGGCGAGTTTCTCGACACCTTGAAAGTAATCCTCGCGGTATGTATGGGGGGGACTGAAAGGAACCAACTGATTGTTTAGAGTTTCAGTTTGATGCACCAAATTCTGGTTAGCAACGTCGACATCTATGTCTAGTTGATCCACTAAATTCTTTAATGTGACGTACATTGTTATAATAGATCCCCTTTTCGTAGTATCAAAGATACTTTTGACTTTTTATATCTTTAGTGAAGATATTAGGCTCGATCAAGTTCGCATCTGTAAATTCGAAATGATAACGTTAGACCACCTTTTTGGTAGGCGGACGATCTGTATCCATTCTAACCGAAACTTCATGCTCCAAACGATCTACGGTAATGCCTAGATTATCCTGAAAACCGCCATCTTCACTGGCTGACCTACTTATATGTGTCTACCTTCGGCTAGCGCCCATTCACCATTCTAAATAGCACGTAACATCAATTTTCTCACCATTTCTGCATGTCAATGAAGCACATTGGATAGATGATTTTAGGGTTCAGATGATTTTAGGGTTTAGAAAATTTTAGTGTTTGGATGATTTTAGGGTTTAAATGATTTTAAGGTTTGGATGATTTTAGCGTTCAGATGATTTTAGGGTTTGGGTGATTTTAGCGTTAAGATTATTTTAGGGTTTTTTATGATTTTAGGGTTCAGACGATTTTAGGGTTTGGATGATTTTAGGGTTTGGTCTTGATAGAATATAAAAAGGTGTGTCTCTCACCATACCCCACCATCTGATGAGTAATAGAATATTCTTTTACTTTTGTCAAAGAAGACCGGAACGAGAAGGACCGCCAACACCAAACGAGTGACTCCCTCGTTTGGTATTTCCAACAGAGACGAGCTTTCAGAGAACTTACTCGTCCCAATCTTGGTGAGTCACTTTGAAATGTTCTTTTCATTCTTTACTTGTGTCAGAGAAGATAGGGACGAGCAGGACCACCAACGCCGGGACGAGTGATGACCCCGTCTGGTATTTCCATCTGAGACGAGTACACACTCGTTCCAGTCTTGGATTTAGTAATGATACTTAGTGTACAGTTTTAGGGTTCTAGTTAAGATGATTTCTGATTTAAGAATTCAGGTTTACTGGTCTGAGGGGGATTGATATCATTGAATAACAGTTTTAGTAGCCATAGTAATGATACTTAGTTGGTTCTAGTGTTTAGTGTCTACAATCATAGGGTTTAGGTTTGATGATCTAGAGTTTAGGGGGTAACATGACTTAGGGTTTAGGGTTATGACTTAATGTGTGCTGTTGGTTTATTGACCTTAGGGGGTTAACATGATTCAATAAAACTTTTATGACCATAGTAATGATACTTAGTTGGTTATAGTGTTTAGTGTCCACAAATGTAGGGTTTATGTTACATGATATATGGTTTATGGTGTAAGATTTAGGCTTTGCATGATTAAGAAATGATAATTTTAGTTTATAGTTTAGATTACATGATTATATGGTTTAGGACTTACAATTAACATTTTTAACAATATTGAATACCATTTTTTCATGATAAGAGGATTTCAGGGGTTAGGGAATGCTTGTCTCTCTACGTGTGTTATTGTATGTGATGAGACTGAGACGAGTAGATTCATCCTCTCTGTCTTCTCAGAACTCGTATGTCATTTAAATTCCAGACGAGAGATCACTCGTCCAAGTATGGCAGGTCTTGCTCTTCCCATTTGTACATGTGCTTAGACTTGTACGAGTTAGATACTCGCCTCTATCTGTTTTGAGAAGACAGAGACGAGCATAAGTCTCGTTTCAGTCTTTTGAGAACACAGAGACGATGAATCTACTTGTGTGAGTCTCTCAACAAACACAACATACATCAAACCCATAATGAAGAACATAGATGCAATATAACGAGCGTAGCATACATTTTAGAGTAATGTGATGAACATATTAGAAGGATGAAAGAAAAAATTGAGAATACCATACATTTTACAGTAATGTGATCAACATATTACAAGGACAAAAGCACAAAGACGAGAGTTTTAGTTTTTACCGTAGGCGAAGAACAAAGTGAGGAAAGAGAGAGACTTGTACAGAAAAATGGGAGGTGAGAGCTGGAGCCAATGAGAGTCACAAATGAGTCATATTCTTGAGAAGTTTAAGGTACACATTCTTAAAGTTTACAGTGGAGTAAATTCAACTATACTTTGTAGGTTGAGGTAGATGGCAAAAAACAATTTTAGAGAGAGAGCGTACCCATTTTTAGGGTTTGTTTTGAGGTGACAAGGGTAGCAGGTTCATTTAACAAATCTCGCCAGATATGGGACGAGATATACATTGGGTACCATACATTGTGTACGAGAGATACCTTGTGTCCCCACTTGGTTTTGGGGATGAGAGATACTTGTGTCCCAACTTGCTTCCAAACAACAGTTGTTAGCAAGTGTTTAAAAAGGAGGGTAATTTTCAAATACCAATTCAGCCGAGTGTATTCTTCTAAGACCAATTACAGACCGGTATTTTTCCAATTCCCCCGGAATGTCGGGGATTCTAATCGTCACCCTCTAATTCATCCCTTTATCTTTTCTTTATTAACTTTTTTAGAAGTTTCACATTTACCCTAAACATATGGAAAAATTTGGGATGATTTTTTTTAATGGTTGCAATGTGTATAATTTATTGCAAATAGGGGATTCAATAAGCATATTCTAGAGTATTGGATGTAATGTGTTAATTTTGGTATAATGGAGATATGCATTAAGTAATTAAGGTCCTGCTTTCTTTGCCTAACAGTAGGTGACTTCTTACCTATTTTTAGGTCATAAAAATGTTCTAATTTACTCATTTTCGTTAAAATTTATGTTACCTAACTTTTAAACCTTTTTATAAGACTAAAAAAAGGTTAGTTTTTTCCAACATCATCTTTTCTTACTTTTACTCCTCAAATCTACTTGTTAGGAGCTAAAATAGAACATAAGTAAACAATATTTTTCTAAAAAAAAAATTACGTACAACTTTTTAGAAAATTTCATTAAGTCAAAGTAAGCAACTTTTTTATTTTTTTTTCTAAAAAGAACTAAAAAGTGCCTAAATTAGGTAAAGAAAGCAGGGTCTGAGTCTTACTTTTATTTCAAGTTGGCTAAATTTCGCTGAGCATTTCAGTTCGATTATGTAAGAAATATTATGGTAGTTGGATCCGTTTTACCCATATGGGCCGACCCATTTATCTAAATGGACAAAGTAAATTGCTGATAAGTCCTTCGGACTATGGTCCTGCTGTATAGTTCGCCTAGGGTTAATGCTTATTATTAGTTTAAAGTCCATTATGTTCAGACTATTACAACTTACTCCTTTCGTTCCTCCAGGTTCTTCAAAAAATTATTTGGGTATTATTTGGGTATATCAATTTGGTTAGCAAATCGATGCAAAAATTTAGTATTTTTTTTCATGGTATCGTAGAACAAACTTTACTCTACAATACCACAAAAAATTACCTGATTCTTGATTTGTTTTTTCTAATCAAATCTCTAAGCCCAAATAACACCCACATAAGTTTTTTAAGAACCTGCAGGAACGGATGGCGTATTCCTTATTATTAGCATCAACACTGGGTGGTTGCATGTGTCTCCAATCTAAGAGCTAATATTTAGCCTACATTATTTTGCGGAATAATAAAACCTTGGCTATCGTAGTTCAGCGAGCAGCGAGAGTGAATTGATTATATGATTTCACTGCAAAAATATTTTGGGTTCAAGGTTTGGAGGTGGCGTTGTTTAACGATAACGTCTGAGAAAGGGGAATCCGGTGACTCCGGTGATAATAGTAGTAGTAATAAGCGCTTGAAATCCCGAGTGGTGCAGGCCAAGGGAATCGATAGAATGAGCGTGTTTCCTGAAGCCCTAATTGTTCACATCATCTCATTGTTCCGACCACATGGGTGGTGTTACATAGGTACAGACTGGCTTAACTTTTTTAAATAATAATTTATCCTTATTTTATTTTGGGTGTTCAGTTTTAGTCCCAAAAAATTTCGATGTATCCTCATAAAATTTAATTTGACATTTTTTCAGTTTTTTCAGTTTAGCCCCCATAAAAAATTCACTGTAGCCCCACTCACTTTTTTGAAATTTAATTTTGGACTTACAATTTCTTTGATTTTTCAAATTTAACCCTGAATGCGCCCTTGGCCGACTAGAGAGTACAACATTAGAACCGGTGTACTTTCTCGGAGATGGCAAATTCATCTTCCTTGTGTCCGTTTCCTTCTCTAATTTTAAAATTGGGGATTACAATCAGTCAATTATAGAAATACTATAAGTATCGGTATGGGATCAACAATTAAGCCTTAATGCTAACAAGTTATAGGGGGCTATAGAGCAATATCGTACAATAGGGTTTCTTATACAATAGGGTTTCTATTCTTAGTTGTAATAGCCATAGACACAGTAGTATACTCTAGAAGATCCGAATCCCTATATAGTTACGATAGTACTAAGATTTCTTGTTACTTTTCTATAGCGGGATCTGTCGATTGTTCAAGCAAAGCTCAATAATGTCCGGAGTCCGGGAAGGTTCGGGTGAACTATCCGGCGGCGACAACGAACGGGCGCCGAAACGGTTGAAGACACCTCCTCAGTCATCAAACACAATAGACAGAATCAGTGAGCTTCCTGAAGCCCTAATCCTCCACATTCTCTCCTTTTTGCCGACCCGTGACGTAATGAATACGGCATCTCTGGCCAAGAGGTGGCAGTACCTCTGGACTCGTGTTCCAGAACTCTATTTCGATTGGGACAATGAACCTTCTTATGTTGAGGATGATGATCGATATGATGATCATTGCGTCAAAAAAACTAACCGAGCCCTGATGCTGTGCGTCTGTCCCAAGGTCAACTCTTTTGGATTCAGACTCCGTTACAATTATAAATACGTTGATGATTTCGACCTATGGACTCAGTTTGCAGCCAGCCGTGAAGTTGAGAAGTTTGAACTTGATTTCTCACCGGGCCCCGGCGGCTATTCTTATATTTTGCAACCGCCTATGTTTTTAAACTCATCTTTCAGAGAATTGCGTTTGGGCTACTGCCACTTCTGGCATGGCTATCTAGAAAACGTCTCGTGGAAATCTCTCAAGAAACTGTCTATTTCAGATGGGGACTTGCGTCACGAAGGACTTGAAGCGATATTAGCAGGCACCCCTGCTTTGGAGATTCTTGATTGGTCTATGGATTACTACCGAGATGTTTACGGGGTTTTGGTTTGTTTCAAACACTCGCGGTTGAAGAAATTGATCCTCGAGGTACGCGAAGGGAAAGGTGATTATTCAGTGGTACCAGAGTTAAAAATTTCGGCCCCCAAACTTGAGTGTTTGCAACTTTCGGGTTATTATGGGATTTCTGAATTGGTGAATACCACATGTTTGGTTGAAGCTATTCTTTCAACTCAAGACGAGTATGAAATCTTCAAAAACAAAGAAGTTGTCTACAGTCTTCTGAACGTCAAGACTCTCACAATAGATACTAAGGCTATACAGGTAGGTAGTCGTATTGGATTATGTCATCACATGAATAATATCATTTTGATCTACGATGATTATCTTATTCTGTTTTTTTTTTTTTTTTTTTTTTTTTTTTTTTTTTTTTTAATGTGTGCAGGAAATTGAAATGCTTTTAGAGGATGATGTGCCTCCTTTGTCGTCAAAGTGCAAATGTTTAACTATCGATACACATCTATGGAAAACAGACCCCAGTGCAATGGCAAGCCTGCTCAAGTGTACTCCTGAAGTCGAAACACTGATTGTGACTGTTGCCAAGAGTCAACATAAGGTTTTTGTTTCCTTGTCTACTTCCATAGTACTTTACCAAGCTAAATATCTTTAGTTTTGATTTATCTGTAGCATTACAATTGTACATGGAAACTTAATTTAAGGTTTTGTTTATTTGCAGTTTCAGGACATTTTCTCCCAAGATAAAAACTCGGAAGCAGATCAGTTTTGGGCATCTCAAGAGGTGGAGGCTTCCAACTATTTCAGGCATCTGAAGACGGTGAAGTTCTATAGGTTTTGGGATTATCGCGCGGTTGCTTTTCCGTTTGTAAGGTTTGTGCTTAAGAATGCTAAGGTATTACACGAGATAAATATTTATTGGCAAGAAGATGAACACTTCCACAAGGCTGGTCCACCAGTCGTCGAAGAATCTGGAACACATGCAGGCTTTGGAAAATACTCTTCCGATGCAAAAATTTTGGTCTACCTGTAAAACAGATAAAATAAAACCATGCTTAACATTCCCTGTGGCCAAAGATTTCCTCCCAGGATTATGATCAAATTAAGTGAATGTATGCCCTGTGGATTTTATGTCGTTTTAATCCTAGTATTTTTGAGAAAGTTCACCTTTCTTGTATGCGCATGTGATATTACGAACTATTCACTATAGGAAACATTCGCTTGAGGGCATACGCCCGAATCACTCTCTTTACCTTCAAGGGCTTCAGATCTGGATAATATTATTGTACCTTCCCAATTGGCATCCCTGGGGTGATTTGTGTTCAATGATGTGTGTTCACTCTAGTGCTATGACAGATTTGCTACCATGGTTTTTAATGACGGTAACACCTAACATAGGGGTTGTGGTTACGTGTTACAGTATCTGGGAGTATGAGACTCACAGCAACGGGGTCAGTCACAATAGTAGTCCTCCTTGTACACCCCTCTAATGTTCCAAATAGAGTTAAGAGTATCCGTAGCTTCCCCATCAGATATGCATATTTTGGATGTTCCTATCAAACACCAGAACATTATAGGTCAACTCGCATTCACAAAAGACAGTTTATTGTTTTCCGGGGAGCCTTACAGTCATAGAGCCGGCATATATTGCTAGTTGCATTCTTTTTGTGGTTGGGAGGGCATTATGAAGGCACTTTCAAAAGAAAAAAAAGTTTTGTTTGGCCGAGCAGTGAAGACTTTCGAAAAAAAACCATTTGTCTATTGTTTTGTATTTGTTTGTTGTCATACTTCCGAAATCTATATTCAACTGGCGTGGTGTCTGGAAGGAGTAAACAACAAAAATGATTTGACTAGTAGAATTTCTGTAGCTCAAGAGTCATCCAAACCAGTGTCGAGTGCCTCCATGGGGTTGTTATGATATGTAAACTAAATGGGTCACTCTGCTATTATGTAATATTGTGAGGAACTAGGTCGTTATTTAACATGTTGTATAGCTATAAATAGGACTACTGTACAGCTTTTTTACTTGATGAATACAGTTTATTCCTCCACAAATAATTATAACATGGTATCAGAGCTGAAACAATCCTAGGGTTTCAGTTCTTGAGTTTCTTCCCGTTCGTTTTCTTTTCCGGTTTTCTCGTACTCGGATTGTAGCGATTAGACCGTCTCACGATCGTCAATCGTCCTCACCCACCATACCAATCGATTCGGAATTGAATTCCGAGTCCAGTCGCAGAAAAATCTCGTCGATCGGAGCACGTACGCGCCCGCACGCGCCGTCGCAATACGAGCCTCCGCCGCCCGCCCAGATCCACGCGCCCCAGGTTCGGCTCCAGTTCCTGCGCGTGCGGCTTCGAACCGGCTCGGCTCCGATCCGGCTTCCGCGTGCGCCGACAGCTCCGCCTGAGCCGTCTCTTCCGTGCGGCTCGATTTCTTAGCCGCGGCTTCCGTGCGGCTCGATTCTCAGCCGTGGCTTCCGTGTGGCTTGTTTTTTAGCCACTACTGTTCCGTTCCAGTTGCTGTTCCAGATCCGTTCCAGATTGCACACAACTTTGACCGGCCATTTTGGCTTGTTTGCTCATCGGATTTGAACCGGATCACACCGGTTCCTAAGGTTTTTCGACGTCCTGATTCTGTTTCCGGACTCAGTTTTTTAAGATTCGGTCGTCTAGTTACTGTTTTTGGCTCTTGTTGGTTACTTTATTCGTGTTTCTCGACTTTTGCTCTCGTATTGGGTTTCGAGACTTGCTACGATGGATAAATTCGATGTTTCTAAGCCGATATTGACTGTTTTGGATGGACCTAACTACGTGCTTTGGTCTCGTGAGTTCTCAAATTTTTTGCGGAGTAAGAAATTATGGCGTATGGTATTGGGAAAAGTTCCCAGGCCTACTGTAGTTCCTCCTCCGAAGGCTCCTGCAACTGAGACTACTGTCACTCTCGAAGATCTTCAAGAAGAATGGGATGCAGTTAATGCTCAGATAATAACTTGGATTGGCAATACATCAGTTTCATCCATACGGAACCAATTTGGTCGCTTTGAGACTGCCCAAGAGGTTTGGGATTTTCTTAGCTCAAGGTACACTACTTCGGACCTATCTCATCAGTATCAACAGATGCAGGAAATTAATAAAATGAGACAAGAGCCAGGCCAATCTATTCATGCATTCTTGGCTCAAATGCATGCCGTGTGGGATCAGTTAGCTCAGTCTGAGCCGAAATGGAAGTGTGCTGATGATGTGGCTTTGTTCTTGACCTATCGAGATCGTTTGCGGCTTATTCAGTTTCTTATGGCTCTTGATGATGCATATGAGCCTGTTCGCTCTTCTCTCCTCCACAGGACGCCGCTTCCTTCTCTGGATTCTGCAGTTGCTGAACTTTTGTCTGACGAAGTTCGTCTTGGGTTGTTACGTCCTCAGAGGCAGAGTGACATGGTGCTTGCTACTTCTCGTTCACAATCTGCTCCTATGTCTCGCTCACAGGGGAATCACAGGGAGTGCAACTATTGTCATGATACTGGTCATCACATATCGGTTTGTCCGGCTTTGCAATGTCGGAATTGTCAGGAGTATGGACATTGGGCTAGAGACTGTAGTAAGGCTAAAGGACAGGGAGGCGGCTACAGACATAACAACAAAGGAGGTAAACCCAAAGCAAAAATGTCAACTGCAGCAGTCACTGGTTCGCCAGCACAACCTGATCTTGTTGAGGTAGCCAATTCTCTAAAGCAGATTCTTTCATTAGCAGGTTCCAAACCTGCTCTCTCAGCAAATTCAGGTAACTTGTCATGGTACTTTGATTCTGGTTGCTGTAATCATATGACATCTGATGCATCTCTATTTACATCAAAATTTGCATCTGTTCCTGCTCCTGTCATCCACACTGCTGATGGTTCCAACATGCATGTTACACATAGTGGATCAATCACTACTGCTAGTTTGTCACTTCCTGATACTACTTGATTCCTAAGCTTGCTTTGAATCTTATATCGGTGGGACAATTATGTGAACTTGGACTTGATGTTAATTTCTCTGCTAATGGTTGTCGTGTGCAGGATCCACAGACGGGGAAGCTTCTTGGGATCGGTCGTAGGGTTGGACGATTGTTTGAGCTCACCAATCTTCATCTTCCGCCGCGTCTTGTCGAGTCTCGTCACTCTTTGGCTTCCACAGTTCCTTCTTCTTTCAGTTTATGGCACTCTAGGTTAGGTCATGCTTCTTCAGGTGTAATAAGGAAACTTGTTTCTAGTGGAAATCTAGGAACAGTCGAGTCTGATCTTTTGGATTGTCTTCCTTGTCAACTTGCAAAACAACCAGCATTGTCATTTAATAAAAGTAATTCAGTTTCGTTAGCTCCTTTTGACTTAGTTCACTCTGACGTTTGGGGTCCTTCTCCTCATGCAACTATGGGAGGGTCTAGATATTTTGTTATCTTTATTGATGATTTTACTCGTTACACGTGGATATATCTTATGAAAAATCGTTCTGAGCTACCCCAACTCTATCTCGACTTTGCTGCCATGGTAAAAACTCAATTCTCTCGCCCCATTAAAGTCTTTAGGGCTGACAATGCTGGAGAATATACAGAAACTGAATTCCTTGCCGCTCTTCGTTCTCAAGGCACCCTACCTCAACGTTCGTGTCCTGGCACATCCCAACAAAATGGTCGTGCTGAGCGTAAACATCGCCACATTCTTGACTCTGTCCGTGCTCTTCTCATATCATCTTCTTGTCCTGAACGTTTTTGGGGGGAAGCCGCTCTCACTGCTGTTTATACAATTAATCGTGTTCCAACTCCTACCATACAAAATATGACACCATATGAGAAACTCTATGGTGTTCCTCCTGACTATTCATATCTCCGTGTCTTTGGGTGTGTTGGTTTTGTTCTCCTACAACCCCATGAACACAACAAGTTGGAACCTCGATCTCGGGTATGTTGTTTCCTTGGATATGGCACTGAACATAAAGGGTATCGTCTATGGGATCCAATTTCCAAACGTCTTCGTATCTCTCGTCATGTTGTCTTCTGGGAGCATAAAATGTTCTCAAGTGTCTCTTCATTTCACTCATCCACATTGGTTGATAATCCTGCCTTCACTGATCCATCATATGATTTTTTCCCTGAGGACCCCTCATCAAGTCTGTCTGAGCTCTTACATGACACTCCTACTGCACCGGAACCAAATCCTGAGACAACTTCTCCTTCTGAGGGATCTACGACCACGGTGATTGAGCATGATGATGATTATGAGCCCCTAGACGAGCCACTAATGGATAATCCTGAGCTGCCTATGGATAATCCTGTTGCCCATCCAAATGAGGATGTGGAGTTGCGTCGATCCACTAGAGAGAAGACAATTCCAGCACGATTCCGTGATTTTGTTATGAGTACTATTATTAAACAGCATGAGCCTCAGTCTTATAGAGAAGCAAAATCTGATCCACGTTGGGTGAAGGCGATGGAGGATGAGTTGGATGCTTTGGCCAAAACCCAAACTTGGGATCTTGTTCCGTTACGCCTGGTAAAAAGACAGTTGGGTGCAGATGGATATATAAGATTAAGACTCGTTCTGATGGTACTGTTGAAAGATATAAAGCTCGCTTGGTGGCTAGAGGTTTCACACAGGAATATGGGATTGATTATGAAGAGACTTTTGCTCCAGTGGCTCGACTCACCACAGTACGCACTCTGATAGCTGTAGCGGCTCAGAGACGTTGGACTTTGTTTCAGATGGACGTTAAGAATGCATTTCTTAACGGTGACCTCACGGAGGAGGTGTATATGCAACCACCACCTGGTCTTGAGGTTTCTAGATTTCAGGTATGTCGCCTTCGTCGTGCTCTATATGGACTTAAGCAAGCCCCACGGGCTTGGTTTGATAAGTTTCGTTCTACAGTACTACAGCTTGGCTTCGCTTCTAGTCCATACGACTCTGCTCTATTCATCCGTCACACGGATCGTGGAGTTACTCTTCTGTTGATCTATGTTGATGATATGATAATAACGGGAGATGATTGTATTGGTATTACTGATCTGAAAGAGTCCCTAAATCGTCATTTTGAGATGAAAGATTTGGGGCCTCTCAGTTACTTCTTGGGCCTTGAGGTTACTTCTGATGGCAGTGGATACTCTCTCTCTCAGGCCAAGTATGCCTCAGATATTATTGCTCGTGCAGGACTGAATGATTCCAAAGTTGCTTCAACCCCATTGGAGCCCAACTTGAGGTTGACCCCTTTGGAAGGCGCACCATTATCTGATCCGACACGATACCGGCAACTCGTAGGTAGCCTGGTGTACCTTACAGTCACTCGTCCTGATATAGCCTATGCTGTTCATCACGTCAGTCAGTTTCTAACTGCTCCGCGCTCGACTCATTATGCTGCTGTTCTTCGGATTCTCAGATATGTGAAGGGTACTATGTTTCGTGGTCTTCATTTTTCTGCTGAGTCTACTCCCATCCTTCATGGGTTCTCTGATGCAGACTGGGCTGGTGATCCTACTGATAGGCGATCCACTACTGGATATAGTTTCTTCTTGGGTGACTCACTTATCTCTTGGTGCAGCAAGAAGCAAACTGTTGTTGCTCGGTCAAGCACAGAAGCCGAATATCGTGCGATGGCAGATGCCACACAGGAGCTCATTTGGCTTCGATGGTTGCTAGGTGATATGGGAATGCCACAGTCCTCTGCTACCACCTTGTGTTGTGACAGTCGCAGTGCTATTCAGATTGCGCACAATGATGTTTTTCATGCAAGGACGAAACACATTGAAATAGATTGTCACTTTACTCGACATCATCTCCGGGCCGGCACAGTTCATCTGAAAAACGTAACTTCGGCAGATCAGACTGCAGACATTCATACTAAGTCTCATCCACCTGGACGTTTTCGCAACTTGGTCTCCAAACTTCCACTTGTCACGACAGCTTCAGTTTGAGGGGGGCTGTTATGATATGTAAACTAAATGGGTCACTCTGCTATTATGTAATATTGTGAGGAACTAGGTCGTTATTTAACATGTTGTATAGCTATAAATAGGACTACTGTACAGCTTTTTTACTTGATGAATACAGTTTATTCCTCCACAAATAATTATAACAGGGGTAACGATGATCTTAGTACAACACATACATGACTAAAGACCTCTTCTTCCCTGTCTGGTTAGTTATGTGCATACTACCTCTGTTTCTTCAAGTTAAGCTGAGAGAAACTTGCCACATGTTTTAATAAACATGTGCCTTTTACATTTTTACCCTCATCGTCAATCTAGTTGCCATCTCTCACCCTCCATCCCTCTAACAGTCTAACACTAACAGCAACACTACCACCAGCACCACCACCACCACCACCACCAAGAACAGTGACTTAACATAACAAGAATCCAGAAGACCACCAGATTGAAGGAAACAGAAAAGGAAAAGAAGCAGGAGAGGATTTACACAGGTCGCCGGTGTTCGAGTTGGCATCGTCCGCCGCGTCGTTGGAAGAGTTATCCACAGATCTTCCATCGTCGTTGCTGTTCTTCCGTCCATATCAGTGCTCCGACTTCTGATTTGACAGAGTTTTCCCATCGGGTCGGCGGCGTTGATGGTGGTGTTATACCACCGTCCTCTTCCTCCTCTCTGCATCCCACCTCTCTCTTTCTTCCTCATCGATTTGGTTGCATAATACCCTCCAGGCGGTGGCGTCAAGCGGTGGAGCAACTCATCCTCTGTGTGTTCGTCGCCTATCTCCCACTCTCTCACTCTCTTTCTCTCTCTCTCTATCTATAATCTAATCCGTATGAATGTGGGAAGGACAGAATGGGGTAGTGGAGTTAGATAAGGTTAATAAGTGATGAAGGGCAGTTAGGTCATTTCAATAGAAAAAACTTATTAAATATGGAAAGGAGACTGAAAGAGAAGAAACTTTCCGTTTAGGGAAGTAGCCTGATAGAGAAGAAACAGAGCTAGTATGTAGTTTAAGAATCCATCATGGGTAAACGGAGCGGGTTAGGCACACCATGTGAGCTTTTATCATAATACTTTCCCTAGTAAGGGCATCTCCAACCTATGTCATTTTCTCCCTCCCCACACCTCCCCCTCACCCTTTTCTGATGGGCCCAACATTTTCCCCTTCCCCCTCCCCATCCGCATCCCCATCCGCCTAACTACAATTCATCTCCAACCCATTTTCCCATGCCCATTTTAACTCATGTAATGGGAGGAGGAGGGGCATGTCCATGGGAAAATCTCCCTAACCACCCTACACTCAAAGAAAAAATGTCTCCTCATAGCACCCCTCCCCATCCCCCTCCCCTCATTAGGGACAAACGGATGTTTTCCTTCTAAATGGTTACTTTTTGCAACAAATCATATATATGTGCTTAAAATTATCCCTAAAACACCAATTCCTTGTCGTGTTTGGGGATATCACAAGATTAAAAAAATGATATTATTGTGAAGGGGGAGAGAATGAGTTATATATGCTCAGCTAAATAGTTTTAGACATATTTGGAATATGTACAAAGAGTGTTCTAGGTGGAGAGGTTGTCGGGAGTATGCCATAATAAGTATAGTAGTAGTTATATTAGGTTAGACTTGACGTCCCCACTTCTTCTCTTTACGTGTTGGAGCCTGACGTTGTGATTAAACATTCTGTAGATTCGGAAAGAAAAACATAAATTTTTTGATATAAACTGGGTCTACAAGAAACGCGCGGACATATAGTAATCCATGGGTACTGTCTCCAAAAAGATAAAATCCTCGTCCTTTTTCTTGTTCTACCGCTCTCTCTAACGCTACTACCTTTTGCTTAATGCACGAAATATTAATTATGCAGACGGATTGGATATTGGGGGGGGGAGGGTTCTTTCCTTCATGTCATGTGTTGAGTTGAGAGATGAGAATGATTGCATACATGTGGGCCGCCCTCTGTACAAGGGTGATTTTCGTAAGACAATATTCGCCTTCTACCGTATGTACTTTGGTATTGTACTGTGGCGAATTGTCTTGCGGAATTTTCTTGCAGAACACCCAACGAACAAGATAATGGGAAGAGAGAATCTGCTGAGAGATTGAACCCAACAAACAAGACTAAGAGAAGAGAGAATCTGTGGAGAGATTTATTTCACAAGAATCAGGGAAGAGAGAATCTGTGGAGTGATTAAATGATAGAACACTCTTGATTCGGAATGAAATTTACAGAGGTTGGCCTTTATAGGGAACGAAGAGGGGACACAAATGTTCAGAAAAGTTGTAACTGTTGGCTGTAAACACTCTTGATTCGGAATGAAATTTACAGAGGTAGGCCTTTATAGGCAACGAAGAGGGACACAACTGTTCAGAACAGTTGTGACTGTTGGCTGTTCAAATTTGACCGTGTCTTATAATTTTGTGGGTTGTAGATAGGTTGTTTCTGGCCCAAAAACCCACGCACACGCTTGTGCCGAACAGATGGCGATGCGCGTGGTGGTTCGAACAATGGGTAGGTCCTCCCTCCTTAACAAAATTGTTTCTTCAAAAGGGCGTGCCCTTAAAGTCCAAACTTAGGGTGAGTTGAGAATGCTTCTGTTGCTAGCACTGTTGGAATAGATGCTCTAGAGGCAATCGTAGATTTAGTATGAACTTTGTTTTGGCTAGAATATTCATTTATTATATATTGTGATATTTAATATAATGAAGTCCTTAGATAAAATGTGTTGTTTATCTTAAATATCCCTAGTCCACTATATTGATTAATGGGATGAGAAAATATAGACTAGTATGTGGGTAGATTGATATGGAGATATCAAGTCTAACACATGGGTATGCATTAGGAGTAATGGCATACTGGATTGACCCACAACGAGAAGGATACATTAGATTATGTCAAGTCACAATCGCGTTTCGTAGTGCTAATATAATTGCAATCCTTAGACTTGAAGTCACTAGATACTCTAGTTGTGGAATATTGCGCTTTGATGTTATCAAACGTTACACCGTAACTGGGTAATCATAAAGATGGCTATCAGGCGTGATAAGAAGCAAAATTAGAGATCGTAGTGATGTAGATAGGATTTGTCCCTACCACATAATGGGGGTAAATATCCACGGCCACTCGAGGGATGAGGCTTATTGAATGTCTGGCCAGACTCAGATAAATCAATATGGAGATATTGAGGTTATCTGCAAGCATAAGCGTATTCCCAGGATCGAGGAACTATGGATTGGATATACGAGTGTGACTACTTATGTCTCGTGTCCAATCCGGATATGGAGACAAAGGGATAGTGCAATTAAAGATATTGGGCACAATAGGTTTGTCGGGATCACTGACTATTTCTATTGGTTGGAAAGCATGGATGTGTTGCTAGACACCGCTCAATGTTAGTAAGAGTTACTACCAACTATGTAGAAACCTATGGGGTTATACGTCAAATAGAGTAGAGCTAGATTTGGGATTAATTAATTTTGATTAATTAATAGAAGGATCATTGTGCAACACCTTTGCAAGGAAGGAAATAATTATGGTTCATCTAGAATTAGGATACTCTTTTATGGAAACAACAAGGAGTTGTTGGAAAATATATAAAGAGGCTCTAGCTTCCTTCCCACTTAATGTTATTAGACATAACAAAGTGAGTGGGAGAGAACAAAAGAGAGAGAGAGAGAGAGAGAGAGAGAGAGAGAGAGAGAGAGAGAGAGAGAGAGAGAGCAAGACAAGCTAGGCTGAAGCCCTAGCCCGTCCGCCCCCCCCTTCCCGTCGGCTCAAAGAGGAGGCTGAAACCTCCTCTTGTCCTTTGGTGATTTGATCTTCTTCCCTCTTCCTCCGGGTTCAAGCTAGCACTTGTTTGAAGGAAGAATCTATATCTCACCTCTAGACGTGGATCAACCGTAGAGACGAGGAAATCATTCTTTGTGTGATCTCACAAATCAAAAGGTACACAATACTATGTCTCTTATCATGTTATGATGTCTCCTCCCGACGATCCGTGGTGGGCTTTGAAGTAGGAATTAAATTTTTGTTATTCCGCTGCGTTACCTACGTCAAAACCCAACAGTGGTATCAGAACCACAGATCGTAGAGCATAACATGATTTTATGTGTTACGATTTCAGTTTATACAACTTATTATTGTTTATTACGTGAAAACTGAAAATAATTGGCATAGTAGTTGCAAAATTGAATTTGATTCAATAAAACAAGATCCAATTTAACATTGGATGTTAGAATTGGTGAGTTTAGTCACATAAGATGTGAACAATTGGGTTCTTGAAAAATTAGAGTTCATGGGCACATGATTGAAAAGGGGTTTTCAATTATGGAAACAAATTTATGGAATTAATTCCATAAGGAAAAAACCTTGCTTGGGCAACAAGGAAGAGGGAAGGAGGCTAGGGCCAAAACCCTAGCCGTCCGCCCCCTCCCTTGCCCACCAAGCAAAGGCCGCGTGACACATGGGGCGGCCGGCTTTGGGCCGGGCCTTGTGGCGGGCGGCGGTCCTAAGGGTTCGGGCCCCTTGTTGTCTTGAACTCTTTGGAGAGTTGTAACCCTAATTACCCAATACAATTAAAATTGAAAAAGCGCGTTAAAAATTAGTTTTAACTGTATTATGTGCTTTGTTGCATGGTGGATGGATATGGCCTACGATTGTGGATGTTTATTGCTTTGTGGTTTGGTTTACGGCCTGCGAGCTGATCAAATTAATGTAATAATTAATTAGGTTTTACGGCCTGCGAGTCGTCTTTTTCTCCTCGACATGTGAGGCTTTTGTTATTTATTTATTATAGATGTTAGGCTAGAATTAGAAATATTTAGATGATAGCCAAGAGCATGGAGAAGAAGACCGGAGAACCAAAGGAGCCAAGAGACAAAGAAGACACCCCCTAGGCGCGCAGCTATGGTGGAGCACATGGAGATGAGCTCAGCACTTTAGGGCAATTGGATATTATCATTGGCTTGATAATATCGTTAGTCTAGGGGCCATATCCATGCCACGTTTCTTGTTATTTTGTGGATGTTTATTATTCATGCCTTGTTATTTAATTCTTGTGTGTATGGCGATACTAACGAAAACGATAACAAGATAATAATAAACAAGGTTGGTCTTTTATTGTGGATTGCCCAATCCAAATAAGTATACCATGTTGATGAGATCAACCAAACAAAATTAAGTAAAGAAAAATCCCTCAATTAAATATTGCGTTTTGCCTTGTCTTGCCAAAACACCCTTCATGATCAGGGTTCATTAAAATTCGGGCTTGCCAAAGCAAGGCGATTTTAATTTACCATGGTGTGTTGCGGACGACACAAGCTAGTAATGTGTGTATGTTGAAGAAGAGGTTGAACGCAAATAGGCAAGAATTAATTGGATTGATGAGCCTATAGGCATGACAATTAGGTGTTATCCATGGGATAAAGAATAAAAGAGTTATTCACCTAATTGGACCAAGAGTTGCATAGGAGAGAATTGAAATGGTTCCTACCTAAATAACCTATTCTTGGGTGACTTGCCAAATCAAGCTCAAGAAGAAGTGAAAAAGGGATCTTGGACCCACTAGAAAATATAATGATATTTTCCGCATTAATGGTGAGGGCTATTAATCCGAGAAAAATAGTTGGAGCTATATTTGATGATCTAGACATTGTTGAATATAGTTAAACTGTTCAAAATACTAAAATTGCACATTTCTCGTTTTGTAGAATTCCAAATGGCAAACAACAACTCATCGACTACATCCTTACGATCTGTCCTTGAGAAGGATAAACTGTCTGGAACGAATTTCCTTGACTGGTACATAAACTTAAGGACTGTCCTTAAGAAAGAAAAGAAGCTATACGTCTTGGACACCCAAATTCCAGAACCACCACAAGATGAGTCTCTTCTAGCGGAAGTGAGGGCACGTCAGAAACATATTGATGATTCAAATGACGTGACTTGCCTCATGCTTTGTACCATGACTCCTGAGATTCAGAAGCAGCATGAGAATATGGAAGCCTATGATATGATCATACACTTGAAACAATTATTTCAGGAACAGGCTAGGCATGAGCGCTATGAGGTGTCTAAAGCATTTTTCTAGAGTAGTTTTGCAGAGGGGAATCAAGTAGGGCTTCATGTACTCCGAATGATCGGGTACATTGAGAACCTTGAGAGACTGGGATTCCCATTGGGCTAAGATTTGGATACTGATCTTGTCTTGCAATCGTTGCCTGACAGTTATAATCATTTCATCATGAACTATAATATGAACGAGATCATTAAGATTCTGCCTGACTTATTGAATATGATGAAGACAGCGGAACAGAGCGTCAATAAAGGCAAGGGCAAAGCCATAATGATGGTGCATAAGAAGAAGGGCAAGTCAGTTGCCTCTACTTCAAAAGGAAAGCGCAAGAAAGTTGCGAAATCCAAAGAAGCCCTAAAGCCTAGTGGAGGCGTGGCTAAGGGTGAGTGTCACTACTGCAGCCAGTCGGGTCACTGGAGGAGGAATTGCCCTAAATTTCTGGAGGATAAGAAGCTTGGAATAGGGATTCCACCACCACCAGGTATTTATGTTATAGACGTCAATCTTTCTAATTCTTCATCTTGGGTATTGGATACCGGATGTGGTTCTCACATTTGTCGTAATGTGCAGGATTTGAAAAGATGTAGAAGATTGAGTAAAGGGGAGATAGATCTGCGCGTCGGGAATGGAGCAATAGTTGCTGCATTAGCTGTAGGCGTTTATGAGCTATCTTTACCTTCAGGACTTACTTTAAAATTAGAAAATGCTTTTATGTGCCTGCTATGAGCAGAAACATTATTTCCATTTCTTTTTTGGACGAGAAGGATTTTTCTATTTCAATAAAGGACATGTGTTGCTCTATTTATTTTGATAGTATGCACTATTGTAGTGCGCATTTGTCTAATGGATTGTATATCCTTGATCTAAATAGTCCAATCTATAACATAAATACTAAAATGATTAAAACTAATGATTTAAATCCTACATATCTATTGCACTGTCGTTTAGGCCATATAAATGAGAAACGCATATCTAGACTCCATAAGGATGAACTTCTAGACTCATTTGATTTGGAATCATATGCGACATGTGAATCTTGTTTATTAGGAAAAATGACAAAGTCCCCTTTCAATAAGAAAGGTGAAAGGACTAGTGAGTTATTGGCACTCATACATACCGATGTATGTGGACCATTCCCCACGCCTGCTAGAGGTGGTTACACCTACTTCATCACTGATGATTTCAGTATAGATGGATTTGTATACCTTATGCAGGCCGAATCCGAATCCTTTGAATTGTTCAAAGAATTCAAGAATGAAGTAGAGAAGCAACTTGGCAAAAGTATTAAGGCTTTACGATCGGATCGTGGAGGAGAATACTTAAGTCAAGAGTTTGATGAGTATCTTAGAGAGTAGGATAGTATCCCATCTCACTCCACCCGGAACGCCACAATGGAATGGCGTGTCCGAGAGGAGGAATCGTACTCTATTAGATATGGTGTGATCTATGATGTCTCAAACAGATCTTCCGATATCCTTTTGGGGACATGCTCTAATGACGGCAGCTTTTACCATTAACCGCGTTCCATCCTAATCCGTCATGAAGACACCATATGAGATATGGACTGCGAAGCGTCCCATAGTGTCGTTTATGAGGATTTGGGGCTGCGATATCTATGTAAAACGTTTACAAACAGACAAGCTCGGACCCAAAGCGGATAAGTGTAAATTTGTGGGATATCCTTGTAGGGTTTTGATTCATGGATCGCGCAAACGGAAGCATAATCAAATAAACAACCATGCAAAACCCTCCAAGGATCACAAGTCTAGATGCATAACGATAGTAAAGGTAAGAAATCATAAACACACCTTTGGGTTCTCCTTGATGACTTCAAACGCGAATAGTGTCACGTTCTCTATAGTTGATCCACGCCTAGAGTTGATCCTAGATCTCCAATCACCTTGGTGCTAGCCCGGAATGAAAGGAGGGTGAAGGAATCACGCAAAACGAGGCACAAAAGGGGGTTCGGCCCCTTTGTGGCGTCGGGGACGAGTGGGCGGCGGCAAGGGGGCGGCGTCCCTCTTGTTGCTTGCTCTTTCTCTCTCCTTTGTTCTCTCCTACTCTTGTTATGTTCTCTTTAGAGCATAAGTTGTGTAGGGAAGGAAGGAGGAGGGTCCTTTATATAGTCCAACAACTCCTTGTTAACTACCTAAAGGACTTATTCTAGTCCTACTAGAATTCAATTTAGTCCCTTCCTTGCAAATTAGTCCCTACTAAGTTTGCAAGGGTTTGCAAAGTGATCCTTCTAATTAATTAATCCAATTAATTAATTCCCAAATCTAGTATAACTCTATATAGCGTGTGACCCCATAGGCTCTATCTAGTTGGTAGCAACTCTTTGCTAATATGGAGCGGTTTCTAGCAAAACATCCATTCTAGCCAACTAATAGAGTAGTCATCTAGACAACCTTGTACAAGTAATTGTCTCATCCCTTTGCCTCCATATCCGGATTGGACACGAGACATACAAGTCACATTCGTATATCCAATCCGTAGTTTCTCGATCCATGGAATAGCCTTATTCGTGCAAATAACATCAATATCTCATATATTGATTTATTTGAGTCTGGCCAGACATTCTATAAGCACTATCCTCGAGTGGCCTTGGATATTTGTTCCCGTTATGTGGGAGGGGCAAATCCTCTCTACGTCCACTACGATCCCTAAGCTTGCTTCTCATTGTATCCAGTACACGCCTTTATAACTACCCAGTTACGGTGTAGCGTTTAACGCTACCAAGATCACAATGATCCACAACTAGAATATCTAGTGACTTCAAGTCTAAGGATGACAATACCATTGTACCCGAGAAGCACTTGTGACTCAACATAACATGTATGTAGCCTTCTCGGTAATGGGTCAATCCAGTGCAACATTCCGTAATGCACACCCATGTGTTGGATCATGATATCTCCATATCAATCCAACCCCATACTAGTCTATAGATGATTGTCCCATTTAATCATTATACTCGACTAGGGATATTTAAGATAAACAACACGATTGTAAATCTAAGGACTTCATTATATTAAATATCCAATAAATAATAAATGAATTTCTAGCCAATTACAAATTCATACTAAACTAGATTGCCTCTAGGGCATCTATTCCAACAGTCTCCCACTTGCACTAGAGCCAATCTGGCACATCTCGTATGCCCATACTCCTAGTGTGCCCTTCATGCTTCCACTGCGTGAGAGGCTTTGTAAGCGGGTCTGACAGATTATCATCTGTAGGAATCTTGCATATCCGAACGTCTCTTCTATCGATAATATCTCGAATCAGATGAAACTTCCTGAGCACGTGCTTGGACTTCTGGTGCGATCTTGGTTCCTTCGATTGCGCGATCGCCCCAGTGTTGTCACAGAACAACTCCACTGGATCCGCAATGCTAGGGACCACACCAAGTTCAGAAACAAACTTTCTGATCCAAACAGCCTCCTTTGCTGCGCCATTTGCAGCAATGTACTCAGCCTCTGTTGTAGAATCAGCTACCGTCTCTTGCTTGGAACTCTTCCAGCTCACCGCTGCTCCATTCAGGCAAAACACATATCCCGACTGTGATCTGAAGTCATCTCTATCGGTTTGGAAGCTTGCATCAGTGTAACCCCTTACACGCAACTCTTCCTCACCGCCAAACATCAAGAAAGCATCCTTAGTTCTTCTCAAGTACTTTAGGATGTTCTTGACAGCAATCCAGTGACTCTCACCCGGATTGGATTGGTATCTGCTTGTCATACTCAAGGCATATGACACATCTGGTCTAGTACATAACATGGCGTACATGATAGATCCTATGGCCGAGGCATAGGGAATCCTACTCATGCGTTCCTTCTCAATCTAATTGGAAGGACATCCACTCTTCGAAAGAGTGATTCCATGTGACATGGGCAAGAATCCCTTCTTGGAATCTTGCATGTTGAACCGTTTCAACACCTTGTCAATATATGTACTTTGACTTAGGCCTAGCAACCTCTTAGATCTATCTCTATAGATCTTTATACCGAGTATATAGGCTGCTTCCCCTAAGTCTTTCATTGAGAAACACTTTCCTAGCCAATATTTCACAGATTGCAGCATGGGAATGTCGTTTCCAATGAGTAGTATGTCATCCACATACAAGACCAGAAAAGCTACAGAGCTCCCACTAACCTTCTTGTAAACACAAGACTCATCTTCGTTTCTGATGAAGCCAAACTCTTTGACCACTTCATCAAAACGTCGATTCCAACTCCTAGAAGCTTGCTTCAATCCATAAATGGATCGTTGCAGCTTACAGACTTTGTTGGCTTGCTTTGGATCCTCAAAACCCTCCGGCTGTATCATATACACGTCCTCGAGGAGGTTCCCATAAAGGAATGCTGTTTTGACATCCATCTGCCAAATCTCATAGTCGTAGTATGCTGCAATCGCAAGTAGGATTCGGATGGATTTGGTCATAGCGACTGGTGAAAAGGTTTCATCATAGTCAATACCATGAATCTGTCTGAATCCTTTAGCCACCAATCGGCCCTTATAGGTAATCACATTACCATCCATGTCGATCTTCTTCTTGAAGACCCACTTGCACCCTATGGGCCGCGCCCCATCAGGTGGTTCCAGCAAAGTCCATACTTTGTTGGTATACATGGATTCCATCTCGGATCTCATGGCTTCAAGCCACTTCTGCGAGTCTGGGCCATTCATGGCCTCCTCATAGGTAGTAGGCTCATCATCTATGAGCATCGTGTCACCGGAATCAGTTACGAGAAGTCCGTACCTCTCGGGTTCCTGGCGCACTCTACTAGATCTACGAAGCTCTTTGTGTTACCTGAACAGGTGGATCCACAACTGCTTGTGATTCCTGTTCATGTTCCATAATCGGTTCAGTGATTTGTGGTTCTTGAAATTCTTCAAGTTCTACATTCCTCCCACTTGCTTCTTTAGAGACAAACTCTCTTTCTAGAAACACGCCGGTTCGAGCAACAAACACTTTGTTCTCGGTTGGATTGTAGAAGTAGTATCCCTTAGTTTCCTTAGGGTACCCCACAAATTTACACTTATCCGATTTAGGCCCTAGCTTGTCTGATTGTAAACGTTTTACATAGACATCGCAGCCCCAAATCTTCATGAACGACAGTGTGGGACGCCTCCCACTCCACATCTCATATGGTGTCTTCATGACTGATTTAGATGGAACACGGTTAATGGTGAAAGCTGCACTTAATAGAGCGTAGCCCCAAAATGATAATGGAAGATCGGTTTGACACATCATAGACCGAACCATATCCAATAGGGTTCGATTCCTCCTCTCGGACACGCCATTCCATTGTGGTGTTCCGGGTGGAGTGAGTTGGGACACGATCCCACACTCTCTAAGATAGTCGTCAAACTCTTGGCTCAAGTATTCTCCTCCACGATCCGATCGTAGAGCCTTGATACTTTTGCCAAGTTGCTTCTCTACTTCATTCTTGAATTCCTTGAACACTTCAAAGGATTCGGATTTTGCCCTCATAAGGTACACAAATCCATATCTACTGTAATCATCAGTAAACGTAATGAAGTAGACATAACCACCCCTGGCAGGCGTGGCAAATGGCCCACACACATCGGTATGTATGAGCGCCAATTGCTCACTAGTCCTCTCACCTTTCTTATTGAAAGGGGACTTTGTCATTTTTCCCAATAAACAAGCCTCACATGTCTCATATGATTCAAAATCAAATGAGTCTAGTAATCCATCCTTATGGAGTCTAGATACACGTTTCTCATTTATGTGGCCTAAACGACAATGCCATAAATAAGCAGGATTTAAATCATTTATTTTAATCCGCTTGGTATTAATGTTGTAGACAGGATTACTTAGATCAAGGACATAAAGTCCATTAAATAATTGCGCACAAAAATAGTGAATATTATTCAAATAAAAGGAACAACAATTGTTCTTTATTGAAATAATAAAACCTTCCTTGTCCAAACAAGAAATAGAAATAATGTTTCTGCTCATAGCAGGCACAAAATAGCAATTATTTAATTCTAAAACTAATCCTGAAGGCAGAGATAGCTCGCACACGCCTATGGCCAACGCAGCAACCTTTGCTCCATTCCCAACGCGTAGATCTACCTCCCCTTTAGCCAATCTTTTACTTCTCTTTAGATCCTGCATATTTCGACAAATATGAGATCCACATCCAGTATCTAATACCCATGATGTAGAGACAGTTAAATTGACATCTACAACAAAAATACCTGGTGGTGGTGGAATCACTATTCCAAGCCTCTTGTCCTCCAGATATTTTGGGCAGTTCCTCCTCCAGTGTCCAGGTTGACTACAGTAGTGACATTCACCCTTAGTCACTACCTTGGCAATGCCACCAACAGGCTTAAGGGCTTGTTCCTTGGACTTAGCAACTGACTTGCCTTTGCCCTTGGAGGAAGAGGCAAACCTTTTACCCTTTCCTTTATGCACCATCATTATGGCCTTGCCCTTACCCTTGTTGATGCTCTGTTCAGCCGTCCTCAACATGTTGAGCAAATCTGGCAGTGGTTTAACGATCTCGTTCATGTTATAGTTCATAATGAACTGTCCATAACTCTCGGGCAACGATTGCAACACGAGATCGGTTGCCAACTCTTGGCCGACCGGGAACCCAAGCCGGGCGAGATTCTCCAAGTACCCGATCATTCGGAGTACATGGGGTCCCACGGGGTTCCCTTCTGCCAGATGACATTTGAACAGTGCCTTTGAGACCTCATACCTCTCTACCCTCGCCTGCTCTTGGAAGAGCTGCTTTAGATGTTCGATCATATCGACAGCATTCATGTTCTCATGTTGCTTCTGAAGCTCAGAGGTCATGGTGCAAAGCATTAGGCAGGCCGCATCATTAGCGTCATCAACACGCTTTTGATACGCCTTTAAGGCAGCAGGTGTCTGATTCTCTGGACCTTCTGGAACTTGCTCCTCTATTGCGTACAGCTTCTTCTCTTGCTTGAGAACAATTCTCAAGTTTCTGTACCAATCAAGGAAGTTGGTTCCAGAGAGCTTGTCCTTCTCAAGGACAGATCGTAGGGAATGTTGTGAACTCGATGAGTTGTTTGCCATTTGGAATTCTACAAAAAGGAAAATACGCAAGTTTTAGTATTTGTGAATTTTTGACTATATTTAATAATGGCTAGTTTATTAAATATAGCTCCCACTATTTTTCTACGGATTAATAACCCTCAAGATATTAATGCGGAAAATATCCTTATATTTTCTAGTGGGCCAAGATCCATCTTTTTCATCTCCTTATGAGCTTGCTTTGGCAAGTCACCCATAATTCGATTACTTCTTAGGTAGGAACGATTCCAATTGCATCCCATATGCAACTCTTGGTTCAATCGGGCAAATAACTCCTTATTTATCCATCCTTATGGATAATCCCAATTGATTGCCTCTAGGTTTCTTAATCAAATTAATAGCCTAGTTGTGTTCAACCTCTTATCTAAACAATTGCACATTGTTACGTGCCATCGCATTCCATCATTATGAACCAAGTCGCCATGCTTTGGCACGCACGAACTTGATAAATAATGATGATAATGAGTGTTTAAATAACGAGAAGGCAAGAACACAATATTTTTTAAAATTTGAGGGATTTTTCAATTTTAATTATTTTGTTGATCAATATCAACTAATCTATCTATTTGAGTTTGGGCACAACTCCAAATAATAGATCCGGGTTGTCTAATTATCTTATTATCCTAATTGCATGCATCATCCATACACCAACCACACAAATAATAAGACAATAAATAAACAACCACAAAGCAGAAATTAAACGTGATGTGGATATGGCCTTTTCTAGACTAAGATAATTCCAAGCCAATGGAATTATCTATGAACCCTAAACAAACACATCTCCATGCGTCTTGATCTTTTGGTCCATCCTTCATAGTCTTGTGGAATGCTCCATGCTCCATGCTCCATGTTTTGTGGCTTCTTTGGCTTTGGGCTTCTTTTCTCCAATCTTGGCTAACAATCTACTTTATCTAGCACTAGCTAATATCTATACTAAATAAAATAAATCTCACAAGTTGAGAAAAAAAATGGCACGCAGGCCATAAAACCCTAATTAATTATTACAATTAATTGATCAGCTCGCAGGCCGTAAAACCAAACCACAGAATTAAACATCCACATTAAACCACATCCTAAGGCCATATCCAATCACCATGCGATTTGCACAGGAACAGTTAAAATCCAATTTTAACGCGCTTGGTCAATTTTAATTGATTTTAGGATTTCTAGGGTTAAAACGGTTCATGGGCCCAACAATCCAATTGCCCGGGCCCAAATAAGTGAACCATAATGCCCTAGGGCCGGCCCGGCCCAAAACCCGCAAGCTAGGCCCGCAGGTTAGGGCCGCCCGGCCCCTTAGGGCGCCAAGCTTGGGCGGCAAGCAAGGGGGGGCGGTCCCCTAGGGGGCCGAACCTCCTTGTGGAGGTTGTTTCCAAAACAACCTCCTTGCTTGGAGCCCAAGTTTGGTTGTTTCCTTGTTGTGGGAGAACTCCTTCTTCCCCAAGGATGCCCAAACCCTAGATCTTAGATCCTAAAATTTCTCAAACTCACCAATTCATGCATCCAATGCAATAATTGGGTCTTGTTATGATTAATTCTTTGACAAATTGCATCCAATGCTTGATTTGTCTTGTTTTACGCGATAAACAACAAATTAAGGTGTAAAACAACAAGAATGTAACACATAAACTACGTTTATGCTCTATGACCTGTGGCTCTGATACCACTGTAGGGTTTTGATTCATGGATCGCGCAAACGGAAGCATAATCAAATAAACAACCATGCAAAACCCTCCAAGGATCACAAGTCTAGATGCATAACGATAGTAAAGGTAAGAAATCATAAACACACCTTTGGGTTCTCCTTGATGACTTCAAACGCGAATAGTGTCACGTTCTCTATAGTTGATCCACGCCTAGAGTTGATCCTAGATCTCCAATCACCTTGGTGCTAGCCCGGAATGAAAGGAGGGTGAAGGAATCACGCAAAACGAGGCACAAAAGGGGGTTCGGCCCCTTTGTGGCGTCGGGGACGAGTGGGCGGCGGCAAGGGGGCGGCGTCCCTCTTGTTGCTTGCTCTCTCTCTCTCCTTTGTTCTCTCCTACTCCTGTTATGTTCTCTTTAGAGCATAAGTTGTGTAGGGAAGGAAGGAGGAGGGTCCTTTATATAGTCCAACAACTCCTTGTTAACTACCTAAAGGACTTATTCTAGTCCTACTAGAATTCAATTTAGTCCCTTCCTTGCAAATTAGTCCCTACTAAGTTTGCAAGGGTTTGCAAAGTGATCCTTCTAATTAATTAATCCAATTAATTAATTCCCAAATCTAGTATAACTCTATATAGCGTGTGACCCCATAGGCTCTATCTAGTTGGTAGCAACTCTTTGCTAATATGGAGTGGTTTCTAGCAAAACATCCATTCTAGCCAACTAATAGAGTAGTCATCTAGACATCCTTGTACAAGTAATTGTCTCATCCCTTTGCCTCCATATCCGGATTGGACACGAGACATACAAGTCACACTCGTATATCCAATCCGTAGTTTCTCGATCCATGGAATAGCCTTATTCGTGCAAATAACATCAATATCTCATATATTGATTTATTTGAGGCTGGCCAGACATTCTATAAGCACTATCCTCGAGTGGCCTTGGATATTTGTTCCCGTTATGTGGGAGGGGCAAATCCTCTCTACGTCCACTACGATCCCTAAGCTTGCTTCTCATTGTATCCAGTACACGCCTTTATAACTACCCAGTTACGGTGTAGCGTTTAACGCTACCAAGATCACAATGATCCACAACTAGAATATCTAGTGACTTCAAGTCTAAGGATGACAATACCATTGTACCCGAGAAGCACTTGTGACTCAACATAACATGTATGTAGCCTTCTCGGTAATGGGTCAATCCAGTGCAACATTCCGTAATGCACACCCATGTGTTGGATCATGATATCTCCATATCAATCCAACCCCATACTAGTCTATAGATGATTGTCCCATTTAATCATTATACTCGACTAGGGATATTTAAGATAAACAACACGATTGTAAATCTAAGGACTTCATTATATTAAATATCCAATAAATAATAAATGAATTTCTAGCCAATTACAAATTCATACTAAACTAGATTGCCTCTAGGGCATCTATTCCAACAATCCTAAGGAAACTAAATGATATTATTTCTACAATCCCATCGAGAACAAAGTGTTTGTTGCTTGGACCGACGTGTTTCTAGAAAGAGATTTTGTCTCTAAAGAAGCAAGTGGGAGGGCTGTAGAACTTGAAGAGATTCAAGAACAAGAAATTACATAACCAATGATGGAACATGAACAGGAACCGGAAGTAGTTGTGGAAGAACCTGTTCAGGTGACACAGGAACTCCGTAGATCAGGAAGAATGCGTCATGAGCCAGAGAGGTATGGACTTCTCGTGACTGAGCCCGATGACGTACCACTCATAGATGATGAGCCTGCAACCTACGGAGAGGCCATGAAAGGCCCATACTCTAAGAAGTGGCTACAAGCCATGAGATCCGAAATGGATTCCATGTACACCAACAAAGTATGGACTTTGGTGGAACCACCCGAAGGGGCTCGGACAATAGGGTGCAAGTGGGTCTTCAAGAAGAAGACCGACATGGATGGCAAGGTAGTTGCCTATAAGGGGCGATTGGTAGCCAAAGGGTATAGACAGATTCATGGTATTAACTATGATGAGACCTTTTCACCAGTCGCCATGACCAAATCCATTCGAATCCTACTTGCTATTGCAACATACTACGACTATGAGATTTGGCAAATGGATGTCAAAACAGTGTTCCTTTATGAAAACCTCCTCGAGGATGTGTACATGACACAACCGGAGGGTTTTCAGGATCCAAAGAATGTCAATAAAGTATGTAAACTGCAAAGATTCATTTATGTATTAAGGCAAGATTCTAGGAGTTGGAATCGACGTTTTGATGACGCAATCAAAGAGTTTGGCTTCATCAAGAACGAAGATGAGCCTTGTGTTTACAAGAAGGTTCGTGGAAGCTCTGTAGTATTTCTGGTCTTGTATGTGGATGACATACTAATCATTGGCAACGAAATTCCTACTTTGCAATCTGTTAAAGATTGGCTAGGAAAGTGCTTTGCGATGAAGGACTTAGGAGACGCAGTCTATATACTTGGTATAAAGATCTATAGGGATAGATCTAAGAGGTTGCTCGGCCTAAGTCAAAGTACATATATAGACAAGGTGTTGAAGGGTTCAACATGCAAGATTCCAAGAAGGGATTCTTGCCCATGTCACATGGAGTCACTCTTTCTAAGAATGATTGTCCCTCCAATGAGATTGAGAAGGACCGCATGAGTAGGATACCCTATGCTTCGGCCATAGGATCCATCATGTATGCCATGTTATGTACTAGACCAGATGTATCATATGCCTTGAGTATGGTGAGCAGATACCAGTCCAATCTGGGTGAGAGTCACTGGATTGCTTTCAGGAACATCCTAGAGTACTTGAGAAGAACTAAGGATGTGTTCTTGATATTTGGAGGTAAGGAAGAGCTAAGTATAAAGGGTTACACTGATGCAAGCTTCCAAACCGACAAAGATGACTACAGATCGCAGTCTGGATACGTGTTTTGCCTGAATGGAGGAGCTGTGAGCTGGAAGAATTCCAAGCAAGGGACAGTTGCTGATTCTACAACAGAAGCTGAGTACATTGCTGCTGCGGAAGCAACAAAAGAGGCAGTTTGGATAAAGAAGTTTATCACTGAGCTCGGTGTGGTCCCTAGCATCGTGGATCCCATAGAGTTGTACTCTGACAAATCTGGGGTAATCGCACTGGCCAAGGAACCAAGATCACACCAGAAATCAAAGCATGTTCTTAGGAGATTCCATCTTATTCGTGATATGATCGATCGGGGAGATGTGAAGATGTGCAAGATTCCAACATATGACAATGTTTCAGATCCGCTCACAAAACCTCTTGCGCCGCGAAAGCATGAAGGGCACGCCAGATCTATAGGTATACGAGATGCGCCAGATTGGCTCTAGTGCATGTGGGAGACTGTTGGAATAGATGCCCTAGAGGCAATCGTAGATTTAGTATGAACATTGTTTTGGATAGAATATTCATTTATTATATATTGTGATATTTAATATAATGAAGTCCTTAGATAAAATGTGTTGTTTTCTTAAATATCCCTAGTCCACTATATTGATTAATGGGACGATCAAATATAGACTAGTATGTGGGTAGATAGATATGGAGATATCAAGTCTAACACATGGGTATGCATTAGGAGTAATGACATACTGGATTGACCCACAACGAGAAGGATACATTGGATTATGTCAAGTCATAATCGCTTTTCGTAGTGCTAATATAATTGTAATCCTTAGACTTGAAGTCACTAGATACTCTATCTGTGGAATATTGCGCTTTGATGTTATCAAACGTTACACCGTAACTGGGTAATCATAAAGATGGCTATCACGCGTGATAGGAAGCAAGCTTAGAGATCGTAGTGATGTAGATGGGATTTGTCCCTCCCACATAATGGGGTAAATATCCACGGCCACTCGAGGGATGAGGCTTATTGAATGTCTGGCTAGACTCAGATAAATCAATATGGAGATATTGATGTTATCTGCAAGCATAAGCGTATTCCCAGGATCGAGGACTTATGGATTGGATATACTAGTGTCACTATTTATGTCTCGTGTCCAATCCGGATATGGAGACAAAGGGATAGTGCAATATAAGATATTGGGCACAAGAGGTTTGTCGGGATCACTGACTATTTCTATTGGTTGGGTAGCATGGATGTGTTGCTAGACACCGCTCCATGTTAGTAAGAGTTTCTACAAACTATATAGAAACCTATGGGGTCACACGTCAAATAGAGTAGAGCTAGATTTGGGATTAATTATTGATTAATTAATAGAAGGATCATTGTGCAACACCTTGCAAACTTATTTGGACTAATTTGCAAGGAAGGGAATAATTCTAGTTCATCTAGAATTAGGAAACTCTTTTATGGAAACAACAAGGAGTTGTTGGAGTACATATAAAGAGGCTCTAGCTTCCTTAGAACTTAATGTTATTAGACATAACAAAGTGAGTGGGAGAGAGCAAAAGATAGAGAGAGAGACAGCAAGACAAGCTAGGCCGAAGCCCTAGCCCGTCCCCCCCCCCCCCCCTTCCCGTCGGCTGAAAGAGGAGGCCGAGACTTCCTCTTGTCCTTTGTTGCTTTGATCTTCTTCCCTCTTCCTCCGGGTTCAAGCTAGCACTTGTTTGAAGGAAGAATCTAGATCTCACCTCTAGACGTGGATCAACCGTAGAGACGAGGACATCATTCTTCGTGTGATCTCACAAATCAAAAGGTACACAATACTATGTCTCTTAACATGTTATGATGTCTCCTCATGAAGATCCGTGGTGGGCTTTGAAGTAGGAATTAAATTTTTGTTATTCCGCTGCGTTACCTACGTCAAAACCTAACAAGCACAACTGCTTTCCGACATCAGAAGCAATTTTAGTGTGTTTGGTGAAAACAAAATTTCTGCTTTTCCGGACAGTTTCTGCTATCCCACAACAGTTTTAAGGAAGCAAGAGGGGAAATGCTTTTCCAGAAAGTGCTTTTGATTAATTTATCTACAACAAATTTTAACCTCATATTTTTTTTTTAATATCAATAGTTATTTTTACCGAAATGACACGTGTCATATATTTTTGTCATTTTACCCTCTCACAGCAACTTCACGTCTGATTTTACCAAAGAAATAATTACTATATTAATATTTCACACAGCAGCTTTCTAGCACCGCCACATCATTCCCAAACTAAACCTTAGAGTAGATAAACACTCAAGTTTCTTCCCTCAACCAATATGTGGTTCTATTTTCATCTCAACACAATGAGCAAGAACCAATTTTGAGAGCATGATTTGATCATTCATTTCTCAAGGATTTTCAACGAATGAGTACCGAAACGACCACCAAGTTGCCCACTATTCGATGATGCAATTGTTATCTCTCAAGTGAACCGAGTTAAAACCGAGCTCAAATTCGGGTACAAAATGATATCGAAGAACGTTATTTTCAACAAACTATACTCAAGCCACTCAAGTTTTTGATAATACAAAATAACGCGGATTACTAGCGCGTATTACGCAAGTGCACGGTCAAGTAGTAAGAGTGGAGTATTTTTAGGACTCCGGTTTGTCGAACCCTCGAGGACAATCTCGCAACAAGTTTTTACTTAACAATTTAAAGTAGTTCACTAGGTAACTGGAGTAAAAAGTGATGATTTGTGTTGTTGCCACCCCCAAACAAGTGGCTGTAATAAAGATAGAAATAAATAATATACTGGAATTAAGAAGAATTCTTAATCAATTAATGGAGAGGACTAGGCAATCTCGTTGATCACCTAGGGTTGTAAACGATTTCCGAATTATCTGAGCAACACGTTAACTTTATTCTAACTAAGACGGGTAACAGCGCTGACTATCTCCTATCGGTCTCAAGTCAATTTACTTCACGGTAGACTACAATTTCCTATTGGTCTCTTGTGTATACCGGTCCATTCTAGTAGGCTAACGACATGCACGGCAACGGGTCCTGTCGGTACACCGTTGCACGAAACAGTCGAATCTCACCTACTGAATCTACCCACACTAGCCAATCCTAACACGTCTCTTCTCAGTCTCAGTGATACGGGACTGATTTTTAAGTCTCATCCTAGTTAGTTAGAATCACTATCGTGCATTCGCTAACTAAGCAGTGTTTCCGGTTAGCTACTCCATTAACACTGAGTATTGAGCACAGTACATGAACAATTGAATTAAAATATTGCTAACTTTAAGCATGAATCAACTATTGAATGAAACCCTAGTTCTTCAACCCTAGTTTTATCTCCTAATCTTGTCACTCAATTAGGATTACTAACATAAACAAGAAACTAGAATTGGTTCAAAAGAAGAAATCAATAAATCATGAAGCAAATATCAAATCAGGAAAATATTCATCGTTTACATGAACCCTAAGCTCTCAAATCGAGATGCCTAGCAAAAGTGTTTAGCTACTCATAACTAAGTATGAAATACTCATGAGTTTCTCCGTTCAAATTGACTAAGAAAGATAGAAAGAAGAGAAAGCAAACACTAGAGCTTCAATGGTGAAGCTTTGATCTTCCTCTTTCGTCCCCTTGCTCCAAGCTGTGTTTTTTTCCGTCCAAGATGCGTGAATACTCCCCAAAAATCGTCCCTCTATGTTAGAATTGGTCTGGAGTCTTCAAAATTTCAAAAAATATCAAAAAACCCCAAAAATCTGTGCTGGAATTCTCTGTTCGTGCGAACAGAAGTTTGTTTCTTGTTCGTGCGAACAACTTTCTGTTCGTGCGAACAGATTTTTGCTCCTTGTTCACACGAACAACTTTCCTGTTCCTACAATTTAACAGCCCCTTTTTCACCCTTTTTTGCCATCTTAAAACTTTTCTCAGGCATTTTGTTCGTGCGAACAAAAGTTTGTTCTCACGAACACCCCTGGGAATTTTCTCATATTTGCATCATCTTTGACGGACCATATCTTTCTCGTCCGATCTCCGTTTTAGCTTCGTGACCTATCGTTGAAAAGCTATTTGAGTCTACTAGCATTTTCCACTGGTCTCACTCCAAAATGTATTGTACTCGAGATACTATCACAATAGTGGAGATTGGTCACTTTTGCTTTTCTGACTTTGCTTCTCTTACTTCCTCTTAAGTTTGCTTTGCTTCCGAAGTTTGTTTCATGCCTCTTAGCCATCGTTTAGCATCAGTTCCTGTCAATACAACATAAACAACCATACCAAGAGATTATATTTGACAACTAACATCGACATATGCAATCGAAACGCCCGGATTAACAATAAAGTGCTAGAAACTCAAAATTTTTACGTTTTCTCAACATTCATAGTGTAAAACTCATATTTTAACCCGGGAATCATGCAAAACGATATACAATATGCAAGAAATATAACTCTAATAGAGAGTTATCAAATTCCCCCACACTACCTTTTTGCGCGTCCCGAGCAAAATCAATCCTCACACTACGTTTTAATCCACTGAATTGCATACAACTACACTATCCATGTGACACACACAACACACACACCCAATGCAATCTACATGACTATAAACAATGCAAATCGATTTTACACAATGCAAGTAATAAAAAAACGTAATTTTTATTTTCTTTCGAGATTGGGCAATCTGGCTATCACTAACCAAAATCATCAAGCTCTCACAAGTCTTTTTCGAAATTTCACAACCAATAGCAATAAATTGAGATAAGATGATCATACGCACAAGTTCACTAAGGGGTCCCCAAACATCCACCATAAACAATCCACGACTTGGGCACGTCCTTTCGATCAGAGGGTCTAGGAATCTTAAGTACTAAGATAGTCTTTCGTCGCCAAGTCATTTGAGGTTTTCAGACCCTCTTAGCGGCTATTTCATTGAATGCCCCCCCCCCCCCCCCCCCCCGACTTCACATAGGCCGAGGAAACCGTACCACATAAAACTGACTTTACACGAAGGTCCACCCCAGATTTCAAGAGGCCGCAAGTTTCCAATCGAAAACAGACTATTCCACTCCTTAGGACTAAATCTTTCTAGCACAATAAAGGAACTAAATGTATGCCCTCGTCTACTATCCCCTTTTCCCTGAATACCCGGGACATCCTTTCGTGAAATAGGTGCGCGAGATACTAAGAATTAAAGACATCCCTACTACGGTGCTGCCTATTCTCAGAGACTCTTTCATTGAACTCTCTTTGTTTTCTAGCTTCATCAATTGCCCTTATTCTCAAAAATGTTAATTTTTTATGGATTTTTGCTTTCCTATTTTTTTCATATTTCCTAGACTCTACATGCATTTTGGCCAACTCGATTAAGCACACAATTGGGTAGGGGACTCAATAAAGTTAAAGTGCTAAAAAAATGCATAAACTACACAATCCTACCACAAACCAACACAACACAAACACAAAACTGTATGTAACAAGGCGATGCAAACTAAGACATGGCTAGTGAACGTAGATACACCCCCCCCCCCACACTTAAGCGTTTCGTTGTCCTCAACGAATTTCGAGATCAACTAGGAGGTTTCCTCGCTTAAATGTGTATGCGGTGGATTGCAACCTTCATCGCTTAAAAACGTAGATTTGAAAGAGAGTGTTAGAGGTACCTGGGTGCCCGGACCTACATGGGCACCGTTGCCGCGAAATTGCAACAAGAAGGGGTCTTGTGGACCGTTGACAATTTCCGGAGAAGTCTCTACGCGCCCGGATTCCGATGTGCGGCTAAGATATAAATTGTAGCCCTTTCATGCGTGTGGCACCCAACATATTGGAATCACTCCTCGACCTCGAGCAATTCTCTGTTCTTTTATGCATAATCCTGTGGGGCTTTTTCTTTCCCCAATTTCGTGAAATCTAACATGCACATCAAGAAGAAGAATCTGGTGCATCTTTTGTACCTGTGTTTCTGCACACTGATTGGAAAAATAAGTCCACTCTCTCTCACCCCTCATAGTCAAATATAGAGAAATCCTAAATAAATTAAAAAAACAGAAAGCATCCTACTCTACATTGGGTTGCCTCCCAAGCAGCGCTTTGTAATTTAAGGTCGACGGCCCGACCATGTTACCTCATGAGGCTCAGAAAGGTGGTTTGGCAGGTCGTGTCGCATCCAACTTCTGGCGCTGGATACTCATGACTACCTCGTGCGCCTGCACACCCGATTCTTTACCCTTAGGATCTGGCGGATCTTCGTGTGTCAGCTCTGAAATTCCACGCACAACTTTCACAGGAAATGGCAAGTCTGGCTTCACCTCATAAGTGTACTGAGGAGTCGGTTAGAAAAACTGGAAGGTCTCCATAGTATCGTTGACCCTCATGATCAACTCTCCATTCTCCACATCAATTAAAGTCCGACCGATAGCCAGAAAGGGCCTACCACGAATGATCAGAACGTCACCAACTGGCATGTCAAGGATCAGAAAATCAGCTGGCATGATCAAACTACCAACCCTCACAAGTAAGTCTTCTACCAACCCAATGGCCTTCTTGGACGACTTATCTGCGAATTGCAGATTTATCCAGGTTCTACTAGGCTCCCTCTTACCTAGCTTTTTAAATACTGAAAGTGGCATCAAGTTGACACTTTTCCCCAAATCACATAGAGCCTTGCCTGTATATGCCCCGCCAAGTGTAGCTTCAATCACAAAACTACCTGGATCTTTCTTCTTCTTAGGTAGCCCATGCAAGACACATGAACTCACTTTCTCATTCAATTTCACTGTCTGAAAGTTATCCATAGCTTTTCTCCCATAGATTGCATCCTTGATAAACCGCGCATAATTAGGTATTCGCTGCAGTGCCTCAATCAAAGGAATATTGATGTGCAGTTTGGAGAAAATATTGAGAAATCTCCTGTACTCCTCAGAGTCATCCTTCTTCTTCCTAGTTTTCAATGGAAAAGGCAGTCCTTTAGAAGAAGTGGGTGGTGGCAATACCTCGTTAGACTTTTCCTCATCATCTGGAGTCATGCCCTTTGATTGGGGGACCATGACAGGTGTCTTCTCAGAATCGAAGACCTCATGCTCCTTAGCCTTTGATGCTTCAGCTCTGGCATGGCTCGGGTATGGTGGATCAGTCAAGGAAACCCCGCTACGAGTGGTAATGGCATTTACCTGGCGCACATTCTCCGTGTTAGACGGTAGAGAACCAGGTGCTCTAGCAGATAACTGCGTTGTAATTTGCCAAACTTGAACCTCTAGTGAATGAAGAGAAGTCATCGTAGCCTGCAAATCAGAAGACATAGCATTGCCCGTCGCGTTCATATCGTTCATGTTGTTACTCACCTGTGTCAACGCCTTAGTGAGTACAGAAATCTCTGGGTTTGGCGCTACAACAGCTGGTGAGGGAGCCTGTGAAACTGGTGCTTGTGGCATGTGTTGAAACCCAGATGCGTATATAGCTCCAGACTGATCCCCATACCTGAAACGTGGATGATCTCTTGTGCCTGGTCTGTAGTTCCCTTGGTTCTAATTCTGACGATGTCCTTGTGCCCTCACATCATCACAAGGCTGAATCAAATTCTTGCTCCTCTACTCGTGCAACTGGCTTCTTATCCCGATACACATTCTTGGCTAAATCTGACACCATCTTGCTGATCCCAGACTTCCATTCATCATCTTTAGGTTCAGGCAGTGCCGATAATCTCTTGGAATCATAGAATTGTGAGTACTGCTTAGCGAGCTGCTTCATGAGCGCATAGGCTCCTTCCTTGTCAACAGAGTAAAGAAAATTGCCTCCAGCTTCTCTGTTAACCAGCTCCTGATTTTGACGTTCTGGACCATAGTAGAAGACCTGAAAAATTTTATAAATCCCAAAATCATGGTTTGGGCACTTCCTGATCAAATGCATAAAACGGTCCCATGCATCTACTACAGTTTCATCGGCCTGTTGCCGAAAGCCTAGAATATCACCCTGTAGCTCAATCACCCGTTGAACTGGATAAAACTTGGCCATGAACTCATCCATACACATAGCCCATGTAGTTATCGAATCAGGAGCTCTTGACTGTAGCCACTTCTCAGCTGCACCCTTCAGACAGTAAGGGAAAAGAATTAGCTTCAACGCCTCTGCTGTAACATCCTTGTACTTGGTAGTCTTTATGTCCGCGTTGAACCTCTCAATAAATTCATTGGGGTCTTCATCCCTGTTCCCATAGAATTGGCACTGATTGGTCACCGTCTGAATTGTTGCAGGCTTAAGATCAAAGTGCTCGGCCTGTATCTCTGGCACTACAATTGCCGGATTGTGTCCATAGGTGGACGACTGAAACTTCTCCACAATAGCCTGTCCAGACTTGTTGTATGGTATATGGGCGTTGCGATCATTCACCAGTTTAGACAACTCTTTCACCCGCTGATTGAGTTGCGCGTTAATCAATTGATCACCCATAGTGCTCTGTTTATGTCTTCTCCTCTGATCTCTGAATAACTGCTCTGGGTCTTCAAGGGGGGGCACAAGCTCTCTTGGGATCCTGTGCATGCACTGAGTACCTGAAACAGCAAAAAATCAAAAAACAAATTAGAAATCAAAGTAGCAAACAAAACGAAAAAATAAAAGCGAACTATACTAATTATTATCTAAAAACTTGTTAACCGTTTTCCCCGGCAACGGCGCCAAAAACTTGACGCGGATTACTAGCGCATATTACGCAAGTGCACGGTGCAGTAGTAAGAGTGGAGTATTTTTAGGACTCTGGTTTGTCGAACCCTCGAGGACAATCTCGCAACAAGTTTATACTTAACAATTTAAAGTAGTTCAATAGGTAACTGGAGTAAAAAGTGATGATTTGTGGTATTTCCACCCCCAAACAAGTGGCTCTAATAAGGACAGAAATAAATAATAAACTTGAATTAAGAAGAACTCTTAATCAATTAATGGAGAGGACTAGGAAATCTCGTTGATCACCTAGGGTTGTAAACGATTTCCTAATTTTCCACTGGTCTCACTCTAAAATGTACTGTAGAACTCGAGATACTATCAAAATAGTGGAGATTGGTCACTTTTGCTCTTCTAACTTTGCTTCTCTTGCTTCCTCTTAAGTTTGCTTTGCTTCCGAAGTTCGTTTCATGCCTCCTAGCCATCGTTTAGCATCCGTTCTTGTGAATACAACATGAAAAACCATACCAAGCGACTATATTTGACAAATAACATCGAAATATGCAATTGAAACGCCCGGATTAACAATAAAGTGCTAGAAACTCAACTTTCTACGTTCTCTCAACATGGATAGTGTAAAACTCAAATTTTAACCCGGGAATCATGCAAAACGATATACAATATGCAAGAAATATAAATCTAATAGAGAGTTATCACAAAACGGTCCGCCTATATACTGGAAGCTCAGAGAAGAAGAAGAAGCTGGAAGTCTGGAATCATTTAGGACCGCCGGCGTCCCCTTAGCAGAAAACTAAACCGGATGTTCTGCGGTTCATCAGAAATAACAAGGTAGTTGTAGCAGCACTCTTCTCTGTTCTTCGGATAAATATGTTTAGAGTTCGATTATTGTGTCTTTTCTACCCATTCTCTCTTACTGAATCTATGGATTTCAGTCGCACTCTTATTTTAATTGCTGCTTTTTGACGATTTTAGCCTTCTAATTTGTTGAATTTGACATTTGTAGTCTAGGGTTCTTGTTAAAATTTGGGGATTTTTATTTTTATGTGATTTTCAGCTCTTGCGAATTTCTGGTGCCGAATTTGAGGATAAGTGTTGTAGGGGGATTAAACATTGCGAGAGAGGAGCACCATAGTATGATTTGAGACACCCACTTACCCAAAAGGTCAAACTTATAAGTTAGGGCGCAAATCATACTATATTAACCATGAACCCCATGTCCACCATCCCGATGTGGGACAAACTGCTCACACATGATACCCAACAAGTGTGTGATTTGTGAGTTATTTGCATCGCAGTATTTCAACTGCGTTTTTGTGTGTACTGTCTAGTGTTGTCTTCAACTGACAATAATGTCCGGTTCTGGCCATCCTAGTCCCTCTGATGACGATGACATACGGGTCTTTAAACTGTTCAAGTCCCTTTTATCAGCGTCCAATCGGTTGAAACCATCTTCAATCGAAGTAGACAAAATCAGCGATCTCCCCGAAGACGTAATCGTTCACATCATCTCCTTGTTGCCGACCAGAGACAGAATCCAAACCAGAGTTCTCGCCAAGAGATGGCAATACCTTTGGACTCATGTTCCTAATCTCTACTTCAATTTCTTCCACGACACGCTTTACTTGAAGATATTAGTTGGCGCTCCTGCCTTGGAGATTCTTGACTTGTATTTCCTTGTTGGCATACGTAAGTTGCGATTCGGCAACTCAGGTTTGAAGAAACTTATTCTGGAATTAAATTAAAATGTTCGTTCAGCGTCACCCGAGGTAGAAATATCTGCCCCGCATATCCGGTCATTGGAAATTAACGGTTAAGGTTGAGATTTTAAATTGCGTGATATGACATCTTTGGTTGAAGCCGCCATTCTTGTAAAGACAGAACATCCTGCTGAAGAGGCTACCGTTTACGGTCTTTCGCGAGTACACACTCTCACATTAAATATTTCGTTTATTGAGGTTGGTCCTTTTCAATATCATTCTGTGTCTGCATCTCGTGGTGCTATTGGAATGAATTCTAACATATATATAATGCTAAAAGTTCTCTATTTTTTTTAGGGAATGTGTCCAGGGAATCGCACTGCTGCAGGCAAACGGTGTGCATCCTTTGTTGTCAAAGTGCAAAAATTTGACTATGGATGTAGATACAACTACAAAGATAATTAAACCTAGTGCAATTGCATGGCTGCTGCAAAATGCTCCTGGAATTGAAACGCTACTGTGTCCTACGACGTTGAATCCGACGAGGTGCTGTGTATCTATCCCAGTTTTTGGTACTATGCCTCCTATGATTTTGTAATATTGTAAGGTCTGATGCTGTTGAATGGCACCTTTGCATTATGCCTCTAGTTTAACGAATAATGAAGACAATTCATAGTAAAATCGAAGCAAACCACATACGAGTACATTATTTAAACGACCTCAGTAGTTATAAATCATGCATCATATCGATTCTATCAAGTTATGACTAGCAGTAGGCATTATTAAATAGTAAATATGCTATGAATCCGTTAAACTGACTAAACTTTTATTAAATGCAGTATCTCCAGTACAGCCCCTCTAAAAATGGTTACATAGATCAGTACTGGACATCTCAAAAAGGAGCTTCAAGTTATTTGAGGCATCTCAAGATAGTGAAGTTCGCTGGTTTCTGGGATTACCGCAAGTTTGCTTTCTCCTTTGTACAGTTCGTGCTAAAGAATTCCATGGTATTACAAAAGATGATTATTAAACTGGGACGGGAAAGTGGTTGCAAGAGGAATGTTGAGGGAGAATTATTTGAAACATCGCAAAAGGTTTTGAGCTTTCAGAGATCCTGTCCAAATGCTAAACTTTTGGCCTTCCCGTGAAATGGACATGGACCTAATTTCTGGGCTATGAAATACGGGATGATATCAAACTGTGTTTGGCTTTATTTATTTATTTCAATGAAAATCATCTTGTCGCGATCCATTACCATGAGTTTGCACTGTTAATTTGATGTTGGTTGAATGCTCGTTGTAAGCGGGATTGAGTCTTTGGATTCATGTTGTACTGTCTCCATGCACGAACTAATAGTGCTCGTTCGAGACACACAATTGTCTTTGTCGTAACATGTTGTGAATGTGACAAGTGATTTGATCCCTCCATAGCTTATTGTTCTTCCACAAATCTATAAGAATCCATGGGGTTCCACCTCAAAATCAATTGGCAATGAGGATAGTATCCAATGATAACTTCTCAGGATACTTATTATTTATATTTGTTCTTCTTGAACGTCCGATGTGGGACTTCTAAACACGCCCTCACGTGTAGCATTTTTTGGCCTACAGGTGGATCTTTTGTCTACGGGTGGCGGTGAGCACGTGCGTTGTTAGACTATTCACGTGTGAGAGACGAGGCACTGATACCATGTAAGAATTCATGGGATTCCACCTCAAAACCAATTGACAATGATGGGAGTAGCCCATGATACGTATTAATTATATTTCTTCTTCTTGAATGTCCGATGTGGAACTTCTCAACAAGTCCATCATCTAAATTCATGATGGCTTGTGTTGTGTCCAGCGCTCTGAGTGTCATGGTAGGGGATAAGTACACCTATCTTGCTGACATTTTCTATGTTGGTTGTTAGATGCTTGAGGGGATTTTCTGTGTCTTTGGCACCTCATGTTCCTTTTAGGGCCCGAACATTATTGGTCAACTGGTATTCCCAAAAGAGATAATTAATTGTTTCCGTATGAGCATTGCAGAGTAGGCTATAATGATAGTTTCATTCTTTTTGTGGTTGGGAGGGCATTATGAATGGATTTCCAAAACAAAATATTTTTCTTGACCGAGCAGCGCAGACCCCAAATCCTTTGCCACCTTTTCCGTTTTCTTTTGTTTTGTTTTGTTTTGTTTCTCGTCATATTTACTAAACATCAACGACCAAGTACCTCTTTTTCCATGTCTTGTGTAGGAGAAGCAATCTGGTAAACGCCACTGAGTGTACCCGACCCACTGCATTTACCCATAACCAGTGATCGCCAATAGTATTTCTAATCAGTACTAAGCCTAACAAAAATGTCATGACAAATAGTATATTTGTAGCCTCAGAGCCATCCAAGTCTGTTATTAGTGCGTGCCGAAAGGTGCGAACATGCTCTTAGTACAACCAAATACCTCTTCTTCCCATCATCTTAATCCAGTTGAAGTAGAGTTTTAAACAGGTTGACCTCCATGAGTAACTGCCATAATGCCTTGTGATGGTCTAGGTTTAGTAGCAGCAAACTGTGTGACATTGAGTTTGTGCCAAGAGTTCATAGATTGACCAGCGAAGAAAGATTTCTTGAACGGTGAAGTATAGTTAGGTTTGGACTAATGAGGCATAATCAAATTAAGCCACATTGGCCACAGCAGGTGAAGTTAGATGCAAATTCTTCATATAAGCATGTAATTCTTCACTAAACAGCAAATAACTCACTTCAGCAACAGAAATAGGTGTTGATCTAATCAGAATCCCAGCCTTCAATCAATTTTACTCAGGAGGGAGACCTTTCATAATATAGAGAGAAACATCCTCTTCAGGAACAATTTCATCCATGGTGAGAGAATCTTTCTCAACAGTACACAACAATAGTTTTAATTGATGTATGTGAAAGCCAGAGAGAAGAAAACCTAGCTTCAGGACTATACCAAATCGCAGCTGCACTTGGAAAATGTAGAATCAATGGTCTGAGAGACCGCAAAATTAATGCGACAAGACAGCTCTTGAGGTGAAGATCAACCGATTTCCAGTGTGCAAACGCCGAATTCGGAACGGAATCACCAAAACCTTGAGAAATTGACATAGGTGGAGAAGAAACACAGTCAGTAATGAAGCCAAGAAGGACATTCACGGACAACACTGTCTCCATCAGAGCTTGCCAGACAATACAGTTGGCGGCTTCAAGCTAGATGTGAATGAGCAATTTGAGAGAACAAATGAGAAAGCCCAAACCAGTGGGCGGCGAATCGCCTTATGCAGAGGTCGCCGTGACCGAGGGGGAGGTAGACGACGACTAAGATGCCATTAGAAAACAGATTGAGGCCACAACAACAAGGCTTATGGCTCTGATACCATGAAGAAGAACCTAAGTTTCTTGAGTTTACGAGAACTAAAGAAAGAGAAAGAATGAGGGAAAGCAAGAAATGAAAAGTTTATGTATATTCATCATATCAACACTAATAAATACAGTATTTATTCTAAATACAACTGTCACTACTCATACCAAAAGTTAAAGATGGAATCATGGAAGTACTCCTGTACTCTTAGAACCCCTACAAACACATCCATGAACCTATGATACAGGTAGATATCCGCACACCACAACGCGATACCGTTACCAGCCGTAGTATACGGATGACTATTATTATTAATTATTTATTTAATTGTATCTTTTGTTATTTATTTTATTTAGTTTAATTAGTTAGTCGGGCTTTCTAGTCAACTGGCCCATGAGAGTCTAGGTTTTGTTTCGTCTTTTTAAACAACTGTAGTCTTCAGTTTATTTTATCAGATGAATTGAAAAGTGTATTTCTTCGTTTGATCAAAATTTAGTTGATTAGAACAGCGCGGTAAACTATAAGCTACTTGGGAGTTTTGTCGATTTCTCAATAAATCGTCAACCCGATACCTTTGCATATCAAATTGGTGCTTTCATTGAATTCCACCAATCACCTGGTGAAAAGCAATGTCCAGCGACCTAGCACTCATCCTCGCGCAATCGCAGACCTAAAAACCACGGTTCAGGGTTTGCAAACTTCGGTTCAGAACATGGATACAAGGTTCGCCGCCGTCGATTCAAGGCTGCACACCTTAGAGACGGGACAAGCGGACACTCAATCTGCGATTTCCGCCATGGATTCACGCCTCGAAGCTTTGGAGGCCAATCTTCATCCTCCTACACCACCGCCCCTAAATCCAATATCACAACCAAACCAAGATTAGCGGTCAGAAGAAAAAGTAGTCGTTACAGGGGCTGTAGATGAACAGGTTCCCCTTTTCACGAAGGCCTACACAATTCCAGTGGGAGAAAAAATTCCGCAGTGATCACCTCCAGAACCGCCGCCACCACCAGCAGCGGAGTTCGACGGGAACTATGGCCTCCAACACGCAGCCGGACGCCTATCAAGCGCGACCGGAGAAGCCCCATAGCCAATCTCTTTCCCAATTCCGAAGCCACCGGAACCTTGGTTACCGTGCCAATCACCGGCGAACCCAGATCGACCTCCATCCGGCCTTCTCGCCGACGCACCGCCGAATACTCGTCCACACCCAGGCGCACAAGGCTCCAAGGGCACCCAACCCGCACTCCCACCCGATCCCCCACCTCCGTTTTAGTCCTGTCCGGCGCTGATTTCGCCGCTGATGCTCGAAGAGCCCTCACCACCAGCTCGCCTGCCTTCTCCGACCGACAACCACACGACCAAGAAACACCAACCCATAGTTTGAATCAAAGAAAACAACTCATAGTTTGAATCTGTTGTCACCTGTAAAATTTGATCATAATTCCACCAAATCAAGAACTCGGACGAGATCCAGATCTAGAACTCTGACGATGACCTGTTCTAGATCTTGGAACTCGTACGAGTAGTTCTCGTCTCAGTATCACGAGATGAATACTGAGACGAGAACCTATAAAACTGGGACGAGGATAAAGCAAGACCCTGCCGAGGAGCAGTTTACTCGTCTTGAGACGAGAACTTCACGCTCTTCTCTGTATAAGCCAACTTATACTGAGACGAGCATGACTCTCTTCTCGGTTAAGACCAGTTTATACTGGGACGAGCAATGTTTTCGTCTCGGTAGAGACCAGCTTATACTAAGACGAGAGTCATGCTCATCTCAGTATATCAAGTTTATACTGCTCGTCTCAGCAGTTAGAAGATGAAAAAAAAACCCATTGATTCCAGACTTAGAACAGGCCTGCAACTTGAACACTTAAAATTATTTATCTTTATAGACTTGAACAGTAATGGATCTCACATCAACACTTCACGTAAAAAAAAAATGTGACACGGTTATACTGAATCTAAATTCAGTAACACTTGTACCCTCAAAAACAATCAGTAACACTTATAATAAGTAAGAAACTTATAAACTTTTAAGTAACAGACCATTATAAATAGTTTGAATTATTTCATTATTTATCTGACATTATTAATGAAAGTTTAATTTGAATTGTAGAAGCAAATAATCAAGGTTTCGGAGTTCGACGAGAAGTTGGGAGATGTACCGCTTCCATTGTGCCAGGTTAAAGTCGAGAAAGGAAACATCACTACGAGGGTAGCCTTGAAAGGGTACAAGCAGAGTTTGCAATACGTCTGCCCTGAGGTTCGGGAATTGATTGAAGAAAGGCTCCCCCAGCTGATGTTTTTGTTGGACATCCATTGTGCGAGCAACGTTACCTTTCCTAGTATGGTTGTGAATCTTGTCATGCACGCTTTGATGAACACGGAGAAAAAAGATTCTGAGTTTTGGTTCTACATAAACAACATGCCAGTTCGGTTTGGATTGCAGGAGTTTTGTTTAGTTTCGGGGTTGAGCTTCAACGAAACAACTGGTTTTGGTGATAAAGAGCATGCATACGGGTGGGCTGCAAAGTATTTCCCTGATCAAAGGCTCGGTAACAACATCAACGTATCTGAGATTGAAAATGTTTTGGATGACCTGAAGCCTAAAATCAAAGATTTGACTGAGGAGGAGAAATTTGATTATGCGAGACTGCTAATGGTATGCCTGATTGGACGAATGACGTTTGTGAAAACCAATGCGGACACAATATCCATGACACCGTTTGGCCTGCTTTCGGATTTTGAATGGGAAAACAAATTCGGATGGGCCCGAAACTTGTGGCCAGGTTTCGCTGAGCAAGTGGCTCAGGAGGCTTGGAATAAAGGTACGGATGGCCTCGGTCGTCGGAAGTACAACATGTTGAACTTTCCGCACATATTTATGGCATGGATTTGCGAGGCCATACCCCACCTTGGTGATCAGCTGGGAAAACCGAGGGCAGGTGTGGAAAGGATGTTACCGCGCTTGGCTAATTGGACGTGGAGAGGATGCGCATTGGGCTTGAAAGAAGCAGCGGAATGCTGGAGTGAGATAAAGTATGTTAATCCTACCCTCGTCCCAACGGAGGAAGAGAAGAAACAACACTACTAGTTTAGCTTCATTGAGTACTGGAGGACTCACCCTGACCAACCACTTCACCCCAGGTGGACTGCTCTGTTCGAGAAGAGGACAGTGCTTGAGGATGACATGAGTTCTAATCGGAAATTCACACCCAGCTACAACTTTGAGGGAGAGGTAGTGGCTTCGGAAAAGCCGCAGAAGAGGATGAGGAAGAAGGATGTTGCAAAGGATGATGGTGCGGGGCCGCAGAAGAAGAAGCAGAAAAACACAGTTAACGAGGACGAGCCCTGACCACAGTCCAAGAAGACTAAGAAGAAGACGGAGAGGCGCAAAAAACTTGCTCTTGTTGATGAGGAAGAAGAAGAGGAAGAGGAGGATGCTAGTCTTGTCCCGAGACGGAGAAAGGGTGCAGTTGTGATTTCCTCAACCCCACCTCCATCTCCACCGAGAACCCAACCTTCGGTGTCTACATTACCTCCACCTGCCGGTCGACCCGAACCTTCGAGAACTGTGGGAGTTGACTTAGAAGACTTGAAGCGGGAAATGCGGAAAGCTTTTGAAGAGGCATTGGTTCCTATCAAAGAAAACCAGCTCCATGTGAGTGAGAAAATGACAGAGATGAGCAGTAGGGTGGGTAAGATGGAGGAAGAATTGGTTGCCTTAAAAAATGAATGTAAGAATGATTTCCTTCGTGTACGTGAAATGATCAACCGTCACGACACGAAAGAGAACGAACGACTGAGCCAGCTCGGTGTTTGGGGACAAGCAACGCACAAGATGGTAACAAATCTGCACACCGCTTGGGAAGAAGTGCGAGTAGACCCAACGTCCGGCATTCGGTTCCTTAGCGAGGTACGCATATTGTTCTTATTTACGGTGTTTGACTTATGTAATTTAAGGTAATTGTGACCTAATAAATCTATTCATCCTATTGTTAGGATACAGAAATAGAAGCTGTCATTGATTCCAACCCAGACGGGGGGTCCAGTCCAATCGAGCCAACCACAGTTACAGAACCAGCGACAGGGGGTTCCGATCCAAACGAGCCAACCACAGTTAGAGGAACAGCGGAAGGGGGTTCCAGGAAAATCGAGTCAACCCCAGCCACTGAAACAGAAGGAACCGATTGCTCCAATCCAGTTGAGGCTAACCCCACAACAGAAACAGAAGCAAGGGGGTCCAGGCAAGTCCAAGCACCCCCAATCGTAGAAACCGAAGCAGGACCGTCCATGGCAGCAAAAGCAGGTGGGTTGGAGGAAGATGAGGATTCAGCCACCGATGACAAATTACGGGAATGGATGAAATATAATTACTCGGAACTCCGTGAAGAATTAGATCCAGAGCCATCTTGATCAGTTTGGACCTCAGGAGTGGGATGCGTGGTATGATGCGGTTGAAAGGGAAAGATTAGATGAGGGCTGGTCTCCCCAATCGCTTTACGGTTATAAGAGAGGTAATGAGTTACATGACATATACGGCCGGGATGAGATGGAAATTATTTATGAGAATGGTGAGGAACGTTACTTTAGCCGTAATCGTGCTAGAATTGATTGGGACACTACTCCATATGGGGTTGCACTGGCACAAAACGGTTGTATTCCAAAGAAGTTTCTCACTAGTGTGTATGTTCCAGATTTTGCTATGAGGAATAAGACAAATCCGGACCCAGAATTTCGTGAAGCATTCTATGCTTGGCTAGACGATCCATACCAAGATTACCAGGGGTTAAACTGTGGTTGCAAGGTACTGGGACGAGAATTTTCAATTATTTACTTTCGGATAAATGTACTTTGGGATGGGGTAAAATGGATGAGATGAGTTATGTGCTTAGACGGTTGTATTCGAAGGAATGTTGCGAAGCGAGGACCGACATAGCCATTATCGATGGTAAGTGGTATCACACATGGGTGAATAAGAAATTGACTGAGGAAGCGCGACAGAAGGAGTTGGCTATTTATTTTGAAGGGAGTAGGCCGTACCGTGGGACAGAGATCGCCAAAGCACGTGAGTGGCTCATTCCATGGTTCTTAAAAATGCCAGTTAAGGGAGGGGCAGGACATTGGTTGCTCGTTTGCATTGAAGTGGAAGATATGGTTGTTCAAGTCTTCGATCCAGTGATAGGAATGCGGAATAAGCAATGGGACCTTGATGCTCTTTGCAAGGAATTCCTAAGATGCTAAAAGCGTCCTGTCAATGCAGAGCGCCAAACAAGTTGTTAATTAAAAGGAATGGGTTACCGATGACGCACTACTTCAAGCCCCATGATAAATGGAGATATGCCACAGATATGAAGAAAGATTCGGGCTTCTGTGTCGTCAGAATGATGGAACACCTTATGGAATGTAATCCCATTCGGGGTTGGACTGAACTAGACAAGAATGCGATAAAAAAGATGAAGGAAAATTATTGTATTCTAATTTGGATGGTTCCTTTTCACTTTCCGGTTTGCGATGGAGAGGGTAAGAGGAAAGACAAAATGGTGCGTAAGTAGGTGGACTTGGTGTACTAAACTTGTAATGAGATAAAACTTTTGTTGGTGTTGAATGAGGTTTTTGTTTTTGAATTTTGTTTTAATAGTACTAATTGATTACATAGGAAAACAACGGACAAGCAACAACTACCAACAATTACAAACACACGAACGCATACCTACGACATGATTATATAGCAACAACCGAAACCAACAACAAAACCAATCACGAGAACAAGGAACAAGTTAGCTTTTTGAGGCGCATGAGCAACTACGTCTAGAGAAGTGGATGGACCGTCGTACGAAGTTCGTTGTCTGGTACGGTCAGGTTTCACGCAGGCGTTGCTCGTTCTCAAACCACACATTTGCAGCCTCTTCGTATGTTGCATACTTAACATAGCAAGCGTTCTTATATCCTGTCGTTTGCTCCTGACAAGCTGGCCAAGAGGTATATATGCCCGTTTGACGACCCACAAATACGACATAATAATAATCTCTGCGAGGCATTCCTGACATTTAACATTATTACGTTAGATAATATATGATTAAGGGGTTTAAAATTATTGAATAATATTTTTGATACCCATGTACTTAGTAGTTTTATGTTTTACTTTATGGTTTTAATTTTTACAATGTTAGGGTTTTAAAGATTCAAGTTAAATTATATGAAATAAAATTATTTATGAAAATAAGATTTTAAAGATTCCAAAAAAAATGACGGATTTAAGGGTATAGGTAATATTTTAGGGTTTACTGTTTACAATATTAGGGTTACTGGTGTCACATTTGTTCAGTTACTCGTCTCAATTAAGAAGAGCAGTTACTCGTCTCTATTAGGGTTACTGTTTACAATAGACTGGGACGGGAAGATGCATTGTCCCAGTCCTTTCAGACAATACAGGGACGAGCATCTACTCGTTCAAGTCTCCACACAATCCACTACACACATCAAACCCAGAATGAAGAACACAGCATCAATATAATGAACCTAAATTTAATCAGAAACACAACTGAAGATCAAATTTAATAAAACACTCTACTAGCACACATTCGAAAATATTATGACGAGAATATTACAATCATAGCAAGAGTAGCACCAGAGTTTAGGGTTTACCGTAGCTCAACAACAATGGCGAAAGAGAGAGACTTCTATACACAAAGTGGGAGAACCAGAGCAAATGAGAGTGAAAAATGAACCAGTTTTGAGGCTGTAATGCAGCTGGTTCATTAAGTTTACAGTTGGAGTTAATTCAACTGTACTTTGGTAGGTTAGGGTAGATGGAATCATTCAATGTTTTTAGAGAGAGAGAGCTACACATTTGTTAGGGTTTGTTTTTCAGTTTGAATATCACTCTCACTGACAAGGGTAGCAGGGTAATTCAATGGTTTCTCAACCACTTTAGGGTACATGTCATCAGCCATGTCACACCCAGTAGCCCCACTTGTTTGTTAACAACTCTTGTAAGCATCTGTTTAAAAAGAAGGGCATTTTTCAAATAGCAATTCAGCCAAGTGCATAATTCAAACACCAATTCAGAGAATGGCATTTTTCCAATTGCCCCCACAATTGGGTCCTCCAAATCATTTAGGTACCATTGCTCTGGGCCCAATTCTGTTAAAAACCCAAATCAACTTATACTTCCTTTGTGCCTAATCCACATTTTAAGCCTACATCTTATACTTCCTTTGTGCCAATTACAATGACAATTTTCAGTCCAATTGTCACCCCAATCCAGATTATATCAGGCCACCAGTTCGCAAGACACGCTACAACGAATACTACGACTAGGACGACGAATCGATTCCGTACGAAGAAGCTCACTTTCGGCCTCCTGGTCCGCAAAATTATAGGACACGCGATACTTATCGCAGTCGATCAAAAACCGCGATCCGCCTTGAGGACAAGGCGATTTTCAACCGCGGGGGAGTTGGTACGCGAAGATATCTGCACACCACAACGCGATACCGTTATCAGCCGGAGTATACCGATGACTATTGTTATTAATTATTTATTTAGTTTTATTTTTTGTTATTTATTTCATTGAGTTTAGTTAGTCGGGCTTTCTTGTCAAGTGGCCCGTGAGAGTCGAGGGTTAGGTTTTATTTCGTCTATTCAAACAACTGTAGTCTTCAGTTTATTTTATCAGATGAATTGAAAAGAGTATTTTCTTCATTTGATCAAAATTTCGTTAATTAGAACAGCGCAGTAGTCTATAAGCTACTTGAGAGTTTTGTCAATTTCTCATAAAATCGTCAACCCGATACCATTGCGTATCAATCTATCACTTCACTTAACAGGTGATCGCGATTTCAACCGAAAATGAATCATTTCTAAGCGAATCAAGATAAACCAATGATTTATAAACGGTTCGATTTTGATTCAAATTTTTCTCAATTTTTGGGGGGAACCCAACCAAACCGTTTACACCCCTCAATATCTGACATATGAGCCCAGATAATTTGTTGCCCCTTTTCTTTTTTCTTGTAATCAGTTTTGAGGTGAAATTTGGAGTTTTTTAACTGTTATCCGTTGTAAGCAGGATTTATCATTCATTTTGCAGGCGTTAATTTATCTTTCATTCCGCAGGCTTTAATTTAATCATATTTGCTTTAACATTTACTTAAATAAAGTTACTCGTCACTTCGATCTTTAAATAATTTAAAATTTTCCCATTGGTTAAATAAAGATACTAGTGGGAATTTAGGTGAGGATCTAAAGTTGGATGATATATTCTTCCCATATTTTATTGGACTAGTTTTGATGCACGTGCGTTGCACGTCAATTTTTATGTCTATTCGCTCACTCATTGGTAAGAATGATTTCAGAAATACAAAATGTCTATTCCAGTTAGTTATGTTTTAGATTGATATTGAGGCTCTCTTTGTATGTTTCATATGTAACGTTATATTTAGTGAAGTTTTGTAACATGTGAAATATGTCGGATATTCCTTAGGAGGCAAGAGAACACTCAACTTCAATGTGGCCTGTTTCTCATTCAACTTACATGTGCAAGAGAGATGAACTAATAGGATGAAAACAAACTTTAACTTGAAGTAGTTTCACGACTTTACAGGACAGAGTCAGAAAAAAATAATCAGTCAAAAAAATGTGGAGAACATAAATAACAAATGTCAAATTAATCTTACCATTTCCTAATCTACCGAATGGATCAAACTAATATATTCATCTCTAAAATAAAAAGTTTTTTTAAGGTGCGCTCCGACAATGTTTATAGGAATTTGATAGGGCATGACGTCGTTCAATAATGTTTCAGTGTATCTCAGTTGGGTCCTAAAAGAGAAGGGGAAATTATCAATTACTTATTGTTTTCTTATAATTGAAAGTTACAATTAAGGTTATGTCATGCTTCTAATAGATAATAAATAAACATAACTGATGATGCACTATCTCAACCCTCCCAATCCATCATCAAGAAGCCACAAGTAATTAGAAGATCATCCCCATCATCCATCCAAGCAAAGATTTTTCCATGTCAAATCAGGAAAAGATTTGACTGTTATAAGGTATTTCTTTGATTTTGAATTGATTGCTTTGGATTTGAGAGTGGCCTACTCGGTGGAATCCATGTCTGGGTAAAAAATGCTTATTGTAATTTCATCCTTTCGCGTTTGAATTTTTATTATGAAAATAGTACTGTTCAGTAAGTTCCTTCCAATATAAATTTTCAGACTAAAATTTCGTCACTATTTTGTATGATGTATGTTCCACCTTGTAGAGAACGAAATGTTCCAATGTAAAGAATAATTTAATTCAAGTTTGAGCAATGCAACTAACACTTACACTGAATTCAAATAAAAAATACATAAAAGCATATCTCACTATTGATTCAAAATTGTCTTTTTTTAGAACAAAAAAAGTCTATAACAGGGAGTCAATCCCAAAAGATCAAAGTTCACAGCAATAGCCCAATACGGCGTTTGAAAGTAAAAACTAATGTCATCTTCATCCTTCGATCTAGAAGCCACTAGATGAGCACATTTATTGCCTTCGCTGCGAACATGCAGGCATGAGAACTCCTGAAATATTGTAGCTATCTCTTTCAGTCTTCAAGAACTTCTCGTAGATCCGATAAAGCCTTGCCTTCCTTGTAGTTACCGTCCATACCGTTGCGGATCAGAGAGACCACCACTGTACTATCACTTTCCAGTTCAACACGCTGATGTCCCAATTCCATTGCCATACGGAGGGCTTCTCTGGCAGTGCACATCTCATCCATCAACGAGGATCGTTGTTGCGGTAATCTGCGCAAGCGAGCTGCCAAAAGTCCACCATCATGTCCCCGAATTATTGTCTAGATGAGACTAACAATTTACAATAAAACATAAATAACGGTCTAGATGAGACTAACAATTTACAATAAAATAGAAATAACGCCACAATGAGACATTTCAATATATCTGAAAGATTATTAATCTAAACTTTATAGTCGTTTCAAGTCACCTCACAGCTGAGACGTAAATCATGAGCTCCAACATGCTTCCTTGTCATGTCACCACACGATTGAAACAGAAAACGTTATAGTCATCATCAATTTTGTTTGAATGAACTTACCAGCATTGAAAACATCAAAAAGTGTCCAAAGATATTTGTGTTCTTAAAATATAAGAATAAAGTAGACACCTAGCAAAATATAACTATGTTTGGAAAACTATATTAATGATACCAAATGTAATAGTGTTCGAAGGGTATCTCGACTCATTCGTAACGGCTATTGTAGAATTTACCTTAACGGTTGACATAAAATTTACCTCAAAGTTCATTCAATCTGAGCACAATTTCATAATTCAACACAATTAAATTAAAGAGATGGGACATAAAGAAGTACCTTGACCATCACACTACACATATCATTTTTACTTTATCATACAAGTGCTCATTGATGTCTATTGAGGTAATGTTTTTGATTGCCTGTTTGGAAAAGAAACGGAAAAAAATAGGAGTTAAGGCGTAGAAATTCAAAACACCTAACTTGTGTTATGTTTTATTCTAAATAATAACTCTTAAAACCACAATAAAGTTGTAAGATAAGATTCTGACAAATACCCACTTTCATAACTAATGATCGTTTTCAAGTTTAGAGTGGTATTTTTAGTCCCATTGTTCTAACATGGTTGTATAAGAGAATTTTACTGGAACGAGTAGTATTGCATATGTTCATCTATACAATAAAAAGTTTTTTTACCAATAAATAAGGTGCGCTACGATAATGTTTATAGGAACGTGATAGGGCATGACGTCGTTCAATAATGTTTCAGTGTATCTCTGTTATGTCCTGAAAGAGAAAGGGAAAGTTCTCAATTACTTATTGTTTTCTTATAATTGAAAGTTACAATTAAGGTTATGTCATGATTCTAATAGATAATTAACATACCTGATGACGCACTGTCTCAATCCTCTCAATCCATCATCAAGAAGCAACAAGTAATTAGAAGATCAACCCCATCATCCATCCAAACAAAGATTGTTTCAAGCAAAGATTGTTCCATGTCAAAATCAGGAAAAGATTTGACTTTTATGAGATATTTCTTTGATTTTGAATTGATTGCTTTGGATTATAGCGTGGCCTACTCAGTGGAATCCATGCCTGTGTAAAAAATGCTTATTGTAATTTCATCTTTTGGCGTTTGAATTCTGATAGTGAAAATAGTACGGTTCAGTAAGAACCTTCCAACATGATTTTTCAGACTAAGATTTCCTCACTATTTTGTATGATGTATGTTCCACCTTGTAAAGAAAAAAATGTTCCAATATAAAGAATAATTTAATATAATTTTCAGCAAAGCAACTAACACTTACACTGAATTCAAATAAAAAAACATAAAAGCATATCTCACTATTGATTCAAAATGGTCTGGATGAGACTAACAATTTACAATAAATTATAAATGACGTCACAATGGGACATTTCAGTATTGTCTGAAAGATAATTCATCTAAATTTTAAAGTCGTTTCAAGTCACCTCACGACTGAGACATAAATCATGAGCTCCAACATGCTTCCTTGTCAAGTCACCACATGTCTGAAACTGAAAAACGTTATAGTCGTCATCGATTTTGTTTGAATGAGCTTCGCAGCATCGAAAACATCAAAAAGTTTCCAAAGATATTTCTGTTTTTACAATATAAGAATAAAGTGGACACCTAGCAAAGTATAACTACGTTTGGAAGACTATATAAATGATACCAAACGTAATAGCGTTCGAAGGGCATCTCGACTCGTTCGTAACGGCTATTGTAGAATGTACTCACTAATATAAGAATAGGACTCATATGGTAATCCCACCTTAACGGTTGACATAGAATTTACCTCAAAATTCATTCAAGCTAAGCACAATTTCATGATTGAACACAAATAAATAAAAGGGATGGGACATAAATAAGTACCTTGACCATCACACAACATATCTCATTTTCACCTTGATAACTCTCTTTTAGGAGTTATTATTATACTTCCATATTATTTGTAATAGGCTTATTTCACATGATTTATATGTTATATTTGCACAAATATGTGAATTTGACTATTTCTAAGCCTAAGAGTGAAAAGTCGTGTTTCTAGATTATTTGTGCGTGTTTTCTCTCATATTTGCTATGATAATTGCACGGGTTGTTTACTGTTGTGTATCTCAGGTAAAATAGGTGCAATGGAGCTTATTAGATGCTTGGATATACTTGGAATGGAGCTAGATGAAGAGGAGAAAAGGAGACGCACAAACGAAGAAAAGTCTGAAAAGTCACACAAGACCAGCCTACACTATTTTCGATACCCAGGAAAATCTACAAAGAATTTTGAAGAAAGGCTTGCGGAATTGGAAAGTAGACATCCGTAGCTTTCCAACGATATATGGTAGGACCGAAGACGAGTCCTTATGAGGGAGATACAGCCAGCGCAAAATCAGAAAATAATTCTGTCCGGGAATTACAATGTAGAAGGGCTGAAGTGCAATTTCGGCTAGTTTTCATTAAAAAGCGTGCCCAGCTGGTAAAAAACGTGGGGAACGACCTAAGAAGAGGACATTCACGCATTTTTTAAGTCATGGGAGCTAGGGAAGATAGGAGACAAAGCTTGGAGCTTGGATGATCATCAACATTGAATGATTTTGATCTTTTCTTCATGAACTCTATGATTTTGATCATGTTGAACAATATTATGTCTAGCTAAACACTTTAAACTAGGTGATTGATGGAAAACTAGGGTTTGTTGAATGATTTCTGGATTTTGGACTTGATGCATGCTTTTGCTTAAATTCTATGAACGTTCTTGTTTGCTTATCTATTCTTGTACTCAATTCTTAATGTTCTTGGCTTGATCACCCGTAGAATGTTACTTGTTGATAGGGTTGCACGAAAGTGAGCTCGTTGAGACGTGTTAAAGAATAGTTTAGGTGATCTTGTAGTTTCTTGAGACCGAGAGGAGATAGAAACTTGATTAATCGTGTGAGGGTAGTTTCGGTTGCTTTTGTTAGAACTTAGTGAATTCGGTGGACCGACAGGACCCGGTGAGCGAGCCTAACAAATCAAATAGAGTGTAATTGTAGACGGAGGTGGACCGAGAGGACCCGAAAGCTATTGTTTACACAAATTCACGTGAGATCGAGAGAAGATCGTGATGAGTATTACCCGATATAACTAGAACGTGCGTAGAGTGTTTCAAGCACAACCCGGAAATCGTTAACAACCCTAGGGACCATTGATTGCCTAGTCCTTCTCCATAATCGTATTCCGTGATAATTATTCTTTTCAGCAGAAAATCATACAAAAATAGTTAACTTAGTTGTTATTTAGTTTAAGTCGCTTGTTTGTGGGCGACAACGTTATAAAATCAAACACTTTTTACCGGTTACTTACGTATCATAAATTTAATTCTTAATTAGCTAATACTCGTAAATTCCCTTGGGTTCGATATTCGGAGTCGTAAAATACTCCACTTACTACTTGACCGTGCACTTGCGTATACACGTAAGAAAACGTGTCAAGTTATTGGCGCCGTTGCCGGGGAATTAAACGGTTTATTAGTTTAGTTAAAAATTAATTTAGGATACTTCTTTTAATTTATTTTTGTTACTATCTGTTTACCTCACGGGTGTGCTAGTGTTGTTTTCTCAGGTAGCTATGGCGGAAGGCCAAGGGCTGATTAGCCTCACAACGGAGCAGCTGCAAGCTATGGTAGCTTCAGCCGTAGAGAAAGCACAAGCGGCAACATCGAGACCGCACCCGACCTTAATGCCATATAACCGATCAGGGAAAGCAATAATCCAAGCATTTGAGGCGGACCTTAAAGGAAGGGAGCCAGCAATTGTGGTGCCACCTATTCAGTGCACTTTTGCTGGGACAGACGAGGAAGACCCACATGTATTCATTGGGAGATTTCAGAGCCACTGTGGGCTAATCCGATATAGTGGGGTCACATCTGAAGCGCTAAAACTGATGCTCTTTCCCCATTGTCTCAAGGGAGCTGCTATGGATTGGTTGGACTCTATGCCATCCTGTTCAATCAAAACGTGGGAAGAGTGTGTGGCACAGTTCAAGAGTAAGTTCTATCCTATCTCACGTTTGATTCAGCTTCAGAATGAGATCTGGATGTTCAGGCTAAAGCAAGATGAATCACTTGTCAAAGCATGGCATCGCTTGAATCATTTGCTACGTATATGTACCAACCATGGTATTGACAAGCGACAGTTAATCCAGGTCTTCTATGATTCACTTGGACAGCCCAATAGAGACAAAATGGATATAGAAGCTGGGGGAAACTTCTTATGTAATTGTGATCATGAAGGGGCATATGCATTGATGAGATGCTTGGTTCAGCAAGAAGAGAGCATGGATTACCAGTACAGGCACATGGAACTGGTAAGAGATTAAAAGATGGCTTATAACACTGTTCAGGTGAATGCGGTAGAGGTAGTGCATGAAGCAAATGTTTCAGAGATGCATCAGCAACAGCCAATACCACCATTAGAGTTGATCGATATGACAAGGATAATAAAGACGATGGCTCAGCACATGGCAGACATGTCCACACAGGTCAGCTCTGTAGCAATTGCACTTCAAGTTGCTCAAGCAGAAATAAAAGATCTAAAGGAACAACTTGAACAAAGGGCACTGGGTAGCATTGTTGACACATCAGAGGGACAGGCTCAAGCCATCACCACTCGAAGTGGTATTGCACTTACAGATCCTCCATATCCGAGTCATGCCAGAGCGGAAGCCTCAAAGGCGAAGGAACTTGAAGTCTTCGATTCTGAGAAGACAAGTGTCATGATCCCCCAATCAAAGGGCATGATTCACAATGATGCAGAGAAATCTACCGAGGTACCACTTCCATCTTCTCCTTCTTCTTCTTCAGAACTACCATTTCCATTACGTACTAGGAAGAAGAAGGATGATTCTGAGGTATACAAGCACTTTTTGAATGTCTTCCCTAAACTGCATATCAATATCCCATTGATTGAGGCACTTCAAAAGGTGCCTAAGTATGCTCGATTTATTAAAGATGCAGTTCTTGAAAAGAAAGGGGTGGATGAATTTCAGAGAGTAAACTTAAATGAACAGGTTAGTTCATGTGTTTTGCATGGGTTACCTAAGAAAAAGAAGGATACAGGTAGCTTTGTCATTGAGGCTACATTGGGTGATTCCTACACTGGAAGAGCTCTCTGTGATCTGGAAGCGAGCGTGAATTTGATGCCGTTGTCGGTATTCAAAAAGTTAGGTTTGGGGGAGCCCCCGAAAACCTGGATAACACTCCAATTTGCAGACAAGTCATTAAGAAAGCATGTGGGATGGTTAAAGATGTGCTAGTGAGGGTCGGAAGTCTGATCATTCCGGCTGATTTTGTTATATTGGATATGCCAGTAGGTGATGTTCCGCTAATTCTGGGTAGGCCATTCTTGGCAACTGTTCGTACTCTCATTGACGTAGAGAATGGAGAACTTACTATGAGGGTACATGATGACATGGAGAATTTTCGGGTCTTCAAACCGTCACCCCAGTGTTCATGGGAGTATCAACCAGGTGTGCCATTTGCTGTACAAGTGAAGCGCCAAATCCCAGAGTTGTCGCAAGGGGATCCACCTGACTACTGGGAAAGAAATAAGCCATCAGCGGTGCACGCACATGAAGCAGTGCTTCAAATCCAACACAGGAAAGCTAAGATGAAAGCGGCACAATGTGCCAGACCACCCTCGTGAGGTGGCAGAGGTAACTGGGTCGGGCCGTCGACCGTAAATTACAAAGCGCTTGTTGGGAGGCAACCCAACGTATTTTATGCATTAGTTTAGATAGTGTGTTTTAAATACTGTTGTGTGCGTTTTTAATTCCGTTTTGTTATCTGAGGGGTGAGAGAGCGAGAATTCGACATTTGAGTTGAATCTCCGCAGGTTTACAGGTTATTACGCGATTCGGACTCCCCTTATTGATGTGTGTAGACTCGCATGGAAATGCGCGCATCGGAGTTCAGACGTAAAAGATAGGCGGAATTTGAACGAGAAAGATGTGATCACGACGAGATTCCAGAGGATGTTAGGAAGCGTGTCACGAGAAAAAAAAATGAGCTCAAGAACAGAAGAGGAACATGGAATTCAAGCTAAGGAACCGTGAAGATTAAGCAAACAAAGCGGATCAAAAAAAAAAAAAAAAAAGAGGAAGTTCAAGAAAAATTGCGAGGAGATCGCAAGATCAAAATGTTAGATCGTGGGATCAGCAGTGAATACTTAGAAGAAATTCCTACGGAAAAATTTGAGTAACTCACTGGAGTACACTATCACAGAGGAGATCCTATGATCAAGTCAGATCGTAGGATCACGAATAGTGATCGCACGATCTGATTGAAGACTTAGAAAAAGTTTTGCCGCAAAAAAAGTTAGCACTTCACTGGAATTGGCAATCAAAGGTGAGATCGCGCGATCACGTCAGATCGCACGATCGCCATAAGGCGATCGCACGATCAAAAACAACACACGGCAATCATTAAAAAAGGGCACGGAGGTCTTTTCGCAGCAAATAAGAGGAGAATAAAAGGTTTACCCGTACAGGTCAAACCAGAAACACTTCGCATAATTCACCACCCGTCGTCCTTCTCTCTCGTGAGTTCTCTCAGTGCTCAAGAACACAATTTGAAGAAGTTGCTCAAATTCAGAATCAAGATAGGGGTTTTGCTTGCCTCAAGCTCCTCTACAACTATTGTGAAACCAATTGAGCTAGTTTACAAGAGACAAGTGTGGGGGAGAAGAAGGAAGTCCAAGGCCTAGAACGAAGAATCGTCGATTCGTTCTCCATCGTTTGAAATTTCAACAAACCGGTTTCGGGGTTTTGACGGGGACACCAAGGGGAAGCTAAAGAGATAAAAATCTCACATCGCGAAAAATACAGAAAAATCAGTCAATTTGACTAATTTTGTCAGGTATTCTTAAACTTCAGCGTATCATTTGATTCTTGCACTTGTACTTGCTGCATTTGTTTGACAATTGATACGTGTGTGAGATGAGGCCTAATAGAGGCAAGATGGTGATGGGTTCATCGGTCGATAAAGCGAAAAGTAAGGTGAATGAGAATGAATTAGTTGACCGTTACCAAAACGAGGATGAACCAGAGCCCGGAGGATGAGTAGATTCACCGCCCCTCACATTAGAAATGCTGAGTCTTCGGTTTTACTTCTAAATTCGTTGAGGACAACGACGCATTCTAGTGTGGGGGGATTTTTAGTCTTGACTAGCCAGTCCGTGTTTAAATTAACCTGTCAGCATGTAGATTGTTAGTTCGTATTGTATCATATTCGTGGTCCATGTCGTGTTTAGTTATAGTGTCGTATGGTGATGTATTAGCGGTGTATATATGTGTTAGTTGTTTTATTTTGCACGTTTACTTAATTGAGTCCACCTACGTGAAATGAGTCAGTTTCGAGTCTTCTTTCGCGTCTGGCCCTGCATATAGAGTAGGAATTAAAAAAAAAAAAAAATCCATAAAAATTTAAAATGGAATTTTTAAGAGAAAGGGCAATCAAAATGAGTTGAATCTGGCGAGAGCTTAATGATAGAATTCCCTAGGAGTATGAAGATCCGAAGTGAGGCAGAGACGCAAGAATCTGGAGTAGGAAGACTTATAGAGCTAATGCACACTAGAAATGCAAGTAACTGTCTCTCAGACTTAGATATCCTACTAGTACTACACCGCCGTCATTTAGGTAGTCGTCAACCCTCCTCGTAGTTGCAACAGAACAGTCGTGCGAGTGACTTTTATGGGGACCTCACGTCCCGTATCACAGCCTAGGTCCACTAGTTATCCTCTTCGATCCATTTACCCCTTTTATTCACAGGCTCTAGCCTAGGAAGCCTTTCATTGTGACTTTCATCACTTGTTAGAATGGCCATTTCCTATGCGTCATGATAGAGGGAGTCGAGTTAGGGAGGTTAGATGAGGGTGTGCTGAGTTGATATATTCACGTGGATTCTCTTACATGTCGTTGTTTGAGGGGATGTGAGGGTGAGTTAGAGACGACAGCACACTTCGGTGTGGTGGTGAATCGTGTCCTTACACCACGATCACAGGTGGGTGCCGTAGTGCGTGACATTCTTTCCGCATGATAGGAGGTGGGGTTGATTGATATTATAGGAGGACGTGCTACTTATTCATGTTATTCTCTATATCTTAGGCGATGAGGAGGATCGGTTGGAAAGCTCGTATCACTTTGACTACCGAATTTTGTGAGTTGGTTTACATCGAGTGTGGGGGTGTAGACGATTATTATTATATCTCTTTGATTTGACACATTCCACCCCCACGTCATCTACATGATATTTTTATCTCGTCGGGTTCATTCAGTATTACTTGTGGTCCATGTGTTGATTATTTGTAAGAAGTGAGAAAAAAAATAAAAAAAAAAAGAAAAAGAATAGAGAGAGATAGAAAAAAATGAAAAAAAAAAGAAGAGAGAAGGAAAGGAATGAGATGGAAATAAAGGAGCGTGTTTTGGCAATTGCAAGGAAACCGAGGAAATCAGCTATGATTCTGCCTAACACTCTTTCACATTTTTGGCCGCGAGAACGGCTTTGCACCGGGATTGAGGGAATGAGGGCTGGAGTAGGTGAGATTCGGTTGGGTTCTTTGGATTTCGGTGAGGGAGTGTGAGAAACGGGTTAGGTGAGAATATCATGACGTGTAGGACTATGCTTCTAAATAGCCTATCCCATCCGTCCTAAGCCGTCAACAGTTTTAACCCGTGGATAAATAGCTCGGATGGTAAATACTAGGGATATGTCTGATGAGTGTGTGAGTGCAAATTATTAAGTGCTCGTGCTTGTTCTGTCTAACGAAACTGGACGCAAGTGCTGCCGATCATGGAGGTTTTAGAGTTTCCAAAGGGGATATGAGAGCCTGATGACTTACCAATTTGCTTATCGAGATTGCCCAATCTCAACCAAAAAGAAATACTTTTGCGTGCGTGTGTAAATATGTGTTGTGTAGGATCGAGTCGTTCCTTGCATTTGCATCATATCGTTGCATTGTTGAGTGGTATTTTGTTATTGAGTCGGCTAGTTAAGATTTGTATGCAACGGTGTTTCGAATATTATGCAATTGTCTTGGCTCGTATCTTGTTGGTGGTGGGATGAAGTTAGAATGTGGTTGGATTTTGATTTGTTGCTCGGGACGCGCAATAGGTGAGTGTGGGGGGTGTTTGATAACTCTCTTTTAGGAGTTATTTTTATACTTCCATATTATTTGTAATAGGCTTATTTCACATGATTTATATGTTATATTTGCACAAATATGTGAATTTGACTATTTCTAAGCCTAAGAGTGGTATACTTGGAATGGAGCTAGATGAAGAGGAGAAAAGGAGACGCACAAACGAAGAAAAGTCTGAAAAGTCACACAGGACCAGCCTGTACTATTTTCGATGCCCAGGAAAATCTACAAAGAATTTTGAAGAAAGGCTTGCGGAATTGGAAAGTAGACATCCGTAGCTTTCCAACGATATATGGTAGGACCGAAGACGAGTCCTTATGAGGGAGATACAGCCAGCGCAAAATCAGCAAATAATTCTGTCCGGGAATTACAATGTAGAGGGGCTGAAGTGCAATTTCGGCTAGTTTTCATTAAAAAGCGTGCCCAGCTCGTAAAAAACGTGGGGAACGACTTAAGAAGAGGACATTCACGCATCTTTGAAGTCATGGGAGCTAGGGAAGATAGGAGACAAAGCTTGGAGCTTGGAAGATCATCAACATTGAAGATTCTAGCGTTTGATCATCATTTCTTCATCTTTTCTTCATGAACTCTCTGATTTTGATCATGTTGAACAATATTATGTCTAGCTAAACACTTTAAGCTAGGTGATTGACGGAAAACTAGGGTTTGTTGAATGATTTTCCGGATTTTGGACTTGATGCATGCTTTTGTTTAAATTCTATGAACGTTCTTGTTAGCTTATCTATTCTTGTACTCAATTCTTAATGTTCTTGGCTTGAACCCGTAGAATGTTACTTGTTGATAGGGTTGCACGAAAGTGAGCTCGTTGAGACGTGTTAAAGAATAGTTTAGGTGATCTTGTAGTTTCTTGAGACCGAGAGGAGATAGTAACTTGATTAATCATGTGAGGGTAGTTTCGGTTGCTTTTGTTAGAACTTAGTGAATTCGGTGGACCGACAGGACCCGGTGAGAGAGCCTAACAAATCAACTAGAGTGTAATTGTAGACGGAGGTGGACCGAGAGGACCCGAAAGCTATTGTTTACACAAATTCACGTGAGATCGAGAGAAGATCGTGATGAGTATTACCCGATATAACTAGAACGTGCGTAGAGTGTTTCAAGCACAACCCGAAATCGTTAACAACCCTAGGGACCATTGATTTCCTAGTCCTTCTCCATAATCGTATTCCGTGATAATTATTCTTTTCAGCAGAAAAGTATACAAAAATAGTTAACTTAGTTGTTATTTAGTTTAAGTCGCTTGTTTGTGGGCGACAACGTTATAAAATCAAACACTTTTTACCGGTTACTTACGTATCATAAATTTAATTCTTAATTAGCTAATAATCGTAAATTCCCTTGGGTTCGATACTCGGAGTCGTAAAATACTCCACTTACTACTTGACCGTGCACTTGCCTATACACGTAAGAAAACGTGTCACACCTTATCATACAAGTGCTCATTGATGTCTGTTGAGGTAATGTTTTTGACTGCCCGTTTGGAAAAGAAGCAGAAAAAAACTAATGATCGTTTTTTAAATTTAGAGTTGTATATGTAATCCGATTGTTCTAACATGACCGTATGAGAGAATTTCACTGGAACGAATAGTATTGCATATGTCCAGTATTAATTTACCTCTAAAAAAAGATAGAAATTTCAGTGGAATAGATTATGTTCTTTCGGAAATCAATAATTCTCATCAAACTAAAATGATTGAATTTTTTGGCTGAATGTAAAAGCAATAAATTCACAACTAACCTAAATTAAAATAACCAATTTTTTATGTACCTTGATCTGAAATTTGGAAAGCTCGAATGCAATGTCTACAAAACAAATTCGAATGAGGGGTCGCAGAGAAGAAGTTGCTAAGTAAAAAACGAAACAGCGGAAGAAAGTAAACACTCATTGAACTTAATCGAAAACTAAAAAAAAGACTATCAATTGGTGTTCACAAGTACTTCATAAATCAAAATAATGTGTACTGTACCCCAATCGATCAGAATGACGATGAATAAGAATCCAGTTTGACCTTTGAATCTATGAAAACTTGGCTAAGAAGCTCACTGCAAATAAAAACACAAATAAGAACACAGATTAAGAAGAGTTTTATAAAATTTCATTATATGAACCAATATCACATCTGGGATGATAAGCCATAGTTTAAAAATCAATCACTTGCGCACGTAGTTACATGACCTACCTCAATATCGAAATTAGTGTCAACAAACAATTCTCTTAGATGGGAGTATAAAATTACAATGACAAAAGAATAGAAAAAGCTAAGAATGTAAAGAGGAAAAGAGAAGGAATACTGAGTAATGGCAGCCACCGACCAAATTAAAATACTCCGCAAGGCCATCCCCTTTACTCCAATCAACCAGCAGATCTCCATGTTTTGCTGAAATGATGGCCTCTGCCGAAATGATGGCTGAAGTGCGTGAAGTTTTCTACTGCTATAAAAAGGGGATAAAAGATAACCAATAGATTTTTGTGTGTGAATAAAGATAACCAAGAGTTGTGAAAGATTAACAAATGAAAAACATTTCGTAGGAACACCGATTAAGAAGAATTTTATAAAATTTTATGTTATGAACCAATATCACATCTGGGATGAGAAGTCATAGATTAAAAATCAATCACTTGCGAATGTTGAAATTTTACATGACCTACCTCAATATCGAAATTAGAGTCAACAAACAATTCTCCTGGAGGGGAGTATAAAATTACAATGACAAATAATAGAAAAATGTAAGAATATAAAGAGGAAAAAACAAGGAATACTAAGTGACGGCAGCGACCGACCAAATTCAAATACTCGGCAAGGCTATTCCCTTTACTCCAATCAACCAGCAGATCTCCATGTTTTGCTGATACGATGGACTTTGCAGAAACGATGAGAGAAGTTCCTATAAAAAGGGGACAAACGATAAATAATAGATTTTTTTGAGTGAATAAAGATAACCAAGAGTTGTGAAATAGAAACAAATGAAAAACCTTTCATAGGAAAGGAAGCTGGTTACATATTGTTTAAATTAAAACTGACAAGATATTCCATTTAATGTTTGGGAAATTTTATGATGAAATTAATTATTTAAGAAAACTCCAATAAGTTTACTAATACTGACAAAATTTCTCACCTAAAAAGAAACTGACAATGTACCAACTTTAATACCAGAAAATTAGTTTACGTTAATTTTTTTTTTTATTAATGACCAATAATAAATATATTTTGTCCGTTTCATATAAAAACAATAATGAGATTTAGAGTTATTTTGGGCATTTGTGAAAAAGTAGGAAATACTTCAAGTGTTGAAGTGGTTAAACACTAATATCACATCAGGGATGAGAAGCCATAGATTAAAAATCAATCACTTGCACATGTAGAAATTTTACATGACCGACCACAATATCGAAATTAGTGTCAACAAACAATTCTCCTGGATGGGAGTATTAATTTACAATGACAAAGAATAGAAAAATGTAAGAATATAAAGATGAAAAGATAAGGTACTGAGTGATGGCAGCGAGCGACCAAATTAAAATATTCAGCAAGGCCATCCCATTTACTCCAATCAACGAGCAGATCTCCATGTTTTTCAAAAACGATGGCCTCTGCAGAAACGATGGCTGAAGTGCGTGAAGTTTTCTATAAAAAGGGGACAAAAGATAACTAATAGATTTTGTTGTGTGAATAAAGATAACCAATAGTTGTGAAAGAGAAACAAATGAAAAACCTTTCATAGGAAACGAAGCTGGTTACATATTGTTTTAATTAAAACTGACAAGGTATCCCATTTAATGTTTGGGCAAATTTATGATGAATTTAATTATTTAAGAAAACTCCAATAAGTTTACTAAAACAGACAAAATTTCTCACCTAAAACGAAACAGACAACGGGCCAACTTTAATACCAGGAAATTAATTTACGTTGGATTTTTTTATTAATGACCAATAATAAATACATTCCGTCCATTTCATATAAAAACAATAATGAGATTCAGGGTTATTTTGGGAATTTTTGAAAAAATAGGTAACACCTTACGTGAAAAAATACTTGAAGTGGTTAAACACTAATAGGTCCTTCACTCTTTTTGGTAGTAGAGATAGAGATAGAGATGTGTGAATAATGTTGTGCTACAAACTAGTGGGGGTCACTGTCTGCGAAACAACAGTTTTGAACATTTTTTTGGGCCAACTTATGCTATTCCCCACATCATGTTTTGTATGGAATCAAACTCGTACAAAACATTTGATGAAGAATATTGAAATTTTGAAGAAATTGATTGACGTTGATGTTGTTATAGAACAATGATGGTTGGTATAAATATTAAAAAACTTTGGAACATGGTTTTTAATCCAAATTTAACACATCTTTCTCAGTGTCAGGTTATGCAGCTGAAGCACTAAAGTGCAAGAAGGCTAAAACGGTGGTTGTATGTTTAGGATTAAACTAAATTCCACGCCAAACTGTGATCTTGTAATTAAGTTTAGCAGTAGTCGTTGGATGAGTTTGCTCATTAGATCTAGGCCCTTCATTTCTCTTTTACCGTTGCTTTTGAATAGATTATGTGGAACGATGTCATTCCATAGTAGCATTACAGGTGGAGGCCAGCTCACACCTTCTGGGTCTGTGATTGGTTTATGAGTGTCGACAGGTGCTGAGCTGGCTGAGGCCGTTAGGTAGTTAGGTGAATTTCACCTACCTCCCCCTAGACTCTAAATAGTGAGTTGATGTACAGAATTCAGGATTATGAAAAATATCAATTACTTCCCCTAATTCTTCTCTAAGTTCTCTGTTCTTCATTTCCTCTTCCTTTCTCTTCTCATATCCGAGACTACTCGTCTCCGATCTCATTTCCGGCGTAATTTTGACGCCGGAGGCGAGATAGGTGAACGGATACCCATCAAGTTGGTATCAGAGCTAGGTTTGGCTGCGAAGTGGAGTTGAAGATGCCAAACACTCGCAACCAATCAGTGACGGCGATAGAGGTGGATGGAAGAGTTGCGGTGCTTGAGGAACGCATCAACGACTTGGATCACACCTTGGATGGCCTCCGAATCCAATTCGTGAAAGTTGAAGAAGGTATCAACTCTCAGATTCATGATCTCCGATCTAAGTTTACCACTAAATTAGGTCAAAATTTGGGAAGAATGGAAAAAAAATTCAATGAGAAATTTAAGAGAATGATGAACTGCTATAACTTGTTAGCTAATAAGCGTGACAATGAGAAGATGGCTTCGTATTCATAAGTTTGCAATGAGAATAGTAGAACTCTAATTTATGCCTTGAAGAAAGCAGAAACTAGCAATGCTACTGAAATAAGTGGAGAAGAGCAAAACACTTGTGTTAGCTCCATTCCCTTACCTAAAATTGAATTTCCAAATTAAGTGGTAGTGATCCCTTGGGATGGCTGTTAATGGTGGAAAGATACTTCACAATTTATGTCATGAATGACTGTCAGAAACTAGTAATGGTGTCTCTACATTTAGAAGGTGAGGCAGAAAGTTGGTTTAGGTCTGAGTATGAGCATCTAGAAGACATCACTTGGACTCAATTATGTGAGCAAATCTGCATAGAATTTGCTGAGCCAGGGCATGAGAATATTTTTGGAGTGTTTAACAAATTAATGCAACACACTATAGTAGCTGAGTACCAAACCAGATTTTAAGCTCTTAGGCCTAGAATAAAGGCAATGCACCCTTGGGCAACTGAAATATATTTTGTCAAAAGCTTCATGAGTCGACTAATAGAAGATTTGCAGAAGGCAGTACAACTGAAATTTCCCAAGACATTATCACAAGACAAAGCTATAGCTAGGCTCCAGGAAGGGCATGTGGAATCTTTGGAGAAGCACATCAACAAAAGAAGTTATCACAAGACTAACAATGCAGTAGGGGAAAAGGTGAAGAATGTGCCAGTTACAGCTGCAAAAGAAGATTTTTGTGGAAATAGAACTTTCAAGAGGTTGACAGCTGTTGAGATGAAGGAAAAGAGAGATAAGAAATTATGTTTTTACTGTGATAAAGCTTACACAGCAGGACACAAATGTACCAAGAAGACCCTGTTCCTGTTAATTGGTAATGAAGAAGAAGATCCTGGAGATGTAAGTGACAAAGAAGAAGATTCAGAAACCATGGTTGAGGTAAAGAAGGAAGAGATGGAGGAGGGTGAGACACCCCCGGGAATATTAGTGCGTGCTATGGCAGGACACACTAGCACAAATACCATTAGAATTTTTGGTCATATCAATGAGACCTAGTACACATTTTGATTGATACTGGCAGTACTCACAACTTCATTGATCCGAGTACTTCTAGAAGAATAGGTTGTAAACCTACAGTGGTGAAGGATATGCAGTTAAGAGTAGCTGATGGGAGTGTTATAGTGAGCAGTGGTGTGTGTCAGCATGTTAAATTCAACTACTGAAATGCACCATACAAACTGATCTCAGAGTGTTGCCTCTACGGGGGTGTGATTTAGTTCTGGGAGCTCAATGGTTGAGGGAATTCAGTCCCATTTCACTTGATTTCAAGAAGAGAGCATTTGGATTTCAACATCAAGGCAAGGAAGTGATTTTGGAAGCTAGTCAAAGCATAGGACAGGTGGCAGAACTTAAGCTCACAACACTTCAAAAGTACAGCAATCAGCCACTTCATGGTGTAAGAGCACTGCTTTATTCAGATACAGCTATTGAGAGTGAGACCTGCATACCCTTGGTTCTACAACCCTTAATACAGCAATATGCAGATCTATTTGAGGAGCCCAAACAGCTACCTCCAAAAAGAGCACCAGATCACCAAATTCCTTTACAAACAGGAGCTCAACCCGTCTGTTTAAGGCCTTATAGATATCCATATGTGCAGAAGGATGAAATGGAAAGAATGGTGAAGGAAATGCTACAAAATGGTACAATACAATCAAGCACCAGCCGTTTTTATGCACCAGTACTCTTAGTGAAAAAGAAGGATGGTTCCTCGAGATTTTTTGTGGATTATAGAGGGCTAAATGCTATTACTATAAAAAAAAATTCCTATACCCATAATATATGAATTGATGGATGAGCTGAAATCAGCAGTGGTGTTTTCTAAATTGGATCTTAGGGCAGGTTACCACCAAGTGAGGATGGCAGAGGATGACATCTACAAAACAGCGTTTAGAACTCATGAGTGGTTGTATGATTTCAAGGTTATGCCCTTTGGCTTGACAAATGCTCCTTCCACTTTACGATGCCTCATGAATCAAGTGTTTAAGGAATTTTTGAGGAAAATGGTGTTAGTATTTTTTGATGACATAGTGTACAGTACTTCAATGGAGGAGCACTACAACCACTTAAAAATGGTATTTGAAGTTATGAGGAGTAACCAACTTTATGCCAAAATGAGCAAGTGTTCATTTGGAATTGGAGCTGTGGAGTACTTAGTTCAAATCGTCAGCCGGGAAGGGGTAAAGACTGACCCTAAGAAGTTACAAGCTATGAGAGAGTGGCCTATTCCTAGGACATCCAAAGCTTTGAGGGGCTTCTTAGGATTAACAGGTTATTACAGGAGGTTTGTTAAAGATTATGGAACAATTTAAAGGTCGCTCACACAACTGCTGAACAAGGGAGGATTCCATTGGGAAGAAGAAGCTACAAAATCCTTTGAGACACTTAAACAAGCAATGTGTACAGCTCCAGTGTTGGCACGTCCCAATTTTAGTGAAGAATTTGTAGTAGAAACAGATGCTTGTCATGATGGAGTGGGGGCAGTGTTGATGCAGAACCACAAACCCTTGGCTTATTTCCGTAAAGCATTGGCTCCTAAACATCTGGGAATGTCAACCAATGAGAAGGAATTACTAGCTTTGGTGCTTGCCATTGCCAAATGGAGGCCATATTTGGAGGGAACAAGGTTCATTATTAAAACTGAACATCATAGCTTGAAGTATTTGTTGGAGAAAAAGTTGACCAATGTATTACAGCAGAAGTGGATTTCAAAGCTACTAGGGCTCCACTATGAGATTTAGTACAAAAAGGGGCAAGAGAATAAAGCTGCAAATGCTCTTTCTAGGAGAGTAGTGTTGAGTACTGAACCTCACTCCCATTGTGCTGCCACCTCCACAATTACACCCAAATGGCTAATAGAACTCAAAGAAAGTAATGAGACTGATTACTGGGCAAAGGAAAGGATAGCAGCTTTGGCTATTGATCTTAATTCACAACCTGGGTGGCAACTACAAGATTGAGTACTGAAATATGATAAGCTGTTATATGTGGGGTCATTCAATGAGTTGAGAACCAATATCATTATAGAACTTCATAATACTGGGGTTGGGGGTCATTCAGGTATTTTGGGTACTTACAAAAGGGTTAAGCTATTGTTTTACTGGTCAGGACTCAAGAAACAAGTTAAGGCTTGGGTGGCTACTTGTGATACATGTCAAAGAATGAAATTTGAGCACCTACCATATCCAAGCCTGCTGCAACCCCTGCCCATTCCAGACAAGCCCTGGGAACACATTTCCTTGGACTTCATAGAGGGACTTCCCAATTATGAGGGTAAGACTACTATACTGGTAGTTGTGGATAGAATGTCAAAGTATGGGCACTTTATTGCCCTAACTCATCCATACACTGCTGAGAGCATTGCTGGTGCATTCTTCCATAATGTGTTAAAACTACATGGACTTCCATCTTCCATAGTAAGTGAGAGGGACACTATCTTCTTGAGCCAGTTTTGGAACACTCTATTCAAGTTAGTGGGAACTCAGCTCAAATACACCACTTCTTACCACCCTCAAACTGATGGTCAAAGTGAGAGACTCAACCAATGTTTGGAGGTGTACTTGAGGTGTTTAACTAGAGATAGACCCAATAAATTGGCTAAGTCGTTGAGCTAGGCTGAGTGGTGGTACAACACTAATTACCACACAACACTGCAACTCGCCCCTTTTGAGGCTTATATGGCTATCCACCAAAACATTACAACTTCCATCAACTGAATAAGACGGGGGTAGCTGAAGTGGATGCATTTGTGAGGGACATGACTAAGTTACTGCAACTCTTGAAATATAATTTGACCAAGGCTCAGGATAGGATGACCATCTATGCTAATAAGCATAGGACTGAGAGGGAATTTCAGGAAGGAGATTGGGTATTTCTGAAGTTGCAGCCATACAGGCAAAGTTCTTTGCAGCTAAGGAGCAACTACAAGCTTTCTGCAAGATTCTATGGTCCATTTCAGGTGGTCAAGAAAATAGGCAAGGTGGCTTACAAACTTCAACTTGCTTCACACTCCAAAGTACATCCAGTATTTCATGTCTCTCAGCTCAAATTGGCAAAAGGTACCTACACTGCTAATCCTACCTTACCCAATGTGGGTCCTGAAGGCCAGTTCATGGTAGAACCAGTGGCCATCTTTGATAGAAAATTGGTCAAGCAAGGTTATTCATCCACTGTTCATGTTCTGGTCCAATGGCTTAATCTCTCACCTGAGGAAGCAACATGGGAAGACTACTACAAGCTCAAGCAGCAATTTCCACACTTTAAAGCTTGAGGTCAAGCTTTGTTTCAAGATGGAGGGACTTGTCAGGTTCTGCAGCTCAAGGACTAAATTGCAAGAAGGATAAAACGGTGGTTGTATGTTTAGGACTAAAATGAATTCCATGCCAAACTGTGGTCGTGTATTTCAGTTTAGCAGTAGCCGTTGGATGAGTTTGCTCATTAGATCTAGGCCCTTCATTTCTCTTTTACCGTTGCTTTTGAATAGATTAAGTGGAACGATGTCGTTCTTAGTAGAATTACCGGTGGAGGTCAGCTCACACCTTCTGGGTCTGCAATTGGTTGATGAGTGTCGACAGGTGCTGAGCTGGCTGAGGCCGTTAGGTAGTTAGGTGAATTGCACCTACCTCCCCCTAGACTATAAGTAGTGAGTTGATGTACTGAATTCAGGATTATGAAAAATATCAATTACTTCCCCTAATTCTTCTCTGAGTTCTCTCTTCTTCATTTCTTCTTCCTTCTCTTCTCAGATACGAGACTACTCGTCTCCGATCTCATTTTCGGCGTAATTTCGACGCCGGAGGCCAGATAGGTGAACGGAGACCTATCACTCAGAGTCATATCCGGTTCCGGTCACTACAATCGCTCCTCCTCCTCCTCCGACGAAGACATACCAATGAAATTGAAATGGTTGAAGTGCTCACCTTCGTCGTCAACAGACAGAATCAGCGACCTTCCCGAAGGCGTAATAGTCCATATCATCTCCTTGTTGCCGATCAGAGACAGAATAAAAACCGGAGCCCTCTCCAAGAGTTGGCAAGACCTCTGGACTCACGTCACCAACCTCCACTTTAATTGGCCCGATGACTACCCCTCGGGTTTCAATTCAGACACTTGCGTTACATGCTCTAACAAAACCCTAACCCTAGCCAGCACCACATTAGAGTCTTTGCGGTTCGGTTCCGATTCCATTCTAAATACATACACCATGTCGATGACTGGGTTCGGTTTGCGGTCACCAATGAATTTGAGATTTTTGAACTTGATTTCTCCACAGCATACAAGGCTCCTCAATGGCTTGGGGTTTAGTTTGCTATAACGACGAAAAAAGCGACTATTATACTTAGCCAGAGCATCTGTATACGAATTCTTCCTTCAGAGAATTGAGGTTTAGCTATTGCAGTTTCAATTTCGCCAACACTGTGAGCGTCTCATGGAATTCTCTGAAAAATTGTATATTGCTTACTCTGTTATTAGTGATGAATTGGTTGATAAGATAGTCGCGGGAGGTTCTTGATTTGTATTTTGGACTCGTTGGAGGCACCCGTAAAAAGTTGCAGTTTGGCAATCTAGCTTTGAAGAAATTGATTTTGTACATAGGTGTTGTTGGTTCTTGGTATGCCATACCAATTTTAGAGATTTCATCCCCAAATTTGCAGTCCTTGGAACTCTAGGGTGAATTTTGCAATTGTCGGCTGGTGGATATGAAATCTTTGGTTCATGTTTCCATCATTGGTTCGCTGGAACGCTACCTTAACCTTGGTTCCCTAGAAAATAAAGATACCATTTGCAGTCTTTTTCAAGTACTGACACTCACGTTAGGTACTTCTGTTATTCAAGTTGGTCTTGATTTCCATATGCTTTTCTATTCAGTCATTTTCATACTTTATTGCAGTGTCAGTCAGTCCAAACTGAAAAGTAATTAAATGTCGAACGTTCTGTACAATATCTGAAGTAGTAGAATACACTAATTGGGAGGTTTATCTTGTTAATATGTGTAATTGCAGGATATCTTACGGTTGTGTCCCACAGGTGTGTATACTCCGCTGTCAAAGCGCAAGTGTTTGTCTATTGTAGATATATATTTGCTGCAATTAGATCCTACTTCCATTGCAAAACTGCTGGAAGTATGCCAAGGAATCGAGATATTAACTGTATTCATGCTCAAGGGCAACAAATATAATGAGGTATGTTTCAACTTTAGTTTTTTTTTAAGCATGTCATATTTTGTATTTGTCACTTTATTGTCATATAAAATAGTAATATTGTCATGAGATTACTGAAAGTTCGCTATGGAACAAGTTAATGGTTCAAGTAGCTTCTTAAGTCATGTTACATTAAAGTTTTCTCCTGATATTTAAGCTATAATCAGTTGAAATTACTGGAGTAAACCAACTATCCTATGGCAGTTCTGTCACATAAGTGTTGGTTTGATTAGCTCATAAGCCTGTAACACACGTCATGGTGTACTTGAACATAAAAAGGTTTCTTGTTATTGAGATAGTTCATAGTGAAGTAGAATTAAATCCAATATGTTAGTGTGATCTAATTAAGTGATTCGTTAAAAGTTATAATCATGAGACAACTGACAAAAAGACAAAAAAAAAAAAAAAAAAAAAAAGAAAACTTATTGTTTGGTCGAGTTGCCACTCAGGTGCCCACAATATCTAGTTATTTACTTAATTACGCATATGTGCTATCATTGTGCAAGACTATTTCAAGGGCTTGAATCAGCTTTCGAAATCTTGAATCATATATCATAGGCTTGAAAATATTATAGGCCTTGAAACTGGATTCAAACCCTTGAAATTGCTTAACCTATGTGAACATTCTCAGGGCGAGTTTCTTTAACCTCTTCTAAGTTGATTTCATATATCTCATTCATATGATTGATCTACTGTTGTTTGGTGATGAAAGAAAAGTTATTATAACATGTTTGAACATAGAACATCATCTGTTTGACTATGTTCTTGCAGGGAATTATATTTCCTAGTTGCAGAGATTATTTCCTAATCTAACTTGTGCAGGAAATGAAATAATTGACAACAAGATTCTGTGTTTGATCTAAATGGCTTGACTGCTTCTCAACCTTCACAAATGCAAGATCACGACATTATCTCTGAAGATTGTGATCACTTAACGGTTGGAGAAGATTGTCAAAGAGTCAAAGTCAGTTGCCTACAAAATAAGAGATTCGTTGCTGAAAATCTGGGAAGATATGCAGAGCTGTTTGAAGTTTAAATAGAGCTCAATTCTGAAGCAACAAGACACAACACTCAACGGGCAAAACGAGAGAAAAAGTTCTTGATTGACAAGCATCAAAGAAGTTCATCAATCTCACAATCTATTAGCAGAAGATCACTGCATACTTCACTGCGGTTTCTACACTCTAAGTGTTCTTTTGTATTGTGCTTTACTGGTAGATCATTTCTGTAATATCTCTATCTTTATTCTCGAGGATTGTTCAAGGTGAACAATAGAGAATTATTTGTTAATCAGTTAGCTAGAGCGAGTACTAGATAGGTCAGATTGAACCACAAGTTGTATAAGAGTAAGACATCTCTCTATGCTTGAGATCTAGGGCTTAGCTTTTGATTAATAAGAATTGTGTGGAAAATCCTGCAGGGAGAAGATCCATGAGGTAGAGACGTAGGTCCAAGTGGACTGAACTCTATAAATCCTTTGTCTCTTGCATTTATATTTTCTTTACTTACTCAGTATTTTATAGCATTCAAACTTGTCTGTTTTCAAGGGTTTGAAACTTTTTTCAAGGCCTTGAAAAAGACTTGACTTATCTTTTCAAACTGTATTTCATTCCAAGGGCTTGAACTTGTTTTGAAGGCCTTGAACTTCACTAGCTTTCACAAGATCTTATCTTCCTAGCAAGTTTTGTAAAAAGTTGGCATACTCTATTCAACCCCCCCTTCTAGAGTATCTTAGCTGCATTACCACCTGCACACTCACACTTTCAATTGGTATCAGTGCTTGTATCACTGTATAGATTTAACCATCTGGAGATCATAAGTACTACTGGTGATATTGGTTTCTCACAGGGAAGAGCTGCTAACAGACCTCCTCTATTTTGTGGAGAAATTTTTGCTCACTGGAAAGCTTTGATGAAAATGTTCATCATTGATCAAGACATAGAGCTGTGGACCATTATTCAGAATGGACCTCTCACTTTCTACACAGAGAAAGATGAGATTATAACTCCTAAATCTGAAGACTCACTCTCCTCTTCTGACTTAGCGCAATTCTATAAGAATTACAAAGCTTTTAGCATCTTATACTGTGCTTTGAGTATAGATGAATTTAAAAGTATTCCAGGCTGCACTACTGCCAAAGAAATATGGGATAAACTTGTGTTAACTTTTGAAGGAACCAGTCAAGTGAAGCAAAGCAAGATCAACATCTATCACAGGCAATATGAGTTGTTTAAGATGAATGCAGATGAGTCTATCAGAGACATCTTCAAGAGGTTCACAGAAATTGTTAACAGCCTTTATTCACTGGGAAAACACCTTTCCAATGAAGAGAAGGTGAGGAAGATTCTAAGAATTCTTCCAAAGGCAAAGTGGGAACCAAAGACCACAACTAGTGAAGAAGCTCAGAATCTCTTAACTCTACAACTTGATGACCTACAAGGGAAGCTTCTGAAACATGAAATATCTATGAATAAATCTGGTGGAGAGCTCCCAGAAAGTGTCAAGAACTTAGCTCTCAAATCCTAAGAGAATGAGAGAACTCGGAGCCTTGAAACTAAAGTGGTGATGATGAAGATCCATTTGCTTTGATTTCCAAAGCCCTGACAAGGATTTTCAAACTGAAGAAAAACTTTGGAAACAAAGACTTCAACAGAGAAAGGCATAGACCATCCAGTAGCAAGGACTACAAAGGTAAGTCTCATTCAAAAAATAAATCAAAGGTTATGAACTGCTTTGAATGTGGTGATGCAGGACACTTGATAAGAGACTGTCCACACAAGAAAAGAAAGAGCCTTCAAAAGAATGACTATGACAGAAGAAAAAAAAAATCTAGGATAGGTTCATGGAGTGATTCAGATAGCTCAAGTGAATCAGAATCTGGAGAAGAACATGCCAACCTATGCTTCATGGCCAAGCATGATGAAGTTTCGAGAAGAACATTGAGGTAATGGTAAACTTGTCTGATTTCTAAACCAAAATATGCTCTTTCAGAACATCTCAGAACAATGCTTTTAAATGAAGAAGATTATCTTAAAGAGATCAAACTTTTGAAAGAAAAAGTTCATGAGCAAATAAAGAGAACTTTCAACTTGTTTGTCTAAATCAGAATCTTGAAATCTCTCAGAATAACGCTGAAAGTGATTTCATGGCCTTAAAAACCAGTTTCAAAGCCTTGAAAACACAAGTCAAATAAGTAGTCACTGAGAACTCTTAGTTGAGTAACAGCCTTGTTAATCTAAAACATCAAGTTGATGAATTTGATAAAAAAAAATAATACTCTTACGTAGAAACTTCAAGAATTTGAATTGGTCAAAGTTAAGCTTGCTGGATCATAACACAAGTTGAACTTGATTATTAGAGGAAGTTCACAGTCAGTTCACAAAGCTGGTATTGGATTCAATCCAAACTTCCCAAGAAGGAACAATACCAAATTTGTGAAGGCTGGAAACGAAAATTCTCCTAAATGTCATTACTAACTGGTCATGTTAAAATGACTAGTCCTTTCAGAAGAAGAGACCCTAACATAATGAGGAACACTTTTCCATTTAAACTCAAAGGACAAGTTAAACAGATTTGGGTTCATAAGACAACCTAACATGGTTGATCGTGAATATGAATCCAAATTCCACACTTCGTCTAACAGCCGGGTAAGGCAGTGATTGGTGTTTGCAGGGTGTCACCAAAGAACAAAAATGGTTTATGGACAGTGGTTGCTCAAGCCACATGAGTGCAAAGAGATCTCTATTCTCAGAATTGAAAGAGCAATCTGAAGGTTCAATTACTCTTGGTGACAAAGGCAAATTCAATATCCTTAGTATTGTTAAAGTTGGTACAAATTCTGAAAACTCGATTTCTTATGTGTATCTAGTTGCTGGTTTGAAATTTAACTTGCTTAGTGTATCTCAGCTTGGTGATAATGGCAATAAGGTTATCTTTGATAAAGAGAAATGTGTGGTGCAAAATTAGAAATCAGGAGATTGCATTCTCACAGCCTCCAGATCAAACAATGTTTATACTTTTCAGACTAACAAAATTGCAGGTAAAAATTTGAAGTGTCTCAACGCATTGAAAGAGGATTCAAAGCTTTGGCACAGGAAGCTTGGTCATATTAGTTTGCATACTTTGAACAAGTTGATTTTCAAGACCTGGTAAGAGGATTGCCATCAATTAAGTTCAAAGAAGATGAATTGTGCAAAGACTGTGCTCAGGGAAAGCAGACCAGAAGCTCTTTTAAGCCGAATAAGTTTGTAAGTACAACTAGACCCATTGAACTGCTTCATATGGATCTTTGTGGTCCTATGAGAATTCCTACTCCAAAAGGTAAAAGGTATATGCTAGTTGTTGTAGATGATTTTTCTAGATATACTTGGGTTATGTTTCTCAAAGAAAAATCTGAAGCCCTCTCTCAATTTTCAAAGCTGTGCAGAGAACTTCAATATATGAAAAACCTACCTATAGCTTCTATTAGAAGTGATCATGGTAGAGAATTTGATCAATTGGAATTTGATTTGTTCTGTGATAATCATGGTATCTCTCACAACTTTTCTGCTCCAAGAACTCCTCAACAGAATGGTGTTGTTGAAAGAAAGAACTGGACTCTTGAAGATATGTCAAGGACAATGCTTCTTGAAAACAAGTTGCCAAAACATTATTGGGCAGAAGCTGTGAATACAGCAAACTATATATTGAACAGGTGCTTGATCATACCTATTCTGAAGAAGACCCCCTATGAACTATTTAAAGGGAGGAAGACAAACATTTCATACTTTAGGCACTTTGGATGTACATGCTTTATCCATAACAACGGAAAAGACAATCTTGGTAAGTTTGATGCAAGAAGTAATGAAGGTATCTTTCTTGTTTACTCTCCGAATAGAAAAGCATATAGAGTATACAATAAAAGAACCAAACTGGTTGAAGAGAGCATTAATGTTATTTTTGATGTAAGCTATGATGGTTCTTTGAGTGAATGTTTTGTAGACTTGAATTTGAACAAGCATGAATCAGAAGAAGAGACTGAGAATCCATTGGGATTCAAGAAAGGCTCAGAAGAAAAAATAAGACATTTTCAAGACCTTGAAAATTGTGCTCAAGGCCTTGAAAATAAGCCTCAAAGCCTAGAAAAAGATGATAAGAAGGATACAAGTGACAAAGCCACTACTTCAAGACTAGAGAGGATATATGGAGAACCTGAACCCAGGTCTCCAAGAAAGAGATTCAAATATTTCTCATTTCATCCAGTTGATAATATCATTTCAGATCCAACCACTGGTACACAAACTAGATCACAGTTGAAGAACTTATGTTCTTTTAATGATTTTATCTCTCTTGTAGAACCAAAAACTGTGAAAGAATCATTACAAGAAGAAGATTGGATCATTGCTAAGCAAAGTGAACTCAATGAGTTTGAAAGGAATAAGGTTTGAAACATGGTTCCTCCACCTACAAGCCAGTCTGTTATTGGTACCAGATGGGTGTTCAGAAATAAGTTGGATGAAAGTGGCAAAGTGATCAGAAACAAAGCAAGGTTAGTTGCTCAAGGTTACAACCAAGAAGAAGGTATTGATGATGAAGAAACTTTTGCTCCACTTTCCAGAGAATTCTCAAGTCTTATGAGCAGGGAATTTGAAATGAGCATGAGGGAGAGCTGAACTTCTTCCTAGGACTTCAAATACATCAATTGAAGAAGGGCACCTTTCTGCATCAAAGCAAATACACAAGAGACTTGTTAAGAACATATAGCATGGCTCAATGTAAGGAAGCCAAGACTCCTATGAGTTCTACACTGTCATTAGACAAGGATGAATCTGGTAAGAGTGTCAATGTGAAAGAGTATAAAAGTATGATTGCATCATTACTCTATCTCACAGCAAGTAGACCAGATATCACGTTTAGTGTATGCATGTGTGCTAGATTTCAAGCTGGTCCAAAGGAATCACACTTAACTGCTGTGAAGAGAATATTCTGATATCTCAATGGTACCAAAGACTTAGGGCTGACTTTGCAGGTTACAAAGTTGATAGGAAAAGCAATTCAGGAACTTGCCAATTTATTGGATCATCCTTGATCAGTTGGCATTCCAAGAAACAGAATTCTGTTGCTCAATCAACAGCTGGAGCTGAATATATCACTGCAGGAGCATGTTGTTCACAAGTACTATGTATTGCTCAACAGCTAAGAGACTTCGATTTGGTTTCAGAAGCACACCTATCAAGTGTGATAACACCAGTTCAATTTCAATTACAAAGAATCCAGTTCAACATTCAAGAACCAAGCACATTGATGTCAGACACCATTTCAGCAGAGATCATGATGAGAAAAGTGATATTGTTCTTGAATTTGTTGCTACTAACATGAAAATTGCAGATATCTTCACTAAACCATTAGCCGATGAAAGATTCTCAGCTCTAAGATTGGAATTGGGAATGCTAAATAAATATGCATTGGTTTAGGGGAGCATCAGGTAAGAAAGGTAAGATGTATGTGTATTCAAAGGTTTGAACTGATTTTCAAAGCCTTGAAAATCATCTCAAAGCTTTCATTTTATCTGTTGCAGTATTACAGCATTTCAAGATCTTGAAAGTCTTTTCAAAACCTTGAGAATAAATCTGCTATACTAATAGTCAATAAACTTGGATCATTCTGTATTGGGTGATATCTCTGTAGATATTTGCTCCATATAGCTCCTACATTTTTCAAAAACACATTTTAGCCAAAAATAGTATGAAAATATCTTATTTCCAACGGCCTGTAAGGTTTGAATCTTCTCTGATTAATACAGATCTTTTCAGATCAGAGTGATATTCTAGTTTCCTTTTGAAACTCAAACTCTTTTACTATTTATCTTCTTCTCTTCTCTTCTTTCCGTATCATTCCTACCTCTCTCTATTCTTCTCCCAAACCCTAATGTGCACAAGGAGAACCTCAGACAGAATCAAAATGGTTGGAGGATCAAAACCTAGTTCTGAGAAGAAGAGAAAGATGGCTGAAGAAAAGGTTCTATCAATTAGTGAAGATTCTGAATCAAAGAGCTTTACTGATGAAGAACAAGAATCCTCACCACCTTAGAAGATGGTGAAAAAGGACCAGATTCCAGCAAAGAAGAAACAGACCATAGTATCTACACAAGAAAAGCAGAAGGGAATCCATATTGGAAGCCCTAGGAGAGACAAGAAAACGTCAGTCACAGAGCTCAAAGAAAAAGGAAAAGAAATCCTCATTCAAGACTCAGACTCAGACACTACTTCAGGATCCTATGGAGTGTACTCCGTATCCAACAAGAGGAGACATGAGAAGGATCCGTCCCAGTCTTTAGATGCTTCAAAAATAGGGAAGAAGGATCACAAAAGTTCCTCTGCTATGCAGAAAAGGATGGCTGTAAAGAAGAAACTGAAGCATGGAATAAAAGCTTTGGAAGGACTCACATTCTTATTCATAGTGTTATTGAGAAGATCAGTTATTTCATTGAGGAACTCGATGTGGTTTCACAAGAAGTTCAAGCCAACAATGAAGACAGTGAGGAAGAAGAAGAAGATCAAGATGGAGATAAAGACCCTTAATCTTGCCTATTCTTTCTTTCCCATTCTCTCTTTCTCTTTAAGTTTTTAAGTTTTATTTTCAAACTTATCCAGACACTTGATCCAACATCCTCTCTTTTGAAATGCAAGATCACGACATTATCTCTGAAGATTGTGATCACTTAACCGTTGGAGAAGATTGTCAAAGAGTCAAAGTCTGTTGCCTACAAAATAGGAGATTTGTTGCTGAAAATCTGGGAAGATATGCAGAGCTGTTTGAAGTTTAAATAGAGCTCAATTCTGAAGCAAAAAGACACAACACTCAATAGGTCACAATCTATTCACAGAAGATCACGGCATACTTCACTGCTGT